>CM056198.1:101427597-102664026 GCA_029692085.1 Gymnothorax javanicus
CTAGCCTAGCTACTGAACGTAACAAACATATCGGCAGGTTTGGCAAGTGGTGTTCATGAATTTTTTTTCGCACTTCGCTGTCGGCTGTTAATATAGGTTGATTATGATGCTTTCTTTCTGCATCATAGAAACATAATTTTAAGTAGACGGCTATACTCAGGCAGAGGGGTCTGATACAGCTTAATGATTTTATACTTTAAAAGAGGTTTTGAATTATTAAATCTTCGTGTCCTTCATTTGAAAATGCGGTGGCCCTTTCCAAACCTGCCAATCATTTTTAATGTTTCCAGCTAGGCTAGACAAAAATCATCTGTTCAGAGCATTCATATTTTCTGGAATAAGCTAACGCAATCTGGGTTATTTTTACTTCATAAGTGCAAGGCCAGTGAAGCGAGAAAAATTTAACTGTCTCGAGACACTCCCTCAGAGCTCCGGCACAAGGTCGCTGATTGGCTGTATGCAAGTAAGTTTCTGTTGGTGTCCGGAACTGTAGTGGGAAAAAAAATTTCACGCACGGCAAGAATGAATGAATAAATAAATACAGTAAATGACACTGCTACCATAAAATGGACAAATTTTTGACGGAGCTCCCACGTAAACGCAAAGCAGAGGATGAAGCACCGCCAAATGTGCTTCTAAAGCAATTTCCTTCCAAGGCAAAGACTAGAAAATATGACGACACATATCTTGCCTTTGGCTTCACCTGTACAACGATGGGTAATGAGGAGAGACCGCAGTGTGTTGTCTGTCTTAAACAAACCTTTAGGTTTTTGTTTTTTTTTCCTCTCAGGGAGTTGGTCATGTTTTAAAACCCATTTTTGCAGAGAGGCAGTTTTTCAAAAATGCATTAATAGCAATGTTGTTGAATATTAAAAAAAAGAAACCTGTTACACTGAACATAATTACACAGTTAAGGTGCTTGAAAACAGTTACACTTAAAATAATTACACCTTAAAGGCGGTTTGTTATTTTGTTATTTATTTACAATTCTAAAAGTAGTTGTAGTTTATTACAACCTGCAGTTTATGGCAGTTTACTTTTATTTTTTCAAAAAAGGTTGAGGTTTATATTAATTTCAATGTGTGAAATAAACTGTAATGGACTCTGAAAACAAAATATGTGTATGTATATCCTTTTTTTTTGGGGGGCCGCAAAAATTTTCTTATGTACCAAAGGGGGGCTCAGCAGAGAAAGTTTGGGAACCACTGGGTTAAAAGGAATTCACACTGCGAGACGACAGTGGAACTTTTCTTTTGTTTCAACTTCTTTAACTTTTGGAAGAAATGAAAAGGCGACCAGCTTCCCTTTTTGCTATTTTCCGATCAACAAGTTGAAAAAGTTTCTGCATTTTTTTTGTGCATGATTGCGCCTGCAAAAGCAGATACTGTTTCCTGTTCGCTGACGAGCGCTAAGGAAAGAAAGACCGCCGCCCAAAGCCTTCACTTGGACACAGTCACTGACACTGGAGAATTGGGTCGCTCACTCGGTAGTGATCCCAAGTAAGGCAATTTGCATCTGGGCAGATTTAGCTAGAATATCAAATGCGCGATTCTATGCTAATTGTTGATTTTTGAATGTAATTATTACTGTATACTTTGAGCAGTGTTTTCTTTGCTTGCTGGTTTTAATGTACTGGATCTTACTGTTGTACTGGTTGAAAACTGCGGTCTGTAAGAGAATTTGTCTGGAAATCGCGGATATTTACTCTTTATTGCTGCATTGCTGACCTGTTAAATATCCGATCTTTGAGTGAGTTCATTTAAAACTGTGGATTGTTTGTTTTACATTGTCGCTTTGCTCTTTGTAAATCATTAGAATTGTTGAGAGAGTTTGAACTGAATTGGGACGTTCTGGCTTGTCTGATTGTTCAGCCCGCTGCGGCTAGCTACTCTGTGCTATTAGACTTCGCCTGCACCTTCTTTTCTGCTCTTTCTCTCTCTCTCATCCTCTCTCACTCTCTCTCCATTTGCATATTCTTTTCAGCTAGTTTCTGTACACTACACTTGGCATACTGAGTGGAAAACACAGCCTCTGGCCTAACTCGTGCAGGAGACTTTTCTAATTCTCCTGCCTGTGCCACCCAGTTCTTTGTTCTCCCTCTCATACGTGGTTCTCAGACTGCCACATCATCAGTCCGCCATTTTAGATCTGAGTCCGCCTTCTTAGATCCGAGTCCACCATTTTAGATCTGAGTCCGCCCTCTTAGATCCGAGTACACTATTTTAGATCTGAGTCCAAGCCTGCCATTTTAACCCCTCTCTTTGGCACTCAGACCTACTCACACATACTCATACACCCACACACACACTCATCCTACCTTTAGTCTATTTGTATACGCTGTTTCGTGGTCTAACTGCTATTTAATCCTTCCTGTGTTTATTGTTTTATCCAAGTGGTATTAATTGCATGTTCATTGCTACGGAGACATAATAAACCCTTTTATATATTTTCATCAAGTGCTTCTGGTTGTCTTTGCCTGAATATTAGCTTGAATCTCACTTCTGCCAGGTCAAGAGCTCCCCTTTCCTTCAGTGCGTGGTCATTTTATTGATGCTAGATGTTAATGGTAATTATATTGCGATTGAATTTTAGGGTTGATAATTAAGCCTGGTTTTCCCATTTTTGTTGAATATTGTAATCATTCATTTATAACATAAACTTTGATTGTCGTAATTTGGCATTTATGGTGAAACATTAATGAGATTTAGTCATTCAATTGCTATTAATTTCCCTTTACTAAAAGGGTGGTGCCCCGAATAACTTTAATTATTAAAGTCATAATAAATAATTAACTAATTTATTAGTTATTAATTACATTTAATAGCCATTTTAATGCCCTTTTTAAGCTGTTGCACCTACAACTGATAACTTAATAAATATTAGACAGAAGTTGTTCTTGTACGTTAGAGAACGTGCACCATGTCAAACTATCTAGCAAAACAAGACAACCCGTAAGATAAAATGCTTCATTGTCATTTCACTTCACGATATGAGTCCGAGGACTTTCGGGTGATGGTTTAAACCACTCACTGTGCAGCCCCGATTGCGCGCTTGGTGCTTATTCATTTATTCATTAAAGGTTAAATGTAGCTTTCATAAATATATCACCTAAATCGCTACAATCCGGGCGCTAAAATATATCTGATTTTGTTTTCAGAGTTGTATTCGTGCCGCTTATCGTGCCGTTTATCGTCGGTCAGAAGGGATTGTGAAGCATCCATTGTTTTTTTTCATCCTTCATCTAGAGTCAAAAGACCGTAACGTATTAAATGTCATTCCAAAACAGCAATGAAATAGGCCTATGTTTTACCAATATTCTGATGAGTGTGCTCGCACATCAATGATCAGAATATCATGTAGAACATACTGACGTCCATTAAATGGACAAAATGTAACAGTAACTTATGCCCCATTTCTACTACGTGGTACCGGCTCTACCCGTTTTTTTTTTTCATTGTTTAAGTTGCATAAAAGGGAGTAGGGAGAAGTCATTAAACGCTACGTTCACCCATCCCAGCTGCTGTAAGCTTCAGCTTTTATCGAACCTTGGCAGAGTCATCAAGATGATCAAAATAGTCAAATGACATCTCTAGTACCTTATAATAACTCCTACACACTGTATTTACTAGCAGATGCAAATACTAATAAAGTGGATTAGAAGTTGACATTTGTTGATGAGATAAAAACGAAGAAGAACACGTGGTTATTTGTCTTCACTGAGTGCCTAATCAAGGGAGCTTGTCAATATTCTGAACGCATTCAAATTTGAACAGGCAATCAAAAATGAACAAGTCTCCGTTCGCGTTCAGCTAAAAAACTAGACCCGGTGTCCCCTACAATGCCTGTCGCACATTAAATGCTAAATACTCTGTGTCTGACAGCCAAAAAAAAAGGACGATTTGAACAGATTGATAACGAAATAAAGAATAAAAAAGAAACATTTTAAAAACAAACAGAACATCCAATGAACACTGCGATTTATTTATTTGCGGGCCATCTTTTTTGGATGTTCTGTTTGTTGGTGATCTATTTTTATTTTTTATTTGGTTATAAATATGTTCTCATCTCAATACTTTTACTTTTGCTGGCTGCCGGACATGTAGTATTTTGCATTTCGCGTTGGACAGTCTTGATCGTGTATGCGATATTTAATTCACAATGTCAATGGTCATGGAATTGATTTGCTCACTGACTGCAAGCACTATTTTATCTCTGGTGTGGAAATAAAGCACGAGTCTGTTCGATCCATCTGACTAATTTTCAAATGAGAGACCGAATAAAGCCTGTTGTCTATCTTCAACGAAAGAAAACAGATGAATAAAAAGACCAAGAAAAGTCGATATTTATCAATTTGTATTTTGTGAAGGTCAAACACAAACATGGCCAACTTTGTACATCTAATAATTGCTGGAATACTCAAAAAATTTGAACTTTTATGACTTTCGGACACAGAGTATTTTAGGATCTCTGTCTGACAGTCGCTAAATTCTTCATAAATGCACAAAGTCGCGCGCCAATGTCGACTCACTTTGTTGAGCACAGCTGAAACAGAAACATTGATTGAAATTCTCGGTACTCATCTTGAAGAACTGAGCCCTCTTATCAAAACATTCACGTTTAATATCTAAAAGATTCAGTAGATTTGAAGAAATTAAAAACAATAATCGACTGTCGGACACGGAGTTATATTGAAACCATCCAACTGTCGGACACGGAGATATATTAAAACCCGTCAGACTTTCGGACACGTAGACACTGCGCTTCTCATTTATTGTACAGTATTTTTTTCAGATTGAAATCACAACACACGAAACCGCCGCTCTGTGGGAGCTGCCAACGACAAGTCCAGATCTAGATAATCGGATGAGCAAAGTAAAACCTCTGCATGTGCACAGTAGGCTATTATAAAATCAGCATGTCTGAATGTTAATAAAATATTTATTCCCCTTCCCCCTTTATGAATATAACCCTTATTATAAGGGTGTTATCAGTTAAATTAATGAATAAGCTTGATTGCAAGATAAACGACTAAGTAGTCTTGTGATGCCATGGGGATTAGCTGATTCAGGGATACGAGATCACAGAGTGAGACCTGAATTCATGCGACACGCTCGAATACCGGTGACAAGACTTTTGGATGATGTGCACGATTAATCCTTAATTTGTTCAGTCGACTAAGTTTAATATGTTTTTGTTTAGATAACCGGAATATGTTTTTGTTCAGAGAACAGGAGTAGGTCGCATATAATCCCATTCCTGAAGCGTCACCTAAATTTTTCAAGGGCCCCCTATTAGGCCAGGATCCTTCACAGAGGCCAAATTGTGCTGGATTCCTTCTATATGAGGACAGGTCTGTCTATACAAGGAAGATTGACTGCACCCAAGGCATAATAGTATAGTTAGGAGACCCTGAAAACTATACTCCTAACTAAAAAAAAAAAAACCCCTATATTTCATAGCATGACTAAATCGTGAAGGACATGAGAAAACAACTTGTAATTTTGATCAAATAAAGCCACGATATAGACATTCATGTAGAACAAGTTTCATTGCCGTGGGTAACTGTCTACATAGTGAACTTGCCAATCCAAAATTGGCAAAAAAGTGACTTTTTCAGCTAGGACCTATTTCAGGGTCTCCTAACTCCAGTATTATGCCTTGGATGCAGTCAATCATCCTTTAACAGACAGAGCTGTTCTCATACAGAAGGAATCCAGCACAATTTAGTCTCTGTAAGGGATCCTGCCTTCATGGGGGGTCCTTGAAAACTGAATTTTTTAATTTCCACCCATAAAAATGTTCATATTTGAGAGGCCAATATCTTGAAAATGAAAAGAGATAGATACATTTTGACAAGAGATTCTGAAAGCTCACACCCAAGATACTCTGAGTAGCAATTTTCAGCCCACAAATATGATTGGTTCCAAAGATATTGGCCTCCAAAATCCCTATAAATTAACGATCACGATTCCCTTGGGGGATTTTTGGGGGACCATATCTCGGAAACCCCTTGGAGTAGGAGCCTAAAATTTTGCATGTGTTCATTACGAATATAGAAGTACTCGCAAAATAAATTTCAGACAAATCTGGGACCGTGACCTGGGGACCTCTCGTTGACTTCATATGGAATGACCCAGGGGCAGATATCCGTAATTCACATTGTAGATGTCTGCAACTGAAATGTAGATATCTGTAATGAGAAACCCCATACACATGAATGGCAAAAGTGACGTCATTTGTCCTAGGAAGAATGACGTCGTGGATATCTGAAATGACAGTTGTGGATAGGAAGAATGTAATTGTTAATATCTGAAATGCTCTTTTTGACTAGGAAGAATTGAATTGCGGATATCTGCAACACATATCCAGTCTAGCTATTAAATGTTAAAATGGCTTGCCATACTTTTCTAACCAGAAGACTCAGAAACAAGCCCTTCGAGTTTGCTAAACATCATAAAAATTATGACTGGAACTAGGTGGTTTTGACAGATGAGATCAAAATTGCACATTTTGGTCAGATACAGCATTGGCATGTTTGCCGTCAAAACATAGATGCATATAAGGAGAAGCACCTCATACCTACGATGAAATATGATGGTGGGTCACTCATGTTTTGGGGCTGTTTTAATTTAGGATGTCCAGAGGCACTGGTTAAGATCAATGGCAAAATGAATTCCACCAAGAATCAGGATATTCTGGCTGACAATGTGGTTGCCTCAGCCAGAAGGCTGGGACTTGGCTGTAAGTGGACTTTCCAACAAGACAATGACCCAAAGCATACCTCAAGATCCACACAGAAATGGTTCTGTGACAACAAAATTGTCCTTCTGCAATGGCCATCTCAATCGCTACACCTCAATCCAATTGAAAACCTGTGCACTGAGTTGAAGAGGGCAGTTGATAAACACAAATCCAAGAATGCAAAGGATTTTGAAAGTATCTGCTAGGAGAAATGGTCCAACATCCCCCAAAATGTGTGCCTTGATCTTGTCAAAAACAACAGGAAAAGACTCAATGCTGTTATCCTTGCCAGAGATGGTTGCATTAAGTACTAAATCAAGGGTGCCAATTATTATGAAACCTTGATTTTGTTGAGATTTATTGAGTATTAAATGATTGTGATGATTTTGGTTGTTTCCATCGAAACATTAATAAAGTAAAGAATTTCACACGTTAGTATATTCTCTTTCTCTATGATAATATTGTTTATATATTTTGTATTGTTTGTGCATTACCAGTCGGGGGTGCCAGTAATTTTGTAGCCCACTGTATATTCAATAAAACAATAAAGAAATTCCATTGCCAAAAAGCATAAAGACTGGCTTACTGTCGGACAATATACACCTCTCTGAAACGTAACTCACACATTTGTGCATTTATATGTAAGACCACACCTCCAGCTGTCCAGCTCACCGGTCTACTCAGACCTGGACTGCACTTTACCTATTATTCAATAATCACCTGCACCTGTTGTTGTTGTTCATTTCCACTGTGTGGTAGCCTCCTTGAACCAGGCGTCCACTGCCGGGACTTTCATTTAAACTTTTTGGAGTTCTATTTAAGACCAAACTTCGCACTTAGCCATTGCGAAGTCTTGTAACTACATGCCTGTGCTGTATTCCTAGTCTTGTATAGACATATTCTCCGCGTTTCGCGTATATTATTCTCTAAATCTAACGCAGTGCTGTTTATTGTTTTAAACCAGTAATTCATTCATTGGAACCTTGCTTCCTCTTTTGTAATACATTTTTACTGCAGCTAAAGCCCAGAGTCTGTATTACTAAAAGTGTTCATGAAGGAACCTCATTTTGGATTGCAACATTTGTGCCTTCTGCAGGGTTCCTGCTGCCGCTCGTCAATTCATCGGTGACGAGGAGAAAGTTATGAGCAGTCATCACAGTGGCGAATGTATTTGTTTAATGACAAATAAAAATTCAATGGCAAATAGTGGCTTCGTCTGTCCAGAGCATTCGAGGCTGTAGCCCCATATAGTTTATATGAATGCATAAATAAATAAAATAAATAAATAGTTCTTCACTTTGGGAAGTTTACTATGTTACTGAATGTCAGTAACACAAGACAGCACTTTCGTATTGTTTTATGTTCAATGAACAGAGCCAAGAAAGACCAATCAGAGAGAGGTTTTATGGGAAAATACGTCCAAATGCTGTCTTATTGGCCGACAGGTCTCCGTGGAGTTGAGAAGCCGAATGATGTTATCAGGCAGTCATGTGAGGGAGTGCACATTCGCGGATTTTAGTTTTACCTGTAAAACGATGAAGCTACCATCCCCTCTTAATGAACTAGGAAAACAAGGTACGTAAATTTCTATGTGAGTCTTACATAAACATGATTGATATGAGCAGATATGAGCGTATCTTTAAACGACATATATTTGTTTGATTAGTCTTCAACTTAACAATCGCTTGATGCGTACAATTATGTCATTTGCTGCCATGTTTTCTACCACAGTATGACTGGCGATTTCTGAGCTAACGTTATGCAAAACATGGTACTTCCAAGTTAGCTTTAAAGGGACATTGCGTAGGAATTACTCCCATCCAGCGTTGAAATCATGTATTACATTCAAACGAATAGTGCACTCGAGCGCCTCACTTTTTCAAACACGTATTGCAACTACGGGAGCCACCGTGTATCAATGTTCTCCGGAAATGTAGCTTTGTCCACTGCAAAACCCATGCAACAGCTCCGCACCAAACGGGCAAACATAGCACTCGGCTTAAATATAGTTTGGAAAAACAATTTATATACCTAATTGGGATATGAAATGTTGATGAACTAGTTTTATTTAACAGGGAAATAAATTCTGACAAGCGAAATTACTTTTAGTGTACGAATGCTCAAAGCTCATGAATTCCATCCTTTCTCTATACCTGGAACTGGAGCCCATCCCAGCTGACTCACAGGGTGCACACACCATTCATTAGAATTTAATTTTAATATTGCGAATGCATATGCTGCGCATACTCTCGCAACCCGGTGCGCCATCCGTAACATAGCTACTGCCGTTTATTACCACGTTTATTAGCACTAGAAAATAAACTCTAAATTTTCTTGACTAAATTCACGCTTGAGGTTTTTACTATCCTAATGTTTCCCTGGGTACTCAAACATCAAGGTAAGCTGGAAAAGTGCTCATTTCATTCGATATTAGTGGAGTTTCAATTCTGAATTATTTTCCTTCCCCTTATACAGGATTAGCAAATTCCTAAGTCCGCACATGATCAGCAGCCCAGTTATAAAATACACATAAAGTCGCTCTTAGTTTCGCTCTCATCGGTTTTTTCTGGAACTTGTGTTTTCTCTGGCAGAGTTCAGCCACATTAGCGAATCTCCGCTGCATCACTCCCATGCACTGATGCCCCTCACGAACAGTTTGTCGTTCACATCTCATCCTATCCAGCGTTTCCAACCCACTCAACACTTCTAGCTAATAAAGGCTGAACAACAAATACTGTCCCTGTGCGGTGCTGTCATGCAAGTTCGGCGCATGCATAAAATAAGATACAAAATATGGAGTTTCTGTCATCTTAAAAGTTATTGAAAAGTCACGACATCAAGTATGCACATCAGCTATTGTTTTAATAATTAAGAATGAGCGTGCAATGGTAAATAAATGATTAGCTGTGAAGTTTTTTGGGCTGAATTTATACCATGCTGAAAGTGGACGTAGTCAGTGCTACTTAGCCAGCATATAATACATGAAGCAGCAAAACACAGTACCGTGAATCGATGTAAGATATTCAAAGTAATGGAATTAAACAACTGGGCTGAGATGCATTTTGAACAATTTAATATGAAAAAGCAAAGCATGTGTTAGCTTCATGCACGCTTTCTAGGATGTCACCTTCAATAGTTACCGAATACACGCCCGTTATCCAACCTAAGTTAACCAACGATAGCCTTTGCTACCTTACAGTTTATTCTGTAACGTTACATAAAAGACAAGTGAAGCAATCGAGTCGCTGCATAACAAAGCCATTCATCAAATACAATAACTGAAAACATTGGTGTCGTTACACCTGCTCACTTCACCGATTTGGTAATAACCTAAGCCGACAACACGGAATCTCCTGACCAGTGCTACAAGCAAAGAACCGCAGCTGCTGCGCTGCTTTCGAGAACACGCTTAGAAGGTCCCCTTGGTGTGCGCGTAGCCTGAATTTGAAGTTGACTTACTTGTCGATCAGAAAGCTGGCAACTTCAGCGTCCCTTTGAAAATCTTCCCCACCTGGGGAAGGCTAGCCCGATGTTGACCCTCGTTTTTTGAATGCGCCGTTCGCGCTGCCTTTTTAATTCTCTTTTTCGCTTTCTTGACGATGAGGATTCTGTCTCCTGTGCTGCTGCTGCATATGCATGGTCCTGCATTATGCTGCAGTAGTGCAGATTTTCAAACTTGCCGCGGTAGCCTCTCTTGCTGATCTCCTCTGGTGTCTCAATCACTCTGCACTGGCTGGCAGGGCAAACGCGGAATAAATGGTGCTATTGGACCCTTGCCGGCGGCTGTAGTTTCAAGATGGCAGACCGTCATGGTGCTTCCCTGCCGGCTTACCCGTCCAATGTACAAACAAATCTAAAATTCTTCGTTTACAAGAATATGTCAGATTATTAGCGGAGGTCATAATACACCAATGATGACATATGTATGAATGCAGACTTAGATTTTGGCCAATAAACAACTGAAAATGTTACACAATGTCCCTTTAAAGGCACAAGACAGTGCTATATAATATCTGATTCATCATCAATAATGATCAAAACTTCGTTCCTACACGGCTGGGTTGGTTGTCCGTGAACTCATCGCTGTTAAAATATGTTCAGGCCAATGCGACAGTTAGCCAGTAAGGTAGTTTGCTGAAGCCTAACTCAACAGTTCTCACAATCGGTCCTGGGGTGAACGCTGTGTGCGATGGTTTTTGCTCCAACTGGAATTGCTATCGCAGAATTTTAAAGCGCTCCAAGCAATTATTTTTCTTATCGAGTGGCTTATAATGTTAGAGGGGTGTTTCACTCTTTTAAACTCTATTATGACTGAAATGGCTATGCATTCAATGATTTTCAAAAACTCAGTGCAAGTAGTAGCATTGTGTTTGTAAAAATAGACTACACCTTATGACCGAATGGACACCAAGCTTTTGACCAATAACAATATGTGTTAATCCGCTAGGCGTGGTGTTGTTATTGGGCGTGGTGTGTTATGACTGAATTATGTAAATCCCGTGGCGCTTGCTACCGCTGGGGGGCTTTGGGTTTACCAGCTTAGCATCAAATGGTGGTTTCGGACAGTACAGTAACCAGAAAGCACTCCCTAGAGAGAAGCGGATGAGGGTGCCAGTACTGAGACTTGTTTGTTGCTGGCATCAGAATTAGTGATTATCTGAGATGTTTAGCATTTGAAACCCTAAACATTTGAGATTTACATTAAGGATTCCAATAGATTGTGCAAAAAACATTGAACTCACTTGAAGTTCAATGTGGAATCAGTTAATGGAAATCTGAGAAGTTAAACATTTTAAATAAAAATTTGACAATTCCACAACTTCTGATTCCAACAGCACAAAATTTTGAGCTCACCCCAAGTCCAATTTAGCATTTTTGTCAGGCCTCTCCATTGCCCTTAAAGGGTGTGTCCCTTTTTAATTTTGGGATGCCAAAAATGGCTGCATTGATAAAAATGTTAAGGAAAAAAATAAAGAAATTAAGGGTTTAAAGGGATTTCTATTGCCAGTCTTCTGAATAAATTCCATGTTCGATGTTCCAGAGGTTTTAATTTAGCTTTTATGGTCCACAGTGTCCCCATTATTAGAGGTTGGACTTGAATGGACCCAAAATTATATATACAATTGAAAGTATAATGGAGAGACCGGTTATAATGCAAATACTTGAGGTTTGACCTTGTTCATTCTGCATGCACTTTGTCGGCTTTGAAGGCTTTTTAAAGTTTTATAAAGTCCATGAGTGACTAATAAAAAATTACGACTATGATAAAGTGAAGAAAAATTTTTTAACTTTATATTCGAGGGAGAAAGTGAAGAATATTTTTCAGAACCCAGGGGGAACCCTGCTTCTGTTGTGCAGTAGGCATAATAAATACAACCAAGTCCATCCTTGCACCTGAGTCCAGTCCTTATCTTCCTCTCCTCCGTTCATCTGAACTGTGCACGAAGCACAACCGTTACAGAAGACTTCGCCAAAGTATGGACTTAGCAAGGATTTCATTACAAATGGAGGAAGGAGAGTTTGCTACCGTTCCTCCCGACCTCTACCAGTTGGTGGCAGAAGAGCAGAGGGAGATCGCCCCTCCAGCTGTTCCCTGGGGTGATTCGCCAGTGTGCCTGGCAGAGTGCTATGACAGAAACCCACTGCGTGCAAAGGCTTCATTCCACAGTGTGCCCGATACTTCACGTACCTTCCAGCCCTGAGTGAATCAGAGAAGATCGGCGCAGAAGAGACATCGCCTCTCAGGCAAGGTGCTTGACTGGGCGACTGCTGTCTGGGAAGAATCGACTTTTACTACCTATGCCGATTTCCTTCAACAGTTTTGCTTGGTCTTTGACCACCCCGGGAAGAAGGCTGGGGACAAGCTGCTGTACCTGAGCCAAGGCAACAAGAGCGCAGCAGACAAAGCCTTCCAATATCGCAACTTTGCTGCTGCCAGTGGCCGGAAAAAAGCCTGCATTACTGACCATTTTCCGTAAGGGGCTGTGTCTAGAGCTAGGGGCAGATATGGCTTGCCTGGACCTTTTTTTTTTTTTTTTTATTTGACATCTCCAATCCCAACCGAATTTGGAATACCAAATCCGAGAACTATGTACAAGGCTTGCTCGTATGCAACCCCCTATTGCCAGCTCAGGAGAGAGAGACAGTTCGCAGCTGTCCTCCAAAGCACGCACCTGTCAGCCCCTGCATCTTTACACTCATTGGTTGAAACTATCGCAAGTTCAGAATGAGGGCGGAGGATACCCGAACATAAGCGAGCTTAGAATCTCACTGACGAGCGCCCTATGGCCAACAGGAGGCGCTTGAGCAACGAACAAGGCAATCATTGTAATTTCTCATCCCAGAAGTCCATTCCCAATTTGCATCCCTACAGCGCTTAAGCCAATCGTGCGTTGTTCTGAAAAAGCTGCTGACCACTGCTGGTTGGTACAACCGGGGATCAAACCCGCGACATAGTAGTCACTACTGCACCGCAATTGCGGTGCCTTAACCGAGTGTACTTACCCGGCAGCTACGGCAACCGAAGGGGCAGAGCCCATGGAACTGGGGCACCCAAATCCATCTCGGTGTCATCCCTGGAAGACGACCAGCCCCTGCAACCGGTGTCAAGAAGGAGGAACAGTGCCCCCAAGGTAAAGGTGTCACCAATAGCCATTACAACGCTTCAAGATTCCAGTCCAGGTATCCTGTAAGGGTGTGACCCTTTGTACAGAGGCCCTGATTGACTCCGGTGCAGCTGGCAACTTCATCTCCCACTCAGGGCCGCAGTTCACCAGCTCCACACTCCCTTCACGGTGGGAGCTATTGATGGGAAGCCTCTGGCCAACAGCTGCGTGACCCACCAGACGGCACCGATCTTCCTCTCTATCCAAGAGTGCCATCTGGAGGAACGAGTGCTGCTACTTCTCAACTACTCACTCATCCTTGGATTCTTATAGCTGCTGTTGCACAGTCCTACCATCTCATGGTGCACAAGACGTCTCCACTTCCGGTCCTACTTCTGTCGGCAGCACTGTGGCCCCTTGACGAGTACAGCGTCATGCCATATAGCCTTGTTAACACCCCCTCTATGTTCGAGTCCTTCATCAATGATGTACTACGAGAGATGCTGGGAAGATTCATCATTGCCTACCTCCACAACATCCTCATCTACTCCAGGACGTATGAAGAACATGTGGAACACATGAGGAGAGTTCTCCAACGCCTAAAACACCATCAACTTTTTGTCAAGGCAGAAAAGTGCATCTTTCATCAGTCCACCGTCTCCTTCCTTGAATATGTGAGGGAGTGGCTATGGAAGCAAAGGAGGTGAGGGCAGTAGCTAATCCCACGGTCGATAAAGGAGCTCTGGCGTTTCATGAGGTTCGCAAACTTCTATTGACGTTTCATTAAAAACTTCAGAACAGTTGCCCACCCTCTGACGCGTCTGTTCAAGGGAAAACCCAAAAACCTGGGATGGAATTCAGAAGCTCAACACGCCTTCAACACACTCTAGAATCTATTCGTCACTGCTCCTATACTTCAATTTCCAGACCTGGATAAGCCCTTTATAGTAGAAGTTAATGCCTCCAATGCTGGAGTGGGAGCAATGCTGTCCCAGTGGCATGGGACTCCAGAGAAGCTGTACCCCTGTGCATACTTCTCATATAAACTTGCGCCTGCAGAGGCTAACTATGATGTGGAAAACCAGAAATTGCTTGAGTCAAGCTTGCGCTCGAAGAATGGCGGCATTGGTTTGAGGGGGCTCGTCATCCATTCCTCGGGCTGACTGACCACCGCAACCTGGAGTATTTATGAAAGGCACAGAGACTTAATCCACAGCAAGCCAGATGGGCACTCTTTTTTACACATTTCACTTTTTTAATAACCTATCGCGCAGGGTCCAAGAACATCAAAACAAACGCACTACCCTGAAGATACGAGGCAGAGAGAGATCTGGAGGCGAAAAGTCGATTCTGCCATCATCCTGCATCCTCGCCACAATCAAGTGGCAGTTGGGCAGGATAATAGCGAAGGAAAACAGGAAGAATCCCTCTACTACCTCGGTGCCAGCGGGTAAGACGTTCGTTCCTGGAGGAGGGACTATTATTATGGGAGACTTCAATTATCCTGGTATCGATTGGAAAATGGTGAAAGGACAGGGTAAAGGGGAGGAAGAATTTCTGGATGTTATAAATGACTATTTTTTGGTGCAGTATATTAATAAACCTACAAGAGAGAAGAAAATTTTAGATTTGGTGTTTTGTAATGACTGATAGACTTAGCAATGTTGAGGTACTGGAGCCAACTTGGGACTGGTGAGCACTCTACTGTTAATTTTGACGTTTCATGGGAAGTTAAAAAGGTGTCTTCGAAAACCAAAATTTTCTATTTTAGGCGAGCAGACTTTGACGGGATGCGCTCATATCTAAGCGAAATAAAATGGGAGACACTTCTGGACTGAGTTTGTAAATGAGATGTGGGAAAGATTTAAGGGGGTTTTACTTGATTCACAATGTAAATTCATTCCAAAGGTGTCCAAAAGTAAGCTGAAAAAGCAAAATCCTCCATGGATGACCACAGCTATTCGTAGGAGTCTGAGGAATAAGAGGAATCTTTATAAGACATACATAAAGGATAACAATGAGAATACTAAGGCTGAATACTGTAAAATGCGAGCTGTGGTCAAAAAAGCGCTGAGGAATGCAAGAAGACTGTATGAAAGGCAAATTGCAGAAGGCAAAAACTAATCCTAAGCACTTCTTTCAGTACTGTAGCAGAAAAAGGAAAGTCAAAGAGGAGGTTAAGTGCATAAAGAATAAATATGGATCAGTGCTTTATGATGCCAAGGATATTGGGGATACCTTAAACAGTTTTTTTGTTGAGAATTTTACCTCGGAGCGGGTTTTTATTCGGCCAGAGGGCATGTCCAACGCTCAAGAATATTTTGCGAAAATTGAGGTTAGGGATAATGAAGTATTAGACAAGTTGCATAAACTAAAGGCAGATAAGGCGGCGGGTCCTGATGGCTTATATCCTAGAGTGCTTAGGGAAGTTAGTGAGATCATTTTTAAACCGCTCTCCGCTATCTTCAGACGGTCTTTAGAAACTGGAGAAATACCAAATGATTGGAAGCAGGGCAATATAATACCAATATATAAGAAAGGGGACCGTACTGTGCCAGGAAATTACAGGCCAGTCAGTTTAACTTGCATTGCATGCAAAATACTGGAATCTATCCTAAAAGAGGAGCTGGAATTATTCCTTGAACGTAATAATATCTTGAGGGATAGCCAACATGGTTTCCGTAAGGGAAGGTCATGCCTGACAAACCTCCTGGAATTTTTTGAAGAGGCCACCAAGACTTATGATCAGAGCAGGGCTTATGACGTCATATACTTGGATTTTCAGAAAGCATTTCATAAAGTACCGCATAAGAGACTAATTTTTAAAATGACCTCCATTGGAGTTGCAGGAGGTATTCTGGAGTGGATTCAAAACTGGTTACAGGACAGAACACAAAGAGTGGTGGTCAGTTCAATCTCATCTCAGCTAGGTATGGTGGGGAGTGGCGTCCCTCAGGGATCAGTGTTGGGACCCCTGCTGTTCGTCATCTACATTAATGACCTTGATAGAAATATTGAGAGCAAATTAGTTAAATTTGCGGATGATACTAAATTGGGAGGTTTGGCAAATAGTTTAGACTCTACTAAAGTGATTCAGGAGGATTTGGATAGAATCCAGAGTTGGGCAGAAATGTGGCAAATGAAATTTAATTTTGCAAAATGTAAAGTTGTACATGTAGGTAATAAAAACCTTAGACAGGATTACTTCGTGGGAGGTTTAAAACTGGAATGTGCTCCACATGAAAAAGATCTAGGAGTGATTGTTGACCAAATCCTCACAGGGTCTAGTCATTGTGCCGTAGCAGTTAAAAAAGCCAATCGGATGCTGGGATACATTGCCAAAAGTATTGAGTACAAATCCAAGGAGGTGATACTTCTCTTGTACAACATATTTGTCAGAGCAGATCTGGAGTACTGTGTACAGTTCTGGGAACCATACTTTAAGAAAGATATAGAGGCCCTAGAAGAAGTTCAGAGAAGAGCAACTAAGCTGATTCCGAGTATAAAAGATGAAAGCTATGAGAACAGGCTGAAGATCCTTAATCTCTTTAGTCTTAGGAAAAGGAGACTCAGGGGTGATCTGATTGAGGTCTTTAAATATGTTAAAGGGATTAACAAATTGAATTATGTAGGATTCCTTCGGCCAAGTTTTGTTAGTAGAACTCGGGGTCATAAATGGAAGTTTACCGAGGGTAAATTTAGCACTGATATTAGGAAATATTTTCTCACCCAAAGAGTAATTTGGATGTGGAACAGCTTGCCTGACCATATTGTTGAGGCAGAAACCTTGGCACTTTTCAAGAGCAGGCTTGACTTAAAGCTAGATACCATTGAGACATTGAGTATCTGAAGTGATATATTCACAATAGTTAAAAGAAACTGGCGAGCCTAGTTAGGCTGAACGGCCTGTTCTCGCCACTCATGTTATGTTATGTTACCCTTCGTGAGAGAGTGATTCTGTGGGCACATACCTCCCAGTCAGCAAGACACCCCGGAGCCAAAAGAACTACAAATATCATCACCTGAAAGTACTGCTGGCCCCACCAGACCTCTGATGTGGAAGCCGCCGTGCACTCTTGCACAATTTATGCAGTTTCCAAGACACCAAGACAGCTGCCCACTGGTAAACTTAACCCATTACCAGTAAATCAGCATCCATGGTTGTACATCGCTGTGGAGCCATCCAGGACCTGGGGAGGTTCCTCCAAGCATACTGCCATCAGCACCAACAAGATTGTTCCAAATACCTTCCCTGGGCGGAATACGCCCAGAATTCATTAAAAAGCGCGTCCACCAGTGTGTGCTTGGACAGCAACCTCCCCTATGCCCGTAGGACCAGAGCCAAATGAAAGTCCCGGCGGTGGACGACTGGTTCAAGGAGGCGGAGAAGGTCTGGAAGAACACCAACGTCCAGATCAGGAGGGCAGTCTGACACCAGAAGATCCAGGCAGACCAGAGACGTTAGACGCCCCCAATTTCCAGCCAGGGGACTGAGTCTGGCCCTTTACGAGGGACCTGCGCCTCCGCCTGCCCTGTAGAAAACTAAGCCCATGGTTCATTGGCCCATTCCTTGTCCTCCGGAAGGTCAATGAATCAGCTTAATACAGAAGCTGTCAAACTACCGCATTAATAATATGTTCTATGTTTCTCTGTTTAGGCCGATGACTGCTGGACCCCGAGCGGAGGCTTCCCCTCCTGAAGACCCACCCCCTGTTCTGGAGGTAGATGCCTGCTCCAGTCCAGACATTGAGCAGGCAGACTGCAGTATCTGGCGGACTGGGAAGGCTATGGTCTGGAAGAGAGGAGCTGGGTGGGACATGACGACATCTTGGATCCGCAGCTCCTGGCCGAATTCCACCGTGGGGGCGGGAATACTGTAAGGCCACGCCTCCAGCCGTCCAGCTCACCGGTCTACTTCACCTCATTATTCAATTATCACCTACACCTGTTGTTCATTTCCACTGCGCGGTAGTGGTGTGCTATTTAAGACCAAGCTTTGCATTCAGTCATTGCAAAGTCTTGTTTCTACATGCCTGTGCTGTATTCCTAGTCTTGTACAGACTTATTTTCTGCATGTCCCGTGTATTATTCTCAAAATCTAACTTTGTGCTGTTTATTTGTTTTATACCAGCAATATATCTAAAGGAACCTTGCTTCCTTTTGTTTTGTATTTCAACGTTTGTGCCTTCTGTTGTGCAGTAAGCAGAATAAATACAACCAAGTCCATCCTTGCACCTAAGTCCAGTCCTTAACTTCCTGTCCTCCAAGCATCTGAACTGTGCACGAAGCATAACTGTTGCAAATTGCATCATGTTACTGTCTTCCAACTTGTTTAGCAAGACATATTACCAAAGAAGAAAGCTATTCTATGCTTACTTTTCCCATGACAAAAATTTGCATTTTTCTAAAAAGGCTTCAGTGAATATACATAATATACTTGCTTTTGCGTATTGTGGTGAACTTTTCAATAAGACAAGACAGGCTAAATTAAATCTATAGCTTACACTTTCTAATGTCCTCATTGTGCTAAGCTAGTCAACTACCAAAGACCAGCTTGCTACCTAACCTGTGGCAGCAGCGGGTGATAATTTCGCTGGTTTTGCTATTGTAGTCTCATCTGCAGGGGGCTCTTCGGCATTGTTAGCAGCCAGTATGCCCATCAACATTTCCAGTGGCAGCTCCCCATTGCCCCTCTCCGGGCCCGACACACACAACAGTCAGAGCACCATATAAGCCTTATTTTGCATTTCTCCAGATGATTCTCATAATCACAAGTGTTGTGGTAGGCCCTCTCATGTCGCCAGGCCCCGGTGCTTGAGCCCTGGTAAGCCTGTGCATTAAAACGGCACAGAATTTAGCACCGCAATAAATCTGAAGCAAAAATTCAAACAGTATTCATACCAGCGGCGTGCCGTCAGGTGTTCTGAGGGCCTTCAGTAACCGCACCCTTTACCGCTCGATTGCCCTCAAGCTGTTCTCGGTTTAGTTCACCTGATTAACAATCAAACAATTTATTGACTGAACAACAAAGACCAATACATGACCTATAATGATAATGAAAAAGTGAATACCTATTGCCTATATTTAGGTAATTGATATAGCATTGTAAGGATAGCAATATAAATGCAAAAAATTCAAAACTTTTGCTGACTTTGCTGCGTTTATTTTCGCCATCCTTCCAATTGTCACTCAGGTCTGCATTGTGCCTAACAACGCCCTTTAGCTGTGACTTCATTCAGAATATAGAACGGAGTCTCTAATTTACGCTTATCTGAGCCATTTCACAAGCTACGTGAGTGCAGAATTTATAAAGCCATATTGATATTTTAAGTCACCATTTACGTGCGGAAGAAAACGCCTAATAATTTTGCGGTGTATTGTATAACAGTGCTATCAAAATTAAATTTGACTGTCATTCAAGCAATTAGTCCGAGCAGCTGTTGCAAATCAGGAAAATTGAGCCCCTAAGAACCATACTGGGCCGACCCATGTTGGGCTACTTTTGAGAAAATGGGACTCAAAGTTGCTAGCCTCCTGTGTCATCTAGAGCAACTGGCAACAAAAACATTACATATGTTACAAAGTCAAGATATGTAAAATTAAGCACTTGCAGTTTTTGTACAGGTTTTGGATGCATAATCATAATTTAAAGTGCAACCTTCCTCCTTCTGAAGAGGAACCATCATCTTCCGATTCATTTGGGACAAACTCTGGGTCTCTGTCATCTTCCACTTCACCATCATCATCAATCATAGGAAGCAGTTCCTCATCAGTGAGATACCGAGCCCCCATGTTTACAGTGAATTATGGGAAGGTTGTGGGATGGCCTATTATGGCTAAGGCAGTGCAGTGCATGTGTACAGGGGCAGAGAAGACGTTTGCTTGTATGAACAATCCATGTGGGTAGATTGGGCTGGCCCATTTAGGAAATGTAGATCTCAGTTTTCTGCACATGCTCACAAGCTCAACTGATTTTCGCCAGAAGTGCGGGATGGCCCGGTATGGTTCTTAGGGGCTCAATTAAACGGTGAGAGGTTTAGGTTATAGAGTATTGAAAGGCGAGTTTTCTGAAGGCCTTTGTAACTGCCGACGGACCGCCTCTGATTCATACTATGTCATTCTACTGTCTTACAGCCATCAGATATTAAAAAAAATTACCCTATCTTTGATTAATGCATAGATATGTCCCTTGCAGGATTCAGTGATCACTTGTTGCCTCAAACAATCTCCCAGAAATGCAGTACCTTATGACATTGACCTGCATAAGGCACAGCAGTAGCTCAATCCCACATTAAACTTTGCTTGTAATTATCTGTTGATTGACAAGTGTTTTATCCTAGTGAGGTCTTTCTGAACTTTTCACAATAATTTATAGAACTTGATTAGGCCCCCAGAAAGAGTACATAAACTATTAACTAACAGCAAGTTAGGTTGCATCTACTCAACTTTTTGCACTTGAATTACAAGAGTACATTGCCAAAACACTACCAAACGCAACTTAGCGGAACTCCTGCTACTTTTACGAGATAAAAAAAGCAATACAGATGTGGACACTGGGAGTGAGTCTGAATGGGACAAGACTGGAGGGTTCCCTTAGCCTGACGGCATTGATTCTCTGGAGGGTGCAGTCTATCATGGAGAGTATTTCCCCTTAATGTGCAACAAGTATTGTCTGGAAAATGTTTAGTTTTTCCATTCACTATCGCCATAAATATGATACTGTTGCAATGAGTTTGTCACATTGGTTATTATCACTAACAGTTAGCCTTTGCTTATGATACTGAATATGGTGGTATTTTGCGCAATTTGGCGGTCTGTTTTAGAATTTATACAGCATTCAACAAAATAGAATATCTAGGTTTACGCTATTTTATTATGCGGACAGATGAGGACTTCATTAAATCCGCTGTTATGTTAGACGCACTGATTTCTGTTCACTCTAGAAAAGCATATTTTCTTTTTTTTCCCTGATGGTGGAATATCCTTTTTTGCAAACATGACATATATTTCAGATATTACTTTATTAGAAAGTTATTCTTGCTCCTTAATACAAGCTTTCTGTTCGCTTGTGAGGTAAATGAATACTAGCAGGTCAACTAAATGGGGCCAAGTCTTGGGCAAACTGTTTGTGACTACCAATATAATTGGCATTTGGCGGTACTGAATTTTGAAACTTCCTTAATCGGGAATTATGAAACCAGAAGATAAATCACAAAAAAAAGTGAAATGAAGCTGCCTCTACAAACACAGTTAAGCGCAGTAATGAGTATACGCTTAAAAAATGAAGATAAATCAGAAACCAAGGTCGGAAACACAAGTATTATTTTCATGTAATATTAGATCATATAGATGGAAATAAGTAAATGGATAAAAATATAGAGCAAAAACAAAAATAATAATGTCTTTTGCAAGAAAAAGTCAATATCCAATGTGGCTACCCTTTGCTTTGATAAACTTTCAGGCATAGTGTTTACATATTTTGTATTTCTTCACACGCTCAACCATTCCATATGGTTTGAAGTTAATTCCAAAGAAATTCTTTCAATGTAACAACAGATTTATTTATCTTGGTATCAAACAAGTCCCAGATTTGCTCGATTGGATTAAGATCTGGACTTTGAGCGGGCCAAGTCATAACTTCTAAGTTACATGATGATTGTGTCCAACTGAGGTAACCCCCAGATTCCACTGGGGGCATCTCGGCCACGTTACTGCCACGACAGGGTGATCGAAGCTGATCGCGACCATTCTAGACAATGCTTGTGTTTTCATCAGCTGCACTACTGCATATCTCTGCAGCATCCCAAAAACAGCTCTCCACTCTGCTCCACGGAAAATATGCAGTGAGTCTATTTTTGAGGTAGGCAGACCGCTGTCACGTCAAGCAGAACAGAGCAGGGCATGGCCAGACCCAGGGGAGTGCAGGGTTGGGCTACGCCCCCCCAGATTTTTGCCATGCCCCCCCAGCTCCTCCTGACTTACTGACGTATCAGCCCATTGACTGTGTGCTTCAGCCAAAATCTAAAGATCGTTCAGTCATTTAATAGCACTTTTCAATTGGATTTTCTTGATGTTTCTGATTGGCTGGTTGAATATTGGCAACAAAGTCTGTAGCTCCACCTCCAAAGTCACTGATAAAACTGATGTCAACCCGAGTTTTCTCACCACTCTCGTCTCAACTCGAGTAAATGTCAAAAGCGTTGGAGAGCGATTTCATTAACTTTTGATTGTACAATTAGTTTGTACTATTAAACACTAATATTCCATCCCTTAATTTAAGCTTATACCTTTATTTGCACTCCTCATATTTCATCGTCGACATAGTCTTTCAGTTAACATAAACAGGTAAGCTAGTCTTTCCTTTCCTTTCTCTTTATTATGACGGGACAGTGCACATTAATGGACATGAGAATACATATACAGAGAAATCTATTTAGAAAAACATGTAAATATGCCGGAGTTAGCTTAAAGCTACTTTCCATCTGTAGTCCCCAAAAAATAAATAACAATAAATTACAGAGCGTTCAGTCGTCACATTCAATCATCACACAAGATACAGTAACGCGTCATCGCGTAAAGTACCACACATTACAGTAATCTCATAACAAACAACACAGACAAAATGAAACATGTAATGTATCATCGCGGAGAATACCACACATTACAACAATCTCATCACAGACACTACAGACAGGATAAACAAGCAACATGTCATTGCGCAGATACCACACATCACATACATGAAACATACAAGGGCAGGGCTACTCCACTCTCAGAGTCCTAGAACTTCCTAAGTAAGGTGCATAGTCCTGTGTGCGCGCAAAAAAATAAAATAAAATAAAAAAAATATTGAAGGCTAATGGTCGCAGTTTTGATTACTTTTGAGCCAGGTTTTAAGTTGGCTTTTAAATGCGGCCAATAATGGGCTTTCCCTAATAGCCAATGGCACTGTAGTCCTGTTAGCTTGGTTATCCACAACCACTTTTTACCCCTCAGTCGACTCTGGCCAGAGGGGTATTGTTGTTACCTGCGTGTCTGTCTGTCGTCCGCCGTCTGTCTTCCGTCCATGATTTTGTCCGGGCCAGTACTCAGCAAATAATGATTGCAGCTTCACCAAATTTGGTATGGTAACTCTGTATGACCCATGCAGTGCAACGTCAGGTTTTTTGCTGGATTTGACCTTTGACCTTAGCGCTGTGACCTTGACCCTGGAAATCTTGTCCGGGTCAGTACTCGGCAACTAATTATTGCAGCTTCACCAAATTTAATATAATAACTCACTATGACCCATAGATGTGCAATATCAGGTTTTTTTGCTGGATTTGACCTTTGACCTTAGCGCTGTGACCTTGAACCTGGAAATCTTGTCCGGGTGACATTGTCTAGGCCAGTACTCAGCAACTAATGATTGTAGCTTCACCAAATTTGGTATGGTAACTCACTGTGACCCATAGATGTTCAATGTCAGGTTTTTTGCTGGATTTGACCTTTGACCTTAGCTCTGTGACCTTGACCCTGGAAATCTTGTCCAGGTCAATACTTGGCAAATAATTATTGCAGCTTCACCAAATTTGGTTTGGAAACTCACTATGACCTGTAGATGTGCAATGTCAGGTTTTCTGCTGGATTTGACCTTTGACCTTAGCGCTGTGACCATGACCCTGGAAATATTGTCCGGGTCAGTACTCGGCAATTAATTCTCACAGCTTCACCAAATTTGGTATGGTAACTCATTATGACCCATAGATGTGCAACGTCACATTTTTTGCTGGATTTGACCTTTGACCTCAGCGCTGTGACCTTGACCTTGGAAATCTTGCCCGGGTCAGTACTCGGCAACTAATTATCGCAGCTTCACCAAATTTGGTATGGTAACTCACTGTGCCACATGGATGTGCAACGTCATGTTTTTTGCTGGATTTCACCTTTGACCTTAGCGCTGTGACCTTGAGGCAGGAAATCTTGTCCGGGCCGAGGGGTATTCAGCAACGCGTTATCTTTTCTTATTTGCTTATGAGTTTGTTAAAAGAAAAAATGATGCATCGATTTATAATCAACAAAGCATCTACTAGCTCAGACACGTCTAGTGCAAGACCTACTCAAGAGCAGGCAGAGCGCTCTAGTGTTAGCTTTTCTTCCTCTCATGGTGCGGAGAATAATGCTGCTGCGGGTGATACAGTCAGTGAGCATGGTCTTAATGAC
This sequence comes from Gymnothorax javanicus, assembly GCA_029692085.1. Lineage (NCBI taxonomy): Eukaryota > Metazoa > Chordata > Actinopteri > Anguilliformes > Muraenidae > Gymnothorax > Gymnothorax javanicus. The sequence continues at coordinate 101,452,146 of CM056198.1, forward strand.
AGGGCTCCGACGCAGTCAATGTTAAAAACGTGCCCCGTGCGGATTTTTCGCGATGATCCTCGAGCATTCAATTCAAGATGGTGCCACTCTCGACCATGGTTAGAGTACTCACTAAAGCTAGATGCGTATTTCTGTTTCCCCAGTCGGAAGCTTGCGGCTAAAAATGACAAAGAAATCACGTTCACTAGACGAGGTTTCACTAGTAGGAAAACAGCATTAGAGTCTGACTGGGGATTCAGTTAACATGCCTCTAGCCCAGTGTTTCTCAAATTCGGTCAGAGGGACCACTATAAAGTGTTTTCTGGTTTTCATTGCAACCACAAATGCAAGGCATCCCCCTCCCCAGCTACTTCCTCTAACTCTTCCTGGGGGACCCCAAGATGTTCCCAAGCCAGCCTGGAGATATAATCCCTCCAGCATGTCCTGGGTTTGCCTTGGGGCCTCCTCCCAGTTGGACATGCCTGGAACACCTCTAAAGGGAGGCGTCCAGGAGGCATTCGAACCAGATGCTCGAACCACTTGAACTGCCTCCTCTCAACGCGGAGCAGCAGTTCTCCTCTGAGCCTCTCCTGAATGTCTGAGCTCCTAACACTATCCCTAAGAGTCAGCCCAGCCATCCTGCGGAGAAAGCTAATTTCGACCACTTGTATTTGGGATCTTGTTCTTTCGGTGCCTACCCAAAGCTCGTGACCATAGGTGAGGGTGGGAACATAGATCGACCAGTATATCGAGCTCCTTCTTCACCACAACGGACCAGTACAATACCCGCTTTACTGCAGATGCAACACCAATTTGCCTGTTGGTCTCCAGATTCATCCCACCCTCACTTGTGAACAGGAGATACTTAATCTCCTGCACTTGGGGTAACATTTCACCCCCCATCCTTTTTCTAGCGGAGGATCATAGCCTTGGATTTGGAGGTCCTGATCCTCATTCCGACTTCTTCACACTCAGCTGCGAGAACTGCTCCAGGGTGTGTTGGAGGTCACAGCACAATGAAGCCAACAGGACCACATCATCTGCAAACAGCAGAGATGCAATCCTGAGGCCACCAAACTGGACACCCTCCAAGCCTCGGCTTCACTTTGACACCCTGTCCATGAAAATCATAAGCAAAATAGGTGACAAGGCACACCCTTGGTGAGGTTGAACCCCAACTGGAAATGAGTCGAACTTAGTTCCGAGAATGCGGACACAACTCCTACTTTAGTTGTGAAGTGATTGTGTGGCTCAAACTATCGGCCTCGGTGCCCCATGCTCCCGCAGCACTGCACGCAGGATACTTTGTGAGACATGGTCATAACCCTCCAAGTCCATAAAACACATGTAGACCAGATGGGCAAACTCCCATGAGCCCTTCGGTATCTGTGCAAGGGTAAAAAGTTAGTCCACTGTTCCACGGCCAGAATGGAACTAGCATTGCTCCTCCTGAATCCAAGGTTCAACAATTGCGTGGAGTCTCCTTTTCAGCACCCTGGCATAGGCACTTCCTAGGAGGCTGAGCAGTTTGATCCCTCTATATCTGGAGCACACCATCCAGTCTTCCTTTTTAAAAATGGGAACCACCACCCCCTCTGCTAATCCAAGGGTACTGTACTCTACATCCATGCGACATTGAACAGGTGTGTTAACCATGACAGCCCAACCACATCCAAAGACTTGAGCATCTCAGAGTGAATCTCGACTTGCCAATGCAGAGCTTTTTGACCATCTCAAGTGACTTCCACGACGGATATGGGCCAGGACCCACCGAGTCTTCTGTCTCCTCCATGGAGAGCATGACTGTGGGATTCAGGAGTTCCTCAAAGTCCTCCTTCCACCGCCAAGCAATATCCCTAGTTGAGGTCAACAGTTCCCCACCCCAGCTGAAAACAGCCCAGGAAAAGCCCTGGCTCACGTTCTTGAGTCGTCTGATGGTTTGCCAGAACCACTTTGAGGCCCCCTGAAAATCTTTCTCCATGGCATCCCCCAAACTCCTCCCAAGGAGTTTTTGCTTTTTCTCCCAAGCCCAAGTTTTTGCTTCTGCGACCCACATGGCTGTAGTTCTTATAGCCTGTCGATACCAGTTTGCCGAGTCAGGGGTCCCCTGGGCGCAAAATTTTTTTTGCGACCGAGTTCCACACAGACTATGTTCCTCATTACCATACCAGCCAATTACATTGCTCCTGCGATTTCCAAACCTCAAAGCTGGCTATGGGACAAATTTAGATGACTCTGATTAGTCACATCCAACGCGGTCACAACCACACAACCTCCTTCAACCTTAACTGAAGAGCAAGCAGACGGTTCGAGCTGTGACACATTAGTTCATAGCTAATTTGAGCTGGGCAACACCTTTATGTATGTGATTGCGTATTACGTTATTCTTCAGATTATATGGTCATCTTGCTTGCTAGCTTACACTATTTAACCCTCTAAGCACCAAAGTCGCAAAATTGCGACAAGCAACATTGCTGTACAGAACAGGCTCTTTTTCTAAATATACTGCCAAATTTTGTAATTACTCTGTACCTCTAGATGGCAGGCATGTGTAGCAGTTCTCCTGACATAATTTAGAGGTGTGTCTTCATTAAAAAAAAAACCGCGAAAATTGAGCTTTAAATAGGGTGGAGTGAGCGCAGTGAACACAGCGAGGGTGCCCCAGTGAGTGGAGTCAGAGAAAGCTGAGCGAGAGACAGCGGATAGAGAAAGATTGAGTGCGAAATACCGCAAAAACACACAGAATGCCGAAAGGATTTTTTTTTTTACCGTTGATGAAGTACTTACTCAGATACTTGCCGATTCTGATCCTGACGGGAAATATTTACCCTCAGATGACGATTGGTCGCCGAGTGACGAAAGTGAAAGTGCGTCTGTTACGTAGCACACACAAAAGCAGCACATCGCATTGATCATTCCCAGACTTCAGGAATGAATTCGAAATAAGGAAAATGTGTCTGGTTTTCGTAAAAGATGAAAGTGAAAGTAACGGTGCGTCTGTGCATAGCATGCGCAACGACGGTCCACAAAAAGCAGCACGTCATTGATCATACCCAGACTTCAGAAATGCATACGAACCAAGGGAAATGTGACTGGTTTTCGTAAAATCATGAAACAAGAGTGCGTTGACAGTTATAACTCCTTTATGGGAGGAGTAGATACAGCTGACCAGCGAATGAAAACTACAGACAATGCCATCTTGATAGGTAGACAGATTAGGCTTCTGTGCTACTTGGCTGGTGGGCTACAAGAAAACTACATTTTATTAGTGTTTGTTTTACCTTTTACTGACTCCTGTTCCTTATTTTGAGGATGACAAGAAATAATAATAATAATAATAATAATAATAATAATCTGTGTAAATATGTTCAAAATTCAGTTTTACTGAGAGTTATGCTATCTAGTATTTCCGCCGCCTATAGACGTCACAATATGCAACTTAGATGAGTAAATTTACTCCCATTAGATTCCTATTCCTTTATTTTGAGGATGAGACGACAAAAACAAAACAAACAAACAAAAAATCTACTGTGTAAATATGTTCAAAATTCAATTTTATTGAGAGTTATGTTATCCAATATGGCCGCCGCCTAGTGACGTCACAGTATGCAAATTAGATGAGTAAATTTACTCCCATCACTAACTTTGGGTCATAATGAATATTTTTGTCATTTACAGTATGCTTTTATCTCTCACCATTTTCAAGCTACATCCTTTTGAAATCTTGAAATGAAAATGGAATATTTTCCTAAATTAACTCCGCCGCCTAAAGGGTTAAGGAAAATCCTTGCTAATAATCATTGTATTTAAGCAATGTCATTTATTTTTTTGTTAAGATTATTTTTGAGAGAATTTTTCCTTTATTTGATAGTTATACAGTGGAGAGAGACAGGAAAGTCTGGAGAAGAGTGCGGAAGAAATGCGGCAAATGACCCGAGTCAGAATCGAACCTGGGTCACCACGGGAAGGACACAGCCTATATGGTGCTCATGCTTAGACCGTTTTCGCCCTAACTTCACAAGCTAGCTCGCTATAACAATGATTGCCCTTGAGCTAGCCAACAAGAAAGTTAGCAGTAATGTTCCAAAATTCTGAAAGTACAGTTTGGACGCATAAAAGCACCACAAAATTTATCAGAGAAGTTCATGCCTCATACAGCTAGCTAAGTTAGCAAAGTTAGAGCAAAGCCAAATCAGATTGCTTAAATAGGACACTTATTTACAAAGACTGTCTGCAGTTAACTTTAGCTAGCTAGCTACATGGCTATATAATCTAATGAGTAACCTAACTTAATACATGATCACACACATGGCAGTATAATCAAAGACAGGACAGAATGGTCAGTGTCTTTGGTATAACCAAAGGTACTGGCCAGTAACCATAACATAACAGTTAATTATTACGCCTCCCTAGAGCGTACAAGCCGTCCCCAGAAACTGATTGGCTGGTATGCTGATGAGGAACATTTGTTTTTCAGTCACATACTCAATGCATGTTTGCTGTTGCGATGTAAATACTTTGCCTTTAGCGTCATTTGTCAATAACTGAAAGTAACGCATCTAATGTGGTTGCAAAAGTTAAACAGGTGGTTCGGCATCACTGGAGCAATCTAATTAGCTGGTATGCATGGTCAATGTGATTGGCTGGTATGCATGGTATGCTAATCAGAAACGTCATCAGTGCAGACCGGAGCAATGTAATTGGCTGGTATGCTAATGAGGAACGTCATCTGTACGGAATGTCATTGCAAAAAAAAAAAAAAAATTGCCCCTTGGGCCAACCCGGCCCGAATGGCGACTTGCTCCAGCTTGATAGCTGGATAGCTCATGGCTGCCGCTTCCACAATGGAGACTTTAAGTCTCCCCCAGGATTTGGAAAAAGCTCTTCTGGAGGTGCGAGTTGAAAATCGTTCTGGTACTTTATAAGTACATTTATAAACATCCTTATGCTCAAACATAGCATTTGTTTTGGATAATCCATGACTAGCGCAAAAGTCCACTGACAACACGCTGCTCAGGCTCCTCCCAATCACTTGCTTCCATGAGTCTCTATCATTACCTATGTGAGCGCTGAAATCCCCCATGGAATACCCACTTGGAGCCAGGGACTCAAAGAAGGCTGGATACTCAAAACTGCTGTTAGGTACGTAAGTACAAACAACAGTCAGATCATTCCCCTCCGCAACCTACAAGTGCATTGCGGAGACCCTCTCGTTCACTGAAGTAAACTGCAACACAGTTCAAACACAGCACTCAGCCAAGGAGATATAAGTATCTCCACGCCTGCTCCCCACCTCTCACCTTAGGCAACTCCAGAAAGGGAGAGAGTCCAACCCCTACCAAGGAGTTTAGTTTCAGAGGCAAAAATGTGCCTAGAGGTGAGTCCGACTATATCTAGCCGGTACCACTCAACCTCCCGTGTAATCTCTGGCTTCTTCCCCACCAGTGTGGTGACATTCCATGTCCCAAGAGCCAGTTTTCATAGCCCGGTTCCAGAACGCCGGAGTCTCTGTTCTATATGACCACCCGGTCCACATAGCACCTGACCCCTACCCCTCTCCTCGTGAGTGGTGGGCCCATGCGGATACGGCTCCCCACAGCCTCTTCTGGCTGAGCACGGCCGGCTCCTCGGAAAACCCAGCCACCAGGCTCTTGCCAACATGCTCCCCTCCCAGGTCTAACTCCAGGAGGGGGCCCTGGCATCCCTTTTCCGGGCAGGTTCTCCTCATTTTAGGGGAGCTCATCCATGGGAGTTTGATGAATCACATTTTGTTTGGCCCCTCACCTGGGACCAATTTTCCATGGGAGACCCTTCTAGGAACTAATGCTCCAGGCAACATCACTCCCAAGATCCCAGAGGCACACAAGCTCCTCCACCACAATAAGGTAGCGATTCTCGGAGAAGTCCCTTATTTATTGACTTAGCAAAAACATGTACAATCCCATTTCCAAAAACGTTGGGGCTTCTGAAAGACTTCTTATCCCCAATGATGTTACTGACCTGCTGCCTATTAACCTAATTAGTTGTGAGATTGTAAGACGGGAAATCCAGCTGGGACACGGCAAAAGGCTGACAAACTGGTGGGGCCCAGGAACTGAGGCTCACCCTAAACTTCAAAGGACTGATGTTGCCTACAGGATGACAATAAACTGTTAGGTCTTCCTTAGGGTGAGCGAGTCGGTGACTTCCAGGACATTTGCTGAGGGGTGTCGAAGGAAGTGGAGTGTTTGTGGTTGTGTCTATGGAAGACTGGGGGGTGTTCATGACGGCCCAGGACAATCAGCAGAACTCTGGCGACGTGAGGGGGTTAACTATCACAGTTCCCCCCCATGAACCTCATCCTCGGCCCTGGCTATGTCTTTGATGAAACTGGACCTTAATTCATCTGTTTAAATTTTCTGACACTGTAGTAATGTCTAGCTTTCCTCATGTATTCCATATATTACTATGCAATAACTTCTGTGCTCATTGCCTATACAATAATACAGTTTAACCCCTTAAGCCCCACGGGGGCCGGTTGTTACGCATAATAAATACAGCATGTTTCCAAATCGCAACATTGTCACGCGGCATATACACATTTCGCGAAGAAACTCGGCCAAAAGCTCATGTAGACCATTTTTACCTCAACCGAACACAATTCAAGCACCAAGCAAGTAAACAAGCATGTAGCAAAACATATGATAAAATCATATCAGCGCTGAATCGCCAGAATTTCTCCTGAATTTGAGCTATGCATAAAAACGATACCTCAAATGAAAGAGGAAAGTCCACAGAATCCAACGATATGAGCCCTGTCATTTTAAACCGACACCACACTCAAAGAACAGCAGGCATACACTTTACAGTCTACAGAGATGAGCAAAAAAAAATCTTATCTTTGATATTTTGTAATAAAAAACTGCTCGAGGGTAAATCTGCGCTTGCTATTGTTAGCCCAATGTGTTCGTGTTATAACGAAACTAGATCTGCCAGTATCCTAGCATGTTCTTTCCCAGGGCGTTGCTTCAAAGATCTCTGCTCCTTAGCATTCAGCTTGCTTGCAATGTATTTTCCTCTCTGCGATCGGCTTGTGATGCTGTCAGTAAGACTATGCCGGTAGCCATTTGATTCTATGGGTCCTGATGTTTCGAACAAACTCTAAACCACCTTAATCGCAGAAACCTAGCCTGAGCTACAGCCTTGCGTTCCCAGTGCGTCAAACTGAGTCCATGGGCCATTTGCATGTTCTTGAATAGCGCTACAATATAAACGCATAACTAGTTTGTTTGAGGTATTGTCCGAATAATTATCCGCTAAATATTCAACATTCATTTTCAAAGTCGTTTTCTGACAGAATCTTTGCGCTATTCCGCTCAAATACTGAGACTACAACAGTACAGTACGTATTTTCTTTACACATTCCTTAAATAAACAATTTGACCACTATTTCATGGTCAGTTGGCGTAGCCTAATGGTTAAAATGCTGTGCTGCAAGGGAGACTCTAAAGGTTCGATTCTTGGTCTAGGCACATATTTTTTGGGAAATAATCGCAGTTTCCTTCTACAAATAATCGCTGGGGTTTTTGTTATTCTTACTTTTCTTTTACATTTTTTCACATTGCCTTTGTATTTATAATTTTATTTATTTGTTTTGTTTTTTAATAAATCTGCTCCAGTGGAATCAAACTTCATTTTCATTGTATGTATTATCTTTGAATGGGAAATTGTATAGGCAACAAAACTGGCAGAAATAATAATTTTTTTTTTTTTCCATTCTAAACATTAAAAAATGTTGTATTTGGATGGAATGTATGCCTGTAGTGACATATAAGTGAAATTAAATGAGTTTTACATTTTGATATCTGAGAAATCTGAAATGGAACACCAGGTACCTAAATTGCCAAATTGGAGAAGCCACCTAGACATTCCTCTCTCATTTTGCTCTGATTTACCTGATCAGAATAAACTTTGGCACAGATAATAATGAGATTCTGTGCTGTAATTTTTTTGAGGTTTCAGACTGCAACTCAACAAATTTACAAGGGATAGAAGTAAAACTTTGTTAGGTGCAAAATGAGATCTTTCATTCATTGTGTTCCATCTCCCTTTACTCTGACTCAGTGACATATACAGTGATTTTTACACCAGGGCAGAAATCCAAAATGGTTTTACCTTTATTATGATACCAAGATTATTCAAATGGACCAAGCAGTCGCAGAGATATACTCATTTTGGGCTTGCCATTTTCGAAAAAGAGGCTCAGGGCTTTAGGGGTTAAAGAGCTTTTCATGACAACTGCATCATATTAGTACATATTCATATCATGTTTAGTCTTGTTATTCTCAGGGGAATCCAAGGAGTTGAATGGAGTATGTTTCAGTCCCATTGAAATTATGGTTCATTCCCTTCTGGAAATGTTATGTTTCTGTCATGCCTACTATGTTTCTGCCATGTCCGTTCTGTTTTTTTTGCCATGCCCTGTTATGTTTCTCCCATGCCTGTTCTGTTTTTGCCATGTTTTAGTACTTTGCAATGTTTTTGTTTTTGCCATGCCAGATCCATTATTCTGTTAGATTCCGGTCCATGTCTTTGTTCATACCCTGCATTGCACTTTGTCTCCCCTGTCTGGTCTTGAGCTACAGCTTCTCCCCAAGTCCTGCGTGTCACATGTTTAGGTGATTTCATGGTTTCTGGGTTTCAAACATTCCTTCTAATCTCGTTTGCTTCCTTCACCTTGCTTTTCTATTTTACTAACCCATACTAACAGTTTGTTATTTTGTTAAAGTTACTAACCAAGACTAACATTGTATATAATACTAACTTACTAACGAGCACCAGGGATTGTATAGCTGCACTTACTAATTGATTAACAAGCTCTCAGCTTTTCGCCCTGTTCTAGTCTCCGCCTCTTGCCTTCTCAGTCTTTGCTGCAATTCAGCGGATCCTCCGCACCTGCTTTACTCTGTCCTGCCTCATTATCTGTGCACATTAGAACTCCCTAACCGGAGCTGTATGTTTTGTCATAGGTTGTCTCGTGATCCCTGTCCGCGTTTTGGCTTTTGCCAATTTCATGCGGTTAGGTTCTCCCTTGTGTTTGCTCCCACGTAATTAGTCTGATCCCATTCACCTGTCCCTGATCATAGCATGTGACTTCCTTGAGTGTACTTAAGCAGTCTTTTCACAGCAGTTCCCTGTCAGAACGTTTCCCTAGTCTACCTGTGCTGCTCTCATTTTCGCTTTGTATTCATAGTGTTGCTTTTCTGACTGGACCGTCCGACTTCCGATTTTTGGCTCTGATTTGGTATTGTTATCTGCATCTGTTATCGAACCCTTTTTCTGCCTGACTACGATTACTGTTTTGCTGCCCTGGTTTTTCGACTTTGGATTCTGTCCCTGGGATTGTGATTTTTGGATTGTGGACTTTGTACCGTTGCCTCCTGCTCTGCGGGGGTTCGCCCCCTTTCCAAATAAAATCCCATTTTTCTGCACTGCTCTGCTCTCGCGTCTGGTTCCTGAACGATACCTAACAGTACGTTCTGACCAGCATGGAACCAGCGAGCATCCAGCCTCTGCAGGCTGCAGTGCAGGAACAGGGCGCACAGCTGGAGTTCCAACAGCAGCAGCTCCGGGCCATGATGCAGCATATACAGTCCATGTCTCACCAGATGGCTGACCTTACCCGCTCTTTAAGACCCGCCACCACTTCTGTTTCCATACCGGTACCTGCCACTGCCCCACCGGCTCCGGTTCACAAACCACGCCTGCCTCCTCCAGAAAAGTATGATGGCAACCCTGGATCCTGCCGTGCCTTCCTAAACCCAGTGCAAACTAATCTTCAGCCTACACTCTACCGCCTTCCCCTCTGAGCGATCTCGCGTGGCATACATCATCACGCAGCTAACCGGGAGAGCTAAACAGTGGGCCACCTCGGCTTGGGAGGCAGGATTACCTTGTGTCCAGTCATCTGACCTGTTGGGGGAAGAAATGAAGCGGGTGTTTGATCGTTCCAGACACGGGCATGAGGCTGGAAGGGAAATCCTCTGCATCCGCCAGGGGAGTCGCTCAGTGTCTGACTACCATCGAATTTCAGACCCTGGCCACTAACAGCAGATGGCAGGAGAGAGCCCTCTACAAAACCTTCATCAATGGCCTATCCGAGCGAATTAAAGACGAACTGCTACCCCATGACCTGCCGGAAAGCCTGGACCGGATTATTGAGATGGCCATCCGCATCGACTCACGTTTTGAGGAGCGTAGACGGTCCGCCCACAGAGCCAGTACCTCCAAGCCTTTGATGACACCACCCCTACCTCAGCCTGACAAGACCAAACCTCCCCGCGAATCAGAACCCATGCAGTTGGGCCGTACCAAGCTCACTAGCGAGGAGAGGGACCGCAGGCTGAGGGAACAGGCCTGTTTTTACTGTGGCAGAGACGGACACTTTATCTCACGGTGCCCAGTAAAAAGGAGAGGAGCTTTAGTGGCCGTCATTCCCGTGGATCACTCCTCAAAAAACCGTACCTGCTTTCCTGTTTCCCTGGAGTGGGCTGGTGGAGGGAGGAAAACCACCGCCCTGATCGATTCGGGAGCTGAGGAAAACTTCATAGATCAAGAAGTAGCCCAGAAATGGGGCATTCCTGTAGAGAAGATCTTCCCGGATCGTGTGGCTAATTCCCTCAACGGCCAGAAGATTGGCCACATCACCCACGTCACTGATCCTGTCAAGTTACGAATCTCTGGTAATCATCAAGAATCGATCCAGCTCTACTTTACCCAGTCTCCACATGCCCCAGTCGTCCTCGGGCACCCCTGGATGGCCAAACACCTGCCTGAGGTCGATTGGGGAAGACATGAGATTAAGGGCTGGAGCCCCAACGGTGCACGAACCTGCCTTAGTGATGCACTGGACCATGTTCCTGTTCCCCTTGCGGAAGAGATCCCTAACCTGGAGAAGGTTCCCCCGGAGTTCCATGACCTGAAAGAGGTATTCTCTAAGACTCGTGCCACGAGCTTGCCCCCGCACAGACCCTGCGATTGTGCAATTGATCTCAAGCCTGGAACCATGCCGCCCAGAGGTCGTTTATTCTTCCTGTCACGCCCTGAAACCCTCGCCATGGAGAAGTATCTCAGCAAGTCCCTTGCGGCGGGCATCATTCGTCCTTCCTCGTCTCCTGCTGGGGCAGGGTTTTTCTCCATGGGCAAGAAAGATGGGTCGTTAAGGCCCTGTATCGACTACAGAGGCCTCAATGAGATCACTATAAAGAACAAATACCCCTACCACTCATGAACACCGCCTTCGATCTCCTTCAAGGGGCCAAGATCTACACCAAGCTAGACCTGCGTAATGCGTACCATCTGGTCCGGATTCGCGAAGGAGATGAATGGAAGACTGCGTTTAATACCCCCACTGGACACTGGGAGTATTTGGTCCTACCTTTTGGCCTTACCAACGCCCCAGCAGTCTTCCAAAACCTTGTCAATGACGTCCTGCGAGATATGATTAATAAATTTGTGTTTGTATCTGGATGATATTCTAATCTTTTCTAAGTCACAGGAGGAGCACGTTCACCATGTTCGCCAAGTCCTCAAGCGCCTGCTGGAGAATCGCCTGTTTGTCAAAGCTGAAAAGTGCGAGTTCTCGGTCCATACCACTTCTTTCCTGGGATACATCATTTCCCCCGGCACCATTCGCATGGACCCGATCAAGATTGAGGCAGTCACCAACTGGCCCAAACCCTCTGACCGTCTCTCCAATGCTTTCTGGGGTTTGCCAATTTCTACAGGCGATTCATTCGCAATTACAGCTCTGTTGCCGCACCGCTTACTGCTCTAACATCTAACAAAGTCAGATTTCAGTGGTCCAAAAAGGCTGAGGAAGCATTCCTCGATCTGAAGACGCGTTTTACATCTGCCCCGATACTAACCATTCCTGACCCCCAAACTCCAGTTTGTGGTAGAGGTTGACGCCTCCAACGTGGGAGTCGGGGTTGTCCTTCCACAGAGGTCCCCCAAAGATGGCAAGATCCACCCTGCGCCTTCTTTTCCCGTCGCCTGAGTTCTTCGGAACGAAACTATGACATCGGCAGCCGGGAGTTGTTGGCTGTCAAGCTGGCTTTGGAGGAGTGGAGACAGTGGCTGGAGGGAGCCGAACTACCGTTCCTCGTTTGAACTGACCACAAGAATCTGGAGTATCTCCAATCCACCAAGAGACTCAATCCACGCCAAGCCAGGTGGGCATTATTTTTCTCACGTTTTAACTTTCACCTAGCCTATCGCCCCAGCAGCAAAAATGTTAAACCAGACGCCCTGTCCCGATGTTTCGAGTCGGACGAACAGCCCAGCCCAGACACCATCCTACCCAAAGAGGCATTCAACGCTATCAATATGGACAGCGAGACTGAGGTGAGGAATGCCCAAGACGATTCTGCTGCTCCCAGTGCCTGCCCTGATCACTCCCTGTTTGTGCCTGCTAACCTGCGCCCCCGAGTCCTGGACTGGGGGCATGCCTCTAACCTCTCATGCCACCCAGGAGTTCGTTGCACCCTGGATTTTATAACTCGTCGTTTTTGGTGGCCGGGAATCAACCGAGACGTCCAGAGTTATGTTGCTGCCTGCTCGGTCTGTGCCCAAGGAAAGATATCACACCAACCCCCTCACGGCCTCTTACAACCCTTACCCACTCCTCACCGCCCTTGGTCGCACATAGTATTAGACTTCATCACTGGCCTTCCCCCGTCCAATCATTTCACCACCATCCTCACTATAGTAGATTCTCTAAAGCCGTCCATTTTATGCCCCTCACTAAACTCCCTTCTGCCCAAGAAACTGCCACCCTCATTATCCAGCACGTCATCAGATTTCACGGTATCCCCACAGACATCACCTCAGATCGCGGACCTCAATTTACAGCCAAATTTTGGAAATCATTCTGTAAGTCACTTGGCACATCAGTCAGTTTGTCATCCGGTTTTCAACCACAGACTAACGGCCAGACCGAGCGGGCCAATCAATGTATAGAGACTGTTTTAAGATGCTTATGCCTGAAAAACCCCTCCTCCTGGAGCCACCAACTCCCCTGGGCCGAGTACGCCATTAACAGTCACACCTCCGCTGCCTCTGGCCTCTCCCCATTCAAAGCCTGCCTTGGTTACCAACCACCTTTGTTTCCCTGCCAGGAGGAGGAAGTTGCCGTTCCGTCGGCCCGGGAGTTTGTGCGTTGGTGCCTGCGCACCTGGAGGACCACACGGGAGGCGCTGCTCAGGTCGGTTGCCCGGATGAAAGCCCGAGCGGACAAGAGACACACTGCCGCCCCATCCTACCGACCTGGGCAGCGCGTGTGGCTGGCCTCCTAGGACATTCCCTTAAGGGGGAGTGGGGGTAAACTCTTCCCAAAGTTCCTTGGCCCCTTCACTATTGAAAAAGTACTTAGCCCCACTGCTGTCCGCCTCCGTCTGCCCCTTTCCATGCGTCGTATTCACCCTACCTTTCATGTGTCCCAGATTAAGCCTGTTGTTACCCACCCCCTGTCTTCTGGCCCTGATCCCCCACCACCCACCCGCATCATCGACGGAGGCGAGGCCTACACAGTGCGGTCTTTGCTGGACTGCCGTCGACGAGGGCGTGGATTCCAGTACCTCGTCGACTGGGAGGGCTACGGTCCGGAGCACCGCAGCTGTGTCCCGTCCCGCTACATCCTCGACAAGTCACTAATCACGGACTATCATGCTACGCACCCCAGACCAGCTGGTTGAAACGCCAGGAGGCGTTTCGTAGGGGGAGGGTACTGTTATGTTTCTGTCATGCCTGCTATGTTTCTGCCATGTCTGTTCTGTTTTTTTGCCATGCCCTGTTATGTTTCTCCCATGCCTGTTCTGTTTTTGCCATGTTTTTGTTTTTGCCATGCCAGATCCATTATTCTGTTAGATTCCGGTCCATGTCTTTGTTCATACCCTGCATTGCACTTTGTCTGGTCTTGAGCTACAGCTTCTCCCCAAGTCCTGCGTGTCACATGTTTAGGTGATTTCATGGTTTCTGGGTTTCAAACATTCCTTCTAATCTCGTTTGCTTCCTTCACCTTGCTTTTCTATTTTACTAACCCATACTAACAGTTTTATTTTGTTAAAGTTACTAACCAAGACTAACATTGTATATAATACTAACTTACTAACGAGCACCAGGGATTGTATAGCTGCACTTACTAATTGATTAACAAGCTCTCAGCACTTGCCCTGTTCTAGTCTCCGCCTCTTGCCTTCTCAGTCTTTGCTGCAATTCAGCGGATCCTCCGCACCTGCTCTACTCTGTCCTGCCTCATTATCTGTGCACATTAGAACTCCCTAACCAGAGCTGTATGTTTTGTCATAGGTTGTCTCGTGATCCCTGTCCGCGTTTTGGCTTTTGCCAATTTCATGTGGTTAGGTTCTCCCTTGTGTTTGCTCCCACGTACTTAGTCTGATCCCATTCACCTGTCCCTGTTCATAGCATGTGACTTCCCTTGAGTGTACTTAAGCAGTCTTTTCACAGCAGTTCCCTGTCAGAACGTTTCCCTAGTCTACCTGTGCTGCTCTCGTTTTCGCCTTGTATTCATAGTGTTGCTTTTCTGACTGGACCGTCCGACTTCCGATTTTTGGTTCTGATTTGGTATTGTTATCTGCATCTGTTATCGAACCCTTTTTCTGCCCGACTACGATTACTGTTTTGCTGCCCTGGTTTTTCGACTTTGGATTCTGTCCCTGTGATTGTGATTTTTGGATTGTGGACTTTGTACCGTTGCCTCCTGCTCTGCGGGGGTTCGCCCCCTTTCCAAATAAAATCCCATTTTTCTGCACTGCTCTGCTCTCGCGTCTGGTTCCTGAACGATACCTAACAGGAAACTCCCGAAAATTGGTCAGAATCCTCTCATATAATCATTTAGTTTTTCCCTCTCTGCTAAATTGTTTTATCACCTCCTGCTAATGGCGGAAACCCAAAATGCAGATTCGACCCCCCCCTTCCAGGTAATTTACGGCTATGCCGCCTGGATCAAAGACTCAGGGAAAGTTAGAATTCACCGCATATGAACAGTGGCTAAGGGATCGACATATCCCCAAATGGGCCAGGGACCGTAGAAACCAGGCACAAATTAGTTTACAGCCCTTTACGGGAGCAGACCAAGGGCCAGAGAGGGAGAGATTACAGATGCATTGATACTGTATTGCCCACTGTTAAAGCGGCCAAAGTGTGTGTCATCGGTTGTCGCAAGGCCTGGAAATATGAGGGCTTGTGAAAACTTTTGCTGAAATTGGTTTTATCGTGCTGTCATCAAATAGCCGTGTTTACTTTGATATTTTCAAGCTTTATTGTAGAAGGTTTAATGGCAAGTTGGATATGATTGGGTTTCTGTGCGCAGTCAGAGTGTTCGGCATTTTTAGGTGGATACAAATATCTGTTGTTGCTTGGCACTTTGGGCTGTGCTCTTCTTAGACCGCAGGTTGTTTGTGTTACATGCACCTAGGCTGTGCGGGTGGGAGGACATGTGTCCTGTGGCAATGCTGCGGCAGGGATAAAGCTTGCCACTGAAAACTGTTGAATACTCTTGGCTTGTGCGCAAAACTGGAAAAGATTGTGTGATCTATGAGCCGCGGAATGTAGAACGTAAATATACCGTGTTGCGTATATTGCGTTAGAAGGTTTGCGCATGTGTTTAGAACGTAAAAGGCAATTGTAACATGTTAATCCAGA
This sequence comes from Gymnothorax javanicus, assembly GCA_029692085.1. Lineage (NCBI taxonomy): Eukaryota > Metazoa > Chordata > Actinopteri > Anguilliformes > Muraenidae > Gymnothorax > Gymnothorax javanicus. The sequence goes on from CM056198.1 coordinate 101,467,827, forward strand.
TGGATTTGGTGCAAGGTCCTGCTATAACTGTGCAGACCATCTTGCCCACATACTGGAAGAAATGGGGCACTGATGAAACACCAGTGAGATGTGAAGGAGACTTGTATGTTAGGGAGTGAGGTGATAGCTTCGAAAATATCATTGTGTTTACGTGTTTTATTGTTGTACCAATAGTACATGGTTGCAAGTTCGTTGGTGTTCTGACCTGCATCATCGAGTCGGTTCGATTTGGCCAATATTTACCATCGGTGTAGTCTGTTTCTTCAGCTTTGTGTAGAGGTAATACGGTTTCACTGCCCAGTATACGCACTTATTGATGAGCACACTGAGAAAGCTGCAAGCGGCGTTTGGGAAATTGCCATTTATTATCAAAGTTTAGTCCAGGAGTTGCATTCTGCACTATTGGGTTATTTAAAGTGGGATGGAGTTGGCGAATGTTTCGCGCTTGCAGTCTTTCATGATTGAGCAGTTCAACAGCCTTGCAGGTGGGCTCATCAAGGGTGCGTAAAACTGAGGACGTTTTGGAGCGGTCGTATTACCTTTACAGGAAATTTTAGTATCGAGTTGCACTGCACTGTCCGCAATTTTGGCTCACTTTGTTGGGCCGATGGGCCATGGTTTGATCTGAAGGCCACCAATGATTGATTTTGCATGTGGGTGGTATTTCCTCCAAGAGGGGGGAAGTCTGGGTCAGCCAGTTGGGTCACGAGACTATTTGCCGGTGAGCTGGTTGGCTGACACAGCCCACCGGTCAAACCGTGCAATATGGTGACGTGGCCCCGCGGCCAGTGGGCTGATTGGCGGACACAGCCCACATCAGAAATCTGAGCTAAATGGCGCTCTCCAAATCGGCCAATCACTGCCACGTTTTCATGCTGGTTTCCAGTCTCCCTTCCGAAAAGGAGAAGGCAGAACCAGAGCTAATTTGCATGCTACACACCAAATTGCATGCCTGTGACCACCATCTTGGGTGTGGCTGTTCACCAACAACTTGCTTGCCTTCTAACCTTTGTAATTGAAGCAAACTGCCTGGTCTAATTGCGTTTTGTGTGGATTTCACTAACCACCAAATACGTTAATTGTAATGAATGTTTGTTTGACTATTTGTTGTATACCATCATTGCCCCGGTGTATCAAGAAACATCTGAGCTCTAAATGCCAGGTGGGACATTAGGTCTGTGTTGTCTGCCCCAGCAGGGGGACAGTTTATGGCCTCATGGAAATAGGTAATTCAATTTTGGAATGCCTACAATGAATTACCTTTTGGGAGAAGAATTTTCCTCCCATAAGTTTACATTTTCCTAAAATTCATTTCTATTAAATTTGCATTCATCCCTAGGTATTGGAGCCAGATGGGTTTGGTCACTTTTGGCAGAGATTGGTATACTCCTATTCCTTCTTGTTCAGTCTGTCTTTAGCCATCCATTCCTCTTCTGGTGCCCTCTATCTCTGCCTTCACTCTCACCTTTCTTAGCAACTCTTTGTAACTATATGTTCAACCAGAACATATTTCACTTAAAAGCTTGTGCCTGCATTCTTACTAGAGTGCATGATTTAATGTATCTTTGATCTTTCTGTTTTGAACTCTGGTTTACTTATTACAGAAACTATGCAGACGTTAACCCTGCATAGTTTATTCTTTTACAGCTTTCACACTTCAGTCACCAGCCTGAAAATGGGTGTCCGAAGGTGCTGGCATCCTCTCAGGGGGATGGGTGGACACCCTAGTTGCGGGGCAATAAACTCATCCAACCCTAATGTGTCAAACACTAATGGTAACAGGCCCCCTGGTGTAGCACCAGAGCAAATTTTACAGCACTAATTTGTTTTATAGAGGATCCACCCATCCCGTTTAGAACACCACAGAGTTGTTTAAGTACACAAACTGCACCCATAATAACAACCTCACATGGCACATCCTAATGCACATAACTACAGCGTATAATGGACAATGCAAAAGACAATTTCAAATTCATTTCTTTGTGTTTGTTTGTCTTTGTGTGTGTTTGAGTGTTTTCTGTTAATGCTTTCTGTATTAAAATACCAAACTGCGTTCAGTTTAATTAGTTTCAATCATTGTCATTCAATTCCTTATCATCCTGCTCTGCATGCATACAGTATGTTTTGCAAAGGGGTGAAGTAATGTCATGTAATGTAATTACTTTAAACCAGCATTTGCTTGCTGTGTGTACTGTGTGACATGTCCTAATTCCTCATTGTCTGTTCTGAATGGACTGTCAACAATTCTGCTCCATATGTTTGCATTACCTCTTACTAATAATGAATACATCCACACCTACATTATGTACTGTTCTGCAAAGTCTCCTCTTAATGTCTTAATGCTCTCGAGTATTTTTACAGGTACCGTGATGCGGTATGTCAGTCACACATTTACAAATCATTTTTACTGCATCACCGAGTTTATTGTGTAGTCTGCCATTCCATCTGTTTTATCAAACATTCAGATTCATTCTTATGTGCCATAAAATTCGCCTCCGATGGTTCTCCCATTTTCTTGTTTTTGTATTTTTCTTCTTTTGTACTGTATGCTTAGTGTAGTTAGTTTCTAATTTTATGTTATCATTTTGCATGTTTTAATAATGACACCTGTGTGTTTAACCTTTCAAGTACCGATCAGTGAAGATTATGCCTGATGGCCACGTGCATCTCCGTATGTTGTGTGCAGCCAAAAAAGGTTTGGTAAGAGACTCTAGCATTCAATTATTATTTTCTAAATTAAGTAACGGACTAATTAAATTTACTGTGTGGACCTATCTACCTGTGTAATAAAATTTCTTTCGTTATAATAAATTGTCTTCTTGCAATTTGTGTGGTATTTATGATTTTAAATCCATCTTGGTTCCTTTAGCCAAAATTAAGGTTAAATACTTAGGGGAAACGGGTGCTGACTGAAACCTGCTGTCAGAGGCCAGTTACAGAAGAAGTTTTAGGGAGCTCTGGTCAGTTAGAACGGGGGCCACGTTTGACTGCTAACAGGATTGGCGGGGTATTGGCTTTGGAGGTTTGGCTTAAGAAGACCCATGGGCGTATTACACCGGTTCTTGTCAAATTCTCCTGAAGGAGCCCGATAGGTACTATTAGTATCATACTAGTTGACCCGGGTCCGTAACTGTCGCGAGGGAAAGGTACTCGCTTATTACGGTGGTTTCTGGTAAACCAATGCAGAGCTCCCCGAACTAAGGTTTTGCGATTGTGTGGGTCCGGAAGCCCAATCGTGTAAAATTGGCGAAAGACTGAGTATGGTATTATTATTTTAAACTAACTACATTTACAACTAAATTTTATATTCGTAATTAATTATATGGAGTCAGATCAGTCGTAACTGTTGTGCTTTTGTGCCCTGTTCTACAAACAGAGAAAATTGATCCATTCTTATTATGATTTACACCAACCCAAAAGTTAACGCACCAGCCAGAAGAACGCGCGGAGCCTTCGCCTTTGGCAATTTTCGTCGTTGGTATTGCTGTGAGGTTTTACAAGATTTTCCGCCAGGTGTATTTCTTTCACATACGTACAATTTTTCTAGTCTATTGTTGCCATTTACCAACTTTTTTGAAATGTGTTGCTGGCATCAAATTCAAAATTTTTCAAAAAGCAATATACTGTCATTTCTCAGTTTAAACATCTAATATGTTGTCATTATACTATTTCCAATAAAATGTATGATTTTGTATTTACATTTTACACAGCATCCCATTTTTTTTGGAAATGAGGTTGTATCAAAGACAACTTAGACTACCTGGAATAATACTGATTGTACTGTATATTCACGTAAATATTTTCTTAAATGATCTATATTGGGGCTAAACTGAGTTAACAGAGGAATACAAAAGTTTATGATTCTTGAATGGTTTGAATGTATATGACCCAAGATACAGATATGCAATGCAAGATTGACAACATTGAAGAAAATTGTGTCCGCGAGCTTACCTGAAAGAAGTGCTGTAAAAGAGGTGATGTCAACTGCGTAGCCTAGTGTCCCTAGTTGGCGTACAACTTCTTGGTTTCCCTCATCGATCTGAGAGGTCCTCACCTCTTTTGTGCCCAATATATACTCTGTAAGCACACTGCCACTCCTGTTTATGAGGAAAAATTGAACACATGGTGTACAAATTTCAGGAATGCAAAGCACATCTTTACAATGATAGAATATATTGCATTGTGTAGATTCTTAGATGTTTTATATGCAGTGAGTTCTTACATTTTTGGAACAAATTTTTGGAGTGCCCATTTCCATATTATATTTATGGGTAATTTTATACATTTTTGCTTCACTATGTATAAATCACGGAACCACCTTTCTATACAGTAAATAGTTTTGGGGAGGATGGTTTTACAGAATTTAATCAAGTGCGTTCAATGAAATCCTTAATGCCACTATAAGATCGCTCTTACTACCTACCTTCAAACTACGCTAGCTATTACCTTTGGGGTTTGAATACTAGTCTTTGTAAACATGAAGGACGAATTTGTGCACGAGCTAACAAATATGAATGGTTGGGAACAAAACTAAGAATAAAGATTGAGAAGAAACCACATTTCTGAGTTCAGTTAAGGCTTGGAAAGGTAAGACAGACCCACAGATTAACAGAATTTATACCAGGGGTCAGTTGATACCTAATTGTGATTGGATGAAGGTCCTTCAAAGAGTCTGCATAATTTTCCAAACACTGAACAGCTATAAAGAAGATCCAACATGTTATCCTTTTGGCACTTTGTTTGAAATCGCCACGTGTGAATTCCAGGCCAAATCTAAAGTCACCACGCAATCAAATTTGGACTTTTTCCATCTTTTAGTGGGTGCTCATGGGCCTACAGTTCTGTGAAGAAGTAACTGTCCCTTTCCAAATCTCTACTATTTCTGCATATTTGTCACACTTAATTGTTCCAGATCAAACTTGAATATTAGACAAAGATAACCAGAGGAAACACAATTACATTTTTAAACAACGACTTCTTTTCCTGTAGGAACAAAACTATCCAAACCTACCTGGCACTATGTGAAAAAAATAATTTCTTGGTTACTTATTTAATCAACCAATTTAAAAAAATTTATTTGATAATTGGATTCAATTTCCCTAGACACACTGAGGCATCATTAATGCCAGCCCTGTGAAATCAAAACATCACTTTAATCGAACCTGTCTGACAATGTGAAGCAGGCAAAAAGCAGCACATGACCCGGAGGAATAAAGATATTCAAGAACAAGTGAAAAAGTGCACACAGCTCACTAATCCCACCGATTCTTGTGCACTGAAGAGATTATGGCGCATTTACATATAAAATGGCACTGCACCTCGGCACAATATGGAAAACAAAAGTAATTTATTAAAAAATCATCACATTTTCATGAAACTTGGCACTGCAACTCTCCATGAAGTGTAAAATGCATGACTGCAATAGACCCTTTAGGTTTAAGGGTGTGAAAAAGTGAGCTTTGGAGAGTGCATGAGCACTAGACGATTTGTATGGCAGAAGAAAAACTTAAGACCGTTAACAAACCTGTAGTAAGCAAGAGGAGAGCAATCTCTCAACTCAGGGTTCGTGAATTGAGACAGATATGCAAAGATTTGGATGTACCACACTCAAAGCTCAAAAGGGAGAATTAGTTGAAGCAATAATTGAAAAATGTCTGCTGTCAAAACAAAATTTGCACACAACAGACTAACCATCCCCATTTACAGCCTGCCTTTTCTCAACTACCAAGAATTGTGTAACTTAAAACGTCCGAAAATTAGGTCTACATGGTTTTCATTTCACTGCTTGCAATAATCATTTGGTTTCTTTGTTATTTCAATTACATAATTGCTTGCTACATATAGCCATCAACGTTGAATTTGCATGCCAGTTAGTTTTGTGCATGTGAGTTAATGTCATTACCACCACGATGATTGGATCCCACGCCATAAGTCAGCGAATAGCTAGAGTGTTCCTGCGACGAATTTGCACTGTTCAAAACAACCGGCAAGCATTCATGATCCTAACCTCCTCTCACCATGGCTAAGTGCGCAGGCACACATGTACACACCGAAACAACAGCATCATTACTGCCTGACTACAACATCATTATTGCTTGACTGAGCGCAACACATTTGATTTCAGATTATCATTTGTACTGAAAAGATCAACGTCGAGGACTTACAGTGTCTCGCCGATATAGCCTTTCAAGTCTACGTTGCGATGAAGGGGTCAATGCTTTTAGTTCGTAGGAGAAAACTAAAGGAGCTTAGTCTACATCGTCAGGGGGAAAGAATTCCGTGTCCAACCTCTCTTTTTTCAGCTTATTTTCCAGAACGTTTTTAAAATGGGACGCCAATATATTTTGGGGGGGTTTGTGAGTGAGAAAGGGGGTTTAGAATTTAATATTATATTTAGTATCGCAAATGCATATGCTACGCCTGCCCAAGCAACCTGGTGTTTCATCAGTAACATGGCAGCTGCTGCTATATGCTACAACCACAAATACCAGCACTACAAACTAAACTCTAAATTTTCTTGACTGGATGTATGCTTGACGTCTTTACACACCTAAATGTTTCTCTTGGTGCCCAAACATCAAGGTAAACTGAAAAAGTACTGATTTCATTCAATATTGATGGAGGTTGTATACAGAATTAATCTGGCCATTTGGACACAAAATGTACCCTGCACATCCTAGAAAATTTCATACCTATGGAACATCTTCCTGTTTGTAGTCCAAATCCACGCTGTTAGCTGCTTTTTATCACGGAAAGCAAAATAACATATTTCCCCTTTTTTCAATGCAATTTGTGCACCTTCTGCCATACCTAGTATGCAAAGAGCATGCACGCAACCCAAATCTTGCTTAAGCCGAACTGATCTACTTGTAGTTGAAAGCAATCTGATGATGGGCTTTTGAGGAATTGGTCGGACAAACTGGTGTGGATGACCTGACGGATGGAAGGATGGATATGGCGTATTTTCATATTAATTGGCACTGCACCTCTGCATGAAATACAGAATGCATGACTGAAATTTGAAAACAATCTGCTGAGCGGTTTTTGAGAAATCGGTCAGACAAACTGGTGTTGACTGACAGACAGGCAGAAGAACAGATGTGGCATATTTTCATATTAATTGGTACTGCACCTCTGCATGAAGTATAGAATGCATGACTGAAATTTGAAAACAATCTGAAGAGCGGTTTTCATTATATGCCGGGGTGATAATAAAAACTGAGAAATTTAGAACTACCAAAAGGCACCAGATAGGGACCTGACTGATATAAGCAGAAAGTTTGGTTTATAAATATTTAACGGTATTTGAGTACTTCAACGGAGACGATCCCTACCCTCACTTTCAGTAAGATAAACTTGTTTCCATGGAAACACAGGAAAAAATTTAAATCCCAGAAATCTCAAAATATCAAAAAGCACCAATTTAGGAACTGACTAATATGCATAGACAGTTTCGGTGAAAAATATTAAGCAGTTATAGACTTCTGCTCCGGAAACGGTCCCAACCCTCATTTTCCATAAGTTAAGCTTGTTTCCATAGAAAGAAAGAAAAAATAAAAATTTCAGAAATTCCAAAATACGAAAAGGCACCAGTTCAGGATCTGACTAATATGCACAGCATATTCTGAAACGTTTGTGCTGCGTGCACAGTTCAGATGCATGGAGGACAGGAAGTTGAGGACTAGACTCAGGTGCAAGGATGGACTTGGTTGTATTTATTGTGCCAACTGCACTGCAGAAGGCAGAGACGTTGCAATGCAAAACAATAAGGAACAGAGGTTCCTAAAGTGAGCACTATGAGTAATACAGAGTTTGGGCTATGGCTACAGTTACAGTGTATTACAAATAGGAAAACAAAAAGGAGATAAGGTTCCTTAAATATAACGTGCTAGCTAAAACATAAACAGCACGAAGTTTCAAGAGTTTACTATAATTCGCGAAGACAGAGGATAAGCCTATACAAGACTACAATGCAGCACAGGCCTGTATCTACAAGACTTCACATTGAGACTGAGTGAAGCTCGGTCTTAAATACCCACTTCTACCACCCAGTGTCAATGAGAAACAGGTGCGAGTAAAAAATGAATAATGAATGAAGTGCAGTCCGGGTCTTAGTAGACTGGTGAGCTGGACGGCTGGAGGCGTGGCCTTACAGCGTGCAATAAATAAATCGTTTTTGCAAGTTAGAAGAAAAAAGATATTTTTATAAACCAGAAAAGCGGATAGGAAAGTGTTTGTGTGAAAACAGCATTGAGTGTGTTCACAATGCTGGGCATCAATTCCAGTTTCCAACTTTTTGAAGCTTTTGCGAAGTTAAAATCCACTTCTTGTGACAGATATGGGTCAATTTATAAAGCACCCAACGCCATCAAGCAGCAAAGACAATTCTAGGTATAGTGCATGTTCTGTCTACCTACAGCAACCATTTATTGTCCAAAATATGACAATTTTCTGGCAAAAAAAATGTAACATTTGAAAAAGAGCATCATTTCAGTAAAACCCTTATCGACAAGTGAGGAATGGTGTTAATTTTGATAGCAGTGGATTCGTGATGAACTCTACTTTCCAGTGATATGTTACATCTATGTTCAGATTTCAAGTACTCAGGATGCTTGAATTACACTTTACTAATCTGAAAAAAATGCGAAATTTGACCCCACCTTGGGAACTGAGCATTCAATTCAATAAAATTAACCAAATTACCTGCTTAAAATTGCTTAGGATACCACTGTGTTCATCATAGATTTTGTAGAATCGTACATTTTCTCATTATTACGTCTTTTTTTCTTTGTAATCAGCCTGAAGATAACGGCTTAATTTTTCCGTCCCACAGTGTCTGTCCATAACACTTTAAATTTCTCCTTATTGGAGAGTGCTATCGTAATTTTACCATAGTGGGAGAAATATCTACTAATTAGCAATGTGCGCACAAGGTTTACCCCCGAAACTCTGACTGGCCCCTGAACTACAGAAGTTTTACTCTTTCCGTCCCATAAATGTCTGTCCATCACATGCGTGATGGACATTGATGGACAGACATGCTGTGGGACAATTTCACTTGTACTTATATACCTTATTTTAAGCAATATCTTTTGGTACTAATATGATTTCAACAATTTCCGAATGGTTGAAAGAGGGTTTAGGATAAATTCATTAACGGTTGGAGTAAAATGAGCATTGTGCAGACAATCACGTTCCCCTCCGACTGCATCAGATGATCAGCAGTGATTCTTGCCCTACTTAATCCAACCTATACCCTAATGATCAACTCAAGAGTGTCAAAGAATCAGAATCAGATATCCTTCACTTTTAAATGCCATGTAATTGCAATCGATCAGCTGCCAATTGAATTGATGGATCCAGGGAATGCAAGGGTCCCACAATGTCCATCCATCAAAAATACATCTACATGTACAATCATTGCAAAAATTAATACATGTGAACACGTTTACTTATTCCTTTATATTTTAGATAGATTGGCTGGGGCAGCACCCGGCAGCATGTTTTCCAATTTCTTAAAATGTGTTGATGTCTACAAAACAGCTGGGACTGATGAAATTTTGAAGCCAAAAACAGTTCTTACAACAATTTTTATTGCATTTCAAGATTACATAATGGAGGTTCTTAGTTTTAAAAGACTATTTGCTACTAAGATGAACTGATACTAGCACTAACTGGTATCGTAATTTTTCTCAGATGTTCAATCAGGATTGGATTTCAATTCATCGTGTGACAAATTCCCAATGTGGGACTGTCCTGCAATGTCAGTCCATCACAATAGTAGAATGAACAATGCTGTGTAATGTGTTAAGATGTACTTTGATCCACCTGAGCCTTTTTACCTGTTTGGTGTTAATGTGTCATTGAAGTTAGCAGAGTTGTCGTTTTTATTTTAAAGGTCCCCTATTATGCTGTATTTAGTCATTTAAAATCTGTCCAATGGGTCTTTAAAATAATGTTAAGAATTCAGTTACAAAAAAAAACCACACACATCCAGGCCTAGTGAGACCTCTTCTCGCACCCCGTCTGTGCCGCCCTGAAACATGAGCTGTTTGGAGTGGGCGGGGAGGCTATGCCAATGAGGCACTGCTCTGATTGGCTGCCTGGCCACTTCGATTCCAGGGGAGGGTGCAGACCTGAAAAACCAGGAAACCAAGATGGCAGATATTTCAGGACAGCTCTCCGCGGCATGTATTGCTGTGAGACCATACTTGTTTGATCCCGAATCAAACCCCGGAAGGGAGGAGGAAGCCATTGAAGTATTGCAGCAACATTTAAAGCAGGATTTCAATGAGTGGCAAGTTGAAATTTTTGTGTTTTGCGCGTACTCTCTCGCCTTGAATGCAAATGATTGTAGCTGTACTGTTATATAGTCATGTTTGATACCCACTTGGCTATCCGGAGGAAACTTTGCTAAATGCTCCTGTTACCCATTTCCACCGAAACAAAAAGAAATTCCGACGCCAAGTTACTGCATGAGTTCGCACCAAAAACACACAAACGGTGTAAATGTTGCTTCTGTGGAGCAAGCGAATTGATAACTTCTACCGAAAAAAAATCTGTATCCGATCGCCACTTTTTTTTTGGCTTTTTTTCGCCAGAACAATTTTCAAAGGTGGATGAAAGACTGCCACGGCAATGCAGAGAAATCGTTTGTTTTACCAGACGCGTTATTGTAATGGCCGGTAGTATACGGAGGCCAAGCGCAACGACCAGGGAGAGAGAGAGAGTAGCTCGGACACAGTACAAACACAGAGAATAATATAGACCAAACGAAAGTACTCTCGCTTCCAAAGGACATATAATAGTCCGAGCCACGGAAGCAAAGCGAGATAGAAAAGGGAGAAGAAACTCCAACAATCAGAAGATAGAAAGTCATACAAAACCTGACTACAGATATCTTCGGCTATAGTACGAAGCTTAAAACAGACACGAAGGAGGCGAAGGAGGCATGCCGGACTTCCTGCTTATATAGATTCTGAGAAAGCGCCGCCCCAGCTCAATCAACCAGCTGGGTAAAGAATTTGATAGCCCAGGAATTCGATATCGTCTCCAAACAACATGCACACCTCACAAACCACGAAAGTTATAGTGCATTTTGCGATTGCATTCACCGCAGTATCCTCATAGAACTAGCCCACACAATGGCAAAGTACCCGGCTGACCCTGGTCATGGATAAGTAAAACGATCGTTTCACAGTAGCAGTAAACAAACCCAAACACATACCCCAAGCTCTGAAAAACCTACGTCTGCAGCCTTTTCAGCCCAACTTTGCGGACACATACAGCACCTCTCCAGTTAGCTTCAACTGTAGTGGCTATAATCTGGCAACGTTGTGATGAAACTGCCACATTGATAATAACCAAAGTAACACATGCATACCAATCAGAATTACTGCATATAAGTTAACCAGGAGCGTTTTTTAAGAAGCACGACACGCGCATTAACATGCAGTAGCTAGTAACCGAGCATTCATAACATCGACAGAGACAAACGTTACCCTGCAATACAGGTTTTACAGACAGTAAGTTCCATTACCGTTAACAGTTGTACCAAGCATCCAAATTACAATCAAGTATAAAAAGTTAGCTTCAAATGAGGTTTATGTTCACACACCTTCTGTTGAATGTCCCCTGATATCACTTTTGCATGTTTAGGACACAAAAATTAGCAACAGTAACTTAGCTACGTTAGCCGCAGTGCTACAGCCACATTCAACAGGCTGTCACATTAGGTAGGCTTATACAGTAAAGCAAGACAAAATGGTAAAACTTGCTGCTTCCGCGTCTGTGAGTCACGGACAGTTGCTACCGATCCAGGCTTTATCCTCAGATATTTTACCAAGCCTGCGTTTGAGGCCAGTTGTTAGTGCTAACTATCGTTAGGGGTCCTGGAAGCCACCCACGTTGGCTTCACTTACATTATTTGCTGTTATATCGTTGCTTACAGCTTGTGGCTCTGAGCGCTTGATCGATGCAACTGCTCCAGGTTTGAGAAGCAGCTGAGACGCATATCCAGCATCAAATAATCCTTTATTGACAAAGCTGTCTTCGGTGAAATGCCGAGCACAAACAGCTAACATTCCCTTTGAGTGTGGCCATTTGCCGCCGGCAAACAATAAAGCTATGCACTGATTTCTGGTGGCATCGTCTTTTGGAAGAGAAAACAGTTGTGCTTTTTTTTTTGCATCCAAAAAAACAGATGAGAAGTTTTGGGAGACATACTGACAAAACTGCACCTAAAATGATCTGTGGTGCTTCTTTTGTATTTCCAGAAGTGTAGATGCTACTAAGGCATAATATGATCCGCGGTTGTTTGTGCCTGCTAGATTTGTTTCTGGGGTGGGCAGGTCCAGTGCCGCAATTGGCTCTGGCTAGGTCTGTACTAATTGGACGGCACAACCTGACATCAGGTTTTGCCCAGATCTAGTGAAGATCTTGGGACGAGCTGTTCAGAGAGGAAATCACGTTCAGGAAATCACGTTCTTGGATCACAGCAAAACCCTGTTTAGAAGCTTTACAGAGGTTGAGTATGGACATACAAAATTATAACATTACTTGTATGTATTAAAAGAAGGATCAGCATAATAGGTCCCCTTTAAGACCAGAAATGACAAATTGCCGATGTCGGAATGTCCCACAGTGTCTGTCCATCACAGAGGAATGAACAATGCCGTATAATGTGTCTGACATATTAATAGATGTAGTTTGATCCACCTAAGCCATTTCACCTGTTTGCTGTTAATGTGGCCATTGAAGTTAGCAGAGTAGTAGTTCTTATTTCCTCATTTGTATGTCAGTGTTTATTCAAAATAATGTGATCTCATAACTGTCTATGAACCCGAGGCCAGATAGTCATGTTGAAGGGTGCCAGATGTATGCACAGTGTTCAAGTTGTTGTTGTTCTGAATAAAACATCCATTGCATACAATAATAGTTTTTGTTTGTTGTGGATTTTACTGCTGATCATAAAACCGTCCCACAGTGTCTGTCCATCACATGTCCACTGTCCCACAATGTCTGTCCGTCACACACATTTAATCCATTTTGCCTGCTTTATGGTAGACTTCCTGGCAAAATGTTTTCCTTATGGCTTTAGCACTACTGAGTTATAGTAAGCTGAAAAAGTTTCTTCTTTTTCTGCACAGTAGTTAGTTGGAACATAAAATGAAATGATGCAGCTTCTTGCAAATTACAAAATTATGGAGTTGTCAATGCCGACTACCCAATGTTGAGAAAGAACCCTTCATTCGATTATCTCCTATAGAATTGCCCATACCCTAAACTAACTTAAAAAGTTAGTCTTCTTCCTCTGTGTGAACATTCAACTTTGTGGTTCAGTTATGACTAATGTGGCAGGAATATCAATTTTAAGCCTATTTTCAATAAACATGAAGCGCAAATTGATAGTTCCAGTGAAAAGATTGTTTCCACACCTCTTGTTCTCAGTTGCATAGGTTATGTACTTCCAAAAAAATCTGAAGTTTTGGAATATAGAAAGGTTTAGTTTTCTCTCTTGGTGTTACACATATGATGACCAGCATTGTGAACATGCTCCATTATACATTTAAGAAGTTAGACTTGTTAAAATTTTAAAAACCAAAAAGTAAAGCAAAAATGAAAGCATATATAAATAATGGTGCAGTCGACAAATAAATGAATGGGTTTTGCAAGTTAGAAGAAAAAAGACGGAAAGCATTTTTAAATAGCAAAAGTAAAAAGTTTTTCTGAGCTTGCGGAGGACCGAAAGAGAGAACGAACCGTGAAAATAAAAATAGATGCATAGAGCGCCCAGAAGCCTTCTCTCCCACATCCTTCCTCCTCAGTGTCCGTGGTCAAATGAATGGATCGTCTGTGAATAGCCAATAGCTTATTGGTTCCGTGTAAATGCGCTTGTGTGTGTGTGTGTGTGTGTGTATTTTTGATTTATGAGAGAGCTTCTGTACAAAGTTTCCTAAGTTGAGACCTCCCTGACCTGAAGGTGTGCCTGCGTGTGTGCCGCTGTATGGCTTTGTGTGTGTATCTGTGTGAGTGTGGGGTGGTCAAAGCTTAAAGCGCATGCACTGATAGAAGAGAGGAGTCAAAAATCCAATTTACAGGATTTGCATAAAATGTTGTCTTAAAGTGGGCATAAGCTGATGCATTGAGAAAACATGCTGCTCCTGAACCGTCAATCATGTCTGATATTTCAATGCCTTAGTCTGCAGACACTGCTGCTAGCTGCGCAGCAGGGTCCAAGTAAACCTTTTGCTGCAATGTCAAGGGTCCATTCATAGCTGTTGAACCGTGAGTGGGGTGATTGTATTATACCAAAGTGAGGATATCAGAGGTGTTGAACTGCCAGAGAAATGTGTGGAAAATAACTCAGAAGATGCTCTACGATGTTGGATGGAGTGTCGTGGCCAAACAACAATAAAATGTGAATCAAATGCAACACGTGTGCTAAGATACTGTACTTAAAATATTCATTGTAGTTCTTATTATGTGGTTTAATGTACATACTGATGCTCATTACTGCTTTTGACTCTATTCCGTCTCATTTGGATCATCAGCAGCGTACAATCTCACTGGATTGTAGGACCCTCTGATGCAGTGCGTTTTTGCATATTAATCAAGTATGATGCAACGCTGCCACTTATAGAGTCATGATCTGTCCAGAGAATGCAACTTAGATAGCTAATAGAGACAATGCGCCAATTTACATGGTTGTACATTTAATCTTCAAAACATTTGAAAATATTGCACACCTACAGTCAGTTGATGACCATGGAGGATGCAGATTTCTATGCTACTCTCCCAAGTCATCTTTACAAAACTACCCTGAAAAAAATTTCAAGCCATACGACCAAGTTGCCAGACCTATTGAACTACGCGGATAGTGGGAGGTTCACCAAGCAGAAATACAGTACCCGCATACTTGGGACGTATTAACGCTTGAAGAATGTGTCTTTATTTTGCACAATGATGTACAACAAAGCTGAAAATTTCATTACATTACCCCTAGCTATTCTAAATCTCTTTCTGATTTAGTGAATGAGATGAAAAATTATTCTTCACTTTATTATTCAGAGGGAGTTGAAATTAAGTACTCTCACATAAAGAATAAAGTTTACATTACGTATATGCTAGCCAGGAAGGACATAGGCTGCTACGAGAAAACTAGCTGAAATTGTCAGACTCAAACCTGGTGTCGATTTGTACCATGAAAACCCATTTATGCCACATCCTGGCAATATTTGGGCAGGTTTCTACACCATGTATGTCAACACTGACATTGTCAACTCCCAGAGAGTCAGAGATGGCTTTACTCCCCTCTTTTACGAAAAGTTCAAATATCTAGAACGAACAAAAAATGATCACAAACACTTATGAGAAGCCACACTACATACTGTTGAGCAAGAATGGCAGACATGCAATATTCGGCTGGGGTGTACACAAGGGCTAGACTGGAGCAGAGAGTGGTGAATTCTGCTCCCCAGTCATGGTTGCGCAGTCTGCATTGGAGGCCAACCCTGGCTAATGCTTTCCTAGCAATATTCTGCTCATGATGGCCAAAGGTAAGAAAGGGATCAAGCTTCACTCTGAGGTAAATTGATGTTGCACAGAATGGCATATGGGCTCCAGTCAGTTAACCTCTTACACCCGAAGGGAAAAAATGCGTGAAATTCCAGCTGTGTTGATTACTGTTGCAAAAATCTCTGTATCTCAAAAACCACAAATGCCAGACATGCGGTTCTAGGCTTGTTTTAAACTTGCACCTTTATGATCAAACATTCATTTTTCACCTAAGCCCAATTTCAAACACTCATTTTTATTGTCTTATGTGAAGAGGGTGTCTAAAAATCAAAAATCAAGTTCAAATTTTGGAGATTTCTTTTATTGATGAGCATAACCTTGCATGGAGGAAATTACACCAATCTGAACTACATGCATGTCCTCAAAATATGTTGAAATCCTTGACCTTTCACATTTCAGAGCAGTTTATCAAAAACAAAGAAAAGAGCCCATTTCTGCCTATTGTTTTCAAGTTTGTATCATAGAAGGCCTAATATCTCAAAGATTACAAAGGCCAGGAATACGGCCAGGAATAAACTAGGGATGTCCACCTTTACTACAAAACAGTTTGTTTTAATCAGTATCTAAGTTCAGTATCTAATATTTAGTCTCAGAAAATCGAAGTCCATTAAATGTACAAATGTTAAGAACGACTTCTTGTAATCAGTTTGTACATTTTTTACCTATTGTGGTACGGCAATTATGGATAAATTGACACTTCTTTGAGGTTCCTGTATATGTTTGTTTATTTTATTTATCCACGGTAAAAACAATATAAAAATGTTGCCCGCTTTCAGCTTAATATAGCTGCTTATCAGCATGGCTGTGTAACACAAAATACAGAAAAAAAGAATTACAATTAAGCACGGACACAAATCTGCGACTCCACCCCGTTCGCCAGGGGGCATGGGACAATAAAATCACACCCCCCGACGAACAGGGCTACGCCCCGGATTCACGCCAGTGCACAGCAAACATTAACAAACAAAATATAGAAAAATTATAGTGAGAGAAAACAAAATAACAACAGAACATATATACAAGAATAGTGATAAGAATAATTTAGGAAAAATTAAATCAAAAGAACAAGAGATGAAACAATATGGAACATTTTACTGAGTAGCTAAAACAATTTTTCTGGTGAAACCTTTGATATCATTAATTTGTCTGAAAGCATGCGACAGATTATTAAAGAGTTTGGAAGCATAGTGTAATGGGCTATTCTGTAGAAAGTTTGTGTGAGGTCTTGAAAGTGCGAATCGGATGTTTGCATAGCGGAACTGATGGTTTGAATGCATGTTGAATTCGATTTGAGAAGATAACAATGGCGGAGCAAGATTATGCAACAATTTAAAGATTGTGATCAAAGCATGTATAATCCATCGCTTTTTCAACTGATCAACCTGAAGGGTTGAGTACAATGTTTCAGTATGGAACAGTATTTACGCCAAGTACCAATTTTAGACATCTATTCTGAATTGTTTGAAGTCGGTTTAACTGAGTTATTCGACCATTCATCCATATAATACTACAGTAGTCAAAATGGGGCTGTATTAAAGTTTTGTATAAAATCAATGCTAGTCTACAATCAATATACTGCCTTATCCGTTTAAAAGCAAAATATGATTTTAAAACTTTTTTTCCTAACATTGTCAATTTGTTGTTTCCATGTAAGGTTTCTATCAAGTAGAATCCCAAGATATTTACATTCTGAAACTGTGTAGTTTTTTATTGTTAATACAAATTTCAATTTTATCAAAGCGGCGCAGGTTAGATTTGGAGCCTGTCAGCATGAATTGACTCATATCAATATTTAACGATAGCTCGTTATTCGAGAACCATGACATGACAGACTTCAAATCTTCCTTGATAGCCTTACCTAAAGTTTTTGGATTTTTTGCTGCAATGTAAATGCATGTGCGATCCGCATATAAGGAAAGTGTACAATTTTATATGGATTTATTCAAATAATTTAAAGTAATGATAAACATCAAGGGTCCTAATATACTTCCTTGGGCTACCACATACATACATAATAAAGAGTAATTGGGACATCCTGCATAGTGACCCCTCACTGAAAGAGGTATTTCGTGACCCCCCCTCATTTTGTTTCAGACGAGCACCTACACTGAGTGATAAACTGGTACGGAGCCACCTTACAGCTCAAAAGCAAAAACAGTGGCTCCGAAAAATAAAAGGGAATCACCGGTGTGGCAATTATTATCACTGTGAAAATGTTGTTAAAACCAGTACCTTTGTGGATGTGTTTTCCAGCAAAATCTTTACTGTTAACTCTTTTGCCAATTGTAATACAACCTTTGTAGTTTACAGACTCGTGTGTGAGTATGGCTGCTTTTACATTGGCAGAACAAAAAGAAGATTCAAGGACAGAGTGTCAGAGCACAAAAATGCCATACGGACAAGAAATCCAGCCTATCCTATGGCGGCACATTACCAGCGGGCAGGACACTCTTCCTCTTCCTCCCTTGCTGCAGTTGGTAAGTCTTATAAAAGTAACTTTTTGTCATATTTGCTAAAACTGTCAGTGTAAAGACAGTATTACATAAAACTAGTACTCTGTCATTAAAAAAAGGCTCCTTTAAACCACCTACTGCTCATAATGCAATTTATCAGAATCGTTTGGGACCGACCAAACAGAATCAATCAGAGCCAGGATGGTGTCCGAGGGAGTGTCTGACAGCTGTCAATCACTGCACATGCACGCGCTGCGGACAGCCTCCTCCCCCTTCCTCCTCAGTTCACACCAGTGTACAGTCAAGCTCAAATCTCTGAGAGAGGGTTCAGGAGCTTAGATAAACTAATGGCGCAACAACAGCCATCAGCGAGGAAAAAAATACCGATACCTCCGTTACCGACAACAGCATACATGGCTATAACAAGTAAGAAGAGGAAGCCAGAAGAAAAAAAAGCACAAAAGAAAGAATTAGACAAAGCCCGGGATAGAACCAGAGTGAACATCGGAGTGGCTTTTCAAAGGTGGAGGGAACTCCGTGATCTGGAAGGATTAAAAACCGACGCAGAGTTGGCGACTTTTCTGCTTGACAGGTAAACCCCTGCTTTATTCGTTGGTTCATTTTTGCTCCGCAATGCTCTGCAAATAAGCGAGTTGGCGTCGCTCGCATGCACAGCTGCTACTAACCCCAGCCCTAACCGGCATCAATTCATTTTCGCTCTGCAAATAAGCGAGTGAACGTCGCTTACAAGCACATTCGCTGTTGGAATAGCCAGCGTCTTGTAATTGTTACACTACTCTATAGTGCATGTGATGTTACTGTGATGTTGCAGTCGAGCTAACGTTAGCTTGTTTTCGATGCTAGGGCTCATGTTATTGGCGTCGTTTTATTAGAAAGTAGCAGAAAATATCTTTATGAAGTGACCTGGCAGTCTTATCGGTTGTGTTGTTGTCCTCATAAATATGTGTAACGTCTCTGTGCTCTCACAGCTAATTGTTGTCATACATGGTTTACTGGCCATTCAGCAGGATTCACGACAGTTTTTGTACTCAAAAAAATGGGTAACTTACTGAAATAAGCGTGTGCTGGGTTTTTAATGTATACATACTGCTGTAAATTACTTTTCTTGTCGACATGATTTATTTCTGCTCGTTTGTTGGCCAGCAATGTTGACTGTTCACAACAGTAATGTCTAGCCTCGGCACCTTGGCCGTTTTCATAATGTGAAATTGAAAAATCTCTCCATGGTCTAGTGTTGCGTCGTTCGCGAACGATTTGTTCAAATGAATGAATCTTTTGAGTGAACGTACTGAATGGAATCACTTCATGAACTGATTTGTTCCTTTCTCAGTTCAGTTGAGCTCAGCCGCGAGCGTGCCGGCCGGGAGTGGAACTGCTGCGTTCTGTCACTGTGACTCACTTTTGAATCTTCAGCGAACGACGCAGTCAGCGTGATCATGTTCGCACTGCCACTCACTCATGATTCGCGAACCTATTGCACACACAGAGAAATGTGACTGGCTGAGGACGTGATTCACGTTCACGCTGCCACTCACTCACTCATGACTCGCGAATCTACTGCACACAGAGAAATGTCGCTGATGACGTGATTCACGTTCACGTACTGTGCTGAAAGTGGCGCTGTGTCACTCACTCGCGTACTGCACAGAAAGAACTGCCACTCAAACAGTGACATGCCGTCGGAGGTCAGTTAGGGGAGGCAGAATCCTCACCGTTAAACAAACGATAACTCATTATTAATTTTCTTGATTAGCAATCTGAGAATTGATTAACTAATTTACAAGACTAGATGGCAGAATGGCGTGGCAGTTTCATCCATGACACTATTGCTCAGTGGATCGAACTTAAAATGCCTATGAGACAGCAAATTTGTTCATATTTGCTGATAGGAAGCTAAGCAATGCCATTAACAAGTATTAAAATCTTTCTTATGCGGCGTTCAATGTGTGGTCAATATGTTTACGATAATGTTTTCCCCTTTAAATACGTACTTATTAATGCCATTCAAAAAAAAAATAGGGAGTTTATTTCCAGTCTTCTTTCATAAACCGATAAACAAAAGGTCAAAACGATACACGGAATTACCGAGGGAGTTGAGTTTTTTTCTTATTAATTATTAAGATTTACATACTTGCAGTCTCGAATCAAAGCGTAAACGGAAATGAAAGTTTTTGTCGCTATCGCCTCTTCATCATTACAGGCTACATATAGCCTAGGCTAGATCTTAATTGTTTGGTTAAAAAAAAAAAAGTTAAAATTGATTGATTGTCAATCAGGCATAGTATGTGGAAACAGGTTGACAAAATCTAGTGATAAAAAGGAGAAGCCACTGCCTGCCCTGACCGCACGTCTCTGCACTCAAAGTAAAGTTGCGTCTCCCGCGAATGACTGTGTACTATGGTCCGTGAACGAACGCACCGTCCCTCAGTAAGTGAACGAGTTAACAGAGTGAATGTGAACCTCAGGCCAGGGCTGAATCATGACCTGAATGACGGATCATTTGGCTGTTTATCAGTTCAGGGAGTTGGAGAACAATGCACTATGCAGTCAGGGCTCCTGCTATGCACTGAACGATTCGGTGAACGAATCTTTTGAACGAATCATTTTAATGAACTGATTCTAGGGATTCAGTACAGTCAAAAGAACTGGGAACCATCACTATCACGGTCGCATGCATGACAGGTTGCGTGCCTTCGCATGCACAGCAGCCTCCTCTGGGGGAGGGTCTTTGGAGGCAGGGCAGGAGTGCAGTGGAGAGGGAGGGGGAGGGATCTGAAAGTTGCATTTTTTCACATTTTCATGCTAAGTCCTCTCTCTCCTCATAGTTACCAACTGCAGCTTTAAGGTGATGGTTATACAAGTGATCCCTTAACCCCCCAGAGGAGGAAACCAACTCAGGATCCTTCTCCAACAGGAGACTTTTTGGATTAGTACTCAAAGCCACAACATTCCCCGGATTGAATGAGGAATGTGGCTTTTCTCCTTTTCTGTGAAGCGTGGATTTTGCATGTGTGTTTTTTTAATTATTTAAATTGATACCTTTCTAGCAATTTAGTCTTTCTAGTGAAATGTACTATGTCTTTGTTAG
The DNA here is from genome assembly GCA_029692085.1 of Gymnothorax javanicus. Classification (NCBI taxonomy): domain Eukaryota; kingdom Metazoa; phylum Chordata; class Actinopteri; order Anguilliformes; family Muraenidae; genus Gymnothorax; species Gymnothorax javanicus. The sequence continues at coordinate 101,488,965 of CM056198.1, forward strand.
TGTGTTTTTTAAATGGACTATGTTTGGTTACCTACTTGTTAGTCACATAATTTATGATATAATGAGAAGGCCCTACCCTCTGAATTCCTGGATGGCCTATTTAATACATCGTTCAACTTCCTGTTGCAATGCCCTGATAAATGCCAAATTAGCCACAATGCGTAGGTCCCTGTGTTTTTATCTTGTTTGCTATGTGAATATTAAAGGCTTTTTCATACTGTTTTCTAAAAAGAGTGCCTTTGCAACATTTCTTTTTTGAATCGTAACTCTACCTGACTGCAAAAGAGCACCTGTTGGAAACAAACTTTTTGAAGTCTCTGAGCGCCCTGAGCCCCTTTGTGTTTGTCACACCTATGATTAATTAGGAGATTAGGTAAAACCCCTTTGAACCATGCGCTTTACTTTACTTGACTATGTGCCAAGATAATCCGCCACGTGCTTCAGACCATGTGCTTAGTCGTTAAAATAGGGCCTAATACTGCTGTTTTTATCACACCCGCTTGCAGCTATTTTGAGCATTTGTTTAAATTTACAAAGGAGAACCACTCCCATTATGGGATTGTGGAGGAGGTTGTTATAGTCGTTCCGTGTACTGTATGTGATAGGGAAAATAGGGCCCTAAAAGAAAAAGGTTGCCAAATTTTGATTGCTGTTGTAGCATATTAACTGTGACATTAGCATTTGGTTTAGGCAGCATTAATTCATGAATCCCAAACCTTGTCGCAACATTGTAGTTGGGTTTGCTGGTGTAATTATGTTGGGATTGTCCTGGTTTGTGTGCATAGAGCCCCCTGCTGACCACAGGCTTCCAGCAGTCATTGCATTAAAAGGATATTGGATGAAGTTCTCAACACAGCTGCATTAAATAACATGCCTAAAACATTATGGTGCGTTGGAATGGGAGCTATTTATGGAAGCGCTGCAAGTTTTGCTCAGCGAAACAAAAGAGCATAAAGGTATCCTTAAATGTAAGATGAATAGTGCAGTTTTACCACGTACAATTTATTCTTCTTTAAACCTAAAACTTTTGAATTAGGAGCCGAATTTTAATAAAACACATCTTTGAATAGACATCATTTGAAGTTTTATCTAGGAAAGCAAATAGGCTAAGACTGCCACAGCACAGTTTCCAATACTTACTTGAAATTAATGTCTGATATTCCGACAAACCCTGTGATGTTCTTGTAGCCATTTTCTGTCTGTAAGAAATGGTAATGAAGGCAGGGGTGTGACTCAAAGAGTGACAGTTGTCGCAGAGATACAGGGTCACTCATCCTATGGACTGATAAGCATGAGTAAAAGCATTAATCACCCGATGACCCAGCCTTTATTTTTAAAAACAGCAGTGCCTCTATCTGCTTTGCAGGCACAGATGAACAGCTGGTCAGTCTTAAGTGAGGCTCTTGCATTGCCAATGTAGTTCTGGTGAGCTCTCTTCATCCATTGGTAAAGCAACCAACAAAAGACTCATTCACTCAGCGAGGTGAGAAAATGCTGGATTCAGCCGTAGTGAGACAAGGAATGGTGTATGTAAGCTTACAAAAATAAAAATTTAGAGTAAATGTTGAGCTGTGTCCACAGAAATTCTGTTCAGAACTGATATTTATTTTTTCAGCCCTGGTGCAAAGCCCAGGTTTTGTTACAGTCAGGGATGCAAACAGTTCGCTTTTCAGCGACTCTCGCTTTTTTCATGTCAGTTTGGGTGACTTGTGTGAATCGTGTAGATCCGAGGAGTTTTTTTTTTGGCGGGGGGGTTGTCTTCTGCCGTGCTGCGGTCATAAGTCTGCGCTGAGTGCGTGAACCCCTTATTCTCATTTGGATGATGTGACGTTGGATCAACGTTTGTGCAGCGCTACGCACAGAGCCCGTCTACGAAAATTCTCTGGCTACGCTTTGGCTACGGCTTTATTTCTTTGACTGTCTACGATACGGCTAGAGAATCTTGTGCTGGACCTTCCCGCTCCGCTGTACGAAACACCACAGAATTCCATGTGGTACATAGATATATTATAGGGTTCGCTCAAGTGAAGCATCTGCTCCAGCAGTGGAAGTAAAATTAGCACGGAGACTCCCATTCATTTTCGCCTGCTTTAAAATTACATTTTCAAAAACATTTGCGTGCGAGTCGGTGTTATTTTTGTATCTCTGTGCAGAGCAACATTTTGGGCTCTAATTTCTTGGCGTAGCGCAGGGTGGCCCAGTGTGGCATAGCCCACGCAGTGGTAATTTTGTCCGGTGCAGCCCGCGCTTTGGTAATTTCGTGCGGTGCAACACTGTACGCAGCCACTTTGGCAATTTGGTAGATGGACGTGCGCTGAGATGGGTGTGGCGGCATAGTAGGGGGAGGTGTCACATATTCATCATGAGGCAGTGACAATTTCGTGGCAAAAGGACCCGCCGAAGGTACGCAGAGAGCTCGCCGGCTCCAACCTGGTTTACTTTCTGTGCAGTGGTAATTTGGCTGACCGGCGTATAGTGCGCACACGTCACCGAAACCTCACAGGCAGGTTTCCAGAATGTCAGGCACATTTCAATGCAATAAATAATTACAGCAACCACTATTTAATGTAACTATCTGAATCAGCACATAAATTATAGTATCTATATCAATTTTTCTGATGTCAGATCAAAGAGAGAGAGAGAGGGAGAGAGAGATGTGCATGTGGGTGCGTGAGTGCGTGTGTAGGCTATGTGGGTATGTGTCCTTCAACTGCTTTCACAGTCGGCGCGAAACAAATTTTTTGCACGACTGAATTCATTCTAAGTCAATGCAAAGACTTTGCCTTGGCTTTGAATGTAATCTGTTGTGCAAAAAATTTGTTTTGCGTCCATTGTGCAAGCGGCTTAATACTATTATTGTCACTTAGGTTTTATCGTTTTTAGTGGAGGAAAGGAATACAGCCTGATTGCTATGATCTCGTACTGAGTTAAGATCACATATTGAAAATAAATGTGTAACGTATCTTGCATTGTTGTCCATGCATGTTAATCCCAAAATTTTAAGCAGCAACAGGGTGTAATAATAGGAACACGCTATCCATCGTTTCTCTTCCCAGTAATGCAGGCAGAAGAAATAAATGAGCAACCGTCGTATTTCATTCCAACTTCATAAGTTTGAATGATCTGACGTAGTTTCGTTTTGAAATTCCATTCAAGTTCGCTAATGGTAATAATTCGCGAATGCCCTAGCTAGCCAGCTAACTCATATTCGTAATGCTTAATATAGACGTAAGCGGTGCAGAAAACATGCCTGAAGCAGCAAAGTGAAATGCAACATTAACGCATCATGCAGATAAAGGACAGAGGCTTCTTTATTCCAACATTTTAAAGGTGAGGAGAGGAGCTCATTTGATTGGTGAAGATTTGACTCGGCTGTGTTAAACCCACTCACGCCTTCTCTCCTCCCTCTTTGCCACTTGCGCTGGCAGGAGGGACAGAGGCAGGACAGAGGAGTACTTGCGCCGGACTGCACCAGGCACGAAATTGCAAAATACACCTGGATACACCCCGTTGGCGCGGCGCTCCCCCCATTCGCCGCGCCTGCACCGCGCCTGCGCCTGGTCTACGAATTTAGAGCCCTTTGCCTTTCTAAATATGTGCTTTTTGGAGGATGGAAAGCGGCACACTTTCTAAAGGGAAGATCGAAATGTGACTCATTAAAGTGCGAGCAGAAAAGTTAAGTCAACGTGACCGAGGCTTTTAATGACCCTCTGATAAGATAATTGCTTCGAAGTTTTTGCCGTTTTTAAAAACGTCAATTAATGTCTGTATACGTTATTAAATTACTCTCTGATTTCCTCACTCCATTGTACCCTGGTTGAGCATAGTTGCCGTCAGCCGAATTGTTTATATTGAATCATATGGCTTATGCCAACATTGTTAAAAGGAAACGCTAGTTAACTCTGGTTACTCCTAAACTAAGCTTCGTCTTTTCCCCTGTCCCATTAAAACACTGCTCTCAAAAATGATCACTGCACAGCACGGATCGAGGGGACAGAGAAAAGTTTTTTCTCCTGACTTCTAGCAGCCAAGCCTTTTTCCCCTCCTTGTCTTTTGAAACTCTGTATAAAACTCTGTATGCTCTTAGTCAGTGGTCTATGCAAGTCAATGGGATAGCTAATTAGCTAGCTAGCATGCAAACGTGATTTTTTAAATTAAAGTGACAAATCTGCGCTTCTACATTGTGAAGCCCTTCAAATGAATATTGCTGCAAAAGGCAGCCGCACATCTCAGCATTTTGACGCTTATATTGCCTTATTTGAAATTATCCTAATAGGAAACCATTCATTTTCATGAAGAAGTTGTATCAGGTGTATCAATATGGTGGCTGGGTGCTTCACTTTGGATAATGTAAACATGACATCATCAGCAATATAGTGTTCCAAATATATATATCTATGGTGTGGTGTCATCAAAGATTTGCCGCTTTCACCCTCTCTGGTGTCATCAACAATTCTGAGGTAAAGGTATTTTTTATTCTGTATGCTATATGATCTAGTCATGTCATTTATATAAAACCATATGACATTAAGTTGTATGCAATTTATTGTGTGAGATCATTATGTTTCTGATGTAGTAAACCTGTGTCAGGTCTGCCCCACTAGCTAGAATTCTAGTATGGCTAGCTGTATGAAACTACAATGATATTGTATCGACTGACAGTCCTTCATGTATCTTGCTAGCTCACTCCGGACTTGGCTATCGCTACTTGTCTTGTAAGCACAGTAGGCTAGTTGGCTGCATCCTGGTCTACGCGTCTACCCCACTTCCAATGTTGATGTTCAGTTAGGTCTTGTGCTAATTTGGGGTTTGCCGCTAGCAACCAGTCAAACAGATCATGGGCTGGTTTCCCAATAACGTTCTTTCTTAGCACGCTAAGAGGACTGGAAAGACATTTCTTATCAAAGTCGATTACGTCTGTTTCCCGAAGTGTTACTGTAACATTCGCAAACACTGTCATAAAATTGTGTGTTTCCAACTTGAGCTCTAGTAGCAGCATAGAATCTCAGCTAGTTCTGATCACATTGTCGTTTGTCAACCAAAAAGTCAATTCCAGATTAAGCAAGTACCTCGTAGCTGGTATCTAAAAGAATTGTGGAAAGAAGTAGGATGAATGGCACTGTGTTTTGGTTGTTTTGCTTTAACATTCAACTATGTTCATTTGCAGAATGAGGGAAATTGAGGAGGGTGAGGCAAATTGTTGTTAATGTATTCAGGATTCCTTTTTTTTTTGTTATACAGTTCAGATGTAAAAAAAAAAAAACCTAAACAACACTTAAGGGCTCTTGCCCCAGGATATTCAAATATCTTAGTTTGAAACTGACCTTTTGTTATTTGAAGTAGGCCATTCTACTCACTTTGTTCAATGTAAAGAGCGTGACAAAATGTATAAAGATTTGGACCTTTATCAAGATAGTCATGCTGGCTCAATGAGATTGTCCTGTTTTAGGAATAAACAACGAAATCTATTCCTCAAAATGAGAGTTGGTGCATGATATTTGGAGTTCCATTTTTTCTAAAGTCTACAAGTAGATTGACAGGATGGCTTACACTTTATCTATGCTCAAGTCTTGCTATTTATTGGGGTGGGTTGCTTGCATTTAGGCTATTTGCTTTCTGCGCAGGTCTATTGTAGGCTAGCTCTATTTTAAGATGCCCTTATATATGATAGATTCAAGGGGCCCTTGAGAAGACCCCGCTATTGTTAACACCAGTATAACCATTTGCAAACAAAATATACAGTATTTATTTTATATCTTCATTTGATTAGAATTTGATCCCCAAAACCCACCAGATTGCAGGAAATTACATTAACAAAATCCAAAATTCTTTGGGGGAGTATCCTCAGATCCCCCACCACTGTTTCTGACACATGGCCGTAATGCTACACTGAAGTCACTTTGATTTTGCAAATGAACCATACCATGCATATTGTGTGATATCGGAAATTTCTAGTCAGCAAGGTTTTATGGAGGCGGCTCACATTGTCTTAAACTATTTTTTTTGGGGGGGCCTTCGACAACCTCTCTCTTTTTTCACCATACCTCTGTTTGCATCCCTGTACAGTTTTAACCAGCACAACTCAACATTAAATACATGCACAATCATTGATATTGTGACTAACGCACGCAGGCATTAGAGTCTTTACAATTCACTGAAACGCAATTTTATTTTTCACTGTTCAGAAACAAAAGATGGCAGGGAATTAAACTGCGATAAAAAAATAGTGAATCAAAAAAAATAATAAATACTCACAGCAGTTCTGATGTCCGCTTCCAAGACTGTATAATTTTGAGAGGACGGGATAGACAGACTCTGATGGAAATCTTTATTAGTAATCTTAAATGACATATTCAGTTTAAATTCTGTAACAGAAAAAACACAAAAGAAATTTTAGCTGGGCCAGAATGCCCCTGAAAATTGTGACACAAGTCCTGATGCCAAAAGATGACTGATCACACGGACAATGCAGATTTTAATGGTGGCAATAAGAGCGATTAAAATATCTGCCCCCCTCCTTATTTCTTCCACTTTTGAACAATTGCTCAAAAGAGAAATAGAATTTTATTCATAAATACAAGCAAATAAAAAAGAAAAAAATCATGAAATTGTGAGATTGTTGAGAGAAATAAAAACTCAAAACCAGTGCAAATGAGAAGTTTAAAGTTTGGCTTGCTTTCATTATTTCATGCGGATAGTATACAGCAAAAAAACTGCACATCGACAGACTCACAAATTTACAGTTGTGGTAAGGTGAGAAGGGGTCAAAAATATATTTTTTTGCAGAATTCCACGTATACTGTACCTATAAGAATTACAAATACATGTTCCACTTGGCACACTATAAAACTGCATCCCTGTGTCACATCACCATTATTCTGTGGAGTTTTTGTGAAACACAAAGGCTTGATTACAGCAAACTCTGGTGAATCACTTAACCTACATCTTTCCACTATGAAAAAGAATACCTCCCTAAATTCCTCGATTACTCAACAACCATTATTTAATACATTTTCAGCAGAATAAAATGTATTGATTCCAGTGGCGGTCCGTCGGCAGAAACACAGGGCCAGCAATAACATCACCTTTCACTGCTTAATGACCTACATCTCTCGCAGTTTACCTCACCCGATTAGCAACAGTTGCTCAGACTAATTGGTAGAACCGACGAGAGTCTACTTTATTTTTGAAGGCCTTGTTATACATTGCACCACAAAATTATACGGCATTTTCTTCCACACATTAATGACTACGTAAAATATCAATATGTCATAATCATTTCTGTGCTCGTGTAGCTTGTGAAACGGCACAGATTTGCTTAAATTAGTTTGTGAGGCTCATTGAACAATAAGCCACGAGAATCCGTTCTATAGTCTGAATATAGTGACAGCAAAAGTGCGTTGTTAGGTACGATGCACAGCTGAGTGACGGCGAAAATAATTGCTGCGAAGTCAGCAAAAGTCTTGGATTTTTTGCATTTATATTTCCATCCTAAGAATATTTTACCAATTATATAAATGTTGGCAATAGGCATTCATTTTTTCATTATCATTTCTTATTAAGGAAAATGGATTGGTCTTGGTCGTTCAGTCGATAAATTGTTTGATTGTTAATCGGGCAAACTTGAATGACAACAGCGAGAGGACAGTCGAGCGGTAAAGGGTAAGGTTACTGAAGGCCCTCTGAACATGTGACCGCATGCCGCTGATTAGTTCCATATTTTATTGAATATGCAAGTGAGCACATAAAGTTTGGTGCTGAATGCACCTGCTTAGGTAAAACAGTGTACGCTACCCTGTCTATCTGGGAGCATGATATATCTCCCAACTAAACAAGGGAATACTAGAATCTTCCTGGTGGTACCTTGCAGCAGATCTAAGATGGTAGCTAGGGTGCTGCTCGTTGATTACAATTCATATTGCAGTGACCACAATAGTAGCACATGCCTGAACGTAGTGTAATGTGGAAAAAAAAAAGCCAAATGGCAGTATTGACCTTTTTTTTTTCGTTAAGCCCAATCTCATTTTTTATTTGATTTCAATCTTGGTCAGTTGGGTAGATTGTAGATTAGTTCTAAGTGTTTGTTTAATTAAATCTGTTGAAGTTTAAGAATTTTGTCTGTCAACCCTTGCTGTCCGTGACGTCATAACAAATTGGGGGCCATAACAAAATTGGGGGCTCGTCCGGGATAGACCATTGTGCGAGTCATTTATTGAAAATCTAAAATTTCAAATTGTGAAATTGTTTTTTGAATTTTCCCAGATATATATTGGCAGATCAACAGCAATGGATGATTTCTTGGCATCACCAACCGTAGAGGTTTTGAAGTCTTTTAAAAAGACAGAACTGCTAGAAATATGCAGACAATTAGAGCTGACAGATGTAAAACCAGCCATGCGAAAAGCAAGACTGGCTAGAGAGACTGTTGAATATTACATTGATGAAAATGTGTTTGCACCAGGAGATCTGGAACAGTTTCCGGTGGAAAATCCAAATGTAGAATTGGAACTTAAATTAAAAATGCTAGAGATTGAAAGGGAGGAAAAAGAAAAACAAAGAGAATTTGAGAGAGAGAAAGAGGAAAGAGCAGAAAGAGAGAGACAGAGACAGAGAGATTGATCCAATGATCCTGAAATTTGTGTGCTAAAGAAAAGAGCCCTTCCTGATGAAGAAATAGACACAGTTCCAGTTGGGTATTATCTCAAGGATGGAGTGTTGATGCGGAAGTGGCACCCTCCTGATATCCCTGCCAATGCAGATTGGGCAGTGGTCAAGCAAATTGTTGTTCCGAAGGTCTACAGGAATGAGATCTTAACAATGGCTCATAGTTTGCCTTTAGGAGGTCATCTTGGTGTTAACAAGACTGTTGACAAGATCATGAAACACTTCTTCTGGCCTGGACTTCGGAAAGATGTTTCCAACTTTTGCAAAACCTGTCACACTTGTCAGGTAGTTGGAAAACACCAGTTAGATCCACCTGTAGCTCCATTGCAGCCTATCCCAGCATTTGGGGAGCCCTTCTCCAGGTCATTGTTGATTGTGTTGGTCCATTACCCAAGACTAGATCTGGAAATCAGTACTTGTTGACAATCATGTGTGCATCTACCAGATTCCCTGAAGCCATCCCTCTACGCAACATCAAGGCAACTGCAATTTCGAAGGCTTTGATAAAGTTCATCACATTGTTTGGCCTTCCCAGGGAAATTCAGTCAGATCAAGGTAGCAATTTCACTTCCGCATTGTTTCAGCAGGTTGTGTATGAACTAGGTGCGAAGCAGATTCTTTCCAGTGCCTATCATCCAGAGAGTCAGGGTACCTTAGAGCGGTTTCATTCCACTCTCAAGACGATGATGAGGACTTATTGTTATGACCATGAGAAAGACTGGGATGAAGGTGTTCATTTGCTGTTGTTTGCAGCTAGAGAAGCAGTGCAGGAGTCTACTGGATTCAGTCCGTTTGAGCTAGTGTTTGGTCATGAAGTGAGAGGACCTCTGCTATTGTTGAGTGAACAATGGCAAGAGAAAGAGCCGCATATCAGTCTGTTAGACTATGTTAGCAAGTTTAAGGAAAGACTGTGTGCAGCTTGTGACCCAGCCAAAGAGAACTTGAAATCAAGTCAGGGAAAAATGAAAACTTGGTATGATCATAAGGCTAGAAGCCGTGAGTTTAAACCAGGAGACAAGGACCTTGTGTTGTTTCCCTTGCAGTCCAATCCATTGCAGGCTAGATTTCATGGTCCTTATGAAATTCTGACAAAACCCAATGATCTCAATTATATTGTGAAGACTCCAGATAGGAGAAAGCCAAAACAGTTGTGTCACATTAACATGCTGAAAACAGCATCCGTACCGGATGAATCCTGAAAAGAAAAAGATTGCTGAGAAAGAGGTTGAGTACATGTTAGAACATGATATTATCAGACCCTCTAACTCAGATTGGAGTTCACCCTGTGTTCTAGTTCCAAAACCTGATGGAAGTACTAGATTCTGTACAGATTATCATAAAAGTCAATGCTGTAACTAGAACTGATGTGTTTCCAATACCTAGGATTGATGATTGTATCGCTAGAGTAGGGCAAGCAAAGTTTCTGACCAAGATTGATTTATTGAAGGGTTATTGGTGTGTGTCTTTAACTGAGAGGGCCAAGAGCATCTCTGCTTTTGCCACACCATCTGGGTTATACCAGTATGAAGTCCTACCCTTTGGCATGAAAAATGCCCCAGCCACGTTCCAAAGGATGATACAGTCTACAATCGCCGGACTGCCACACACGGGTGCGTACATCGACTACCTGATCACCTGGAGTGACTCCTGGGAAGAACATCTGAAAGATGTAGAGGCGTTGTTCAGCGCTTGACCCAGGCTAACCTGACTGTTAACCTGAACAAGAGTGACTTTGGTTGTGCTACTGTCACGTATCTTGGCTACGTCATAGGCCAGGGTAAGGTGGCACCCATAAATGCTTAAGTCCAAGCCATCATGGACTTTCCAGTTCCTGACAACAAAAAGCTTTGCGCCGCTTCCTTGGAATGATCGGGTACTACCACAAGTTCTACAAGAACTTTGCTGAGATTGCTCTCAGTCTCACCAACCAACTGAAGAAAGGCGTAAAGTTCACTTGGGATGAAGCATGCCAAAGAGCCTTCGATCGCCTGAAGTCTCTGCTGTGTCACTTCCCGTGCTCAAATCTCCTAACTTCAACAAACCGTTCTCCATGGCGGTCGATGCTAGCGACCAAGCTTGTGGATCTGTGCTCCTACAGAGAAGTGACTCTGATGACATTGAGCATCCCGTGGCATACTTCTCCAGGAAGTTCAATCGCCACCAAAAGAACTATTCCACAATTGAGAAGGAGCTGTTGGCTCTGGTTCTATCCTTACAACACTTTGAGGTTTATGTTTGTACAGGGCAAAAAGCCAATGATTGTATATACTGACCACAATCTGTTAATGTTTTTTGAGTAAGATGAAAAACAAGAATCGGAGATTGTTGAATTGGAGTTTGATTTTACAAGAGTTTGACTTGGAAATTAAGCATGTAAAGGGTACTGACAATGTAATTGCCGATTGCTTATCCCGTGTTTGAGTATGTGTATATATATCACCTGTGTTTATTAGCATATTGTATATATGTATATATATATACACAAGTGTCAACTAACCATTTTTGTATTGAAAGAAAAATTTTGCCTTTATGAGTCAAAATTTTTCCCTTTTGGAATGGAGGTGTAATGTGGAAAAAAAAAAGCCACTAGATGGCAGTATTGACATTTTATTTTTGTTAAGCCCAATCTAAAGCTAGGTTGGGCATGTCCTGGGCATGCCTCAGAGGGGGCTAGACAACAGTATATAAGGAGAAAAATCGAGAGAGTGTAGGGTAGTAGGAGAAATTGCAAGGAGAAATTGTGGAAGGATACATTTGACCAGACCTGTCACTCTTTTCAAGACCTGTGAAGCTTTTTGTGGATTTTTGCCTGTGTTGGAGCATTTTCCTGTCCCAGGACATTGCAACATAGCAGCCCATCTCCATTACAAAGGAACTGTAAATATCTCATTTTTTATTTGATTTCAATCTTGGTCAGTAGGGTAGATTGTAGATTAGTTCTAAGTGTTTGTTTAATTAAATCTGTTGAAGTTTAAGAATTTTGTCTGTCATCCCTTGCTGTCCGTGACGTCATAACAAATTGGGGGCCATAACAGTAGGTTTAATGAATGCACTCGACAAAGACATGTAAATGTGATTGGAGAATATATTAAAATAAGTTGCGTGTACCTGATTAGGTAGTTGAGGAAATTCAAATATGCATGACTGCAGCAGGATACAATGTGTCTGTGGCTTAAAAGTCCCCTGGCTGACATTTTTGTGCCATGCAATTGCTTCAAACAAAATGGCACGCCTTTTTTTTTTTAAAATTTTTTTCAATCACATTCAATCCAGAATGTCCAATCAACAAACTATGTACTAGCATGCTTGCAAGTGACTCACGCTACCAATTCAGGAGAGCCAGACAGCTCATGGTTTCCCAGACAAACGCACACTTGTCAGCTGCCGCTGCTTTTTTCAAAGCTTGCTTACACAGAACAAGGGTGGAGTAATCCCAAACCTGTTTGTTCAGAATAAACTGATGCTGCTCAGATGGCGTTTGAGCAGCAATGTTATTCCTAACCGACTGTATCCGTCCTGTTCCCCAGAGGAGAACCAAGCCAATTATGCACCACTCACATGAGGCCACCAACGACAGTCATCACTGGCATGACACAGGATTTGTTCCACTGCCCTGATGGTCACTCACACTGTAAAACCAAGTGAGCTAATCCAGGAGCCCCATGGTTTTTTTTTTTTTATGTTATAAACATTGTAGTATATGAATGCAAATTGTACCTGCTGTAATTGGTGTGGTGGTCAGAGTAGTTCTTTCTGCAGAGAGTCGATAGTCGACAGTTCAGAAAACGTGCATGACCATCATGCGCAGAGGGAGTTGTCAGTCAAGCAAGTGCTCAATAAATATTTCACGTCAAAAGCTTGCAATTAACTGCCCATAGTCAGCGTATATACGTATACAGCGTATAGAAAAAAAGTGGCATACTGTCTGAATGACATACTCACCAAGTTTTGTTGTCGAACTTGGGGTGGAAGTCCTGGAATCTGATTTATTTAAAAGACAAAGGACAGGAGATGAAGAACCTCCTAGCATTATGTTGAAGCTACAGTTGGCACAGGCACAGTTAGAATATAGCTTTGGCCAATTAATGGTACTTTTGCAGTATATATGCTGATCAAGCGTGCAACAGATCAATGGTATCTCAACACAATGACATATTAGCTACATGAAAGGATAATCAGAGTAAGTCTGGAAGTAATCTCAGCAGAAAAGCAGTGCACATAATTTGGAGGTCGCCATATGTTATGTTCAAAAAGCTTGCCACACGAGAGCATTGTAAAGCTACATTTTCTGCATTAGAATAATAAGCCTAGTGCTCCTTATGTACCCCGCATGTACTGTAGATAACTGCAATGGATTTTAGCCAAGCAAAGTAAACAGAAACAAGTGGAGTGAGTTCCAGTATTAGGCTGTTCCATTCAGTCCTGTTAGCCAATGAATGATTAACTTTGCTAATAAAATATTAAATCTGTTGTGTTTTCTCAATGTCCAGTCAAGTTGTTCACTCTGACTTTTTTCTTCCTTAATGAGCATCTCCAATTCCACCTGCATCTTGCATGTTCAGTCAGCGAACTATGTACAAGCATGCTTATACACAGCTCATGTATTTTTCTGGGAAGAACGCTGGCAGTTTGTAGTTCCCCTCTGAAACATGCGATGGTCAATCAGCTGTTACTTCATTTCACTCATGATCGCAAGTCCTAGCATGCACTGATTAAGGGCGGTGGAAGCCCAAAAATGGGCCAACTCAGAGAATAACCGATGGGCACCCAGATGGCCAGTGGAAAGTGCTTGATTTTGAATAATGCAAAACCAAACTGACTGCATCCCTCCCGCATCTTTGAAAAAAGCCAATTATGCACTGCTCTCTTGCAGCCCTCTGGCCTAATTTGGCAATGGCACAGCCTCATTCTGTCATTCGTGCACTTCAAGTGATGCCTTTATCAAGTGAGACGACCCAAATGTTGATCTACAGATGCATTTTATACCCTTTATTAATCATGCAGTAGTTATGTCTGCTAGGTATTGAGTGTTGTCAATCAAACAAGTGGTAAATGACTACTACATGTAAAAGCTTTTTACAGTATTTACTTCCCATAATTAGCATATATTGACCAAAAAGCAGTGTACTATTTGAATGAAAGTACTTACCAGGTATTGTGGTCGACATCGGGGTGATAGTACTGGATACTGCATTTTTTGAAAGCCATAGAATTACATGTTATGAACTTATACCCTTTATTACTGGCGTAGTCTTTAGGCTTGCATAAGAAGTTGACAATCAAACAAATGGTAAATGTTATGAACTAAACCAAAGCCTCTGCAGGTGCTGTTTAGATTTGAACATGGCCGGTTAGCAAGTACTTTCACCATAAATATGCTGTCCAAGGGCCTGTCTGATGTAAGTACAATGGATGGACATTTTCATGAAGTTCAAAGGAAACAGAAGTTATGATAAAAGCTTTGCCCCTGGTGTGGCATGTAGTCAATGTAAACCAATACAGTTACTAAGGGCACAATGAGAATAAAACCTCAATTCCAGAAGAATTGGGACAATGAGTAAAATGTAAATAAAACCAACGAGTAGTAAATTGCAAATCCCTTTTAACCTGTATTCAGCTGAATTGGTGAATTCAATAATAAGGGCCCAACTCCACACATTTTCAAAATTCAGGTTTTGCATGCATTGTGTTCTTTATGTGAAAAGGTTTTTGACTGTGTGCAAGACGGTCCCAACTCTTATTAATAAATGTGGTAATTTTTCATGAATTTTACTTGGTCGGTTCAAGACACGCCCAACCCCACGATTTGGGCCCTGTTATAGGAAATTCTACTTTGGCCAATAGGTGGCAGCAGCAGTGATCCAAGCAGTGTGTTATTAAATAGGGAGTGTTCAGGTACTTAGCAGATCTCCGAAATGGAATTGAGGTTTCTGAAACCACATTGTCACAAGTCACAACCAGGTTCTGTCTCGTAAATCCTTAAGTCAGGGCTATTAATTATCCATAGCAACCACTCTATTCTGTGCAGCTGGGTGTCAAGGCAGCCAAAGTTTGAGAAGTCCAGAAACTTTTCTTGAACCACAGTCTTTCCTTCATAATTTAGTGGTGCTGAATAACTGACGTGGGGATGATGAGTCAGATTTTGAGGAAGAGACGTGTTTATACGTAGGCTCCATTTGGATGTCTTTATTCACTTTAAATGCAACAAAGTTGATGTATTGCTTGTTATGCATTTCATGCTACGGTTAAAATGGGGTAATGCATAAAAAAAGCTTTTCTTGGAAAGTAGAGGCTGTCATCGCCTGACCAAAAACGACTCTCTCCCCACCACAATGAGGTACAATATCTCTGCATAAGTATCCTCATGACATAAGGAAGTTACAAAATGGGTCCTTTGGACTGTTTAGTTGATATTACATTCCAGAGAAACAATGTTTCTCTACATGTACATGTTTTGTCCTTTCCAAATAGATGATTCAGCTATGTAATTCAAAAAGAGCCCAACTCTACTGTCTTTATTTGGTCACTGCAGAAACAAAATTATTATTTACCACCTTTTCTTTTTTTTTTAAATTTGGCATCTCCAATCCCAACCGAATCTGGAATGCCCAATTGGTGAACTATGTACAAGGCTTGCTCGTATGCGACCCCTTGCTGCCAATTCAGGAGAGTGTAGACAGTTCGCGGCTCTCCTTCGAAGCACGCGCCTGTCAGCCTGCTGCTTCTTGTACACTCATTGGTTGAATCTTCGCAAGTTCAGAATGAGGGCGGAGGATACCCGGACATAAACAGGCTTAGAATCTCCCTGATGAGCGCCCGTCTGGCCAACAGGAGGCGTTTGAGCAACGAACAAGGTAACTATTATTGTCCCTTCCCGGCAGTCCCTTCCCAATTTGCAACCCTGTAGCGCAATAGCCAATTGTGCGCAACTCTGAAAAAGCTGCCGACCACTACCGGCTGGTACGAGGCAGGGATCGAACCCGCGACATGATAGTCACTTCTGCTTCACAACGGGATGCTTTACCAAGTGAGCTATGCGGCAGCTCTATTTACCACCATGGGCTCTAAATTCGTTGACCAGGCGCAGGCGCGGCGAATGGGGGGAGCGCCGCGCCAATGGGGTGTATCCAGGCATATTTTGCAATTTCGTGCCTGGCGCAGCCCGGCGCAAGTACTCCTCTGTTCCGCCTCTGTCCCTCCTGCCGGTGCAAGTGGCAAAGAGGGAGGAGAGAAGGAGTGAGTGGGTTTAACACAGCCGAGTCAAATCTTCACCAATCAAATGAGCTCCTCTCCTCACCTTTAAAATGTTGGAATAAAGAAGCCTCTGTCCTATATCTGCATGATGCGTTAATGTTGCATTTCACTTTGCTGCTTCAGGCATGTTTTCTTCACTGCTTACGTCTATATTAAGCATTACGAATATGAGTTAGCTGGCTAGCTAGGGCATTCGTGAATTATTACCATTAGCGAACTTGAATGGAATTTCAAAACGAAACTACATCAGATCATTCAAACTTATGAAGTTGGAATGAAATACGACGGTTGCTCATTTATTTCTTCTGCCTGCATCACTGGGAAGAGAAACGATAGATAGTGAGTTCCTATTATTACACCCTGTTGCTGCTTAAAATTTTGGGATTAACATGCATGGACAACAATGCAAGATATGTTACACATTTATTTTCAACATGTGATCTTAACTCAGTACGAGATCATAGCAATCAGGCTGTATTCCTTTCCCCCACTAAAAACAATAAAACCTGAGTGACAATAATAGTATTAAGCCGCTTGCACACTGGACGCGAAACAAATTTTTTGCACGACTGATTACATTCATTCGCGTATTCGCGTCTTTGCATTGACTTTGAATGTAATCAGTCGTGCGAAAAATTTGATTCGCGTCCGGTGTGAAAGCAGCTGAAGGACACATACCCACATAGCCTACACACGCACTCACGTGCCCACATGCACACATCTCTCTCTCTCTCTCTTTGATCTGACACCATGACAATTGATATAGATACTATAACTTATGTGCTGATTCAGATTGTTACATTAAATAGTGGTTGCTGTAATTATTTATTGCATTAAAATGTGCCTGACATTCTGGAAACCTGCCTGTGAGGTTTCGTTGACGTGTGCGCACTGTGTGCCGGTCAGCCAAATTACCACTGCACAGAAAGTAAACCAGGTTGGAGCTGGCGAGCTCTCCGCGCACTTTCGGCGGAGCCTTTTGCCATGAAATTGTCACTGTGTCATGAATGAATATGTAACACCTCCCTCTACTATGCCGCCACACCCATCTCGGCGCACGTCCGTCTACCAAATTGCCAAAGTGGCTGCGCACGGCGTTGCACCGCATGAAATTACCACTGCGCGGGCTGCACTGGATGAAAGTACCACTGCGTGGGCAGCACCACCCTGCGCTGCGCCAAGAAATTAGAGCCCATATTTTCTCAGTTGTTACCTCTGGCGAGGTACTATTTGTGTCAAAAATACAAAACAAAGATCATGCCCAAACTTCAAGGAAAAAAATTTTAATTTTCTACAGAAAAAAAAATGTGTTTCATGGAGCTGGGCCCTTATTGAATTCATTGATTCAACTGAAAAAGTACAAAGCTAAATTAAGCAATTTTTTACATCATCAACTTTATAGTTTTTTGAATAATAATCAAGTTCGAAATCGGATTTCTGGAGCATGTTTGAATGAGGTTGGGGAAGGTGCATGTTCACCCCCATATAACATCACCTCTCCTTTTAACAACAATCAATATTTGTTTCATTGTTTTGGAGGGCACTCATTTTCAGTGTTTTGAAATTGGAATAATCAGCCACATGTTTGCAATGATACAGGTGTGGGCTGCTGGCAGCACACTGTCCCCTCCTGAATATGCGTTAACCTGTCTCTGCAGATGTGGACGCCCGCGGACATGGAGCTGCCATAGACTGTATAAAAAGATGGACGAAGCAACGGTGACGTCACCCATTGGTTTCAGCATACGATTTAGGAAGTCTCGATTGTGGCAATTTGAATTGCACCATTTTGTCATTTTGCAACCGGATGTGATTCCGGTTGGACAAGAGCGTGAATTGAAGATCCGGGGAGGACTGTGGCTCTGGATCTGACCGTATTGGACGAGGACCAGAGGATAGCCACACCTCTAAAGCATATTCTGGCTTTATCCTTTATTCTAGTCTACTTGGGACCATAATTTACAAAAATGAACATCACAATATATCGAAGGAGACTTGAAATGTGCGATAGATACAATAAACTGATGTGGAAAATCATTAATGAAATAATAAATCAGGTGGCAAAGTAGGGTCATTTTCTCATAGACTTCAACAGCATTAAACTTTTTAAAATATAAATATTAAATATAATGCAAATTTTTGAGATTTCCGCATCGGTCTCACTTTTCAGACCGGGGTGCTGCGTCCATCTTTTTATACAGTCTATTAGAGCTACTCTAATAATGCATGCAGATACACTATAATATCAATAGGTTATACATCCAAAATGGTTATTGAATATTCACGAGGAAACGGTGCCTGTAAATAATTTATGTTTTAGAATATGGACGAGTTAAGTCCCATCCCTGTTTCCCAGGAATTGTATTTATTTAACTCCTCAGCCAAACTTGATGTGCAAATTGTATAATATACTTGCCCATCCAGCAGTTAATAAAAATGATCTCTTGCGACAGAAAAAAATAATTGTCCTTTGCCTCTAACAGGAAAAATTGGCATTATTTGGTATTCTGTGCAAAGGGGTTAACGAGTATGTGTGCTGGCTGATTGGGTTCTGAAATTAAATGGACAAAATTCTAAATTTTATCATAGAGAAAGGGTATGATTTTTGGCTTGGAGAAGTTTCTGGTGACCATTAATGTCCGTCCGCACCTATATTGATCATGGACATGGAGCTGCAAATTTATGCACGCAGTTACAATATTCTATCACTAGATGGCACACCCAGATCAGTTCCTGAATATTCACAAGCAAGCCGAGCTCGAAAACGGTTTAGAATGTGGACAAGTTCAATCCCTTTTTTCAAGAGTTGCCTGAATTAAACTCCTCACCTAAGCTTGATGTGCAAACTGCTCAATATACTTGCCCATAGTATCTATCTAGCAGTTCAAAAAAATGATCTCTGGCTACAGAAAAAATTGTTGTCCTCTGTAGCAACCACTTCAGCTACAGTGAGCCAATGATATCCCAATTAGTAGTAACGAAAAATCCGTTTTCTGAAGCAAAAATTCGACATGGTATTGATACTGTGTCATTCTACTATCCATTATTGTCATCACCTATAAAAAATGCGTAGTTCCCTACCGCAGATTTGTGCTTAGATTCCTCCATCAGCAAATTCAGTGCTCCCTTTTATCCCCCTAAGTACTGGTGTTGATAGGCAACCACAATTATATACTCAGGCTCATCTAACTGCACGGTTATAGTTCACGCCTTTGTGAAGCTTCCCCAGTAAGGATGTATTGATTGACTCGTTACTTATCCAATTCCTGAACTGAAAGGCATTGATTGGACAGTCAGAAGAGTTTACAAGCCTTTCCATATCAACAAGGTAGGTTGTATTCTCTTGAAGTTGTGCATGATTGCGCAGCTGAAAATGACGTGATTTATATTAAAAAAGACTCCTAAAACCGGCCTGAAGTCCTCAGTCACTTTCACAGGATTTAAATGAGGTAAGGATATAGTCAATGGGAATTACAGGTGCATCTCAATAAATTAGAATATCATCAAAAAGTTGATTAATTTCAGTAATTTGATTCAAAAAGTGAAACTCTTATATTATATAGATTCATTATACACAGACTGATATATTTCAAGTGTTTATTTCTTTTAATTTTGATGATTATAACTGACAGCTAATGAAAACCCAAAATTCAGTATCTCAGAAAATTAGTATATTACTTAAGAACAATAAAAAGAAGGATTTTTAACACTGAAATATTGGACTACTGAAAAGTCTGAACATGTACAGCACTCAATACTTGGTTGCGGCTGCTTTTGCATGAAATACAGCAGCAATGCGGCGTGGCATGGAGGAGATCAGCCTGTGGCACAGCTGAGGTGCTATGGAAGCCCAGGTTGCTCTGATAGCAGCCTTCAGCTCTTCTACGTTGTTGGGTCTGGTGTTTCGCATCTTCCTCTTCACAATACCTCAGATTCTCTATAGGGTTTTGGTCAGGTGAGTTTGCTGGCCAATCAAGCACAGGGATACCATGGTCCTTAAACCAGGTATTGGTACCTTTGGCAGTGTGGGCTGGTGCCAAGTCCTGCTGAAAAAAAAAAAAAAAAAAAAATCAGCAGCTTCATAAAGCTGGTCAGCAGAGGGAAGCATGAAGTGCTCTAAAACTTCCTGGTAGACGGCTGCGCTGACCTTGGACCTGAGAAAGGCAGTGGACTAACAACAGCAGATCACATGGCTCCCAAAACCACCAATGACTGTGGAAACTTCACACTGGACCTCAAGCAACTTGGATTCTGTTCCTCTCCTCTCTTCCTCCAGACTCTGGGACCTTGATTTCCAAATGAAATGCAAAATTTACTTTCATCTGAGAGGAGGACTTTGGACCACTGAGCAATAGTCCAGTCCTTTTTGTCCTTAGCCCACGTATGACGCCTCTGACGTTGTCTCTGGTTCAAGAGAGGCTTGACACAAGGAATGCAACAGTTGAAACCCATGTCCTGGATACGTCTGTGTGTGGTGGCTCTTGAAGCACTGACTCCAGCTGCAGTCCACTCCTTGTGAATCTCCCCCAAGTTCTTAAATGGGCTTCCTTTCACAATCCTCCCAAGGCTGCGGTTATCCCTGTTGCTTGTGCACCTTTTTCGACCTCATTTTTTCTTTCCATTCAACTTTGCATTAATGTGCTTGGATACAACACTCTGTGTACAACCAGCTTCTTTAGCAATGACCTTTCGTGTCTTACCTTCCGTGTGCTGGGTGTCAACGATCGTCTTCTGGACAACTGTCAAGTCAGCAGTCTTCCCCATGATTGTGTCGCCTACTGAACCAGACTGAGAGACCATTTTAAAGCTCAGGTGTGACACCATGAGTCTTCAATTTTGAGCTTCTTCACAATATTCTAATTTTATGAGATGCTAAATATTGGGTTTTTATTAGCTGTCAGTTGGAATCATCAAAATTAACAGAAATAAACACTTGAAATATATCAGTCTGTGTGTAATAAATCTATATAATATATGAGTTTCACTTTTTCAATCAAATTACGGCAATAAATCAACTTTTTGATGATATTCTAATTTATTGAGATGCACCTGTACTCCAAACGAAACAGGATTTTAGGGTTCCTTCTACCGGACACATCTTTGTCTGGAGGAGGGATTCTTTGAAGAAAGGTTATGCCGCTACTGTGGCTGCATTTTGCGCAATGTGGATTTTTGTTTTGGAATCTATTCTGCATTCACTGAAATCAAATGCCGAGGTTTTTGCTCTCGTTTAAAATGTGAACTGCTCCAAGACTTCGGTAGACCCCCTGGTACATTCATTGCCCCATTCTGTTCAATCTGGGACAGAATATTGCCTGATTGTCACAAATACTGGAATGTCTGTTCTGTTATAATGAGGTATATTTCAGATATTACTGAGTTAGTAAGTTATACTTGTTCCTTATAAGGTGTGGAAAGTGTTTATACTATATAAGGTTGTGAGCTCGAAAGTGGGAACTGCTAGCTTTTCATTGCAGGGTGAATGTTCTGACTGTTAAATAAGCAGTTCCTTTTATGAGTATGTGTGCTGGCTTGTGGTACTGTGGTAAGAAAAATGGACAAAACTCTAAACTTTATCATGGAGAAAAGGCATGTTTTGTGTTTGAAGAGGTTACTGGTGATCGCTGGTGTCCCACTGCACCTATATTGATAAACTTGCGCTAAATTCAACCAGAAAATCATTGTTTCATATTGAATTTCATGCGTCAAAAGTTGATTTGTGTTAAATATATGATTATTTTATGATTTGACAGTGCACCATTTTGAGGGATCTTAGACTTTGGGGAGCCACCTGGATAGCTGTCTTATTTGGCTCCTAGAGAGTAGGTAATTTAGTATTTAATTCTCAGATGATTTATACTTGTGGTCAAGAAGTTTATGATCCCAGAAATGTATAGTTTTAACTCCCAGCCATTTTTCAATTCTCAGTATTAGTTTTTAAGTGATAATTAAGAGATTGGCGATCAACATGAGTACTTAGGATTAGTGCTGTTACCCTCGATACCAAGGCTTCAGAGCCCGTGTCAAAAATGTGAAGCACCTCCTAACGTAGTTCCATGTCAAGGCTTGTATCGTCTCGGCGAAATGACGTCACTCATTACGTTCGAAGCCTCATTTGGCATGCTGCTTTGAGAGGGGGGTTCACTTTCGGTGGATGATTCGACTATAAAATGTCCCAATTTTCTTGGATTGTTGTCAGAAGTTGACGTCTGTGCGGTTTACGATTGTGTACGATGGAGCCAGCAAGAAAGAGAAAGTTTTCACTCGTTTGAGAATATTTTGATTTGATTTTCTAGAATAACATCGCTTAGTTAGGCTAATAGACAAAATTGTTAGGGTATTATGTGATGTCATATATTCAAGGCCTTCTCCGCCTTAAAGGAGGCGGAGAAGGCCTGGGAGACCACCAACTTCCGGATCTGAAGAGCTCTCCGCGACCAAAAGATCCAGGCGGACCAGAAACTTCAGGACCCCCCCCAGTACCAGCCAGGGGGACCGAGTCTGGCTCCCTATTTCTCTCTATTTTCACGAGTTCCGGGTGTAAAATCAACACCTATCTGCGGGGATGCGTGAAATTAATTTCCTGGCCGTTTCCAAAGGAAAGCACTGAAGGAAGGAAGACCCCCCCCCAAGATGCAAGGTTACCACACTTCATACCTATTTCATATTTATTCGAGATAAACTAATGCAGTTCTCTGCTGAAATATTGGCATAAAAATACGCGGTCTGATTAAGAGAAACGATGTCGTTCTCACACATTATTTTTTGCAAAAGTGCATCAACAGATTCACACATATAGCTTAGGATTATGGAAATTATTTGGCTGCTACACTTAAAAACACAAACGGTGGGAGTGTTGCTTATGTGGAGCTAGCGAATCGATAACTTCTACAGGAAAAAAGTCCGTATCTGACCTCCACTTTTTTTCAGCTTTTTATTAGCTAGAACAATTTTCAAAGGTGGATGAAATTCCGCCACGGCAATGCAGAGAAATCGTTCGTTATACCAGACACATTATATTGCGTTTCGCAATTGCTTTCACAGCGGTAGGATCAGAACTAGCCCACACCACAGTAAAGTACCTGGCTGACCCCTTTCATGGATAAGTAAAACGATCGTTTCACAGCAGCAGTAAACAAACCCAAACCCTAAGTTCTGCAAAGCCTACATCTGGACAAACTGCAGCCTCATCAGCCCAACTTTGCAGACATGCACAACACCTCTCCAGTTAACTTCAACTGTAGCGGCTACGGTCAGGTAACGCTATGATGAAACTACCACCTCGATGCTAGCCAAAGTAACATATGCATACCAATCTGAATCACTGCATACAAGTTAACCAGGAGCATTTTTTAACCCTTGTGTTAGGTTCACTTTTACAAACCTCGTGTACTGTTCGGGTCAATCTGACCCGGGACATTTTTTGGGATTTTGAAAGCAATACAGAAATAAAAATGTTTATAAAAATACTTAACATGTATTGTCTTTATCTCAATTCCATAAAATATAGATAACATATATAATGAATATTTGCTATTAATCTCTGAATTATCACATTTAACAATGGATGTATCAGGCGTTTTTGTGATAGTGAATTTATTATTTATCTAAAAAATCCATCATAATAAAGACTGACTTAACTGAAGGTGCCATAAATAATGCTTATCTACAAAAAAATGAAATGAAACTTTGTTTCAATGATTTTTTTATTTATTTATTTTTTAATTTGAACTGATATTGTCTCCTCTGTATGTGCGGTGTCACCAGTGTCTTGCCAAGCTCTTCTAGAAAAAGCCATCTTCTTTGGAGCTTCGTTTGGTTCCAGTCTATGTTGATTGCCATCCAGATTAAAAACGCATTATGGGCTGACACATTCAGAATATTGTAAAAGATCACGAGTGCCACCGTAAAGTTCTTTGACAGCTGTACCAGGCCAACAGTTGTCTACCCCTCATTTTGAGGCATTATAATAAAGTATGACCTCTGGCTTACGGTCTTCCCGGTCACTGATCCTTCCATCCCTATGTAGAGTGCTCATGAGTACCAAATTTTTTTGGTATGTAGGATACCAGGGCAGTGTTGGCCATAAACAGAAAGTTGGAGGAATGGACTGGCCTGTTCTTTACTGTTAGAAGCTGAGATGGGAGCTCTGTCTTGTTTTTTCTAATTGTTCCTATCATTGTCAGAAATATTTTGAGAAGTTCCTGTCCCAGGTTGTAGGAGGTAAAGAAATTATCAAAGGTGATGTTCTGGCCACTGAGGCCCTGCGTCATATCCAACACTACCCATGTCCCCTGGTTTTTTTCAGGGGCTCCTCCCTCTGGCTTCCCTGTATAAATTATTATGCATTATTTATCTGTTTTGCCCCTCCCCCAATGTGCAGGCATGAGGGGTACAGTGTGAGAAAATTTTAAATGTTGTAACATAGTGTAGGTTCCCTCGCTGCAGAAGGTAAAGAATGAGGGAAAATAGGTGCAGACAGCCTCACGGTGCTGGGATTGTCTGAGTTTGCAGGTGTGTGAGTGTGTACGTCTCTCTCTCTACCTACGTGAGCAAAGGGATGGAAGGATCAGTGGCTGGGATGAGTGTAAGCCAGAGGTCATACTTAACTATCTCTCATCCCCAATGAGAGAGCCTGTCCGCTCAGCTGCTAACATAATAAGGAGCTTTCACATATTGTTGATGGTCATCAGGTTTGATGACTGGGCATCAAGACCTGTTCGATTTTTGGAGCCCCTGTATTTGTGTGTGTGTGAGTGTGAGAGAGAGAGAGAGATAAGGAGTGTGTGCGTGCGTGCGCGTGTGTGTACTCTCTCTGTGTATCTGTGTGTATCCGGGTCACTCTGACCCAAACATCGTATGAAGGATATGAATGTGTGGGGGCACTGTAGCATGTATACTCAATGATTTTTTTTTCTTTAAAAGAGAATCATGAATTATTATTAATTAGTATTAGAACATAGCTGGAGTTAAATTAGCACAGGTGTGAATTTCAGTTGTAAAAAAAAACAAATAAAAAGATTTGAGATAACAGATGTCTTATTGGTGCTGTGTTGTTCAAGCTCAATTTTTCTTTGTTTTTGTAGTCAGATACAATACTGTTTTGTCTTCAGTACTCAAGACAGGCTCATGCTGCTAGATTTAAATTAATATTTGAGATATCAATATTTGCTTAGTTTGTGTTCCACCAAGTCAGGTGTGAATTACCGTGAAACAAATAATTTCTTTTACTTATAATGAAAGGCAGAGTTAGCAATCTGTATAATCTGTTGAATTGTTTAATTGTATATGCCTCTTTCATGAAAATTATTTTTTTTAAAAACCCTTCGCTTGGTTTATATGGACCGTACTGACTGCTGTACAATTTCGAAAGAGTGCTATACATTTCAGGGTCTGAACAACAATCATTGCTATGCAAAGTTGCAACCTGAAAATATTCCCTGCCCTCCTCCTGTCCTAGAAAAAGATAGAGGCCCAGCGTACCGGGTGCGCAGCCTGCTCCAATCCAGAAAAAGAGCCGGCAAGGTACAGTACCTGGTAGACTGGGAAGGCTATGGTCCGAAGGAAAGGAGCTGGGTGGATCGCGATGACCGTATTTGCATATCAAAACTCTGAACTCTTTAAACTTAATGCTGTTTATGTTTATTGCAGCGCTTTATTATTAAGGAACCTCACTTCCTTTTGTTTTTGTATTTGTAATACATTGTTACTGCAGCTAAAGCCCAGAGTCTGTATTACTTCTACTGTTAAAGGAACCTTGTTTTCATTTTGTTTTGTATTGCAACAAAACAAGTCCATCCTTGCACCTGAGTCTAGTCCTTATTTTCCTGTCCTCCGTGTATCTGAACTGTGCATGCAGCACAACCGTTACATCAAGAAACTGATTACTAAATTATCTGTTTTCCTAGGACATCAAATTGGTATTCCGCAGGAAGATTATGAAGAAAAACATGTCTTTAAATTATCCATCCTGTCCATTTCATATACAGAGGAGGTCATTTCATAATCCATATATTGTTACATGAAGGCATCTATGAAATTAATTGATTATTAGAGCTTGGTTCTGAAGTGTATGATGTTTAGTTTGGTTTACATGGAAAAAAATGTGAGCAGTATTAATATTTCCACATAGACTCTCAGAGATTTTGAACACAGACAAATTTTTGTCTATGTCTACATTTCATACCTGTTGCTGGTGCTGTTGGATCTGCAGGAGGTGGAGAAGAGAGTGATTAGAAAATGAACGTATGCTTATTTTAACCAATGTGGACCATCATGGATAGAATGCCCTGGCATCTGAAAAACTGTAAGTGCTTGAAAAATAGCGCATTTTTAGCCACTGTAGCATGTACTTTGCTGCTGTCGTGGACCAATAATCTTTTCGGCCTTTATTTTTTGACATGTCCATCATTCCACGCCAAACTAATGGTGAAAACCATCGGTGGATTTGTCTCAAAGTAAATGACACTGAACATTTCAAGAGTGGAATTTGGAGTTATAAAGATGTATTCTTGATCCTACATGTATCTCGTCATCAGACAACCTTTCTAAATTATATAATCATACACTCACTGGCCACTTCGATAGGTACACCTGTTCAACTGATCATTAACGCAGGTAATCAGCCAATCACATGGCAGCAACTCAATGCAATTAGGCGTGCAGACATGATCAAGATGATCTGCCGAAATTCCAACCGAGCATCAGAATGGGGAAGAAAGCTGATTCAAGTGAATTTGAACGTAGCATGATTATCAGTGCCAGACAGACTGGTCTGAGTTTTTCAGCAACTGCTGGTCTACTGGGATTTTCACACAGAAATATCTCTAGGGTTTACAGAGAATGGTCTGAAAAACAGAAAATATCCAGTGAGCGGCAGTTCCCTGGGCGAAAATGCCTTGTTGATGTCAGAGGTCAGAGGAGAACGGCCAGACTGGTTCAAGCTGATACAAAGGCAACAATGGCTCAAATAACCACTTGTTGCAACCGAGGTGTGCAGAAGAGCATCTTGAAACGCACAAAAGGGTGAACCTTGAAGCAGATGGGCAAGAGCAGCAGAAGACCACACTGGGTGCCACTCCTCTCAGCTAAGAACAGGAAACTGAGGCTATAATTCACACAGGCTCTCAATGGTTGGACAATAGAAGTCCAAGAAAAATGTTACCTGGTCTGATGAATATCAGTTTCGGCTGTGATATTCAGATGGTTGGGTCAGAATTTGACGGAAACAACATGAAATCATGGATCCATCCTGCCTTGCATCAACTGTTTAGGCTGGTGGTGGTGGTGTTATGGTGTGGGGGATATTTTCTTGGCCCACTTTGGGCCCCTTAGCACCAATTGAGCATCATTTAAATGCCACAGCCTACTTGAGCATGTTGCTGACCATGTCTATCCCTTTATGCCCACAGTGCACCCTGAGGAATGTTTCCAGCATATTGTTCCATCTATGTCACAAAGAATTAAAGCAATTCTGAAGGCAAAAGGGGGTCCAACCTGGTTCTAGCAAGGTGTACCCAATGAAGCGGTAAGTGAGTGTATGCATGTTAAAATTCAGTTTGGTAATTTCAAGCAGAAAAAAAACAATTTGGAATGAAGTTATATATCAGTACCCTAACTACCTGAGGAATGTGCTGCTTGTGATCTCTCGAACTATGAGACATTGTTTAGTTACCTGGACAAAATGGTTCATTAGGGTTGGATTGGTTTGGTGCAGGGTTGATGCATCCAGATGGGCAACACACTGTGAAAAAACAGGAGAAAAAAATGACTTCTTTGGATAACTTGGTGTCTCGGTGAACTTTGAACTGTCAGTAGTACAGTATCTCACAAAAGAGAAACAAGTTTATCTTGGTCTCGTCAGACCACAGAACATGGTTCCCATAGTTCATGTTCTTGGACTGGTTGTCTTCAGCAAATGGGCTTTCTTGTGGGCTAGCATCAGAAGAGACTTCCGTCTTGGCCGACGGCCATGCAGACCGACTTGGTGCAGTGCACGGTGTATGGTCTTAGCACTGAAGGGCTGTTCTCCCACTGCTGCAACCTCGTTAGCAATGCTGCCAGCACTCCTGCATCTGTTTTCTGAAGCCAACTTGTGCACCTGACGCAGAGCACGAGGACTCAACCTCTGGTTGACCCTGACGAGGCCTGTTCTGAGCAGAACCCGTCTTGGAAAACTGCTGGATAACCTTGGCCATCATGCTGTAGCTCAGTTTCATCATTTCACAGATCTTCATGTAGCTTAGACCGTCTTTGTGGAGAGCAACAATTCCTTTTTCAGATCCTCAGAGAGTTCTTTCCCATGAGGTACCATATTGGCAATCCAGTGACCAGAATGAGAGCATTGCACCCAAAGCACCACAATTTAAACCTTCATCACGTTACACAACCTCATATAACCCAGTCGAACAGAGAAAAGCATGAACATGATGAATAAGACACGCTACATTGCTTGGTTGACCATTACCAACGGTGAGGTCTCGGTGAACTTTGAACTGTGAGTAGTAAATACATTCAGTACTATGTGTATTCGTGCACCAATCCGTCCTTAAAATGTTTTTTACAAGAAATTTTGAACTTGCATGAAAATTGAAGCACATCACAGAACATGCTTACCTTGAAAAAGGTTTACATCCGTCATATTAACTGCATTGTCCAATTGGTGAGGGAAACTGATGTTATCTAAAAGATGCTTCAGTTCCTCTATCACAGCAAGACTGGAAACATTGACCTCGATTTCTATAATGTACTCAGAGGTTGTGGAATTGTCTGTGGCAAAGAAAAAGATAAAGCTATCATCGGTTAGAAAACATTTTACAGAACAATAAACTTTTTCTTTTTATCATTAATATTTTTGAGTTGGTTGTGACATTACCAAGAATAAGTGGAACTCGTTCAGGCAGGAAACTCTAGTCCTTCTACATCATCTGATGCAGTTGTCTGCATCAGTGAGAGTACTCCAATCGCAGAGCAGCAACTACAAAGAACCTATTATGTTGGTCTATTTGAGCACAATCAGCTCGATCACCTTTGCTGCTCAATTTGCTGCTTCACATGCAAGGTGAGAAATGTTTTTTGCTTGCCATCTCCACCCCAGCCTCCTCCTGTTTGGTTCTGCTCTCTCTAACAGTGAGGGGATTCATAAGTTCTGCTCCCAACCTAATTCTGTTGGTGTTTAGTATGTTCTTATGATGCCATTGTTGGGAGCACCTCAAAAGCAGAACCCTAAGCCAGAATTAAACATCATTACATCCACATGTCAATAAATTTGTGCAATCCAAGTACATGAGTTTACCTGACTGAACTAATTTAATCTGTTCAATTGCCACCATCAGTCAACAACTAGTTGAGAAAAAAATATAATGAGAAAGAACATAGGAAACGAGGTTCCTTAAAAATAAACTTGCTGGGAAAACAACAAACAGCATAGATTCTCGGTTTTACTATAAGTTTGCAAATTTGTAGAATAAGCGGATTCAAGACTACAATGTCAAACAGGCATGAGGACCTCACGAAGAGACTGAGGGAAGCTCAGTCTTAAATACACACTGCTACCTCGCAGTGGAAACGAGAAACAGGAGTTGATGATAATTGGATAATGAATGAAGTGCAATCCGGGGTTTAGTAGACTGGTAACCTGGAAGGCTGGAGGAGTGGCCTTACATGATGGCTCAATATCGTGGTGAAGCCATCATCACCTTCTGACAGACTCAGCCTCTCTGAGATTCTCTTTTCATACCCGTTCATGTTACTGAGCTGTTGCCATTTAATCTAATTAGCAGTGAGATGTTCCACCTGGTGCATTTTTTTTAGCATTATAAAGCATTTCCAATCTTTTGTTACCCCGACCCAACTTTTTTTCAACCTGTTGCTGGCATCATATTCAAAATTAGCAAATATTTTTCTAAAAACGATACATTTCTCAGATTCAACATTTGATATATTGTTCTTGAAACATTTTTTTTTAAACTTTTTTTAAAAAAAATAAATCTCCAATCCCAATCGAATTTGGAGTGCCCAATCCGAGAACTATGTACAAGGCTTGCTCGTTAACAACCCCCTATTGCCAGCTCAGGAGAGGGAGATAGTACGCGGCTTACCTCGGAAGCACGCGCCTGTCAGCCCCTGCATCTTTACACTCATTGGTCGAAACAATCGCAAGTTCAGAACGAGGGCGGAGGATACCCGAACATGAGCACGCTCAGAATCTCACTAACGAGCGCCCGGCTGGCCAACAGGAGGCGCTTGAGCAACGAACAAGGCAATCATTTTTAATTACCCTTCCCAGCAGTCCCTTCCCAATTTGCATTCACACAGCGCATTAGCCAATCGCGCGCTGTTCTGAAAAAGCTGCCGACCACTGCTGGTTGGTACGACCGGGGATCGAACCCGCGCCATAGTAGTCACTGCTGCATCGCAGTTGTGGTGCCTTAACCGAGAGAACAAACCCAGCAGCCGTTTTTGAAGCATTTTTGATTAAATATTGGGTTTAAATGATGTGCAAATCATTGCATTCTGTTTTTATTTACATCTTACACAGTGTCCCAACTTTTCTGGAAATGGGTTTGTAATTGAATCACCTGTTAGAATATCCCTAATTGATGTTTTTCTGAAGATTCCACAACTTCTCCAGTCTTTCCATTCCTCCATTATTACTCGGGCCGGTAGGCCACGAGTCTAAGTTTCGGCTCCTTTCTTCTTTTTCGGGGTTGGGATTGTCCTGCACATGCACGGCCCGAGTACAGGCTCTGAGGAGCCTCATGTCTACACTTCTTCATCCTCATTTGGATCGTGGAGGAGCTGGAGCCTATCCCAGCTGACTATGGGCGAAAGCCAGGGACACGCCCTAGATGGCTTTCCAAACTGTCGCAGGGCGCACACACCATTCATACACCATTCACTCTCTCACTCGTACCTATGGGCAATTTAGAGTCTCCAATTAGCCTGGCATGCCTGTATTTGGACTGTGGGAGAAAACCGGAGTACCCAGAGGAAACCTCGTACAAATATGGGGACAACATACAAACTCCACGCATTAAACAGCCCCAAATTCGAACCCAAGACCTTTTTGCTGCATTGAACCAATGCTACCAAATGCACCACCATGCCACCTGCAATCTTTTTATTCCCCTGTTTAAATTCTTTTGTGAATATTTACAAAAATCAATACAGTTGATATAGTGAACCTTTAGATATCTTTTGATTTTGCTGCTTAACTCAATTTAGGTAAAAGGAAATTAACAAATGAAGACCACAATGGAAAAACGATCAGAGTCCAAATTTTGCATTTTTGTATATTTTATAAATATTATTATAATATTTATAATGATATTACATATTAAATGGCAAATGGTAAATGGACTGCATTTATATAGCGCTTTCTAGTCACATGACATGACCCCAAAGCGCTTCACAGTTTTGCCTCTCATTCACCCTGATGGCGGAGGCTGCCATGCACGGCGCCAACTTGCACATCAGGAGCAGTGTGGGGTTCAGTGTCTTGCTCAAGGACACTTCGACACATTTTCTTGAGGAGCCGGGGATCGAACCAGGAACCTTCTGATTCCAAGACCACCTGCTCTACCTTTATATATTTTATATTTTTTGCATATTTTTTCAGTGCTTTGTTTCTAACATTGTGTTGAATTTTTAATTCATCATTTCTCCACAACATGAAAATGTGACTGATCATTTTTCCATTGTGGTCTTCAAATGATTTATAACCTCCGCCAAACGAAGTTGGCAGGAGGTCATGTGATCATGTCATTTGTTTGTTTGTCTGTTTGTTTCTGAACAAGATAACTCAAAAAGTAATGAACAGGTATCTCTGAAATTTTGTGGGTGGGTCGCTAGTAAATCAGGGATGGACCCTGGGATGGCGTTTTTGCAGAAAAAACCTATATTTCATAGCATGACTAAATAGTGAAGGACATGAGAAAACAAGTAGCAATTTTGATCAAATAAAACCAAGATATATACTTTCATGTAGAACAAGTTTCATTACTGTGGGTAACTGTCCACATGGTGAATTTGCCAATCAAAAATTGGCAAAAAAAAGTGACTTTTTCAGCTAGGACCTATTTCAGGGTCTCCTAACTCCACTATTATGCCTTGGATGCAGTCAATCATCTTTTAACAGACAGACCTGTTCTTATATAGAAGAAATCCAGCACAATTTAGCCTCTGTAAGGGATCCTGCCCTCATGGGGGGTCCTTGAAAACTGAATTTTTAATTTCCACCCATAAAAATTTTCATATTTGAGAGGCCAATATCTTGAAAATGAAAAGAGATAAATACATTTTGACAAGAGATTCTGAAAGCTCGCACCCGAAATACCATGAGTAGCAATCTTCAGCCCATAACTATGATTGGTTTTTAAGATATTGGCCTTCAAAATCCCTATAAATTAACGTTCACAATTCGCTTGGGGCATGACCATATCTCAGAAACCCCTTGGAGTAAGAGCCTAAAATTTTACATGTGTTCATTATGAATATAGAGGTACTCCAAAAATATATTTGAGCCAAATCTGAGTCGGTGACCTGGGGACCTCTCGTTGACTTCATATGGAATGACCCATATCTAATTGGTGCCGTGTTGGTCAAGTTCAGGATTTCTTTGTTGTTGTAGTCAGATACAATACTGTTTTGTCTTTTGTGCTTAAGAAAGGTTCATGTTGCTAGATTTAACTCAATATTTGTAATTTCAATTTTTGCCTAGTTTGTGTTCCACCAAGTCAGGTGTGAATTACCATGTAACAAATAATTTTTTTTCCTTATAATAAAAGGCAGAGTTAGCAATCTGAATAATCTGTTGAATTGTTTAATTGTAAATGCCTCTTTCATTAAATACTCTAAAAGTCAGCTTTGTTTTTATGGACCATACTGACTGCTATACAATTTCGAAAGAGTGCTATACATTTCAGGGTTTGTATAGCAATCATTGCTATGCAAAGTTACTATCTGAAAATATTCCCTGCCCTCCCCCTGTCCTGGAAAAAGACGGAGGCCCAGCCTACCAGTTGCGCAGCCTGCTCCAATCCAGAAAAAGTGCCGGCAAGCTACAGTACCTAATAGACTGGGAAGGCTATGGTCCGGAGGAAAGGAGTTGGGTGGATTGCAATGACATCTTGGACCCACAGCTCCTGGCAGATTTCCACCAAGCCCACCCAGACCAGCCTGCTCTGCAGCCCAGAAAGCGCCCTCCTGGCTGAAGATCAGGTACGCCGGGAGTCGCGCCCCTGGGGAGGGGTTTGTAAGGCCACGCCTCTAGCTGTCCAGCTCATCGATCTGCTAAGGCCCGGACTGCATTTCATTTATTATTCAGTTATCTCTTGCACCTGTTTCTCATCGCCACTGGATGGTAGCAGTGTGTATTTAAGACCCAGTTTCACTCAGTCTCATGTGTGAAGTCGAGTAAATCCGTGCCAGTGCGGCACTGTTAGTCTTGTTTGGACTTTTTCTCCGTATTCGCATTTCAAAACTCTTAACTCTTTAAACTTAGTGCTGTTTATGTTTATTACAGCGCTTTATTATTAAGGAACCTTGTTTCCTTTTGTTTTGCTATTTGTAATACATTGTTACAGCAGCTAAAGCCCAGAGTCTGTATTACTTCTAGTGTTAAAGCAACCTCCTTTTCGTTTTGTTTTGTATTGCAACGTTTGTGCCAGCTGTTGTGCAGAAGGCAAAATAAATTCAACCAAGTCCATCCTTGCACCTGAGTCTAGTCCTTATTTTCCTGTCCTCCGTGTATTTGAACTGTGCATGCAGCACAACCGTTACATTCAGAAACTGATTACAGATTATCTGTTTTTCTGGGACATCAAATTGGTATTCCGCAGGAAGATTATGAAGAAAAACATGTCTTTTAATTATCCATCCTGTCCATTTCATATACAGAGGAAGTCATTACATAATCTACATATTGTTACATGAGGGCATCTGTGAAATAAGTTGATTATTAGAGCTTGGTTCTGAAGTGTATGATGTTTAGTTTGGTTTCCATGTAAAACAATGTAAGCAGTATTAATATTTTCATACAGACTCTCAGAGATTTTGAACACTGACAAATTTTTGACTATGTCTACATTTCATACCTGTTGGTGGTGCTGTTGTTGGATCTGCAGTAGGTGGAGAAGAGAGTGATTAGAAAATGAACGTATGCTTATTTTAACCAATGTGGACCATCATGGATAGAATGCCCTGGCATCTGAAAAACTGTAAGTGCTTGAAAAATAGCGCATGTTTAGCCACTGTAGCATGTACTTTGCTGCTGTCGTGGACCAATAATCTTCTCGGCCTTTATTTTTTTGACATGTCCATCATTCCAAGCCAAACTAAAGGTGAAAACCATCGGTGGATTTGTCTCAAAGTAAATGACACTGAATATTTCAAGAATGGAATTTGGAGTTATAAAGATGTATTCTTGATCCTACATGTATCTCGTCATTAGACAACTTTTCTAAATTATATAATCATACACTCACTGGCCTCTTCAGTAGGTACACCTGTTCAACTGCTCATTAACGCAGGTTATCAGCCAGCCAATCATATGGCAGCAACTCAATGCAATTAGGAGTGCAGACATGATCAAGATGATCTGCCGAAATTCAAACCGAGCATCAGAATGGGGAAGAAAGCTGATTCATGACTTTGAACGTAGCATGATTATCAGTGCCAGACAGGCTGGTCTGAGTTTTTCGGCAACTGCTGGCCTACTGGGATTTTCACACAGAACTATCTCTAGGGTTTACAGAGAATGGTCCAAAAACAGAAAATATCCAGTGAGTGGCAGTTCCCTGCGCGAAAATGCCTTGTTGATGTCAGAGGTCAGAGGAGAATGGCCAGACTGGTTCAAGCTGATACAAAGGGAACAGTGGCTCAAATAACCACTTGTTGCAACCGAGGTGTGCAGAAGAGCATCTCGAAAAGCACAAGAGGTTGAACCTTGAAGCAGATGGGCAAGAGCAGCAGAGGACCACACTGGGTGCCACTTTTCTCAGCTAAGAACAGGAAACTGAGGCTAAAATTCACACGGGCTCTCAATGGTTGGACAATAGAAGTCCAAGAAAAACGTTACCTGGTCTGATGAGTATCAGTTTCGACTGTGATATTCAGATGGTTGGGTCAGAATTTGACGGAAACAACATGAAAGCCTGCCTTGTATCAACTGTTTAGGCTGGTGGTGGTGGTGTTATGGTGTGGGGGATATTTTCTTGGCCCACTTTGGGCCCCTTAGCACCAATTGAGCATCATTTAAATGCCACAGCCTACTTGAGCATGTTGCTAACCATGTCTATCCCTTTATGCCCACAGTGCACCCTGAGGAATGTTTCCAGCATCTTGTTGCATCTATGTCACAAAGAATTAAGGCAGTTCTGAAGGCAAAAGGGGGTCCAACCTGATTCTAGCAAGGTGTACCCAATGAAGTGGTAAGTGAGTGTATACATATTAAAAATCAGTGTGGTAATTTCAAGCAAAAAAAAAAAACCAATTTGCAATGAAGTTATATATCAGTACCCTAACTACCTGAGGAATGTGCTGCTTGTGATCTCTCGAACTATGAGACATTGTTTAGTTACCTGGACAAAATGGTTTATTAGGGTTGGATTGGTTTGGTGCAGGGTTGATGCATCCAGATGGGCAACACACTGTGGAAAAACAGGAGAAAAAATGACTTCTTTGGATAACTTGGTGTCTTGGTGAACTTTGAACTGTGAGTAGTACAGTATCTCACAAAAGTGAGTACACCCCTCGCACTTCGACAATTAATTTATTATATCTTTTCAAGGGACAATGTTACAGAAATGAAACCTGAATATTTTCCAGAGTAGTCATTGTACAGAATGTGTAACAGTGTAGATTTACTCCACTGTCCAAATAACTGAACAAACAGTCGCTATTTCCAAAATGGGTGGCAACAAAAGTGAGTACACCTCACCGTCAACATGCCAAATTGTGTCCATAGTGTCAATATTTAGTGTGACCACCATTGTCGTCCAGCACTGCTTTGATTCTCCTAGGCATGGAATTCTCCAAAGCTGCACAGGTTGTTGCTGGGATCGTCCTCCACTCCACCATAACAAAATCACGGAGCTGGTGGATGTTGGACACCTGCTGCTCCTCCAGCTTCCTCTTGAGGATGCCCCACAGGTGCTCAATGGGATTCAGGTCTGGAGACATACTTGGCCACGCCATCACCTTCACCTTCAGCTTCTTTAGGAAGGCAGTTGTCATCTTGGAGGTCGTTATCATGTTGTAAAACTAACGAGCGGCCCAGTTTCCAAAGGGAGGGCATCATGTTCTGCTGCAGAATGTCACAGTACATGTTGGAATCCATTATGCCATTAATGAAGCGCAGCTCCCCAGGACCAGAAGCACTCATGCAGCCCCAGACCATGATGCTGTCACCACCATGTTTGACTGTAGGCAATACACACTTGTCTTGGTACTCCTCACCAGGGCACTGCCACACATGCTGGACACCATCTGAGCCGAGCAAGTTTATATTGGTCTCGTGCAGTGCATGGCGTATGGTCTGGGCACTGAAGGGCTGTTCTCCCACTGCTGCAACCTCGTTAGCAATGCTGCCAGCACTCCTACATCTGTTTTCTGGAGCCAACTTGTGCACCTGACGCAGAGCACGAGGACTCGACCTCTTTGGTCGACCCTGACGAGGCCTGTTCTGAGCCGAACCCGTCTTGGAAAACTGCTGGATAACCTTGGCCATCATGCTGTAGCTCAGTTTCATGGTTTCACAGATCTTCATGTAGCTTAGACCATCTTTGTGGAGAGCAACAATTCTCTTTTTCAGAATCCCCAGAGAGTTCTTTCCCATGAGGTGCCATATTGGCCATCCAGTGACCAGAATGAGAGCATTGCACCCAAAGCACCACAATTTAAACCTTTATCACGTTACACAACCTCATATAACCCAGTCGAACAGAAAAAAGCATGAACATGATGAATAAGACATGTTTCATTGCTTGGTTGACCATTACCAACGGTGAGGTCTCAGTGAACTTTGAACTGTGAGTAGTAAATACATTCAGTACTATGTGTATTCTTGCGCCAATCCGTCCTTAAAATGTTTTTTACAAGAAATTTTGAATTTGCATGAAAATTGAAGCACATCACAGAACATGCTTACCTTGAAAAAGGTTTACATCCGTCATATTAACTGCATTGTCCAACTGGTGAGGGAAACTGATTTCATCTAAAAGATGCTTCAGTTCCTCTATCACAGCAAGACTCGAAACATTGACCTCGATTTCTATAATGTACTCAGAGGTTGTGGAATTGTCTGTGGCAAAGAAAAAGATAAAGCTATCATTGGTTAGAAAACATTTTACCGAACAATAGACTTTTTCTTTTTAATATCAATATTTTTGAGTGGGTCGTGACATTACCAAGAATAAGTGGAACTCATTCAGGCAGGAAACTCTAGTCCTTCTACATCATCTGATGCAGTTGTCTGCATCAGTAAGAGTACTCCAATCGCAGAGCAGCAACTACAAAGAACCTATTATGTTGGTCTATTTGAGCACAATCAGCTCGATCACCTTTGCTGCTCAATTTGCTGCTTCACATGCAAGGTGAGAAATGTTTTTTGCTAGCCATCTCCACCCCAGCCTCCTTCTGTTTGTTTCTGCTCTCTCTAACAGTGAGGGGATTCATAAGTTCTGCTCCCTACCCAATTCTGTTGGTGTTTAGTATGTTCTTGCTACGCTATTGTAGGGAGCACCTCAAAAGCAGAACCCTAAACCAAAATTAAACATCATTACATCCACATGTCAATAAATTTGTTCAATCCAAGTACATGAGTTTAGCTGACTGAACTAATTTAATCTGTTCAATTGCTACCATCAGTCAACAAGTAGTTGAGAAAAAAAATATAATGAGAAAGAACATAGGAAACAAGGTTCCTTAAAAATAAACTTGCTGGTAAAACAACAAACAGCATGGATTCTAGGTTTTACTATAAGTTTGCAAATTTGTAGAATAAGCGGATGCAAGACTACTATGTCAAACAGGCATGAGGTTACACAGACCTCACAAAGAGACTGAGGGAAGCTCAGTCTTAAATACACACTGCTACCGCTCAGTGGAAACGAGAAACAGGAGTTGATGATAATTGGATAATGAATGAAGTGCAATCCGGGGTTTAGTAGACTGGTGACCTGGAAGGCTGGAGGAGTGGCCTTACATGATGGCTCAATATCGTGGTGAAGCCATAATCACCTTCTGACAGACTCAGCCTCTCTGAGATGCTCTTTTCATACCCGTTCATGTTACTGAGCTGTTGCCATTTAATCTAATTAGCAGTGAGATGTTTCACCTGGTGCATTTTTTTTTGCATTATAAAGCATTTCCAATCTTTTGTTACCCTGACCCAACTTTTTTTGAAACCTGCTGCTGGCATCATATTCAAAGTTAGCAAATATTTTTCTGAAAACGATAAATTTCTCAGATTCAACATTTGATATATTGTTTTTGAACCATTTTTTTAAACTTTTTTTTTTAAAAATAAATTTGGCATCTCCAATCCCACCCGAATTTGGAATGCCCAATCCGTGAACTATGTACAAGGCTTGCTCGTAAACAACCCCCTATTGCCAGCTCAGGAGAGGGAGACAGTACGCGGCTTACCTCCGAAGCACGCGCCTGTCAGCCCCTGCATCTTTACACTTGTTGGTCGAAACTGTCGCAAGTTCAGAACGAGGGCAGAGGATACCCGAACATGAGCATGCTCAGAATCTCACTGACGAGCGCCCGGCTGGCCAACAGGAGGCGCTTGAGCAACGAACAAGGCAATTATTTTTAATTACCCTTCCCAGCAGTCCCTTCCCAATTTGCATTCACGCAGCGCATTAGCCAATCGTGCGCTGTTCTGAAAAAGTTGCCGACCACTGCTGGTTGGTACGACCGGGGATCGAACCCGCGCCATAGTAGTCACTGCTGCATCGCAATTATGGTGCCTTAACCGAGAGAGCAAGCCCAGCAGCTATTTTTGAAACCATTTTTGATTAAATATTGGGTTTAAATGATGTGCAAATCATTGCATCTGTTTTTATTTACATCCTACACAGTGTCCCAACTTTTCTGGAAATGGGTTTGTAATTGAATCACCTGTTAGAATATTCCTAATTGATGTTTTTTCTGAAGATTCCACAACTTCTCCAGTCTTTCCATTCCTCCACTATTACTCGGGCCGGTAGGCCGCGAGTCTAAGTTTCGGCTCCGTTCTTCTTTTTCGGGGTCGGGATTGTCCTGCGCACGCGCGGCCTGAGTACAGGCTCTGAGGAGCCTCATGTCTATACTTCTTCATCCTCATTTGGATCATGGAGGAGCTGGAGCCTATCCCAGCTGACTATGGGCGAAAGCCAGGGACACGCCCTAGATGGCTTTCCAAACTGTCGCAGGGCGCACACACCATTCATACACCATTCACTCTCTCACTCGTACCTATGGGCAATTTAGAGTCTCCAATTAGCCTGGCATGCCTGTGTTTGGACTGTGGGAGAAAACCGGAGTACCCAGAGGAAACCCCGTACAAATATGGGGACAACATACAAACTCCACGCATTAAACAGCCCCAAATTCGAACCCAAGACCTTTTTGCTGCATTGAATCAATGCTACCAAATGCACCACCATGCCACCTGCAATCTTTTTATTCCCCTGTTTAAATTCTTTTGTGAATATTTACAAAAATCAATACAGTTGATATAGTGAACCTTTAGATATCTTTTGATTTTGCTGCTTAACTCAATTTAGGTAAAAGGAAATTAACAAATGAAGACCACAATGGAAAAACGATCAGAGTCCAAATTTTGCATTTTTGTATATTTTATAAATATTATTATAATATTTATAATGATATTACAAATTAAATGGCAAATGGTAAATGGACTGCATTTATATAGCGCTTTCTAGTCACATGACATGACCCCAAAGCGCTTCACAGTTTTGCCTCTCATTCACCCTGATGGCGGAGGCTGCCATGCACGGCGCCAACTTGCACATCAGGAGCAGTGTGGGGTTCAGTGTCTTGCTCAAGGACACTTCGACACGTTTTCTTGAGGAGCCGGGGATCGAGCCAGGAACCTTCTGATTCCAAGACCACCTGCTCTACCTTTATATATTTTATATTTTTTGCATATTTTTTCAGTGCTTTGTTTCTAACATTGTGTTGAATTTTTAATTCATCATTTCTCCACAACATGAAAATGTGACTGATCATTTTTCCATTGTGGTCTTCAAATGATTTATAACCTCCGCCAAACGAAGTTGGCAGGAGGTCATGTGATCATGTCATTTGTTTGTTTGTCTGTTTGTTTCTGAACAAGATAACTCAAAAAGTAATGAACAGGTATCTCTGAAATTTTGTGGGTGGGTCGCTAGTAAATCAGGGATGGACCCTGGGATGGCGTTTTTTGCAGAAAAAAACCTATATTTCATAGCATGACTAAATAGTGAAGGACATGAGAAAACAAGTAGCAATTTTGATCAAATAAAACCAAGATATATACTTTCATGTAGAACAAGTTTCATTACTGTGGGTAACTGTCCACATGGTGAATTTGCCAATCAAAAATTGGCAAAAAAAGTGACTTTTTCAGCTAGGACCTATTTCAGGGTCTCCTAACTCCACTATTATGCCTTGGATGCAGTCAATCATCCTTTAACAGACAGACCTGTTCTTATATAGAAGAAATCCAGCACAATTTAGCCTCTGTAAGGGATCCTGCCCTCATGGGGGGTCCTTGAAAACTGAATTTTTAATTTCCACCCATAAAAATTTTCATATTTGAGAGGCCAATATCTTAAAAATGAAAAGAGATAAATACATTTTGACAAGAGATTCTGAAAGCTCGCACCCAAAATACCATGAATAGCAATCTTCAGCCCATAACTATGATTGGTTTTTAAGATATTGGCCTTCAAAATCCCTATAAATTAACGTTCACAATTCGCTTGGGGCATGACCATATCTCGGAAACCCCTTGGAGTAAGAGCCTAAAATTTTACATGTGTTCATTATGAATATAGAGGTACTCCAAAAATATATTTGAGCCAAATCTGAGTCGGTGACCTGGGGACCTCTCGTTGACTTCATATGGAATGACCCATATCTAATTGGTGCCGTGTTGGTCAAGTTCAGGATTTCTTTGTTGTTG
Organism: Gymnothorax javanicus; assembly: GCA_029692085.1. Classification (NCBI taxonomy): domain Eukaryota; kingdom Metazoa; phylum Chordata; class Actinopteri; order Anguilliformes; family Muraenidae; genus Gymnothorax; species Gymnothorax javanicus. The sequence goes on from CM056198.1 coordinate 101,530,060, forward strand.
TAGTCAGATACAATACTGTTTTGTCTTTTGTGCTTAAGAAAGGTTCATGTTGCTAGATTTAACTCAATATTTGTAATTTCAATTTTTGCCTAGTTTGTGTTCCACCAAGTCAGGTGTGAATTACCATGTAACAAATAATTTTTTTTCTTATAATAAAAGGCAGAGTTAGCAATCTGAATAATCTGTTGAATTGTTTAATTGTAAATGCCTCTTTCATTAAATACTCTAAAAGTCAGCTTTGTTTTTATGGACCATACTGACTGCTATACAATTTCGAAAGAGTGCTATACATTTCAGGGTTTGTATAGCAATCATTGCTATGCAAAGTTACTATCTGAAAATATTCCCTGCCCTCCCCCTGTCCTGGAAAAAGACGGAGGCCCAGCCTACCAGTTGCGCAGCCTGCTCCAATCCAGAAAAAGTGCCGGCAAGCTACAGTACCTAATAGACTGGGAAGGCTATGGTCCGGAGGAAAGGAGTTGGGTGGATCGCGATGACATCTTGGACCCACAGCTCCTGGCAGATTTCCACCAAGCCCACCCAGACCAGCCTGCTCCGCAGCCCAGAAAGCGCTCTCCTGGCTGAAGATCAGGTACGTCGGGAGTCGCGCCCCTGGGGAGGGGTTTGTAAGGCCACGCCTCTAGCTGCCCAGCTCATCGATCTGCTAAGGCCCGGACTGCATTTCATTTATTATTCAGTTATCTCTTGCACCTGTTTCTCATCGCCACTGGATGGTAGCAGTGTGTATTTAAGACCCAGTTTCACTCAGTCTCGTGTGAAGTTGAGTAAATCCATGCCTGTGCGGCACTGTTAGTCTTGTTTGGACTTTTTCTCCGTATTCGCATTTCAAAACTCTTAACTCTTTAAACTTAGTGCTGTTTATGTTTATTACAGCGCTTTATTATTAAGGAACCTTGTTTCCTTTTGTTTTGCTATTTGTAATACATTGTTACAGCAGCTAAAGCCCAGAGTCTGTATTACTTCTAGTGTTAAAGCAACCTCCTTTTCGTTTTGTTTTGTATTGCAACGTTTGTGCCAGCTGTTGTGCAGAAGGCAAAATAAATTCAACCAAGTCCATCCTTGCACCTGAGTCTAGTCCTTATTTTCCTGTCCTCCGTGTATTTGAACTGTGCATGCAGCACAACCGTTACATTAAGAAACTGATTACAAATTATCTGTTTTTCTGGGACATCAAATTGGTATTCCGCAGAAAGATTATGAAGAAAAACATGTCTTTTAATTATCCATCCTGTCCATTTCATATACAGAGGAAGTCATTACATAATCTACATATTGTTACATGAGGGCATCTGTGAAATAAGTTGATTATTAGAGCTTAGGTCTGAAGTGTATGATGTTTAGTTTGGTTTCCATGTAAAACAATGTTAGCAGTATTAATATTTTCATACAGACTCTCAGAGATTTTGAACACAGACAAATTTTTGACTATGTCTACATTTCATACCTGTTGGTGGTGCTGTTGTTGGATCTGCAGTAGGTGGAGAAGAGAGTGATTAGAAAATGAACGTATGCTTATTTTAACCAATGTGGACCATCATGGATAGAATGCCCTGGCATCTGAAAAACTGTAAGTGCTTGAAACATAGCGCATGTTTAGCCACTGTAGCATGTACTTTGCTGCTGTCGTGGACCAATGATCTTCTCGGCCTTTATTTTTTTGACATGTCCACCATTCCAAGCCAAACTAAAGGTGAAAACCATCGGTGGATTTGTCTCAAAGTAAATGACACTGAACATTTCAAGAGTGGAATTTGGAGTTATAAAGATGTATTCTTGATCCTACAGGTATCTCCTCATTAGACAACTTTTCTAAATTATATAATCATACACTCACTGGCCACTTCAGTAGGTACACCTGTTCAACTGCTTATTAACGCAGGTTATCAGCCAACCAATCATATGGCAGCAACTCAATGCAATTAGAAGTGCAGGCATGATCAAGATGATCTGCCGAAATTCAAACCGAGCATCAGAATGGGGAAGAAAGCTGATTCATGACTTTGAACGTAGCATGATTATCAGTGCCAGACAGGCTGGTCTGAGTTTTTCGGCAACTGCTGGCCTACTGGGATTTTCACACAGAGCTATCTCTAGGGTTTACAGAGAATGGTCCAAAAAACAGAAAATATCCAGTGAGCGGCAGTTCCCTGTGCGAAGATGCCTTGTTAATGTCAGAGGTCAGAGGAGAATGGCCTGACTGGTTCAAGCTGATACAAAGGGAACAGTGGCTCAAATAACCACTTGTTGCAACCGAGGTGTGCAGAAGAGCATCTCGAAAAGCACAAGAGGTTGAACCTTGAAGCAGATGGGCAAGAGCAGCAGAGGACCACACTGGGTGCCACTTTTCTCAGCTAAGAACAGGAAACTGAGGTTACAATTCACACGGGCTCTCAATGGTTGGACAATAGAAGTCCAAGCAAAACGTTACCTGGTCGATGAGTATCAGTTTCGGCTGTGATATTCAGATGGTTGGGTCAGAATTTGACGGAAACAACATGAAAGCCTGCCTTGTATCAACTGTTTAGGCTGGTGGTGGTGGTGTTATGGTGTGGGGGATATTTTCTTGGCCCACTTTGGGCCCCTTAGCACCAATTGAGCATCATTTAAATGCCACAGCCTACTTGAGCATGTTGCTGACCATGTCTATCCCTTTATGCCCACAGTGCACCCTGAGGAATGTTTCCAGCATCTTGTTGCATCTATGTCACAAAGAATTAAGGCAATTCTGAAGGCAAAAGGGGGTCCAACCTGATTCTAGCAAGGTGTACCCAATGAAGTGGTAAGTGAGTGTATACATATCAAAATTCAGTTTGGTCATTTCAAGCAAAAAAAAAAAAACAATTTGGTTATATATTTGTTATATATCAGTACCCTAACTACCTGAGGAATGTGCTGCTTGTGATCTCTCGAACTATGAGACATTGTTTAGTTACCTGGACAAAATGGTTCATTAGGGTTGGATTGGTTTGGTGCAGGGTTGATGCATCCAGATGGGCAACACACTGTGGAAAAACAGGAGAAAAAATGACTTCTTTGGATAACTTGGTGTCTTGGTGAACTTTGAACTGTGAGTAGCACAGTATCTCACAAAAGTGAGTACTCCCCTCGCACTTCGACAATTAATTTATTATATCTTTTCAAGGGACAATGTTACAGAAATGAAACCTGAATATTTTCCAGAGTAGTCATTGTACAGTATGTGTAGCAGTGTAGATTTACTGCACTGTCCAAATAACTGAACAAACAGTTGCTATTTCCAAAATGGGTGGCAACAAAAATGAGTACACCTCACCGTCAACATGCCAAATTGTGTCCATAGTGTCAATATATAGTGTGACTACCATTGTTGTCCAGCACTGCTTTGATTCTCCTAGGCATGGAATTCTACAGAGCTGCATAGGTTGTTGCTGGGATCGTCCTCCACTCCACCATAACAAAATCACAGAGCTGGTGGATGTTGGACACCTGCTGCTCCTCCAGCTTCCTCTTGAGGATGCCCCACAGGTGCTCAATGGGATTCAGGTCTGGAGACATACTTTGCCACGCCATCACCTTCACCTTCAGCTTCTTTAGGAAGGCAGTTGTCATCTTGGACGTCGTTATCATGTTGTAAAACTGCCGTGCGGCCCAGTTTCCAAAGGGAGGGCATCATGTTCTGCTGCAGAATGTCACAGTACATGTTGGAATCCATTATTCCATTAATGAAGCGCAGCTCCCCAGGACCAGAAGCACTCATGCAGCCCCAGACCATGATGCTGTCACCACCATGTTTGACTGTAGGCAGTACACACTTGTCTTGGTACTCCTCACCAGGGCACTGCCACACATGCTGGACACCATCTGAGCCGAACAAGTTTATATTGGTCTCGTCAGACCACAGAACATGACTCCAATAATTCCTGTTCTTGGACTGGTTGTCTTCAGCAAACTGTTTTCGGGCTTTTTTGTGGGCTAGCATCAGAAGAGGCTTCCGTCTTGGCCGACGGCCATGCAGACCGACTTGGTGCAGTGCATGGCATATGGTCTGGGCACTGAAGGGCTGTTCTCCCACTGCTGCAACCTCGTTAGCAATGCTGCAAGCACTCCTGCGTCTGTTTTCTGAAGCCAACTTGTGCACCTGACGCAGAGCACGAGGACTCGACCTCTTTGGTCGACCCTGACGAGGCCTGTTCCGAGCAGAACCCGTCTTGGAAAACTGCTGGATTACCTTGGCCATCATGCTGTTGCTCAGTTTCATGGTTTCACAGATCTTCATGTAGCTTAGACCATCTTTGTGGAGAGCAACAATTCTCTTTTTCAGATCCTCAGAGAGTTCTTTCCCATGAGGTGCCATATTGGCCATCCAGTGACCAGAATGAGAGCATTGCACCCAAAGCACCACAATTTAAACCTTTATCACGTTACACAACCTCATATAACCCAGTCGAACAGACAAAAGCATGAACATGATGAATAAGACATGTTTCATTGCTTGGTTGACCATTACCAACGGTGAGGTCTCAGTGAACTTTGAACTGTGAGTAGTAAATACATTCAGTACTATGTGTATTCTTGCACCAATCCGTCCTTAAAATGTTTTTTACAAGAAATTTTGAATTTGCATGAAAATTGAAGCACATCACAGAACATGCTTACCTTGAAAAAGGTTTACATCCGTCATATTAACTGCATTGTCCAACTGGTGAGGGAAACTGATTTCATCAAAAAGATGCTTCAGTTCCTCTATCACAGCAAGACTCGAAACATTGACCTCGATTTCTATAATGTACTCAGAGGTTGTGGAATTGTCTGTGGCAAAGAAAAAGATAAAGCTATCATTGGTTAGAAAACATTTTACTGAACAATAGACTTTCTTTTTAATATCAATATTTTTGAGTGGGTTGTGACATTACCAAGAATAAGTGGAACTCGTTTAGGCAGGAAACTCTAGTCCTTCTACATCATCTGATGCAGTTGTCTGCATCAGTGAGAGTACTCCAATCGCAGAGCAGCAACTACAAAGAACCTATTATGTTGGTCTATTTGAGCACAATCAGCTCGATCACCTTTGCTGCTCAATTTGCTGCTTCACATGCAAGGTGAGAAATGTTTTTTGCTTGCCATCTCCACCCCAGCCTCCTCCTGTTTGGTTCTGCTCTCTCTAACAGTGAGGGGATTCATAAGTTCTGCTCCCTACCTAATTCTGTTGTTGTTTAGTATGTTCTTACTATGCCGTGGTAGGGAGCACCTCAAAAGCAGAACCCCCAGCCAGAATTAAACATCATTACATCCACATGTCAATAAATTTGTTCAATCCAAGTACATGAGTTTAGCTGACAGAATTAATTAAATCTGCTCAATTGCTACCATCAGTCAACAAGTAGTTGAGAAAAAAAATATAATGAGAAAGAACACAGGAAACAAGGTTCCTTAAAAATAAACTTGCTGGTAAAACAACAAACAGCATGGATTCTAGGTTTTACTATGAGTTTGCAAATTTGTAGAATAAGCGGATGCAAGACTACTATGTCAAACAGGCATGAGGTTACACAGACCTCGCAAAGAGACTGAGGGAAGCTCAGTCTTAAATACACACTGCTACCGCGCAGTGGAAACGAGAAACAGGAGTTGATGATAATTGGATAATGAATGAAGTGCAATCCGAGGTTTAGTAGACTGGTGACCTGGAAGGCTGGAGGAGTGGCCTTACACGATGGCTCAATATCGTGGTGAAGCCATCATCACCTTCTGACAGACTCAGCCTCTCTGAGATGCTCTTTTCATACCCGTTCATGTTACTGAGCTGTTGCCATTTAATCTAATTAGCAGTGAGATGTTTCACCTGGTGCATTTTTTTTGCATTATAAAGCATTTCCAATCTTTTGTTACCCTGACCCAACTTTTTTTGAAACCTGCTGCTGGCATCATATTCAAAATTAGCAAATATTTTTCTGAAAACGATAGTGTTGTGACGTTCACGAACGAACCGATTCGTTTCAACGGTTCATTAACATGAACGATGAGAACCGAGTCGCAGCTGGAAGCCGTTCTTTTTTTTTTTTTTTTTTGTTGTGTGTGTGTGTGTGTGTGTGTGTGTGTGTGTGTGTGTGTGTGTGTGTGCGCGAGCGAGCGAGTGTGTGTCAAAAGCTCCTCTTTTGCTCCCGACCAGTAGTACAGGCTTCAGGTACAATGGGGGGAGGAGCACGGCCAGGCAGGCAGCTCTCAGACTCAGTGACAGTGAGTTGTGCATGCTGTTTTCACGTGAGTGCAACCACCTACCCCCACCCCCACCCCCACAAAAAAAAGAAAAGAAAAAAAGTGCACTGCTCTTGCTCGGAGAACGAGAGCAGCGCGAGCGCGGTGCCCAATTAGATATGCAAATTAGCTAAGGCGACCTGCAACAGAGAGAGAACGAGAGAGAGCGTGCCGTGGTGGTAGCAGCTGCAGCAACGGTCAGGAGGAGAACGTGCTGTCAAAATGAGCCAACGAAAACAGAGCAGCATTTGGATGCATTTTTCCCACGTGGAAGCCAGTAAGGCCAAATGCAATTTTTGTCAGAAAGTAATTTCATTCAAGTCCGGGTCAACTAACAACTTACACCGGCACCTGAAAACTCAACACCCGACAGTCACAGTGGCAGAGGTAAAAAGAGAGCCAGAGGACTCAGATACTGAAGCCTCCAGTGCATCCACACAGTCAAGTGCAGCAGCTTCAGCTTCAATGTCAGCAGCTGAGACCACAGGGCCTACACCATTACCAAGCCAAGCTGCAACAACAAAACCAAAGCAGACCTCAATGAGGCAATACTTTACACCTCCTGCCTTAACGCCCTTAAGACAAGAGAAGATCGATGAAGAGCTAGCACGCATGATAGCCACTGACTTCCAGCCATTTCGCATTGTGGAAGACAGTGGCTTTAAAAGCCTCTGCCATGCTCTAAACCCCTCCTATGTCCCTCCATGTAGGAGGACAATAAGTCAGAGAGTGTCCAACATGTTCGATAAGGAAGCTGCAGCACTTAAGAAGAGGGTGTCCAAAGCGCCAGCCGTATGCCTGACCACAGATTGTTGGACATCCAGGACAACAACGTCATTCATGTCCATAACCTGCCACTTCATTGAAGATTTCTGCCTCTCCTCCTGTCTACTGGACTGCTTTGGGTTTAGTGAGCGGCACACTGCAGACAACTTAGCAGAAAAACTTAAAGGTGTTGCAGCAGAGTGGGGCCTTGACAAAAAAGTGGTGTGCTGCCTAACTGACAATGCAGCAAATATAACTAAGGCAATTCAGGTAACAGGATGGACCCATCTTCCATGCCTGGCACACACCATCAACCTTGTTGTTAGAGATGCCCTCAAAGGTCAACAACCTGTAATTGAAAAAGTCAAAGAGGCAGTGGAGTACTTCCACAGAAGCACGGTGGGGGCACAAAAATTAAAGGAAACCCAACTCCAAATGAAGATGGCTGAATTACGACCGAAACAGGACTGTGTGACAAGATGGAACTCCACATATTACATGTTGCAGAGTTTTTTGACTAACAAAAATCCCATCATCTCCACCCTGGCCGTCACCAATGCACCAGTCCGCGTTTTATCCCAAGATGAATGGACTACAGTGCAGGAAATGTGCACCATCCTGAAGCCATTTGAAGAAGTCACTGTTGAACTCAGTGCTGAAAGGTATGCAGTCCAGCTCAGCTGGTCAGCAGCAGATTTATTAGCATATATTTATTTTATTTATTATTTTATATATTTATAATATTAAGTAATTGATAATAATGCATGATAATGCATTGTGAATATTTGATATATAACCAGAATAGATATCTGTGTAATACATTTTAGTATTTATCATTGTTTATCAACTTTATAATTGTAATGTATAATTAAAGTTATTATTTTTTCTCACTAGCTATGTGACGGCCTCCAAAGTTATACTGCTGGCCAGGGGGACTGCAAAGAGCCACCATGGATTTCGGAGAAGTGCAACAACACAGGCCATAAAAAGATATGATCAACTGTCTATCTTCAAACATGTCAGCTCGATTCCACAGAATCGAATCAAATCACATCCTCGCAGATGCTGCTGCGCTTGACCCTCGATTCAAGAGGATGGCTTTTGCTGATGCCAGACTTGCAGATGAGACCTTCCAAAGAATATCAACTGCAGCAGCAAGACTCAGATCTACCAGCAGCGAACCCATCCAGCAACCAGCCGAAGTGGAAGCAGCACAAGGAGCATGTGCTGCTGCAGCTGACTCAATTGTTTGGAGCTATTTCCATGAGGAAGTAAGGGTGGCAATAATTACTCACATTTATTTTAATCTTAACCCAGGAGGACATTAGTGTGTAATATCACAGTCTCATAAAAAATGGGTCTCCCTTTGTTATATTTTCCACCCCTATGAGCAGGTAGCTGGAACAGTCTCCACCAGGAATCCCACCGCGGATGCTGTCATGGAGGTCCGAGCCTACCTGGAGGAGCCTCTTGTTGAAAAAAGTGAGGATCCCCTCAAGTGGTGGGAAAGTCGTGGTGCCGTGAACCCGAGGCTTAGCCAGCTGATGGCCAAAAAGCTCTGTGTTGTGGCAACATCGGTTCCCTCTGAGAGGATTTTTTCAAAGACGGGACAAATTATCACAGAGAGGAGAAATCGACTAAATCCCGAAAAGGTTAGGTCATTGGTATTCCTCAATGCTGGCCAACAGGAGGCGCTTGAGCAACGAACAAGGCAATTATTTTTAATAACCCTTCCCAGCAGTCCCTTCCCAATTTGCATTCACGCAGCGCATTAGCCAATCGTGCGCTGTTCTGAAAAAGCTGCCGACCACTGCTGGTTGGTACGACCGGGGATCGAACCCGCGCCATAGTAGTCACTGCTGCATCGCAATTTTGGTGCCTTAACCGAGAGAGCAAGCCCAGCAGCTATTTTTGAAACCATTTTTGATTAAATATTGGGTTTAAATGATGTGCAAATCATTGCATCTGTTTTTTATTTACATCCTACACAGTGTCCCAACTTTTCTGGAAATGGGTTTGTAATTGAATCACCTGTTAGAATATTCCTAATTGATGTTTTTTCTGAAGATTCCACAACTTCTCCAGTCTTTCCATTCCTCCATTATTACTCGGGCCGGTAGGCCGCGAGTCTAAGTTTCGGCTCCGTTCTTCTTTTTTCGGGTCGGGATTGTCCCTTGCGCTGCGCTGACCAGTACAGGCTCTGAGGAGCCTCATGTCTATACTTCTTCATCCTCATTTGGATCATGGAGGAGCTGGAGCCTATCCCAGCTGACTATGGGCGAAAGCCAGGGACACGCCCTAGATGGCTTTCCAAACTGTCGCAGGGCGCACACACCATTCATACACCATTCACTCTCTCACTCGTACCTATGGGCAATTTAGAGTCTCCAATTAGCCTGGCATGCATGTGTTTGGACTGTGGGAGAAAACCGGAGTACCCAGAGGAAACCCCGTACAAATATGGGCACAACATACAAACTCCACGCATTAAACAGCACCAACCGAAACCCAAGACCTTTTTGCTGCATTGAATCAATGCTACCAAATGCACCACCATGCCACCTGCAATCTTTTTTATTCCCCTGTTTAAATTCTTTTGTGAATATTTACAAAAAATCAATACAGTTGATATAGTGAACCTTTAGATATCTTTTGATTTTGCTGCTTAACTCAATTTAGGTAAAAGGAAATTAACAAATGAAGACCACAATGGAAAAATGATCAGAGTCCAAATTTTGCATTTTTGTATATTTTATAAATATTATTATAATATTTATAATGATATTACATATTAAATGGCAAATGGTAAATGGACTGCATTTATATAGCGCTTTCTAGTCACATGACATGACCCCAAAGCGCTTCACAGTTTTGCCTCTCATTCACCCTGATGGCGGAGGCTGCCATGCACGGCGCCAACTTGCACATCAGGAGCAGTGTGGGGTTCAGTGTCTTGCTCAAGGACACTTCGACACGTTTTCTTGAGGAGCCGGGGATCGAACCAGGAACCTTCTGATTCCAAGACCACCCGCTCTACCTTTATATATTTTATATTTTTTGCATATTTTTTCAGTGCTTTGTTTCTAACATTGTGTTGAATTTTTAATTCATCATTTCTCCACAACATGAAAATGTGACTGATCATTTTTCCATTGTGGTCTTCAAATGATTTATAACCTCTGCCAAACGAAGTTGGCAGGAGGTCATGTGATCATGTCATTTGTTTGTTTGTCTGTTTGTTTCTGAACAAGATAACTCAAAAAGTAATGAACAGGTATCTCTGAAATTTTGTGGGTGGGTCACTAGTAAATCAGAGATGGACCCTGGGATGGCATTTTTTGCAGAAAAAAACCTATATTTCATAGCATGACTAAATAGTGAAGGACATGAGAAAACAAGTAGCAATTTTGATCAAATAAAACCAAGATATATACGTTCATGTAGAACAAGTTTCATTACTGTGGGTAACTGTCCACATGGTGAATTTGCCAATCAAAAATTGGCAAAAAAAAGTGACTTTTTCAGCTAGGACCTATTTCAGGGTCTCCTAACTCCACTATTATGCCTTGGATGCAGTCAATCATCCTTTAACAGACAGACCTGTTCTTATATAGAAGAAATCCAGCACAATTTAGCCCCTGTAAGGGATCCCGCCCTCATGAGGGGTCCTTGAAAACTGAATTTTGGATTTCCATCCATAAAAATTTTCATATTTGAGAGGCCAATATCTTGAAAATGAAAAGAGATGGATACATTTTGACAAGAGATTCTGAAAGCTCGCACCCAAAATACCATGAATAGCAATTTTCAGCCCATTACTATGACTGGTTTTTAAGATATTGGCCTCCAAAATCCCTTCAAATTAACATTCACAATTCGCTTGGGGCATGGCCCCTGATTTTTGGGGGACCATATCTCGGAAACCCCTTGGAGTAACAGCCTAAAATTTTACATGTGTTCATTATGAATATAGAGGTACTCCAAAAATAAATTTGAGCCAAATCTGAGTCTGTGACCTGGGGATCTCTTGTTGACTTCATATGGAATGACCCATATCTAATTGGTGCCGTGTTGGTCAAGTTCAGGTTTTCTTTATTGTTGTTGTCAGATACAATACTGTTCTGTCTTTTGTACTTAAGAAAGGTTCATACTGCTAGATTTAACTTAATATTTGTAATTTCAATTTTTGCCTGGTTTGTGTTCCACCAAGTCAGGTGTGAGTTACCATGTAACAAATAATTTCTTTTTCTTATAATAAAAGGCAGAGTTAGCAATCTGAATAATCTGTTGAATTGTTTAATTGTACATGCCTCTTTCATTAAATACTCTAAAAGTTGAAAAAAACCCCCCTTCAGCTTGGTTTTTATGGACCATACTGACGCTATACAATTTTGAAAGAGTGCTATGCATTTCAGGGTTTGTATAGCAATCATTGCTATGCAAAGTTTCTACCTGAAAATATTCCCTGCCCTCCCCCCGTCCTGGAAAGAGACGGAGGCCCAGCCTACCAGTTGCGCAGCCTGCTCCAATGCAGAAAAAGAGCCGGTAAGCTACAGTACCTAATAGACTGGGAAGGCTATGGTCCGGAGGAAAGGAGTTCGGTGGATCACGATGACATCTTGGACCCACAGCTCCTGGCAGATTTCCACCAAGCCCACCCGGACCAGTCTGCTCCGCGCCTCAGAAAGCGCCCTCCTGGCTGAAGATCAGGTATGCCGGGAGTCGCGTCCCTGTGGAGGGGTTTGTAAGGCCACGCCTCCAGCTGTCCAGCTCACCGATCTGCTAAGCCCGGACTGCATTTGATTTATTATTCAATTATCTCTTGCACCTGTTTCTCATCGCCACTGGGTGGTAGCAGTGTGTATTTAAGACCCAGTTTCACTCAGTCTCATGTGTGAAGTCTAGTAAATCCATGCCTGTGCAGCACTGTTAGTCTTGTTTAGACTTTTTCTCCGTATTCGCTTATCAAAACTCTTAACTCTTTAAACTTAGTGCTGTTTATGTTTAATACAGCGCTTTATTTTTAAGGAACCTTGTTTCCTTTTGTTTTGCTATTTGTAATTCATTGTTACTGTAGCTAAAGCCCAGAGTCTGTATTATTTCTAGTGTTAAAACAACCTCCTTTTCGTTTTGTTTTGTATTGCAACGTTTGTGCCAGCTGTCGTGCAGAAGGCAAAATAAATTCAACCAAGTCAATCCTTGCACCTGAGTCTAGTCCTTATTTTCCTGTCCTCCGTGTATCTGAACTGTGCATGCAGCACAAGCGTTACATTAAGAAACTGATTACTAAATTATCTGTTTTTCTGGGACATCAATTTGGTATTCCGCAGGAAGTTTTTGAAGAAAAATATGTCTTTAAATGATCCATCCTGTCCATTTCATATACAGAGGAAGTCATGACATAATCTATATGTTGTTACATGAGGGCATCTGCAAAATAAATTGATTATTTGAGGTTGGTTCTCAAGTGTATGATGTTTAGTTTGGTTTCCATGGAAAACAATATTAGCAGTATTAATATTTTGATTCAGACTCTCAGAGATTTTGAACACAGACAAATTTTTGGCTATGTCTACATTTCATACCTGTTGCTGGTGCTGTTGTTGGATCTGCTGCAGGTGGAGAAGAGAGTGATTAGAAAATGAACGTATGCTTATTTTAACCAATGTGGACCATCATGGATAGAATAACCTGGCATCTGAAAAACTGTAAGTGCTTGAAAAATAGCGCATGTTTAGCCACTGTAGCATGTACTTTGCTGCTGTCGTGGACTAATAATCTTCCCGGCCTTTATTTTTTGACATGTCCATCATTCCACGCCAAACTAATGGTGAAAACCATCGGTGGATTTGTCTCAAAGTAAATGACACTGAACATTTCAAGAGTGGAATTTGTAGTTAGAAAGATGTATCCTTGATCTTACATGTATCTCGTCATCAGACAACTTTTCTAAATTATATAATCATACACTCACTGGCCACTTCAGTAGGTACACCTGTTCAACTGCCCATTAACGCAGGTAATCAGCCAATCACATGGCAGCAACTCAATGCAATTAGGCGTGCGGACATGATCAAGATGATCTGCCGAAATTCAAACCGAGCATCAGAATGGGGAAGAAAGCTGATTCAAGTGACTTTGAATGTAGCATGATTATCAGTGCCAGACAGGCTGGTCTGAGTTTTTCGGCAATTGCTGGTCTACTGGGATTTTCACACAGAACTCTCTCTAGGGTTTACAGATAATGGTCCGAAAAACAGAAAATATCCAGTGAGCGGCAGTTCCCTGGGCGAAAATGCCTGTTGATGTCAGAGGTCAGAGGAGAATGGTCAGACTGGTTCAAGCTGATACAAAGGCAACAGTGGCTCAAATAACCACTTGTTGCAACCGAGGTGTGCAGAAGAGCATCTCGAAAGGCACAAGAGGTTGAACCTTGAAGCAGATGGGCAAGAGCAGCAGAGGACCACACTGGGTGCCACTCCTCTCAGCTAAGAACAGGAAACTGAGGCTACAATTCACACGGGCTCTCAATGATTGGACAATAGAAGTCCAAGAAAAACGTTACCTGGTCAATGAGTATCAGTTTCGGCTGTGATATTCAGATGGTAGGGTCAGAATTTGACGGAAACAACATGAAAGCCTGCCTTGTATCAACTGTTTAGGCTGGTGGTGGTGGTGTTATGGTGTGGGGGATATTTTCTTGGCCCACTTTGGGCCCCTTAGCATCAATTGAGCATCATTTAAATGCCACAGCCTACTTGAGCATGTTGCTGACCATGTCTATCCCTTTATGTCCACAGTGCACCCTGAGGAATGTTTTCAGCATCTTGTTGCATCTATGTCACAAAGAATTAAGGCAATTCTGATGGCAAAAGGGGGTCCAACCTGGTTCTAGCAAGGTGTACCCAATGAAGTGGTAAGTGAGTGTATACATATTAAAATTCAGTTTGGTAATTTCAAGCAAAAAAAAAACAATTTGGAATGAAGTTATATATCAGTACCCTAACTACCTGAGGAATGTGCTGCTTGTGATCTCTCGAACTATGATACATTGTTTAGTTACCTGGACAAAATGGTTCATTAGGGTTGGATTGGTTTGGTGCAGGGTTGATGCATCCAGATGGGCAACACACTGTGAAAAAACAGGAGAAAAAATGATTTCTTTGGATAACTTGGTGAGTACACCCCTCGCACTTCAACAATTAATTCATCATATCTTTTCAAGGGACAATGTTACAGAAATGAAACCTGAATATTTTCCAGAGTAGTCATTGTACGATATGTGTAGCAGTGTAGATTTATTGCACTGTCCAAATAACTGAACAAACAGTCGCTATTTCCAAAATGGGTGGCAACAAAAGTGAGTACACCTCACCGTCAACATGCCAAATTGTGTCCATAGTGTCAATATTTAGTGTGACCACCATTGTTGTCCAGCACTGCTTTGATTCTCCTAGGCATGGAATTCACCAGAGCTGCACAGGTTGTTGCTGGGATCGTCCTCCACTCCACCATAACAAAATCACGGAGCTGGTGGATGTTGGACACCTGCTGCTCCTCCATCTTCCTCTTGAGGATGCCCCACAGGTGCTCAATGGGATTCAGGTCTGGAGACATACTTGGCCGCGACATCACCTTCACCTTCAGCTTCTTCAGGAAGGCAGTTGTCATCTTGGAGGTCGTTATCATGTTGGAAAACTGCCGTGCGGCCCAGTTTCCAAAGGGAGGGTGTCATGTTCTGCTGCAGAATGTCACAGTACGTGTTGGAATCCATTATTCCATTAATGAAGTGCAGCTCCCCAGGACCAGAAGCACTCATGCAACCCCAGACCATAATGCTGTCACCACCATGTTTGACTGTAGGCAGTACACACTTGTCTTGGTACTCCTCACCAGGGCACTGCCACACATGCTGGACACCATCTGAGCCGAACAAGTTTATCTTAGTCTCGTTAGACCACAGAACATGGTTCCAATAGTTCATGTTCTTGGACTGGTTGTCTTCAGCAAAATGTTTTCGGGCTTTTTTGTGGGCTAGCATCAGAAGAGGCTTCCGTCTTGGCCGACGGCCATACAGACCGACTTGGTGCAGTGCATGGCGTATGGTCTGAGCACTGAAGGGCTGTTCTCCCACTGCTGCAACCTTGTTAGCAATGCTGCCAGCACTCCGGCGTCTGTTTTCTGAAGCCAACTTGTGCACCTGACGCAGAGCATGAGGACTCACCTCTTTGGTCGACCCTGACGAGGCCTGTTCCTAGCAGAACCTGTCTTGGAAAACTGCTGGATAACCTTGGCCATTATGCTGTAGCTCAGTTTCATGGTTTCACAGATGTTCTTGTAGCTTAGACCATCTTTGTGGAGAGCAACAATTCTATTTTTCAGATCCTCAGAAAGTTCTTTCCCATGAGGTACCATGTTGACCATCCAGTGACCAGAATGAGAGCATTGCACCCAAAGCACCACAATTTAATCCTTCATCACGTTACACAACCTCATATAACCCAGTCGAACAGACAAAAGCATGAATATGATGAATAAGACACGTTTCATTGCTTGGTTGACCATCACCAACGGTGAGGTCTCGGTGAACTTTGAACTGTGAGTAGTAAATACATTCAGTACTACAGTATGTGTATTCTTGCACAAAACCGTCCTTAAAATGTTTTTTACAAGAAATTTTGAACTTGCATGAAAATTGAAGCACATCACAGAACATGCTTACCTTGAAAAAGGCTTACATCCGTCATATTAACTGCATTGTCCAATTGGTGAGGAAAACTGATTTCATCTAAAAGATGCTTCAGTTCCTCTATCACAGCAAGACTCGAAACATTGACCTCGATTTCTATAATGTACTCAGAGGTTGTGGAATTGTCTGTGGCAAAGAAAAAGATAAAGCTATCATCGGTTAGAAAACATTTTACAGAACAATAGACTTTTTCTTTTTATTTTTAATATTTTTGAGTGGGTTGTGACGTTACGAAGATTAAGTGGAACTCGTTCAGGCAGGAAACTCAAGTCCTTCTCCATCATCTGATGCGAGTACTCCAATCGCAGAACGGCAACTACAAAGAATCTATTATGTTGGTCTATTTGAGCACAATCAGCTCAATCACCTTTGCTGCTCAATTTGCTGCTTCACATGCAAGGTGAGAAATGTTTTTTGCTTGCCATCTCCACCCCAGCCTCCTCCTGTTTGGTTCTGCTCTCTCTAACAGTGAGGGGATTCATAAGTTCTGCTCCCTACCTAATTCTGTTGTTGTTTAGTATGTTCTTGCTACGCTATTGTAGGGAGCACCTCAAAAGCAGAACCCTCAGCCAGAATTAAACATCATTACATCCACATGTCAATAAATTTGTTCAATCCAAGTACATGAGTTTACCTGACTGAACTAATTTAATCTGTTCACTGCTACCATCAGTCAACAAGTAGTTGAGAAAAAATATCATGAGAAAGAACATAGGAAACGAGGTTCCTTAAAAATGAACTTGCTGGTAAAACAACAAACAGCATGGATTCTAGGTTTTAGTATAAGTTTGCAAATTTGTAGAATAAGCGGGTGCAAGACTACTATGTCAAACAGGCATGAGGTTACACAGACCTCACAAAGAGATTGAGGGAAGCTCAGTCTTAAATACACACTGCTACTGCGCAGTGGAAACGAGAAACAGGAGTTGATGATAATTGGATAATGAATGAAGTGCAATCCGGGGTTTAGTAGACTGGTGACCTGGAAGGCTGGAGGAGTGGCCTTACACGATGGCTCAATATCGTGGTGAAGCCATAATCACCTTCTGACAGACTCAGCCTCTCTGAGATGCTCTTTTCATGCCCGTTCATGTCACTGAGCTGTTGCCATTTAATCTAATTAGCAGTGAGATGTTTCACCTGGTGCATTTTTTTAGCACTATAAAGCATTTCCAATCTTTTGTTACCCCGACCCAACTTTTTTTTTTAAACCTGTTGCTGGCATCAAATTAAAAATTAGCAAATTTTTTTCTAAAAATGATAAATTTCTCAGATTCAACATTTGATATATTGTTTTTTGAGCCATTTTTTTTTTTTTTTTAATAAATTTTCCATCTCCAATCCCACCCGAATTTGGAATGCCCAATCAGAGAACTATGTACAAGGCTTGCTCATATACAACCCTCTTTTGCCAGCTCAGGAGAGGGAGACAGTTCTTGGCTTTCCTCCGAAGCACGCGCCTGTCAGCCCCTGCATCTTTACACTTATTAGTCGAAACTATCGCAAAGTTCGTAACGAGGGCGGAGGATACCCGAACATTGATATTGATTTTCACCGCGATCAGTCAAACAATATGGCCGCCATGACAGCCATCTTGAAATCGTATGACATGCGATGACTGAACTTTGCTCCCACTCACCAAGATTTGGACTGTGCTGCCTTGGCGGAGGTTTGCACTCTAGGACTGCCTCTAGCTTAATTGTGTTTTCAAAATAATTTTACATTCTGTCCCATTCCTTTTGGAATTGAGGTTGCACTAAATGATGGATGTGCTGAATGTAATTTCTTGAGCCATAAGAGATTGGGTTGCTTTATTACCTGAACAAAATGATCCATCTGTGTCAGATAGATTATTGCACCCAGATGTGAAGCATACTGAAAAACATCAGGAGAAAAAAAAAATGAGCTTCTACTTGTTGCATTACAATACTGAGTCACAAGCAATAACATAAAAAGACACTGCAAGCAAAAGTTTTGGTGACAGTGCTTGAAGAAACATTTTAAAATCAATAAAATGCACCTTATTTTGGCTCACTAATGTTACATGTAATTTGAACCATTATTTTTGCAGAAATGTTTGAATTATCTATATTTTTTTTCATACAATCTTGGAACATGCACACATTCATACAAATACGGGTTACTCCACATTAAATGTGACAGCTGTATGTGACACAATTCCCAATTGCAACTCTTATATACTCCATTAAAGAATAACATAAGATGGAACTACCAATGCCAGTAGAAATGTTGCTGAAAAAAACATGTCTATGTCAAATCGGCCTTAATGGAAGTCCTAAAATTGTTACACGTGAAAACATGCTGCACAACTTGCATGGAAATGTTTCATGAAAAGGAATTTTAACCATGTGAACCTTTGGAGAAAGTGTTTAACCACAGCATTGTGGATATAAGTATTCGTGTCCCATCAGGTTACATCCAAAACAACGGTTGTATCCGAACAGAAACCCCCCAAAATTTTATTGTCGATACTTCAATGAATATTGGCTTTCCATTGATCTCTGTGACAAAGGAATTTCTTTGAGTCATTAGATTTTCCTCAGAGAAAGATTTAAATTTTCAGATTTTGTTGGTGCCTTATCTCAAACATTACATTCACATCATGCAAAGATCACTCAGGGAAATCCTTGATCTAATTCTCCAACATATTTATGAAATGGTTTGATTGAAAACAAAATTCTACACAAGTGCAAACCACTTAGGAAGCTTGTCAATATTCTGAACAGTGAACGCTTTCATTTTTGAATGGACGCCTGTTCATTTTTGGATGCATTCGAGGCTGCAAACCTTGTCACTGTGTTCGATGATGAACGCCCTTCAGTTCATTTTCTGATGCGTTCATTTCCCGATGCCTGCCCATGCCTGCCTTCAGTTCATTCTCCGATGCCTGCCCAAGACCTGATGCGTTCATCTATGTGTGAAGTGAGCTTTTAGATTATGGGCGCGGATATACGACGACTGAATATGGATGGCGGATTATATAAACGCTTGTACAGGCCTATTTTAAATTCTCAGTTCCTTAAAGTGAAATAGCTCTCATTGTCATTGTTAGGTTTTTTTTTTCATATAAGTGAAATTGTTCTCATTGTCATTGTTAGTTTTTTTCATATAAAGTGAAATTGTTCTCATTGTCATTGTTAGTTTTTTTTTTCATATACTGGGTATAATGGGTTTCTTAGGTATATCAAGCCAATCGGACTTTGACAAAGAAAAAAATACTGTGAGCACAGAAATTCAGAGGCTTCGAAAGACACTGACGCTTTAAGTCACTATTAATGTGGATTAATATGGAAAATGGTTAATAACCAATTCCATGAACAGTATTGCAAGTTGAGTGGAAATGGACAGCAATTGAGTTGGAGAATTTAAGGCCCAACTCCATTTTGAAAATGTTCTCCCTGTGATGGTTCAACCACGTATACCAGGCTGTCGGTGTCTTTCCTTCCTTTGATGGCATAAATCATGTCTTCCCGGCAAAGTAAGCTTCTTGCATTATTCCTCTCTACTTATCTGCATTGCCAGTATGTGACTGGCTTTCCCTTTCCTCCCTTTTTGGAAACATTAAGTCTGCTGGCAGAGGTGGCTCACAACCAAAGAGAAACAAAACTGTGAAAAATTTGTTGTGCAGAGTTGAGTTATAGGTATGGACAACTTTGGAAAGGTACTCTTTCCAGCTGGACTTCTGGCTCTCTTCAAGTGTGCGCATCATACTCTGCAAAGTCCTTTTATAGCATTCTGGACATGATGAGGATGGGGTTGGGCATAATGTGGAGATGTGCGTGAATGGTGGATCCCACAGTAGCTCAGGGGCTTGAGACAGAGATTGTTTTCAAATTCAGAACGTCCTTTTAGATTTTCCTGGTTGCATACACCTGGGCAAATTTTATAAAATGGTTGACGAACACAAGTATGTATTCTTCCTCTCCTGTACTTTTCTTCAAGTGTAGATAGTCAATTGAGATCATCTTGAATGGTGCTCTATATTCTGAATTAGCATCCTTATTACTAGATTAGGCTTTTTCCTTTTTATGCAGTGATAAACTTTAATTACATAGTGCTCTTTTTCCTCCCACATCTTTGGCCAGAAAAAGCATTCTCTGGAAAGATCAGCCATTTGATTTGCTCTCAAGTGTCACATCTGCTCATGTAGGTGCTTGTAGATTAGGGAATTCAGCAACTCAGGGAGGACCAGTTCATTTTTTGACACCATCCCTCACCATAGGATTCCATGCCGATCTATCTGTAGATGGCTCCCTAAGAAGCTGTCTGACAACCTCAGATTCTCACTGCATCTGTTTTTGCCATAATTGGGTATGAGTTATTTCAGAATTTTGGGAAGATCTTGTATCCTAACTTGCCAGAGGTTAAATTGGCTCAGAGGCACAACTCTTTTCCGGTTGTACGGCTCTATTACAGGACACCACTGAGATCCAGTTAATTTCCCTGTTTTTTGCCACTCTCCAAACCTTTGCCAATGGATTCCATGAATTACTGCAGGCACTCCTCTGCATTCTTTCTTGATTTCTTCAATGGGCTTTGGTCTCTGTAATGGAAAACCTGCATCCCTATTTGCTGATCTCCATGTCTGTGGTTGAGTGTGAAGCTATAGTTCACTAATTCTGCAACACAGCAATGACTGGGGGCACTGAGTTACGCCAACTTGTTGACATATGTTACCAGATTGTCGTCACAATACACGGTAAAATGAGGTGCATAAAAAAGGTAGACATAAAACCGCTCTGTTATAGCCCCCTTTTGGGCCAGGAATTCCAGCTTGCCAAAGTGTAACTTGTAATTCCTCTCAACTACTGTCAGAGTCCTGGACCCATACGCAAACACTTGGAGTGCACCCTTTTGCTGCTGATACAAAACAGCACCCAAGCCTTCTTTTGGGGCATCCATGTGCAACATGTATGGCTTTCACAAATCTGGATATGCCACGATAGATGAGTTCATCAGATGTTTTACCATTTTGTCCAGTATTTTTTGATGGACCTCTGTCCACTCTACTGGATGGGATGGTGGAAGCTGGTGGTAGCTCAGACTTTGGGTTTGCCAGCAACTCATATCGGGGTTTAAGAGTACTGGAGAGGTACGGTATATTGGGTCTATAGCAACTGAGGAAACATCAACTTTCTCACTTCAATGGTTAGTGTCACGTCTGCCTCCACTTCCTTTGGGTTCATTTTGTTTATCTCTACAGAAATTCACATGACCCACATAACAGAGCATTCATTTAAAAAAATCACATTTTTTTTGGTTTTAGCCTGATACCACACTGCTTTTTTCAATGTAAAACCTGCCTTACATTTTGAATGTGTTGCTCGAAGTCATGACTGAACACCACCATATCATCCAAGTAAGGGACACAAACTTCGTCCTTCAGGTCCCCCAGGCACCCCAAAATGTAGCACTGAAAGGCAGCTGGTGCATTAGCAAGGCCAAATGGGATTCTCACCTATTCATAGACCCCCATGGTGTAATAAATGTGGTGCTGGGACGACTTGCCTCACTCTTCAAGCCCTGGTGATATGTCTTTCCCTCATCCAACACAGAGAATCAGAAATTGCATTCCAGGTTTTCCAGGATTTCTTCAATCCTTGGGATTGGATGACAATCAGATATTGTTTTCCCATTCAGCTGCTAGTGGACTATGCACTGGTAAAGGCTCCCATCCTTCTTCCAAACACAGACTACAGGAGAAGAATATGGAGGGTGGGATTTCTGAATCTACCTTCTATTTAGTAAATCCTGTAGGTGAGATTTTACTTCTAGGTAATGGTGTTGAGGGACAGAATTGTATGTTATTTGTACAGGGACATTATCTCTCAGCTGTATGGTTGTCTACAAGTCTTGGATACACCTTGTGTCCCAGTGATCCCTTTCAAAAACATCACACTCCGCTTGTTGCATCTGCTGCATTGCCTGTCATTAATCCTTGGACAAGTGACTCAGGTCCACTGATGGGTCCCAGAGTTCACCCTCTGGCACCCGGCTGTGTTGTTTCACTTGAGGTTCAACACTGCAGTTAGATGACCAAGGCACCCAACCCTCAAAAGATTTCTTTCCAGTGGGTAAATTGCATAACACAACATAACTAGCCTAGTGTGGTGCGACCGCATAGCAAGAGGTCACTATCAGTTAAGTTTTCAACAGTGATTGTTATTTTCTCATCACCTTACTGTGGAAGCTGTATCAGCTGTTTTCCATTGGTCAGTCCTCTGGGCTATGGTGCCGCCTGATTTGTCTCCAACACTATGTGTGACCCACTCAACACCCTTTTATGCAGTTGTCCACATTTCACTTGCATTACTTCATTTTCTGGGACAGCAACAGGTCTTTTCCCAACTATGTGGGTATCACTTTCGGGGTTTTATTTCTTAAGGACAGGTGGAACAGCTCTCGCCGTTTAGTGGCCCACTTCCACTGCAGAGCATATTCTTTGGGCCGTGTGACCAGAGGGGACAACGACTTCAAGTGTGTCCCTTTGTGCCAGCTCCTCAGTTACACTGAATCCTATGATAGGGCAGTGAATATCACTACCAATAACCAGCACTGGCACATGGACTGGTTTAACACTCATTCCAGAAACAGCCATTTTGGATAGAGTGAATTCATTTCCCATTCATCCTTCACAAGGAATATGTGTTCCACTACCAGCTGAGAGATCTAGCTCACCTTCTCAGAGTGTTCCCAAGAAATGAAATTAGCAGGTTAAATTAAAAAAGTACCCAGTCAAGAATTACATGTGTTGCCACACCACTACTCGGCCTGTGGGGGGGTCCTTAGGTATGCTCCCTTGGAATAAAAAAAAATTTCTGAGATGGATTTTGGCGCACTCTCCTGCACTTTAGATGGCTTAATGCAAGTATTTTTCAGTGTAAAATGTTAGGATTTTCTGGTCAAATTTCAGTTTTTTGTTTGTTTTTTTTTTTAAGTTGAATCTCCATAATCAATTAAGCAACATGCCTCTATTTCAATCACAATAGTAACGAGGGATATAAGCATTTAGAACTATAAGCAAACATAAGTTAACTTGAACACCATATCAATTATTTGAAGCATTTATTCTATTTTATTATTATTTTTTCTTTATCTCACAATGGTATCCTATCTTATGCTGTAGTATAACACATGTATAAAATAATTACCATTTCCTGACAATTACACTTTTATTTCAACATTTCAGTTCTTAATTATGATCATGTCTTCTTTTAAATGTCTGTGGCTTTTTCTTTGGCACTGATTAATTGGCTATTTGTTATCATTCCGACTGGAGACTCAAGGAATAACTTGAATAAGTTCCTCAAGAAAACTGCAGCAATATCAATACTAAAAACTGCACTTAACCCCAGGAAAAAAAATATGGAATCTCCACACACAGAGGATGTTCATGCAGCTTTTTACTTTGTACGAAATAAACAAATTGCAGATATGACACAACAATTTTTGAACATTAGCTTATCATTCAGCCTCCCTGAGACACATCTCAAACAAATAAAATTATTCTAGTTTATGAAATATTACTTTCTTAATCAGGAAAAGGAAAAAAAAAATATAGAATCACTCAATTACTTTTGTCATTCGGTTGGTAAGCACTGCTGAAAAAGTGAATTTTTCATATGTCCCATGTTAAATGCAAACATAAGCAGATATGCTCCCCTCCAGATGACATCTATTCCAGGGAAGGCCTTGTGTATTTAAGCAGGACAATGCAAAACCACATACTGCAGCTATTACAACAGCATGGCTTCGTAGTAGAAGAGTCCGTGTGCTGTACTGGGCTGCCTGCAGTCCTGATGTTTCACCGATTGAGAACGTTTGGCGCATAATTAAACGAAAAGTGCGTCAAAGGAGACCCAAAACTCTCCAGCAGCTGGAAGCCTGTATTAAACAAGAGTGGGATCAAATTCCAATGGCTAAACTCAAGAAATTTGTCTCCTCAATGCCCAGACGCCTCCACTCTGTGTTAAAAAGAAGAGGGGATGCTACACAATGGTAAACAGGCCCCTGTCTCAACTTTTTTGAGACCCGTAGCAGCCATCAAATTTGAAATGAGTTCATTTTGTGTATAAAATTGTGAAATTTCTCAGTTTCAATATTTGCTATGTTATCTCTGTTCTACTGTGAATAAAATACTGGCTGGTGTGATTTGAAAGTCATTGCGTTTTGATTTTATTCACAATTTACACTTTGTCCCAACTCTTTTGGAATTGGGGCTGTACTTGGGTTATCTTTGTCTATTATTTATTTGATGATCTGAAACATTTAATTGTGACAAATATGCAAAAAATAAGAAATTAGGAATAAAGGAAATGAGAAAATAAGGAAATTATACCATTTCACAGCACTGTACGTATAAAAGTCAAAGCCACATAGTTTTCATTAGAAGACAAGTGCAAGCAATTCCACGCAGTGACAGAGATAACAGGAAATTAATTAAATAATGTACTTACCTGTGGTAGGGTTTATATCAGTGATATTAATTGCGTTGTTGAGTCGGTGAGGAAAACTGACTTTGAGTAAAAGGCACTTCAGCTTCTCCACCACAGCAACACTCGAAACGTTGACCTCAGTTTCTATGATGTACTCAAAAGACGCAGGGGTTGCTGTGGTTTGAGAAACAACAGAGCCATTGTCAGTTAAAGAATCAGTAAACTCAACCATTTAAATATTTTGCATTTGACCAGCAGCGATGTCAACAGGCTCCATATAGTGTATTCAACACTTAAAGGATCAGTGTGTAAGATTTAGAGCCATCTAGTGGGCAGATTATAGATTGCAACCAACTGACCATTCCTTTTCTCAGAAAACCTACGGTGGCCACAAAACTTGCGAAAACATGAAAGGCGCTCTCTTGTGTCAGTGCTTTATTCATTTACTTTTTTCCCGTTCTGGGCAACTGTAGAAAAAATGGCGGCGCAACATAGCGGCCTCCACGGAGGTGGACCCGCTCCCATGTAGGTTTAAAGGGCTTATTCTAAGCGAAATGAAACTCAAAGATTATTGTTTTCATGTAATTATACACTCCTAAAAAAGTAGTTATGAATGTTATATTCCATTTCTGCCAAAATATCAATCTAAATTCTACACACTGCTCCATTAAGTCATTCTGATGAAATTCAATCAACATTAAAAAACAAAACTAAAAAAATTTTTACCTTAACTTGGACGCAAATTAAAAGAACATTGTCAATCAACTTTTCTATGAGCCTATAATTGTTCTAAAGTATGCTAACCTAAAGCGTGGATGTCCTTGTTGACTTCAATCCAAGTAACGGAACATTAAAGAAACGTGTAGTTTGGACATTAGAGGACCAAAATTAGTTTTTTTTAATGGATATAGTCAAATACACCAATGAGGCAAAACATAATCACCACCTGCCTAATCCACTATTGGTCCTCTGCAGACCACAAAATCAGCTTTGTCAAACGGACTTCTACTAGTGCTTGAACCCTGGGTTTCCCAGGTAGGACATTTCTCAGAGTATCATTTTCCCTTCACCAGATTACCTTCTTCCTATAGGGCAGACAGATGCAATCTCTCTCCTGGGTAATTAGTGCATGCACATCATGCAAAAGATAATGGTACTCATTGGACCTTACAACTGTCTTCCATTACTCCAAGGTCCAGTTCTGACACTTGCGTTTTCACCCATTGTGGGCTTTCCCGTGGACATGAGTTAAAATGGGCACTCTGTGACAGATTTATGGCAAGAAAGCCCTGTACACAGCTGGAGTGCAATGCACTGTGTGTTGTGACACATTCCTCCCTCAAACATCAGTAAAATCTTCTGAGACTTGTGTTACAGTAGCCCTTCTGTCGGTTTGAGCCTTTGTTGCCTTTGCGAGTCAAGTGAGCCTTGGGCACCCGACACCCTGTTGCCACGTCAACATTTGCCCCTCCTCAGTCCACTGTTGGTAAGCACTCCCCACTGCTAACTAGGAGCACCCAACAACCCTTGCTGCTGCAGTGATGCTTTGGCCCTGTCTTCTCGCCATAACAATTTGACTCTAATCAAAGTCGCTCAAGTCCCATTTCTCCTGCATCCAACGGGTCAACTGCAAGAACCAACTTTTTGCTTACCTTTTAAGGACGTGGACATGACAAGATAATCAATGTCATTTGCTTCATCTGTTAGTGCTCATAATTATTTTGCTAATTGTTCTATGTATAATGTGTTCAAAGCAAAAACTGGATGAGAAAGTGCAGTATACAGTGTAAAATATCCAAATATTGGTGGTGAATATGAACAACATTAATGCTATTTCACAGTGGCATTAAAAGAACATGCTCACGCCGCATTGCAGCGCAGTAGTGACCACCATGACCTGGGTTCAATCCCGGGTCGTACCAGTGCTGGCAGTGTTCGGTAGCCTTTTCAGATCAGTGCACAATTGGCGTCACGCTGCAGGGAGATAAATTGGGAGGGACTGCCGGCTTGGGATTATTGAATAACAGCATTTTTCGTTGCTCAAGCGCCTCCTGTTGGCCAGTCGGGTGCTTGTCAGTAAAATTCTAAGCTTTTTCATGTTCGGGTATCCTCTGCCCTTGTACAGAACTGGCGAAGTTTTGAGCTATTGAGTGTAAAAAGAAGCAGCAGCTGACAGGGGCGTGCTTCAGAGAAGAGCCGCGAACTGTCTTCACTCTCCCGAGATGGCAACATGGGGTTGCATACGAGCAAGCTTGTTAACGTTGTTTGCTAATTGGGGATTCCAGATTTGGATGGGATTGGAGATGCCAAATTTATTAAAAAAAAAAAAAAAAATGGGCTGAATCTTATACATAATTAATTATTCTTTTCCCCGTGATTATCTGTAAGGAGAAAATGCAGCCACCTTCATCAAATGCCTGGGAAGCATCATTGAATGATCACATTACCTTCTCTTTTGTGCCGAAAATGGTCCAGTTGTACATAATCATGTGCGTGTGTTCCCTGAAAAATAAAAAATGATTAATTAGAAGGTGTAATGCAGAATTGCTGTTAATACTTCTGACATTTGCATACTATATAACATCTATAATATAATTGCGAAGTGGACTCTGCGTGCGTGTGCGTCTGGCCAATCAGTGCTTTAATATTATAGTGAACAATGCACCATTATGATGTCATCACGTTGCTATGGTGTTTCCATAAAAACATCACGTGACCAAGCCAATTCGTCCACAAGAGTCCTGAATCCCAAAAAACAGATGCCAGGCTGCAAGAGAAGGCGTCTCAGTGACAGCCACCTGTGACTGATCATGCTGATATGCCAAGCCTAATACTGCAACATAGATAGCTATCATCAGAAACTTAGATCAACTCATTACATAAAACAATAAAATTTAAACTTGGGCTGAAAACTGGGCCCCATGTGGTCAGCTCCATGTGGGTTGAATCTAGAACCCGTGGATCCCCACAGGCAATGCGCTAGTCGTTTTTAAACTGGTAAACAAACAATGACTCAAAGTTAAAATAAAAATATTTTTGTGGTGAAATGAAATTTTTAGCAAAAATATATCAACCTGCTTTTTGTGCCTTTGGATTCTTTAAAAATAGCGGAAAACTACTAGTGAGCTCAGGAAAAGCGAAAGGCCTAACAAAGGTTTCAGTGTGAATTCTGAAATGTAGGTTTCTTGTTAATCCGCTTAGATTCAGCAAATAGCTTCAATACTTATTGGACATTGGATTCACAGTGCAGATGGTCATTGACCTGAAGCAAGCTGCAAAAGTAATCCAAAACTTTTTCAAGACAAAAAATTGGCATGTTTGAAAGTCAGTCATATGCCCTGAATCAGAGAACTGAGCATGTTGCTC
Source organism: Gymnothorax javanicus (assembly GCA_029692085.1). Taxonomy (NCBI): domain Eukaryota; kingdom Metazoa; phylum Chordata; class Actinopteri; order Anguilliformes; family Muraenidae; genus Gymnothorax; species Gymnothorax javanicus. Next base: position 101,557,651 of record CM056198.1, read on the forward strand.
ATGGCAAGATGGCAAAACTTGCTGATACCAAAACCTGGCAGGGGGATCACCTGCGAAGGAACCCTGCAGCTGGTGATGTCTATGGCTTTCAGAATTCAGGCTGTCACTGACTGCAAAGGATTTGCAGCTAAGTGTACGAAGAGGTATTAAAAGCGCAACAATGTACAAAATTTTGTGCAAATAATGTAATAAGGCAAAAATAAATAAGAGGATATTTATAGTAGAGCATTAGCTCACAAATGGTAAATTCTAATAAATGGGTAAGTCGGCAGACCACGTGCCGTCAACAGCAGTCCGATACATGAACTACTCCCCAAAAGATCCACAGAAATCAAAGTGAGCAAGGACTTGTTGTATGAATCACTCAACATTAGCCCTGGCAATAAAATCCTGGCTTAAAATCTTAACATTTGTGAGAAGTCATGGTGCCATGACTAACACAACAAAATAGCTATCAGGCGATTGGAATGCTGATGGCCAGAATGAGTGCATTGTGCGACAGTTTTAAATCCGCAAATATGATGTAGGCAGATAGGAGGCACCCAAGATCGACTGCGGCCTGGGCAGCCACGTGATCATATGTGCGCCGGACCATAGCATTCATGTGATGCTTCTCAGAGACTGCTTTTGTCGACCATCGTTTACCACTGCTGAAGTTCCTGGGAGATGCCGTGACCATATCGGCTCCCGTATGGTGCGAAGGTGGCTCGAGGATGAAGGCACCTCCTCATTTAGAGCACGTGTTGGGATGGTCCTGACGGATCGCGTACTTGTCGTCAATGGGGACAGGCACGTTCCAACAAAAACTGGCCAAATTGTCAATGGCGTCACATTATTTTTAGTGGTGGATCGCACTCCTTGCTCCATGTACCTGTCCCCACTGAGAACAAGTAGCATGTCTGCGATCCATCAGGACCATCCCAACATGCGCTCAAAATGAGGAGATACCTTCATCCCGGAGCAGTCTTCGCACCAAACAGGAGTTGATATGGTCACAGCATCTTCTGGGAACCTCGGCAGTGGTCAGCATTGCTGGACAAAAGGAGTCTCTGAGATGGATAACACAAATGCTATGGCCTTGTCTGCCCAAAGCGCATTTGTAGATGTAAAACAGTAGCATGATGCACTCCAAAGTGTACTACAGCTTTAGCTGCACTCATTCCAGTCATCAGCATTACAATCGCCTGATCTCTGTTTTGTTATGTCAATCATGGCATCATGACTTTTCACAAATGTGAAGTTTTAAAGCCCGGATTTTCATAGCCAGGGTTAGTGTTGAGCAATGCTTACAACATTTCTCTGCTTATTCTCCTTTATGTGGATCATTTGAGGAGCGGCTCTTGTATCAGACTATTGCTGCCAGCACGTAGTCTGCTAATTTACCTATTTGTTAGAAATCACAGTTTGTGAGCTAATACTCTACTTTAAATATCCTTATATTAGTTGTTTTTTCTGTTGGAAAACATGGGTGCCAATAGCAGATAGGCCCTCTGAAGTTTTGCACATTGTGGAGGGCCAATACACAACCTTGTCTGGCCCCAATGCTTCTTGTATATAATTCCTTGATCATTTCCTTTGTGTGTTAACCTCATCACCCCTCAGCCCACACCCCAATTTCCCCTCACCTTGTCTGTCTCTCCCCCCACCTCCTATCACTTTAGGCAAATTACCATTTGTTCCTCTGCATCCTTTGAACTTTCAGCTATAAGTGTTCACATTTTCCCTCAGTTGGGGGTTTTTTGTTGATCTGTACTTGGGGAACAGACCCACTAGTTCCTCTACTCTATTAAACTATCCATTTTGCAACTAAGACGTGCCTGCATTTATTTTTCTACTTACAAGAGTACGGAGGAATACAGCAAACTCTCTTTAAAATCCCACATTATTGGCGAGCCAGCCCAAATCCGTCGTTCTTGTTCCGTTTATTTCAAAAAAAAAAAAAAAAAAAAAACTGGGGAGGTTGATTACGGTGGGATATTTTTTGATACTGGACTACAGGGAAAGCGGACTTCGCTTTTTTTATGTCAACACCGCAATCAAAAGAGGGATACGGCAAGAGGAATACATTTGGAATCCATTCACCGACCCCGACTGAGGAGTAACGGACTTGAGGGCACGGACGAACCACGTACATTTGTGAGTATGAAATATTTCTGCATGTAATATTGTAGAGGAATAATTCTGAAAATTGTGTAATGTTTTTAAAATACAAGTGGCTAGAATCGACTGTGCATGTGTGCGGTGTTCTAAGCAGGGGCTTGTATAAAGTTACGCAGACCTTGGACAATTTTCAAGTACCAAAGTAAGTTTGTCCATTGTATGAGGAGTTTAAGAATGGCTGAGAAAGATTGGAAATCGTGGGCCGCAAGATATGTGGCCAAGCATTGCAAGGAGACTTTTTATAATGTACCACAGGATGTGGATGTTGTTGAATACCTTGAAACTGCATGTGAAAAACGCAATGAGACTGAGAAAAACAAGAAAAGGCGACAAGCTAATTGTGTGATGGCTATGGTCCAAACAATTAAGTTACTGAAGGATAAAGTTGTAGAGATTCCTGAATTGCGAAGTAACATAAAGAGTTTGGAAAGCAAGCTAGAGATAAATTCTAAGGAGTTGGAGGCCTCTCTTGCTGAACGCATGGTACATGCCACGTCTCATTTAGAATTTCGAAAGGAAATTAGTCAGTTGGGAGAAATTGAAGCGTCACGTATGCGGAACTGGGTAAAACTCAGGAACAGCTACGGGATGCGCAAATAGCATATAGAGAATTATGGAATGTGTCCGGAGAAAACAAGGATCGGGCCATGGTTCAAAAGTTAAGATTAATGAAGAAAAAATGTCACAGCAAAAGCTAACAAATGAGGCAATGAAACGGCGAGTTGCAGCTCTTGGTTTTGGAACTTCGGGGGCACAGCGAGTCAGAATTAAGTTCAGATGATGATGATGATGATTGGGAACTTAGACAAGCAGCGGCAACTCCCCTGTTGGACACGGCTGTGCAAGACTGTGAGAATGAAAATACTGATGAGGAACTGGAATCGAATTCAGAATCTAATGCATCTATTGCTGACTCACTGCGTTCTAATGGCGAAGAAGAGCGGTCTCCAGAAATTCAAGAGCACCAAAAACAACTAAATCAGTCGAGACAAAAACGCAAAAAATCGCTCCAATCATCACCCGCAGAGTGCGTACTAGTGGGACACATAATCCCGTGAATGGCGCGATCATTATGAATATGAGGACCAAGAGATTGATCGTGATCTAACCCTGTCAGAACTAAATACGCTGCAGCAACAGCTTCCTGCATGGGATGGAGTCAGTGACCCGACCGCAGTTGTTGAAAAGGTGCAAGTGCTACAGCGAATGCACTTTCGCTAACAGATAAAGACTGTTGTAAATTATTACAATCGGTACTTCCTCCATCAGTCTCGATTCCGTTGGAATTTGTGCGTGGTCACGGAAGTCCTGTTGTTTTTCCCAATCACGAGACAAGGCTAAGGTTAATGTGCGAGGCTGTTAATTATCGCGTGGTTGCAGACATGACCAAAATCCTTGAGTTTGTACCGAAGGAGGGGCAACATCCGACTGACTTTTTAAGAACATTTGTCGCTGTCTACAATCGGAACAGAGTTGGAGGGGCCAGAGCAGAGCTGACCGGTGATGACCCGATTTTCTGGAGTTTGGTCATCAATAAATATAAGGATCACGTGTCCCCTACTTGCCAACATTTATTGTTACAATTTAATAGGGAACTAAGTGTGCAGCCAGTCAGGCAACACATAGGTAGAGATATCCAGGACTGTTTGACTGCATGGAATGAATCGCTACTGAACCCATCCCCCAATCAGGACTCTAAAAAAAAAAAGATTGCCTTGCTTGCATCCAATGAGGGTCAAATCAAATTTAATTGTTTTAATTGTGGGAAGCCTGGCCATATTCAGAGTGAATGTAAAAGTCCACGCATGTGTGCTAATTGCAAGCGGGTTGGCCATTCAAAGCGACAGTGCTGGTCAAAAGGAGGGGGGATGGAAGGTAAAGGGCCAAAACAGTTGGGTGCACAGCAAGCCCAGACACAGCAGTCACAGGCTGATGGCTCTCCTACATATACAGAGCTTTTTGTCTATGGTTAAGGCTATGGCACAAACAAGTGAAAGCAACCAGAAACACCCAGGAAATCCCTTCCATAGTCCCGCCTCACAATGACGGTGTCAAGCCTCGGTTTCAGCAGTGAGTAATTTGCAAATTGATCAGGAAGGCCGCCCTTGTGTTACAGTCTTGGTTGGAGGCTATCAGGACAAATTTTTGATTGACACAGGAGCAGCTTGCTCATTAACTCACCACACTAACTTTCCTCAGAGTGGCAGAACAGTTGAATTAATGGGGGTGGGAGGCAATGCTGTATCAGCTCAAATCTCAACTCCACAGACACTGCAGATTGGCGATATATCTTTTGACTTGCCATTATGTATGGTAAAAACGCATGAAGGAAATATCTTGGGATCAGATGCAATTGCAAAGGCACACTTAGTAATTGATTTGGCAAACAATGTTCTTTGGCAAGGTCCAACAGACCCACAGGGGTCTACGGTACCCATGATCATTGCTGACACCCACTCTGTCCACACAGTTAAAGGCCCAACATCTTATGAGGTGGTACAGTTGCTACAGACGCCTGATGCAATTCTTGCTGATATCATAAACAAACACAAAGGGGTCTGGGCAATGCATAAGCATGACTGTGGTCGAGTCTCTAACATGCAAGTTGTTGTCAGAGGAATAGATCCTCCGCCACAGAAGCAGTACCCTTATCCCAAGTCAGCGGAGACAGCTATACAGGAAACAATAGAATCTCTCTTGCAGCAAGGTGTGATACGGGAATGTATCTCAACATGTAATGCCCCTGTTTGGCCTGTCAAGAAGCCAGATGGCTCTTGGAGATTAACGGTTGATTACAGACAGTTAAATAAGCATACCCCTAGTGCCACACCACTGGTAGCAAGTAACCCTGATATGATGTCTCAACTACGGGGCTCTGCAAAAGTGTACTCCACTCTTGATGTATCAAATGGTTTCTGGAGCATTCCAGTACATAATGATAGCCAGTACAAATTTGCTTTCTCATTCAGAGACGCACAGTACACGTGGGTAGGCCTGCCGCAGAGGGCTTTCACAACTCACCAACTTTGTTTCATCAATGTATGGCTAACATTTTACAGGGCTGTTCACAGCCACACAATGTTATCAATATGTTGATGACATCTTGCTTCAAACAGATACTGAGGAAGAACATTATGAGCTACTGGATGAGATACTCACCCTTTTAGAACAAGCAGGCCTAAAACTTAACCCAAAGAAGGCATCGCTAATGAAACAGTCTGTTTGCTTTTTAGGGGTAAAAATTCAAACAGGAGGACGGATTCCTGATCCAGCGAAAATACAGCTTGTACAGGCATTGCCACGACCCCACACGGTCACTGCTTTGCGTTCTTTCCTGGGAATTGTTGGATTTTGTCGAGACTTCATAGAAGGTTACAGTGAGCTTGCTGCTCCTCTCTTTGAGCATTTAAAAGACAACCCAGGAAAGAATGATTTTCTAAATTGGGATGCGGCATCACAATCTGCCTTTATAAGCTTGAAGAATGCACTAATTTCGGCTCCCGCTTTACGTAGTCCAGATCACACACAGCCTTTTATCATCGAGGTCGTCGTCACTGGTGTTAGCATTAAAGCAGTGCTTATGCAAGAAGTTCATGGCAAACATATCCCAGTTGGTTACTTTTCACGAGTGCTCACGCCAGTTGAAAAATCATTTGATCAGTGTACAAAGCAGATATTGGGAGTACACTGGATTGTCACACACACAGAATACATCTGTGGTTTCAACCCAATCATCCTGCACACACCACACACTCCAGTGGCATTGCTAATTAAAGGGCAAGTGAAAGGGGTATCAGCTCAACGGTGGGGACGATGGGTTACAGAACTTCAGCACAAAAACCTCCAGGTAAAGCACTCCGCAAGCTATCAACTAGCTAATATGTTAGATTATGAGGGGGAGCCGCACCACTGCACAGCAATACAACAACAGGTAACAGAGGGGCCCATCCGTTCAGTGCCGTTAGCAGACTCCACCTCAGTGTTTGTGGATGGATCCCGTTTTTACCAAACAGGACAGTACTACACTGGAGCAGCATGTTGGGCTCCCCAGTCAGGGAAAGAACTATTGATCAAATGTAAACCTACAGATTCCGCTCAAAAAGCCGAAGTCATTGCAGTGATTGCAGCATTACAGGAATTCACTGGAAGGGTCACAATTTTTTCAGACAGTGCTTTTGTTTGCAACTCCCTCACAGAATACCTTCCAATTTGGCAAAAAGAGGCTTTTGTACTGCAGAAGGGAAATCACTCACTCATCATAGTGAGTTGCAAAGGGTTTGGGACCTAACACACGAAAAGAGAGAGGGAACAGTGGCGATATGTAAGGTCAAAAGCCCATCAAAGGCATGGCTCCTCAACTGAAGGAGACAATAATAATAAAGTGGATCTCTTGGCAAAATCAGCCGCAGTGTCAGGTACCCCGTGGCTCTGCCAAACCCCAGCTGTCTCTGTTGAACCTGTAAAACCAACACAAACGCTTGCACTCAATTTACAAGAATGTCAAGCTACAGACAAAGAGATCGTAGATGTAATCAATGCTATTCAAAATCAGACAAAACTCCCAGAGCCATATGCACCCCATTCGGCCAATTTGATCATTTTTGAAAATGTGTTGTACTATGCTCATCCAAAACCTGTTTGGGTAACACCGTCTTTGCTTCGTAAGGAGTTGGTTCTGTTCATGCATAAAACATCAGGTCACGCATCACCAGCTAAGGTAATGGATCTTTTACAGAATTGCTATTGGTGGCCCAGTATAAAAGCAGATGTAGATCACCACCTGACTCTCTGTCTTATATGTGCCCAGATGAATCCCGCACCGACACATCGCAAAGTTCCCATGGGCACCAGCCATCTAAATGATGGCCCATGGGAAACACTCCAAATTGATTACACTGGTCCATTACCAACAGCAAAAGGGGGCTATCAGTTTCTACTAGTAGTGATAGACATGTTCACTCGTTGGGTAGAGGCATTTCCTACCAGGAGGAGTGATGCTGCTACTACAGCTCGTGTGTTGTGGGAACAGGTATTCTCAAGATGGGGGTTTCCAAAAAGACTGGAAAGTGACAACGGTGCACCATTCATTTCAGAAATAATGTTGCACCTTTGCACTTTGCTAGGAGTAGAAAGACATTTCCATATCGCCTATCACCCACAATCCAGTGGTATGGTTGAACGATTTAATCGCACCATAAAGCAAGGCCTGAAAAAGGCAGTACTAGAAGCAACAGACGAACTGAAAAAATCTGCTTCAAATTGGGTATCCGCACTCCCAGGAGTACTAATGGCGATTAGAGCAACACGAGTGCGCACAACTGGTTATAGCCCTTTTGAACTTATGACAGGCAGGCTAATGCAGATTTCACATCCTTCAGGTGTCCCACTTCCAATGACCACAAGAGCAACACATGACGAGTTTCTCACTCAGGTGCAGCAGGCGCTCGAGAATAAGCTTCTACATGCAGCCAACAAGATGGGAGCAGCCCATCAGTACACAGCACAGGCCTGCGCCCCCACATACAGAGTCACTTTCCAAATTGGGGATCAAGTCATGCTTAAAAATTTTTTAAAGGGGGGGGGCTGGGAAGCAAACTGGGAAGGTCCGTATGAGGTTATGGACAAACTTGGCGAAACAAACCTGAAATTGGCGATACAAAAACGGGGCAGGCCAGTACGATATTTGTGGTATCATGGGGATCAGTGTAAAATTTACAATAAACACGAACTTAATACCAATGCCAATGTGAAAAGGTAATTAAACTGCATAAGGATATACACTCGCACTTGGTCTTTGTCTCCCCTACAGAATGAATGGAAATGAAGGCTTTGCCCCGATGCCCTGCAGCAGGCTCTGGTTGGACATCAGCAGCAAGAGGGAGGTTCCTGTGAATGTCATGGCCTGTACGTGATGTCAAGCAAGGACTGTATCGCTGGCTGCAGTTTGGACATCAGACTTAAGGGAAAAATGGTGATGCATCAGCCACACAAAACACAGGCAGTGTCTCAGGTGAACTGTATGAACACGCACCACTGAGGAAAAAAAAAAAAAAAAAAAAAAAAAAGGACTGAATGGACACATTGTCACAATGTAATCATGCAGTTTTCTGTAAGGGGCAGTTTAATATGGGGAGACGGGTCTTGAAGCGTGAACTAATATATTTCATTTGTCTAACAATGATGCATCTAAATTCACGTGCTCATGACAATGAGAAATAAGAATATAGAAATTCAACCTCTGAGGAAATGGGAAAAATCAAGCAGCTGGACTGGTGCAGAGGTGGGTTACCCTACCTTCTCGACACACAAGTATGTGTTTTTTCAAGTCAAAGAATAAATAAATTTGGGGGAAAAAATGCTGTAAAAGAACACAGTTTTGGAACATGAAAAAGGAAAAAAAAAAACAAGCTTGTTGAAAATGTTCTTCTGCTCCCTATTCCCAGAGAAGGCATCATTTTTGGACCTTTAAAAAAAAAAAAAAAAAAAAAAAAAGATGGGATGATGATGTATATTTTTTTGGGGGGTCTCATGCTATTTTCATGAAGTTTATTGGATCTCATATCATTTTTGGTGTCTCAAATTACACTGCTGTGCATGATCAGCATTGCGAAAGATATTACGATTTGGACAGATTACACTGACCAATATGGTGAAAGGTTTGAACTGTTTAAAATTGATTTATGTTATTGGGTCTCATATTATTTTGTTGTATGTTATTTGGTTTAACACCATTTTTGATTTCTCTATACACTGTTCCGTATGATACTTATTTTGAGATATTTAATATCTGAAAGGTTTGGACAAATTACATTGTTTGGCGCAGTCAGTACTGCAAATTGTTTAAAGGTTGGAGTTGTTTAAATTGTCTGTGTTAACTGACCTCCTTTGCAATCTGCGTTCAGCCAAAAGAGGAGATGGGAGTGGGGTGTGCGGGGATGTAGGTTTCAGTGGTGTATTCTGAGTCAGCTCACAGGATTTCCATTGAATAATATGTGATGTACGTCACTCCCTGTATCCTGTTTCGCACCAAACTTCACTGTTTAGATGGGGATCACTCATACATTAATACACTAATACACTGTGTGTATAGTGTACAGTCATACACTAATGCCAGTGAGATCAGCATACTGACCCTGTGGGATGATACCCAGCTGTCTGTTTCATCAAATGTGTGTGCAGGTATCCATACTCAGAGGAAGAGCCCTCTCATAGAGAGTGATTTTGTGCAAGGTTCAAAGCAAAAGCAAAGGTGAGCTCGGCCCAGGCAGAGGCCACAGTTCTGAGGCAATATGGATGGTCTGCTGAAAACTACAGTTTGAAACTTGAAACTTGTGGCGAATATAGTTTCCCCAGGAATCTAATTCAGTGTTTCTGGTGTCATAATCAGGAAAAAGCAGTTGGAGTAGCCATTGATAGCAAAGAAAGCTGTGGGATGGCTCAGAAATAACCTCTTGAGATTTTTTGATGTTTAGCCTGTTTTTTCTTTTACCACTTATATTCTCCATACATTTTGGTGTAAAAGTTTATTTTTGTTATATTCTTATTGGTACACCCCTCTAATTAAAAAAAAAAAAAAAGTAGGAATGTTGGAAAACATGGGTGCCAATAGCAGATAGGCCCTCTGAAGTTTTGCACATTGTGGAGGGCCAATACACAACCTTGTCTGGCCCCAATGCTTCTTGTATATAATTCCTTGATCATTTCCTTTGTGTGTTAACCTCATCACCCCTCAGCCCACACCCCAATTTCCCCTCACCTTGTCTGTCTCTCCCCCCACCTCCTATCACTTTAGGCAAATTACCATTTGTTCCTCTGCATCCTTTGAACTTTCAGCTATAAGTGTTCACATTTTCCCTCAGTTGGGGGTTTTTTGTTGATCTGTACTTGGGGAACAGACCCACTAGTTCCTCTACTCTATTAAACTATCCATTTTGCAACTAAGACGTGCCTGCATTTATTTTTCTACTTACAAGAGTACGGAGGAATACAGCAAACTCTCTTTAAAATCCCACATTTTCTTGTTAAATTTTTTGCACAAACATTTGAACATTGTTGCTTGTTGTGTTTTTAATCCCTCTTAGTATAATCCCTATTCCGAAATAGTTGGGACAAAGTGTAAATTGTGAATAAAATCAAAACGCAATGACTTTCAAATCGCACCAGCCAGTATTTTTTATTCACAATAGAATTGAGATAACATAGCAAATGTTGAAACTGAAAAATTTTACAATTATATCCATAAAATAAACTCATTTCAAATTTGATGGCTGCTACAGGTCTCAAAAAAGTTGGGACGGGGGCCTGTTTACCATCGTGTAGCATCCCCTCTTCTTTTTAACACAGAGTGGAGGCATCTGGGCATTGAGGAGACAAGTTTCTTGAGTTTAGCCATTGAAATTTGATCCCACTCTTGTTTAATACAGGCTTCCAGCTGCTGGAGAGTTTTGGGTCTCCTTTGACGGACTTTTCATTAAATTATTCGCCAAACGTTCTCAATCGCTGAAAGATCAGGACTGCCAGCAGGCCAGTTCAGCACATGGACTCTTCTACTACGAAGCCATGCTGTTCTGCATTGTCCTGCTGAAATACACAAGGCCTTGACTGGAATAGGTGTCATCTGGTGGGGAGCATATGTTGCTCTAAAACCCTTATATACCTTTCAGCATTCATGGTGCTTTTTAAAACATGCGAGCGTCCTACACCATATGCACTAATGCATCCCCATACCATCAGAGATGCTGGCTTTTGAACTGAACGCTGATAACAGGAGGGGTGGTCTTTCTCCTCTTTAGCCCGGAGGACACGACGCCCATGATTTCCAACAAGAATGTCAAATTTGGACTCGTCTGACCACAGGACACTTCGCCACTTTGCTACAGTCCATTTTAAATGAGCCTTGGCCCACAGAACACAGCGGCGCTTCTGGATCATGCTCAACAATGGCTTCCTTTTTGCATGATAGAGTTTTAGGTGGCATCTGTGGATGGCACGGCGGACTGTGTTTACAGACACTGGTTTCTTGAAGTATTCCTGTTATGGTTCTGTGTTTTTGCTGCCATGATTCTTTGTTTTTTCCATGTCTTTTTCTTATTCCCGGTTTTTCTGTTCATGCCATTTCTGTATTCATTGCACTTGTCACCCCTGTCTTGTGATCAGTTTGGTTCAGTCCGTTCTCCCAGTCTGCGTGCTTACACGCTTCGGGTGATTTCAGCGGTTTCCGGTGTTTCATATTATTACTTCAATTCTTGTTTCCTTCCTTCGGCTTACTTTCCTTGATTACTAATAGTACTAACATTTTTATTTTGTATCATAGTTTACTAACCTGACTAATCCATGTACATATTACTAACTAACTAACTAGAACTTGGGTTAATTTGTAAGGTTGCACCGCTACTAATTACTATTAATGCAATCTCAGCTCTCGCCCTGTTCTAGTCTCTGCCCCTTGCTTTACTTTCCCTGCATCTTCCTGTGTTTCCGCGAGATCTCTCGCATATGCTTAATTGCTATCCTGCACTCCTTGTCTGTGCACAGAACTCCTTGAGTGGAGCTGCTTATCTGTCATAGGTTTTCTTCGTGGATCCTGTCCATGTCTTGGCGATTGCTAATTATTTGTGATTTATGACCTCCCCGTGTGTGCTTTCCTTTGTAATTAGTTCTTATCCAATTCACCTGGTCCTGCATAGCATGTGACTTCCCTCTTGTCTATTTAAGGTCTTCACTGCAGTTGTCATGGTTTAGGCGTGCTTTTGTTTGTTGGACCTTTCTTTGTTCTATCGTCCGGGACGATATCAGAGTTCTTGTCCATCGAATTCCTGGCCCAGCTGGCTGATTGAGCTGGGGCGGAGTTTTCCGGACTCTATATATATGACCGGGGGTTCGCCACGCCTATTGCTAGAGTGTCTGTTTGTTTCTAGCACTTCGGCTGGAGAAAATCTCTAGTTAAATCTTCCTAGTGATTGTTATATTCCTTTTATTGCTAGGAATTGCCTCTTTTAGTAATTTTCTCTCTTCTTGTTTATTTTCTCTTGCACTGCTTCCATGTTGCAGACTTTTATTTGTCCTTGGAAGCGCGAGCCTTTACCAGAGGTTTTTATCTCTTTTGTGTTTGTCTCTTATCTGGGCTGCTCTTCGCTCTTTCTCTCACTGGTCGAGGCACCTGGCGTCTTATCACCACCCATTACAGCAGTTTGTTCCCTGTCAGAACTTTGATCTATTTTCACTTGTGCAGAGCTCCTTGTATGCCTTTTGATTATTGCTTCTCCTACGACATTATGTGTATGACCTTGAGATTGCCTCGCCCTTGCTGTTCTTGTTTGTTCCTGTTTGGATTTAGACCCATTTTCTGTACGACCATGATTCCTGTTTTTGATGCCCTGTGTATGACCTACCCTTCTGGATTCTGACTATGATTTTGGATTACTGTTTTATGTATCGTTGCACATCTGCTTCTCTGGTTCTGACCTCTGCCTGTTATTTTGACTTCGCTTTTTGGATTCTGATTTTGGCTTGACAATTCCTGTGTCTTCTGGTCTCGACCCATTTTTGCAATAAAGGCTAATGATTTTTGGAATTTCGTTTCTCGCGTGTGGTTCCTGGAAGCACCTTCACAATTCCTGGGCCCATTTAGTAATGTCAATGATAGAATCATGCCGGTGAGTGATGCCGTGGTGTCTGAGGGCCCGAAGATCACGGGCATCCAGTAAAGGTCTTCAGCCTTGTCCCTTACACACAGAGATTTTTCCAGTTTCTCTGAATCTTTTGATGATGTTATGCACTGTCGATGATGAGACCTTCAAAGCCTTTGCAGTTTGATGTTGAGGATCATTGTTTTTAAAGTATTCCACAATTTTTTTCCGCAAGCCTTCACAGGTCGGAGAGCCTCTGGCCATCTCTACTTCTGGGAGACTCAACCTCTCTAAGACATCCCTTTTATAGCCAATCATGTTACACACCTGATGCCAGTTAACTTAATTACTTGCTAAATGTTCTTTCAGCTGATTCTCTTATATATTAATAGCTTTTTCAGCCCTTTTTTTTGCCTGTGTCCCAACTTTTTTGAGGCGTGTTTCAGCCAGAAAATTTGAAATAAGCTCATTTTGTGGATAAAAATGTAAAATGTCTCAGTTTCAACATTTGAAATGTTATCTATGCTCTATTGTAAATAATATATTGGCTCATGCGATCTGAAAGTCATTGCACTGTGATTTTATTCACAATTTACACCTCATCCCAACTATTTCAGAATTGGGGTTATATATTAAAAATGCCAAATAAACATATTATGTTTGTCAAATTAAATTTAGGGGCTAGTATGGATAAAAATGGTTGCAATTCCTGAAAAGTGCGTGCGGCATTTTTGTAAAAACTTCTAAATTAATGCTGAAAGTCTGCACTTCAAGCACATCTTAATTGTTTCATTTCAACCCTATTTTGGCTTGCGAAGTGCAAATGTCAAAAATTGTGCCACTGTCCAAATACCTATGACCCTGACTGTCGTAAGGGGCAACTCCATATCCTTTACAAAATGGGTACTTTTGAAGGCAGTGTAAAACAGCAATCATATTTCAATAATGTTAAAAAAAAGGTTCTTGACAACAAACTTTGAGTGAATTATGAAACTAGTGAACAAATCCTTACCGGAGATGAGTAGTCGGGTATGTCTGACAACCCTACTGATCCCAAAATAATCCAAAGCACCTGCAGGACAGCAAGGCCCAGTGATGTTTTTAATATTTCCATACCTGCATAAATAAAAAGGAAATGTATTTGGATGTCAGTCTTTTCCATTTTTCAAGGTTCACCCAACGCATTCAACAAGACAAATGTGCCGTCAGAAGTAATTCATTATTTCAAAAAATTTTTCTAAATCAGCAATGAGCCTGTACTTTGAAGTTCAATTACTGCCAAAACCTAATATACAAACAGAACATGTTTTACAAATGCACAAGGATTCACAAACAAACACAATGTGATTTGCAAATGCAAAACTGATTCACGTGCAAACAAAGTGTGGTTTGCAAATACAAAAAAAGATGTGCAAACAAACACAGTATGGTTTGCAAATATAAAAATTATTCACGTACAAACAAAGTGTGGTTTGCAAATGCAAAAACGCTTTGCAGACAAACAGTGTGGTTTGCAAAAACAAAACACCATTAACAAACTAATATATTCTGTTTTACAAATACAAAACGTACCTATCACAAATACCTGGCGCTTCAATTCGAATGAGCAAAAACTTTCTACAAGTTTGTGACTTTTGGCAGCTTTCTACTGGTGATATGGTGGTGCCAATTTTCTCACTTGTGTCCATAAGATTTGCCAACAGATGTCCTTGCTAAGTTATTTGCCCTCATCCACAGCAGGTGGCACTATGAGTCCATTTCCTAGATCTCTAAATGGCACAACAACGGAGACTGTCCTAAAAGAATAGGTCAATATCCCACCAGACACAGTGCAGAAATCAAACTAATGATTTTGACGGCGAAGGATGGGCCTACTTTTGATACTATTGATACAATATTGATATTGATAATTTACAAAGTTTTGACAGCTCACTCCAAAGTAGAAAAAGAGGGCAGAGGAAGAAGAGGAAAAAATTGACTCATCCCTTAGTGATGAAGGTCTTTTCCTCATCGCTCTTTCTAAGAAAAAAAGAGGTTTTGGGTACACCCCCTGTTACAAAGTAGGGCAGGGGTAGGGAACCTTCTCCAGAAAGAGCCACTGTGGGTGCAGGCTTTCATACCAACTAAGCTGCTACACACCTGATTCTACTAATCAAGGCCCTTAACAAACATTCCAGAGGTTGATTAGTAGAACAAAGTGTGTAGCAGCTTGGTTGGTATGAAAGCCTGAACCCACAGTGGCTCTTTCTGGAGAAGGTTCCCTACCCCTGAAGTAGGGATAGAGAAGGAAAGTTTCACTTCCTAAAAGAGGCGTTTTCTTTTGCAGATAAATGACGACGTAAAATATCAATATGTCTTTGTAATTTATGCGCTCGTGAAACTGCACAGATTTGCATAAATAAGCAATAAGCCACGAGAATCCATTCTATACTATTCTGAATGTTGTTATGGCTGAAGGGCGTTGCACGTTGCACAGCTGAGTGACAATTGTAAGGAAGGCTAAAATAAATGCTGCGAAGTCAGCGGCAGTTTTGGATTTTTTGCATCTATTGTATTGCCATCATTACATTGCCATATCAATTTTATAAATGTAGGCAATAGGCATTCACTTTTTCTTTATCAATTCTTATTATAGGTCATGCTTTGGTCTTGGTCATTCGGGCAATAAACTGTTTGTCAATAAGGCGAACTTAAACGCGAACAGCCGGAGAGCAATCGAGCGGTAAAGCATGAAGTTACAGAAAGCCCTCTGAACACCTGACGGCACGCCGCTGACCGAGAGGCTATTGAGCCGGAGGAACGTCTTGCAGTCTGTCTGAGGTAAGCAAGTTGTTAGAACATGATTGGTTGATGCATTTGCTCGCATTCGAACTCGATCCGAAAAATGAAAGGTTTGCATTTTCGCAGCGTGATAATCGCATTCTGTGTGTAAAACCTCATGCCCAATTAGCAGTTCGAAATTTTTTTTACGTGCGAATTATTCGCACGAAAAAAATGCAGCCGGTGTGTCAAGGCCTTAAGAAAGGAATCCCATGAAGCAATGCACCCGTCATGCATAGTCCCCACTGTACAAGCCTGTGGACACAGTGTTAGGATCTGGGGTTGGTTTGATGTAGGCTCAGCACTGTTCTGCAGCAATAAAATTAATTGAGCAGAATAAACCGAATGACCAGTAACCCATCATTGGACTTTTTAATCCCTGATAGCACAGGCATATTCCAGGACAATACCAAGATTCATCAGGCTGACATTGCAAGAGAGTGGTTCATTGAGCACATTCATTGAGGGAATCATTTTCACACATGAAATAGCCACTTCATAGTGCTGGAGAAGGCTTAATGGACTGGTTTGACTCACTCATCATCAATACAATCTCTCGGCCAAAAATGAATGCAAATCTGTTCAGAAATAAGGTAACATTGCATAAGATTGTCGAAACAATACCACAGCAAATGTGCGCCATGATCAAAGCGAAAGGCGGCCCAATAAATATTAGAGTGTGCAACTTTTTTTTTTTGGGCGGGCAGTATATGTTAGCATTGAGCTAAGTCCATCAATCTGCTACTCAGTCAGGCAGTGACCCATGGACATCAGCATTTGAACCAGGAATGATTTTTAAATTCAATGCCAACTGAGTTGCTATCATTAGCTATTTTGCTACCTAGCTAGAAAACAAATCTTGCATAATGATCATTGAAAGGTACTGCATGAAGGCTAGCTTAGTAAGGTTAACTTAGTTATGAATGTCGAACTTAGCAAGCACGCTACAGCAACAACTACGCGATACCAATTTAACTAACTTAACACTTGGAATTCAGTTTGGCTGAAAATTAAAAGAAATTGGAAATGCTAACCTAGCTAGCGAGCCCCAGATTCTCCTTTGTAATAATTAGCCCGCTTGGCCAGAAGGCCCAAAGGGGCTTATGCTATGCTCGGGGTCTTTCGTGGTGGTCTGTCGTGCGTGCATGCGTCCGTGCGTGAACTTTTGGCTTGTCTTCGCTCTAGCGTCTTCAGTTTTTCACTGATCCTTTTCATATTTTACGTGTATATATGGTCAGAAGGTCTAGACCAAGTTTGATTTTCAGCCAAATCGGTCCGATACTTTGGCCAATAGGGGGCGTTCCATTTTGGCCATGTTTGGCCACGCGGGAGCAGTGGCTTTGCCGCTATTTTTTTTTAGTTACTGCTTCTATGAATCTTCCAAAAAGCACAATAGGTCACGTCCAATACAAATTTTGTCAGTCCTGCCTCGTACTGACCCTGAGTGGTAGTATAAAGCAGTAAGACAAAAAGTGAACAGTATACACGTATAGGTTTCTGCCAACCAAAGCTGGGATGTTGCCCTTAAAAAAATATACATATCCTGTGGCGATTGGATCAACAGACACACCCACAATCCACATCATACCGCCCGAAGCCATCGATTCCCCTCCCCTTATGGTCTCCTTGTCTCAACACCGTGGACAGCGCATGATGGCCAGAATTCTGTCCAGCACCCCTGGCCGCTGCTGTACGTCTGACAGCTCCCACCACTTGCGGCTAGGCGTGCAAGGAGGTCTCTCCCAGCGCATTCCGCACGGGGCCACGCACTTGATCCTTCTCTGTGGCTAGTTCAGTATAAAGCCGGCAAGACTGCAGATGGGAACAGGTTGGCTGAGAGTGCGTTACTACCCGCTGTTCTCTGTTTTACTCTCAGAGTCTGAAGGCGAAGAGACAGGGGAATCCTGAACTTACACTCCCACCAGAAAGCCTTGCTCTGGACGCTACTCTTAATCTACTGCATAAAAGTGGCTAAATTCCCCCCAGGATATTAAGGCTCGCATAGTCTATTGTCTTTTGGTTTTTTTGTTGTGAATAAAATTACTGCCCAGTGGGCTGAATTATCACTAACCTGTTGCGCAGTATGTGTTGCCACAATCCATTATGCTCTTCTCTCCTATGATCTGTGCTGGTCTTAGCAGCAAAATATGCCCCCTTTAAATATTCTATATTTAAAAAAAAAAAAGTAAAAAATGTGGCCACAGTGAAACAAAAAAATTTTCAGTCATGGCCTCAATCGATATAATGGAATATAACTCGTGATAGCAATGTCCAATCATCACAAAACTGAAGAATTTATACCTACAGGACAACAATCTACACTAAATTTGGTGTAAATTCATCTATCAATAGCAAACAAATGGAAATAGCTCCTAAACCACTGGTTCAATTAAGTTAAAATTTTACGTGCTGTGTCTAGGTGTACCATACTAATAAAGCCTGTAAGGAAAAGGTGATAGCAGAAATAGCATGGGTACCAGTAGCCAATCAAGTTTAAATCCTTTAACTGACTTTGCTATGACCCATCTTCATTAAAATTTTAAGTACTGTTTAGGATGTGTCATTATAGACTACAGTGGTATGCAAAAGTTTGGGCACCCCAGATCAAAATTTCTGTTACAGTGAATAGTAAAGCTGCTCTCCAAAAGGCATAAAGTTAAAGAGGACATATTTCCTTTATATTTTAAACAAGGTTACCTTTTAATTTCCATACTTTTACAGTTTCAAAATGACAAAAAAGGAAAAGGGTCCAAAGCAAAAGTTTGGGCACCCTGCATGGTCAGTTCTTAGTAACACTCCCTTTGGCAAGTATCACAGCTTGTAAACTTGTAAACAGTTTTTGGTGCCAGCCAAGAGTTTTTAAATTCTGGTTTGGGGGATTTTGCCCATTATTCTTTGCCAAAGACTTCTAGTTCTGTGAGATTCTTTGGCTGCCTTGCATGCACTGCTCTTTCGAGGTCCATCCACAAATTTTCAATGATGTTGAGGTAGGAGACCTTGAAGGCTATGGTGAAACCTTCAACTCGCACCTCTTGAAGTAGTCAGTTGTTGATTTTGAGGTGTGTCTAGGATCATTATCCTGTTGTGGAAGACATCCTCTTTTCATCTTCAGCTTTTTTCCAGATGGTGTGATGTTTGCTTCCAGAATTTGCTGGAATTTAATTTAATCCATTTTTTTTTTTTTCCTTCTACCAGTGACATGTTCCCCGTGCCACTGGCTGCATCACAAGCCCAAAGCAGAATTGATTCAACCATGTGCTTGACAGTTGGAGAGGTGTTCTTGTCATGAAATTCTGCATCCTTTTTTCTCCAAACATACCTCTGCGCATTACAGCCAATGAGTTCTATTTGAACTTCATCAGTCCACAGGATTTGTTTCCTAAATGCATCAGTCTTGTTCAGATGTTCCTTAGTAACCCTCTGATGCTGAACTTCATGGTGAGGGTGCAGGAAAGGTTTCCTTCTCATGACTCTTCCATGAAGGTCATATTTGAGCAAGTGTCACGGAACCATATGGCAGTGCACCATGACTTCATGGTGTGCTAAATCTTGCTGAAGGTCTTTGTTGCCAAACGGGTGTTTTAATTTACCTTTCTCGCAATCCGATGATCAGTTTTCTCGCGAAGTTTTCTTGGTCTTCCAGACCTCAACTTGACCTTCACTGTTTCTGTTGACTGCCACTTCTTAATCATATTATGAACTGAGGAAATCGCAACCTGAAAACATTTTGCTATCTTCTTATAGCCTTCTCCTGCTTTGTCAGCATTAAATATTTTCATTTTAAGAGGGCTAGACAGCTGCGTAGAGGACCCTACAGCTTCTGATTGTTGGGCCAAGTTTAGAGGAGTCTGGGTATTTATAAACTTTGAAATTTGCATCACCTGGCCTCTCCTAACGATGACTGTGAACAATCCATAGCCCTAACAAGCTTAATACGGTCTGAGTCCATAGTCAAAGTTACTAGAGAGCTCAAATCTTTCAGGGTGGCAAAACTTTTGCACGGTGCTCATTTCCTTTTTTTCACTCTAGAATTGTACAGAAGTAATACACAAATACTGCTTAAAATGTCAAAATGAGTGTTTTATCTTTAAATTTATGCCATTCAGAGATCAGTTCATCTTCTACTTGCTTAACTATTCTCAGTAACAGAAATTTTGATCAGGGGCGCCCAAACTTCTGCATACAACTTTATATGAATTTCTCCAACTATAACAGTTGTGGCAATAGAAAGCAATGTATTATATTTGCAGATTTATCAGGTCATAGCTCTTCACCTATTTGCCGAGGAGATGTGAAACTACTTTTGCTCAATGTCTCTCCTCATGATGAATAAAAAGCCTCTTTGCCTCATCCCCTAAACCAATTCTCTGTTGAAGGTTGAATACTGTAAACTACATCTTGGTCAAAGGTCTTGATAAAATCTTCAAATGCAAGTTAATGATTCAGAAACAATGGCTTGGAACTTTAATCACCACAGTCCTTCAGTATCCTTCAATAATCCTTTCCTGTTCAGCATTATTGTCTGTTTTGCAGTGAAGTCTCCTGATGACCTGATCACCCTCCATGCCCCTCTTGTGCTTGGGGGGTTCCCTTTCCCTATTGTCTAATTCATTCTTTTTATGTTAGTTGCTTGTTCCTGTCACTTGTTGCTAGATTATTCTGTATGTTAAACCTTCCTTCGCCATGAGCTATCCTCCATTACACTTATGCTCTCGTCCATGATTGCTCTGGTCTCCAGAGCAGAGACTGATTCCCTTGGGCAAAGTCTCTGGTGATTCTGTGAACGTGCAGTCCTGCAGGCACAGAAATTTGGATTGACTACCTGGCTTCTGACTCCTTGACAGTTCTTGACCACAGCTTAGAAAACCCTTCAACTGCTGAATGCAGATCACCTGACTTGTACCGTCCCAGACACGAATTGCCACAAATTCATTTGTTCCGGCTAAATAATGACACACCCATGAAGCACTTTCAGTTGATTTGCGCGTGGTTCCCCCTTTTTCAGTTCATAACAAATAATAATAATAATAATAATAATAATAATTCATGTAGCTCTGTGATATGTGTACCTTCATTTGCTCCAGTAATATTACAGTTACTTTAAAAACTGTTCCTGAGGATGTTGTGATGTCTCAGGTTAAGGCAACACTGAGGTGACAGCCAGACAGTCAACATTTAAGTTATCCAGCTAAGAGTCATTGTCTTCATGCGGTACAGAACACCGGCAGAGAGTTAACCTGATGCTTCAGTTAAGCATGTATAAAACTCTATGTAACTCCAAACTATGCCGCTAAACACCCCGTTTTCGTGTAGCTCTGTAGCTTGCAAGCTGGCTATTGTACACGTCAAATTATGCTGGCCAGGTTTGAATTACATAAGCCATGACATTTACTGCATCTATACATTTCCTCAACAGATCCTAAGTTCACAAGCAGCACTAGCAGACTGACAGTAGGCTGTAACGTTGGCATTTTGGTTGTCTTTTTAAATTGATCATCACAAATATCAATTTCATTTACAGATTATGTGCCATGAATCTGTGAAGTTGAATTAAAAAAACACACTGCATTGCAGGGTCCCGTATTATCCAGTAAGGTCAGAGTCCTCTGTAAGCTCCGGCGACCGGCAAAAATCGTCTGAGTAAGCCGGCTACATAAAAGAAAAAACCATTCGGAATGAGGTTACATTTGTTTTACTTTCTCTTTCCAACTGTAATGCCTATCAAGACAAAAGAAAGATTTCCGTATCCAACCTCCAATTTTTTTTGGCTTTTTATTTGCCAGAATGATTTTAAAAGGGGGGGTTTAGAATTTAACAATAATATTCATTATCGCGAATGCATATACTGCGCATGCCCTTGCAACCCAATATGTCAGGCTGCTGCCATTATACGCCACTACCAAGTAGCGATACTTCTCGTGATGTCAAGAACTTGGTCATGTGGGTTTGTTGACCAGCGTGGTGGCAAAAAGCCACAGTATGATAAGAGGTCTTACAGGCATCGTAAAGTTGTCTGCTGCTTTTCATTATAATACCAGTCAGTTGCTGTGTTATTAAATGTTAACTATTCATAGTCAGACAAGAAAATACAAGGAAAAAATGGTGCGGATTCATGATTTTCCTGACTGTAATAACAAAAATCTGCCAGATTCGCCTTATGTACTTCACCGGTTTCCAATCACTGACCATGCTCTTCGTCAATAAGTTGCATCTTGCCATATGTTTGAAGGGTAAGGGGAAAAACAGTGTGTGCGGTGCGCGTTTCGGCGGGGATGATTATGTCCCTTGATGTTTGGGTACCCAGAGTGTAATGTGGAAAAAAAAAAGCCACTAGATGGCAGTATTGACAATTTTTTTGTTAAGCCCAGTCTGGAGCTAGGTTTTGGGGCATGTCCGGGGCATGCCTCAGAGGGGAATGTCCCAGAGAATTGGAGAAAAGTCTGGAAGGTGGGAGGGGGCTGGAAAAGAGTATATAAGGAGAAAAATTGAGAGTAGGTAGTAGGAGAAATTGCAAGGAGAAATTGTGGAAGGATACATTTGACCAGACGTGTCACTCTTTTCAAGACCTGTGAAGCTTTTTGTGGATTTTTGCCTGTGTTGGAGCGTTTTCCTGTCCCAGGACATCGCAACATAGCAGCCCCATCTCAATTACCAAGGGACTGTAAATATCCCATTTTTTTTTTAATTTCAATCTTGGTCAGTAGAGTAGATTGTAGATTAGTTCAAAGGGTTTGTTTAATTAAATCTATTAAAGTTCTAAAATTTTGTCTGTCATCCCTTGCTGTCCGCTACGCCATAACAAATTGGGGCCATAACGAGAGAAACATTCCGCAGAGGCAGCCGGTGGACGGAAAAGCGAAGAGGCGAGAAACATCCCTTGAAATGGATGAGATTATTGACCCAATTTCAATCATTGTTCTTGGTTAACACAAATGTGAGTAATCGATCCATTGGCGGTTAAGTACACAGTTTCCCTTTTAATGAAATGTTAAAGCGAGTGAATAATATTAAATAAAAATGGTTAATTCACTTGCTTAATAGGCAACTCCTCATGAAAAAAACTACAATGGATTTTTCGCGTTAACTACAGTCACATTCTGCAAAGCAAGCCATCACACCTGTGCTACATGATTGTTTAATAGAAAACGAAGATTGAAATGCCCACTTTTTGCGTTCAATTGATGCGTTTTATCTCTCGTCTAAACAAAGAGAAATAGCAACACCTGAGAAGATAGTTAAAGTATCTTTAATCAAGGAAAATGACTGAAAACAGATCAAGACTAAAAATCAGTTTGAAGCCATGTTTATCGCCCTCTCTGCTCTCTGTCCACCGGCCGCCACTGTCATTAGAGCGTGTAAAAACGTCAAGCGTACATCCAGTCAAGAAAATTTAGTTTAATTTCTAGTGCTGCTATAACGGCGGCAGCCTGTTACTGATGACACACCGGGTTGCGGAGTATATGCATTTGCGATATTAAATAGTAATGTTAAATTCTTGTTTCCTAGTATTGATTTTCACCATGGATGTGTTATAAGAACTGGATACTGAACTGAAAATGGCCGCCCATTCATTTCAATGGAAATTGCTCAGTGGCGCAGCACGCCGACATGGGGCCTTATATCCGGAGTCACGCGGACACGCGCTTTGTGACTTTTCGCTCACACATGCGTAGTGTGGGGCCCATGAACGCACTGACGCCTGAGGTATCTATGACAACGGTCCGTGCTTGAAGTACTCCCACACAGGATGCGTGTTCACGACCAATGTTTTTTTTTTTTTAAAATTGAAAATGCATTCCAATCAATTCACATTTCTTTACAAGTTTCTCTTACAAAAGTTGTTAAAGAATACGTAACAGAATTCTAAGATGGAGTTAAATTATACAATACATAGAGTTTCAAGCAAGGAAACAAAATAAAAATAAACAAAAAATAAATCATTAAAATAAGATAAACAACCTTTGGGGTCTGCTAAATAGATGGAGAAAAATGGAAAAGTCTAAATAGTTTAACAGTTTTCGCCAATTTAATATTTCTAAGTTTAAGTTTTCAATTGTATTTTAATATGTTTTCAAATCAGTGACATTTAAAAAATGTAAAAGGAAGGCGTTCTTTAAAGCCATATCATTTTGTGGATGTAATATTTAGCAAAGAGTTTAATTAGATTAATTAATTATGTAAATTTCCTCTGCCGAGAAGTTGGGGTTGTTAAAAATGAGTAATATATCAAATCTTAGTTAATGTAACATTTTTGTCATATCTACTTGAAAGGTATTTCTGTAAATCAAACCAGAACAAGGTAGCATGAAAATAATCCACAAACATATGTTCGATGGTTTCCCCTACATAGCCACAGAAAGTGCACATGTTATTAACAGTAGGGAAGACCTTACAGATATTAGCTTTAACAGGGTAATATCCGTGTACAATTTTAAATTGAAATTCTATAAGGAGTTATATACTTATGAGGTAATAGAAACACAGCATTCAATTGTTTTCTTTTTAAGTACAGCCATTTATATTTGCATACGGGAGTAGCAATATCAACAAGAAGATTTATAACAAAAGTGTTACGGCACATTTTATCAAATATAGAGATTCCATTAATCGTAAGGGGACAAGTATTCAATGATATAGTGTTATGTATGAGTATTTTATGTAAAGCACTGTATATCATTTGTAAGTGGAGATTTGTTACATGCTGTTTTTGCTGCCTTGCTGGTCAGCTATTTATTTTGTTAATCAGTACCCTCTGGTGGTGTGTCTGTAGCAAAACATGATCTGATGTCATCTCACTTCTTTGAAATAGACTAGTGCTTTCTAGAAGCTTCTGGCATCTTCCTGCCTGGACGGGGCGGGATTACCCAGGAATCCTGTAGATCTTTCCAGAATGTTGCTAGTCTATATAAATGCTGTGAATTTGGTCACCAGAAGCAGAGTTTTTGTTTTGGCAACAGAGTTACATAGTGGCATTAGAGTGTTATTAGAGGATTGAACAGTGGATTATTTGTAAAGGTTTTTTTTTTATCAGTGAAGAATAAATTTGTTTAAGTTGTCATTGCTGGTTTTCTTTGTTGTGATTTTCAAGTCATAACAATAGCATCAACATTTACGCTTTGTGCTAAATGGATTAAATTCTTTGGAATACTCTTGATAATCATAGCAAACTCCTGTTGGGAAATATAACAGTTAGGTCTATATTTGCCCAAGAAATTCTCATATGTACACAAATCCCCATTCACATTCAGAAGCTGATTTACAGTATTTGTATTGTTCACAAACCAATTATGTATGAACAGTGTTTTGATTCTGTTTAAAATATACTGCCCGGCCAAAAAAAAAAAAAAGTCACCATTTGGAAATTAATGAACAAATTCTATAATTGGATCATTATTGCGGTTATTAATATGTTTCAGCTGGCAATAATCATTTTTACCCTGACTGATGAAGCGCGTCGCTACTCATTTCTTAAAAAATCATGTCGGAAGACACATCCCTTGATGGTGGAAAAGATGTTACAGTATTTCAGAACGGGCAAGTTGTTGGCCTGTATTTAGCAAAGAAAACCATGAATGACAAAAACAAGTATGAGGAATCATTTTCACAAACAAATACGCCACCACAAAGTCCTGACCTTAAACACATTAAAAGTTATTGGGATGTGCTCAAGAAAGACCACCGAGTGGTTCAACCATTATGTCGAGAAGACAAGATCTCGGCCAAAAATTATGGCATTTCTGATCGAAAATAAATGTTCTGGCATTGCATATAGTTGTCAAAACAATGACAAGACGAATATGCGCTGTAATCAAAGCTACAGGAGTTCCAACTAAATATTTGAGTGTGAGACTTTTTTTTTGGCCGGGCAGTGTGTAAGTGTTGTTCCACAGAATACAATTGTGAGGGGAGAAATTATGTTTAAAAAGGAGAGCCCAACACAATAAGATTTGTAGATGAAAATTGGCTAATTTTACAGGGAGTTTTCCGACATTGTAAGGGCATAGCAATAAAAAATTCAAGCCACCAACTTTATTGAAAAAATAATTAGGGAAAATATTCCACAGAGAGTTTGGCTTCTTCAGATATCCTTTAATCCAACTGATTTTTCAGATTTCATTGAAAATAGAGAAAGTCAATACATTTAGACCGTCTTCAGCCACAGGGTCAGAGATAACAGATTTTTTAATGTTGTGGGGCTTATTTTTCCATATAAATTTAAAAAGGATCCTATCCATTTGGGAGCATATAGATTTGGAGACATCTAAAGATGAGAACAAGTAAGACGCTCTTGACATCCCTTTTGCCTTGCTTAACAACACTCTACCATCCATTAATTTTTTTTTTATTATCTCAATAAAAGGAAGAAGAATGTTATCCCTAACTTTGAAAATTATTTGGAAATTTTAATTCCTAGATAGGTTACAGTGTCTTTAACAGGAATACCACTTATTTAATTCACATCAATATTACTTAGGGGTAAAATTTCTCATTTTTTCAAATTATTTTAATCTGGAAATTTCTGAAAATTTAGATATGACAGAGAGAGCCCAAGGAATTTCATTACTACTTTTTAAAAAATAGAGTAGTATCATCTGCTAATTGTGATATTTTGAGTTCTTTGCCAAAAACATCAATTCCTTTAAAAGAATTCTGTAGGATTAAATAGTTTAGAACTTGAGCTACAAGCAAGAAGATACAGTGCCGTGAAAAAGTTTTTGCCCCCTTCCTGATTTTTTTTTTTTTTTTCCTATTTATCACACTTAAATGTTTCAGATCATCAAATTTTAATATTAGACAAAGATAACCCGAGTAAATACAAAATGCAGTTTTTAAACGATGATTTCATTTATTGACGGGAAAAAAGTTATCCAAACCAACCTGGCCCTATGTGAAAAAGTAATTGCCCCCTAAACCTAATAAATGGTTGTGCCACCCTCAGCAACAACAACTGCAATCAAGCGTTTGCCATAACTGGCAATGAGTCTTTCACATCACTGTGGAGAAATTCTGGCCCACTCTTCTTTGCAGAATTTTTTAAATTCAGCCATATTGGAGGGTTTTCATGCATAAACGGCCTGTTTAAGGTCATGCAACAGCATCTCAATCAGATTTAAGTCCAGACGTTAACTGGGCCACTCCAAAACCATCATTTTGTTTTTATAAGCCATTCAGAGGTGGACTTGCTGGTGTGTTTCAGATCATTGTCCTGCTGCAAAACCCAAGTGCGCTTGAGCTTGAGGTCACAAACTGATGGTCGAACATTCTCCTTCTAGATTTTTTGGTTGAGAGCAGAATTCATGGTTCCATCAATTACGGCAAGTCGCCCAGGTCCTGAAGCAGCAAAGCAGCCCCAGACCATCACCCTACCACCACCACGTTTGATTGTTGGTATGATGTTCTTTTTATGAAATGCTATGTTAGTATTACAGCAGATGTAACGGGGCACACACCTTCCAAAAAGTTCAACTTTTGTCTCGTCAGTCCACAGAATATTTTCCCAAAAGTCTTGGGGATCTTCAAGATGTTTTTCGGCAAATGTGAGACGAGCCTTTCTGTTCTTTTTGGTCAGCAGCGGTTTTTGCCTTGGAACTCTCCCATGGATGCCATTTTTGCCCAGACTCTTTCTTATTGTTGAATCATGAACACTGATTTTAACTGAGGGATGTGAGGCCTGCAGTTCTTTAGATGTTGTTCTGGGTTCTTTTGTGACCTCCTGGATGAGTCATCGATGAGCTGTTGGAGAAATTTTAGTAGGCCAGCCACTCCTGGGAAGGTACACCACTGTTCCCTGTTTTCTCCATTAGACTAATCTAATATTATTGGAAATGCGACGTCCAGGTATGAATCCATTTTGATTTTCATGAATAATGTCATTCAGCCCACTTTTCAATCTTTTGGCTAAGACAGAAGCAAAGATTTTATGATCATTATTCAGTAATGTAATGCCACGCCAATTATCAATAAATAAGGGATCCTTATTTGGTTTTGGAATTAGGATTATTAGACCCTGTTTTAAGGAATGGGGTAATTCTTCTTTGATAATGGCTTCGTTGTATACCGCAAGCAAGATTTGTGAAATACAGAGGAGCAATGCCTGGTAAAATTCTGAGGTAAGGCCATCTTTTCCAGGCGATTTGTTGAATTTTAAATTTTTATGCCCCATTTTACCTCCTCAATAGATAATGCTTCATCACATTCCTCTTTAAAGCGGTTACTTGCTTTTTTGACATCAGTTAGAGAGTTAAATATTCTAGAGCTGTTATAACATATATCCTTTTGGTATAAAACTGCATAAAAATTTGATATATATTTAGAGATCATGGTACAACCCTATTCCGAAATAGTTGGGACGAAGTGTAAATTGTGAATAAAATCAAGATGCAATGACTTTCGGATCACGTGAGCCAATATTTTATTTACAATAGAACATAAATAACATTTTGAATGTTGAAAATGAGATATTTTACTTTTTTTTTGTTATTTGGCATCTCCAATCCCACCCGAATCTGGAATGTCCAATTGGGGAACTATGTACAAGGCTTTTCGCATATGCGGCCCCCTATTGCCAACTCAGCAGAGTGAGACAGCTTGCGGCTCTCCTTCGAAGCATGCGGCCGTCGCCACCGCTTCTTATACACTCATTGGTTGAAACTTCGCAAGCTCAGAACAGGGGCGGAGGATACCCGAACATAAACGAGCTTAGAATCTTCCTAACGAGCGCCCGTCTGGCCAGCAGGAGGTGCCTGAGAACTTGTTATTTTACAATACCCTATCCCGTCAGACCCTTCCCAATTTGCATCCCTGTAGCGCATTGGCCATTTTTGCATTACTCTGAAAAAAGCTGCCAACCACTGCTGGCTGATATGAAGCGGGGATCGACCCCGCGCCATGATAGTCACTTCTGCTTCGCAACGCGATGCTTTACCGAGTGAGCTGTCCAGCAGCGACATTTTACATTTTTATCCACAAAATGAGCTTATTTCAAATTTTCTGGCTGCAACAGGTCTCAAAAAAGTTGGGACACAGGCAAAATAAGGGCTGAAAAAGCAATTAATATATAAGAGAATCAGCTGAAAGAACATTTAGCAAGTTATTAAGTTAACTATCATCAGGTGTGTAACATGATTGGCCATAAAAAGGATGTCTCAGAGAGGCTGAGTCTCTCAGAAGTAAAGATGGCCAGAGGCTCTCCAACCTGTGAAAGCTTGCATAAAAAAATTGTGGAATACTTTAAAAACAATGTTCCTCAATGTCAAATTGCAAAGGCTTTGAAGGTCTCATCATCGACAGTGCATAACATCATGAAAAGATTCAGAGAAACTGGAAAAATCTCTGTGTGCATAAGGGACAAGGCCGAAGACCTTTACTGGATGCCCATGATCTTCGGGCCCTCAGACGCCACTGCATCACTCACCGGCATGATTCTGTCATTGACATTACTAAATGGGCCCAGGAATACTTCAAGAAACTACTGTCTGTAAACAGAGTCCGCCGTGTCGTCCACAGATGCCACCTAAAACTCTATCATGCAAAAAGGAAACCATTGTTGAGCATGATCCAGAAGTGCCGCCGTGTTCTGTGGGCCTGTATTAAGACAAGGAAGGAAGCCTGTATTAAACAAGATTGGGATCAAATTCCAGAGGGAATGCTAAACCATGGTAAACCGGCCCCTGTCCCAACTTTTTTGAGACCTGTAGCAGCCATCAAATTTGAAATGAGCTCATTTTGTGGATAAAATTGTAAAATTTTTTAGTTTCAACATTTGTTATGTTATCTCTGTTCTATTGTGAATAAAATACTTGCTGGTGTGATTTGAAAGTCATTGCGTTTTGATTTTATTTACAATTTACACTTTATCCCAACTATTTTGGAATTGGGGTTGTATAATCAGCTGTTACACAGTTTTCAATTTTTAATTTAGGTAGAGAGTTTCTCTCCAGATTTCTTTTTTCTATACCAAAGAAGTACTTAGTGTTTTTTTCACCCTCTTCAAACCATTTTAATCTGGATCGTATAAAAGCACCTTCGGTTCTCTCTCTATAAAATTCCTGTTGAAATTTAGCTACTTGTGGAGACAGACTATGATCTTCAAATCTGTTAGATGTCAATTCCGAAATATCTTTTATTAAATTTTCTAATTTTGATCTTTTCTTTTTGGCCAACTCCTTGCTAAATTGAAGTGCAAATTTCCGAATTTCATATTTAAGCAATTCCCAAAACTTTCCATATTCATTGTGAAGAATTTCGTAATTCCAGTGCTGCTGAATGAGTTGTTTTATAACTTCAGTAAATTCCTTATTACATAATAATGAGCTATTACATTTCCAGTGGTTAAAAATCCTTTTGTGACCTTGTTCTGTAAGGTTTAGTTTAAGCTGGATTGTTTTATGATCAGTCATTATAGCAGGACAATTTTCTTCTTCTGTGACCTGTCTTTCAAAGTCCTTTGAAATTAGCCAAAAGTCAATTCTGTTGTAGAACAAAGAGATACATTTTTGTTGCTCCAACTGTATTGTAGATCAGTTGGGTTATGATGTCTCCATATGTCCAATAAGTTTAATCGTGTACAAAAATGAATAAGATTGTTCTCTCCATCTCTGGATCTTGGGGGTTTTCTGTCCAAATGTTGTGACCACACCATATTAAAGTCTCCTCCCAAAATGGTTTTGGCAGAAGGATATTTATTTGTAAGGGAATTAATTTTTTTTTCTCGCCCCCCCAGTAAGGAACAGTTTAGAGAGTCTGAGTTATAACCGTAAACAGTCCCCAACAAAACAAAATAATTGTCTAACTTTCTAACACCGAAAAAACCCAATGTCCTTTTTCATCAGATAATATTTCCAACACTTAACCTTTATAGTTGTCCTTTAATATAGTAACTCCAGCTGAGTTGTTGGACCCATGAGGTAACCACAAGTCTTTGCTCCATTGGTTCTTCCAAAATGAATTGTCTTCTGCACATGAATGGCTTTCTTGAAAAAAAAATTAAATCAGTTTTTGCTTCCTTAGAATACAGGAAAAAAGCTTTTCTTTTAATAATGTTTCACAGACCCCTAACATTTACAGATAATAAAATTAACTCCAGTGTAAACCTTTTATATCAAACTTTGAAAGATCTTTTTTTTTAAAATAATAATAATTATTATTATTATTTTATTTATTTTTTAAAATAAATTTGGCATCTTCAATCCCACCCAAATCTGGAATGCCCAATTGGTGAACTATGTACAAGGCTTACTCGTATGCGACCCCTTGCTGCCAATTCAGGAGAGTGTAGACAGTTCGCGGCCCTCCTCTGAAGCACCCGCCTGTCAGCCACCGCTTCTTATACACTCATTGGTTGAATCTTCACAAGTTCAGCACGAGGGCGGAGGATACCCGGACATGAACAGACTTAGAATCTTCCTGACGAGCGCCCGTCTGGCCAACAGGAGGCGCTTGAGCAACGAACAAGGCAACTATTATTTTCCCTTCCCGGCAGTCCCTTCCCAATTTGCAACCCTGTAGTGCAATAGCCAATTGTGCGCAACTCTCAAAATGCTGCCGACCCCTGCCGGCGAAAGACCTTTTAAAATGTCAACTATCCAAAAACGACTCCTGTTTTAATTAGAAGCCTTGGAGACAACAACAGACTAACATTTTTATCATAAACCAACCTTATGTAGTATCATATTTGTTACAAGCAAAACAAGCAAAGGATTTAACACGAAATAAAAATTCTGCCAAAAACTAGAACGATGATTTCAATTAAGGTAGCAAATAAAGATTATATCTGAAGACCATTGAACAGTTCAGTCAAACCCTCAGAAAAGGAGTTTACCTCATAAAAAGCTTTTTTTTGTTATATAATAGAACAAAAAAGTGATGTGACATGGGACAAATAATATTTTGAGCACCTGCGAGTGTGAAATCTGCCGTTCACATTAACTATTTGCTGCATTGCGAATTTCTTTTCCACCTACCTATGCTTTACATCCAACAAAATACACTGTAATACCGTTCTCCCAAGCTTTTGCGATGAGGGGCCACAGAGCAGTTCTTGCATCCTTGTCTTCTTTGGACAGGTCTTCGCCAAAACGCAGCTTGTTCACTCGCAGAAAGCCGTTACTCTTTGCCTTTCTCCAGAATTCATCTCTTATCGCTCGGTAGGCAAAGAGAATGATGATTCCTCGAGTTTTGTTGCTGTCTCTTCTTCCCAGTCTGTGTGCCACTTCGATTCCATCAGCAGCTTTTGCTCCAAGCTCCGGAGCCACTCTCCGACACACCTAGGAAACCCTCTGTTTAACATCCTCGTTGTCTCATTCAGGAACCCCGTAAAGCCGGAGGCACCATCTCCATTTATATCTTTCAGCCTCGGCAACTCAATCCAGCAATGAATGACTTTCCACCTTTTGTTTCTCACATTTTGTTTTCAGCAATGAGTTCTCAATCTTAATTTCTTTAATTTCTCTGTTGCAAACTCAGGAGATTCTTTAAGTTCTTAAATGTCTGATGCATTGCTATTGATCACTGGTGCTAACTCGTCAGCTCTGTCATTTACTGCTTTTAGAATGGTCATCTGTAAGTCATACAGTAGGGCTCCGATTCCCTGTGATTAGCTCTCTTGGTCATTGGGCTATTAATTGGAGTGTCCAGGAGCGGCACCAGTTCAACTTCAGTCAACTGCACACAAGCGTTGCTCATTGCAGCATCACTGTGCTCACCTGGGTTACTTTTCGGTGTATTCGGAGTCATTTCTTGTCATTTGTTTTCTTCTTTTTTCCCCTGGTCACTCATCTTTTCTTTGAAAAGTTCTGTTGGAAGCATTGTGTTTCTTGGAAAAGCGCATGTATCAAACTTGCTATCTCGCCTAGGTTTCTTTTTCGATATTAATAAAACTTAGTCACACAACTTTAACTTCATAATGTGATAATCTATTTCCTGAGTTGATAGTCTGATTAACTAAAACTTTACCGATGAATTTTGGCTTTCTTAACGGTGTTAATTATAATGTTGGACTCAAAATTATCAGGAGATATTTTAAACAGCTTGCTACATCACCGCCATTTTGCCCGAAGTCCGTTCACGATCAATGTTCTCCAGAAAAGTAGCTAATTCTTTCCACAGTGAAACCCATGCAATAGCTCTGTACCGAATGGGCAAACATAGCACTCGGTGCATGCTTAAACATATACTGTTTTGCGACATAGTGAATAATTTTATTTCCCTGTTAAATAAAAATATTCACTTTGTCACAAAAAATGTCAGCAAAACAGTTGACTTACTGCTCTATAAGGTGACAGTTCAATCTTGTTTTCCACGCAGTTTAAAGCGACATGTATTCGTAGAAAGTGAAACGTTTCGTGCTTGTTAGCTTGCAACCTCCGCTATTCTTACTGGATTCAAGGCGATAACCCAACTGCACAAAGCACTGCCCATGGTTTATGAACAGATAAGTTTTCAAGTAGATGATGTTAATTAAAATATTTAGCCAATTCTGACAAGCAAAATTACTTTTAGCGTATGTATGCTCAAAGCTCATTAAATCCATCCATTCTCTATCCCGCCTCTTCCCTACTAAGGTCGTGGGGGAACTGGAGCCCATTCCCGCTGACTGGGCGAAAGGCAGGGACCCACCCTGGACAGCTTGCCAATCCATCGCAGGGTGCACACACCATTCATTAAATTCATTCATGAAAACTTTTTTCATCAAACATATGTCCACAGAGTGGATAAAATTTCAGTGTTTTCTGCCTAATAGCAGTTTTTACTATCTATAAAACATCAGCCTTAGGACATATCTGTTTTATCCTCCTATTGTTTAAGTTAACATACGCTGGAGCCTTTCCCCCTAGAAAGAATTCCGTATCCAACCCCAACTTTTTTCGGCTTTTTATTTTTCGGAAGGATTTTAAAAGGGGGCGCCATATATAAAATGCTGCGCATGCCCTCGCAACCCTGTGTGTCATCAGTAACATAGCTGCTGCCGTTATATGCTTTTACCACGTTTATCAGTACAAGAAATTGAACTCTAAATTTTCTTGACTAAATGCACGCTTGACATTTTTACACACCAGAATGTTTCTCTGGATACTCAAACATCAAGGTAAACCGAAATAGTGCTGATTTTATTCGATTTTAGTGGAGTTTGAATACAGAATTCTTTCCCTTCCCCTAATATAGGATTTCTAAATTCGTAAGTCCTCACATAATCAGCAGCCCAGTTATAAATATACAAAAAGTCAATCTTCATTTTGTTCTCATCTGTTTCTTTCTTCTGGGACTCTCGCATTTTCTCTGTGCTGATGGAGTTCAGCAGCATCAGCAAATCTCCGCAGCATCACTCCCGTACACGGATGCTGCTCACTAACAGTGTGTCGCTCACATCTCATCTTGTCCAGCGTTTCCAACCCACTGAACACTGCTAGCTAATAAAGGCTGAACTACAAATACTGTCTCTGTTTGTGCAGTGCTGTCATGCAAGTTCGGCGCATGCATAAAATAATAGATACTTCATATTTAATATCTTAATCTCTATAAGTTGTTGAAAAGTTACAACATCAAGTATACACATCTCCTATTGTTTTAATAATTGAGAACGTGCATGCAACGGTAAAGAAATGATTCACTGTGCTTTTTTTTGGGCTGAATTTATACCATGCTGAAAGTGCACATATGGACATAGGCAATGCTGCTTAACTACGTAGCCAGCATATAATACATGAAGCATCAAAACAATACCGTGAATCGGTGTAGGACATTCAAAGTAATGGAAATAAACAACTCAGTTTAGGGGCATCTTGAACATTTTAATACGGAAAAAAGCAAAGCAAGTGTTAGCTGCATGCACGATTACAGGATGTTACCTTCAAGAGTTACCGAATACACGCCCGTTACCCAACCTTAGTTAACCAACAACAGCCTTTGCTTCCTTACTGTATATTAAGTAACATTACA
Source organism: Gymnothorax javanicus (assembly GCA_029692085.1). Lineage (NCBI taxonomy): Eukaryota > Metazoa > Chordata > Actinopteri > Anguilliformes > Muraenidae > Gymnothorax > Gymnothorax javanicus. Next base: position 101,592,195 of record CM056198.1, read on the forward strand.
TAAAACATGGAAGCAGTCGAGTCGCTACATAACAAGGACATTCATCAAATACAATAAATGAAAATATAGGTGTCGTTACACCTGGGGCCTATTGCACAAAAGCAGGATAAGGGATTAGCCCAGTATCAGCTCGGGATTAGCCTGATCTCAAGCCCCATGTCAATTGCACAGAGCGAGTGGGCTAAGCCATGGCACTAGTTACTATAGATACTAAGTCTGTGGAGCTAACCAGCTCCAGAGCAGGCTTACCAGGAAGCTAAGCTCATGCTAATGTCAATGAAATAGCCGATATTTGATCATTATATTTAAGTATCCATGTGACAGTCACCATCACACTTCAATCAGTCCCCCTTCCATATCACATTTTATCCATATTTAGAATCCGTCATTATCAGATTTGTCCTGATTCCCCAAGTTGAGACTTCCTACTGAGTAGAAGATGAGCAGTGCTGTATGAAGTGGGTTACCGTGTTTCAGCGCGGTCTTAAATCACTGCAGTAACCCCCTTCATACAGCACTGCTGCTATTATTCTCCGTCTTACTCTGACTGCGACGGGTAAGGTAGAGTCGCTGCCTTATCGCCGGAAACGTGTGCAATGTCGTTCGCTTCGCAATACTGGAATCAAACATTTTCAGGAGGTTCCTTGACGTTATTTTCTGACGTTAATATTTTACTTTTTAATTTGAATATGCCCCCATCAGCAGTGATTAAAAGCAGAAAGTAAAGTCAACTCGTCTGAAAATGTCTTCTAGCTCGGACTATCATTTCAGTTTGTGCAGGACAAAAAAGAGCTTGTAGCAAAATTGTAGTATGTATGTAGTGGGGACCTACCCGTGTCCCCAAACATCAACAAAAGTGTTCCAACGAATCGAAAGGCAGGGGTGGGTCTTCTGCGCCAGTTCCGTGCTCATGCATGACAAGTGGGTGGGACTGAGCACGAAAGGAACTGGTAGACAGTGGCACTACCGATGCGGCAGAGTGAAGCATGGTGGAAGCTAAACCGAAAAAAAGACGCTCGAACGAGTGCTTGTTGAGGAAAAAGGAATGCAATCGCAGACATGCGAAGTCCCGAATAAACATAGGGAAAGCATACCAACATTGGAGAGAATTCCAGGAGTTGAATGGTTTTAATTCTGATGCCCAGGTCGCCTTGTTTCTACTTGAGGTGAGTAGAGCTGGTGCTAACTCGGTTGGATGTGAATTGTAAATTGTCATCCCAAGCAAAATTGAGGGAAGCTCGTGTATTGTTTTTGTAAGGCTATCTTGCATAGATCATGCTGGTCAGAATGAATCAAACAGTTGAGAGATCGATATTTCCTCTTTGGAGCGAGCGAGTTTACTAATTCTGTCTGATCAAACCAGAGTTTGTGTTTGTGTAATAAAATTTTTTCTCTGGTTAGTACTCAGAGTTGAAATTCATCGATGAATGTATAACCGCATGATAAGTTTAGCTAAAAGTGGTGATCTATGTGACGTTGTTAATACTCATTTTGTAATGTCGAGCTAAGATACTTGTCAGATACCTTGTTGTAGCTAGCACTAGTGGTGTAAATTATCGTCTGGCAATGGTCGTCATTGTTGCTACCGGGCGTTTATCACAACGAGTTGTACACGGCCATTTACCCAGCTGAGTGAGCCATGCTTCAGCTGCTTTCACTCCGGACACGAAATGAATTTTTTGCACAATTACACGTTTCGTGTGTATTCGCGTCTTTGCATTGACTTTGAATGTAATCTGTCGCGTGAAAAATTCGTTTTGCGTCTGGTGTGAAAGCAGCTTTATTCAGAAGTTTCACTTCGAGAAAAGCGAGTTCATGTTCCAAGCTTCTGAAGGGGAGGGGCGAGTGGCTCTGTTGTGTTTTGAGAACGTTGCAACTGTCAACAATAGAGACGTCATATCGCTGATACGGCCTTTAAGAAGAAAGCAGCGCGTTTTACTGCCGATGGCTAATTTTTATTCATTGAAACACATGTTCATCAAGCAAAATGATTGACAACAGGTCAAGAATTATTAACGCTCATTTTAACTTAAGAAGGAGAACTAGCGACACCTGATTGTCCTTAAACCCCGTTCACACAGCTCTGTGACCTTACGAAGACCATGCTGATTACCCCGATCTGAAAAAGTAATCAAATCGGGGCATTATCACGGTCAAAATCCAGCAATTTGGGAAATTAAAGACCTCATCACGACTGTACAGCGATGCTTCTACGTCAAAAGCGCTGCTGACTCGCTGCCACTACGATTACACTTAGACCAATGACTAAGCGGTTGTTTCTACTACTTTGCCGCAACGACGTACAGGACCATACAACGTTGTTACACAGACCTAGAAGACTGTAGGACGATGTCGCTACGCTGGTGCTGACCATATTACGCTACTAGTATGATTTGTGGCGATGTTTATGCAATTGTAATTACTGTATGCATTATATTTCTTTGGAGTCTTATATTTCCGTCCCCCACCCTGAGCCCGTGGACCATCCAAGCCCTGTCCCTCACCATGAGCGCTGGCTGCCGCTGTCCTGCTGTCCTGATCCGGTCCTGATCTAGTTCTGCATCATCCTCAACATGCCACTTCCTGGAGTGACCGATGCCACTGTTTAGATGGACTTTAATGGATCTCTTTTTCCATTTCTATTCCGTTTTACTTTTTTTTGTTATTAATTAGCTAGCCCGCGGAGGATGGGCTTCCCCACTATAGCCGAGTTCCTCCTGAGATTTCTTCCCACTGGGGAGTCTTTTCTCACCACTGTTTTGAGGATTTTTCTCCCTACTGGGAGTTTTTTGCCTAATTTGCTGTAGTGGGGAAAAGGATTAGGCTGGGGGCTGCCCTTTCATTCTACTCATGAACTTGACTTCACTTTACTTACTGGCGCTTGACTTACTGGCGGTGCGCCATGATCAATTTCGTGTAGCGGAAACCCTGAAAAGGCCAAATTTTCTGAAGAAAATTTGTGGGCTTGCTTCAGCGAGAAAAGGTGAAGAGGTTGGCATATAAAATGAAGGTGCTTGGAAACTGAGAGGCAAAGGAAATTGCTGAAGAATTGTAGAAAAACTGCTGAAATGTAAACACAAGACTTTAAAGCTAAAAGTTATTGTTTAAGGAATTGTGACTTTTCAGCTGCATCATGACCGAGTCAACTCTCCTTCAACCCAGCTGTAAAAAAAAAAAAAAAAAAGGTCAATTGGAGTCAATGAGGCTGACGCATTTCTCTCTATGGCTCTGTGCATATCTAGGTCAACGCACTGCATGCTGAGAAATTCGTTTTATAGTGGACCAAACATGGCAAGCCACATTGGCAGACTGCCGCAGCTGTTGTTGCTTATAGCGCATTGTCAGTGTCTCCCCCAGATAGACCCCAACTATACAACCTTGGCCTGGCCAATTAGTGAAATGCTACTTTTCGCGGCTCTCTGTTCATTTCTGTGAGCTGTGTGTTCGCAAGCTAAATCGCTAATAATAACAAGCTGCAAGATATCGTTAACACATGTTATGATATTATTCATGGTTCCCTTTTTATTTCTGTGCTATTATTAGCTAGTAAGCTAGCATAAACACAGTGCACAGAACGTGTTCGAAACAGGTCAAACTTGAGCTTTGAAATTGCCATCACTGCAGATGACATAATCAATAGCTAGCCAACGTTAATTATTAAACTACTCAATGAGTGTGGAAAAGTTATGTCTGCTGGCTTAGCAAGGACGGCAGTTACAGTCATTTTGATACCAATATTGCGAAAAGTTTCTTGTATATACTGGAATAGGAGCTCGAGCAATTGTTTTCCTCTTGGCAATTTTTTCACTGTAACGTGCTCTCATGGACCCGCCCTGAAAAAAGACCGGTCTTTGCTGCCTTAAATGTGCTCTCTTGGAGCTGGTTTGAGCGATTGTACAAACGAGGATACCGAAAAGTGTTTCACTGAGTTTGACGCAGAAGAATGAGATTTGTCTAGGAAATATATCAATCTTAATCTGAACGATGATAATGCTGAGGCCAGGAAAAAGTCCAGCATAGGGCAGATTTGAACCGCAATACCGCTATGCCACAATTTCGCTGAGCCATTGGAGTTAATGGTTAAAGCATTTAGTCAAACGGAGACTTTAGCTAAGGCATCTCTTACGTACTACTGCCTCTACCTCAAAGATATTAAGTCCAATCTATGAAATGGAGGTACCGTACTGAAGAGGAGAGTTGGCTGGGCAAAATACGTCAAAATTGTGTGTGAGGTGCCAAAAATGTGGGAAGACGGGCAAGTTATAAAACTGTGTCTTTCAGCTTCCCAACCAGCATTTTCTTGTCTGATTTAATATAGGAGTTAATGGAGTTTCGGCTAGTGCTCCCGTCGCTTTTTAGCTCATACTGCCAAAACCGTCTATCCAATATCTTGCATAGTTATATTTTCTTGACCAGCACAACTTTTGCTACAACTTGGATATAAAAATATTTATGTGGAGTGAATGCTGTGGGAGTTAGAGCAAGTTTAAGAGAAGACTTCTTTACAATTTTACAGCTGTTTGCCACTCTAACAGTGACGTCACCACACTGTAAGTTCCCAGAATAGATTGCAGCAGAAATTATTTTTAAAAATTATAGAATTTATGAAAAATTTGAACAGTGAAAAAATTATACAAGCTTAAGTTAACATTTTGCAGTTTGAATGACATTTCTAGGGAAAAGTATGACAGAGTAAAAAAATTGCAGAAAATAGCTAAGTCAGCACAAAAATGACTTGATTCAATAGGAACCCAAAAAATGACATTTAAAAATAAATATGTCAAAAATTAAAAAGAAAATCAAAAATCTGTACATATGCAATGTATTTCAGAACAAGCTGAATTTTTTTAAAGTTTGAACGGAGTCAGTAGCTTTAACGGTGCAGGAGGAGTTAGTCGGCTAAATTTAGGCAGAAGAAGAAAAAGAAGAATCAAGAAGAAATAAGAGCATAGAGTGTGCTGCTTCACTGAAGCAAGCATACAATAATAAATCAGGTGGGAAAGTAGGGTCATCTTCTCATAGACTTCTACAGCATTTAACTTCTTTCTGCAACCACCGACGTTGCCATCTGCTGGCCATTAAATAGAATGCAAATTTTAGAGATTTTCGTATCGGCCTCACTTTTCAGACCTGGGTGCTGCGTCCATCTATTTATGCAGTCTATGGTCGGCGTGTCTCAGCCCTGGTTCAGTATCAGGTTCTTATTATACATCCATGATTTTCACACATTCTTGCCAACCACGCCAATACGCATGTCTGGATTTGACGTCATTGTTTGTAAACAAGAAGTATTGCTAAAGTAGCACTAGAAATTAAACTCCTGGGGGCTGTTGCACGAAAGCAGGATTCAGAAATCGAGGATCACTGAGAAAGCGAGGCTTGACCTATTCTACTTAGTGCATCCTGGCTTAACCCGTTGCCCGTTTGCCAAGCCTGGCTGAGGAGGAGCGGCTATGTCAAGCCAGGTGTAACCAATTCGGGTAAGTGCGCATTCACGGCTTTCTTCAATAGACTGCATGGTCGATCGCAGATGTACTGATGCAGATAAGAGAGAGGACGCGTGCCGCGTACTCCTCAAGTGAGCACGAACTTATAATGCAAACCTACGAGAAAGTTAAACATATAATATGTAAAAAAAAAAAAAAAGGCAATATGCCCGCTATAATTAAACAAAGAGCAAAAGTTTAGCAGACAATTGACCTATGGCTAAGCCCCGCTCCCTCCAGTGACTCGGACAAACAATCAACATTTTAGAACAGACGCTAATGGCTGGTATCACAGTCGGAGATATTTTTCAGGATGCTATCGATGATTTTTGGCGATAGAAGGCTCAAATATCATAAAGAAGTCAGCAAATAGGGTTACCCTATGCATTGGAGGGATACATTAATGAATTTCGAGTGGAGAAGGTCAACGAAAAGTTTAAATTAGAAGCTAAAATTTTCAGGTCTCAGAGCAAACGCGATCAACCGCATCTCGTTTCTGTCGCCCTCTCACACAACAAGATAGAGGATCAGCACTGTTCCTGCACTGCAGGGTAATAAATTTAATTTACATATTATTATTGCTAGCTACCGAATTTAAGAAATCTAACCTGACATGACTGTACACCTAAGTAAACAAGGTAACATAGATGGTGAACAACGCAGCCAGGAGCTCATGTTAAGCCAACGTCTGTCAGCACTGAAGTTAGCCATAGAGTTTACTAACTTTAGCTAGTGTTAGCTAACTTAGCGATGTAAAATATAACTACATTAATCTCCAGCGAAGTGACAAGATGTTGCCTTAAACACGATGTTGACTTAGCTTGGAACAAATGTAGACATCCTTGTTGACCTTCGTTAGCTACGTTAAGCTGATAGTGGGGTCTTCCACAAAGCTTTCAGCTGCTTTCACACCGGACGCGAAACAAATTTTTCGTGCAACAGATTACATTCAAAGTCAATGCGAAGTGTCTTTGCATTGACTTTGAATGTAATCTGTTGTGCGAAAAAAATTCGTTTCAAGGTCGAAAAGCAGCTTTATCCAGAGAGAGACACTTCTCTCGGTTATGATGTGGCTTTGGGAAGGGTATAAAATACACCCCATCGCCCAGCCTCTCAGGATACCTCATATCGGAGTTAAATTTACCCCAAGCACAGCGTTTGACCATTTTTTTTAACTTAGAAACATTTTAAAACCCCATAAAAGCGAACGATTTGCAGTTTCCGTGATGCATTTCAATGGGAGTTCAGGCTCAGAATGTCCGAGTATATGGGGGGAGAATACGCACTGTGATTGGTTCATCGTATTTGAGGGCAGGGCTTAGCCATAGGTCAATTGCGGACCGACTGCATGCCTAAGTTGTCCAAAAATATGCATTTTCTTACCACAGTTCCACTGAAACTGTATAATTCAGACTGTTATACTTGTGATTTGTAGTTGGGCACTTTGCCTATGAAGTGAGCAGTGGAAGTTAATGTTGCTCTAGAAATTTATCATGAAGACTAACTACAAACATTCACAATGCAAAAAAAAAAGTACAACTATATGAACAAATTGCAATCTCTTGCTCTCATATATTTAATATAAAATACACACAGAACAAACATCACTGGTCAGAAGAGGAATTGGCAACAAGTCAAGGACAAGTGCGAGAACATTTTGCAGGCTGGTAAGTGCCTTGATTAATGTTAACAATGAACAAACGAGGGGTATTAATTTCTCACAAGCTGCCTGCTCACATATTTTGTCTGTTATGATTATTAGCTGTTAAGAAAAAGGCTCATTTATCTGGCACTGGGGGTGGCCGACCAACCCATGACTTCACTCCAGCAGAGGAGCTGGCCCTTGACATTTACCAAGGGAGGCCTGTAATGGAAGGGATCCAGAGGGGGAACAGTCACGTACTGTCACTCCTACAGAAACAGCCCCCTTCATACAATGTACATTATTCCTGTACTACATGGAACTCAACAAACCTTTTATATGGTTGTTATGTAGACTTTCTAACTTTGGTTTGCTTTGCAGTGTCTGGCAACACTCATTCTTCTGGAGCCACCAGAAGATGATCCAGTGAGTGTTCTTCATTAAAAGCATAGGCTTGGCATGTCCTGTCAACACTAGGTCAATACAAGTTCTATTGTGTATGGCAGCAGAAAGGTATTTCTGCAGCTGCAGATGACGAGGAAACTGTTTTGCTGGACTCCAGGAGGCTTGAGGTATCGGGTCAATCTTGTGGAAATACTTATTTAGTCCATAATGGCTATAAGGTCAGTGAGGTGATGGTCAAAGAAAATATATTTCTAACAGGACCCAGATGCTGTGCAACCTGTAGGACAGCCTAGCAACATAGTGAGTATTACCTATAGGAAAACCACATTACACACATTTCCTGCGGTGCTAATTGATAGGTCTTTTACAGAGTTCACAGACTCAGACATCTCTACATGCAATGCCTCAAAGGACAAACAGAGCAGACAGATGTGAAAATCAACATGCAAAAGAAACTGCAGGACTTGGGCCTGGACCAGGAAATTACAAAAGGACACAGAAAACTGGACCTAGAAATCTTCAAACTCGAAAGAGAAGTGAATTTATGTGCACTGTAAGCATGACTGTAACACAATGTAACATCATTGTTTTTCTCTCTCCCAAGCTCCAACAAGCTGACAAGTGAAGAACTTAGAATAAAAGGTCAAAAACCATTGGTGTCCTCCCTGTTTCATGAATGTTCAGTTAACTATATGGTAACTGGATCCAGTAAAGTGAGAATAATTTAGGAAGATTATGCAACAATGAAACCTAACAACCACAAACTGTGTGCTAACAATAGCAAATAAAATACAGAAACATATGGAAGAGTGACAAATATTATGCTTTATTACTAAAGGATGGGCTACATCAAATGGAAAGTCAACTAAAATACTTAACAATGGATTGATCTCTGTCCAGTCTGCCATTAACAATGTCCTCACTACAGACTAAATTTAAACCACCTTTGCAACTTCATCAGCTATTTCTGATCATCTCATCAGCTACATTATGTATTCATCAGACCTCAGTCTGTCATGGGTAGTGGGTAATTTCTCATTTCGGCCAGCTGGTGTCAGTGTCTCGCGTTGGGATACACACCTGGGTTGGATTTCGCCCAATCTAAATCTACCTATATAAACCTGTACCGCCTTTCGGTCCCCGCTTGAGTGTTTCACTTGAGTTGGTAAGGTACGGACGGTATTTGTCCGAGGTTTCTGTCTGCTACACCCTGTAGCTTCTTGTTGCAGTTTTAGTGGTGGGTATATCCATGTGAGCATAAAATTGCCGTGGAATTAGGACTTCATTTCCTTTTTTCTCGCTCTCGAGTAGGTTCCCTTCTTGGGGGCTGAATATGTAGAGCTCCTGTTTTGGTCTCGTCCTCTTTTTCCCACGAGAGTTAAGAAATCATTATTGAGAGACCGTGAAGTGTTTCTTCCTATTTCGTTCAGTTTATCCCCTGGGTTCCGAGCGTCCCCCGATTTACAGAGGCTCGTATTTTCAGTTGAATAGGCAGTCGAGTGGCTGCGAAGCATTAGACAATATTTTGTTTTTCTACTTGTTAGAATTCTATAAGGGGGATCAGGTACGAATCCCTCTCCCGTACGTCTACGTAAAGTACGGGCCGCCTAAAGAGTTCCAAAGCATCGCAAGTCAACAGTCTAGTGTCACTAGTTTTGAGTTCATGTATCTTTTGTGCGTTCCTTATTGTGGCATATATCGACTGTTTCGTTTCTCACCTTTTTTTATAAAGGGTAGTTTTCCTTTGCCCCTTGCGTCTTCTCCCCAAACATTCTGTGGTTATTTCTCGCGTTTGCGGAAGTGACTTTTAGACCCCCATTCGATCGCTCCTGGTTCTCCGAACACTGCCCTCGTAACACAGTCAGCAATATGAATAGCAGTCTTCATAACAGTATGCTACCAAAAACTAAAAATGACTTGCGTGAATGATCATTGCAATTAAAATAACAGTAGGCATTTTTAACTGAATGATATTGCATCTTTTATTAATGCAGGCTAATAAAAATAAGGCAAAATACAGAGGACCATGGAATAACTGTAAAACACATTTATTGGACTACTCAGAGTGATTGCTGATTGAACAGATAAAGCACGAGGATTAATATAGCCTGGCTCTTAGCCTGGTCTAGAGCAGGCTACCTGCATAGAATAAATTTCCATGGTAACTAATGTGCCCCTGCTTTCATGCAACTGAGACGGGGCTAAATTAAGCCAGGAGAACTGGAAAATCCCAGCTTAATTCCTTATCTTGGTTTTGTGCAATAGCCCTCTGAATATCCTGACTGGATGTACGCTTGACATTTTTACACACCCAAACATCAAGGTAAACCAAGAAAGTACTGATTTCATTCGACATTGGCGGAGGTTGTACAGGCACGGAAATCGCTGGTTACTTGCGTACCCGTGGTTCTATGAATGAGTGGAAGACCACCAGGGTGGTGCTGAAAGCACTAGTGGAAACATTCTCGCATCCGCGCTTCATCGAGAATCGTATTGAAAGATTTTCATCTCGTGACCAGCCACCACTCACGTCATATATGTCTCATGATCATTCTCGCACATTCCGAGTGACTAAAGACCCTGGCGGTTTTCCACTCAGTCAGAGAACCACAGTTACGCAAGTAACCAGCCTTCAATTTCCTTCACTCCAGACCGCCAGGGCGGTGCTGAAAGCACTAGTGGAAGACGTATACCAACCTAGTCACAAGGAACAATACCGCTGTGGCATTGCCGGCAGAGGCGCAACATTCAGCCTGTAGTATCGAGCAAAGGTGCATGCTGAAGACCAAGTCGCAGCTGTGCAAATCTCTAAGAGCAGAACACCTTGAAGAGCCACCAAGGACGTTGCCACCGCTCGTGTTGAGTAACAATGAACAGCAGAGGGCACTGTACGCCCTGTGGATTGGTAGGCCTGGGTAATCACCTCCGCTACCCAATGAGAGAGTCGCTGTTTAGACAAGGGGCTACCTTTTTTGTGCCACCAAAACAGAGAAATAGCTGGTCTGCTCCATGCAGTTGTGCGGTCCTGTCAACATAGAGACAAAGTGCTCTGACCGGGCCCAACTCTGAATGAATACTGGCTTGGTCTGGTGGTACAGCCGCCAGTGTAATTAGCTGGTTAACATACTTCGGGGCTAAGACTTTAAGGAGGAAGGCTGGATTAGGCCACAATGAAACACTCTCAACATAGGACCCCAACAGAGGCAAATAGCACTCACTGACAAGGCATGTAAGTCACTCACACGCCGAACTGTTGCAATGGTAAGAAGGAATGCCGTTTTGAGAGACAACCACTTCAAGTTGGCATCCGACAGGGGTTCATAAGGAGGCAAGCAGAGGGAGTCAAGCACAATGTCCAGATCCCATGGCAGAGTTCGCACACAACGAGGGGGATTAGGACGATATGCCCCTTTTAAGAAGGCCACCACTAGGCGGTGTGACCTAAGTGAAACCTCAGCCTCCGCTGCCCTGTGGGCTGCTAACGCTGCCACATATACTTTAAGCGTTGAGGCAGACCTGCCAAGCTCAAGCAAATGTTGTAAGAAATCCAAAATCTTTGGGACCAAACAGTTTAAGGGGTCAATACCGCACTCTGTGCAGCACGCACTAAAGACCTTCCATTTACCCATGTACAACCCGCGGGTGGACTCTGCACATGCATTCATAACAGTGTTCCTGGCCCTGTCTGAACATTCCAGGAGCAGCCTTGGGAACCCAAGGGCCACACAAACAGCTTCAGTCGGTCGGGGTGGGGATGTTCAATCCTGCCCTGCAACTGCGTCAGCAAGTCGAGCCTGTTCAGTAGCTGGCAAGGCAGTCCCACTACTAGTGAGAGCAGGGGCTGAAACCATGGTCTCGAGAGCCAATGAGGGGCGATCAGTAGCACTCGGTGGCCGTGCTTGTGAACGCGACACAACATCCTCCACAACAAAGGCAGAGGAAAGGCATAGAGGATCAGATTCGGTCAATTGTGGGCCAGCGCATCCTGGCCCATTACCCCTCGTTCGTCTCCCAGAGAGAACCACCTGGTGCAATGAGTTGTCTGACTGCTCGCAAATAGGTTGACGTCTGCTTTCCAGTATGTCTTCCATATCTGCTCCACTGTGTTGGGGTGTAGTCTCCACTCCCCTTGAGACACTTTCAATGGTGTGGCAGAGCATCTGCCACACTATTGAGGTGACCAGGAAGGTGTGCTGCCTGTATGGAGAGGAGATTGTCCTGAGCCCACACCAACAGGTTGTGAGCTACTTGGAGTGCAGCTGACGACCTCGTGCCGCCCTGATGGTTGATATAGTAAACCGCTACGATATTGTCAGTACGCACCAACACATGTTAACGTCTCAGCCCCTCCTGAAAATGATGCAAGGACAGAAGCACTGCTGTCAATTCCAGCGTGTTGATGTGTGCTGTGCAAAGTGGAGCTGGCCAAGTGCCACTCATGCCCTGGCGCCGCCATACCCCTCCCCAAACAAGGAGGGAAGCATCCGTTCGGACAACTTCTCAGCGTCCTGGAGGGGGCCAAGTGGGACTCCCCGGGTGAGAAACTGTGATTGTGCCCATAGTCTCAGAGTGCACACACAGCAACGTGTGGTTCTCACCCGCACATGTCTGTCTCTCTCTGAGCAGAGCCGCTGCTGGATCAGCCATTTCTGAAATGGCCTTAGCCACAGAAGGCCTGGCGGTATCACCGCTGTCGCTGCTGTGAGTTTGCCCAACAGCTGGAGGGAAACATATTGCTGGGTGTCTCCAGCATGAAGGCGTCTCACCCCTGACATGATTGTTCGTATCCTGTCTGGGGTGGGACATGCCAGCATTGTGTTTGAATCCAGAGTCACGACTATGAAATGTACTGGATCCAGCTTGCATTTCCTTTAGTTGACTCTGAACCCCAGAGCTGTGATGTGTTGAAGTAGCCGATGGGCGTGTTCCCTGGCCTGTTCGGGAGATGCCACACAAACAAGCCAGTTGTCTGGGTACGGAAGGATCCTTATTCCATTCTTCTGAAGCGGCTCCAGTGCAACCTTGGCGCTAGAGAGAGCCCTAAGGGCAGGATTTTGAACTGAAAAATCTTTCCCATGAATGAAAAGCGAAGAAATTGTGTGTACTCGGCAGAAGTGAACTGAAAAAAACCCCCCTGGATGAACCACAGGGTCGACCGTTTCTATGGCCCCTTAGTGTAATAATGTTTGAATCTCTTGAGTCAAGGCCTGTGCTTGTTCGGGGTTCCTGATGACTGTGTGTCTCAGCCCGAGTGCATTGGGGGCCAGCGGCAAAACTGCAGGAGATACCCCTCTGAAAGGGACAGCGGTTGTGTCCATTCAGCACATACATTAGGTTGGGGCATGTAGTGCACCTGGCCGTGTCCATTTTAGTGTCTAGCTTATTCACACAATAAGGTTACCAATCAGGCACTGCTAGCTTGGCAACCAAGCAAGTACTTAAGTGAGACAGACCGAACTTCTGGTAACCAGGAGTTAGGGTCAATTTTTTAACATAAAAGCTATTGAAGTGACTGGGCGACTCGAGCACAAATGGCACCTGTTAGCCTGGCAACCAAGGCTAAGCAAGGATAGACTTGATTGAAACTGGCAAACAATCTCTGGAAATGAGAGTTGAACCGTTTCGTTTTTTTTTTTTTTTGTCACTATGAACGGATAAAAAACTGAGCTTAGCTGACGGCAACTAACTATATTCAGCTTGGCAACCAAGCAAGCACTTATGTGAGACAGACCGCGCTTCTGGATACCAGAGTTAAGGTCAATTTTTTTACATAAAAGCTACTGAACTGACTGGGCTACTCGAGCACAAATAGCACCTGCTAGCCTGGCAACCAAGGCTAAGCAAGGATAGACTTGACTGAAACTGGCGAACGACGACTGGAAACCAGAGTTAAACCATTTTGTTTTTTGTTTTTTTTTGTCTCACTACAAACGGATAAAAAACCGAGCTAGTTGACAGCAGCTAACTGTATGGCATTCAATCGTGATCGGTAACTTAACTTATTCCTGACTTTGGCAGCCAAGGTTCGGAACAGCTCCGTTATAATCACTTACCTTCGCAGCTTCACAACCAACAGCTCGTGTGGAATTCAGAGTCCTGTGGATTCCCGCTGAAGAGCTCTTCAGCTCACGAGCTGCACAGTAGGTATGTATCCAATTCTAGCGTAAAATCTATTACTCCATGAGGGCGAGAATGAAGAAGAGACCGATATGACGTAGGTGGTACCTATATATAGGCTGGTCCATACATTCACGGGCTGGTCCAAGTCAGAGGTCTCGAGATGACAGCTTTATAATATGATTCTCTCGATGAAGTGCGGATGCGAGGATGTTTCCACTAGTGCTTTCAGCACCGCCCTGGCGGTCTGGAGTGAAGGAAATAGACATTTCCCCACACGTGTGCACCGAAGCGTGACGATACCGTGAAAAAAAAATGTATATGCTAACATCGCCTCGGAAAAACAAATCCTCATTTGCAACTGAGAGACCATTCAATCGACAGGTAGCTGCAATGAAACAAACAAAGCAACCATCATTGTTCAGTGCATGGAACAAAAGACCCAAAGATAACACGGAACAAAGTAAGTTTTTTTTCCCTGGTAAATCGCTGTTTTGGCGCTTTTTAACAGCTTGCATGATTTAACCTGGTTGCTTACAACTTCGAGCACATCGCGCTGGTAGCGACCAGCACACAGAGTATTCTGTAAAATAAAGTAACAGCTTTGCATGGTAGCAATATTGATTTCAATTATGCGTTCTTGAACTGCGGCGTTTTCCCAATTTACATTTGTAGATCCATTTTTATTAGCAACTGCATGCACCAGTAATTATGCGTGACTTCAGATTGTGACGCTTGGCCACGGTATACTTCTTCAGGCATTTTTTTTGGGAAGAGGAATGTGCCAATAATTTACTTTCCAGAGTGCATTGCAACTTCCGCGATGGTGGCAGAACTTGAGGTAGCCACACAATGCAGCCTCAGTAATCCATGAATACGTCCAATATCATACACAGGGCTGTTGCTGACATGGATAGGCTATGCTAGACGAGTCTGACGCTGATTCGGTATTTGAGTTTGACACGGAGGAGGAAGATTTACTACCATTCCTGTTATTTATCAGAACTCCACCAAAACTTAACTTTGCTGCTAAGCATATTTGATTCGTTGACTTTTTTGTTAGACTAATATCTCAACCAAGTTCTTTTTTCTGACTCATAAATTTATGAAATAAGATACCTAAAGATGATTTAAGTCGGAAGCCTTTGCGTTTTCATTTGGTTTGTTAAAATAGGGGAATTAAAGAAACAAAACTGGGAACAAGTGGCTTTCTTTGCAGGTGAAATCAGAATGAATACTCTGAAATCTTTAGACCACTGACAGTTTCAATGTTGAGATTGCTTGAAGTCATTATTCTCATATATAATGATTTTAGTATACGATTACAGTGTAGTAATAGAAAATGGGGCTAATCTGTCAAAAAATGGATAAATAAAACTACATCTCCTATCCTCAATATCTCCCTTGTAGTTGCTCAAAATGCACCAAAATACATTTTTCGGAGCATCCAAATTTATAATTGGCTCTGCGCCTTTCAAAAGTAACCTCAATCCTGATGCCTACCAAAACATTTTCTCATTCCACTTTAAAACTTATGTACAACCTTTTCAGGGTTCTCCATAAAGACAATACTTATTAGTCTAAATGTTCATAATTGTTGACCGCAACGGAAAGTAACAGTAGGCTCAAAAATTACTGGCACCCCTGACTGGCAATGCATAAGCAATACTGTAAAAAATTCTAAAAATTATATTTATAAAGGAACTGTAAATGACAACGTGATAAATACTGTACAACATGAATAATCCAATGGAACCAACCAAAATCACTTACTGATTTGATTAAAAATCAGTTTCCACCAAATCAAGGTTTCACAATTAATGGCCCCTTTAATGATTATTGTAAATTAAATCTACCAAAATTAAACCAGGTATTGAATTCCACTTATTTTAATTTTATCTAAGTGTTAAGGAACTACATTGAGCCATTGTTTCACTAGCAGTGTTTCTCCTACCGTACGCGAGGCCCCGCCCCGCCAAAGCGCCCAACATCTCTCCCTGTATGTCTGTGTGTGTGTGCTTTTGACATTGATGCGCGCAGCAGGTGCGCGCTTGTTTCTCTGCACACTGTCAGATGCTATTTTACATTTACATTTTACAATTTTAATTCAAATAAGCTAGCGTAGCTGCCACAGATGTTTATTCTCATCTATGAGACCAACATTTATTTTTCAAAATGAAGCTATCCAGCCCGCGTTTAATCTCCAAAAAGCTACAGGTAAATTAATCGGCTTGCGTTCTTCTACCGGGAAGACGGTGAAGTTTTGACCGCAGATCACCTCAGCCAACCTGGGCTGGGCTGCTCCACCGCTCCGCTACTTGCGGCTGGTCTGGACTTCTCCCACAATGTTGGAGCAAATGTACACACAAGCGTTATTTGGATAAACTGGTGGCACAATGGGGAACTAAACGGCTTCTTTCTCACATGAAAAAGCTTTAAAACTTGATTTACCACTGCTATAGTGGAATTTGAAACAGCTGTTACGGCGGTTTAAAGTAGCTATCCACCTAATTCCTGTTCTAACGATGAGCGCCGCCATGAGAACCCTGCCGGTCTCCAACTTCCGGTCATTGCTCGCTGTACTGAAGAAAGATCAGCTGACAGAATGCGTTCAGGCTCCACTTGTTCCGTTGTTGGTTGTACCAATAACTCAAAAAACATAAAAGTTTTTATGGAAACAGAGAGCTTTATTTACAAGGTGATTAGGAAAGATTGCCCTTGCCCAGCACCTTACGGTATGCCAGCGAGTAGGCGCTTGGAGTGGCTAGCCGTGCTAAGACTGAAGTATCCACCCTAGAGGATATACGTATGCTCACACCATTTCGTAAACAAAGTATATTTTGCCGTGAACCGTTTTCACATTTCAACGGCTATTTCGCCGTGCCCTCCAGTACACCTGCGCAGTTGTATTATTTTTGGACTTGCTCATAGAAGTCAATAAATAATGGTGAATAGTTATAACTTCGCCATTTAGGCGCCTAGCTTGCATGTACATGCATTAAATATAGCTAGCTAAGTTGGCATAAAGGCTCTCTTGCTAGCCATCTAACGTTATTTTTCATGCATTTAAATTTAGTCATTTTAAAATGCGTATAGCCATTATTATGTGAACTAATTTGGCTGGAGTTGCACCGCGACCATCTAGCTCGCTAGCTGGCATTAAAATGCACCAAATAAAAAGGTTGCCAGCTAAAGCTGCTTTCACACCGGACGCGAAACACAACAGGTTACATTCAAAGTTAATGCAAAGACGCGAATACTCGCGTTTCGCGTGTATTCGCGTTTTTGCATTGACTTTGAATATAATCTGTCATGCGAAAAATTTGTTTTTCGTGTCCGGTGTGAAAGCATCTTAACATTGACCAAAAAACCAAAAAACTAGCTTGCATGCTAGGCTAGCAAGCTAGTTCGCCTGCTCAGTTATCTATTTGCGGTGCATATATCAATAAAAAACAGTGAATCGCAATTATTTCGCATTAGCTGTGTAGCTAGGTCAGTTAGGCCTATGCATTGACGAGGCTGATTAGTTGTTCGCTATAGCTACCAAATTTTTTTGCTAACGTTGGCCAAAGATACTCCATTGATTTCTGTTTTAAGTCCAAAAATAATGCAACTGTGCAGGTGTACCGGAGGTCTTGCTGCTTGCAGATGAAGACAGACCTCCGGAACAGACTGCGGGGGGAGCATCTTGAGGTGTGTATGAAGATTTCAATCAGTGGCCCATCAGTGCAAGACTTCCCCTACGAGGAGGCTCTCAAACTCTTTTTCACAAAGCCAAGGAAAATCAAGTGCTCTGACCACAGCTGCACAATGTGCCATTGAGCCCAGTCCAGCCCAAGCATGCCCTGCTCTTCCCAGCCCCAAACCTGTCCTGTCCAGCCCAGCCCCGCCCAGCCCAGCCCAGCCCAGCCCAGCCCAGCCCAGCCTTGCTCAGCCCAAGCCTGCCCTGCCCTGCTGTGCTCTTCAGTGAAGTGTTTTAATGTTGTTCTGTTTGGTTAAAATTTTGTAAATAAAATTGTTCTATTCATTACCTTAAGGTTTACTTTAGCTTATTTAATTAATTTTTGACCGGACCGGACCGGACCCCCCCTCACCTGGATAGACACCAGCCCCCCTGGAAAAAAACCTAGGGGAAACACTGACTAGTGTATAAAATGAGGTAACACACATGCAATATCACTTTGTCATCCAACACCATGAAGAAAACAAAACAACTGTCGGTTCAAAAGTGGCAGATGGTAGAAGACCTTCATAAATCTGGTAATGGCCACAAGAAGATTCACAAAAAAATTCAGTGTGCCCCTGAGCACCGTCAGGGCTATTATTAAAAAATTCCAAAGATATGGAAATGTGAAAAGCTCAAGGGTTGAGGACGCAACTCCATTTTGCCCCTAGGATACTGAGGAGGATGGTGACAGAAGAAACAAAATCCCCAAGAATCACTGTGAAGGAATTACATGTCTTGGTGGCATCTGGGTTACCAGGTTTCAAGAAGCACCATCAGGCCAGTGGCGTAACAATAGGGGGTGCAGGGAGTGCAACGGCACTGGGGCCCAGCGGCAAGGGGGGCCCATCGATGGGCACATCCGGGCCCCAATAGACGACAGTGAAAGCATTTTCTCACTAACTTATACTCATATGAACCTGAACCCACTAATAATAGTCCAATACTTGCCATTCATATAGTCCAATACTTATTATTAGTGTGCTACTGCATATTTATACCACTGCAACTGCATTCATTTCTCAGTCATGTTGCTGGCAAGTCGATGTCATCATGGTACATTCATTATTTTAACTGAATAAAAGTCGTTATAACATGAAATAATTTAGATTTCTTTTTGGAAAATGCTTAGTAAAACAAACAATGATAAGTTTATTCTGCTGATGATATCATCATTGAGACAGCAAGTGTTTCTGGGTACAACCTTCCATAGACCACCCACGTGACGATGTCACGGTCCGATCGTTTAATCCAAGGACAGTCTGTGGTTTAATCTTGCATGCAAGATAGGCTACAAACGAAGTATTTATGCAGAAAGCGGCAAGAGCGTAAGGAGCAGGAGGAAAGGTTGGCCAAGCTGCCGAAATTAAGCACATTTGGTTTCGTAGCTGAAAGAGTCTTAAAAGCCGCTCTCCCCTTTCCTGCATGACCGTGAGCGCAGATCAACTGTTTTTACGATGTCCACTCGCTCGCTGATTATTGTTCCCACAATTCCTTGCTGTTCACAAAAATTCAGATCATCCCAATAAAGTTATGTTAATGTGTCGTTCATTTACTCATTATGCCTGATTGTTCTTGATGATGGCCATTATTAAGATAATAATTTTAAGATAATAATGTTAAGAAATAAATAGGAAACTTTATATTATAAAATGAAA
Source organism: Gymnothorax javanicus (assembly GCA_029692085.1). NCBI lineage: Eukaryota > Metazoa > Chordata > Actinopteri > Anguilliformes > Muraenidae > Gymnothorax > Gymnothorax javanicus. The sequence continues at coordinate 101,611,227 of CM056198.1, forward strand.
TAGTGTAGTAACCCTTAGTGTGTGTTGTAGCCTATGTAGGCCCTATAAAGTTACAGGCGCCGTGTACTTGATGACATGAACTAATAACATCTGTGCAGAATGAATGTAAATATCGAAGAGAATTTTGGCGAGGGGGCCCGTGTCGGCAGGTCTGCACTCGGGTCCGCGTGGATCACGTTACGCCACTGCATCAGGCCCCACCTCCACGACCACAGACTCTTTAGATGGGTTGCCAGAAGAAAGCCTTTTCTGACCAGAAGACACAGAAGAAAGCACTTTGAGTTTGCAAAATGTCATTTACATAATGATAGGAACAAGGTGCTTTGGTCAGATGAGACCAAAATTGCATGTTTCGATCAGATACAGCATTGGCATGTTTGGTGCCGAAACAGGGATGTATTCAAGAAGCACCTCATACCCATGGTGAAACATGGTGGTGGGTCAGTCACGTTTTGGTGCTGTTTTAATTCCAGACGTCCAGGGGCACTGGTTAAGATTAATGGCATAATGAATCCCACCAAGTATCAGGATATTTTGGCTGACAATCTGGCTGCCTCCACCAGAAGGCTGAGACTTAGCCGTAGGTGGACTTTCCAACAAGACAATGACCCAAAGCATACCTCAAGATCCATACAGAAATGGTTCTGTGACAACAAAATCAATGTTCTACAATGGCCATCTAAGTCACCAGTCCTCAATCCAACTGAAAACCTGTGGGCTGAGTTGAAGAGGGCAGTTCATAAACACAAATCCAAGAATGTGAGGGATCTTGAGAGGATCTGCTCAAAAGAATGGTCCAAAATCCCCCCAAATGCCACGCTGTTATTCTCGCCAGTGGTGGTTGCTCTAAGTACTAAATGAAGGGTGCCAATTATTATGAAACCTTGATTTTGTTTAAATTTATGTTGTAATAAATGATTGTTATGAGTTTGTTTTCAACAAAACATTAATAAAGTATTTCACTCATTTTGGTACATTCCTTTTCTCTGTGATTATACTGTTTACATTTGGGTGAAAACAAAAAAAAACAAAAAACACCCAATTACCTCGCAATTATCAACAAATAAAATTTTGTGGAATTTTATGACAAATATGAATTTCATTAGAGACAATATTGTTTCAGAAAATGATAGGGAAAAGATAACGTTCTACCCTGATTAAAAAGTACATGTATATGAAAGCACCTCCACACACCTTATAACGGTTGTAACATGGACATACACAAGACTCAAGAAAACAAACATGGAAGCCATGGACTGAATTCATGTTAACTGTTTGATTAGTCCAAGTTAACACCAAAAGTATACTGATAACAGGAAATCCAAACATTGTAACAAGTAAAAAAAAGTTAAACCTCAAAACAAGATTTGCAAGCTGTCTTTTCAACAACCCTCAGACATTTCAGTTTTTTTTTTTTACCAGCTTTAAATTCCTCTAGATATTTTCAAAAGGCTGCAGAATAATTTAAGATTATGTGTGAAAACATCCAGTTAAAAGGAAACAAGAATTGTCTTTTTAATCTACCCCATTTCGGAATGAATGTCTGCCTTATAAACTGTATCTGGGCATAATGTTGAACATTGACATACACTTTCTGAGTTTGGTCTTCCTACTCACCATTAAGCTATTTTAACTGCTTTGTGCAGATGTATCCGCCAGCGGACATGGAGTTACAAATTCATGCACGCAGTTACAATATTCTATCACCAGATAGCACACCCAAATCAGTTATTGAATATTCACCATAGAGTGTATAAAAACATGGACACAGCATTCCGGTCTGAAAAGTGAGGTGAATGTGGACGTATCTAAAAATTACATTCTATTTAATGGCCAACAGATGGCAACATTGATCGTTGCTGAAAGAAGTTCAATGCTATAAAAGTCTATGAGAAAATGACCCTACTTTCCCATCTGATTTATTATTTGAATAATGATTTTCCACATTATTTTATGGTATCTATCGCAAGTTTCAAGTCTCCTTCGACATATCATGATGTTTGTTTTTGAAAATTATGGTCCTAAATAGACTAGAACAAAGGATAAAGCCAGAATATGCTTTAGGGGCGTGGCTATCCTCCGGTCCTTGTCAGATGTGGTCATATCCACCCGTAGATCCACCCCTTGCTCCTCCCTGGATCTTCAATTCATGCTCTGGTCCTATAGGAATCACATCCAGTTTCAAGATGACAAAATGGTGCTGCTGAAATTGCCAAAATCGAGGCTTCCTACATGGTATGCTGAAAACAATGGGTGATGTCACAGTTGCTTCGTCCATCTTTTTATATAGTCGATGATATTCACAAGCAAGCCGAGCTCAAACACAGACGAGTTCAGTCCCATCCCTGTTTTTCAGGAGTTACATGAATTAAACTCCTCAGCAAAGCCTGATGTGCAAATTGCTCAAAGTACTTGCCCATAGTATCTATCCAGCAGTTCAAAAAAATGATCTCTTGCTAAAGGAAAAATCATTATCCTCTGTAGCAAGCACTTCAGCTGCAGTGAGCCAATGGTACCCCAATTAGTAGTTAAGAAAAATAAGTTTTTTGAAGTAAAAATTTGACATGGTATGTCATTATACTATCAATTATAGTCATCACGCATCAAAAATGTTGTACTTATGCATAGATTCCGACAAATTCAGCGCTTCTTTATATTCTCCTAAGTACTCATGTTGATATCCAGTCACTCTATTATTTACTTAGGCTCATTTGCTCATAACTGCACACTTATGGTTCACGCCCACTTGAAGCTTCCCCCGTAATGATGACTTGATTGGCTCGTTTCTTATCCAATGCCAGAATGTATAAACTTTCCACAGTAACTGAAGGACACTGATTGGACAATGAGAAGAGTATAAAAGCCTTTGCATAAAAGCAAGGTAGGTTGTATTCGGTTAACGTTGGGCACAGTTCCGCTGCTGAAAATGACGTGATTTAAAGAACAAAGACTTTCAAAACTGGCCTGAAGTGTTCAGTTACATTTACGGGATTTAAATGAGGTACGGACATGGACAATGGGAATTATTCTGGATGAAACAGGACTGGAGGGTTCCCTCTACCAGATACATCTGTGTCTGGGAGGAGGGATTTAATGAAGAAATACTGCTACTGTGGTTGCATTTTGTTCAATGTGACTTTTTGTTTTTGAACTTATACGGTATTCAGCTAAGTAGAATGCCGTTGTTTTAGCTTGTTCAACTCAAGGACTTCGGTAGACCCCCTGGTACGTTCATAGCACCGTTCTGTTCAATCAGTAGAATATTGCCTGATTATTCCTGATAGTAGAATGTCTGTTCTGTTATAATAAGGTATATTTCAGATATTACTGAGTAAGTGAGTTATACTTGTTTCTTATAAGGTGTGGAAAGTGTTTATATAAGGTTGCGTGCTCAGAAATGGGAAATGCTGGCTTTTCATTGCAGGGTGAACATTCTGACCATTAAATAAGCAGTTCTTTTAATGAGTATGTGTGCTGGGTTGTGGGACTCTGAAGAAAAATGGAAAAAATTCTAAACTTTATCATGGAGAAAAGGCATGTTTTGTGTTTGGATAGGTTACTGGTGACCATTGATGTCCAACTGCACCTATATTGATAAACTCAACTAATCCAACCAGAAAATCATTAATTCAGATAGAATTTCATGCATCAAAAGTTGATTTTTGTTAAGTATTTGATTATTTTATGATTTAACAGTGCACCATTTTGAGGGATCTTAGAGTTCGGGGAGTCACCGGGATAGCTGTCTTATTTGGCTCCTAGAGAGTAGGTAATTTAGAATGTAATGCTCAGATGAACTATAATTGTGGTCATGGAGCTTATGATCCCAGAAATGTATAGTTTTAACCCCCAGCCATTTTAAGCTTACCGGCCCTATGGGCCGATAAGCTATTGTCGTGGTGTGGCGTCCGTTGTCCGGAACATTTTTAATCTTTTTTTTGGCCTGATGAATTTTCGTGTAAATATGCTATAACATACTACTAGACCATATCTCCAGAAGCTTTTCTCGGATTTTTGATTGAATCATTTTTGTCGGTTTTATGGGCCCTTGAAATTTTGGCTCCAATGTTAAAGATAGGACTGAGAAATTTTAAAAAATTATTTCTCAAAAACTGCTTAATAAATGTTTTTCTAAATCAGGCAATCAACTTACCTTGGTACCATCAATGTACAGTGCAAGCTCCATTTTGATTGAATCGACGGAAGTGGGTCTTTGAAAGGTCAAACAAAAAGTCAGGGAAAATATTAACAACTAGCACTCTGCCCGTGGGGATCCACGGGTTCTATTTTATGTAACTTCGTCTTTATATTATAGGGAACAATGCATCATTATGATGTCATCACATGCACCTCTATGCTGTCATCACGTTGCTATGGTGTTTCCATAAACACTGGTCGCGTGACAGCCACCTTAATGTTTTTATAGTAACTAAAACTAAGTAACCATCAAGGGGAATACTCTGTGCTGACATTCCGCGCTCAGTGGAACACGAAGTCGCCTGCAAGACGGAGCAAAAAGCGTCGTTCACATTATGCTGCAGATTACGCGTTACTTTCTCTTGCAGCCTGGCATCTGTTTTTGGGATTCAGGACTCCTGTCGATGAATTGGCTTGGGTTCAAAAGGAGGAATTCCCAGGAGAGGACATACATGAGGAATTCCCAGGAGAGGACATACAGGAGGAATCCCCAGGAGAGGACATACAGGAGGAATCAGTTTGTACAGTTTGTATTACTGACATGTAGGAAGTAATATATGACCTGTATTTTGGCTGTTTTAAAGCTGACCTCAGATGACCTTGAAAGGTCAAACTTGAGGTCAAGCAAAATGTTACAATTTTCAAAGGTTTCTAGGCTTGAAGATTGGGAACATATGTGCACTGAACACTTATAGGAAGTCATGTATGAACTTTCATTTGGTGGCCTTGAACTTGACCTTCGGTGACCTTCGAAGGTCAAACTTCACATAGTGAAATTTCAATGACTTCTATCACCAAAACTATTACAGATACAGCTTAGGTTTGTATTGCGGACATATAGGAAGTCATATATGAACTTTTATTTGGTGACTTTTGTGTTGACCTTCAAAGGTCAAATGTGACCTAGTGAAAATTCAATGACTTGTATCGCTAAAACGGTCACAGATGGAGCCTAAGTTTGTGTTACTGACATCTAGGAAGTCACATATGAACTTTCATTTGGTGATATTCAACTTGACTGTCAGTGACCTTTGAGGGTCAAACTCGACAGTGAAATTACAATGACTTGTATCACCAAAATGGTCTCAGATTGAGCCAAGGTTTGTATAGAGACATTTAGAAAGTCATATATGAAGTCCATTTGCTGACCACAACTTGACATTCTGTGACCTTTAAAGTTCAAAATTGATATATTGAATACATATTGACATATTTGAATGACTTGTATCACCAAAACTGCTTCAGAGCTTAGGATTGTATTACAGAAGGTCTTATAAATGTTTGTGAATTTTTATTTAGTGACCTTTACATTGATTTTCATTGATTCAAATGTCAAACTTCACATGAAATTTTCATTACTTGTATCATTGCTGTAAGACTGCTTGCCGGTAAGCTACAGGACTCTTGGTCCTATTTTTCAATTCTCAGTATTATTTTTTTTTTACAACTTCAGTGCTGAATTTTCATGAAGATTTTTTATGGTTGCAGCCCTCTTTCTCAACCAAAATCACGGAAATAAACTGAAATTTGATGGAATTCTAAATGCTTCAAGTGTCTTGACTTTTAATAACTTTGGCGAATGAAAACAATCGATTTCATCAGCTTTTTTTTTTTCAGGTGACATGGGTTTACTACAAGTATTCGAGTAAGTTAAATTTGATATAAACTTTCTTTCATCACACTTTTGTTAGTTCACCATAGTTCACCATTTACAAACCCCAATTCCAATGAAGTTGGGATGTTGTGTAAAACGTGAATGAAATCAAAATACAATGATTTGCAAATCTCATAAACCCACATTTTTTTCAAAATAGAACATCGACAACATGTCATATGCTGAAAATGAGACATTTTACCATTTCATGAAAAATATTAGCTCATTTTGAACTTGATGGCAGCAACACATCTCAGAAAAGTTGGGACAGGGCCATGTTTACCATTGTGTAGCATCCCCTCTTCTTTTAACAACAGCCTGTAAACATCTGGGAAGTGAGGAGACCAATTTCTAGGGTTTTGGGAGAGAGATGTTGACCCACTGTTGTTAGATGTAGGATTCTAGCTGCTCAACAGTCCTGGGTCTTCTTTGCTGGATTTTTTGTTTTATGATGTGCCAAATGTTTTCTGTCGGTGAAAGGTCTGGACTGCAGGCAGGTCAGTTCAGCACCCAGACTCTTCTACTGCGAAGCCATGCTGTTGTGATGGATGCAGTGTGTGGTTTAGCATTGTCTTGCTGAAATATGCAAGGCCTTCCCTGAAAGAAATGTTGTCTGGATGGGAGCATATGTTGTTGTTAACCCTCTTAATACTTTTCAGTATTGATTGTGCCTTTCCAGATGTGTAAGCTGCCCACGCCATAGGCACTAATGTAACCCCATACCATTAGAGATGCAGGATTTTCGACTGTACGCTGATGATAACAATTTGGATGGTCTCTTTTATTCACGTTTTACACAACGTCCCAACCTCATCAGAATTGGGGTTTGTACATTAATACAGCAGTCTTTGCAATAACAGTTGAAGACTGACATACAGATGCATGACTTTTCCGCATTATGATTTTCTACAAGGTTTGAACCAGTGCGCAGTCGTTTTTCACCAATTTCATCAGTCAGTAAACCATTTGCATCAATCATATTCATAAACCCTTATCATAATTTATATTTAATAATTTAATTATAACTACAACAGTACTAGAATTGTGATTTCACTGTTAATTTTAAATTCTGGAGGTTTATTGAAAGGGGACCTATTATGCTGATCCTTCTTTTAATACATATAGGTAATGTTATAATGTTGGATGTCCATACTCAACCTCTGAAAAGTTTCTAAACATAAGATACAGGGGTTTTGCCGTGATCCAAGAACGTGATTTCGTGAACGTGATTTCCTCTCTGAACAGCTCCTCCCGAGATCTTCACAAGATCTGGGCAAAACCTGACGTCAGGTTGTGCCGTCCAATTAGTACAGACCTAGCCAAAGCCAATCACGGCGCTGGACCTGCCCACACCGGAAACTATTCTAGCAGACATGAACAACCGCAGATCATACTATGCCTTAGTAGCATCTACACTTCCAGAAATACAAAAGAAGAACCACAGATCTTTTGAGGTGCAGTTTTGGCAGTATCTCTCCCAAAGCTGCTCGTCCGTTTACTTTTGGATGCAAAGAAAAGCACCTATTTCTCTTCCAAAAGACGACGCCTCCAGAAATCAGTAGGTAGCTTTTTTGTTTGCTGGCGGTGAACAGCCACGGCCAAAGGGAACGTTAGCTGTTTGTGCTCAGCATTTCACCAAAGACAGCTTTGTCAATAAAGGATAATTTGACACAGGATAAGTGTTTCAGCTGCTTCTCAAACCTGAATCAGTTGCATTGATCAAGCGCTCGGAGCCACAAGCTGTAAGTAACGATATAATAGCAAATAATGTAAGTGAAGCTAACGAGTTACGGGAGGCTAGCAGGACCGCTAACGATAGCACTAACAACTGGCCTCAAATGCAGGCTTTGTAAAATATCTGAAGATAAAGCCTGTATCGGTCGCGACTGTCCGCGACTCACAAGCTATGTTTCCATCCACTTGTCAATCGAATTATCTGAAGTTCGCCAAAAATATTCATGCGAATAAAGCTGGTGAAAATACGTTTCCATCTAACGGCATTAAAGCGAATAAAAAGTAGTGCGTAATGACGCCACATGCTGTTATGTGATCAAACTGGTGTATCGAGTACATTTCTGACATTTTAAGCTGTTTCCATTCATTTTTGCACTGAATCGCAGAACCTTCAAGTGAACAAAAGTAGTTTGTTAGCCAACTAATTTAGCTGGTTAGCCAAAATGGATCGCGTTTACCAACAAATGACGATAATTGTACAAGTTGTAGTGGTGCTTAGGTGCCAGCTATTAGCAGCATAGCAGACCACTATCAGAAGGAAACGACGGCATCAAAACACCGTCAAGATGCAGTAGCAGATTTCTTCGGAGAATAACGTTTCCATCAGCATTTATCGCATAAGCCTTTTACCGATCAAGAGAAAATCCGATGAGATGGACCGTACAAACTATGAGTCGATAGTCTTGAAATCAAGTCTAATTCACCGTCTCTGTGAGGCATTTTTAATTTGATATTACTTAATTCGTATAAGAACGAGTGGATGGAAACATGGCTACAGATGCGGAAGCAGTTGCTTCACAGCATAAGTCTATCCAACTGATGGCCTGTTGAATGTGGCTGTAGCACTGCGGCTAACGTAGCCAAGTTACTGTTGCTAATTTGTGTGTCCTAAATATGCAAGAGTAATATCAGGGGAAATTCAACAGAAGGTGTGCGTGAACATAAACCTCATTCGAAGCGAACTTTTTATACTTGTTTGTAATTTGAATGCTTGGTACAACTGCCCCCCCACGGAATTTACTGTCTATAAAACCTGTATTGCAGGGTAACGTTTGTCTCTGTAGTTGTTATGACTGCTCGGTTATCAGCTACTGCATGTTAGTTCGCGTGCTGTACAAGTTAAAATGCTCCTGGTAACTTATTGGCAGTAATTATGATCGGTATGCTTGTGTTACTTCGGTAAGCATCAATGTGGCAGTTCCATCATAACGTTGCCTGATTGTAGCCACCACAGTTGAAGCTAACCGGAGAGGTGCTGTATGTGTCATGATTCTGTCAGTTTGCCATGTCTGTTCTGTTTTGCCATGTTCTGTTTAGTTTGTTCCATGCCATGTTTTGTTTCTGCCATGTCTTGCCATTTTTGCCATTACCCATATTTCTGTATAGTCCGGTTCATGTTTTCCACCATGCCCTTCTTTGCACTTTGTCTCCCCTGTCTGGTCTTTTGTAACTACAGCTCATTCCCCAGTCCTGCGTGTCACATGCTTTGGTGATTTAATGGTTTCTGGGTTTCCACCATTCCTTCTAGTCTCGTTTGCTTCCTTCACCTTACTTCACTATTTTACTAACCCATACTAACAGTTTATTATTTTGTTAAGATACTAACCAAGACTAACATTGTGTATATAATACTAACTTACTAACAAGCACCAGGGATTGTATAGCTGCACTTACTAATTGATTAACTAGCTCTCAGCACTCGCCCTATTCTAGTCTCCGCCTCTTGCCTTCACTTAGTCTTTGCTGCAATTCAGCGGATCCTCTGCACCTGCTCCACTCTGTTCTGCTTCTCATTATCTGTGCATGTTAGAACTCCCTAACCGGAGCTGTATGTTTTGTCATAGGATTGTCTCGTGATCCCTGTCCGCGTTTTGGCAGTTGCCTCTTTCATGTGATTAGGTTCTCCCTCATGTTCCCTCCTTTGTAATCAGTCTGACTTCTTGCACTTGTGTCTTGTTAAGAATGTGACTTCCCGTGAATGTATATTAGGAGTCTTCTCACAGCAGTTCTTTGTCAGAACGTTCTCCTTTGTCTGCTTGTGCCACGCTTCTCTGGCCTTGTTTTCATAGTGATTACCTTTCTGACTGGACCGTCCTTGTTTTTCGATTTTTGCCTATTCCCTGTACTCTACCACATTCTCAGTGTATCGAACCTCTTTGTCTGACTACGATTTTTGTTATTGGTGCCCTGTTTTTGGTTCTGGATTTCGCCCTTTGGATTCTGATTTTTGGATTGTGGACATTGTACCGTTGCCTGCTCTGTTGGGGGTTTCCCCCCTTCAGAAATAAAGCCTCCATTTTTGCATTCACTGGTTCTCGTTTCTGGTTCCTGGCGTAATCCTCACAGTATGTGTCTGCAGAGTTGGGCTGCGAAGGCTGCAGTTAGACCAGACATAGGTTTTGCAGAGCTTGCAGATGATACAGCCAATACTTTTCGTCATGGCAACCAAAATCGATAGGTGTCATAAAGGAAGTCTAAGACATGTCCATACCAAATATGAAAGTAATTGGTCAAAAATTGCAGCCTGTAATGCATCCAAAAGGAAATCTCTACGTTTTGCCACTAATTTGCATATCATGCAGCCAATACTGTTGCCATGGCAACCAAAATCGATAGGTGTCATTAGTAAAGTATAACACGTGTCCATACCAAACTTGAAAGTAATCGGTGAAAAATTGCAGCCTGTACGGCGTTCAAAAGGAAATTTCTATATTTTGCCATTAATTTGCATATTACTCGGCCAATACTGTCGCCATGGCAATCAAGATCGATAGATTTCATTAGTGAAGTGTAACACATGTCCATACCAAATATAAATCAGTCAAAAATTACAGCCAGTATTGCGTCCACACGGAAATCTGTTTTGCCACTAATTTGCATATTACTCGGCCAATACTGTGGCCATGGCAACATCGGTAGGTTTCATACATTAAGTGTAACACATGTCCATACTAAATATGAAAGTAACCGGTAAAAAAATTGTAGCCTGTACTGTGTCCACAAGGAAATCTCTATGTTTTGCCACTAATTTGCATTTAACGTGGCCAATACTGTTGCCATGGCAACTAAAATCAATAGGTGTAATAAGAGTAACACATATCTATACCAAATATGAAATTCAGCTAATATTGTTGCCTTGGCAACCAAAATTGACAGGTGTCATTAGTGAAGTGTGAAACATGTCCCTACAAAATATGAATGTAATCGGTGAAAAACTGTAGCCAATACTGTGGCCATGGCAACCGAAATCAACAGGTGTCATAAGTGAAGTGTGAAACATGTCCATACCAGATATGAAAGAAATTGGTCAAAAAATTGTAGCCTGTTCTGCATCCAAAACGAAATCTATGTTTTGCCACTAATTTGCATATTATTCGGCCAACACTGTGGCTATAGCAACCAAAATCAATAGGTGCCAATAGTGAAGTGTAACTGTAATGGCTGGTAAAATTGAGAGGCCAAGTGCAGTGGCCAGAGAGAGAACGAGCAGTACGGACACAAAACAAACACAGAATTATTCAGACCACCAGAAAGTACTCGCGCTTCCAAAGGACGTATAATAGTCCGAAAAAAAAACAGAAGCAATGCGAGAGAGAACAAAAGTAGAAAAGGGAAAATTCCTACAGTGAAAGGAGCTCCAATAATAACTGGAAGATATGAAGTCACACAAATCCTGACGAGAGATATCTTCGGCTATAGTGCTTAGCTACAAACAGACACTCTAGCAACGGAGGCGTGGTGGACTTCCGGCTTATAGAGTCAGGGGAAGCGCCGCCCCAGTTCATGCCAGCTGGGAAAAGAATCCGATTGAAAAGGAATTCAATCTCGTCCGGGGACGAGAGCCACAAAGAAAATTCCAAAACGCACGCCTGAAACAATGACAGTAACACATGTCCATACCAAATTTGAAAGTAATCAGTGAAAAATTGCAGCCTATACTGTGTCCACTGTTAGGAAGTAGTCGGGGGGACACCAGATGCAGGGACAAAAGTGTTTATTGTAAACACACAAAACACTAAAGGAGAGAGGTAGGCAAACAAGCTAGATATAAAACGCTGTGCACATGCACTGAACGAACGGGAGAAACTAACGTACACTGCCCAAGGCAGGGGGAAACAGAAGTACACACTCAATGAGTGGCTAAACTAGAAAACAAAAACTAGACCCAACTAGACTGACGGAAACACTGGGAGACTTAGACAAACGGGAGACAAGACGTGGGCGCTGCAAAACACAAGGCTCGGGAATCGCACAAAGGAAATACTCGGGAAAGCACAGGAGCTGAGATTTCACAATGTAGCGCAAAGCCAACAAAGTTCCGTCTGAGGATTTCCTCTCTCCTTCCCACAGATATACACTCGGGAGGAGGCAGGGACTCGGAAGGCAATCTCAGAAGGAAGCAGAAACACATGGGATTAATAAACAAATTCACGTGAACCGGGTTAACAATAATGACTTGAGACAAGAAGCTGGCACAATCAATCAAACTAGACGGTTTAGATTAAGGTAATCTAAACGTGACGAGTATAAAAGCACCACGAGAGAAGCACAGGAAAGCATAGCTTCAAAGGTAGTTAAACAGGGAAAGCTTAGGAAGAAATTACAAAAACTAGAAACGCTCGCACTCGCTAATGAGTTAATTTAGGTTAATATTACGTGACGAAATAGATACAATCACCCTCAAATAAGTGCTGTTAGTACGGGTTAGTAATGATCCTATCAGAGAACGCATTCACTCAGAGTTTAGCGAGACCCAGAATTAAGCACAGGTGGAAGTAATAAATGAAATACCACAGCCGATTCCGAATGAGGAAACGTGATTGGACAACGAGACGCAGGCATGCTGAAGGCTGTCAAACGACACAGGAGTTTTGGGCAAGAGTGAATCAATCCTCAGACGGCGAAAATGAAAGCTGAAAAATAAATCAAGAGTAAGGCATGAGAGAAAAAGCACAAGCACAAATATAAAAGTAATAAGCCTAATGACAAGACAGAACACGAGGCAGAACCATACCAGTCCACAAGGAAATCTCTATATTTTGCCACTAATTTGTATATTATTCAGCCAATATTGTCACCATGGCAACCAAAATTGACAGGTGTCATTAGTGAAGTGTAACGCGCCCCTACCAAATATGAAAGTAATCGGTGAAAACTTTCAGCCTGTACTGCGTCCACAAGGAAATCTATATGTTTTGCCACTAATTTGCATAATACTTGACCAATACTGTTGCAATGGCAACCAAAATCGATAGATGTTATAAGTGAAGTGTAACACATGTCCATACCAAATATGACAGTAATCGGTGAAAAATTGCAGCCTGTACTGCGTCCACTTCGAAAACTTGGAATACTTTGTTCAAACAAAACGGCAGACTATCCTTGAGCGCCTAAGTTTCCATGACTGTTCTCTATACGGAAAATGCGTGAGATTTGCTGTGATTTGGTGCTAGGAAATAATTTTTATTAATTTTTTTTTTATTTTGTTGGTTATATGCGCTGTTCTCGTACTTTGTCTGCTGTATTAGGACACTTTTTCATAGTTCCCAAACTTTCACTATTTAGGCAAAATAATTGTGGGCTCATTTATTAAATGCAATACTACATAAAAGTGAGTAATGATAAGCCAATACATTAGATCGCTATATTAATGAATTATTATATATTAGGATAGGATAATTATCTACTATTGCTGCTAATTGAAATTGGAAAACTTCCTAAATATCACACATGTAGTTATTACAAACAAGAAATGACAGCGGAAAATACGTTTTTCTTTTGTATTAGGCCTATTCTATCCAACATATACGAAAGAATAACGCTACTTGGAAAACTTTGTTCAAACAAAAAGGCAGACTGCGCTTAAAAGTTCCGAAGGCCATGGTCGCTTAACTCAATCCTTTTCCAAAGCGCAGCCAAGCGCGATGGCAATATAGCCTACTGCTTTGTTTGAATTCATTTTGCTCCGTTGTTCTTCCATGTGGTTCTCCATGTGGTATACTGATGATACTTGCATTGCTGTCTTTGATTCTTCAACATTGTGGTGAAGGTGAGCCGCTGAAGGGAGAGGAAGTCTCTTCAAACTGCCGTTTGTTCTTATGATCGAAGCATTACCACGGCACGCAGGTAAACTTTTATGGTTAGATGTTGGTTATATGTGCTGTTCTCTCATTTTTCCTGCTGTAAGAGGACACTTTTTCACGTCTATGCTATTTCGGCGAAAAAATTGCAATAAAAAAGTAAAACGTGTTTTACGCTGTTATTTCTCATTTGTAATACATGTGACATTTGTATACAGTTTTCCAATTTGAGTAAGCAGATGCAGCGCGATCGCAGCACACAGTCACCATGTGTCTTTCTGGGCAAAATTCCTCTTCTTGATGAATGTTTCTTTGCGCGCAAAGTCGCAGGACTCCCCTGCGTCTGCAAGGGTGTAGCAAGTCTGCGCTTTTGTCAGTGATGCTGACGACAGAAGGGGCAGCGCTCTTGGCGCTAGCTCCAGGAGAGGCTGAAAATAGCATTTATTCAAGAGCGGGCCGGGTCAGGCACGGGTCGTTAATTAATGCAAGTTGTGGGCTCGCGGTCGGGGCGGGCTAGTTTTCATATTGGGCCGGGTGGGTGGGGGTTAAAAAAACCCTGACCCGCGCATCACTAGTCCAAAATGAAATCTCTATGTTTTGCCACTAATTTGCATATTATTCGGCCAATACTGTTGCCATGGCAACAAAAATCGATAGGTGTTATAAGTAAAGTGTAACACATGTCCATACCAAATATGAATGTAATCAGTGAAAAATTGCAGCCTATACTGCGTCCACAAGAAAATCTCTATGTTCTGCCACTAATTTGCATTTTATTCGGCCAAAACTGTCACCATGGCAACCAAAATTGATAGGTGTTTTAAGTGTAACTCATGTCTATACAAAATATGAAAGTAATCGGTGATAAATTGCAGCCTATTCTGCGTCCACAAGGAAATCTCTATGTTTTGCTACTAATTTGCATATTATTCGTCCTATACTGTCGCCATGGCAACAAAAATCGATAGGTGTCATAGGTGAAATGCAACACATGTCCCAGAGGGGAACCCTCAGGGGCTTCTACGCCTTCAGAGAAGGCCTAAAAAAAATCTGGACCAAAAAATAGGAGTATTAAATAAAAAAATATTATTTTTAACATTTCTGTCTCATTTAATTTAATGCATTTAAAACATTTTGTGTCATCTAGGTTCTAAAGTTAAGGGGTGATCTGGGGTTAAATGGGCAAAATTTGATTATTTTTCCAAAAAATTTTTTTTTATTAAAATATTCTATAATAACCCACCTTTAATAATCACTAATTGCTACAAGGATTAAAAACTGAACTCAACTTTTCAATGCGGTCAAATGCATTTTCCATTGATTCCCTAAGGTATTACTTTTTCCACGTTTCTCATGTTTGTGGCAGCCATAACTTTTTTATTTATCATTGAAAATCAATGAAATTTGGGCTGCAAGTACTTTACTTCATTAGAAATGCAATGACATAGGGAAATTTTGCCTATCTGTTACACACTGTGAATATTTTGAGTATTCGTCAGATTCTGCACAAAATAATTTAAAAATTTGAGTAAAATGCCCCAAAATCACAAAACTGATAAATTGGGTAAAGAATGGCTGTCATTGCATTTTGATAAGCAATGGCTTTTAAATGATGAAAGAAAAACTGAATTCTATCATAGAGTTAAAGAGGAATTGGTGCTAGAAGTTTTCTGCATATTTAATGAGCTTGCTCGGTTACCATGGCAACCGCATAAACAGAAAAATGCCAACTTGTATCTTTTTTGGAGGTTATTACATATACCTCTTTAGATTAAGTCTGAGTTGTTTCCTGGTGTCATTTTTCATTTAACCCCAGATCACCCCTTAAACTTACTGTCAAGTTCACATCAGCAATGAAAGGGTTACTGTCCTGAAAACATGTTATCCGATCAGAATCGCCCGTCTCTATCAAGACCCGGTCGGCTGGCTCATTAATTGGTTAGGACTTCATGAATCAGGAGGAAGGCCAAGCTATGCAAAAAGCTATGTGTCTTGGTTTGGAGAGCGAGGGGAAAATTGACCAATCACGGTTTGATTTTAAGTGGGCGGGACAAAAATAAAAGATCTTAGCCCTTCGTGAAGACCGAACATTGTAATCTCAGCAGAATGGTGAGAGCGAGTGAGAGACAGAGTTAAATGGCAGAAGACAAAAGCAACGTTGTGGCTAGAGTCCAGCTTGATATCATCGCCTTTTTCAAGGCGGCCTTTCACAGAAAAACTTCAAATAATAAAAAAACGGAAGACCAACTCCAGAACTAAAAGAAGAGGTTAAGAAAGTGGAAAGGCATTTCAAGACGGAAAATTATCAGTGCTATCTGTGGACGACGGGCTGTAAGAAAACACCAGAGGTGTATAAAGTACTCAAAAAAACACTTAAGTAATAGTAGAAGTACCATAACTGAAAGTTACTTTGGTAGAAGTTGAAGTCACCCATAAGAAAATTACCTGAGTAAAAGTCTTAAAGGAGCTCACAGTAAATGTACTTAAGTACCAAAAGCATCTTGTGAAAAAGTAAGTATCAAAAGTGCAAGTACAAGTACAAAGTATTTTTCATAGTATGCATAGAAAGAAGCAAAACAACCACCCATTGTCCTCTCCTTGTTCTCTTTCATTCACCAGAAAGTTAATTAAAGGGGACCTCGGATGCTATATTTCCAAGGTTATATTTTGATCTTGGACTCCCCTAGGGTACTCCTGATCGTTCAAAGCCCAAACATGGTCCTTATTTAGCTCATACTGCCATCCTCAAAAAACCCCATTTGTAGTCCATTGTAGTCTCTGCCTGAAACGCCTCATTGGGGTGGCTCTTCCGCTATGGCCCCCACTCCCCGTGTGCCCACTTTCTTCTGACTGGCCAGCTCTGTGGAGGGCGGATCTAGGCGGGACGAGGCAGCTGAACGCAGTTTCCAGGTCTCAGAGTGAAACGTGAGACGCGTCTGCCATCTGAGCTAAGGAATCAGCGGGGAAATTCTGCAATCAAACGCAGTACATGTGTATAGATCTAATGAAATTAACTTGTTCTAATAAACGCAACGGCGAAAGTGGAGGACGCAGTGCGAAAGTCTGGCAGCTCAAGCACGAATTTGTTATCGGCTACAGGTTGCTACGGCAACAGTTGGTGAGTACCGCGGTTTTTCTACTCCTAGCTAGGATGCAGGGGAAGCTAGAATCCACCCCATATAGACACATTTGTAGAATGGGTCGACATGCCTAAGTGTAGACCGGAGACTGTAGAAATCCGGTGGGTCTGAGTTTAGAGGGAAACATGGACAGTGAGGGGCAGCTAAAAGTGGACCAACAGCTTATGGACTGCTTCGGTGTGTATTAGGACCTGCTGGTTCGTGTGTATAGCTGTGGTGTGTTGTTAGCGTGGAGAAACGAACAGCTTCCGTGCTGGTATATGACGGAGGGGCGAAAGCTCCAAGCTAAACGGCCTTTTCGGAAATTGCCTGTTGTAATGGTTTACTTATTGCTTCGGAATGACCAGCGTTTCCTCGCGGAAAATGGATGCATTATGTATAGCGTGTGAGAGCTAGACAGAGCTCCGGTTATGTCATGAACATAATACAGGTTTTCCAGACCATAAGTTCTGCCTGCATGAACCGTTGCTTATGTGGAGCTAGCGAATCAATCACTTTTACAGGAAAGAATTTAATATTCAATCGATGGGAATGCAGAGAAATCGTTTGTTATACCGGACACATTATAGGCTGTGCGCTTCCCTATTGCTTTCACCGGTAGTATCAGAGAGCTTGCCCAGAAATTGGAGATGTATCAGGCTGACCCCGGTCATGAATAAGTAAAGCGATCGTTTCATAAGCACCCAAAAACGCACCCCAAGCTCTGCAAAATCTACGTCTGGTCTAACTGCAGCCCAATTCGGCAGACACATACAGCACCTCTCCGGTTAGCTTCAACTGTAGTGGCTACAATCAGGCAACGTGATGAAACTGCCACATTGATGCTTACCGAAGTAACACAAGCATACCGATCATAATGGCTGCATATAAGTTAACCAGGAGCATTTTTAATTAGCAGAGCACGCGAACTAACATGCAGTAGCTGATAAGCGGTCATGACTTTGAATGTAATCTGTCGCCAGCGAAAAGATTCGTTTGGCGTCCGTGTGAAAAGCTGCTTAACGCGTCCATAACGCCTGTATTCGCGTCTTTGCATTGACTTTGAATGTAGCTAATCTGTCGCGCGAAAAATTTGTTTCGCGTCCGGTGTGAAAGCGGCTTGACGTGCCCAAAATGTGTATTCGTGTCTTTGCATTGACTTTGAATGTAGGCTAATCTGTCCTGCGAAAAATTCGTTTCGTGTGTGAAAGCAGCTTTATGGATAGTACGCGACAGCTAGAGAGAGCTCGGTTATGTAATGAACATAATACAGGTTTTGCAGACCGTAAGTTCCGTTAGCGCGGACAAGTTGCTTATGTGGAGCTAGCGAATTGATCACTTCTACAGGAAAGAATTACCTATTTAATCTCCACCTTTTTCGGCTTTTTATTAGCCACAACAATTTCTAAAGGGGGATGAAATTATGTCAAGGTAGTGCAGAGAAATCATTTGTAAACCGGTAGAGCTTCTGCGTTTCGCATTGCTTTCAGGTAGCACCAGAGAGCTTGCTCAGACATTTGTGAAGCATCCGGCTGATCCCGGTCATGGATAAGAGAAGCGATCACTAACTGTAGTGGCTACAATTGGGCAACGTTAGGATGAAACTGCCACATTGATGCTTACCGAAGTAACACAAGCATACCGATCAGAATTACTGCATATAAGTTAACCAGGAGCATTTAATTAGCAGAGCACGCTAACTAACATGCAGTAGCTGGTAACCGAGCGGTCAAAACCACAGAGACAAACCCTTGCAATACAGGTTTTACAGACAGCAAGTTCTGTTACTGTGAACAGTTGTACTAAGCATCCAAATTACAAACAAGTATTAAAAGTTAGCTTCAAATGAGGTTTATGTTCACACACCTTCTGTAGAATTTCCCCTGAAATCACTCTTGCATATTTAGGACGCAAACATTAGCAACAGTAACTTGGCTACGTTAGCCGCTGTGCTACAGCCACAATCAACTGGCTATCATCTCAGGTTGGCTTATGCAGTAAAAGCAACTTACAGCTTCTGTGTCTGTGAGTCAAGGTCAGTCGCGACCGATACAGGCTTTATCTTCAGATATTTTAGAAAGCCTGCACTTGAGGCCAGTTGTTAGTGCTAACTATTGCTAGCGGTCCTGCTAGCCACCTGTAACACGTTAGCCTCACTTACATTATTTGCTATTATATCGTTACTTACAGCTTGTGGCTCCGAGCGCTTGATCGATGCAACTGATTCAGGTTTGAGAAGCAGCTGAAACGCTTATCTTGTGTCGAATTATCCTTTATTGACAAAGCTGTCTTTGGTGAAATGCTGAGCACAAACAGCTAACGTTCCCTTTGGCCGTGGCTGTTTGCTGCCAGCAAACAAAAAAAGCTACCCACTGATTTCTGGTGGCATCGTCTTTTCGAAGAGAAATATTTGTTTTTCTTTGCGTCCAAAAGTAAATGGACAAGTAGCTTTGGGAGAGATACTAACAAAATTGCACCTCAAATGATCTGCGGTTCTTCTTTTGTATTTCCAAAAGTGTCGACGCTACTAAGGCATAGTATGATTTGCCGTTGTTAGTGCCTGCTAGAATAGTTTCCGGTGTGGACAGGTCCAGCGCAGTGGTTGGCTCTGGCTAGGTCTGTACTAATTGGATGGCACAACCTGACGTCAGGTTTTGCCCTGATCTCGTGAAGATCTCGGGAGGAGCTGTTCAGAGAGGAAATCACGCTCACGAAATCATGTTCTTGGATTACGGCAAAACCCCTGTATCTTATGTTTAGAAACTTTTCAGAGGTTGAGCATGGACAACCAACATTATAACATTACTAATATGTATTAAAAGAAGGATCAGCATAATAGGTCCGCTTTAAAGTATTCAAAAAAACAAACTGGCAGTCTCTGCGTTATATACTTCTTCCTCTTCCTTCTCTTTGAGTTTACTGGCAGTTTTAAAAAATTCCTATGTTTTGCCATTAATTTGCATATTATTCAGCCAATACTGTAGGCATGGCAACCAAAATCGTGACGTGTCCTCAGTGAAGTGAAATAATGCTACCCGATTAGACTACGCAATTTTCTCGTGATGAGACAGAAGTGCGCAGTACCAGCTTTATCCAGCCAAACTTCGGCGCTAAACAACCTGAAAAGACTGCACAAGCACGAGATGTGGTCATCAGTCAAATTAACCGCCGTCAAATTGCAATACGTAGCAGGAGGACGACCCTAGATAATTTATTTGTGAATATATAATACATTGCCCCCAAGAGAGTGAAAACCTCAACCTCCGTGGGCCAGATTAGCTTCAAAAGGGAGGGGAAGTGGTAAAAGCCTCTCTATGCCCTATAATGGCAACAAAGGTTTACTTTGGGAGCAGTCATCCTCACAAAAACAAAAGAAATTGTTGCACTGCTTGTACATGTGAAGCAGGTTTTTAGTACACCAGAATGGGAGCGTTGTTACCAGCCCGGAGCCAGAGAAATGAATGAATGCAGCCTTGGTCATAACTGGGTAAGAAACGCTGAAGTCAAGAATGATTGGACAGAAACAGGCTTATGACAAGCGTGACTCCCGTGCCTGACAGAACTGACACCAAAGCATAATTTACTGCAGCAGTGCTTAAATATATTGAACCAGCACACTTTCCCAAAGTGAATTGCTTCAGTTATATTACTGTTGATCAGAGAAATTAATACTCTGCCATTTAGAATTATCACCAGGGACAGTTCATTCACTTTCCTCTGTCCCACTACATAGCAGTATTTTACTTAGCAACACAACCAGTTATTCTGCATTCCATGGTGGTTCTTTACATTTAGTTTCATAGAGACATTTCATCTCATGACAGATCAGAAATGAAGCATAAACAATAATCCTAGCATATTTAAACCCCATTCATTTCAGGAAAACTGGACACCCAAATTTGACCTCATTATATCAACAAAAACACAATGTCCTAATACAAAGTTATGTCCTTATACAAAGTTTACAACTTAAAACTTGATTGTGTGATAGATGCTCAGCATCATAGTAATGCAGCACAGGTCATTTCCAGTGTCAAGAATTCAAACAGTGTTAACACAAAAAATATAATGTGTTTCTGCCAATCTCCTCAGACAAACACTTTTCAAACTGAGAGCTGTAAACAGCTGATTGAATGTACAATGTGAAACACATTAACTTACTCCAAATCTGTGGATCCTCTCATCTGTAGTTCTCATTCTGTGAACAGTGAATACTAACCATCTTGTACTAGCTCCAAACCTATATGGACAGGTGACAAACACACCTATAACCTATTGTGAACAGATTAATCAGTGCATGCAAAACTTCCTGAAACGTGATGTCTGGAACATCTGGCAAGACAGGTTTTTCTCCAAGCTCATTGTGTGTATTTTAAAGAATCACGCCCCTGATGAGAAATATGCTGTCTAAAAAAATTATTTCAGTTTTGTTGAGTGAAAAGCAACTGTGCACGCCCAGAACTTTGAAAACTGCTCAGCCTAACAACAAATCAAATGACGTGAATCCGCTTGACTGTGAGTCAAAATCTGATTCCATTGTTGCTAATCCATCTTTGTTTTACATTTTATTCATATGTTTTACTCAGGCATTATGCATTTTATATCAAAGGCAAAGAAAACACTTGGTGCAGCGGATACCCAACAAAACTACACTGCCCCTACAATTCAAATATATTTTTGGTTAATTTTTGAAAATCGTTTTAAACGACTGAATAAGCTCGAGATGATCAGATATCTACATTGTTGGCAGTGCGCCTTGTTTGTTGGAATCAGGGTAGCTTGCCATGTCACCTGGATACCGGAACTCTCGTGCGCACGGAGGTTAAAAATATGTACAATGACAGTTGAGAATGTGTTACCAGTATGCATAATGTTAATGAAAAGTATGTTTTTAACATTGCAGAGTGTTGTTCCAGTACTGGTTTCTACATTCTGGTCTAAATGCCTATAAGATAGTTTTTGGCATAACAGCAATGATAAATTATAAGTCGACATAAGATTTGGAGAGGCTACCTGTTCTGTCTGCAACGGATGCTGTTACCTGCAGGTGACTAAATTCCATAGGCACGGCATCATCTTTCAAAATCTTCCTATATTTTCGGGACAATTCAATTCCATAGTTTGCATAAATGTGCTCTTTGAAACAACTGGGTAAAAAGTGTGCAGAACATAACCGGTGACTTGTCGTTGGAAGGTCCGAGTCTCCCGTTTTGTTGGAGCAACCAACAGTCGCATACAGCAGCATCATGGCAGATTTTGACGCTCAGGTTCTAATAAAGGTAGGTAGTATCGAACTTTGATCTTTCTGTATAAAATTTAGCTGCTGCTTGAGTGATAATCAAGGCTATTTGGTTAAAACCCCTCACTTATCCAACATGTGATGCAAATTTATTCAATTTAATTTATTAATTACCATCTAAGATATTAATTAACAATTAAATTGCCAAATTCATTTATAGGGAGAGCAATCTGTTGGATTAACCTTAATCCAAAGCACAACTCAGAGTCAGGAAAGCTTAATGAAAGTTGCAAAAGAATATACAATGTCTATGCTGACAGAATTGGGTTTACTACCTTAAAGAAGAACTAAAAAGACATGAACAATCACAGAAGAAGTAAATGAAAGAAAACACCAAACCAAAGCTTTTACCTCCTGAAATTATCCAAAAGTTGGCCGTGATCTAAGTCTCTGAAACAAAAACCGGTGAAAGTTCCTGTGTAAGCCCTGTGTGAGCCAAAGTAAAAGATAAGGTCCACATGTTTATGTGGTTAGGAAGAGGGGAGAAGTGGGGGAGATCCCCCTTCTTGGTGATGAAAGCAGGCTGTGCTGATTGGTGGAGCTGTAGATGTCCGAAGGTGTGAGGAATGGTAAATTGCCTCTTGTGACCCTGGCCATTCAGGTATTCAAATGCCCTTATGTTATTAGGAGCAGAGCTGAGCACTATGTAATGCTAATAAAGAGATTAATGGATTTAGTCTCTTTCTAATGAGACCGAACATGAATATGGTTGGAGGTAATGAAGCTCAGTTATCAAATACCTCTGGGAAGTTTTACTACTGCTCCCAAATACACACATGACATGGGCCAGTCAAATACACACATGACATGGGCCAGTCAAATACCCACATGACATGGGCCAGTCAAATTCATACATGATATGGGCCAGTCTTGGGCTGTATTCAGGGGTACAAAACAACAAAAAAAACTGAAAGAAAAAATAGTAAAAGAAGATGAAAAGGAAAAGCAAATAAAAATGGGACATGCTCTTATCTTGTTGGAGGTCACAAGGCTGTAACAATGGTGTTCTGTTGTCTTAGGAAGTGCAGGGGTGTGCACTAATGGTTTTTGACCCTCTGCTTGCTCTCATGGCCCGAAAAGGGTAATCTCTGGAACGTACGCATGAGGATTGGAGATTTAACAGACTAAATTCCTATATTTAATGGGGGACAGGACCCTTCAATAGGGAATGCACAAGTCATTACAAATCAATTAGTCTGTTCAACTCTGAAGTATAGTCGAAATGTTATGATTCTGCTGTTGCCAGGCCATGTTTTTGTTATGATTCTTCTTTTACCAAGCCATGTTTTGATTTAGTCCATGTCATGTTTTGTATTTTGCCTGTTTTGCCTTGCCATGTCTTTTTCCTACCATTACTCATATTCACTTTTAGATTATCATTCTGGTTTATGTATTTCTCCATGCTATGCATTGCACATTGTCTCCCCTGTCTGGTCATATGTGTTAGACAGTTTTATTCCCCAGTTTTGCGTGCCACGTTTTCTGGTGATTTCATGGTTTCTGGGTTTCCAATTATTCCTTCCAATCTCGTTTGCTTCCTTCGCCTTGCTGTTCTGTCTTTACTAACAAATACTAACAGTTTGTTATTTTGGATAAATTACCAACATTAACTGACATTGTTTATCGTACTAACTTACTAACGAGCACTAGGGATTGTATAGCTGCACATTACTAATTGACTAACAAGCTCTCAGCACTCGCTCTGCCCTTATCTCCGCCCCTTGCCTTCACTCACTTTACTTTGCTGCAATTCGGCGGATTCTCCGCACCTGGTTAACACTGTTCTGCCTCTCACTCTCTGTGCACTTTAGAACTCCCTAACCAGAGCCATTTGTTTGTCATAGGCTGTCTGTGTAATCCCTCTCCGTGTTTTGGCTTTTGCCAATTTCATGTGGTTAGGAACTTCCTCTTGTTTGTTCCCTTGTTAATTAGTCTGATCCAGCTCACCTGTTCCCTATTATAGCGTGTGACTTCCCGTACGTGTATTTAAGCAGTCTGTTCACAGCCAGCTCTTGTCAGAAAGTTTTCTCTTGTCTGCTCGTGCTACTCTGTTCATGCCCTGTATTCATAGCGTTACACTTCTGACTGGAACGTCCCGGATTTTGATTCTGCCTCTGCCTATGATTATACTTTGCCTGTGTACCGAACCTGCTTTGCCTGACTTTGAGATTTGTGATCGCTGCCCTGGTAACGAACTGTTTCTGGCCATCTGGATTGTGTTTTTGGATTCTGGACTTTGTACTGTTGCCTTCAATCCTGCCAGGTTTTTACCCCTAAATTCAATAAAATCAATTTTGCTGCACTTCCTGGTACTCGCGTGTGGTTCCAGAACGCACCCTCACAGAAAACCTCTAAAACTAAACAGTAGTTGCTCGACACACTTTATATAGATCAGCTGATTTCCGGATGTGCATTCGTGTCATAACACCCAGGACATTGCCACAAGAAGTTTTTGATTGGCTAAAATATATGGAAAGGCAGCATTTATGAACTTGGGCTAATGAGTACTGTATTTCAGAGGTTTGACGTTTGATTATTACGTGCATCGAAATTGCAGAAATTTGCGAAAATATTTATGGACTGAGAAGAACGTGTCCATTTATTGGGTAAGAGCTGAAACAAATGCTTTCTTTATCTTTAAGGAGTTTCCTTATGGAAATTTGAAGAGATAATGAAGAACGTAAGCTGGCCTCCCAACCGCCAATAAACATCACAGGATGATCATTCAGATATTGCACTTCTCAGTAGGTTGAGAAAGCCACAGTGGAAGTAGTGAAATGCAGTGCTGTGCATTTCTTGATCAGGCAAAGGTCATTCTACATTTATGTGAGCAATCTGACTGTGTAGCCTGGTTCTACCATGGACTCAATAGGCTTCTGTCTCATGTTGACACACCTGGGGCCTGTACCATAAAGCTGGATTAGGGTTTATCGCAGTAACTTCAGGTTTAACCCTGGGTTTTCTGTACCATGAAGCCGGCTCACTTCTTACCGAGGTATATCACCGCGGCAACATAAGCTGAACGGCTAACCTGCTCCGGACCAGGTTTAGTTCTAGATTCAGATCACAGTGTGCAAAAGCACCGCCTACTGACCAATCAGGTCTCTGAGAAAATGGCATTACCATCCGTAGAGGTTTCAGCGGAGTTCCGCGCACGGATGAATACCAATATGTACGATACAGGTTCTCATCTGAGGGTTTGACTGTGGCGAACGCGGCGGAGTCGTGCGCATATAGTTTCACATCTTGAGTGTATCACAATGCTGTATTTTTCCATGGGCAAAAGCACTAAAGCCTTGTACTTGTTGCACTTGTGAAAGTAAGCCTACTGACCGCTTTGAATTATGTTTTTGTAGTGATTCATTATTTGTTCTCCGGCTCTTTGGACACTGCCGGGGTTGCAGCTGGAAAAAAAATCCATGCACTCCATAAGAATACATCCTTGCATCACGTCAATTCAATGAAATATGCAACTGTAATTTTACTGATGGGGCAGTGACATTATAAACGATAAGACACGCGCATCCCTATACCCAATAGGCTTCGTGCTGGATCTAACATATCCTGTAAAGCAGGAAAGGAGAGAGATGCGCTCCCTAGCCTACACAGCGCCTGTTGTCATGATTTACTGCAGCAGAAATAAAATTGAATCATCACTATTGCAGCAATAGGCCACATACAATCATGAATACGGGAGTTATTTGCAGTGATATTATCATTATAATTAACGTACGCATTTACACGGCCGGTGATTTTTTTTGCCAACTGTCCTTTCTGTATTTGGCAGCCGCAACGGTGTTAATTTTTGCCTGGATGATATGTTTATTCTCTTCATTTTTTTATTAAGAGCTCTTGGTCCACATTTGAAAAGTACGCAGATTTGCTTCCAGTCAGTTTGTCCATGTTTGCAATTGGTCATTTGTTTCAAACACCGCCCCCTTTATGTGAACGCACACATACCTAGATTGGAAAACCCTGGGTTAAGTTACCGAGTTGATAACTGGCTTCGTGGTACCGCTTATCAGGAATGCGGACGTCTGGTTAAGTGCAGCCAGATAACTAAGAGAAACCCTGGGTATGTTAATCCAGCGTTATGGTACAGGCCCCTGGTGCCTTCACATCTGCATTTGAGGGTAGGACCTCACTGTTAGTCTGGTTACTGATCAGACCTTCACGAGAGTAAGTAAATGCCGCTCTTTCTAGTGCACGTATGCAACCTCTTACGGATGGATAGAGGCAAGATGGGGTGCCAGTTTGGCCATAAAATACATCAGGGGTGGAAATATGGGGTTGCAGGGGGTGCAGTTGCATTCGGGCCCGTGGGTGAAGGTGGCCCGTAAACGAGGAAACACGTGACTTTGGCAAAATGGTCCTCAAGTGACAAATGTCGTCTGAAATGAGTAGTATGACAATTAAAGGCAGTAAGGATTTTTTTTCTACATATAATGGGCACCAAAGTCAAACAAATCTGTCACAGGAATGAACATTTTGAAGTTTTGAATCAGTCTGTGTTTAATACTGATGCAGATATGGTGTAGCGCACGTTAGATCTAGGCAATGAAATTTTTCTTTGAAACTGATGGTGGTTTGGCTGCACATTTTCTGTTAATACGCTGTCGTCCATAGAGTTAGAATAATTTTGCGTTCAGATACTTTATCTATCAAGAATAAATCACATTGTCACAATCATTTCATGGAAAGAGGTAAAAATATTTTATGAGCAACAGTATATCATGAAAAATATCATTCCTCTTATTTTTTTTTCATACAGAGAAAGAGATCTTAGGGATGTCTGACATAAAGGGGAATGAAATTCAACGAATTCTAGAGAAAGGGCTTGGTGGGAATCAAGCAATGAGTTTTTAAATTATTTAAGTGCAAAAATAGTGCCAAGTGATTGTGAAGTGTGAGTTATTCACTGACCATGGTTTTGTGACAGAAACACAGAGCTCTTTAACACACAAGTTGTTTTGGGAAGCAAAACGTTTTATTTTTGTGACCCCAGAAAACTAGCCGGAACAACTTCAAAATTTTGAGAGGCCAGAACTCCGCTCATAGGACACATTAACGAAGAAAATCACTTCTCATGCACTACACTGCTATAGAGTACAACTTCATGCCAAAAAATCTGACCTATCACTTTGAGATTGTAAATAACTGCTCTAAACATAGAATGTGGCTAATTAAGAAAAATCAGCAGCTTGTTAAAATCCTAAAATTGCAATTGTGGTTGGAACAAAAAGCAGCATACAGAGTGGGGCGCCAGCGGGCTACTCAGAAACTGAGCTAAGCATTTCAAAGTCTGAATTTTACAGCCGTTGATTGTGTGGCTCACTAGATCGCTAGTTTGCTAACAAGCTTAAAACCTATAGCTAGCTAATAAATTACTGTATAATGATTGTTACATTCGCTTATAGTACAACATACCATTACGTAATTAAGTAACTTATACTGTAAATTGGGAGGAGTATTTCAACTGTTCGATATTATTACGCTTAATGATAAATGTTCATTACATAAATAACTGTTGTAAACTTGCATTCAGAAATGTAGTCAAAAGTATTTGGACTTTAAATTGAAAAATACGTTTATCAATATTGTAGTGCTGGTGAGATGAAGCTTCATGAAGCGTTGAAGCTTTCCAGCCGGATGTGTTGAAGTGTGGTTCATTTCTTGAGGTTTCGAATGCACTCTGCAGACCCCTTCTGGTCAATAAAAACACTGATATTGAATTGTGCTTCTGCGTGAAACTGGCAGAATCAATGAATGCAAAATAATATAAAGTATTTTGACAACATGTTATGTCATAATGAAACTTAAAGAGGGCAGTGAAAGTGCTTGTGAAACAAAAGCTTTGTATTTCTGTTCAAAATAATAAGCGTTTCCCCTAATTATAATAGGAAAAACTACCAAATTAAGGGAATGTATTATGTATTGGAAATTATTTGAAAAGGTTGGCTATATGACATCACATAATAGCCGAACAATTTGGTCTAATAGCCTAACTAAGCGACGTTATTCGGGAAAATCAAATCAAACTATTCCCAAACGGGTGAAAACTTTCTCTTTCTTGCTGGCTCCATCGCACACAATTGCAAACTGCACAGACTTCAACTTCTGACAACAACCCAAGAGAACTTGGACATTTTATAGTCGAATCTTCGACCGAAAGTGAAGCCCTCTCGAAGCAGCATCCCAAATGAGGCTTTGAACGTATGAGTGACGAATAAGTGACGTCATTTCGCCGAGACGATACAAGCCTCGGCATGGAGCTCCGTTCGGAGGTGCTTCACATTTTTGACACGGGCTCCGAAGTCTTGGTATCGAGGGTAACAGCACTAGAATGTGGCATCTATCCATGAAAATTACGGAGGCTCCTCGCTTAGCATGATTAAAAACAAAGAAACACTCATTCGGATAATCTCTGTATACGGAAAAGGCAGTATCTGCACTCACATTGTAAAAAATTTTACAGCTTGCGCACTATGCGCAATTTTTTCTTTTTTGCATCAGACAACTTTTCCAGTCTTTCGTTGCCCCTGTCCCAACTTTTTAAAAACTTTCTTTCTGATATCAAATTCAAAATGAGCAGATGTTTTAAAATATTCTGTTTAAATATTGAAAACATTGCATATATTGTCTTGGTACTGTATAGACCAGCTGATTACATTTTTCAATTCGTCACTAGTGAGGGTTTATAGATCACATTTAGTGGGCACAAAGTCTGATTTTCAACTCCAATTCTGAAATAGTTGGGACGAAGTGTAAATTGTGAATAAAATAAAAATGCAATGACTTTCAGATCACATAAGCCAATATGTTATTTACAATAGAACATAGATAACATTTCAAATGTTGAAACTGAGACATTTTACATTTTTATCCGCAAAATGAGCTTATTTCAAATTTTCTGGCTGCAACAGGTCTCAAAAAAGTTGGGACACAGGCAAAAACGGGCTGAAAAAGCAATTAATATATAAGAGAATCAGCTGAAAGAACATTTAGCAAGTAATTAAGTTAATTGGCATCAGGTGTGTAACATGATTGGCTTTAAAAGGGATGTCTTAGAGAGGCTGAGTCTCTCAGAAGTAAAGATGGCCAGAGGCTCTCCAGCCTGTGAAGGCTTGCGTAAAAAAATTGCGGAATACTTCATCATCGACAGTGCATAACATCATCAAAAGATTCAGGGAAAGTGGAAAAATCTCTGTGCGTAAGGGACAAGGCCGAAGACCTTTACTGGATGCCCGTGATTTTCGGGCCCTCAGACGCCACTGCATCACTCACCGGCATGATTCTGTCATTGACATTACTAAATGGGCCCAGGAATACTTAAAGAAACCACTGTCTGTAAACACAGTCCACTGTGCCATCCACAGCTGCCACCTTAAACTCTATCATGCAAAAAGGAAGCCATTGTTGAGCATGATCCAGAAGTGCCGCCGTGTTATGTGAGCCAAGACTCATTTAAAATGGACTGTAGCAAAGTGGAAAAGTGTCCTGCGGTCAGACGAGTCCAAATTTGACATTCTTGTTGGAAATCATTGGCCTCGTGTCCTCCGGGCTAAAAAGGAGAAAGACCACCCCTCCTGTTATCAGCATTCAGTTCAAAAGCCAGCATCTGTGATGGTATGAGGATGCATTAGTGGATATGGTGTGGGACACTTGCATGTTTTAAAAGGCACCATGAATGCTGAAAGGTATATAAAGGTTTTAGAGCAACATATGCTCCCCTCCAGAGGACATCTATTCCAGGGAAGGCCTTGTGTATTTCGACAGAGCAATGCAAAACCACATACTGCAGCTATTACCACAGCATGTCTTTGTAGTATAAGAGTCTGTGTGCTGAACTGGCCTACCTGCAGTCCTGATCTTTCACCGATTGAGAACATTTGGCGCATAATTAAACGAAAAGTCTGTCAAAGGAGACCCAAAACTCTCCAGCAGCTGGAAGCTTGTATTAAACAAGAGTGGGGTCAAATTCCAATGGCTAAACTCAAGAAACTTGTCTCCTCAATGCCCAGACGCCTCCACTCTGTGTTAAAAAGAGGGGATGCTACACCATAGTAAACAGGCCCTTGTCCCAACTTTTTTGAGACCTGTAGCAGCCATCAAATTTGAAAACAGCTCATTTTGTGGATAAAATTGTAAAAATTTCTCAGTTTCAACATTTGCTATGTGATCTCTGTTCTGTTGTGAATGAAATACTGGCTGGTGTTGAAAGTCATTGCGTTTTGATTTTATTCACAATTTACACTTTGTCCCAACTATTTCGGAATTGGGGTTGTACTTTTTTGTTGGAGGAAGCCAAAGAAAAATTTCCATTAAGGTGGACAATAAAGTCATCTATCTATCTATTATCATTGTTGTTTTGAACGGTTTGATCCAACAATTTTAGTTCTTTTTTTCAATATTTGTCAGACCTGACTCTGACTGGCACCCCAAAAACTTGCACTGCACTGATCAAACCTGCTACAACATATGATAGGAAATGTCAGGTCTTGGGTCTCCAGTCCTCACTTCTGTTGTTGGAATTTGAAACAAAAAGACTGTGAAACACTGAAATGGTTTGAAATGTTTTATTCAGGGTGGCAGTGGTCACATCACACACCAGGGAGATCTGCAGAAAAAAAAAAAATCAAACATGTCAATCACAAAGCTCATAACAGAAAATACATATCACAGTCTACAGTGAAATACTGAAGATTCTGGAGCATAGCAAATTCAGTATTATATTGACATATTAACAGCATTACTTACCATTTCAATAGCTCCCCTTCCTTCCTCAGTGGCCTCTCGATTCTCCTACAAAACTCCTCCACTTCACTGAAAAGTTGAACACACAACATAAAACAATGGGATAGCAGAAGCATCAATCATACTCAAAAATTACTACTTCTCTCCTCTTACCTTTGTTGGTAAACTGGCCCTGACACGAAGACCTGCTCTGCCTCCTGCCATGACAAATTCCCCAAAGCAGAGATTCCATATATGATGGCCTAAAGAAAAAGATGTTCATTTAAAGCAATTAAATTTATGTATACCATTATAACAATACAAAACATCAAGCCATTATTATTAATCCTACACAAGTAACATGCCATTTATTTAGGCTTTGAAAGTGCAGGAGCACACACACACACAATATACAACAAGGTTATACCCCCATTCCACACAACCATTCAAGCTACTGTTCCCATACCGATCAAGGAATGGTACCGGAACGGGAGAGGTCGGGAGGGGACCTTAATGGAGCCTTATTGGAACGGCACTGGACGTTAACGGAACTCCTTCGAATGGTAGGAACGGTTGGGACGGCTGAGGTCGGGCTGCATGTTCAAAATTTTGGCCGTTCCCCTCCCGTTCTGAATGAACGGTAATGGATCTTTAGCACATCTTTATGAGAACTGATGAGTCGTTAATGGAACGTAAGCAACGGTAACGCAACGCTAATGCATGGGGAGTGAACGGTCGCCAATACTCGCCCCGCACCCGTAACGTTCTCATACCGTTGCTACCGTTCCCTTCCATTCTCATACCGATCTGGTAACGTACTGATCCGACCCAATCTCTACCTCACCGTTTCAACCAGATTGTCTTACGTTCCCCTAGCGTTGTATTAGGGTTCCAATAGCATTCCGATACCGTCCCAACCATTCCAGTACCGATGCATTAGCGTTGCCGCACCGTGCCAGCCAATGTGTATATAGGTATCACGTTCCAATACCAATCAGTTTATTTTCACACGAGCAAGAGCGCACATCGTCCCAGAACAGTAAACATGGGTGTCGACAATTATCATTTTTTTGGGTGGGGGACTTGTTTTCCGTGTTCTTTTTTATCTTTTCGTTCTTAAAAAAGGACACGAAGAAGGAATTGTAATTTGAACAACAATATTTATGCTCATTATTTGGCAAAGCTAAAGAATAAGCTCTACGATTGCCTTACCTTGCGTAAAACGCAGTGCCTACGTGTCCGAAAGTCGGACAGAGTTTTAATATAACTCCGTGTCCGACAGTTGGATGGTTTCAACATAACTCCATGTCCGACAGTCGATATTGTTTTTAATTTCTTAAAATCTGCTGAATCTTTTAGATATTAAACATGAATGTTTTGATCAGAGGGCTCAGTTCTTCAAGATGAGTACCGAGAATTTCAATCAATGTTTCTGTTTAAGCTCTGCTCAATAAAGTGAGTCGACATTGGCGCGGGACTTTGTGCATTTATGACGAAGTAAGCGACTGCCGGACAGAGATCCTAAAATACTCCATGTCCGAAAGTCATATAAGTTTTAATTTTTCGAGTATTCCAGCAATTATTAGACGTACAAACTTGGCCATGTTTGTGTTCGACCTTCACAAAATGCAAATTGATAGCTATCGACTTTTCTTGGTCTTTTTATTCGTCTGTTTTCTTTCATTGAAGATAGACAACAGTTTTTATTTGGTCTCTCTTTTGAAAATTAGTCAGATGGATCGAACAGATTCACGCTTTATTTCCACACCAGAGATAAAATAGTGCTTGTAGTCAGTGAGCAAATCAATTCCATGACCATTGACATTGTGAATTAAATAGGCTATTGCATGCACGATCAAGACTGTCGGACGCGAAATGCAAAATACTCCATGTCCGGAAGCCAGCAGAAAGTAAAAGTATTGATATGAGAGCAGATTTATAATGAAATAAAGAATAAAAATATATCACTAATAATCAGAACATCCAATGTGCACTGCAATCAATTTATTTGGGCCATTTTTATAAATACAACGAAGTCCGTACAATGCCTGTCGGACATTAAATGCAAAATACTCCGTGTCCGACAGCCAAAAAAAAAAAAAAAAAAAAAGGACGATTAGAACAGATTGATAACGAAATAATAATAATAAATAAAAACACATTTTAACAACAAACAGAGCATCCAATGAACAGTGCGATTTATTTATTTGCGGGCCATCTTTTTTGGATGTTCTGTTTGTTGGTGATATATTTTTATTCTTTATTTCGTTAAAAATCTGTCATCCTGTGGATAACAGGATGATATTGTGTGTTGCCCCAACTGGGATCAATGTAGAAGTCTCAAAACTAAAGTATGTAATTACTGTAAATGAAACCGCGCCAGTTTAAGTTTCCGCGAATACACTGTTAATAATAAACGAATAAACTGAAGCCTTTTTTGCCAGGTAGCCTAATTTAACTGGCACCGTTTAGTCAGTTATTTTAACTGTAATTTTACAATTAGTTTACCACGGAGTGCATGTTCAGTGTAAACCACGGTTAAAGGCGCGCAGGACTCCACTTACAGTTAAAATGACAAGGAGACAATACGTTGATTTAACAGTTAAATTCAGTCAGTTTTATAACTGTGTAGGAAAGCCGAACTGGCTTGGTACAGGTCAGTGCAAAAATAAATAATGGCAAATACCCGCCTGGGGTCCACGTCGATTTTGCGAAATAAACGCCCGGGCTACTAAAGGGTCATATACGGTATTCCATTTATAGATTTCCTTCCAAGTTCATTATTATTTTCTTTGTTCTAGTATTTTGTTAGGCCATGTGAAATGTTGTCCAATGCATTGAATTTTATTTTTTTGCAACTGAATACATGTTTGATATGTGTCTCGCTTTTATAACCTCTGTAGATCGTTACGGCAATGGTAACATAACGCTACTCGATCGTTAATGGATTGCTAACAGCATGCTACGGTCGCTGTGAAATCGGTAATGAACGGAAGAGGACAGTACACTCGGTACAGCAACGGTGTGAGATCTGAAAGGAACGTTGCTGGAACGCTAGTGATTGGTACTAAAACGGTAAAGATCGTTATGGACACGCTGTACGGACCTTACATGGTCGGTACATGAACTGTATTAGAACCCTACAGCATTGTTAAGGTCGTTAACAGATCGCTACTGGAACGCAAGAATGCCAAAAACGGCCGTTCTCCTAGCGTCTGATCGGTAGAGGCAGCCATCCTGAGGACGGCTTAGAACGGCTGAGAACGGTAGCTTGAACGGTTGTGTGGAATGGGGGCATAAGGCTCATCTCTGGAAAAAGAACCCCACAGATGAACTGCACTTCATCTGTGTATTTAACTTGTGGTGGAGTTTTGGACAGTAAGCTCTTCAGATAGGCGAAGAGGGTGTTTTGTTCCTCCGCACTGTCAATGTAGATAGGCACCTGGAATGAGGGCTTCTCCATTATCCATTTTGATGCCTTCCCGTTGAGTACACTCTGATTCAAAAGCTGGGAATTCAATGAAATGCTGACAATAAATGGCAGTTGCATTAAATGCATGCATATGTTAAAGAGAAAAATAGATTCAATGTGCTGCAAAGTTAAATGGTATATCTGATGGCATTTCTGTAGATGATAATCCTAACTTCTTCACTCTGTACTGATGAGAAAATGTAAACATTTGAAAAGTGCCACCAAATGCTGTTCAGCTCCCTGTGAGTGTACAATGAAGTCCACCAGTCCCTTTTCACCCTCAGTGCGGTCAGTGACAGCATGAAGGTGGAGTGGAACTTCATCAGTGACAGCTCTCTGTCTTGGCACTCTGTACACCAGTGGCAGGGTTCCCTCAAGAAGGCTTTTGGCCTCATCGGTCCAAAAGGCAAACTGCTGACCATGACTTAAAAATAAGCACAACAACATTCATCCAAAGTATCACATTGAGAAAAGTTAAGTCATTGTTGCACAACTGAGATGCAAGATTACTCCTAATTGAATCAGTCATACCTATTGTTACATGCCTTTTGTTGATAGTTTACTGATTTATTTATTTTGATCTCCATTAGACACTACAAAAGAGACAATTACTGGTCTGTAGATTCAGTCAACAGATGTTCTACTAGTGTGCTACTAATCACATGTTGATCACCTATAGGTGATCCTAAAAATGTCAGTATTCTTAAAATAGATCTGAAAATGTTTAGGATTGTAATACCCTTCTATTTTGAAACGCTCCATTAGAAGAAGGCATCACTACTTGCGGATCAAAGGCATGTCCATCTGAAAGAATGTGGTGGGAATAATTTTTATCTCATAATGAATCTTTTCAAGATGAATAGTATGTTGCCACATAAGAAAAAATTTCTAGCCTAACCAATTTCTTCTTTGTTAAACATTTTTAATCAAACAACCCTCCTCGAATGCAAACCTCTCCCTCGTCACAATGGAGAGGGCATACTGGAACATAGGAGATGGAAAACAAGGAAAATTTATTTATCAATTTATTTACAATGTTGACAGAGGCCCGCATATGCTTTCCCAAGAATCTGAAACCTTACCATGAGCATAAAAATCCCGCAGTCATTCCCACACGTCTGGCGTGGCAAGCATTAAATCAACCTATAAAAGAAGGTAAGAGTAGATGACTGAAAGAAGCTTTTTTTGGCCCATGGTTCTTCTATTTAAACTGCACATTACAGGCAGTAGTTATATTTTTTGGTAAAGTTAATTATGCATTTATATTTACTGGAATATCATGCCCAGTCTTCTCTGTCCAGGTCCGAGGATCAATTTGCTGAGCAAGATTTCTAGAGAGAGAAATACAAACATTAATGCCCGCCCCCTAATAAAAACATATTGTAGCATTAAGTTACACTTCTATGGTATTAAAGTGCATAAGTCTAGAGTGGCTGCCATATGTTTGGGTCAGATTCAGTTCACAGATTAAGGGATCTTCTTGGTGGGTTTGACTAACCTGGTTAAGAACCAACCAGATCGCATGCACACGCACATTGCATGAGCTTGCAGATCCGTCTGGATCCCACCCCATTCTGAAGAAAACAGGCATGAACAGATGAAAATTTCAAATCAGTCCTAAACACTAAGAAGCAGAAGAAAATAGTAACAATAATTTGTAAAAGATAAAAGTGACAGCCACTGAGACATACAGCAATAGGGGTGTAACCACAACATGCAAGTACAAGCAATAGGAACATAGCCAAAACATGCCAGTACAGGCAAGAGGAACGTAGCCAAAATATATCAGTACTGGCTAGAGGAACGTAGCCAAAATATACCAGTACAGGCTAGAGGAACGTAGCCAAAACATAACAAGCCATATGAATGTGGCACACAGTACGTCTCATTTGTGGACCTAAAAATGGTTCTGTACTCAGCATCGCCAAACCCAGACTCATGCATGGAGTACTGCGAGTCTAAAAAGATGATCTCCCTCAGGAGTGGCTTCATGATCTACAGTATGATGTGATAGGTAAAGAGATGCACAACAGTTTAAAAGTTATTAGGACAGGGCCCAGAGCTGGAGTTCACTCTGCTGGAATATACATGAATTGAACAACTAAAAAGGCACTTAATGTAGAATCTAGTAACTGTAGCATTCCCTTACACAGAGAACAACGTGTTCAGGTCCATTTGCTTTGGTCCATGCTGGAAAGACCAAGCAGTCCTTCATGTCGAAATCCTCCTAATATTCATGAAACAAAACCTTTATGCAGATCTAAATATTTGTGACAGTATGTATACAAATATACATATTTTGTTATTTACACTCACTGGAAAGTTGACATTAATGTCGCCTTGTGTACGCTTCCATGTAGGAACGACTTACATGTCCTCTATATAAATGTCGTATCCCTTTCGGGGAAAAAAAAAGCAAACCACAAAAAACAACATAACAACAAGTAAACAACACACGTAAAGCAAAATCCATTATAATTACACAGAATGCTTTCTTTGTGTAATTTAGGCTTTAGTAAAAAAATGTTTCATACAAGTTGCTGAGCTGCTTCATGAATAACTTTCAGTCATACATTTCCAATCTGCAAGAAAAAATTCAAACTCATCATAAACAAACAAAAGCAAATACATCATGGTGTTGTCTTCCTTTTGTTTACCATCACACGCCACTCACTAGAGAGTCCATGTCTCTTAGCAACCCCAGGCTGCAGAAATCTTCCCGAGTGAGACATATAGGCCCTTCTTTCGCAATGATTTCTGCCATAGGCCGTTTCGTGTCCAGCGCGTAACTGAGCCGCAAATAACAGTTAAATTAGTCAGCAATAGTGTGTGGCATGACAGAAACTGCACATTTTTATTAATTAGCTTACCAGTTGGTCCTGGATAGGGTTCCAGCCATTTTCTCAGGGCTTTATTGCCGTTAAATAGCCAAGGGCCGTTGTCGGGGTCACACTGTGATCAGCGGTGGGGGTTAGTGATTCCACTGAAAGTTAAATAAAAAAATCACAGTAAAGTTTAAAAGTCTTACATGTCAATACATGTTAAAAAAACTGAACCATCAACTGAAAGATGTTTCTGATCACGATATACAAACCTCCTGCTATACAAAAAAACAAAGCTAAGAACTTGACAGAACAAAAGCTCTACAAACCCCCATATTTACTCACCAGCAGGTGCATCAGTGTCAATTGAAACAGGTTCAACAGTGGTGGGTGTGTCTGAAGATGCAAGATTCCCTTAAAGAATGCACACATGTATCAACAAACAAAGCTAAGAACTTGACAGAACAAAAGCTCCACAAACCCCCATAATTGCTCACCAGCAATTATGCACACATGTATCAACAATGAAATACAAGTAAAAGTAATGTACTGCACAGCAGTAATAATTGCACTGAAAATCTGCATTTGAAAAGTTACCCAAAACTGCTTGTCCGTAGCTGTTCATTGCTCCCCCAGTTCCAAAATCCTTTGTAGTTTTGTCCAGGCGTTGTTTGTTTTTAAGAACATTGCAGTGGTGGATGATATTCCTCATGAGGAACAGATGGGTAGATGGTAATGCCATGTTGAGGAAGTAATTGTTTTTTTTCCATTTTTGCAAACAGCTGTTCTGCTACTTGACTGTTTACTTTTCCAGCAAGTTGCGGTACTAGGCCAAGCTTCCTCAGGGAATCTCGGGAATCCTTTGTGTTGTCCTAGAGCATAATGCTCAGCTGAACCCGTTGTTGGATGACCATCACAGTCTGGGACCAGTTTCTTGAAGTTTAGCCAAGGTAGTGACGCCTCCAGGTGCCCAGCTTTGGCCAGGTGCCCGATGTTTGACCTGCGAGTGTTTTTCCCAATCCATGGGGCCCAAAAGTGAAAAGATGGCACTACTGCAAATGGATTTTTTTGGTGACCTTTGGAAATATCAAAACACACAAAAGTCAATACGTCTCAGTTTATATGAAGTAATATACTGTTAAATTGAAACCTCTTCAATATCTATTTCCATGTGTTCATTTGTTTTTAACACAATTCTGTGGTCATTGCTTGTTAAGCTTGTCTTGCATTACTTGTGACAAATCCTCGGCGGATCCTTTCCATTGGAAGTGCCTCCCAACAGTCCAGGTCAGCCTCTCCGTTGAAATCCTCCGGAGGTTGTGGAAGATCACTTACTAAAGAAATGTGAAAAACATTAAACAATAGGTCAATTCTAAGAGTCATTGGGTCTATAAATAACATCTAAATTAGTCTAACCTATGAAAGCATTATTACCTGACAAATGAAAGGCACCCTTCTTATGGAGGTCCATGATCACAACTGGAGGATGATCACCACACGTGACACACGAATACTAGTACTCATGTTCACAGAGAGCTTCAAAGTGAAGATGCCCATGAAGGACTGTGTCAGTTGAGGGGTACTGGAGTCCAGGGTTGAACTCCAAATACTCGACAACTCTGCTCACTGCGTATGAACCTAAGAGAGAAACATATTAAACCAAAATACTGTATCAAAATCTTAAAAGAAATAGTTTCGCTGATTATACTTCAATGAAGTTAGATTTAATAATGACCTGTAACATGTTCCTGAGGGTAAGGCAGAACTGGATGTCGAATATTATTCGATTATTGAAGTTGTGGAGGCCATCTTTTCACTCTTGGTACCGGTAATGGGTCCCGCATTGAGGGCACGTTTTACAGTAGGTAGAGCAGTGGCGGCTGGTGGAGTTTTCTCCAGGGGGGGCTATAACTCCAAAATAGACATATACCAAAAAGCAAGCAAACATGTACTAAGGTATCAAACCAGTGTATTTACATAAATGAAAGCAACAAAAGCGACATTATAACGTCATGTAGTGTTCTACTTTTTGTACATAAATTTTGCAGCCAATCAGCGACCTTGTGCCGGACTTCTGAAGGAGTGTCTCGAGACAGTTAAATTTTTTCTCTGTCAAATTTGACAAATTATTGTCAAAATAACTGAGATTGCGTCAGCTTATTCTAGAAAATATGAATGCTCTGAACAGATGATTTTATCAATCCTAGCTGGAAACATTAAACATGATTGGCAGGTTTGGAAACGGCCACCGCATTTTCAAATGAAGGACACAAAGATTTAATGATTCAAAACCTCTTTCAAAGTATAAAATCATTAAACTGTACCACACCCCTCTGCCTGAGTATAGCAATGGCCGTCTACTTAAAATTATGTTTCTATGATGCAGAAAGAAAGCACCATAATCAACCTATATTAACAGCCCACAGCAAAGTGCGAATACAATTCATTAACACCACTTGCCAAACCTTCCAATATGTTTATAACGTTCAGTAGCGTGGCTAGATAAAATAATCTGGCGGCCTACAGGTCATTCATATTTTCGAGAATAAGCTGACGCAATCCCGGTTATTTCTACTTTATTTTCACTGGATGTTGTTCGGTGTCACGAACTAATTTATTGTTAAAATGCCAGATCAGTGTAGGATAAAAAAGCGGCGAGCTGGGTATTGCTATACTACATTGATTGTAACCAGCTCATTTTACCAGCTTCACTATTTGAACAAATACATTCGTAACAATTCATTCATCTAAATGGCAGGCTAGACGAATGATTTGGCCAACAGTTATGCTGAGGCTAAGGCAGGCATGTACGATGTAACCGCAGTATTCTGGGCTTGAACTGTGCAGTCAGTGGTTCCGAGACCGTACCTCGGTGCAAGGCTCGTAAAGACAGAAAAATTTCACTGTCTCACGACACTCCTTCAGTGGTCCAGAACAAGGTTGCTGATTGGCTGTATGCAAATGAGTTTCTGCTGGTGTCCGCAACTCTAGTGGGGAAAAAAATTTCGCTGGCGGGAGGGTGGTGGTGTGTAAATCCAGCTGCATTCAGCTCTGGGCGCAAGTGAGGTGCGCCCCAACATGGCCCTATCTCTTCTATTGAAGAGGAGCTACTGCGCATGTACAACTTTTAACGAGAGTCTATGGGCAAAGATTTTTGCGCCCCAGGGCGGAAACAGGTCACCCATCAGACAACACAGATGAACGAAACAACTTAACTCATCATTAACTATATAATATTTATCTTGCTCATCTAAAAATAAATATACATATATTTCGAAATATTTTTATTTTATTATTTCATTTTTATTTCATTTTTTTTGTGTCTTATTCAAGGTAATATGGTGATTGGTAAGTGGTGGGGCGGCGCCCTAGCGCCCTCTATTAGCCAGCCGCCACTGAGGTGGAGACATCTGGGAATCCAAAGATTCAACATGATTTAGAGCACAGTGTATAATACATGGAATAATTAATAAAAGCTGTTCACATCTGTCACATTTGTTATAAGAAATTAGCTGATCAACACCATTGATCTACCTTGCACAATACTTGTGTTGGTGAGGATCTTTGCTATATTAGTTATGAGGACTGGGTCGCACAAAGGCACGTTGCCCGGGCACAGCATCTCCTCAGGAATGAGATGCTTTCTGGGTTCTTTGTCCACTGGATGCAGTGCATGTTCTGGTAGAACTGCAGGTATTTTTTTAAACTTTAAAATGTACTGGACCATGCGCTTCATCTTTTGATGATCTTCTGGAGGATATGACACATCACCTGCCTTATGAATTTCATCTGCTGTTGATGGTGCTGTGTCCAGGCATTCCTCTACATCTGTGCTCCTTACTTTTCGAAACAGACTTTGGTGCATTTGAAATAAGTGCCATTTGGCAATGTATTTGTGTGGGCATGATCTCTTTGTTTTGGCACAAGGACAGACCCAAGAATTCTTTCTGGTGTCATATGAAACCATCACTCTTCCCAGCCGACTATAGTATGAAACAGTGGGCTCATAAATGGAGATACATTTTTTGGACGCGGGTTTTCCTGTTTTGGTGAGTATGGAAAGGGGCTTACGGTTGGTTGTGGCAAGATTTTGTCGATCAAGGCATAATTTCTTTTTATCCTCACCAAAGCACTTGCTTTTTTCCATCTCTGTGAGTGTTTCTTCCTGTAGTGTAGGACAGGCAACATAAGATGAACAGTATGTTATTGATTTTAGGTGTATGGACTGATAAGCTTTAAAGCCACTCCTCCATGCCAACTCCATGTTCACCTCGCACTCAGCAGATGCACAAAACACATGTTGATTTTCCCCCCATAGTTTATTTTGAACATGAAGAGGAGTACTGGTTCCAAGAAATTATTTTTTGACAGTAAATATCCCATTTTCTGGATCTATA
This sequence comes from Gymnothorax javanicus, assembly GCA_029692085.1. Taxonomy (NCBI): domain Eukaryota; kingdom Metazoa; phylum Chordata; class Actinopteri; order Anguilliformes; family Muraenidae; genus Gymnothorax; species Gymnothorax javanicus. Next base: position 101,652,734 of record CM056198.1, read on the forward strand.
CAGTCACTGTCAAAGTGGGAAGTAGCAGTGATTTCTTTATGTTTGCTGATGTGCTTTCTTTCTATGTGTCATTTAAAATTCCTCTTGTTCATCATGGCCTGGCATATGGGGCATTTTTTTTGGAGCACTGGCTTTACACAGAGCCTTTTCACCTGTTCACTTGGTGTGGCTGGAGCAGGGAAGGATGGTACAGGGGTGGTTATTAGTGGCAAGGCAGTGGAGGCTGTTGATGCCAGGGAGGTGGAGGCTGTTGATGCCAGGAAGATTGAGGTTGTTGATGCCAGGGAGGTGGAGGCTGTTGATGCCAGGGAGGTGGAGGCTGTTGATGCCAGGGAGGTGGAGGCTGTTGATGCCAGGAAGGTGGAGGCTGTTGATGCCAGGGGGGTGGAGGCTGTTGATGCCAGGGGGGTGGAGGCTGTGGATGCCAGGGAGGTGGAGGCTATTGATGCCAGGGGGATGGAGGCTGTTGATGCCAGGGGGTTGGTGTAATGGGTGGTGATAGGACGCCAGGTGCCGCGACCAGTGAGAGAAAGAACTGAGAGCAGCCAGATAAGAGACAAACACAAAAGAGGTACACACCTGCGGTAAAAGCTCGCGCTTCCAAGGACGAATAAAAGTCCGCAACACGGAAGCAGTGCAAGAGAGAATAAACAACAAGAGAGAAGAGAGAAAATATCTAAGAGAAGCAACTCCTAACAATAAATGGAATATAACAAATCACTAGGAATCTGACTAGAGATTTTCTCCGGCCGAAGTGCTAGAAACAAACAGACACTCTAGCGATAGGTGTGGCGAACCCCCGGCCATATATATAGAGTCTGGAAAACCCCACCCCAGCTCAATCTGCCAGCTGGGCCAGGAATTCGATGGAAAAGAAATCCGATATCATCCCGGACGATGGAACAAAGAAAGGTCCAACAAACAAACGCACGCCTAAACCATGACAGGACCCCCCTAAGGGACAGCACCAGAAGTTCCCCGAGAATCCCGTGCACGGAACTCAGAGATGAGGCTGGGTTCGAACATATCCCGAGAAGGGACCCAGCACCGCTCCTCAGGCCCATATCCCTCCCAGTCCACCAAAAATTGGGCTCTGCGACCCACACGCCTCTCGGCCAAAATGCGACGCACAGTATAAACCGGGCCCCCCTCAATTATCCGTGGTGGCAGCGCAGGCTTGTCAACCGGAGCCAGGACGCTAGTGCTAACTGGTTTTAGCCTTGAGACATGAAACGAGGGGTGTATATGCAAGGACTTAGGGAGTTTTAACCTGACAGTAACAGTGTTGATCCTCCGCACTATTTTAAAAGGTCTAATGAAGCGAGGAGCTAACTTTCGTGATTCCACCTTTAAGGGAAGGTCCCGAGTAGAAAGCCAAACTCTTTGGCCAGCCGGATAAGATGGGGCCAACTGGCGCATTCTATCGGCAGCAGTCTTCTGTCTCTGCCTAGATCGCAAGAAAGAGGACCAGACCCTGGCCCAGACAGAGCGACAGCGTCAAATAAAATAATTGACAGAGGGGACTTAGGGGGGGTTGATAGCCTAACTTAGCCTGAAATAGTGAAAGGCCTGTGGAGGAGTCGTCCAGAGAATAATGGGAATATTCAGCCCAAGCTAAAAAACAACTCCATGACGATGGATTATCAGCCGCCAAACATCGAACGGTATTCTCCAGAGACTGGTTGGTCCGCTCTGTCTGACCATTAGTCTCTGGATGAAAGCCAGAAGAAAGGCTCACAGTGGCCCCCGACAGACTGCAAAAGGCCCAACAGAACTTAGCAGTGAATTGAGGGCCCCTGTCCGAAACCACATCTTGCGGGAGACTACGCAGGCGGAAAACATGGTCCACAACAAGAATGGCTGTCTCCCGTGCCGAAGGCAACTTCGGCAGGGCAATGAAATGGGCGGCCTTATAGAAACAGTCAACCATGACCAAAATGACAGTGTTACCCTCAGAATTAGGCAAACCCGTAATAAAATCAAGAGCGATATGGCTCCGCGAGCGTTTAGGGATGGGTAAAGGCCGCAACAAACCAGAGGGAGGGAGATGGGAAGTCTTATTTCTAGCGCAGACGCCACATGCTGCTACAAACTCCTGGATATCTTCCATCATGCTGGGCCACCAAAAACGTTGGTCCAAGAACTCTTTGGTCCGATGAACCCCCGAGTGACCCGCCAGACGGGAAGAGTGCCCCCACTGGAGAACCCTGGCACGTACCTAAGGCGGAATAAACAAACAACCAGGTGGATCCCCACCAGGACCGGGATCGGACCTTAAGGCCCCCCCGAACATCAGACTCAATGTCCCACTGAACGGGAGCCACAATCTGATCAGTCAGGATAACCGGTTCCAGCATAGGGTCGTGACCAGAGCAGTCGTAAATCCGCGACAAGGCATCAGGCTTGGTTTTTTTAGACCCCGGGCGGTAGGTTAACGTAAAGTTAAAGCGATTAAAAAATAACGACCACCGCGCCTGCCGGGAATTACGTCGCTTAGTCTGTTGAATGTATTGGAGATTTTCATCATTCATCCAAACCACAAATGGATGCTCAGCCCCTTCCAACCAATGGCGCCATTCCTCTATTGCCAGCTTGACGGCTAGCAACTCTCGGTCACCAATACTGTAATTCCGTTCGGCCGCCGACAATGACTGGGAGAAGTAGGCGCACGGGTGTAGCTTATTGTCCCGAAGGAGGCGCTGGGACAAAATGGCACCCACCCCGACTTCAGAGGCATCTACCTCCACAACGAACGGGAGGGAGGGATCGGGTAAGACAAGAATGGGCTCTGAGCTAAAACATCTCTTTAACTCCTGAAAAGCAGCCTCAGCTGCTGGGGACCGATCAAACGGCGAGGAGGAATTCTTCTTGGTAAGCGCAATAATGGGGGCAGCTACTGCGCTAAAATTACGGATAAACCTCCTATAAAAATTGGCAAACCCCAAAAACCGTTGCACCTCCTTAACGTTTTGAGGGGCAGGCCAATTCCTGGCCACTGCTACCTTAACAAGGTCCATATGGACCGACCCCTCCGACACAATGAAACCAAGAAACGAGACAGTCTTGGCGTGAAAAACACATTTCTCAGCCTTGACAAAAAACTTGGCATTAAGGAGGGCCTCAAGCACACGTCTGACGTGTTGTTTATGCTCTGAGAGCGTTGAAGAAAAAATCAGAATGTCGTCAGGATAAACGAAGACGAATTTCTCCATCATCTCTCGGAGGACGTCATTAACGAGTGCTTGAAACACCGAGGGGGCGTTAACCAATCCGAACAGCATGACCAAATATTCCCAGTGCCCGTCATGCGTATTAAATGCTGTTTTCCACTCGTCCCCCTCCCAAATGGGAACTAAGTTATAAGCATTTCGGAGATCTAACTTGGTAAAAAATGACGCCTCCTGCAGACGTTCAAACGCGGAAATCATCAACGGAAGGGGGTATCGGTTTTTAATGGTGATCTTATTCAAACCCCTATAATCAATACAGGGTCTCAGACTGCCGTCTTTTTTTCCCACAAAAAAACCCCGCTCCGGCAGGAGACGTGGATCGCCGAATAAAACCATTAGCAAGAGCCTCCTGAATATATTCTCGCATGGCCTTACGCTCAGGCCCTGACAGCGAGTACAGCGAACCCCTAGGAGGAGTAGTACCAGGGTGGAGATTGATCTCGCAATCGTATGAACGATGAGGAGGTAAAGTCGAGGCTCGTTGTCTGCTAAAAACCTTGGCAAGATCAGTATAATCACTAGGAATGTAGGAGGCAGACCAAAATTCAAAGCGGCCCCCAAACTCTCCACTTGTTCGGGACTCGCCATATCCATGACCGAATCACAGTCAAAGAGATCCTCCAAATCACAATCATCCTCTGGCTGCTGCCAGTCAAATTGAGGATCCCACTCCAACCCCTCCTCCGCCTCCTCTACCCGACTTGGAGGCCCGTTTGAGACAAACTCAGCAGAATCACTCTCGGCATTCGCCTCTCCCCCTAGATTGATGCCCGGAGCTACACGTCAAACTCCCTACAGTGGGATCTACAATTAGCGCCCCACTGGACAATAGGGCTAGTCTGACTACCCCAACAGATGTTTCCGTAACCACGAGTGCCCTAACACAACAGGAAAAACAGGGGAACAAATAATAAAGAATCGGACCTCCTCAGAATGGCAACCGAAGGGAATGAACATGGTTAGTGCTTCAGAGACCTCAGTTATAATTCCAGATTCTAGCGGGCGACCGTCCAAAGGTTTAACAGTGTATGAGTGTAGCAGAGGGCGTATAGGAGTAGAATGCCTCTCAGCCCACTCCGCATCCATAAAACAATCCACGGCCCCCGAGTCCAAAAAAACCTCCACAGGAATTATCTGTCTACCCACAGTTAATTCTACAGGAATCAAGGTCGGAAGGAGTTTGGTCGGTCTGTCCTCTAGCGCTCCCCATACAGCTAGAGGGACTTCGTTTCCCTTAAGATCAGGGCAGTGTGGGCGAATATGTCCCGGTTTGTAGCAGTTATAGCAGATAATTGGTTTACGAACGGGCTTACGAGCCTGGCTCACATATGAGCCATTGACCTGCATAGGTTCCCCAGGAGTGGAAATTTCGGTGGACGGAATAGGAGCTATATGCCTACTATGAGGAAGATTAGCCCCATTGTCAGCGAGAGCTAAAGCAGTACGTTTTTCTCTGTTGCGTTCAAGAATTCGATTATCAATTCGCACAGCAGTGCGAACCAACGAATCCAGAGAAGTACAGGGTTCTAATGTAGCCAGAGCGTCCTTCACCTGCTCCGCTAAGGCATGAACAAAAACAGTCATTAGAGGCGCCTCTGGCCAGCCCGTCTCTGTAGCTAGAGAGCAAAAGGCTATAGAAAACTCAGCAACACTCTCGGAACCCTGCCTAAGATGCATTAGACGCGTAGCCGCGTCTTGCCCACACACATCTTGATCAAACACCGACACCATCTCCCTAACGAGAGTCTCCACTGAACTCACGACCGGTGAATTAGATCGAATAAGTGGCCCGACCCAAGTAAGGGCTGTGTCAGTCAACAGAGATAAAAATAAATGAAACCCGAGACTCTTCATTTACAAAACGTGAAGGCTGAGCTTTGAAAAATATTTCACACTGGGCGATGAAGTCTTTTCATTTCCCTGCCTCGCCTCCATATCATGGACGTAGCTGGAGCTTTGGCTCACGGGGGGAGTGTAGTGTTTGTGCAACATTCGGTGTAATTTGAGTGGACAAGGCTTGAATACTCTCAGTGAGACTTAACAGGACGCTCTCCTGTTTTTGTAAAGCCTCATCCTGATGGCAGACTCGCTCCGCCAACTCAGCCTGTCGACTGTTCAGGGTAGACAAGATCTTGCCATAGCCCGAGAGTGTGGCTTGCTGACCAGCCAAAACTTTCTCTAACGTAGCTGCGGCTGACGACTCCATGTTCGGCTAGAGTGTACTGTAATGGGCGGTGATAGGACGCCAGGTGCTGCGACCAGTGAGAGAAAAAACTGAGAGCAGCCAAATAAGAGACACACACAAAAGAGGTACACACCTCCAGTAAAAGCTTGCGCTTCCAAGGACGAATAAAAGTCCGCAACACGGAAGCAGTGCGAGAGAGAATAAACAACAAGAGAGAAGAGAGAAAATATCTAAGAGAAGCAATTCCAAACAATAAATGGAATATAACAAATCACTAGGAAATCTGACTAGAGATTTTCTCCGGCCGAAGTGCTAGAAACAGACAGACACTCTAGGGATAGGCGTGGCGAACCCCCGGCCATATATATAGAGTCTGGAAAACTCCACCCCAGCTCAATCAGCCAGCTGGGCCAGGAATTCGATGGAAAAGAAATCCGATATCGTCCCGGACGATGGAACAAAGAAATCCAGAAATCAAGATGTTTTATGAAATCTGCTTTGCATACCACTGTGGAACTGCAGTACGGACAGTGGTAATGCAGCTGAAGCCGACAACCCAGTCCACATCGGTGAATGGTATATCCTTAAACATAATAACATAGAATTAAATATTATTATATAATCAGTATTTTATTACAAATTGTCACTTATAAACACAAAAGCTGAATCAAGTATGAAGTTCCAGCAACCCTTTAACTCAGTACAAATACTGAAGGTAAAGTTTGAAAACATTACCTTCATGGCAAACAGCCCGGTTTAAATGAAGCTCCAAATATTTCCTGCACTTGGTCAACTTTGTTGGTTGAAACCAAGTTGAGCTGCAGAACGGACAGTGGAAGTTGACACAGCATGTCCTGCATCTTTCCAGCAGGGGCAAGGTTTGTCCAGAATGCTGGATTGTTATGTGCACCTTAAAAAAAGAGTGCCTAATTAGTCAAAGTTAATATTTTTCCACCGTTTTACAGATATAAACCAGGCCTAAACCTAATGATGGAAAAAAATGCATTTCTGATCTTCTGCACAGGATGAGTTTGTGCAAAAAAAAAAAAAAGCATTTCTGATCTTCTGCACAGGATGAGTTTAATTTCTGTCCACAAAATCTCTAAATATAGGCTATAGAATAATATAAATGTAAATAGTCATATAAACATACATGATATATAACACGATAATAAGTGATAACATTCATGACATATAGTATAAATAAAGAGTATATATATTATTCATGATGTATTACAAATTAACTTTTAGCATAAAGTAATGTTACACTAACTGCCAATATGTGTTTCTGGAATGTCTTCCTTTCAAAAAATGTAAACCGTTTCAGGGCTGCCAACTTTCTACGCAATCTCCCGCATATGGTGTAAGTTTCACGCATTTTGAAGGCATATTCACCGTAGTCAGCAATTATTCAACCAACGAATATAAATGAGATTCTTACGCGTAATTGAAGTCCTTGTGAGTGGAAATTTCAGTTTCACTTACGTTACGGTGGATTTCACCACGAGTAACATGGAAGCGATTGTGACTCCAAACGTGCGCTTTTCCTCACTTGGGGGTTGGAAGCAATGTGAGTGTTTCATGATCGTTTAAATAGTTTAAACCAAATAAGACCATTTGAAACGTCTTTATGCAATTGCTTCCATCCCCTGTGTAAAGACAAACGTGAGAATTTCAGAGTCATTATTGATTTCCACGTCTCTAGTGGTGAAATCCACCGTAATGCACTGGAAACTGGTTAACTTCCATGCTCAAGGACTCAATTCCGTGTGAGAATCTCTTAAATACGCGTCAATTGAATAGTTGCTGACTGTGGCATGGGAACGTGAATGCCTCTAAGAGGCGTGAGACTCACGGCGAATGTGTGAGAGTTGGCAGCCCTGCCCGTATAAAAATGTGGGCTTATACATGTTTTTTTTTCATATCATCCACTTCAGTGCTTTAATCATTTATGTTAAATTTAATGCACATGCAAAAATTAATCGTCATCGCGTTTTGGTTTTATTAAACAAAATGTGCGGGTCAAACAGTCCATTTCCAACAAGCTAAGCTATTACCTACTAGCTTAACCTAGCTAGATTAATATTTGCAGTGACTTCCAGACTATTGTGGTTAAATAGAGTCATATCATTTTAAACTTATCACAGTAAAACGTTCATTTCACTGTCAAATTCAAGTCAACAAAATAGTTTGCCGACATTAAACAAATAATGTGATACACGTTCAATACTTACACTCCGATTGTCTTCCATTATTTGTCTCCAATGAAATAGAGGGCGCTGGCGCGAAAAACAAGGGGTCTTGAACTGCAGGTCCAGAACTGCGGGTCTGAATCTGCAGTCTCCGGGTCTGCTGACACATGCTGCTCACCCTGACACTTGCACGATTTTTGGCCCCGCAATGCCATACAATGCGTCGTGGTAATGATTAAAGTCTTCGGGAACGAGCGTGAGGAGTGTGTGAAGGGTGTGAGGGTGTATGCCATGTCATGGAGAGAATTTTGAAATGTTCAAAAATTCGGCACGCATTCAGCACGCAATGTTCGTGCCATGTGCGTGCCACTTGCGTGAACCATGCGTGAAAACCACGCGAACTCAGCGCAAACACTGCCGACGGTGCCTGTCAATGCGTGCCGTGTTAGGGTGTTGTCGCGAGTTGTTCGTGTGATCATGGCACGCCCAGCTCACGCATAGTTCGTGCACGTCACGAACCATTCGCAAGATGTCAGGAACTTTTCACGAAGTGTTCACGCATTGTTCGCAAGATAGTTAAATTTTTGGTCGCATTGATTAGACAGTCGCGTAAACTTATGCGTGTACAGTGCGCGAACAGGGTGCAAACAAGGCACACCTTGCCACGATGCATTGCACGGCATTGCGGGGACAAAAATTGTGCAAGTGTCAGGGTGGCATTACGTTTCTCTCTTCCGGGCTTCCCTAGTCTTCATGCTCGTTAATTGTTTTAAATTACTAACAGCTTACTAATCAGTCACGGGGGTGTTCTCATTAGACAGGCACGTACTAATCATTACTAATTTAGGTAGGGATTTTACTCGCATGCTTCCTGCTTTCGCTACATTCTTACCTGTACTTTACAATTTACTAGTTTAACGCTTTTCTGTTCATAGTATCTTATTGGGTTCTTATGTTGCAACACACTCATCTTCTTGATGAGCAATTACTAGGGGCCTATTGCATGAAGGCGGGATAAGGGATTAGCCCTAGATCGGCACGGGATTAGCCTGATCTCAAGCCCCATTTCGGTTGCACAGAGCGTGTGAGCTAAGCCATGGCACTAGTTACTATGGAAACAAAGTCCTTGGAGATAGCCAGCTCCGGAACAGGCTTACGAATTAGCTAAGCTCCTGCCTCCAGCCAATTTCACCTCACCTCATTCAGCAGTCACTGTGAGTGAATTTAGTCATAAATTCTTTATTTAGTTATTAATTGCTTATCCTTGATTGACCTAGGCTGTGGCCTGGGTTTGCGTAAATGTAATCATTGCAATCGAACCTGTTTATCATGAAATGTGCCTTCTGTAACTGTATGAGATGAGATGTGTATATCCCCTCTGAAACCTTGGGAACCCCCCCGAGGCCAGTCTGTTTAAACTATGTGTTCTAGCCCATGTATAGCCTGTTCCCTTGGAAGCCAGCTTGACTGAGATAAGGCTGAGACTCTTCTCCCTGAGAGCTGATGAGATAGCTGGGGCATTCTGCACGTGGGATACGCGAGACTTGGCTGTGGAAATGCGAGAGAAAAATATACTGTTGTAATGAATCAGTCCCAAGGGGGGAGGGATTATGACATTCTGCTCATAAAAATATCCAAAGCAAAAAGAGATTCCTTTGTCTTTGTTCTGCTGGTGTAACTTGGACCCTATGTGCACGTAGTAAAGACTATTATTATTGTTACTCTCTTTGAGTGTTTTCTTTCAGGAGGAATTAAAATTTCACTAACAGTCACCCAAATGGAAAAATAAATGTCCTTAACAGTCATTCTGAATTGTCCACTACACATTACTATCTCAATTATTGAAGGCCCAGAGTAATTATCTTAGAAACTTGTGACCATTGATGTCAGTAAAATAGCCAGTATTCAATCATTATAATCAAGTATCCAAGTGACAGTGACAGGGGCGGATTGGGACACCAAAATCCACTGGGAAAATTCTGACCAAGATAGGCCCACCACTGGCCCACCACTAGGCCAAATAGCCAAAATCTAATCAATCAAGAAAAAAAACGCATTAGATTATTATTATCATTTATTGATTATTATTATTTATTTATTTTTATTTATTATTTTTTAAAATACTTTTTTAAGACAAAATCAAATGTTTTCAGCATCAGTAAAATTACAACTGGTAGATTGCTGCGCCCACTGATCTGTACTGAGAGTGTTGTTATTCTGACACGAGTTAAATGACAGCTCTGTGTGTGTGGAAAACCACTCAGGTTCGTAATCGCGGTGCAGATGCAGACGGGTTTGGAGCTGACGAGAGGAGAGAAAAAAGAGTGAGGGGCAACGCGGCCGTAGTAGCCGCTGTGATGACACCACCCCCGCTGAGGAGGAACTATGAAGAACTCAGCTGTAATGTTATGCTAATTCGCACCTAGTAATAACATCAAGGCTTGAGCTAACTGTTTTCCTATCAACTCACCTGCATCACTAGTTGACGCCTGGTTGTTTCGGAATAAATCTGTGATTTTTGACCATTTTGATGCACCCTCCTCCAGCATCCGCTTCTTCTTAATTCTGGCCTTCTCGGCCCCTCCTTTCTCCTTTCTCTTCTTGCCTTCCATCTTCGAGTGTAAAAAAATCCGCTACTTCAACCTGCCCGCTTTCTCTCTGTCTGACGGCCACTCATTAATCCCCCCACGTTCATTGGATAAATGCAGAGTGATACACAGTTTCCATTTCCCATGAGGCTTTGCTCCGACTATTCTATATTAATTTTTGAACTGTAATGTGGTAAATAGCCACTAGATGGCAGTATTGACTTTTTTTTGTGAAGCCCAGTCTGAAGCTAGGTTGGGCATGTCCAGGGCATGCCCAGAGGGCAAAGTCCCAGAAATGGGAGGGGGCTGGACAAGAGTATATAAGGAGAAAAATTGAGAGAGTAGAGTAGTAGGAGAAATTGCAAGAAGGATACATTTGACCAGACCTGTCACTCTTTTCAAGACCTTTTGCTTTTTTGCGGATTTTTGCCTGTGTTGGAGCATTTTCCTGTCCCAGGACATCACAACAGAGCAGCCCATCTCCATTACAGGGAACTGTAAATATCTCATTTTTTTTATTTTCTTTTCAATCTTGGTCAGTAGTGTAGGGTGTAGATTAGTTCTATGTGTTTGTTTAATTAAATCTGTTGAACTTAAAGGATTTTGTCTGTCATCCCTTGCTGTCCGTGACGCCATAACAAATTGGGGCCATAACAAATTGGGGTCATTACAAATTGAGGGCATAACGAATTGGGGGCTCGGGTCCGGGGTAGACCATTGTGCGAGTCATTTATTGAAAATCTAAAATTTCAAATAGTGAAATTGTTTTTTGAATTTTCCTAGATATATATTGGCAGATCAACAGCAATGGATGATTTCTTGGCATCACCAACCGTAGAGGGTTTGAAGTCTTTTAAAAAGACAGAACTGCTAGAAATATGCAGACAGTTAGAGCTGACAGATGTAAAACCAGCCATGCGAAAAGCAAGACTGGCTAGAGAGATTGTTGAATATTACATTGATGAACATGTGTTTGCACCAGGAGATCTGGAACGGTTTCCGGTGGAAAATCCAAATGTAGAATTGGAACTTAAATTAAAAATGCTAGAGATTGAAAGGAAGAAAAAAAAAAAGAAAACAAAGGCGGTTTGAATTAGAAAAAATTAGCAAGAGAAGAGAAAAAAGAGAAAGAGAGAAAAGAAATTGAGGAAAAAAAAAACAAAAAGAGTTAGAGAGCAGAAAAAAGAGAGAAAAAAAGGCAGTTTGAGTTAGAAAAATTAGCAAGAGAAGAGGAAAGAGCAGAAAGAGAGAGACAGAGACACAGAGATTTCGATTTAGAAAAAATTAGACAGAGAAGAAAGGCTCCAAATGGAGCAACTAAAAAAATTAAAAAATAGAAGCCGAAAACAAATTTAAGGCTAGCCAGGAGGTAAAGCTGGTGCCTCCATTTTCAGAGAAGGAGGTTGATAAGTATTTCCAGTGCTTGAGAAGGTAGCTAAGAGTTGTCAGTGGCCAAAGGAACACTGGCCTCTGATGTTGCAAACTGTCCTCAAGGGTAAGCTCAACAAGCCTATTCGGCTTTGTCTGCAGATGATTCCTCTGATTATGAGGTTGTCAAAAGGTTATTTTGACAGCTTATGAGTTGGTTCCAGAGGCTTACCGACAGAAATTCAGAGGTATGAAGAAATCTGACAATCAGACTTATGTTGAATTTGCTAACGAGAAGAAGGTTTGCTTTGAGCGCTGGTGTACTACTTCTATGGAGGTCAAGGATGATTTCAACTCACTAAAAGAGATGGTGTTAGTTGAAGAATTCAAGAACTGTGTCAAGGATGATATTAAGACCTACCTTAATGAGAAGCAAGCACTGAATTTGCAATCAGCTGCCAAGTTTGCAGACGAATATGATCTCACACATAAGTCCAAATTTCAGTCTAGCAGTAACAATAGATGGTCCCAATTTCAGAAAAAAGGGTAACGGTGATACCCAAGATTCCTCACCCAAAGACAAAGACAAATCTGGTGATGGTGCTCAGAAATCCAGTCAAAGGTCTGATCAAAGTGTGAAAGCTGACAGTGACAAAAGTGGTCTAGTTTGCAATTATTGCAAGAAATCTGGTCATGTTACAACTAACTGTTGGTTCCTTAAAGCTAAGAAAGAAAAAGAAAAGGATACCAAACCCAATGCCTTTTGTGAAGACAAGGTTAGAAACCCCTGTAGTAGATGACCGATCTGCTAAATTGCCTGCTCCTTGTGAGGCTAAGAAGCCTGATACTGCTGACTTTGTGAGGGAGGAATTTCTTCCATTTGTGTCAGAGGGATTTGTGGCTCTGAATGAGCATTCTCCTCCTGTCCCCATATATATCCTAAGGGATACCGGAGCTTCTCAGTCACTTTTGTTGATGGACTCCTTGGAGTTACGTGATGAGACCGCTTCTCGGATTTCATACTTGTACAAGGTATTGAAGGGAGGACTGTATCTGTACCCCTGCGCTCTGTATTCTTGAAGTCAGATTTAGTTACAGGACAGGTAAAGGTGGGACTTATGTCAAGTCTACCTATCAAGGGTGTTTCTCTGTTGCTAGGCAATGACCTGGCTGGGGGCAATGTAGTTCCCCTGTTCATCTTACTTCACAGCCGAGCACTGAAGATGGCGATGAAGACCCATCTCTGTATCCTTCCTGTGCAGTGACTCGTGCTATGGCCAAGAAGGCTCAAGAAGAAGATGATGTGGTGCCGTCCAGCACCTTGAATAGTCATGACTCAGGTGGTTCGCCTCATGACTCTGTTCAGCCTACTATGGTTTCTCCGTTTGAGGACTTATCAGACACTTTTATCAGTTCTCTATTCAGCCAGCCAGATGGGTCTGGTGATTCTGATGTGTCTGGAGACTTGTCTCTGTCCAGAAAGGGGTGATTCAGGAGCAAACCAATGATCCTGAAATTTGTGTACTAAAGAGGAGAGCCCTTCCTGATGAAGAAATAGACACAGTTCCAGTTGGTTGTTCAAGGTCTACAGGAATGAGATCTTAACAATGGCTCATAGTTTGCCTTTAGGAGGTCATCTTGGTGTTAACAAGACTGTTGACAAGATCATGAAACACTTCTTCTGGCCTGGACTTTTTGTCTCCAATGAAATAGAGGGCGCTGGTAGCGAAAAAAACAAAAATCTTGAACTGCAGGTCCAGAACTGCGGTCTGAATCTGCAGTCTCGGGTCTCGTTGACACATGCTGCTCACCCTGACACTTGCACGATTTTTGGCCCCGCAATGCCATACAATGCGTCGTGGTAATGATTAAAGTCTTGAACGAGCGCGTGAGGAGTGTGAAGGGGTGAGGGTGTATGCCATGTCATGGAGAGAATTTTGAAATGTTCAAAAAATTCGGCACGCATTCAGCACGCAATGTTCGTGCCGTATGCGCGTGCCAATTTATGCGTGAACCATGCGTGAAAACCACGCCAACTCAGCGCAAACACTGCCCGACGGTGCCTGTCAATGCGTGCCGTGTTAGGGTGTTGTCGCGAGTTGTTCGTGTGATCATGGCACGCCCAGCTCACGCATAGTTCGTGCACGTCACGAACCATTCGCGCATGTCAGGAACTTTTCACGGCGTTCACGATTGTTCAAGCATAGTTAAAATTTTTGGCCGCGCATTGCGTAGACAGTGCGTAACTTATGCGTGTACAGTGCGCGAACAGGGTGCAAACAAGGCACACCTTGCCACGATGCATTGCACGGCATTGCGGGGACAAAAATTGTGCAAGTGTCAGGGGTAGCATTACGTTTCTCTCTTCGGGCTTCCCTAGTCTTCATGCTCGTTAATTGTTTTAAATTACTAACAGCTTACTAATCAGTCACGGGGTGTTCTCATTAGACGAGCACGTACTAATCATTACTAATTTAGGTAGGGATTTTGCTGATGCTTCCTGCTTTCGCTACATTCTTACCTGTACTTTACAATTTACTAGTTTAACGCTTTTCTGTTCATAGTATCTTATTGGGTTCTTATGTTGCAACACACTCATCTTCTTGATGAGCAATTACTAGGGGCCTATTGCATGAAGGCGGGATAAGGGATTAGCCCTAGATCGGCACGGGATTAGCCTGATCTCAAGCCCCATTTCAAGTTGCACAGAGCGTGTGAGCTAAGCCATGGCACTAGTTACTATGGAAACAAAGTCCTTGGAGATAGCCAGCTCCGGAACAGGCTTACGAATTAGCTAAGCTCCTGCCTCCAGCCAATTTCACCTCACCTCATTCAGCAGTCACTGTGAGTGAATTTAGTCATAAATTCTTTATTTAGTTATTAATTGCTTATCCTTGATTGACCTAGGCTGTGGCCTGGGTTTTGCGTAAATGTAATCATTGCAATCTAACCTGTTTATCATGAAATGCCCTTCTGTAACTGTATGAGATGAGATGTGTATATCCCCTCTGAAACCTTGGGAACCCCCCCGAGGCCAGTCTGTTTAAACTATGTGTTCTAGCCCATGTATAGCCTGTTCCCTTGGAAGCCAGCTTGACTGAGATAAGGCTGAGACTCTTCTCCCTGAGAGCTGATGAGATAGCTGGGGCATTCTGCACGTGGGATACGCGCACTTGGCTGTGGAAATGCGAGAGAAAATATACTGTTGTAATGAATCAGTCCCAAGGGGGAGGGATTATGACATTCTGCTCATAAAAATATCCAAAGCAAAAGAGATTCCTTTGTCTTTGTTCTGCTGGTGTAACTTGGACCCTATGTGCACGTAGTAAAGACTATTATTATTGTTACTCTCTTTGAGTGTTTTCTTTCAGGAGGGAATTAAAATTTCACTAACAGTCACCCAAATGGAAAATAAATGTCCTTAACAGTCATTCTGAATTGTCCACTACACATTACTATCTCAATTATTGAAGGCCCAGAGTAATTATCTTAGAAACTTGTGACCATTGATGTCAGTAAAATAGCCAGTATTCAATCATTATAATCAAGTATCCAAGTGACAGTGACAGGGGCGGAGTGGGACACCAAAATCCACTGGGAAAATTCTGACCGCATAGGCCCACCACTGGCCCACCACTAGGCCAAATAGCCAAAATCTAATCAATCAAGAAAAAAAACGCATTAGATTATTATTATCATTTATTGATTATTATTATTTATTTATTTTTATTTATTATTTTTTAAAATACTTTTTTAAGACAAAATCAAATGTTTTCAGCATCAGTAAAATTACAACTGGTAGATTGCTGCTTCCACTGATCTGTACTGAGAGTGTTGTTATTCTGACACGAGTTAAATGACAGCTCTGTGTGTGTGGAAAACCACTCAGGTTCGTCATGAATCGCGGTGCAGATGCAGAACGGGTTTGGAGCTGACGAGAGAGAAAAAGAGGAGGGGCAACGCGGCCGTAGTAGCCGCTGTGATGACACCACCCCGCTGAGGAGGAACTATGAAGAACTCAGCTGTAATGTTATGCTAATTCGCACCTAGTAATAACATCAAGGCTTGAGCTAACTGTTTTCCTATCAACTCACCTGCATCACTAGTTGACGCCTGGTTGTTTCGAATAAATCTGTGATTTTTGACCATTTGATGCACCCTCCTCCAGCATCCGCTTTTCTTAATTCTGGCCTTCTCGCCCTCCTTTCTCCTTTCTCTTCTTGCCTTCCATCTTCGAAAGTGTAAAAAATCCGCTACTTCAACCTGCCCGCTTTCTCTCTGTCTGCCACTCATTAATCCCCCCACGTTCATTGGATAAATGCAGAGTGATACACAGTTTCCATTTCCCATGAGGCTTTGCTCGACTATTCTATATTAATTTTTTAACTGTAATGTGGTAAATAGCCACTAGATGGCAGTATTGACTTTTTTTTTGAAGCCCAGTCTGAAGCTAGGTTGGGCATGTCCAGGGCATGCCCAGAGGGCAAAGTCCCAGAAATGGGAGGGGCTGGACAAGAGTATATAAGGAGAAAAATTGAGAGAGTAGAGTAGTAGGAGAAATTGCAAGAAGGATACATTTGACCAGACCTGTCACTCTTTTCAAGACCTTTTTAAGCTTTTTATGATTTTTTTGCCTGTGTTGGAGCATTTTCCTGTCCCAGGACATCACAACAGAGCAGCCCATCTCCATTACAGGGAACTGTAAATATCTCATTTTTTTATTTTCTTTTCAATCTTGGTCAGTAGTGTAGGGTGTAGATTAGTTCTATGTGTTTGTTTAATTAAATCTGTTGAACTTAAAGGATTTTTGTCTGTCATCCCTTGCTGTCCGTGACGCCCATAACAAATTGGGGCCATAACAAATTGGGGTCATTACAAATTGAGGGCATAACGAATTGGGGGCTCGGGTCCGGGTAGACCATTGTGCGAAATCATTTATTGAAAATCTAAAATTTCAAATAGTGAAATTGTTTTTTGAATTTTCCTAGATATATATTGGCAGATCAACAGCAATGGATGATTTCTTGGCATCACCAACCGTAGAGGGTTTGAAGTCTTTTAAAAGACAGAACTGCTAGAAATATGCAGACAGTTAGAGCTGACAGATGTAAAACCAGCCATGCGAAAAGCAAGACTGGCTAGAGAGATTGTTGAATATTACATTGATGAACATGTGTTTGCACCAGGAGATCTGGAACGGTTTCCGGTGGAAAATCCAAATGTAGAATTGGAACTTAAATTAAAAATGCTAGAGATTGAAAGGGAAGAAAAAAAAAAAAAAACAAAGGCGGTTTGAATTAGAAAAAATTAGCAAGAGAAGAGAAAAAGAGAAAAGAGAGAAAAGAAATTGAGGAAAAAGAAAAAAACAAAGAGTTCGAGAGAGCAGAAAGAGAGAAAGAAAAGGCAGTTTGAGTTAGAAAAATTAGCAAGAGAAGAGGAAAGAGCAGAAAGAGAGAGACAGAGACAGAGAGATTTCGATTTAGAAAAAATTAGACAGAGAAGAAAGGCTCCAAATGGAGCAACTAAAAAATAAAAATAGAAGCCGAAAACAAATTTCGGGCTAGCCAGGAGGTAAAGCTGGTGCCTCCATTTTCAGAGAAGGAGGTTGATAAGTATTTCCAGTGCTTCGAGAAGGTAGCTAAGAGTTGTCAGTGGCCAAAGGAACACTGGCCTCTGATGTTGCAAACTGTCCTCAAGGGTAAAAGCTCAACAAGCCTATTCGGCTTTGTCTGCAGATGATTCCTCTGATTATGAGGTTGTCAAAAAGGTTATTTTGACAGCTTATGAGTTGGTTCCAGAGGCTTACCAACAGAAATTCAGAGGTATGAAGAAATCTGACAATCAGACTTATGTTGAATTTGCTAACGAGAAGAAGGTTTGCTTTGAGCGCTGGTGTACTTCTATGGAGGTCAAGGATGATTTCAACTCACTAAAAGAGATGGTGTTAGTTGAAGAATTCAAGAACTGTGTCAAGGATGATATTAAGACCTACCTTAATGAGAAGCAAGCACTGAATTTGCAATCAGCTGCCAAGTTTGCAGACGAATATGATCTCACACATAAGTCCAAATTTCAGTCTAGCAGTAACAATAGATGGTCCCAATTTCAGAAAAAGGGTAACGGTGATACCCAAGATTCCTCACCCAAAGACAAAGACAAATCTGGTGATGGTGCTCAGAAATCCAGTCAAAGGTCTGATCAAAGTGTGAAAGCTGACAGTGACAAAAGTGGTCTAGTTTGCAATTATTGCAAGAAATCTGGTCATGTTACAACTAACTGTTGGTTCCTTAAAGCTAAGAAAGAAAAAGAAAAGGATACCAAACCCAATGCCTTTGTGAAGACAAGGTTAGAAACCCCTGTAGTAGATGACCGATCTGCTAAATTGCCTGCTCCTTGTGAGGCTAAGAAGCCTGATACTGCTGACTTTGTGAGGGAGGAATTTCTTCCATTTGTGTCAGAGGGATTTGTGGCTCTGAATGAGCATTCTCCTCCTGTCCCCATATATATCCTAAGGGATACCGGAGCTTCTCAGTCACTTTTGTTGATGGACTCCTTGGAGTTACGTGATGAGACCGCTTCTGCGGATTTCATACTTGTACAAGGTATTGAAGGGAGGACTGTATCTGTACCCCTGCGCTCTGTATTCTTGAAGTCAGATTTAGTTACAGGACAGGTAAAGGTGGGACTTATGTCAAGTCTACCTATCAAGGGTGTTTCTCTGTTGCTAGGCAATGACCTGGCTGGGGGCAATGTAGTTCCCCCTGTTCATCTTACTTCACAGCCGAGCACTGAAGATGGCGATGAAGACCCATCTCTGTATCCTTCCTGTGCAGTGACTCGTGCTATGGCCAAGAAGGCTCAAGAAGAAGATGATGTGGTGCCGTCCAGCACCTTGAATAGTCATGACTCAGGTGGTTCGCCTCATGACTCTGTTCAGCCTACTATGGTTTCTCCGTTTGAGGACTTATCAGACACTTTTTTATCAGTTCTCTATTCAGCCAGCCAGATGGGTCTGGTGATTCTGATGTGTCTGGAGACTTGTCTCTGTCCAGAAAGGGGTGATTCAGGAGCAAACCAATGATCCTGAAATTTGTGTACTAAAGAGGAGAGCCCTTCCTGATGAAGAAATAGACACAGTTCCAGTTGGGTATTATCTCAAGGATGGAGTGTTGATGCGAAGTGGCGCCCTCCTGATATCCCTGCCAATGCAGATTGGGCAGTGGTCAAGCAAATTGTTGTTCGAAGGTCTACAGGAATGAGATCTTAACAATGGCTCATAGTTTGCCTTTAGGAGGTCATCTTGGTGTTAACAAGACTGTTGACAAGATCATGAAACACTTCTTCTGGCCTGGACTTCGGAAAGATGTTTCCAACTTTTGCAAAACCTGTCACACTTGTCGGGTAGTTGGAAAACACCAGTTAGACCCACCTGTAGCTCCATTGCAGCCTATCCCAGCATTTGGGGAGCCCTTCTCCAAGGTCATTGTTGATTGTGTTGGTCCATTACCCAAGACTAGATCTGGAAATCAGTACTTGTTGACAATCATGTGTGCATCTACCAGATTCCCTGAAGCCATCCCTCTAGGCAACATCAAGGCAACTGCAATCTCGAAGGCTTTGATAAAGTTCTTCACGTTGTTTGGCCTTCCCAGGGAAATTCAGTCAGATCAAGGTAGCAATTTCACTTCCGGATTGTTTCAGCAGGTTGTGTATGAACTAGGTGCAAAGCAGATTCTTTCCCGTGCCTATCATCCAGAGAGTCAGGGTGCCTTAGAGCGGTTTCATTCCACTCTCAAGACAATGATGAGGACTTATTGTTATGACCATGAGAAAGACTGGGATGAAGGTGTTCATTTGCTGTTGTTTGCAGCTAGGGAAGCAGTGCAGGAGTCTACTGGATTCAGTCCATTTGAGCTAGTGTTTGGCCATGAAGTGAGAGGACCTTTGCTATTGTTGAGTGAACAATGGCAAGAGAAAGAGCCGCATATCAGTCTGTTAGACTATGTTAGCAAGTTCAAGGAAAGACTGCGTGCAGCTTGTGACCTAGCCAAAGAGAACTTGAAATCAAGTCAGGAAAAATGAAAACTTGGTATGATCATAAGGCTAGAAGCCGTGAGTTTAAACCAGGAGACAAGGTCCTTGTGTTGTTTCCCTTGCAGTCCAATCCATTGCAGGCTAGATTTCATGGTCCTTATGAAATTCTGACAAAACTAAATGATCTCAATTATATTGTGAAGACTCCAGATAGGAGAAAGCCAAAACAGTTGTGTCACATTAACATGCTGAAGCCTTATCATGAAAGGAATGCTAGGGTTGCAGCTGTCACTTCAGATCCTCCTATGGCCGAGACTTGTGAAGATGAGGGGGAGTTTCAAGATGATGAACCTAGAATTAAAGCTGAAGTTCTTTCATGTAAATTGTCAAATTCTGAAGTGTTGCAAAATCTTGATGTAAAACTCCAGCACTTAGAACCCTCACAGAAAGATCAGTTTGAGAGGTTGATCAAGAAATATAAAGATCTATTTCCTGATGTTTCAAAGAGAGTTTCTATAGCCTCTCATGATGTAGATGTTGGTGATGCCAAACCAATAAAACAGCATCCGTATCGGATGAATCCTGAAAAGAGAAAGATTGCTGAGAAAGAGGTTGAGTACATGTTAGAACATGATATTATCAAACCCTCTAACTCAGATTGGAGTTCACCCTGTGTTCTAGTTCCAAAACCTGATGGAAGTACTAGATTCTGTACAGATTATCGCAAAGTCAATGCTGTAACTAGAACTGATGTGTTTCCAATACCTAGGATTGATGATTGTATCGATAGAGTAGGGCAAGCAAAGTTTCTGACCAAGATTGATTTATTGAAGGATTATTGGTGTGTGCCTTTAACTGAGAGGGCCAAGAGCATCTCTGCTTTTGCCACACCATCTGGGTTATACCAGTATGAAGTCCTACCCTTTGGCATGAAAAATGCCTCAGCCACGTTCCAAAGGATGACACAGTCTACAATCGCCGGATTGCCACACACGGGTGCGTACATCGACGACCTGATCACATGGAGTGACTCCTGGGAAGAACATCTGAAAGATGTAGAGACGTTGTTCCAGCGCTTGACCCAGGCTAACCTGACTGTTAACCTGAACAAGAGTGACTTTGGTTGTGCTACTGTCACGTATCTTGGCTATGTCGTAGGCCAGGGTAAGGTGGCACCCATAAATGCTAAAGTCCAAGCCATCATGGACTTTCCAGTTCCTGACAACAAAAAAGCTTTGCGCCGCTTCCTTGGAATGATCGGGTACTACCGCAAGTTCTGCAAGAACTTTGCTGAGATTGCTCTCAGTCTCACCAACCAACTGAAGAAAGGCGTAAAGTTCACTTGGGATGAATCATGCCAAAGAGCCTTCGATCGCCTGAAGTCTCTGTTGTGTCACTTTCCCGTGCTCAAATCTCCTGACTTCAACAAACCGTTCTCCATGGCGGTCGATGCTAGCGACCAAGCTTGTGGATCTGTGCTCCTACAGAGAAGTGACTCTTATGACATTGAGCATCCCGTGGCATACTTCTCCAGGAAGTTCAATCGCCACCAAAAGAACTATTCCACAATTGAGAAGGAGCTGTTGGCTCTGGTTCTATCCTTACAACACTTTGAGGTTTATGTTTGTACGGGGCAAAAGCCAATGATTGTATATACTGACCACAATCCGTTAATGTTTTTGAGTAAGATGAAAAACAAGAATCGAAGATTGTTGAATTGGGGTTTGGTTTTACAAGAGTTTGACTTGGAAATTAAGCATGTAAAGGGTGCTGACAATGTAATTGCCGATTGCTTATCCCGTGTTTGAATGTGTATATATATCACGTGTTTATTAGCATATTGTATTATATGTATGTATATACAAGTGTCAACTTAACCATTTTTGTATTGAAAAGAAAAATTTTGCCTTTATGAGTCAAAATTTTCCCCTTTTGGAATGGAGGTGTAATGTGGTAAATAGCCACTAGATGGCAGTATTGACTTTTTTTTGTGAAGCCCAGTCTGAAGCTAGGTTGGGCATGTCCAGGGCATGCCCAGAGGGCAAAGTCCCATAAATGGGAGGGGGCTGGACAAGAGTATATAAGGAGAAAAATTGAGAGAGTAGAGTAGTAGGAGAAATTGCAAGAAGGATACATTTGACCAGAGCTGTCACTCTTTTCAAGACCTTTTAAGCTTTTTGTGGATTTTTGCCTGTGTTGGAGCATTTTCCCGTCCCAGGACATCACAACAGAGCAGCCCATCTCCATTACAGGGAACTGTAAATATCTCATTTTTTTTATTTTCTTTTCAATCTTGGTCAGTAGTGTAGGGTGTAGATTAGTTCTATGTGTTTGTTTAATTAAATCTGTTGAACTTAAAGGATTTTGTCTGTCATCCCTTGCTGTCCGTGACGCCATAACAAATTGGGGTCATTACAAATTGGGGGCATAACAGAACAAACAAACAAATTTTATAACAGTAAATTTTATATTTGTGGTCATGAAAGTTGCGTAACATCTGAATAAAAAGAATTAGATCGAGATAGGAGGCTAAACAAAAATCAGTAGGCTGGATTGATGAGAGTGAATCTGACACTTGAGCAACCATGAGTGAGATGTTGAGAGGCACCAAGTGTTGTAAATATTGGTCGGACTTTGGAGATGAGTAGTTGAGGAACATCTTGGAGATTTTCATGGGATCATGCTTGGTTCATGATAGTTTTAACTCAGTGGGCCGACCATGAACGTCACATGGCCGCGCAGGGCAGTCTGCAGGCCAGTTCACTTGAGCTTATTGGCCGGCCGGCCGACGGGGAAATCTCCCGGTCATCCCGATGGCCACTCCGCCCCTGGACAATGACTGTCACAATTCAATCAGTCCCCCTTCCATGTCACATTTTAACCATATTTGGAATACGTCATTATCAGATTTGTCCTTATTCCCCAAGTTGTGACTTCCATCAGAGTAGAAAATGAGCAGTACTGTATGAAGTGGGTTACCATGTTTCAGCGCAGTCTTAAATCGCCGCGGTAGCCCCCTGCATACAGCACTGCTGCTACTTTACTCCGTCTTTATTCAGACTGCGACGGGTAAGGTAGAGTCGTTGCCTTAGTGCTGGACCTGAATGCACTGTCGTTCGCTTTGCGATACTGGAATCAAACATTTTCAGGAGGGTCCTTGACAAAATTTTCTGAATTAACATTTTACTTTTTAATTTGAGTATTTAAGACCGCGCTGAAAACACGGTAACCCACTTCATACAGCACTGCTCATTTTCTACTCTGATGGAAGTCACAACTTGGGGAATAAGGACAAATCTGATAATGACAATTTTAAATATGGTTAAAATGTGACATGGAAGGGGGACTGATTGAACTGTGATGGTCACTGTCACAAGGATACTTGATTATAATGATCGAATATTAGCTATTTTACTGACATCAATGGTCACAAGTTTCTAAGATAATTACTCTGGGCCTACTATAATTGAGATAGCAATGTGTAGTGGATAATTCAGAATGACTGTTAAGGACATTGATTTTCAATTTGGGTGACTGTGTTATGATTCTGTCAGTTTGCCATGTCTGTTCTGTTTTGCCATGTTCTGTTTAGTTTGTTCCATGCCATGTTTTGTTTCTGCCATGTTTTGCCATTACCCATATTTCTGTATTTAGTCCGGTTCATGTTTTCCACCATGCCCTTCTTTGCACTTTGTCTCCCCTGTCTGGTCTTTTGTAGCTACAGCTCATTCCCCAGTCCTGCGTGTCACATGCTTAGGTGATTTAATGGTTTCTGGGTTTCCACCATTCCTTCTAGTCTCGTTTGCTTCCTTCACCTTATTTTGCTATTTTACTAACCCATACTAACAGTTTATTATTTTGTTAAGATACTAACCAAGACTAACATTGTATATAATACTAACTTTCTAACGAGCACCAGGGATTGTATAGCTGCACTTACTAATTGATTAACAAGCTCTCAGCACTCGCCCTATTCTAGTCTCCGCCTCTTGCCTTCACTTAGTCTTTGCTGCAATTCAGCGGATCCTCCGCACCTGCTCCACTCTGTCCTGCCTCTCATTATCTGTGCACGTTAGAACTCCCTAACCGGAGCTGTATGTTTTGTCATAGGATTGTCCCGTGATCCCTGTCCGCGTTTTGGCAGTTGCCTATTTCATGTGATTAGGTTCTCCCTCATGTTCCCTCCTTTGTAATCAGTCTGACTTCTTGCACTTGTGTCTTGTTAAGCATGTGACTTCCCATGAATGTATATTAGGAGTCTTCTCACAGCAGTTCTTTGTCAGAACGTTCTCCTTTTGCCACGCTTCTCTCGCCTTGTTTTCATCGTGATTACCTTTCTGACTGGACCGTCCTCGTTTTTCGATTTTTGCCTATTCCCTGTACTTTGCCACATTCTCCGTGTATCGAACCTCTTTTGTCTGACTACGATTTTTTTTTTTATTGGTGTCCTGTTTACGATTCTGGATTTCGCCCTTTGGATTCTGATTTTTGGATTGTGGACATTGTACCATTGCCTGCTCTGTTGGGGGTTTCCCCCCTTCAGAAATAAAGCCTCCATTTTTGCATTCACTGGTTCTCGCTTCTGGTTCCTGGCGTAATCCTCAGACTGCTGACTGAGGTGAGGTGAAATTGGCTGGAGGCAGGAGTTTAGCTAGTTCGTAAGCCTGCTCCGGAGCTGGCTAGCTCCACAGACTTTGTTTCCATAGTAACTAGTGCCATGGCTTAGCTCACACGCTCTGTGCAACCGAAATGGGGCTTGAGATCAGGCTAATCCAGTGCGGATCCTGGGCTAATCCCTTATCCTGCCTTTGTGCAATAGGCTCCAGTCCTCGTTGTCTCGTCTTGCCATGCTTGTTATCCTCTCTCGTCCTTGTGCCATGTAATTAAGCAATCTCGTTTCTCCCTGTCACTCTACAGGTGATCCTCATTGTCTCGTGATTTCTTCTGCTATATCTGGGGAGTGGTTGGAGT
Source organism: Gymnothorax javanicus (assembly GCA_029692085.1). Lineage (NCBI taxonomy): Eukaryota > Metazoa > Chordata > Actinopteri > Anguilliformes > Muraenidae > Gymnothorax > Gymnothorax javanicus. The sequence continues at coordinate 101,677,302 of CM056198.1, forward strand.
TGGCTGGCAGAGTCCTTGTGTGTTTTGCTTGCAGCATTCATAGTATTTTTCACAGTTCTCGTTTTTGTATTTTGCATGTGCTGTACCATCGCTGTTTTCATTTTTTTTTGTTCATTGGTTTTCTTCCCTAAAGTTTCTAGTGGCTTTTGTTTTCTCTCGTTTTGTATTTTTAGTTTTCTGCTCTGAAGCATTTCTTAGTTGGATTTTTGCAACCCTTTGGGCCAAGTTTTTTTTCTTTGGCCATAGTGCCTGTTTCTTTTATAATAAAAAGCCTGAATCCAGTCTTGCTGTCTCGCGCTTGGTGTCCACCTGAGTCTCGCAACACAAAAGTTTCTTCAGATGTAGCGGCGGCGACATTCATCACATCAGGTAATCACGGCAGTCATCGCAGCTTTTGTCACAACAGTGAGCTCAGTTTGCTTATCTGTGGCACTGATCATGTCCTAGCCTGCGAGCAGGCTCTCTTTTTTGCGATGGGAGGCGCAAGTTGTGAGGCGGCAAGAGGATTGGGGAGAGGGAGGGAAAAGAGCCTGCGCGAAAGCCAGGGGTTTTTGAATTCTGCCCCTAACAAGCTGTCAACGTGGTTAGACTAAGGCCCAATCTCAATTCTCTTCCCTTAATCTTAACCCTTGGTTTCAAGTGCACTAAATACTGAGATTTCCCTCCAACGAAGGGGTAGTTTTGAGGGGAAGGGAATTTCACCTTAGAATTGGGACGCCACTTCATGCAAATTAGCGTAACACGTGTGTCCACGTACGTCACACATATGGCTGACGTATGCTTCTTGCACTTATTTCGAGGCGTTTACATTCTATCATGTAATCTGTATTGGTTTTGTACACTGAACAGTAGCTTACATTATACAGTTACCAACTCATTGCATGGCTCGCCAGAGCGATCATTGCAATTTTGAAAGTTGACAAACGCAGCTACAACCGGGTAGCTGTCATGGTATGTTCGCATTCACAATCACAAACCAGGTCATGTCACGACACAAATTTCAAAGAAATTGGAATATAATACGTGTAAAACGCAGGCATGCTCGTCACGCATAACGAAAACATTAGCCAAATGCGTGCAGCATTACTGCTATACAGAGAACTCGGTGGATATCATGCTGGCTACAACGTGAATTAGCGATTTTCAAGCATTCGTACTCTAAATCAACACTTACAGATAAAGGTGTATACCCACAAACATAACACATTCCGACATGTTTTGGATTTTTTGCATGCATGCTTACGGAAATAGTGCTTACAATTGTGCAATGCTTTTTTTCACGGCAGCTGCCATCTTCTTAAACTCGTCCAGCTCGATGGTCTCGCAGTGCATCCTACGAAATTCATTCTTACCCTCAGTTCTTAGTGAGCATCGCCCGGCCCTTACAATTAAGTGGGAATTTTAAGGGCTAAAAAGCACTTCCCTTAATCATCTTACAGTTTGGGACACCCTTGCCCTTCGCGGGAACGCGCAAATATTAAGGCTAGGGTCAATTTTGAGTGGAAGTGTAGGTATTGGGGTGGACTCTAATTTTAGGCCTATCCCCCGAAATACAAGTTTCGGGGATATCATGGTTTCGCCCCACCTGCCGCCGCGTCTGCAGATTTTAGCCGTTAGCCAGATAACTCACAAAATACTTTACATTGGCTTCTCATTTTTAGCATATGGGTGGATATGGTGGAGAGGATGAACTGATTAGATTTTGGGCAAGTATGCACTCCTAGGTTTGCCACCAGCTGGCGCTATATATTGAGAAAATCAGTTTTTAACCATATCTCTGGAACAATTACTTACACAGACCTCAAATTTGCCTCATATTGTAGGTCTAGTAAAGGGGAATCTAATAAAGGGGGCTTCGAGGATTGGGGAATTTTGGGGATATACCCCTTGCTGTCTGCTGCCGACAGCGTAGGCCTAGTTAGGTCTCTGCACTGGCACTCAGCAACGGTAATTTTTTTTTTTTTTTTTTTTTTGGCGAGAGTGGCATTTCAGAACTCTTTTGCGAATGAAGGTAATTTCGGCGACAAGTATGCACACCTGTTTTTGCAGCATGGTCACGCAACTTGCTGAAAAAATAGACAGCTGTCTGACAGGAAAATGTAAACGGACGAAACCACATACTAGTCACCAAAATTACCTTCATTCGCTGAAGAGTTTTGAAATGAGTGCCAGCGCATAGACCTTGACTTACTTTGACTTAAGCCTGTTCAGTCCTTGCGGAGCATAGGCCACCAATGAGCTCTTTCCACTTTTTTTAGGCCTAATTATAACTAAATTATTTTTCTGTACTGAATGTAGCCCATTATTTTGTCGCTTTTATTGCATGGGGGAAAGAAGCCGTGTCTTCAATTGCCAGTTGATTATTCTTAAATTGAAAAACGTTTTAATAAAGGAAAACCATCCAGAATTAGCCAGGACTAATTGTTGTCAATAATTGCCCTGGAATTTTGAGGTCTAGCGCCGGCCCTGCGAGTGTTCAACTGTCAAATTTCGACCAATCAGAATGCTGCGTTCGTGGATGAACGTGGGGAATTCAAAAACCCCTGGCTTTCGTGCAGGCTCTCTTTTCCCTCCCTCTCCCCAATCTGCTCGCAACTCGCGCCTCCCATCGCAAACAAGAGAGCCTGCTCGCAGGCTAATCACGTCCCATAATAAGACCCAATCCAGAAGTGAACATCAGTGTCTGCGTCATTGTTTTAAGGGGTCTCTGTTTCAGCCTGTCCACAAGACAGCATAGTCCCGGAGTTTTACAACTAAAAATGGGGTCTCCAGCATTTTCATAAGTCTTCGATTTAGGTGTGCGAAAACGACGGAGTAGTGTGGACACTAGGTCAGTATTTCTCAAACCTCTCCTGGAGCACCCCTTGTCCTGCATGGTTTAGATCTCTCCCTACTCCTGCTTAGGTGATTCAAATGATTCGCTCATTATCAAGCAGCTTCAGAGGTTAATAACTGTAGGCAAAACTGCCCAAATCCCAACTTTTAAACAGAGACACAAAACACAACGTCTATGTGTATTAGAAGAGATGGCAGAACCAATTTATTTTACAACCAGCAGATGGCAGCATAGGCTGCTATTACACAAACTGGCACCAGAAATCACCACACTCAATTACAGATATTAAAGAAACTGATCTTTTTTTTCCAAATTCAATTTCCAACATCCTCCCCACCATTGGAGTAACTCCAACACTCTAATAATACATCAACTACAACAATTAATATTACAACCTTTTTTTTCTTCTGCAATACAGTATCAGATCAAAGAAAGTATTCAGATCAATATTTAGAATCATTAGTATATATAAATGCTTAAAGTTCAAGCCTCTGTGCCGGCTTACTCACTCTCCCACTTTGAGTGATTTTCATAGCAGTTTTCTTAGTTACATTTACATCTTGATTTGACTTCCCACACACAGAGATATCACTCTTTACATTTCCAGCACCAATCAACTCATGTTCCTTGGGGGATTCAAAATCTAACTCTAGTTTGTGGACTCTTTGTATGGGTCTGTTAAAGACACCCTTCTTAGTCTGAATAGTAACAGCCCGAACAATCCCATCCTTTCCAGGATGAACCTGGACGACCTTGCCCAAGGGCCAGTATAATCGGGGGGACCCTTCCTCCTGTAGAAGGACCAGAGAACCCTCTGTAAACTGATTTTGTTTCACAACCGACCCCCCCAACATGTGGAAGATTTCTAATGTACTCAGAACTCCATACAGACCAAAATCTGTCCAAAAGTTGCCGATCCTCCGAATACCTAGTAACAAGAGAAGTGTCACTATTTGCAAGATTATCTACATTGGGGACCTGTAAACCGTGTACCCTTCCAATCAGGAAGTGAGAAGGGGTCAAGGGATTGTCTTCCAAATCGTCCTCAGAACATGCCAAGGGACGAGAATTCACACAGGCTTCAATTTCTACAAGGATTGTTTCCAGCTCCACTCTGGTCAATGTTCCAACTCCAATGGACTTCTTTAGAGAAGATTTCACCGTTCTTACTATATGTTCCCACCAGCCCCCCACCAAGGAGCTCGGGGAGCACTGAACCTCCACTCAGGACAAACATGACCAAAATGTTTCAGCAAGTGATCTCTAGATCCAATGAACGATTTGGCATTATCTGAATATATTATGGATGGCAGCCCCCTCCTAACTGCAAATCTGCATATAGCAAATATGCAGTCAACCACAGACATAGAGGAAACAAGCTCCAAATGAACTGCTCTGATTACTCCACAAGTAAACAATAGAATATAGAACTTCTTGCCTGGAAAGTCGCAGCAATATAATGGTCCAGCATGATCCATGCCCGTAACAGAAAATGGAGGAGCCCTAGTAATACGAGCAGCAGGTAATGGAGCCATTGGCTGATCCCCAGATCTTGAATCTTGTCTTTGACAAGCTACACAATGCTCCTTAACCCTCTTGGCTAAACGTCGCAACCCAACTATCCAGTAAGTACTGCGGATGGAAGTAATCATTGTAGCAACACCCGCATGTTTCAACATAAGATGGAAAAACCTGACCAGCAAGAGAGTTAAATGACACCTTGGCAAAATAATGGGGTGTTTTTCCTCATAAGCAAGTTCCGAAAACTGTATTCTGCCTTGAACCCTCAGAAACCCCTCAGGGCACAAGAAGGGATGTAATTTGGCAATAGATGAATTTCTAGGAATAGGATGACCAGACCTCAAAGCCTTAAATTCCTCTGGATATTCTGTATGCTGCAAACAAAGCAACCATTTGGATTTCCCAACTTTCATCTCCTCCAAAGACAAATCACCCTTCCTAACTTCTTCTCCAGATTTGTAACACTTCAGATTATGAATAAACCTCAGTATCCAGGTAACCACCCTGATGCTTTTCTCAAATATGCCCCACCTAGAAAAATCTAAGAAACCCTAAGTTTTGGACTGAGCCACTGTTAAGGTAACCTTCTCCCTTTCTTAACAACTGATCTCCTTATCAGATATAAGAGGGGCAACTACCTCTGTATTAGGAGAAGAACTTAGGAATTCTGGACCTTCCAGCCAAATTCTAGAAGTGATGAGTTCTCCAGCATGCATTCCCCTAGTTACCAAGTCAGCTGGATTTTCCTTTCCGGCACAATGAAACCACTGCAACGGACTTGTCAATTCCTGTATTTCAGAAACTCGGTTACAGACAAAAGGCTTCCACTTGTTTGCATCTCCTCTAATCCAATTCAAGGTTACCATGGAATCTGTCCAACAAATGCTTTTCACATCAAAGGGCAACATCAAAGCTTTCCTGACAAAGATTAACAAACGGGCACAAAGCAACGCTCCAACCAATTCCAATCTAGGAAGTGTCATCTTCTTAACTGGAGCCACTCTGGCTTTAGAAACCACCAAAGAAACCTTGACAGTTTCATCCCTCAATGTACATCTCAAATAAACACAAGCCCCGTAACCCTTCTCTGAAGCGTCACCAAAGGAATGCAACTCAAGGTCAACAACATCCCTCCATGGAGCACCTGCATAACACCGAGGAATCTGCCAGGATTGTATTTGAGCTAACCCCTCTAACCACAAACAGAACTTCCTCTCCAAGTCCTCAGGAATTCTCTCATCCCAATCAAGTCCCAATTTCCATAGGTCCTGGAACAGACATTTAGCAAACATGACATGAGGCGTAAGGAAGCCCAGGGGATCAAACAGCCTGGCAATCAGACTAAGAACAACTCGTTTGGTGACAATCAAACCTTCTGGAAACTGTAAACAGTCAAAGGAAAAACTATCCTCTGCCACATTCCACTTCAGGCCTAACACCTTCGCTGAATCTGAGACTAGGCTCTTGTCATTCTCATACAGCATAGGACTATTGGAGCTCCACTTACCAAGTGACATACTGGCCTTATTCATGACTGCAGAGGCTTCCACCATCATCTCATTAGCTTCCTGGTCACTATCTGCGCCTGACAGCCAGTCATCTACGTAGAAATTCTGCTTTAATTCCTCTCCAAATCTAGTGGGAACAAAGGTGGACAAATGATGTCGGATCGTAGCATTAAGTAAGAATGGGCAGCTACTATTCCCAAAGGGAACGCGAACAAATCTCATGATGCGAATTTTGTCATCCTGATGAAACAGGAAACGATGGACATCTCGATCCTCTCTCCTAACCATTATTTGGAGAAAAGCTTTGGTAATATCTGCCACTAGTGCCACCTTCCAGCGACGGAAACGTATCAAAATCTCAACCAAGTCAGGAATCAAACTAGGACCAGCCTCAAGACAATCATTGAGTGAGATACCATTATGACTGGGGGCAAAGGCATCGAACACAGGGCGTACTCTAGTACTAAGACTAGACTCCTTTACTACAGGGCGATGCGGCATGTAATAAACTGGGTAGGGGGTATTTATTTCCTCAGGGGGGACTTCCTCAACTACCCCATTAGACTCCATTTCCTCCAATGCCCTTTGATACCTTTCCCTCAACACAGGGTCTTTGCCTAACTTACGGTCTAGACTTTCAAGTCGAACCCTTGCCAATTTCTCATTGTTTACCAACTTACCTCTGGCATTCTTTTTCCTGGGCAAAGTAACTTCATACCTTTGGTCAATGTATTTCACACTCTTTTCAAAGTTAACCAACTCTGTATTAGCAGTAACATCAGTACCTGTTTCCTTTTCAGGATTACTACAGATTCCAATAGAATCTAATCCCAGAATTTCCTTAAAGTCATTTCAGAAAGGTCACTGACACACAGCAACCTATGTGAGGTCACACGAAATACATTGTCATTTGGCTGCTTCACAACACCAGATACAATCCACCCAAACACTGATTCTTGCAGCATCAATTCTGGTGTGATTTGTTTAACTCCAGGTTTCATAAATTTCCAATATGAATCTAGGCCCACCAAAATGTCAATGTTCATTTCACCCCCTTCCTCATAAATGCAAGGGTAAGCCAAATTCATCTCCCTCAGTGAATCAAATACCCCAGCAGGTAAGAAAGGACAAAATATGGGGGCACAAATCTTGGGTACTTCAGTGGCACACAATATTTTCTCAACACCCTGGGACCCCTTGAGATTCAAATTGTACACATTCCTTACAACACCATCACTTGGTTTACTACTACCAAATGACACATAAGAAATGGACTGACGGCCTACCCACTCCGGTCCAACATCACCAACCAAGGTACTTGTCACATAGGTTCGGTCTGACCCTGTATCAAAAAGAACATTTGCAGGTCTACAAACACCATTAGATCCCATGACATTAACCTGGACCATTTGTAACAATACCTGAGGACATTTTACTTCTGAATTTGTGTTAGATACAGTAACAACACCAGGTACACTAACCCTCTCAGGTTTCCCCTCATTGTCAGATTCATCAGTAACAGATTTATCTGGGTCAGTGGGTTTATCTTTCTCAAAACAAAGCAACTTGTGATGTGGCCCTGTACACTTTGCGCAAACAGCAGTACAAGAGCGGGCCAAATGAGATTTACCCAAACAGTTGAAACATAATTTTGCTGTCATTATTTTACTCTTTCTTTCAGCCAAATTAACTTTTGTAAGACCCCAACACCTGACCTATGATTCTTATTACAGAGGTTACATTTAACATCTGAACTAGTGTGAAGAGCAGCAGCAGTCCTAAAAGCACGATCTTGAGACTTTTGTTCTTGTTCCTTAGGAGTCTGTCTCTGGAACACTTCCGAACGTTCCCGCCTTTCAATTTCCTTCTTAAGGAAATCAAGGAGGAAGTCTAAGTCACTCTCGTGGCCTTCTCCTTCTCGAGCCCACTCCAGCCTCAAATCCTGCAGGAGGCGGGAGAGAATCACAGGGGTGAGAAAGATCCCACATCCCTGCTTATCAACACCAAGAGCTTCTAAGCTCCTGATGTGTTTCAGCAGCTGGTCCTGCAGCTTCCAAAGAGCTGCCACGCTGGAACGCTGGGGAGGGGTGATGTTGAGCAGATCCTGAATGTGGGCAAAGATGATGCGCTCCTTTCGCCCGTAGCGTTGTTCAAGCATATTCACAGCTGTAGGATAATTGCTAGCGCTTCAATGACACACTTGGCCAGATCGTTTAATAGGGACTGTAAGTATGCAAACTTGCTGATGTCTGGTAAATCTGTTTCACCAACAAGAGCTTTAAACTGATCATAAAACGGTTGCCACTCAGTCAGTTCTCCCCCAAACTTGGGCAATTCCAATTTAGGTAGACGTACATTGGAACCAGAAGCAGACCCAGCCTGTGACTGTTCATCACCGGCAGCAGGAACCGCTTCCTCCCTGCAAAAGGCTACAAGTCGCTTACTGGCCCGCAGTCGTAATGCCTCCACAGGATCCAAGAAAACACCAGCTGGGTCAATATCTGCCTCGATCCCATCTTCTGGAAGCAGCAACTGGACTACATTCTGGGCCTCCTTTAATGTAGCCAGTCGTTTATCCAAGGCCTCGATGGCTACCTCCAGCTCTACCTTCTGCACTGGAGGCACTTCCAGGAGATCAAATAGCTTCCTAGCTGCTCTGGTCACCCAGCCCCAAGCGGCTGTTCTGCTTTTCATTGCAGCATCAACTTCTTTCTTTTCAGACATTTTTGATTCACCGATTTGTTTGTGTCACACAAAACACTACAACCAACACAACACTGCACACTCCAACAGTGCTGGTAATCATGTATACACAAATCGCCTCAACAGTGCGCATAAATGATGCAACTAGTGTCCCTTTAACTCTAATGTTCATCAATATGTTCCTTTAAACCAGAGGAAGAATTTCTCTAATGTTAATAGGAGTGTACTTTTAAACATGCACCTGCATGCAGCTGATAGGAATGTTACTTTAACTCAGCAACTGATAGCTGATACTAATGCCACCTTAAGTCCATCCAAATGTTAGGTGGGCCGTCTCCTTAAGTGCATTCCATGCAGCTCATTTCCCAGACTCATCCTGTCACATAGACCGTGCTTCAGGGCTCTGCCATTGCCGGTTGTAGTGCTCCATTTCTCTCGAGCCACAGTTCCCAAATTCCACGGCAAAACTCAAAACTCACATAGGGGGACGATCGCCGCACACAATCCACTCCAAAGGTTTAGGCTAGATCGCCACCATTTTCCCGATTTCTCCTTTCACGTACGCTTGTACGGACCACACGTTCGTGCTCCTACGCCACTCACCATGACGCCGACATACTGTCTTCAACTTCAAACTCTATTCAGCCTCCTGGCTGGGGGTTCCACCTCAAAAACTGTTCTCTTCCCGTTCCCTGTCTCCCAAATTCCCTGAACTCCCGGGTTTCGGCACCAAAAATGCAGGCAAAACTGCCCAAATCCCAACTTTTAAACAGAGACACAAAACAAAACGTCCATGTGTATTAGAAGAGATGGCAGAACCAATTTATTTTACAACCAGCAGATGGCAGCATAGGCTGGTATTACGCAAACTGGCACCAGAAATCACCACACTCAATTACAAATATTAAAGAAACTGATTTTTTTTCCAAATTCAATTTCCAACAATAACGACCTGATCATTTGAATCACCTGTGCTGGAGCAGGGAGAGATCTAAAGCATGCAGGACAAGGGGTAGTCCAGGAGAGGTTTGGGAAACACTGCACTAGGTGAAAACGTGGCAAAGTTATGAATTTTAAAATGTTTTAATGTGGACATTGCCTTAAAGTACTGATTCTGTACCTCTTCTGAATTCTATTATCTGTGCATGACACTCTGTACATTTATATGCACAGTTAAGTCAAGCTACAGTTGTAGCTGGATTAGGCCATTTAATCAGGCTACTGTCCTTGTCTCAGTATACATGCATGGTAGGGAATCTGTTTATTGACCGAAGCATCTCCATCTTTGCTACAATAGGTGGCGATATGCCCCCTTTCAGCTTGTTCCTGTTGGACCCTTCTCTGGTTGACCTATCGCGTCACAAACCAAACAATTGACAGCATGTCGAGAAGCAAGAACATGGGCAACCTTACGGCTCTGTATATTTTGTATGTGCTGTGTGCTATGTTTTTCATACAGTTGAGATGCATGCTATCCCCGATGCTAATGATATTAGTTGAAGGCACACGGCAACGCGGTATGCTCCTGGACTGCTCCTACAGCGTAACCTCTGCTATGCTCCATTTTGTGCCCTCTCTCCTACCCCAGGGTGCATTTCCCAAAGTGTGGTTGCTAACTAACTTTGCAACTTACATAGTTTGTCCACTCACAGTCGGTGGTTCCAACTATAAGTTAATATCTGTGCTTTCAGTAAACACACCCCCGGGCTTCCCATGCATGTTGGATGCGGGCCAGAAGAAAAGACTAATGGAACAGAGTCAGTTTGAGTTTTCCAATGGCGAGTGGAAGGACAAGTTTCAGATGAGGCGCAAGTCATTTGATAAATTATGCAGATTAATTGAAGAAGTTATGAGCCCCCAAGGCATGACTGTTCAAGCACCAATACCCTTTCAGACGAGGATTGCTACTGTTCTGTACAAACCTGCTAGTTGGGCAGAGCACAGAGTTGTTGCTAATCAGTTTGGTGTTTACCAGTCCGCAAGACTTTCGGGTCAAAGACCTTTATGAAGAATTGTGGAGCATGTGCAGAGCGCACAGTCTAGTTCGGTTAAATTCAAGCGCATGAATGGAGGAATGATGAGAATTTTTATGTATTTTAAAAGTCCCATGTTAGTTGGACTAACACAACAAATCGATTTTCTCTAACGTCATGTAAACACACTCAATGTGTTGGATAAAGATGCAAAACACTAGGGGCCCTATTTTCACGACCAGCGAACTCAAGAGCTAAAGGTATCGCAGATCATAACTGGATGTGTTGTTGTGCTGTTATCTTAGGGTTGAACTATTAATTACTTGTGGGGGTGTGGTGGGGGTGTAGTCAATCAAATTAGCCTCTGTAATTCCCTTAAAAATCAGTGCATTAAAGCCATACTGATCTGGCAGTTTCTTCAAGTGAGGAACAAACACGCTAATGGAGGACAGCTGTATCCGCAAACCATCCGAGGTCATTTCAGCACCAAGGAAATGAACAGCGGCCGGTCACATAAATAAATTGCAACTGTAATTAAATATTGATAATTCAGGCTTTGGAATGTGGAGGTCAAAGATTCAGCAAATAATATGAATCAGAACATATAGTAATCAATGCTACGGATTTAATTTAGAAAAATTATTTAAATTCAGTCTAGAACATCAAATAATGTGTTGTTTTCAACATAGTACGGGGTGAATGGACTTTTCAGATCAGTCATTCTTGATTTTATTTGCATTTTCCATGATGCCCCAACTTCTTTTGGAATTCAGGCTGTACAATTAAAGTTGTTTGCAATTGTTGAGAGTAAAAATTTTTCCTTTGGGCCTTGGTTTTAGCAAATTGGATTTAAAGTTAAACATCAAATATGAGTGCAGACTGTAAGCTTTAATATGATGGCATTTAAATTTGAATCAGCTGAACTATTTCAGAATTACAGCCTTTCATAAATTAAGCCACAGAACCATTTCATGTTGATATTCACAATGGAGTGCATATGGGTGTGGGGGAAAAAAACATTGATACCACAGCCCCATGATAAAGCAGACACTGCAACTGACTTGATACATTTAAAAATGATTTAAAAGATTTTAAAAATGGCACACATGATCGAGAGGATTATGAAAAAGGTTGAACTTTATTCATTTGATTGAATATGGTACAATTATAAACTTATTGGGTACAAGTGTTAAGTGTTAAAACACCACAATATTATAATCAGTCATTGGGTTCATGTTTCAAGTTCACATCGTTTTCAGACTCATTTAAGCTCCTGCAAGCATGCAAGCATATGGCTCTCTTCTCTTTAATCCAAAAAATGCGGTGGCAGGGCCTCTCTCTTCCAAGTGTATAGTATACACTGCAAAAGTGTCACTCTTGACAAGTGCTTCAGTCTTATAATGAGGGTTAATTTATATTGAGAAGAAAATATAAGATTTTACCTTGATTTAAATGGTGGTTTGCTAGACAATTTAAAATTTCATACCCCACTGGCTAATGTCACCTCAATAGTTTTGTCCTATTCACCAATAAAGCAATATGCTGTAAATAAGATATTAAGAGCCATTCCATGAGAGATTGACATAAGGTGTGCAGTTGCCCCCCCTGGAATTGAGTGAAAATTAGCACAAAGGTAAATATGGGTGTCTCATAAAAAGCCGCATTTTTAAGTCTGTATCTCACTTTGCCTGCTAGTGGCGCCACCTGGAAGCCACTAAAGTGGCTCAGTTTTGTCGTCCAAAAGCTGTTGACATTACATTTTACATCAACTATCATGACTTAAGGGTACACAGTACCAAATATGTCGAGGGCTGACTGCAATAAACAGTTATGTCCAATGTAAAACATCTGGACATAACTGTTTAATGCAGTCAGCCCTCGATGTTATACTTTTATCATGACCTGTGACAATGGAAGCCTGGGGAGACATCAGCACCACATAGTGGCCAAGCTGGGTAACTATGTTATTGAGCTGGAATTATTTGAGAGAGCGCAATAAAAATTGAAAATGGGAATGGGAATAAAATTATATACCAGACATATACCTATCTAGAATGCTTTATTATGTGTTAACTCACAACAAGACTATCATTTTCAGTGAATAATACCTTGGTATCTTGTGGGGTTAGTGCAATGGATGGCCGGGAAGATGGTCGAAATTGATTTTTGATGCATGTTTTTGTTATATTTTCTCAATAACCCAGGTGTATTCTGTGGTGATAAATGCTGTTTGTCGTGCTTTTTGAACTCTATTTTCAGGAATACCAAGCATTTCTTTGGTAGTATCTACACTTTTCAAGCTAGACAGAGCCAAAGTTGGAGGAAAACTCAAAACGGACCATTTCTTAGCAGATTGTGCCTATGTTTAGGTGGAATTATTTTGTTTCCCTGCAAGATAGAGATCTGAAATTCTCTGGATACATAGTCCCTTTGGGGTACATCAGTCACAGTCTTTTAAAATTTCCAGGCGAGTGGCTAAAAGCTCACGTAGGAATTCAAGGCGAGCTTTTTTTTGCAGCCCTTGCAGCTCATTCCTAGGCTGGAGCAACCAGAAGAATGAAAAGATTGGATGTCCACTGCGTTTTTCGCAGGGAACTTCTTTGCTGTGGTGGGCATCTTACTCCAAGATAGATTCATTCTGAGGTACAGGGCCCATGCTGATGCATAACAAGTTTAAACTTAGTTTACCTCTTTCACAAAACATGCTGAGATTTTGAGAAGCATCCTGAACCAAACGTCATTCTCCGATATAAGCTTAAACCTCTTAATGCAATATCATGGGTCAAATAGAAATCTATCCTGAGAATACAAGAAACAAAGTGCAGATTTACCGAAAAATTGACATTTTTCATGAACACATTTTTATCAAAAATTAAAGAAGGAATAAAATGAAAACAAAATCGTCAGCATTATGAAATTGTCAGTTGCATTACAGGGGCTTACCTCAAATAGCTGCTTAACTTAACGTGGCTCAAAAGAATGAACCACTATCAGAAATGGTAGTTGCTAGTGGGCTACATTCACAAATCATGCACGTGGACTCCGTAGCGTAACCTGACCCAATTTGGAAACCAAAACAGACGTCACTGTCTAAACCTCATCCATAGTACCCACTGACGCTGCAGCCAAGTAACACTACACGTGTCCACAGCAAATGAATTTCTGGGAATGAGAATCATTAATTATGCACATGTCTGCAGTAGACAAGCATTCTCGAAAGCCGTGATTCACCTTGCATTTTATCGCTAAAGTCTCTTAACCTGACGTCAAATGTTCACTCATCTCCATCACCATGGGCCTGCCATTTTCATTCTTCACTCTAGGGACACAATCCCTTTCGGAATTTCCATTATGCAAAAGTTTCTTCCCTAATGGCATTTTCCGCGGCTATGTCCGCCATCTACAGTCGCTTCGAAGGCGAAAATTAAACCTCTTAGGCGATTGGTTCAAAAAGGGTCGTTTGGTGTAGGTTCCCCGATCACAGAATGGGCGTCGCTCGCTTTTGGTTTCCCAGTCTCCACGTAGACTTGTTCCCATCTTTGCCAATACAAAACACTGCTGGCGCTACCGCTCTGCATCAAATGGAGTGTCTACCAGCGGAGTGTAACGATGGACACGGCAACAGTCTAGTTTTCACGAGGCGCGTTTTTATCGAGCTTTGTTCTTATGAGGTGCGCGCTATTTTTTGCCCCTGAATTTTTTTTGGCCGGCTATGGTGCGCGTGAAAGCATGCCTTAAAAGACAGTGACTCGTATATTAGAGCATGAGTGAAATCTGAATGGTAGCATTTTCAATGTAGATCATATCCAGCATCAAAAGTTGGAAAATTTTGCCCCCAGGGGGCGCTGTAGGCTGGATGCAAATACTGGCTATCCCCAGCAATGTACCAAAGACAGTGTTTTTGAATTGTGATGCACACAGCTAGTTTTCTCTGAAAATGAAGAATTTAGTTTGGTACTATGCTGGGTGGATAGCTATCTGACAAAAGGTGGCGCTCTAACGAGTTAATGTTCTACCTACCTAATATTCCATATTCCCGGACATATACCAAAGTTCTGTCTTGTGCGCACAAGCCGTGGGGGTTGACGCAACTGTTGTGCCATACAGGCTGCAGCCTGCTATTTAACTCAGAGACAGACAAGCTCACTATCAACGGCCCGTAAGCAGCCCTGTAGAGACCCAGGATTTAGTGTAGTAGGGCTTGCCTTGGGCTCGACTGGCTCCGCTGGTAACATTGACCCGGATTGAACAAAGAAGGCCATCGATGGCTGCTCGGGGCCAAGGCCAAGGAGCACCTCTGGCGCGCACCATTAGGTGCCGCCAGCCCACAGTCCAATTCCAAAAACAGACAGGGATTGAGCTAGTCGTGTTATGTTGACGTCATTTTGCTTTGGATAACATGAAAAGTATAAAACAGTTTTAACTCTTGTACTATACATTCTGTCTTCATGTACACGCTTGTGTGACTAAGATTCTTTTTCAGAGTTCAAATTATGGACTGTTATTTTATACAAGTATACGTATTCTGTTGATGGTGGTACGTCTTTTACATTAGTTCTTTTTTTGTTGTTTAAAAATTTTTGGACTGGTCATGTAGAACGTGCTGTACATTTCTGACTATTCTGTGCCCGTACTTGGTAATAGTACGTGCATTATGCGTTTGTAACACTCACAATCACCACCAGTTTTAAACCAACCCAGTTTTATACCAAAGGGATGACTAATTTTATGTATAACTAAGCATATACTTCATATATTTCAAAAGACAGAACTTTAGTACATGTCTGGGAATATTGAATATTAGGTCGGAAGTGCATAAGCTCTTTAATGCGCCACCTTTAGTCAGAAAGCTATCTGCCCAGCATAGTACCAAACCAAACTTCATTTTCAGAGAAAACTAGCTGTCTGTATCACAATTCAAAATAAATTTCTTGCGCACATAGCTGGGGGTAGCCGGTACTTACATCAAGCCTACAGCGCCCCCTGGGGGGTGAAATTTTCTGAATTTTGATGTTGAATATCATCTACCCTGAAAATACAACCACTGAGATTTTACAAATGCTGTAATGTACCCTAAAGGGCCTATGTATCCAGAGAATTTAAGATCTCTATCTTGTTGGGTAAACAAAATAATGCCACCTAACCATGGGCACAATCTGCTATGAAATGGTCCGTTTTGAGTTTTCCTCCAACTTTGGCTCCGTCTAGCTTGAAAAGTGTAGATATTACCAAAGAAATGCTTGGTATTCCTGAAAATAGATTTCCACAATAAACAGCATTTACCACCACAGTACATATCTGGATTTTTGAGAAAATATACCGCAAACATGCACCAAAAATCAATTTCAACCCTCTTTCTGGCCATCCATTGCACTAAGCCAGCAAAATACCAAGGTACGATTCGCTGAAAATGCTAGTCTTGTGAGTTAACACATAATAAAGCATTCTAGATTGGTATATGTCTGGGATATACAACCCCAATTCCGAAATAGTTGGGACAAAGTGTAAATTGTGAAAAAAATTAAAACGCAATGACTTTCAAATCACTCCAGCCAGTATTTTATTCACAATAGAACAGAGATAACACAGCAAATGTTGAAACTGAGAAATTTTACAATTTTATCCACAAAATGAGCTCATTTCAAATTTAATGGCTGCTACAGGTCTCAAAAAAGTTGGGACAGGAGCCAGTTTACCATGATGTAGCATCCCCCCTTCTTTTTAACACAGAGTGGAGGCATCTGGGCATTGAGGAGACAAGTTTCTTGAGTTTAGCCATTGGAATTTGATCCCACTCTTGATTAATACAGGCTTCCAGGTGCTGGAGAGTTTTGGGTCTCCTTTGACGGACTTTTCGTTTAATTATGCGCCAAATGTTCTCAATCGGTGAAAGATCAGGACTGCAGGCAGGCCAGTTCAGCACACGGACTCTTCTACAACAAAGCCATACTGTTGTAATAGCTGCAGTATGTGGTTTTGCATTGTCCTGCTAAAATACACAAGGCCTTCCCTGGAATAGATGTCGTCTGGAGGGGAGCATATGTTGCTCTAAAACCTTTATATACCTTTCAGCATTTATGGTGCTTTTTAAAACATGCAAGGGTCCCACACCATATGCACTAATGCATCCCCATACCATCAGAGATGCTGGCTTTTAAACTGAACGCTGATAACAGGAGGGATGGTGTTTCTCCTCTTTAGCCCGGAGGACACAACGCTCATGATTTCCACCATGACTGTCAAATTTGGACTTGTCTGACCAAAGGACACTTTGCCACTTTGCTACAGTCCATTTTAAATGAGCCTTGGCCCACAGAACACGGCGGCGCTTCTGGATCATGCTCAATAATGGCTTCCTTTTTCCATGACAGAGTTTTAGGTGGCATCTGTGGATGGCACGGCCTACTGTGCTTACAGACAGTGGTTTCTTAAAGTATTACTGGGCCCATTGAGTAATGTCAATGACAGAATCATGCCAGTGAGTGATGCAGTGGCGTCTGAGGGCCCGAAGATCACGGGCATCCAGTAAAGGTCTTCGGCCTTGTCCCTTATGCACAGAGATTTTTCCAGTTTCTCTGAATCTTTTGATGATGCTTTGCACTATCGATGATGAGACCTTCAAAGCCTTTGCAATTTGACATTGATGAACATTGTTTTTAAAGTATTCTACAATTTTTTTATGCAAGCCTTCACAGGTTGGAGAGCCTCTGGCCATCTTTACTTCTGAGAGACTCAGCCTCTCTGAGACATCCCTTTTATAGCCAATTATGTTACTCACCTGATGCCAGTTAACTTAATTACTTGCTAAATGTTCTTTCAGCTGATTCTCTTATATATTAATTTTTTCAGCCCTTTTTTGCCTGTGTCCCAACTTTTTTGTAGCCAGAAAATTTGAAATAAGCTCATTTTATGGATAAAAATGTAAAATATCTCAGTTTCAACATTTCAAATGTTATCTATGTTCTATTGTTAATAACATATTGGCTCATGTGATCTGAAAGTCATTGCATTTTTAATTTTATTCACAATTTACACTTTGTCCCAGCTATTTCGGAACTGGGGTTGTAATTTTATTTCCATTCCCATTTTCAATTTTTATTTTTATTTCTCAAATAATTCTGGCTCAATAATGTAGTTACCCAGCTTGGCCACTCAGTGGTGCTGATGTCTAACCAGACTTGAAGTGTCACAGGTCTTGATAAAAGTACAAAATATTTAAGTCATTAAGTCATGATAGTTGATGTAAAATGTGGTGTAAACAGCTTTTGGATGACAAAACTGAGCCACTTCCAGGTGGCGCAACTGGCAGGCTAAGTGAGATACGGATCTAAAAATCCGGCTTTTTCCGTGGGACACCCATGTCTACCTCTGTGCCGAGTTTAATTCAATTGCAGGGGGGACAATTCCTCAATTTCTTCAAAAAGTGCAATTTTCTCATGGAATGGCTCTTAAGTCTAAATACACAAGTAAACATCCTGTTGAGAAACTCATTTTTTGGCTTTCGCAGTGTAAAACAATCCGATCACTCCATGTTGCCTAATCCTGCAGCCAGAATAACCAGGATTTTTTTTTAAGTCCAGCACCAAAGTAGTTTGATAACTAGCTTGGCAGAAACATATATCATGTTGTTGACCACAGGGAAAAATGTCTTCAGTTTCTTAATCATTGATATCATTTGCTTCTTTTGTTGTAAGGATACTTAGCAATAAGCAACAGGATTCTGTATTTCTTTTCGTCAATTAATCCATACGATCCCAAAGCATGACAGTCAAATTCAAGTAAAAGTGAACCTCGCATGATAATGGATTGTTTTATCGTACCTCGCTGAGATACTTTGAAAATACTCAAGAAATAAACATAGCTGGTAAAAATCATAGAAAGTACATTGATAATCATGGATTTATCCGTATTGTGATAGAAAAAAAAACAAGTGAGTGCGGCCTATTAGTAAACAGAACTTGAAATGCAGGCAATAGAAGCACAGTTGGTTGATGGCATGAGGTTAAAATGTTTTTAAAAGCAAAATTAGTGCATAATTTATTTACATGTATTTAGTTTTGTAAGTGTGTCTATGAGTGTATTTCCGCATATAGTTACAGTATGAACACTGACCATATCTCATTTAGAACACATCAATATGAAGCTGCAGATTGTAAGAAACAAACTTTTTCGATGCTACATTGCTGCAGTTGCAAGCTGAGTTTGTATGTTAATGTGCACATTGGTAAAGCAGCCATGGGAATCCATTATGGCAAACCCTCATCCCTTTTCCCCCAAAGTCCACCCGTCCATTTCTGCCAGACTAGCATCTGTGAGGATGATTTTTAAAATAGACCCGTGTGCAATATGTCTGCTCTACAGCAGGTCTGGCAGGTGGCTGTACACAGAGTCCAGCAGCGTTTGGCTGGCTTCCTGGCTCTTGACTCCCGCAATTTCGAAAAGGCGATCCAGCTTGTCTTCAGCCATGGGGATCTGCTCGATGACATGTAGCTCCTCTGGGTTCAGGATATGCAGCATGTCATCAAAGATTGGCTGCAGGTCACACGGGTCCAGCCGGACTTGACGCAGTACCGTGTCTTTTTTCTCTGCAAAAAGAGGAAGGTGAATGCTCGGGCCTTTTCCACATGAATTGCACTAAAGGAGATGGAACTGCTTCACTGTCATTTCAAATGTGCTTTAATTTTAAATGAAATACATGACTTATCCATTGGAGGGCAGTAGATGCAAAGACTCATAGAGGCAAACAACTACAGTATGCTGCATATTTATCCAGTGAGCTAGATTTTTTTCCCACTCAACCTGATGTCTGCGATTTATCAAACAGTAAAATATCAAAACATTTTGGGTGAATTCAGCCAAGTTAAATAAAGGTATATTGACAAAAAAACAAACATTCAAAGCCTATAACAATGACCTGTACATTTTGCAACTTTTATTGTAAACAGAATTTTCTGACCGAAAAGTATTAGCGTCGCAAATCAAATACATACAGCTGTGGACACAGCCATTTAAGACAGGGTGAGCACTGGGTTGGATGGGAGAGCTTTTGTTTCCAGGTTGCCAGAAGTCATATCCATTCACGATAGCAAAATCTTTTTAATTGGATTTTAAATGCTTAAAATGCAAAATTATGAGAGCTTTGCAGAACAAGACCACAAGAAATGTGTAAGCGACACTGAACTGCTGCTGATCCTCATCAGCAAGGATGTCCATATCAATCAAACAAAAGGCAGAGTCAAAGAAATCAAATCATCAGCTAGCAGAATTGATCAACTATGCTCTCACTGCAGGTTTGCACAAAGATGCCCCAGATTGATAAGAGGTTTCAATGTGTTAACTCAACAGTGGTCCCCCTCAGCAAGATGGAATTTACTGCAGTATATTGTAAATATGAAAATTGCAAAGGTAAGAATATTATATTATCATTTATAACATACAACCCTCATTTCTGAAATTGTTGGGACAAAGTGTAAATTGTGAATAAAATAAAAATGCAATGACTTTCAGATCACATGAGCCTAATATTTTACTTTGAGTAGAACATAGATAACATTTCAAATGTTGAAACTGAGACATTTTACATTTTTATCCACAAAATGAGCTCACTTCAAATTTTCTAGCTGCAACAGGTCTCAAAAAAGTTGGGACACAGGCAAAAAAGGGCTGAAAAAGCAATTACTATGTAAGAGAATCAGCTGAAAGAACATTTAGCAAGTGATTACAATAACTGGCATCAGGTGTGTAACATGATTGGCTATAAAAGGGACGTCTTAGAGAGGCTGAGTCTCTCAGAAGCAAAGATGGCCAGAGGCTCTCCAACCCGTGAAGGCTTGCATAAAAAATTGTGGAATACTTTAAAAACAATGTTCCTGAACCTCAAATTGCAAAGGCTTTGAAGGTCTCATCATCGACAGTGCATAACATCATCAAAAGATTCAGAGTAACTGGAAAAATCTCTGCATAAGGGACAAGGCCGAAGGCCTTTACTGGATGCCCATGATCTTCGGGCCCTCAGACGCCACTGCGTCATTCACCAGCATGATTCAGTCATTGGCATTACTAAATGGGCCCAGGAATACTTCAAGAAACCACTGCCATCCACAGATGCCACCTAAAACTCTATCATGCAAAAAGGAAACCATTGTTGAGCATGATCCAGAAGCGCCGCTGTGTTCTGTGGGCCAAGGCTCATTTAGTATGGACTGTAGCAAAGTGGCAAAGTGTCCTGTGGTCCGACAAGTCCAAATTTGACATTCTTGTTGGAAATCATGGGCGTCGTGTCCTCCGGGCTAAAGAGGAGAAAGACCACCCCTCCTGTTATCAGCGTTCATTTCAAAAGCCAGCATCTCTGATGGTATGGGGATGCATTAGTGCATATGGTGTGGGACACTTGCATGTTTTAGACAGCACCATGAATGCTGAAAGGTATATAAAGGTTTTAGAGCAACATATGCTCCCCTCCAGATGACATCTATTCCAAGGAAGGCCTTGTGTATTTCAGCAGGACAATGCAAAACCACATACTGCAGCTAGTACAACAGCATGACTTCGTAGCAGAAGAGTCCGTGTGCTGAACTGGCCTGCCTGCAATCCTGATCTTTCACGGATTGAGAAAATTTGGCGCGTAATTAAACGAAAAGCCCGTCAAAGGGGACCTAAAACTCTCCAGCAGCTGGCAGCCTGTATTAAACAAGAGTGGGATCAACTTCCAATGGCTAAACTCAAGAAATTTGTCTCCTCAATGCCCAGACGCCTCCACTCTGTGTTAAAAAGAAGAGGGGATGCTACACCATGGTAAACAGGCCCTTGTCCCAACTTTTTTGAGACCTGTAGCAGACATCAAATTTGAAATGAGCAGATTTTGTGGATAAAATTGAAAAATTTCTCAGTTTCAACATTTGCTATGTTATCTCTGTTCCATTGTGAATAAAATACTGGCTGGTGTGATTTGAAAGTCATTGCGTTTTGATTTTATTCACAATTTACACTTTGTCCCTACTATTTCGGAATTGGGGTTGTAATAGCAAAGTGGACTCTGTGTGTAATATAATAATATTATATTATAATCTATAATATAATAGCGAAGTGGACTCTGTGTGTGTGCGTGTGTGTCTGGCCAACCAGTGGAAAATGGCCTGGAAATGATTCATGATGTCATCACGTTGCTATGGTGTTTCCATAAATATCACATGACCAAGCCAATTCGTCCACAAGAGTCCTGAATCCCAAAAAACAGATGCCAGGCCGCGAGAGAAAGCGTCTCAGTGACAGCCACCTTAAAGCAGATGCTGAGTGGACTTGTGTGCGTGTGTGTCCGGCCAATCAGTTGAAAATGGCCAGGAAATGACTCAGTCACCTGACCAAAGTCCACTTCACTTTTATATTATAGTGTACAATGCACCATTATGATGTCATCACGTTGCTATGGTGTTTGCATGAAAACATCATGTGACCAAGCCAGTTCGTCCACAAGAGTCCTGAATCCCAAGCCAATTCATCCACAAGAGTCCTGAATCCCAAAAAACAGGTGCCAGGCCGCAAGTGAAAGTAGCGCGTAAGGTCTATGCGCCAGGCCGCTAGTGATACTATATTTCACAATTGGGAATATTTTTCTCACTACCTGAAGAAGGTCTATGGCCGAAACATTGTGTGAATTTAATAAAGTATTGCAAGCATAGAGGACTGTGTGCGGGACTTTTTTGTTTCTTCACAAATTGGAAATATTAAAATTATTTATTTCAATATCTGAAACTGACAACTCCTTTATGTAATGTTGCAATATCTTCTAATGGCATGTCTTTGCATTCCAATTTAGGTTATGTTTTCAGATGACAAAGATAAAGTACGCAGATTCCAGAGGGTTCAGTCCTCTAAATGCATGAATTGTGCCTTCACAATTGGAGAAGGAGGGTAGAGGATGAAAAAAAAGTGCTGGGGATGAGAAGTTTAGACCCTCGACCCTCACTCTTCTCTGGATGGCCATAATCTCACCTTTGGTAATGAAAGAGCCAGTTCTGCTGAGGGCAGAGTCTTTACTGGACGTGGAGTCGCACCGAAGCAGGGGTTCTGACTCGTCCGCAAAGAAGCCCTTGGTCTTGTCCACCGGAGACTGCTCCACTGCAACTCCCGGTGACTCTAAAGGTTTGTGGTTTGGGCTTAGGCATTGGGTTACATTCACAGAGGTCATCAGCTGGTTCAGATCAAACTGCAAAACACAAAGTGGGGGCAGGGGAGGGGGGATTTGGGATTACTGGAGGCCATCACGGGAAGCCAAGCCCAAGAGCATACCATTCTCCCATTCATCATGGGACAATGTGGATCCCTTATGAGCAGGTGGGCTGATTCTGTCCTTCGGCCAACCACACAGCCACAAGCCACCCACACTTACAGCCCTCTAATTTCTCCGCTATGCATCACAGCCTTCCATAAGAGGCAGCCATGAGGGGATTCAACTCACGCGGGTACTTGTCAGAAAATGCAAGACAGCAAAAAAATGGCTTCATTGTCTCATGTTTTGAGGAGAATTATGAGGGAGAGAAAAGTCATAAGAGGACAGTGAGCTCATACACTTGGTTACTTCAGGGTCATGGATTACATTCAGCAATACAAAATGCTCAAAGTAGTAAAATGCCCATATAGAGTCTGTATCTTCTGTCTGTGTTTTTGTTTATGTGTCTTTGCATGGATGCGTCCGTGAAAGTTGGGGAAAAGGGAAGAGCCAGAAAGTGTATAATGTTTCATTGGGGTTAGCACATGCTAACAATAGTGAGACATATCTCTGTATCAGGACAAACCTCCCCCACAGTCTGTTACACACTGTGTATGAGAGCTCTCACTCAATCCAGAGAGATAAACAGCTGCCCCCTAAATCATAATTGTAATTATTACCAAAACATACATGCCATTGTGTTTCTGAAATGATGGGAGAATGACAGCAGACCCAGTGGGGAATCAGCCAGCAGAAATTTAAGCTGTGCCACAAATCCTAAATTTCAAGTGAGTCAGCATCAAGTAAGTGGCCCAGCCAAAATCTAGGCTCTGCCAAAAATGACTGATCATATGGAAGCCCCTGATTTGCGGACCAAGTAAAATTTCATCAGGTGAGCTTGGGGAAACGCCTGGGCTACAAGAGAATGACTCAGAATTATTGGAAGACTTCCTAGAAAAGCACAGATGACTCCTTCAATGATGACACATAAGCAAGGACGGACAATCCATGGTGTGGTCGGAGAGTAGTATTTTTCACATACTAAATGTCACACACTACACAGTTCTCAGTACAGAAAACGCAGAGCAGCATTTCAAAGTGCACAGTTATAACATGAATGAGGGTGATTCCTCCATACTTCCATGGCTTTCAATGTTCACAAACATAGGCCTGCAAAAAAGGAGCAGCAAAGTCATTGAGGTGCATCAGTGAGAAATCCAAAGAAGATCACAATTTTTCAGTAGTACATATACCTGCAGTTGCCCTGGACAAAAATCACCTGGTCAGACAGACGGGCTCCTGGTTGTGCCTGTATTAGACAGCTCCACAACCACCAATCAAACTGCTAAACCCAGTATGTAGAATCAACTGGCTGCCATGCTCAAAAAAATGTTGAGACAAACTAGGATGCTACATCCAAATACAATACAAATTTTACATCTTCAAATTTAATGCAAAAAAATCTATGTATCATACAACAATTCTAAATAACTTAGTTTGGTTTTTATTACTCTGTATTCCTCAAAAAAACTAAGTTAAGGGCAGTGGCGGACGGTGGACGGAAAACCGAGGGGGCGGAAAACATCCCTTGAAACAGATAAGATTAGTGACCCAATTTCAATCATTGTTCTTGTTCAACATGTTAGTTTCCCTTATAATGAAATTTTTAGGCCAGTGAATAATAAATTCTATTAAATGTTTAATTCACATGCCTTAATATGCAACTCTTCACGAAAAAACCACTGTGGATTTTCCGCGTTAAATTTTGTCACATCCTAAGCAAGTCGTCAAACCTGTGGGTAATGATTGTTTAATTGAAAAAGATTGAAATGCGCTCTTTTTTGCATTCAACTGATGCGTTTGATTTCTCATCTTAACGAAGACAATTAGCTACACCTGAGAGGGGAGGGTTAAAGTGTCTTTTACCAGGGAAATTGACTGAAAACAGACTAAGACTAATAAGCAGTTTAAAGACATGTTTATCGCCCTCCTTATTCTATGTCCACCATCCACCACTGGTTAAGGGCAAAATTAATTTAATTTTCCCTAGTGTTAGTGGGCTCGACTTTGCATGATATGCGTCATTATTGGCAAAATGTGAATTGTTAGCACAGATATGATAATGCTCAGTATTAACCCAAAAATCTGAACTCTGTAACCACATTCTGTTTTCACAAATAATAAAATAAAATGCTCTGCATGTGTGTTTATGCACAGTCCTGTTCATGCTGAGACATTATTAATTGAAGCTGAAAAATTAAAGTACAGTGCTGGACTGTACATGTCTATGTGGATGTCACTGTATCTCAATTATGAAGACCGAAAACCATTTAGAGCAACTGTTGAGCCTTGAAAAAATGTAACCGGATAGGCATCTGGATGGGGAGAAAAGTTACATACTGAACATTACTGAGCGATGATGAATGACTGTGCCTACTTCCTATCTATTCACCCCTGGCCTTTGCACTCCATGAATGAAGGCAAAATTAGCCATGAAAACACTGAGCTGAAACATAAGCTACCTACATGTGACAACGACAGGGCAGAGGTGTTGCTGCACATGCTCGTACATGTGCATGTTTATGTGTTTGTGTGTGTGTATTTGAGCCTGCGGGCACTGTCATATGATGTGTATTTCTGTAACTATTTTATTGTGTTTGCATGTTCATATGTCAGTTGCTATATACGGAACTGTACACAGGCATCTGTTTATCTGTTTATGCGTGCACTTGCTTGTGTTTGTACTTTTGTGTGCATGAGCACCAAATTTCCCCTTGGCATGGAATGCTTATGCGATACAGCAGAAACCTTTGAAAAGGAGGTTTTGCAGGGTACAGGCAAATTTTCCCATTGCCCAATTTGAACCATCTTCTGTTTATATGTACCTACTTGTGGGACTGTCCAGAAAATAGATTTTAAATGTGATATTTGCATACAGGAAGTGAACTGTGACCTATTTAGTGACTTCAAGATTTTTGTGGGGCAAGGCCTCGAAAAGTTCATATTTAAACCCATAAATGATTGTTCTGAAAAACCAGATGATTTTTATTGGCTACACAACAACATGACAGACATTTTGATACCAAACATAAGTATATATGTGAAAACACACCTAAGAAATTTTCACAAAAGTTGCCTTATATAGTTGGCTAAATAATGTGCAAGTGTCGTTAAATTGCGAGACCGGTAAAATGGTGTATTCAAGCCATTTTTATTATATACTACATATTTCCCAGAAAAGCCATTTAGATGTTTTCATAAATTGTTGTACATTGTATAGGTTCTATATCTCCCAGGCCTTGTTTTCACTCCACTGAGCAAAGCGTAGTCTGTGCTTGTGGTCACACTTCAATGATTTTGTGAACCACAAAGCATTCAACATTGTTTAACACCAGGGGTAGGGAACTTACTCCAGAAAGAACCACTGTGGGTGCAGGCTTTCATACCAATCAGGCTGCTACACCCCTGATTCCACTAATCAAGGCCCTTAACAAACATTGCATAGGTTGATTAGTAGAATCACGTGTGTAGCAGCTTGGTTGGTATGAAAGCCTGCACCCACAGTAGCTCTTTCTGGAGAAGGTTCCCTACCCCTGTTGTATGCTCATGCTTTACATACTGCCGCTGTTTCATGTGATACATTTTATAAATCATATATACAGTGCATTCGGATTGCAAAAACACAATTATGCCAAAGAAATGTGTGATAAACAATTGCACTAAGAGGTTCAAAGATCGTGCAAAGTGTAGTAAGGGTGCTCGTAACCTAAATGGACAACAAAATCAATGGCTATACTCATTGGGCCTCATGCAAGAAGCCATACAAGAACAAATTTTCTCTTATTTTTGTTTGTATCCCCAATTTTTTCTTATTTTGTTCCTACCCATTGATTCCTGGGATGCACCAATGTTTTCTTATTTTTGCTTTTCTCTTAGGTAAGAGAACAATTTACGAGTGGTCGAGAGCACTCTTACCGAGATAAGAGAAAACAGAAAACTGCTATCTCTGTCCACAAATTGCTTTTCCAATGCACAAAAACACAAGTTTTAAAACCTAAATATTAAAAATGCATCATATAATCAAATTTTGATTGTTTTATGTTTTTGAGAAATTATAATCATTTTATTATTTAATTCTTGAGCTAAAGAGTTTGGCCAGTTGATCCTAATTAGGACTAAGCTATAAAAACCCTTAGATACTTGCGTGCGTTCTGCTTCTGAATGGCTTACCTATTGCTGTTGGACGCTTTGGCCATCCAGGCCTTGCGCAGAGGGCGCGTTTATAGAGATCGCGCGGATCTGTTTGCTGAGACAGATGAATGGCTACTCGTACTAAATGTGAAAGCAACCGTACTCAAGCACGGAAGATTGCTGTTATGTGTTACGGCTCTCTTGTTCTAACAAATGCAGCGGCGAAAAGATATTTCCATTCAAACGAAGAAATTCAATGCTTGCTCGAAATATAGGCGGATGAAAACATACAATCACAACTGGATACTACACACAAAAACGGAGATATATGGAATAATTTGTGAGTAGTTACATTCGCGTGGTTATCACAGAATAATAGATCAGTGCCATGACACACTAAAGAAAATGCGGCTGCGATATTTCGAAGTGCGGGACGCGGTGCGAAAGCCTGGCAGCTCAAGTTATTTCGTGGTATGAGGCAGTGGACAGCATAGTCGGCCAAAAAGGCAAGGGCGAAAGAATTCCGCATGCAGCATCCAGCTATATCGAATGTAATCAGTACATTTTCGGCTTACCCTGATATTTGGGTACCCAAAGAAAGATCTGGATGTGCAAAAACATGAAGCATTCAGTCAAAATTTCGAGTTTAATTTTTTGTGCTGCTATGCGTTGTAATCCATGTTACAGATGACACACCGGGTTGCTAGGGCATGCGCAGCATATGCATTCGCGATATTAATATTCGATATTGATATTCTAAACCCCCTTCTCAATAATAAAACCCCCGGAAATATATCGGCGCCTCCTTTTAAAATCGTTCCCCATTTAAAACCACCTAGGTGCATACTGCAACGCGCTATATAGGAATTTTGACATGTATGCAAGTGTATTCGGGTACGATATGATATCACTAGTGTGAAAGCTGACCAGTGGGGAGGGGACGGCGGACAATCGTACTGTGGCACGGTACGGAACAATCGCACCTAGTGTGAAAGCGCCCTAGATTGCCACGAGCTCTTTGCACACGGCACGTCACCTGCCCTTATATGGTGTTTAGTGGGTGTCATGTATGCTAATTTAAAACAACCGGCCACGCGCTTCCAATTTACGATCGAGTGGGATTCAACATTCTGCACACATGGGTAAGAGCAGATTTGGACGGTTAGAGCGTTTGGTGCATGCGGAGCTTATTTCTCTTATTTTTTCTCTTAGCAAAAAAATAAGAGAAAATATAAGAGAAATTTAAGAGAATGTTGCTGCATGAGGCCCATTGTTGGCAAATGAGGGGATGACAATTCAAGACGGTGACAAGATATGCAGCAAATGTTATTTCAAATATGTCAAAAAACGACCAAAACCAGACACAGACAATGACAATGACGCAACAGACATCAAACAATGACATTGATGAAACAGAGACTGTGTTTCTTCAGGAACTCTTGGCAGATGAGGAAGACCTTATCCAAGGAAATCCTCTCAATGTATCCTGTCCAACTGTAATGTATGGTACATCATCACATTGAAGGTGTTCCATTTATAAACAATATGATGACCAATGTTTAATAATACCAATGGCTTCTCGAAAATTCTCAGTCTATAATTACATCCTAAAATCCACAAGGCCTGTTTACAACCTATACAATGTATAACAGTTTATGAAAACATCTAAATGGGTTTTCTAAGAAATATGTAGCATATAATAAAAATGGCTTGAATACACCATGTTACCGGTCTCCCAATTTAATGACACTTGCACATTATTTAGCCAACTATATGAGGCAACTTTTGTGAAAATATCTTAGGTGTGTTTTCATAGGAACCTGGTTGTTTTTCAAGATGAACTTTATATTTTGCATCAAGACAGATGCATTTTTCAATAGAAAATTGTCTGAAACTTCTTCAGTTTTTCACGTATATACTTATGTTTGGTATCAAAATGTCCATGTTGTTGTGTAGCCATTTAAAATCATCTGGTTTTTCAGAACAATCATTTATGGGTTTAAATATGGACTTTTAGAGGCCTTGCCCCACAAAAATCTTGAAATCACGAAATAGGTCACAGTTCACTTCCCGTATGCAAATATCACATTTCAAATCTATTTTCTGGACAGTCCCACAAGTAGGTACATATAACCAGAAGATGGTTCAAATTGGGCAGTGAGCAAATTTGCCTATACCCTGAAAAACCTCCTTTGAAAAAAAAAAAAAAAGCAAAAGCGTGCAATGCAGTACAAATGTAAATTCTAGAAAAGGGAAGTGAATCCCGTGTTTGTGATGTCATCCGTTGACTTTCCTAACATTTTAGTGTTCACAGGCTTGGGAACCACTGCTGTAAGGCAGCAATATGTACAAATTGGAGCCAGGCAAAAAGTAGCGCTGCCAATTAAAAGACGTTCGCAATGCATGAGATGCAGTCATGCAAACCTGTTCTTGATTCGTCCACAAATTATTTCTCTTTCATTCACAGTTACTTTAAAAATCTGCACACTTGTAGACATAACATTAAGAGAACGAGATCTGTGAACGGATCTTTGCGCCCACCATTGAACATTGGCAACTTTTATAAACAGCAAAGTAGCAACAGCATCAGATTCATAAGGTTTATGAAATACTTAAAACACCTTACTGATGGAATGTACATATCATATATTTTTAGTTGCTTTTAGTACAGTTTACATACCGTAGAATGGTAGGTAACTGTAACCATTACTAATACAAGTACTTGCATTACTATGTAAATTTTGCTTTTTACTTCATTGTAGCCTTTAATCTCTGACCTACATTTTTCCTCACACATTTTTACAATAAGCTCTTAGAAATAACACAAGCAAAGTGTTTGTACATTCGGAGTTAAGTAACTATTCTTATTAGCTGCCCAGCAGCCATTTTAAATTTGGAAATGAGGTCCAAAACTCACACAGTGCAGAACTGCAATATTGAGGGAACCTGTGTGTAAAATATTGGAGAAAGATCCTGGAGCAGGTTTCATGAGAACAGAAGTAAAACATAACACGTTGCTGAATACCCCTCGGCCTGTGCATGTCTATGAGTCACAGAGAGTTACCATACCAAAATCGACGAAGCTGCCATCAGTAGTTACTGAGTACTGGGCCGGACAAGATTTCCATGGTGAAGGTCGTAGCGCTAAGGTCAAAGGTCAAATCCAGCCAAAACCCTGGCATTGCACATCTATGGGTCACAGTGAGTTACCGTATCAAATTTGGTGAAGCTATGATCAATAGTTACTGAGTGCTGGTCTGGACAAGATTTCCTGCATAAAGGTCACAGCGCTAAGGTCAAAGGTCAAATCCAGCGAAAAACCTGATGTTGCACATCTATGGGTCACAGCGAGTTACCATACCAAATTTGACAAAGCTACAACGAATAGTTACTTCATACTTGGCCGGACAAGATTTTCATGATGAAGGTAACAGCGCTAAGGTCAAAGGTCAAATCCAGCAAAAAACCTGATGCTGCACATCCATGGGTCATAGTGAGTTACCATACCAAATTTGGTGAAGCTGCAATCATTAGTTGCTGAGTACTGACCCGGACAAAGTCATGGACAGGCGACAGACGACAGACAGACAGACACGCAGGTGACAACAATACCCCTCTGGCCAAAATTTGGCCGAGGGGTAACTAAGTTATTTAAAAAAACTAAGATTTAGTTGCACCCCTATATTTTTGTTTCATTTGCATTTTCAATAAGGCAAACATGCTTCTTGTTGGAATTTTAGCTATTAAAGGAGCTGTGCCACGATTATTGCACATGCTTAGAACTTATATTCTAACAAAGCGAATTTGCTCGACTGCAAGTCATAATCTGATTCCATCCTTGCCAATCTGTCTTCATTTTCCTTTTTATTTATACATTTTAGCTACTGCAGCATTATGCTGTTTATATTAAGGAGCTCTCTATGGAAATTCAAGGATTCAAAGAGCTATTTTAAGCTTTAGCCACGGGATACGAAGAAAGTAAGCTGGTTGCCATCGCCAGTAATCATAAAAGAAGAAATATGCCATCTTGATTTTGACTTTCAGCTAAGCGGATATACTTTGTTCAAAGTTGTGAGCATGCCCAGTAATCATGACACAGCTCCGACCTTTAATAGCTAAAATTCCAACAAGAAGCATGTTTGCCTTATTGAAAATGCAAATGAAACAAAAATATAGGGGTGCAACTAAATCCTAGATAAAACCTGTTCACCAAAATTTTACAAAGATCCCAACAGTTTAAGAGGATAGGCTAAACAAGTTCATTTAACATGGCAACCCAGCGGCCATTTTGAAATGGACTGCAAATGAACTGCATTTATATAGCGCCTTTCTAGTCAGATGACACAAAGCACTTTACAATTATGCCTCTCATTCACCCTGATGGCGGAGGCTGCCGTGCAAGGCACCAACCTGCACATCAGGAGCAGTGTGGGGTTCAGTGTCTTGCTCAAGGACACTTTGACACGTTCTCTGGAGGAGCCGGGGATTAAACCAGGAACCTTTCGATTCCTAGCCTAGCCGCTCTACCTCCTGAGCCATGCCGCCCCAAAAAACCCGAGGTTAAAACCCGAGTCACACTAAAGGCGGAATAAGCCGGAATGCTGTCGGTATGAAAATTCTTTGTATATTCCTGGATATTCGATGTGCGTTCTAAAAATTCTGACTGCATTCTGAGTGCATTCCAAATATTCGGGCCCGTTCTTGTGGCCGGCCCGAATGTTTTGCTCATGCTCAAAACTTTTCAGGTGCATTCGAAGTGGACAAATATTGAACGGCATTCGAAGTGTATTCTAACTGCGCTCTGACTGCATTATAAATATTCTTAAGGCATTCCAACAGCATTCAAAACATTCTGATTGCATTCGAGGGAGAATCGAAATGGCAAGCCACGTCAAATCCTGCCAGAATGTCCTGAATGCGCCTCGAATGAGCCAGAATGCACCTCGAATGCATCTCGATTGCTGCAGGAATCTATTTCGATATTAAGACAATTCAGCTGGAATGCACTTCGAATGACGTTGGAATCTTTCGATTGCCACTGGAATCAGTGGTGGCTGGTGAACTGGTGATAGGGGAGGCTGATTGGGCATGACCTGTTTTCAATCATTCATTTAAATTACCATTACTGAAACTCCGAAAACTCTCAACATTATCAGGTGTGGCCAGTTTTCATTATTAACGCACACCTGTTAACTCACGCATTCGGTGTCAGTTTTAGTGGCATATTTACGTTCCCCTGCTGTAGTCAGCAATTACTCAATCAACGCAGATGGGATACTCGTGTTACATTCTAAGTACATTCTGAGTATTCGAGCTGCATTCTGTTTGAATTCTTGGACGTTCCAACCATATTCGGCGGCCAATCCAGGAGCGTTCTGACTGCATTCGAGGTGAATTCGTACAGCATTCGAGGCACCTTCCAACCAGACTTCGGGTGGTGTTCAGGCAGCAATTGAACCACACTCATACGGCATTCGAAGTGTATTCTAAATATTCTGACTGCATTCTAACAGCATTCTAAATATTCCTACTGCGTTCCAGCTACATTCAATCTGCATTCGAGAGCTAATACACCCAGAATGTGCATGAATCATTTGAGGTGGGTTCGAAACGCATTCTAAGTATTCGAACGGAATTCTTTCAAAGCTGTAAGAATTTTGGTCAATTTGAAATTCCCGCCCGAATGTTGTGCAAATTCCTCACTCCGGCTGGTTCTGCTTGATTCCTGCTGATTTTGAATAAGTGTGACGGGGGCATAAAAACTATATGGAGCAGTTTCACTTTAGGAAGATCCTGTATGCAAAATTTGGGAAATACACATACAGTAGTTTTAGGGGAATACTGATGGCAATCTTCAGGGTCAAACTTCAAGATGTTGGCATGCCGACGACATTGAATACACAAATGAGGCAAAAAAAAAAAAAGATATTATGCAAAGACAGTTGGGGGAACCTGTTTATGGGATTTGCTGAAGATGCTCTCAAAAGTTTTTTTTTTTTTTTTTTTTTTTGGAATAGTGATGACAAATTAATAGAACATTCGGATCTGGCAGTCATTTTGAACAAGCTATTGAGGTTAAACACCACAAGGTGCATAGTTACACTTCAGGATGAACCTGTATACAAAATTAGCAGAAACCCACCCAAAAGTTTTATCTGAATAACAATAACAAATTTTATTATTAAAAAATGTATAATTGTCAGAAGGATAAAATCCAGGCATCAGAAAGTAAAAGTCCTACTAAGTTTTTCTCCCTCCCACAGAATGAGCTAATCACTCATATTGGCTCTATCTCCTGCCCAAAGTAAATCCAGGTGGTTGGAATAAAGTTCTGGGGAGGATTTTTACTTTCTGAACCCAGACTTTACACCCCAGATTATTGTTATTTTTATAACAATTTTAACAGATTCTGAGAAAAAGCGGTATCCCTCTGGGGTTAAGCTCTTGTCTGACAATGAAACTGACATGGCAGTTATTTGTTCATCACATAATGAGAGGTATTTATGGTGGTACTTTTTCTTCTTTTTTTAACAGTATCCGTGGCAATATGACTCACATAATTTTTCCATCTGAAAATGTAAAATATCACTTCTCAAAATTATGGACAAAAACCTAATGATTATGCAGTTGCAGTGGCATTTGACAGTTTTTCAGTGTTAACTCCACCACCTGCTTCCCTCTTTAAACCATTTTGCAGTAATTTTTAGTATGTGAACTGCATTAATTAAGAATTCTGACCATAAATGTCCTGCACATCTAACGGTCTCTGTGGGGAGTAACCTGACAGATCATGTACATGTCATAACAAAAAATAGAAAATTTCATGTGGAAGAACCAAGAGGAAGATCAACTTGCTAGGTTTTTACTTCACTAGTGATTAAATACAGATAACTTGCTAGGTTTTGCCAGAGCAAAACATAGGATATCAATGATTATTGTTCATGTATCATACTATGTATGATGAGGCAAAGCCTAGTAAGTACAAAAATGGTCCTAAATCAGTTTCAACCAAAATTACACTTAGTAAGTTTTTCCATAACACTCAAGGGCAGATGCAATGGCCCTTGATGCCATTCCAGCACTGGTAACAACTGCCTATACTACAAAGCAACCCGAAAAAAGAAAGATGAGCACATCAAAAGGAGAAGCTAAAAGAGAATCTGTCAGAAAACGCAATAAAACACAAGTTAATATTGGGAAAGCCTTTCAGAGATGGAGTGAACTTTGTAATGTCATTGGCCTGAAGTTGGATTCAGAGCTTGCCATTCTTCAGAGCAAGCCAGCACCATGATAGTATGGGGATGCATTAGTGCACATGGCATGGGTAACTTGCACATCTGGGAAGACAGCATTAATGCTGAACAAAATATAAAGGTTTTGGAGCAACAAATACAGCCATCCGGACATCTTTTTCTGGTAAGATTTTGCTGATTTCAGCAAGTGAATGCAAAACCACATTGTGCGCGAGTTACAACTTCATGGATCCGTAGTAAGAGTCTGGGTGCTAAACTGGCCTGCCAGCAGTCCAGACAGGTCACTCATTGAAAAAGTTTGCGCATTATGGAATGACAAATGTGACAAAAGAGTCTGCAAAAGTGTTGAGAAGCAATAATCAAAATGGGAAAGAATGAGAAAACATTTTGCTTTCAAAACTACAGTGATTGGTCTGTTCGGTTCCAAAACACTAACAGGGTGTTGTTAAAAGAAGAGATCATTTAGGAGAGTAGTTAACATGGCCTGGTCCCAACTTTTTTGAAATGTGTTGCTGGTATCAAATTCAAAATGAGCAGATATTTTTCAAAAATAATAAAATTTCTCATTTTCAACATTTGCTATGTTGTTTTGTACTAGTTTCAATTTACTATAGAGTTTAAATGATTTGCCAATCATTGCAGTCTGTTTTATTTACATCTTACACCACGTCCCAACTTTTCTGGAAATGAGGTTGTTTTACCACACCATAAAACAGCAGGTTGAGAAATTGCAAATTCGTACTGCATATTGTGTCTACATAAATTAGGAGAAGCCTAAGTCCAGTATTGAACCACAACATCAAAACTCAACGCTAACTGAACGGCTTTGAACATCCTTGCATTCATGCCATAAAAAACCGCAACACACCATGATTGTTTTTGTATGATGTTTCCTGGGATAAAGCCGCAGAATTGAAACGATAGATTTAATGAATAAATTGATGCTCTGAAATGATACACTCCTGGATACTTTTTTCCTGAATAATTTGCACAAATTGAGCATTGCGTAGTTCAGGCAGGCAACAGAGTCACGCCTTTAACTTAAATCCCCTTGCCAGTGGCCCATCTGGCGCAGCTGACCGCTCGGCCCAAGCTGTTCAGCATAACTAGCCATTGGTTGTGGCAAGCGCCTCTCGCCCAGCTCGGGGCCCAGCTGACTGCCTCAGTTGATTGCACGGCCCAAGCTGTTCTGCCTAGCTCGCTCATTGGTTGACGTGAGTGCCTCTGGCTCAGCTGATTGCCACAGCTGATTGTGCAGGTCAGCCAACTACCCAAGCTTCCCGATTGGATGAGATCAAGTACTGCACTTTATTTAAACCTACCTCCTGCCTTCTACTCCTTTGCCATTCTCTGCCAGCACTTTTGCAACCCACCCCCTCCCCATCTCCACCTTGTTTTTATCCATGCCTGCTCTGTTCTGGGGGGGTTTAATTTGCTGTTCCCCCCGCCTTGGGGCATTCCATGTGTGCATATGGAAGGGCAGGGAGCTCCAGAACAGAACCATACCGCCCAAATGTATTAATGCCAATTCTTAAACTCTTTATGTTGACAAAGTTGTCCTGACTGAACTGAACGTCAGTAATGTTTCTTTGCAGCCCTCTGTCAGCCTCCTTGAGATGCACACTGACAGCACACAAGCATGTTGTTTAACTTTGTACAATGTTGATTCATATTCACATACTCAAACAAAAAAAGCTAAACCAATCTTAAAAAAAAAAAAAACTGCTTTAAACAACTTCTGGGCGCCATCCACTCTAGTTATGTCGCTGGATGCAAAATTTCTCAAAATGTGCGATTCAAGTGAATTAACTTTTTTTGTGCCTTAGGTTGGATTAAAGAGACCAAATGGTGTCTTAAAAGATGCAGAGAAAAAATGTCAGTAATTATTATTTTCGATCAATGTGAAATAATTTTATCAACATAAGGATTTTAATCATCAGCTGTTATGACCTGGTGATCATGTATCAGAAATGCAGAGTGCTGTTCTCCCTCTCCTCCCTTGGAGTGTCTGTGTGTGGGCTTTTTGGGTGTGTCTCCTGTTTTCCCTCCAGTCCAAGTGGTGGTTCTGGATTGGCTGGACTGGACCAAATTGAGCAGCATAGATTGGTGGAACAGAGTGGGAAGACGCTTCCTGATTGGAGGAGCCGAGACCTTACAGGGTTTTAATCACCAACTGACAGCACCTGGGGGCCGTCCCTATCAATTGTGCTACTCCCTACTAAGGAGCCAGAATTTGAAAAATTTGTAAACTGCCTGTGAAAATTCTTTGTTTTTGTATTTGAGAAATTGTGTGAGTCTTTAACTGTGCAATAATGGCTTTCTGTTTTTGTTTAGGTACTTGTAAATATTGAGCACCCATTTTGGCAGTTTTGGTAGGTGGGAGTAGCCTTTTTTGTTTTCGTGGTTTTCTCTTGTTTTAAGTTAGGAGTTTAGGTCAGCCCGCTGTATTTCATTTGCAACATTCTGTTTTGGTTACAGGTTATTTTTTTTCAGGGCAAAGAGCTTGTTTTGTTTATTGTTTTAAAGGTTACCCTGCACCGAGTTAATATACTGCTTAAAGTTTCAGATTTTCTGTGCTGCTGGCCCTTCTTTGGAGTGGGAGAGCAGGAGGGTCTCCTTAATGTTGTGTCTCTGTACCTTCCTAGACCAGGGACATAACATTGATTGGGGGCTCGTCGGTTCATTTTTTGTGCTACGTCGTTGGGTAAGTTAAAAACTCGTTTTTTTTTTTTTTCTACGCTTCTGGTCGGCAGTTTTTTCTTGTGGGGTGGCAAATTAGAAAATTGGAGTTCAAGTTGGAGGAGTTCACTCTCAGCCCATCATTAGAATAATTAGACCAATGTAAAAAGGCTGACTTGCTTTTGATAGCAGATTGTTTTGATGTGCATGTTCCACTTAACGCTAAAAAACAGGAAGTAAAAGATCTGCTGTGTAAAAGGCTGTTTGAAAGGGGCACCTTTTGATGAGCAAGCTCCCGCAAGTGTGGTAAAGCCGGATGAATTGTTTGATGCTTCTGCCCTACCCCAAGTCTCCTCACCTCAAGCGGGCATGTCTGAGGACCAGCTCAGCCTGACGCTACGCATAAAAGAGAGAGAGATTAGGAACCGGGAGTTGGAGGTGGAGGCCATGCATCTAAGGATCAAAGCTCTGGAGATGGAACGGGGATCCTCTGTGGCTGCCAGCGCTGCTCACTCGCCCTCATCAGGGCCCCAGGACAGCTTTGACATAAGTAGGCACATTGCAATTGTCCCACCTTTTGGAAGATCTGAGGTAGATTCGTATTTTACGGCCTTTGAACGTATTGCTGCAACTTTAAAGTGGCGAAAAAATGTGTGGCCTTTGTTCCTTCAGTGTAAGCTGGTGGGAAAAGCACAGGAAGTGTGCACTACTTTAAGTATAGAGGACAGCTTAAATTATGATGTTGTGAAAGCCACTGTCCTACGCGCTTATGAGTCGGTGCCAGAGGCTTATCGTCAAAAATTCAGAAAATGTGGAAAAAACTGCCACCCAGACTTGCGTAGAGTTCGCGAGAGAAAAAGGCGTTCTTTTTGATAAATGGTGCCAAGCTTGCAAAGTTACAAGTTCAGAAAATTTCCACAAACTAATTTTATTGGAAGAGTTTAAAAATTGGCTAGCAGAGAAAATTGTGGTTTACCTAGTAGTCTCCTGTTTGAGAAATTGTGTGAGTCTTTAACTGTGCAATAATGGCTTTCTGTTTTCGTTTAGGCACTTGTAAATATTGAGCACCCGTTTTGGCAGTTTTGGTAGGTGGGAGTAGACTCTTTTGTTTTCGTGGTTTTCTCTTGTTTTAAGTTCGTTTAGGTTAGCCCGCTGTTTTTCATTTGCAACGTTCTGTTTTGGTTACAGGTTATTTATTTATTTATTTATTTTTAGGGGAAAGAGCTTTGTTTTGTTTATTGTTTTAAAGGTTACCCTGCACCGAGTGAATAAACTGCTTACAGTTTCAGATTTTCTGTGCTGCTGGCCCTTCTTGGGAGTGGGAGAGCGGGAGGGTCACCTTAATGTTGTGTCTCTGTACCCCCCTAGACCAAGGACATAACACAGCCTTCTCAAAAACTTTCTGAGTAGGAGGCCTTTGGTTCAAAGTAGAAGGCTGTGCCCCTAAGCAGATCCAGTTGACCAACGAGATATCCAGCGGCCCTTTTCATCAGTGGCGCTGTGCCTAAACATTTAGGGCGGACACATGCCCGCCCAGAATCGTGGAGGTCCCCCCCCCCTTTCCCCATGTCGCAAAATCAGCTTTAGCTATGAGGAATCAGCAGCACTTGTCCATATGTACAACGTTCCGGGGCTCACGTGTCATCCACTCGTCTCAGGGTATAT
Source organism: Gymnothorax javanicus (assembly GCA_029692085.1). NCBI lineage: Eukaryota > Metazoa > Chordata > Actinopteri > Anguilliformes > Muraenidae > Gymnothorax > Gymnothorax javanicus. Next base: position 101,715,839 of record CM056198.1, read on the forward strand.
CTTTGGTCAAGAGGCGGGCCTTAGTGAATCCCATCTCGGGAACTTAGCGTAGTGCACTGTCGGTCGAAACGAGCCCATAACAGATGAAACTGTTACTTGCCGTTCCCCAGCAGGTTGCACGGACAAGCTTACATGTGATGCTGACGAGTGGACAGGTAGCCAAACACTAAGCTTTGCTACTCAGGCTTGAAAATGTATTCCCTTGCCTTAGAACGTATGTTTTTCAATTGCCAATTAAATGTGCGTTTTTTTTTTTGTTTTTTTTTTGGTACTTTTAGAAATATCCCTTGCGCTGATGGCTACGCGTGTGTGAATATAGTTTGACAGCGCAAAACACTACGTTAAATGACTTATCCATCGATTTGATATTAAAGATATTAAATTGTTTTCTTATCCTTTTGTTGTATAGTTCGTGATGTCACGTCAAATACACGCGCGAAGACTCGATGGAGTGGACAAAAATGTATGGTAGGGTTATTCCGGGAAATTCTTGAAGGCTGCGACTTAAGCAGCAAACTTCCTTCAGGATAGTGAAGTATTATTAGGGCCCGAGCACTGAGCGGTGCCAGGGCCCAGAACGGGTCCTGGCACCAAAGGTGCGAGGAACCTATTGTTTTTGACGGGATTTTTCTTCTTCTTCTTCTTATTCTTATTATTATTATTATTATTATTATTATTATTATACTGCTGCGAGAATGCATTTTTGAGGGCTTTGCCATGCACGAAAACTCACAAAAATTTGTAATTTTTCAAACGATTGACGTGTCTGCAAAGTATTGTTATTCTTGTGCTTAATCGTGCCCCGGTGGCTCTACAGCGCCACCAAACACGCAGCCATTTTGGAACGCAGTTGCTCGGATTCTCACGAAATTCGGTGGGGCCATAGTAGTCATAATGAAGTTTTGTCAATTTTTTTGAAATTTTTTCGCCTCACAGGAAGTTGGCTCTGAGCCATTTCCTGCGTTTTTCCAGATTTTATGAAGACATTTTTCAGGGCCTTACCATATTCGAAAACTCTCCAAACTTGGCACATAGGTTAAAAATATGATGCTCTTCGATTTGATATCCAATTGGCACTGGGCTTGACACGGTGGCTCTATAATGCCCCCTAACACAGAATTGCATTTTTGAGGGCCTAAGCATGCTAGAAAACTCACGAAATTTCGCAGACGTATTATGCCGGTCAAACATATTATTATGATAGAGTTTTTACGCAGGCGTGGCAAAATGGCATTATAGCGCCCCCTAGAAACATTCAATGAAGCAGCCCATGCAGCCCGTTTTACCTACATGTACGAAATTCGGTGGACATGTAGATTATGCTAGGACCTAAAAAAAAAATCTCTAGGTCCCATGACCTAGACTCAACAGGAAGTTTGCCATTTTTTGAAATTGCAACTTTTTAAAATTTTTTGCCATTAACAGGCATCATACTTTAACAAACTCCTCCTAGAGATTTTATCCAATCAACTTCAAATTTGGCATGTAAAATCTAGAGACCTTTCCGATGTTAAATTGCGAAGTTTTTTTGGATTCATTGAATGATGTATCCGTGGCGTCACGGCAAATTTTGATGTTCCGCCATGAAACAAGAGGTTGCTTTTACTCACACATACTTCGTGAGATTTGCCCGAAACGTTACAAGCTTGATAAGAGTCTCCTCCCAAGTATAAATATATGCTGATATTAGATCGAGTGTGGCCAGGTGGCTCCACAGCACCCTCTAGCCGCGGGCATGTTAAGATAAAAGTGCTTAAATGTTCATGAAATTTGGTGTGATTATTGAATTTGTCATGCAGGATTATGGTAATTTTTTTGAAGTTTTTTGGCCAAACAGGAAGTGCGCTATTAGCCATTCCAAAACTTGCAAAAGGTTGCACAAATTGTAAGTGTCTCATGGTCTTCGATTTAATACCTCAATTGGCAATTAATGTGGCACAATGGCTCTATAGCGCCCCCTAATTATTTTTTCAAAAGAATTGCCCTTTTGAGGGTTTCAACATGCTTGAAAACTTAAAAAAATCAACACACTCGTGGAGCCTGGAATAACGATTACTATGGTATAGGTTTTGCACACAGGCATATCAAAATGGCATCATAGCGCCCTCCAGAAAATTTCAACAAAACAGTTCTCATGGTTCAGTTCACTGAACAAAATTTGGAGACATGATCATCACTTTCAGTTCCAAGCAGTTTAGAAATGTCTTCAACATCCAATCACTCACTCCAAAAATTGTAAAATAAATAATTAAATAAACACAGGTTTGATTACAAGATGTGCAGTTTAATTGGCTATTTATCAAACAAAAATATTTCCTGGCTGATTGGAATCGCACTGCCTAGAATGCCACAGGCCTACCCTAACCCTGCAATAATGATATCAACTACTTAACACTGACTGTATGACAGTCCGGGAAGTATTGCTCAACAGGGCATTGCCAACAGTAGAGATCTCAAAGTCAATCGGCAGTTAAAACAATGGAAGACATGGATCACATACGCACATTCATGGCAGGGTCAAAAACATAGAAAACTCAAGTGACAGCCAATTATTGAACTTAGATTTTATGCAAACTATACCTACCAATAACCCAAAGACACCCCGATCGGTAGCTATCCCGGACCGATTCCACCTCCGTTTTACATGACAGGATGCCTCGCTCCCACTCAGACCAAGCACTCTGTGTTTGTCTGAAGGTTGTTGGGATTGAGGGTGACTGAGACTCCCTACACGTTGCCAGCTGCCGACAAGACCGAATACCGGGAATAAATTTTTTCTCCATTCTGGTCCTGCGCTTAAATATAATTTGTTAACATATGATTGATCTTTTCTCGGTTCGGAGCCGCAAGTATTATGAACACATGAAATAACGAAGCTAGCTCACATAGAGGCCTTTTGGCATGTATTGGCCTTATTAAAATAAATGCAGAAATCTGTGTTTCGTAGTTTACCTCAGAATTTCAGAACACCATTAGCATGATTAAAATAACTTGTTGGGAATGTCCATTAATGTGATCAGGAGACAACTACACTGCTCAAAAAAAAATAAAGGGAACACTAAAATAACACATCCTAGATCTGAATGAAATATTCTTAATACTTTGTTCTTTACATAGTTGAATGTGCTGACAACAAAAAAAAAAAAAAAAAAAAAAAAAAAAAAAAAAATCACACAAAAATTATCAATGGCAATCAAATTTATTAACCCATGGAGGTCTGGATTTGGAGTCACTCCATTAAAAATTAAAGTGGAAAAACACACTACAGGCTGATCCAACTTTGATGTAATATCCTTAAAACAAGTCAAAATGAGGCTCAGTGGTGTGTGTGGCCTCCACGTGCCTGTATGACCTCCCTACAACGCCTGGGCATGCTCCTGATGAGGTGGCGGATGGTCTCCTGGGGGATCTCCCAGACCTGGACTAAAGCATCTGCCAACTCCTGGACAGTCTGTGGTGCAACGTGGCGTTGGTGGATGGAGCGAGACATGATGTCCCAGATGTGCTCAATTGGATTCAGGTCTGGGGGAAGGCGGGCCAGTCCATAGCATCAATGCCTTAGCCTTGCAGGAACTGCTGACACACTCCAGCCACATGAGGTCTAGCATTGTCTTGCATTAGGAGGAACCCAGGGCCAACCGCACCAGCATATGGTCTCACAAGGGGTCTGAGGATCTCATCTCGGTACCTAATGGCAGTCAGGCTACCTCTGGCGAGCACATGGAGGGCTGTGCGGCCCCCCAAAGAAATGCCACCCCACACCATTACTGACCCACTGCCAAACCGGTCATGCTGGAGGATGTTGCAGGCAGCAGAACGTTGGCGTCTCCAGACTGTCACATCTGTCACATATGCTCAGTGTGAACCTGCTTTCATCTGTGAAGTGCACAGGGCGCCAGTGGCGAATTTGCCAATCTTGGTGTTCTCTGGCAAATGCCAAACGTCCTGCACGGTGTTGGACTGTAAGCACAACCCCCACCTGTGGACGTCAGGCCCTCATACCATCCTCATGGAGTCGGTTTCTGACCGTTTGAGCAGACACATACACATTTGTGGCCTGCTGGAGATCATTTTGCAGGGCTCTGGCAGTGCTCCTCCTGTTCCTCCTTGCACAAAGGCAGAGGTAGCGGCCCTGCTGCTGGGTTGTTGCCCTCCTACGGCCTCCTCCACGTCTCCTGATGTACTGGCCTGTCTCCTGGTAGCGCCTCCGTGCTCTGGACACTACGCTGACAGACACAGCGCTGACAGACACAGCAAACCTTCTTGCCACAGCTCGCATTGATGTGCCATCCTGGATGAGCTGCACTACCTGAGCCACTTGTGTGGGTTGTAGAATCCATCTCATGCTACCACTAGAGTGAAAGCACCGCCAGCATTCAAAAGTGACCAAAACATCAGCCAGAAAGCATAGGAACTGAGAAGTGGTCTGTGGTCACCACCTGCAGAACCACTCCTTTATTGGGGGTGTCTTGCTAATTGCCTATAATTTCCACCTGTTGTCTATTCCATTTGCACAACAGCATGTGAAATTGATTGTCAATCAGTGTTGCTTCCTAAGTGGACAGTTTGATTTCACAGAAGTGTGATTGACTTGGAGTTACATTGTGTTGTTTAAGTGTTCCCTTTATTTTTTTGAGCAGTGTACTTTCAAAGTGGCAGAACTGTTTGCTTTTATACACATTTCATTCAGCTACAGGCAATGAAATTTAATCTCATCAAGAGATTTTCATCTCAAACTAAATAGAGATACAAATAGAAATGGCGTCAAATTTACCACTAATATGCAACTTTGTCTCCATGAGTCGTACTTTTGGTTCGATAGGTACGGATTCTGAAATGATATGGGTCTTGTGCCACAAGTGAATCACTAAAGGATGAAATCTGGAGACTGTTGAATTTCTGGGAGTGGAGAGCTGGCAACATGATTCTTAAAGAATAAACCATAATACATGTACATATGTTTCAGACTAGATTTATTGGCATGTCTGATTTTTGGAATAAAAGTTCTTATTGCCTAAACAAAGCCACATACCAAAAATCAAAACTTTAGATTCAAGGATGACGAAATGTGCCACCCCCATGTCAACGATAGTGTGAGGATTACGTGAGGAACCACAAGCGAGAACCAGTGAATACAAAAATGTAGGCTTTATTTCTGAAGGGGGGAAACCCCCAACAGAGCAGGCAATGGTACAATGTCCACAATCCAAAAAATCAGAATCCAAAGGGCGAAATCCAGAACCGTAAACAGGGCACCAATCACAAAAATCAGGGTCGTACAAAATGGGTTCGGTAACAGAGGATGTGGCAAAGTACAGGGAATAGGCAAAAATCGTAAATCAAGGACGGTCCAGTCAGAAAGGTAATCACAATGAAAACAAGTGTTTGCCACTAACATGGCAATATCCCCCGCCGTCCGTTATATGTGTTAAATGCGGACGGACGTGGACGGAGCCAATGCTATATCCCCGCCAAGCTAACGCCGCGGCGGGGATAACAAATGAGAAAAGCATGGCAAAAGGAGAACGTTCTGACAAGGAAGTGCTGAGAGAAGAATCCTAATATACACTCATGGGAAGTCACATGCTTAACAAGACACAAGTGCAAGAAGTCAGACTGATTACAAAGGAGGGAACATGAGGGAGAACCTAATCACATGAAATAGGCAACTGCCAAAACGCGGACAGGGATCACAAGACAATCCTATAGAAAAATTTACAGCTCCAGTCAAGGAGTTCTAACGTGCGTAGATACTAAGAGAAAGGACAGCGTGAACAAGTGTGGAGGATCCACTGAAACGCAGCAGAGAAGATTAGGGAGAGACAAGAGGCGGAGACTAGAATAGGGCGAATGCTGAGAGCTTGTTAATCAATTAGTAAGTGCAGCTATACAATCCCTAGTGCTCGTTAGTAAGTTAGTACAATATACACTGTTAGTTTGGGTTAGTACTTTAACAAAAACAACAAACTGTTAGTATGGGTTAGTAATATAGAAAAAAAAAAAGCGAAGGAAGTAAACGAGACTGGAAGGAAGGTAGAAATCCAGAAACCATTAAATCACCCGAAAGAGTGGCACGCAGTACTGGGGCTGTGAGCAATGACAAGACAAGGGACCAGACAGGGGGAGACAAAGTGCAATGCATGGCAAAATAAAAAACATGGACCGGAATAAAACTATGGTAAAATGCAAAACATGGAAAAACTAAACTAGACAATACATGAACAAAACTAAGTACCAAATCACAAAACATATCTCAAGGCATGGTCAGGCAAGAACAAGATCAATATACAAACAATCATAAATCTGGCAGACAGATCAAAAGCATGGAAAACAGGCAGAATCACAACAGATAGTCATTATATATATCGATCACTTCTCTTTCACCAATATTTGTTCTAGGTGCAATAAGCGATATGCACGTATTGTAGGCCTAGGCTCAGTTACACATCGCCAATACTAATAAGAACTACTCGAAGGGGCTTTGAAAAAGGCATGGAATCCTACAAATCAGCGCAACGCAGTGCGTTTTGAAGCACATTACAGTGAACGAATGCTTTTGGACATCAACGATCATGATATAACAGCTGACCTACCTCTAAAACAACTTTGTTCAACTCTTGTACAAGTGGATAATGCCCACACTAACATGCGACTCGGCCAAGGCGCCAGTGCATAGATAATGAGACAGAAGTGCGTTGATTGGTCATATGTTAATGAGTTAAGAGCCCCGAGTCGGAATGGGAAAAAATTTTGCTGCTCTGAAAAAGGTGCGCTGAAGCGGCAGCGACTATATGCAGCAGTAGCAAACGATTGAAGAAAAAAATTGACCAGCAAAAAGTGGGCGGCGCAGAAGGCTGTAGTAGGCAGCGAAATCGGCGCCTGCCGCCTCTTAGTGAGAAGGCAGAATCATATCGCTCAGTCCATCTGAAGCATATCATGTACCCATAAAAGTTGGATCTATGCTTCTTTCACAAAAGCTTATCTGCAGATACTTAAGAGCCATTCCGTGAGAAAATGGCACTTTTTGAAGAAGTTGAGGAGTTGACCCCCCTGGAATTGAATGAAACTTGGCAGATAGGTAGATATGGTAGTCTCACAGAAACAGCCAAATTTTTAGGTCCGTATCTCAAGAAATCTGCCGGTGGGGCCACCTGGAAGCCACTGAAGTGGCTCAGTTTTGCTTTTGGCTCCATATTTTACATCAATTATTATGACTTATGGGTACACAGTACCAGATGTGTTATACTTTTATCATGACCTGTGACACTTCAAATCTGCATAGACATTAGCACCACATCAGCGCCAAGCTAGGTAACTATGTTATCGAGCCGGAATTATTTGAGAAATCACGGTAAAAAGTGAAAATGGGAATGGGAATAAAATAATATCCCAGACATATACCAATCAAGAATGCTTTATTATGTGTTTACTCACAACAAAACTATCATTTTCAGTTAATATTCCCTTGGTATCTTGCTGAGTTAGTGCAATGGATGGCCAGAAAGATGGTCAAAATTGATTTTGGTGCATGTTTGCAGTATATTTTCTCAGTAATCCAGATATGTTCCATGGTGATAAATGCCGTTTGTTGTGCTTTTGGAGCTCTGTTTTCAGGAATATCAAGAATTTCTTTGGTAGTATCTATACTTTCAAGCTAGATGGAGCCAAAGTTGGAGGAAAACTCAAAATGGACCATTTCATAGCAGATTGTGCCTATGTTTAGGCGGCATTATTTTATTTACCCAGCAAGATAGAGATCTGAAATTCTCTGGATACATAGTCCCTTTGGGGTACATTACAGCATTAGTAAACTCTCAATGGTAGTATTCTCAGTGTAGATCATTTTAAACATCAAAAGTCAGAAAAATTTGCCTCCAGGGGGCACTGTAGGCTGAATGCAAGTACTGGCCATCTCCAGCAATGTACCAAAGAAATTTTTTTTTAATTGTGATATACACAGCTAATTTTCTCAGAAAGTGGAGAGCTTGGTTTGGTACTATGCTGGCTAGATAGCTTTCTGACTAAAGGTGGCGCTCTAAAGAGCTAATGTTCCACCGACCTAACATTCCATGTTCCCAGACATATACCAATGTTCTGTCTTTTGAAATATACGAAGCACATACACAGTTATACATAAAATTACTGGTAAAATACTGGTAAAAGTCTTGCATGTTGACACAATGCTACAATCACCACCAACATTCTTTTCCAATTTACAACCAACCTAGCTTTATACCAAAGAGATTACAAATTGTATGTATAACTGTGCATGTACTTTATATATGTCAAAAGACAGAACTTTGGTATTTGTCTGGGAATATGGAATGTTAGGTCGGAAGAACATTAGTTCTTTAGAGCACCACCTTTGGTCAGATAGCTATCTACCCAGCATAGTACCAAGCTAAACTCTTCATATTCAGAGAAAACTAGCTGTGTGCATCACAATTCAAAAACAATTTCTTTGGTACTTCGCTGGGGATGGCTAGTACTTGCATCCAGCGTACAGTGCCCCCTGGAGGCGAATTTTTCCGACTTTTGATGCTTAAAATCATCTACACTGAAAATACTACCATTGAGATTTTACTAATGCTGTAATATACCCCAAAGGTAGTATGTATCCAGAGAATTTCAGATCTCGATCTTGCTGGGTAAACAAAATAATGCCACCTAAACCTAGGCACAATCTGCTATGAAATTGACCATTTGGAGTTTTCCTCCAACTTTGGCTCCGTCTAGCTTGAAAGCATAGATACTACCAAAGAAATGCTTGGCATTCCTGAAAATAGAGTTCCAAAAGCACAACAAACAGCATTTAACCTCATAGTACAAATCTGGGTTACAGAGAAAATATACCGCAAACATGCACCAAAAATGAATTTCAACCATCTTTCTGGCCATCCATTGAACAAACACAGCAAGATACCAAAGTACTATTCACTGAAAATGATAGTCTTGTTGTGTGTAAACACATAATAAAGCATTCAAGTTTGGGATATGTCTGGGGTAATATTTTATTCCCATTCCCATTTTCAATTTTTATTCTTATTTCTCAAATAATTCTGGCTCGATAACGTAGTTACCCAGCTTGGCGTTGATGTGGTGCTGAAGTCTAACCGGACTTGAAGTGTCACAGGTCATAATAGAAGTATAACATATTTGGTACCATGTACCCATAAGTCATGATAGTTGATGTAAAATGTGGTGTCAACAGCAAAACTGAGCCACTTAAGTGGCTTCCAGGTGGTGCTATCGGCAGGCAAAGTGAAATACGGACCTAAAAATTTGGCTGTTTCTGTGAGACACCCATATCTACCTATGTGCCAAGTTTCATTCAATTCCAGGGAGGTCAACTGCGCACCGAATGTCAATCTCTCGTGGAATGGCTCTTAAATAAATACTTACAAATAAAAGTTAATACAATTCAGTGGTAAGGAACTTGAAATGCAGGGAAATTGAAAGCTGAGAAGAATAACCCCGTTCATTGATGAGGCAGTTTGGGTAAAAAACAAAGCCTCACCTGAGGATTGTCTTCCATCACGCAGCGTATCTTTTCGACCACATCAATGCGCCGTTGCCGGTGGAGGGCGCTGATGAGCTTGGCCAGGTTGGCATCACCATCCCGGATGGTCCAGTGCTGAAAGGCTGCGTAGGCCCGTTCGTGGTCTGCCGTGTAGCCATTCGAGAAGGCCGCCACTTCTCGCTCTGTGGCATTAGCCAGGTACTGATACATTTCTATCCACTGGCTGCCAATCTGAGCAGCTACCAGCTTCAGGATATCAACACCTACAATAAAAATCACAATAAATCATCTTTTAATCCTCATTTGAGGATTTCAAAATGGTCAAACTTGGCCCATTTTGATATAAGAATAAGGGATTGTAGGCCAAGCCTCCAGCCATACAGCTCACTGGTCTACTAAATCCCGGAGCGCACGTCTGTCATTATTCAATTATCATTTGCACCTGTTCCCTGTTGTCTCTTAGTGGTAGCAAAGCATATTTAAGGCTGAGCTTTTCTCAGCCTCTTTGTGAAGTCTGTGTAACCTCATGCCTGTTTGACATAGTAGTCCATGTAGGCTTGTTCTCTGCATTTCGTGTACTACACTCTAAACTCTAAGCCAAGTGCTGTTATAATTAAATGCAGCACTTTTTTATTTTTAAAAGAACATTGTTTCCTTTTTGTCTTGCGTAATACATAGTACTGCAGTGCTTTCCAATTCTAGTATTACTTATTGTAAACTTCATGTTCGGAACCTCTGTTCCTTTTGTTTGGTCTGCAACGTCTGTGCCTGCTGCATTACAGTTGGGCATAATAAACCAACCAACTCCCCCTCTGCACTTGAGTCCAGTCCTCCACTTCCTGTTCTCCATGCAACTGCACTCTGTGCTCCGGACGAAACGTTACAAGGATGTAATGCATATTTAAAAAAAAAAAAGCTCTCAACCTGAAACCCTATGACCCATGCTTTTCAGAAGATTTCGTAACACCATGAATTTTGCGATAAAATGCGAACAGAGCAAAAAGGTTTAAGGTCCCCTATTATGCTGATTCTTCTTTTAATACATTCAAGTAATGGTATAATGTTGGGTGTCCATTCTCAACCTCTGCAAAGTTTCTAAACGTAAGATACATGGGTTTTGCCGTAATCTGAGAACGTGATTTCCTGAACGTGATTTCCTCTCTGAACAGCTCTTCCCGAAATCTTCAGGAGATCTGGGCAAAACCTGACGTCAGGTTGTTGCGTCCAATCAGGACAGACCTGGCCAGATCCAATCACAGCGCTGGACCTGCCCACCTCAAAATTTATTTATTTACTATTTATCAGACACATACGAGCTCGAATCATTTAACCTGCAGATTTATCGATATGTCTCCCAAAGCTGTGCGTCCCTGTCTTTTTGGATGTGAAAAAAAGCACAACTATTTTCTCTTCCAAAAGACGATGCCACCAGATATCAGTGGGTAGCTTTTTTGTTTGCTGGCAGCAAACAGCCACACTCAAAGGGAACGTTTGCTGTTTCTGCCTGGCATTTCAACAAGGACGGATTTGCCAATAAAGGATAATTCGATGCTGGATAGGCATCTCAGCTGCTTCTCAAACCTGGAGCAGTTGCATTGATCAAGCGCTCAGATCCACAAGCTGTAAGTAATGATATAACAGCAAATAATGAAAGTGAAGCTAACATGTTACGGGTGGCTAGCAGGACCGCCAACGATAGTTAGCACTAACAACTGGCCTCAAACGCAGGCTTTGTAAAATATCTGAAGATAAATCCTGGATCGGTACCCACTGTCCATGACTCACAGACGCGGAAGCAGTTAGTTTTACCATTTTGTGTAAAACTGCATAAGCCTACCTAACGTGATAGCCTGTTGAATGTGGCTGTAACAATGCGGCTAATGTAGCCAAGTTACTGTTGCTAATTTTCGTGTCCTAAATATGCAAGAGTAAATAATATCAAGGAGACATTCAACAGAGATTTGTGAACATAAACCTCATTTGAAGCAAACTTTTTATACTTGTTTGTAATTTGGATGCTTGGTACAACTGTTCATTGTAACTTACTGTCCGTAAAACCTGTATTGCAGGGTAACGTTTGTCTCTTTCGTTGTTATGAACGCTTGATTACTAGCTACTGCATGTTAGTTCACGTGCCGTGCTACTTAAAAAATGCTCCTGGTTTACTTATTTGCAGTAATTCTGATTGGCATGCTTGTGTTACTTTGGTTAGTATCAATGTGGCAGTTTCATCATAACATTGCCTGATTGTAGCCCCTACAGTGGAAGCTAACTGGAGAGGAGTTGTATGTGTCTGCAAAGTTGGGCTGAAAAGGCTGCAGTTAGACCAGGAGTAAGTTTTGCAGAGCTCGGGGTAGGTGTTTGGGTTTGTTTACTGCTACTGTGAAACGATAGTTTTACTTATCCATGGCCGGGGCCAGCCGGATACTTCACCAATATCTGGGCAAGCTCTCTGATGCTACCGCGGTGAAAGCAATCGCAAAACGCACTACAACGTGTCTGGTATAATAAACAATTTCTCTGCATTGCCGTGGCGGAATTTCATCCCCCTTTAAAATTGTTCTGACTAATAAAAAGCCGAAAAAGGTAGAGATTGGATACGGAATTCTTTCCTGTAGAAGTTATCGATTCGCTAGCTCCACTTCAGCAACGGTTCACACTAGCGGAACTTACTGTCTATAAAACCTATATTGCACAGTAACCTTTGTCTCTTGGCTTGGTTACTCCCGCATGTTAGTTTGCGTGCCGTGCTACTTAAAAATGCTCCTGGTTAACTTATGGGCAGTATTTCTGATTGGTATGTTTGTGTTATTTTGGTTAGCATCAAGGTGGTAGTTTTTCATAACGTTACCTGACCGTAGCCGCGAAAGTTAAAGCTAACCGGTAGGGCTGTAACAATTCCAAATTTTGCTGTACAATTAATTGTCTGAGAAATAATTGACAATTAACAATTATTATTTTTCAAACCAGTTTCAGTGTCTCCCACAGACCAGGAAGCAATGTGTGGTGGCAGACAGGGGGGGAGATGATGTTCAGTATTTTTGAGAGGGGGGGGGGAGGTATTGAGCAAATTCCGCGTCTTCCAGTACTTTCCCATTTTTCCGTTTTTTTTTTTTCAACGTGTGCATAAATTATCAACAGGCGGCGATTGCGCAATTTTAAAAATTGCGGTTTAAACATGAAACCGCGATTATTTTTCATACTTGACAATTATTTAATAATAGTTACAGGCCTACTAACCGTATGCATCTGCAAAGTTGGTCTTGTAAGGCTGCATTTAGACCAGAAGTAGGTTTTTCAGAGCTTAGGGTGTTTAGGTTTGTTTACTGCTGCTGTGAAATGATCGTTTTACTTATCCATGACTGGGGTCAGATGGGTACTTTGCCAATGTGTGGGCTAGCTCTCTGATGCTAACGCGGTGAAAGCAATCGCGAAATGCACAAGCTATAACGCGTTTGGTATAAAAAACGATTTCCCAGCATTGCCGCTGCGGAATTTCATTCCCCTTTAAAAATTGTTCTGGCTAATAAAAAGCCAAAAAAATGGAGATTGGATACTAAATTCTTTCTGGTACAAGTTATCGATTCGCTAGCTCCACATAAGCAACGCTTACACTGTTTGTGTGTTTTTGCTACAAGCTCATTCAGTAGCTTGGTGTTGGAATTGTGTTTCGTTTTGGTAGTGTGGTGCAGGGCTAAGAATTCCGGCCCCTGCCCGCGCACAGGCCACGCCTCTGTCTGTCCCCTTGTCTCACAGGAGGAGACTTCAGGACCAGGGACAGCACCGCCACAACTCCAAGACAGTTCAGGACCACTCATCCCCACTCAAGTCTGGACAGAGGCAGGAGCCTAAATCAGGCAGTCTATTGCCCCAGCGCAGGAGACCAGCTGCAGCTCATCCTCCTGATTGGCTGCCTGCCTACAAAAGGCCCAGCCAAGTACAGAGAGTTGGCAGACCTAGGCCTGTGAGTTCACAAGCTAATGTGTCCTTTCTGTTCTAGAGTCAGAAACAGAGGAAGACTGAGCCTGCGGCTCAACAAAAGCCCCCAGTGCCCTCTCCTCCAGCGCCAAGCCTGCCTTACCTGCCCTGGCTGTCCCCTGCCCTCCCACCTAGAGGGAGGTTGGGAGCTGCCCTGCACCCAGCCAGAAGGACTGGTTGCCATACCTTTTGAATAAAACCCTTCTATCCTTAACTCCTGTTTCCTGCCTTGTCTGTGCCATGCCCCTCTGCAGCGCTACAGTAGAAATGGTCATCAGGAGCTTGTAGCAAAGTTTCTTCCAGATAAGTGGGTATATAACATGACCACTTAACAATACAGCTACAACCTCACGCATGCAAGGTGAGACAGTACGAGCAAAACACTAAAATTTCAACTTCCCACTCATTGACATCCTGATAAATGTTGCTGCAACACTTCAATAGCATCCAGCTCCCGTTTGGGATCTGATTTGGGATCAAACATGTACGGTCTTACAGCAGTAGATGCCGCAGAGAGCTGTCCTGAAATACCTGCCATCTTGGTTTCCTGGTTTTTCAGGTCAGCACCGTCCCCCGGAATCGAAGCGGCCAGGCAGCCAATCAGAGCAGCCCCTCATTAGCATAGCCTCCCCGCCCCCTCAAAATAGCTCATGTTTCAAGCACAGACGGGTTGAGAGAAGAGGTCTTACTAGGCCTGGATGTGTGTGGTTTTTTTTGTAACTGAATTCTTAACATTAGTTTAAAGACCCATTGGACATATTTTAAATGACTAAATAGAACATAATAGGGGACCTTTAAATAATTCTGTCCAGATCATTCAAATGCTTTGCTGTGCATGACTAATGAAAAACAAATGCTAGTAAAAAAAGAAGAAGAGAGACATAAAAAATAGCACCAAGTAAAAGTTTGTGAATTCAAAATATATTTTAAATTGCCTATCTGCAAGCAAGGATTTTAAAAAATTAGACAAGCAGTTGAAAATTTATTCTGTAGCACTTGCATGCAGCACAAAAACAAACCTTAAATTGATTTCAACTGTCAACACATCACAGACAAAGCAATGGGCCACCACATCCTCTAAATAAAATTGAGACATTTACACATTAAAATAATGTGTATGGTATACCTTCTGTGACCTATGACATGTATGTGCGTGCATGTTTATGGATAGGTTTGTGTATGGGCATATGTTAAGGCCCTAAAATGTGAGTAGGAGTGGGAGTGTGCATGGGTTGTAAGCAGGCATATGGTAGATGTCAGGTGGGTGCTGAGTGAGTGACTGCGTATGTGCGTATAGTGATGTGATAATCTCACTTGAAATGTTGTATTGTTCTTTATTAATTGGTTATGTATGTTATTGCCCGCATACAGTAAAAACGGGCTGCCAATAAATCTTGTTTTGGCTGACCTGTATTGGCCGAGTTCAGCACATGCACAAGTAACCATTGGCAACTGTGGCATTCGCTCAATTCAGAGAAGCAGACAACAGTAGCGGACCTAACATTTAGCTCTTTAATGAGTCTTCAAGTCGTGTACTTCAGAAGTCATAGTCATAATATTGTCATGATAGCACAACATACGTAATCAATTAATAAAAATATTATAAATTGCTTATTTTCACATTGCCTTGGTATTGGCTTTTGGGTCGCGGTATTTGCGACCCAATACGGCAACCCTCAGGCCAATACCAAGGCAATACGGAAATAAGCAATCAACAACATATAGTACTGCACTGTTGTATTGCACTATTTCTTGTAATATGTCTATCTGTGCAGCATGAGCTTGTCTTCCAAATCAAGTTTCTCCTGAGGGAGACCTGATAAAATCGTCTAATCTAATCTAATCTAATTCCAGACAGGCATGTTTTGAACGAGACACTCCCAAGGTCTTACAAAAGGTTGACATCTTGTGAAATAATTTTTCGCAGCTTTACTCATTTAACACTAGGAGTTCTCGTATTCACCTTTAGACCCTGCCATATTTTGTTCATTGGAATACGACTAAACATCTCTCTTCACTCTTGACATTCAGAATATTAACTGGACGACACTCTACACCACGAGCAGCCTCCAGAATGTCTTTTGGAGAGACTTGATACATTGCACTGCAGTACAAAAGTAGAGAGGTCTCTGGGAGAAATCTTACAGCAAAATAATATCACACATTCAGGTAAGCAGAGTGGTATCCCAGGTAGCTACCGTATATTTTTAACTTGTTTTATTATTCTGCAAGAAGAAAAACAACTAATTGTCTCACAGAGAAAATAACATGAATATTAAGTAACTTTCACTATATTATCCAGGTTTTGCTCATTTAAACTGAATGTGCAGTGCCCTCCACTAATACCGTAAAGTTCCGTGTATACGGCGCACACGTTTATAAGGCGCACCCCGACTTTGGGACTTGTCAAAAAAAAAAAAAAAAAAAATCATACAAATTTCCACCCAAATCTTGCGTGTGTCATACATATTATCTCTCCTCAAAATTTTCCTGGAATGCCGCATGTATTTGTCCTATTTTTTTTTCTTTCCTTTTCAACTTCCTCCATGAGAAGTGATTATTCATCGGGCATCGGCGAAAATGGAAGGCGCAAGACGCAAACATAAAACCAATATGCCGACAGCGCGTATGCCCACGCATATGCCACTATCTATCGAGCGGGAATATATTGGTTCTACTACCAAAAATTTCTGCTAAATGTCCATAGTAGCCCCCGGCAAATTCTAATCGCAACCGGCGCAGTTACGATGAAACGGCAGCATTATTTATAACAAATTTTATTTTCTATTTTTCCTTGCAGGTTGGAACAACCAAGAGGGAGAAATGACTCGCAAGTCAGGAATTAATAAAAAGCAGAAGAAATCTATGGAGTGACATTTTCTTTTCTGTATAAATGAAACGAATCATGTAAA
Source organism: Gymnothorax javanicus (assembly GCA_029692085.1). Lineage (NCBI taxonomy): Eukaryota > Metazoa > Chordata > Actinopteri > Anguilliformes > Muraenidae > Gymnothorax > Gymnothorax javanicus. The sequence continues at coordinate 101,732,249 of CM056198.1, forward strand.
GAAAAAATATTGGAATGAGGTCGCCTAAAATGACTTTATGTGGTTTTTCTTTTAAGCATTATTACACGCGAGGGTGTGCTTGACCGTCATTCTTGTCACGACAGTGATGCGGCCGGGAACGAGGCGCTTGCGAACATGTTGGTTCATACATTCTCACTTATCGTCAAGAAATGTCAATTTTCAAAGAAGCAGAATACAACAAATGACACTGTTAATGCAGAGGATATAGCCACCAACGAAAGGTAAGTTCATTGATGGTAGTTTATGTAACTCAGTCACAATCATTTACCGTGAGTGACAGGTAAGACGGTCGTTTGGAAAGCCTCGCGCCGTAGATGCGTGCACGCTACATAATGGACTATAGGACAGCGTGCATGTTTTTGCATGCATCAGAGTGATACGTATACATTGCATTGGGAAGTTATTTGCGGAGTTGCAGGGAACGCTTTGAAAGGACAACTGCCGTGCTGGTGCTGAGCCGTAACCAAATACCATATTGCACAATAAAGCTGCACTAGGGCACTTAGTAAGCTCCAGCAGTTTATTTCTCGATACAAGTAAATGGCTCGTCAGACAGGACTTCTATCCCGCAATTAAGCCTCCATCCCTCTCTGTCTGCATTCTACCATTGTAGCTCCATGCTTCTACGATGGTTATTTGCATTAACGTTATCATGGAAAGTGAAATGTGAAAAAGTTCATTCATAGATAAAAATTAAAATCTTGCATTTAAAAAATGTTGAATCGGTAATTTTTTTTCCCATTTATTAAGCTGTGCAAACTCACGTGCGCATATAGCCCCAGTTTGACCTTATAAAATCGGGTGTACGTTTGTCGGAACTTTTGCCGCGATTCTGTTGTTCCCGTATATAAGGCGCATCCCCAACTTCTCATATTTCCCGACGTAAAAACAAGTGCGCCGTATACACGGAACTTTACGGTATTTACACCCTTGGAAAATATGAACAAAGTGGCAATGAATTAATGCCTTCATTGTTTATCAGTACAATGATTGAAAGAAAAGAGACTACCTTTTTCTGGCAATGTCCCATTTTGTGAAGCACAACAACTTTCTTTTGTACATAGTACATAATTTTTATTTTCTTTTGTCGTAACCATGGTGATGGAAAATTGAGGGAAATTGGCCTGGGCCACCTTGTATTTATACCCCTGGGAAAGAGGAAGTCATATGATTGACAATTTAAGTTCAAAATCATAAGTCCAAATCATTACATTTGTGGCACGCTTTTGTGGGACAAAAGGCGGGTCGCTATGCATAATTGCATTTTTATTCTGTAAAATATTGTGCTTTGTTGTTGAACTGTTTATCATTTGAAAGTTGGAGGACTCAGCATTCTAACTGCGTAAGCCATTTTATGATGCGAACATGATAGCAAAAATAGTATTTAAAATTGTGTCATAACAACCCTAAGCATGACTTTGCAGACCCATTGTTTCAGTTGTACAGCATTGTTCAGATTTGACAAAATGTGTAAAAATCGATGTTTTTACCTCAGTAGCTGTCCAGACATAAAAAACTGTATAGTTTTTAGTCCGCAAAACAAGCCAGCATGGACAAACGTCACTAAATCAGGTTTGACATAGAGGTAGTAGCTGCGCATCTTTGCGAATTTCACTGTAATTTGCTTTTTTTTTTTTTTTTTTTTTTTTTTTTACCTGTGATGCAGTGGTATGTCGTACATCAGCCCTTTAGGAACAAAATAAGTGCCCCCACTTGCTATGATGTGCTAATCTCACATAACAGTAAGTTTTCTAGCCCATCAGCCTTCACACCAATATATCGGGAAAATCAAATTCTTTTATTTTATGCAGACTGCCAGTGGTCTGAAACTTCCAAAAGACGGATGCGTATGGTAGCCAAGTGATTATTTTTAGCCCCGGACGGAGTGTCCGGGGGTACTATGGATTTGCGGTCGTCGCGCGTTCGCATCATTAGAGATTTTCTTGTGAACGCTGTACAGACTGCAATTCCTCTCCGATCCTTTTGATATTCGACATGCACGTTGAGTGTGGTTAGAGGATGAAGCCTTTCGATTTTGGTTGAGTTTTGTCATGCGGTGTCCAAAATATTCCCAAAAAACCAACAAAATTTTTCCCATTGGAAAGAATGGGAGTTGGGTTCTCATTGCTAGAGTGCGTGATGTCACTCCTAGAGTGGGAACTGGGAGCACAGAGTTTGCAAAAAAATACTTTTCATATCACTATACGTCCACAAATATGAATCCTTCTTCATAAAATTTCCCAAAAATGTAGGAAAATTTGTTGTTGTCACAGTACTATAGTTTTTGTAGCACAGAAGTACATAGTTTTGCATCAGGGAGCAGTCAAAGGACATGAGGAACGTCTAATTTCTCTATCTTTCCCATTCAAAAATCACCCAAAATCTTTTGGGAGAACAGCAAACACAGAGTTTTTAGATCACTGTAATTCCAACATTATATCACTAAGAGAAATAAAAAAGACATCCACGCACTCAGCAAAGTCTCGTGCCTTGAATGATTGGTTACATTTGTGACAGGATGAACGTTTTTTTGCGTGAGTAGCAGGAGTTTGAGGTGTGCGTGAGCAAAGATTTCTTTCACTGAGTGACTCAGCGATTCTCTGTGCGTCGGGAACCAACCAGTCCTGCCATGGATGAAACTTTGATGAGGCACGCCTTCCTACCAAGGCAAGTCCACATATGCAAAATCAAGTTCCTAATCCACGCAGTTTGAGAGAAATGGCCCAGAGCAGAGTTTTAAAGGTGAAGGTCACTGAGCCAAGGTCAAAGGTCATTCGGGTATGAAACCTCGACAAGGCACGCCTACCCACTAAAGCGAGTACACAAATGCAAAATCAAGTTCCTAACCCAAGCAGTTACAGAGAAATGGTCCAGACAAAATTGTCCCGCCCGCCGCCCATCTGCGAAGGGGAAGACAATACCCCTCTGCCCCTTAGTCGGGGCTGAGGGGTAAAAAAGCATGCTGTTATTTATGCTAAAGGGAGCAACACACAGTATTAAGAACTATGCACACTTTTGAACATGGTTCATTTCATTTTTTTCCCTTATTGCCATGTTTTATTTCATGATTGCGCCATTCTACATGACCTACAGTTGGATATGAATCCAATAAGAAACTAGAAAATTCTGCAAGAAATTTTGATAGTGCCACACGATGCTGTGTGGAAGTGAGGGAGCCCTCTGTGGTGGCCAGGCTCCAGATTGGTTGATAGCTCCATTTCCACCTCAGGCACTGGGGAACTAATCAGAGCTGATCAGGATGAGGAGAGAACACACCAGTTGCATCAAAGAAGTTAGTATGTGTCTGTACTGTGGTATCACAGAGGTTTAAATGTATTGCATGTTTATGGCAATCATATTTATTTCCAAAAAAAACAATGAATGAGGTCACATCAACTATCTGAAAACTTATCTCAGATGATTATTATAGTTTCAAGCAATTATTAAACTCTCAAATGATAAAATTATCTCACTCCTATAATCTCATTGCTCTTTGGCTAATTTACCTACAGTGCCTTTATACACTGTAATTTGAGTTGTCTTTGACAGGTATGATAATTGACTGTTTTTGCGTGGATCACTGTCAAGTGTGTTCCAAAATTTAGGTCTAGAGAACATGAGCTTACACTACAGGCCAAAATATTATGAACACCCTGCATTTCTCAGAATTTGGCTGGTTTTTGTAATGTTAAAGTTCATTTTGAGCAACAAAAGCGCAAAAAATGCCAAAGGGACACTTGAATTGACTAAAAATGTTGCTTGCTAACAACTGTACATCTTGAAATTCAACCTGAGTTGCTGTGGGATGAACTTCACCATGCAGTCAAAGAGGAGCGCTCATCAAGTTCAAAAGAGCTCATGAAGGAACTCTTGAAAGCCCTGAATGAGTTACCAGGAAGTTCTCTCCTTAACCTGTTGGGAAGAATGCTTAGGATATGTCAGGCTGTAATCAAGGCTAAAGGAGGGTACTTTGCAGAAAGTTGCATTTGAATATGTACATCTCTTAGCAAATAATTTAGCACATTTCTTGTTAAGATATGTGTTTCTGTGTTCTTCTGTTTTTTGTTGTTGCCGAAAATATACTTTAAGTTAAGAAAAATGTGCTTCATTGGGGCGAAGGCAACGACACACTGAATAAAGAGTGAAAGGTAATTCTGGAACAAAACCTGGACGAGGCACGCCTACCCACCAAGGCTAGTCCACATCCGCAAAATCAAGTTCCTAACCCAAGCGGTTTGAGAGAAATGGCCTGGACAAAGTTTTAAAGGTGAAGGTCAGTGCCCGTCCACCCGCGAAGGGGACGAATACCCTTAGTCAGGGCTGAGGGGTAAAAACCAGCCAAATTCGGAAAAATGCTGGCCATTTGTAATATTTTGGCCTGTAGTGTACGTGTGAATGTAGGGAGTTAAAAGCGGAAGGTAGCCAATTCATTTTTGTGCCATTAAAACTAAGCTTCGGCACTCCTATATTTCATCAAGGCTATTGCACGAAAAATTGCTTATGCAAAACACATCTCTGTTCAATGTAAAACGCGCTTTTGTTTTTATAACAATCTTCATTTTTATGGCTGGAAAATGAATGGCCTCACAATGATGAGGTTGCAAAACTGAACCTTATTAGCATGTTTAATTAATTTATCATTGCGCCAGTATTCCAATATTCTTTACATGGGCTGCCAACATGTAAATAGGCTAATTGGCACGATGTTGTTTATTGTTTATACCTAGTGAATGTGAGAATGAAGTACATTTCTATTGATAGACAGATTACCATACGTATCTTTGCAGCACTGACATTTTGCTCGGTATAACAGAAACCTACTCATTTATCTGCAGTAAATTTGAAGTGGCAGTGGAGGCATCATTGAGTATAAAGTTGCATCATGAGGGGTGGTTAACAATAGGTACTCCAAAGATAATGACTGTCAATATTAAAGTTGGGAAGTACTTGCGCTGTATTCATTGAAAGACAGCGAATTATGTAAGGTTACAAAGGTAGCATACATGTCAACTGCTGACTAGCTCGCTAGCTTTGTGCTATGACAACAGATTGCCTACAGCTGGCTGGCTCTATGAAGTTCATTGTGCTTACGAGTAGCAGGCCAGCTACAATCTGCATAATCGCGCATAATGTTATGTTATGGAATAAATCTTCACTCTGCTGGAGTTCGTTTCCAAATTGTTTGCTAGCTGGTAGAAAGAATTTCTTCTTCATGGAGCCAGCTTAGTTTAGCTTACCACCATGAAGAAGAAATTCCTTCTACCAGCTAGCTAACAATTTGGCGATGTGAAGGTAGCGATGTCTGTTTAATGGTTACTAGCTCGTTTTTCTCTTATGATTACATCCAGGCTTGTGACCATAAAAAATCACTAATAATGTAATGATAACATCGTGGATGCATTCTTATGTTCTCAGTTCTTCATTCTCATTTAAGTCTGTAATCTAAAAGTCATCGGGACAGTTCTCAATTATTTGTATGAAACACTTCTCACTGCCCACCTGAGTAGTTACTATAGCAACAAATTCAAGCTTCCTTAACCGCCATTTTATCGTGTACTGCCCGAATTACCTAGGCAACAGTGACAAGTCCGTTCTATAGAAATTTTAGTAATATGAGTGCAACAGGTGACAAACTGCGTGATGTCACCAACTGACAAGCTGACCTTCTGAGCCCAGTTTAACATGGAGTTCTATGAGACTTGGTCAGCACTCTCTGTGCCTAATGGCCATTTATAAGAATACCATGAGTCAAGTTGCAATGAGTCACACTGGGTGAGAGAGGACAAGTTTTTCTGTGTTTTGACATATAAATTGTCTCTGTTGGTTGGAAATTGCAGAATAAAAAAGTGGTTGTCAGAGATTTTTTGGCAGAATTTTCAGGTCCGGCTGTTAGAATGTAAGTGACTTCTCCCACTCTGGCTGCAAACATTCCGTCCATAGAAATCCATTATAATCTAAAAAACTCCCTAAAAAAACATAAAACTTAAACTGCCATTACATGAAAGCTATCGCAGCTATGGAAAAATGGATATTTATCAAAAAACTCTCAAGTCTTGTGACCCATTTAAAGTTTCATCTGTCTTTCTATGTTGAAGTATGGCAACATAATGAGACTCCAAAGTGGGCTGTGTTTGATCACTTTTTTGATCTAATACCCCTTATATACTGCGCCGAGAAATTTTGGCCGCTTCTGAAGCACTCTGAGTGCGGCAAAAGTTGTTTCATTGATTCATCAAGATATCGTGCGGTTGAGTCTACCTATGGTGATTTGATACAGTCTGTCCCATCAATCCACCAACGCCTGGCCAAGTTCATCTATCGTGGCTGGTGGCCTTTCACGTTGAGGCACACGTCGGCCCAAGATGTCCCCAACATTTTCAATGGGGGAAAATTCAGGGCTCATTGCTGGCCAGGGCATCCTTTGGATATTGTTCCATTGAAGGTGGTTATTGACTTTACTTGCACAGCAAGCATGGGCGTTGTCATCCTGAAAGACAAACGCCGCCCCTCACGTTGTGCAAACAGGACAACATAGGGTGTCAGTAAGTTGTCCCGACAGTACTGGAAGGTGACTCATCCTTGCACAATATGGAGTGGGGTTCGGTTACTCTAAGTGATCCCACCCCACACCATAACAGACCCTCCACCAAATATATCATGCTGCCTCAGGTTAACATTGGCATGGCGTTCATTATGACTTCACCAGATGTGATCACGCCTATCAAGGAAGTCTCAAGTGTACCAGGACTCATCTGAGAACATTCAATCTGACCACAAATGATTTCCCTAGTTCCTGTGTTGTGTACACCATTTGCGTCTATTGGCAATGTGGCAGTTGGTCAATGGCGGCACTATACGAGGCCGTCTAGCATAAAGATGGGCATCGTGTAGACGATTTCTAATCGTCTGACCTGTCATTGGGACACCAGTAGCCTGGTGTAGGTTTGCAGCAAACTGACTGTTTGAGTGCAATTTCTCAGAGCCTGGGTACGAATCAACCTATCATGGGCTTTTGTTGTTGACCGTGGATGCCCTGAATGGCGTAGATCATCAACATTATGGGTTTGCTGATACCTGCTCCATAATCTGCTAATCACAGACTGGGAAACATTGAAGAAATTGGCAACCTCAGACTGACAGCTGCCAGTTTCAAGCATACCAGTTGCTCTCAGATGTTCAGCATGTTGAGAGACATCGCATCGCGAAAAAACAATCAAAGGATGTCTCAGATAAACAAAATCAACAAAGGATTACAGTCAGAAGCTATCAGAATGAAAGAAGTCTCAATCAGAAGGAAGTAGATGACCTTTCTCTTCAGTGTCAAATTCAAATATGCACCCTGCCCACGTGTTCAGGATTTCCACGTGCTGCACGTGTACACCATTGGCTGCATTTTGGTGCAGTGTTTTAGAGCAGTTCATGTTATGTTCATTGCAGACGGTTATTGTATCCAAAATACCAATCACTATTTTGTTATTGACCTTAAATCCAATATCCCCCACTTTTTTTGAAGAGTATATATTTTGCCAGGGTTTTCTCAAAGCTGCAGGAGGAGTGGCGAATCCAAATCTGATTTCGAAGAGGAATTAGAAGAATAATAAACGCGCAGGATAACAATAGTGCCTCTATGCAGGAGCCCCTGGCACTAATAAAAGAAATGTGTTTTGCCAGGCCATTTATGTTTTCTTAAAAAAAAATGTTACCTATTTTACAAATTCAGTCAGAGTACGCAAACTTTTGAGCACAAACATAATTACTTCTGCCTCGCGTTAGTTGACAATGTACATTATAGATGGGTGCCGGTAAGCAACAGGACCCATTTTTCTAAGTTATCATGTGTTTAGCATATTCTGTTAGATTTCTTAGTTATTGCATAACCATTAGTCACTGTATTCTCATTATGTTCCCATAAGCCTTTTTCTCCTTCACTCCTGCACTTGCCCTTTCCGTTCTGTTTTGTAATTAGTTCACTGCATTCCCTTGTTTATGACCACTCTCTTCCTGATTAGCTTTAGTTCTCCCTTTATATACCCCTCAATCACAACGTTTACATGAACAGCAGTATTTAAACTACTGGCATTATTGTAAATTAGAAAATATTTTGATTAAGGTGTTTACATGAGTTGCTTATATAATATTTCATTTATATTCCTGTTTATATGTTACAGAGTATAGTCTCTGGGCACACACATCCAAATTACATCCCCAACAACACTTGTCTGACTTTCCATCTGTAATTTAACTTAAACATGAAATGCCATGCTGTTGTATACCCTTTCGAGTCTTTGCTTTATAATTTTGCAAAAGTTACAAATTCACATCATTATTTTGCTGATATTTGAGACTGTCAAATCTAACATCCACTTCACTCTTGGATATGTCACATAAACACTCCTGGATATGTCAGATAAAGGTTGATGATTGAGTATGTCTTAATTATACTGTAATGGATTGCCGCCACTCCTGCTCTGCCTCTTCGTGGCATGTTAGCTGCTTTTTAGCATCTTCCATTGGTAGGGAATTTGTTCTAATATGTTCAGACAAACACGTAATCGACACCCCCCCACCTATTTGGTCAGCACCCTTTTTGAAAACATCCCCATTGCAATGTTTGCACTTGTCCAAAAACTTCAAGATAGCCATTTCCCTCAAAGCTCGTAGCATAAATAGTTTAGTATCATTCCAAAAATAGTGGTAATTTTTATCAGCAGCAGTCATCTTAAGGTTAAAAAAATTGGAAGCTAAGGCATGTGTTCTAAAGTTTTACTGCTGTACGTGTCGCAAAATGCTGTGAAAACTCACAATAGGACATTACAGTGCAATTAAGGCGTATGCATACCTACTATGCACTTCAATAATGCTAATAAAATCGGAATATTCCACAAGTCTTGATCTGATTATTGCTTACTCCAACTATAACCTTTTTTTGATTAAGGTTTTCAGAACATACTATTTACATGGCAGTGTCATATTCAGAGTATTGGTTTAATCGGGTTAAATCAGAATATTGCTGTCTATGTAAACTTACTAAGTTTCTCAGTCTTTTTTCGAGTTTGTTTTTCCATTGTTGGTCAGCATTACGGGCCGTCTCTATTTCCGAGAGCAATTCCAGATTTTGATGTATTTTATTGTCCAAAATTTACGACTGTCTGATTGCATGTGTATTGTTGCACGCCTGAGTGCGACATCTGGCTGGCTTACTGTTCATGATTTCGATCTCCCTTTGGTTTGGCATTTCTTCCGATTGACTTACGAACTGTGGACTGATTACTCATGATGAATTGGATTACCCTTTCTGTGCTGCAGGAGTCTTGTTTGGCTTTGACCCGCATTGTCAGACTTTGAGTTTGTTTTTCAGTAAAACTTTTGAACTGATCTGTCTGTGCCTGAGTCCTGAGTTCTGTTTGTTATTCTGTTTACCAAAGCTGCCAATATTCACTGTAAAGGTGTAACATATCACACAGGCTAATAGAACAAGGCCATTATCATTCGTTTTTATTCCTATGCCCATTCAAAATGAATAAAAAAGTAGGTACATAAAGTTGCACATACAACAAAATCAATGTCCCAAATATCAAATTCATTTTAATTTTTTCTGCCTTGCAAAGCTTTTTTGACTGCATCATCTTGAGTGTCAGCTTAAAGATATTCTGAGTTGGATTTTTCTAAAAAGCAGTGCACAAACTCATAAAAAAAATCCCTGTCAATCATCACTTATGACCCACTCTAAGTGTGTGGTGGTGTCTGCATGTACAGAGATGCTGCCCTCTGCCTGTCTTTTCTTATTTTTCTTTGTACAGAATGAATCTTGGCTTCAGCCTACGGGCAATGGGTGTTTAGCCCTCAGCCAATAACAGCGCACAGCGTATGAGGGTGGGACCTAGTGCACAAGAGCATAGCGCTTATGATGTCGCTTAACCCCGGAGGAGGGGCCAAGTTGAATGATCTGTTTAAAACCACAGCTGATTCTACTCAGTATACCTCCAATTTTTTATGTTTTCAAAGTTCAGCAAAAAACTGTGGTTTGACTGTTTTGTTCCAAATTTGTTCCAAACTCACTATCAAAAGTTATGAGACATTTTGTTGATTAACAGCAAACCAATAGGAACCAGTGTCCTTGGGTATTCTTTTGCAGTGCTGTGAAAGACTAGCTATCCCCTGGACTGTATTGGCCTTGAAAGGGTTTTGATGATTGGTGGGAAATGGTTAACAGTTTCAACAAGTGAGAAGCACGTGCCCAAGGCGAGATTTGACACCCACGTCTTTCATGCTCTCTAAGGTCAGCTAAAGGTGAAACAGCCCCAAGTAATGTTGTTACTTTACACCCAAGGGTTGCATGTCCAGTGAGGTTTTTCAGGTCCTACAAAGCTTTAACTCTATAAGGCATCACAGTGCACATTAGCGAAGAAATGGAGCCGCACCTGCTACAGAGTCACCTCAGGTCTTCCTAGTTGATCTCCATTCTGAAAGGTCAAACAAAAAACAGGGACAGCATTGTTCCTCAGGGCCCGTCCACACGAGAACGATTTTTTTGAAAACACATAAATATTTTATCGTTTCGGCCTTGTGTTCACACGGACACAGCGAAAATACAGCCCGAAAACTGTATTTTTTGAAAACGGGTTCCAGAGTGAGAAAGTCTGAAAACATCACCCCAGTGTTTTCGTGTGGACTACCAAAACGGGTTTTTTTTGGAAACGATGACGTGATAGCCCCCATCACAGCCCCCAGGCCTGTATGTGGCGCTGTATGGCAATGTAGCGTTTCTACGGAAATAGACCAAAAACAGAGAAGGCGGCGGTGGCTGCAGGGTGAAGTTGCCTTCAGACGTCGACTTACAGGCTGCTCAGCCTGTCAGGCTGCGTAAACACCGCCCCAAAGTACAACCAATCAGATTGTGAGCTACAGTGCAACCAATCCGCTCACGAGGCAGCCAATTCAATTCGGAAGCCTTTACTCGGTAAGCGGGCTTAAGAACATTAATATTGTTAAAAACGAATGCATTTAATTGTGAGTTTTCTCATTAAAGAAACTGAACTGATTCGGGAGGTAACGTTAGATATTTTGGCTATTTTGATTATATTAACCAATGCAAACAAGTACTATTTTTTTTGTCTTAAAGTGAACTTATAGACCTAACCTTAGCTAAACAGGTCATACTTGTTAACTTAAACACTTCTACAATATAACTTTAAGTATTACTCTGTTTGAAACATAAAATTGGCCTATTTGTGAGATTTTGTTCAATAAGCTGTCTAGTTGAGCTTCTTAAAAACTTCAACTGCAAGTTGCTGTAACGTTAACTGCCTTCAAGGCTGACAGTAGAGACTCGTGCCTTGCAGGCTGGTTAGAAGGCTAATGTTGATTTGATATTGTATAATCTTCAATAGTATTGCCTCAGATGCCTTCAAGGCTGATTGCAGAGCACTAGTGCCTTCAAGGCTGACAGTAGAGACTAGTGCCTTGCAGGCTGGCTGGTAGGCTGATGATTTTATATATATACAGTGCCTGACAAAAGTCTTGTCACTTAACCAAGTTGTAGGAACAACAAATAATAACCTGACTTGTAGTTGATCAATTGGAATCAAAAATGACTTATATGAAAGGCAAAGCCCTCCAGATTATGCGAAATATACCAAAATAGAGTTTTGTGTCATTGATTGAGTTTTATAATTTAATTTGTACAGAAAGGTCAGATTTTGCTTGGACAAAAGTCTTGTCGCATTGAAAAAAAAATGTGGAAATTATACATACACTTTATTTTGAATACACAAATATGCCACTATAATATCAGAACATAAAGCCATGGTGCCTTGGAAAAAAGAATTAATATTGCGTATGACTCCCATGAGCTTGGAGGACTGCAGCCATACGTCTTGGCAATGACTGAGATAACTTGATGATGAAATCATCTGGAATGGCATAGAAAGCAGTCTTGCAGGACTCCCAGAGTTCATCAAGATTCTATGGTTTCATCTTCCAAGCCTCCTCCTTCATCTTACCCCTGAAATGCTCAATAATGTTCATGTCAGGTGACTGGGTTGGCCAATCCTGGAGTACCTTCACCTTCTTCGCTTTCAGGAACTGTGACATGGAGGCAGAAGAATGAGAAGGAGCAGCAGTATAAGTAGGGCAGCAAGAACTTCTTGATATTTCAGGCTGTTGATGTTGCCATCCACTCTGCAGATCTTTCTCACACCCCCATGCTGGATGTAACAACAAACCATGATTTTTCCTCCACCAAACATGATTATTTTCTGGGAGAATCTTGGGTCCATGAGGGTTCCAACAGGTCTTGTACGGCGACTGGCATGCAGTTCAATGGATGATTCACCAGAAAAATAAACTTTCAGCCACTTTTCCAGTATCAATCCTTTTCTGCAGCTGTGGGCCTTGGCAAACGCAATGCAGGTTTTTTTGTTTTCTGTTTAATACAGACTTCTGTGTACTAATTTGGCTATGAAAACCACTTTGAGAGAGAATCTGACAAACTCTTCTTGTAGATACCGGATTTTTTGGTGACATTTCCTCATGTAGCCGCTGTAGTTGAAGAAGGGCTAGCCTTGTACAGTTGAAGCAACAAACGGTCCTTTCAAACAGTTGTCATACCGGGTCTGTCTGACCTGCGCTTGCCATGAACGTCACCAGTTTCTTCAAATCTTTTTCTCATCCCCTCCACTTGACATTTGGATACATTAAAGATGTCTGCCACCTCAGCAGCAGACTCAGTCTTCAGGCTCTTGATGATCAGCACTTTGGTCTGTGGTTGAATTTTTGGTATGTTGTCAGAGGTCTAGTCGCACCTCATATGAAAGTCTGGTGTGCTGGGGTTATTTCTATACACATCTGGGAATGTGTTAATTACAGTATTTGTCATAGGTTAAACTCTAATCTGCGATTTGTTGCATAATCTGAAGAGACGACAAGACTTTTGTCCTAGCAAAAACAGATGTTATGGGCTTAGCCAAGCTGTGAACATCAGAACACTTTTTGACGGTTACATTTTGCACCAAATTATTAATGTGAAAGCCCTTGACATTAAAATAGACCATTTATTGTAACAATTGATTGGTTAGAAATAAAGTTATATGCTATTTTAGTTACTATGTCCTTATGCAACAAGACTGTTGTCAGGCACTGTATATATATATATATATATATATATATGTGTGTGTGTGTGTGTGTGTGTGTGTGTGTGTGTGTTTACAATTCTGATGCCTTCAAGGCTGACAATAGAGACTCCCTCAGCATTACTGAGGGGGTCTCTACTGGGAGTCTCTACTGAGTTGGAGCCTTCCAAGGCTAACTTAAAATCTTCTATTTTTCAGCCCATAGATTTATTACAGTTCGAAACCAACCACATTACCTCAGAAAACTGACCGAGGTGTTGTTGCATATTGATGTTGTCTTTACTTTTTACACTCTTTTTAGGAGTTGAAACGATGTCTCGGCGCCATCGAGGAGCCCTATCTCCCCGCCCCGCTAAATAAGCAAAAAAAAACAGCCTCAGCACCCACCCCGGGCCCTGATGCTCCTGCAGCAGGTCCTGAAAGATCATACCAAATCAACATTAGCCACCAGCCTGCAAGGGCCCAATGATGCCTTGAAGGCATCTGACTGAATACAATGAAAGATCATACAATATGAAATCAACATTAGCCTTCTAACCAGCCTGCAAGACACTAGTCTCTGCAATCAGCCTTGAAGGCATCTGAGGCAATACTATTGAAGATTATAAAATATGAAATCAACATTAGCCTTCTAACCAGCCTGCAGGGCACTAGTCTCTACAATCAGCCTTGAAGGCATCTGACTGAATACTATTAAAGATTATACAAGATGAAATCAACATTAGCCTTCTAACCAGCCTGCAAGGCACTAGTCTCTACAATCAGCCTTGAAGGCAGCTAATGTTACAGCAACTTGCAGTTGAAGTTTTTAAGAAGCTCAACAGCTTATTGAACAAAATATCACACAAGTAGGCCAATTTTATGTTTCAAACAGAGTTATACTTGAAGTTATATTGTAGAAGTGTTTAGGTTAACAAGTATGACCTGTTTAGCTAAGGTTAGGTCTATAAGTTAACTGTAAGACAAAAAAAGCACTTCTTTGCATTGGTTAACATAATCAAAATAGCTGAAATATCTAACGTTACCTCCCGAATCAGTTTCTTTAATGAGAAAAGAGGATTAAATGCATTCGTGTTTAACAATATTGATGTTCTTAAGCGGATCCGCTTTGAGGGGAGGAATTTGAATTGAATTGGCTGCCTCGTGAGCGGATTGGTTGTACTCTAGCTCGCGATCTGATTGGCTGTACTTGGGGGCGGCGTTTACGCAGCCTGACAGGCTGAGCAGCCTGGAAGTCGACGGCTGAAGGCAACTTCACCCTGCAGCGCGGCGGTGAGCATGCACCTTCTTCTCTATTTTTGGTCTATCTCCGAGAAACGCAACAGCACCGTACAGCGCCACACACAGGTCTGTAATATTTACTACAGCATTTTGGGTCTTTTTAGGCGTCTCCGTGTGGACGCAGATATCTTTAGAAACGATGCCGTGTGGACGGGAGATTTTTTAGAAACAATTAAAAAAAAGTCTGCTTTTGAAAATCTCCATCTCCGTGTGGACGAGGCCTTAAAATTCAAGTGGGCCCGAAAATGGGTCTTCTTGACAGTGTATGAGGTGGGTTGTGTAATGAGTCTGTAGTCCACAAGACCAAGCTAGCAACCGAATTTCACAGATCCTTAAGAGGTATGCAATCTCTTCTTTGAGTTCTCGTGGAAAGTAGTGGAATATCATCCCCCTACTGTTTGATTTGTTGACCTAAATGCATATCGATTTTGAACTGTGCTCTTTCATTACTCAAAATTCATTGTGTTCTCAGAACCAGGAAGAAGAGCATCAAAATGTGATTGCACATTAATTAACAACTGACCTTCACAAATCCCTGCCATGACCATTTGTCTAATTGCTACACAAAAGAGTCCACTTTTTATGTTGGAAACACTTGACAATTATGCTCAATAATTTGTTAGATTTACATTCTATTGAAAGCAGATGGTAGCAGACAGACTGTCGCAGGAGGTGGGCAACAACACTTACATTAAATGCATACAAATAAATATTGATAGTGGAATGGGTTAAAACACGAGCACTTTACCATGAAATGCAGCAAAACGCTTTGTTTTATACTGTTGCAGGTAGAGTTCCCCTTTTGGAGGCTTTCTGTGGCAGATTCACCCAAGTGTGTAGAGCCAATGCATTTTCATCCATTTAACAAGACAGCAACCCAGATGAGGCAGGGAGTCAGTGTGACCATGTTTCCTCGAAAAGAGCCTGAATTAGCCATTTTTGTAATTTTACCTTCACAAGGAGGTAATATGTTTTCACCGGCGTTTGTTTGTTTGTTTCTTCTTCAGTTACAAAAAGTTCTGGATGGATGTCTATGGTGTTAGGTGTGTTGATACATACTGAGATAAGAGGAAGTGATTAAATTTTGGTGAGGATCAGAATGATATTCTTGATCCAGGATCTGAAAGAATATAGGCATGTGAAGACAGCACTACTGTGCACTGGTGCCACGTGACACTAACACCCACATCAGCCATCAGATTAGGAGAAATCTGAATCCGACTTCTGCCAATGAATTTCACAATGGTGGAATGTCATGTATTCTCTGAGTGCCTTCTAAATCATTCTGTATTCCTTTTTGTTTAGGAAAACTAAGTCTCGATACCAAAAATGCATAGAAGCTGCAGAACAAACAGCCAGTAAGAACAGTAACAAAATGTGCGTATTGCCAGTTGAAAAACTATTTTAAAAGCTGCAACTACTTCCTGACATTTAAATGCAAACTCATTAAATATAACTCAACCATCATACTGAAATTAAATCTATTGTAGTTCATTTTTGCAACTGCAGGTACTAGAGAAACATCCCTTAGCCATCTGATCTGAGAAGTGCTGATCTTTGTTTACAAAACTCATGTTGCTAGTCTGCAATGGAGAAATGACACACAGCTAAAACAGCAGATGGGGAGGTCTGATTAACTGTTTATTTCTGTTACCCTTGTTGGAAACTGAGATCATTTCATAAATTATGAGACAATTAATAATATGAATTCTTTGTCATGCACTCGTTGAGGGGGAAATCCACGAGGCAACTCCCCAGTACAAAACAATTTGTACCCATCTTAAGCCTGTGTTTTTGAGAAATGAGTAAGGAGACAGTTGCTTGTTATAGTCCCCATGTTTTTATACTGGTATGAGTGGGAAGCACCATGCTGCATTGCCATTTTTCAGCTCACAAAGGTTACTGAAAGGCACTACCCAATGCATTCCAAAAAAGCACCAGAGCTTAGAACTGAAATAAAATCTGCGCCCATCCCATTTCTAAGCATTTGTGCTTTCATGAATAATAGCCACTGCAGAGTAACCTTGAGAATCTCTCTCAATGTGCCTGCCTCATTGTTTGCATTCATCAGGTTATACACAAACTGTTTATTGGTCGGGTGCTCTGTGGCCCCACATGAAAGTATTTGTTATTTGCCTTGTCTTTCTGTGCTTCATAAAAATTGTTTTCACTTCACATCCATTATTACCCTGGCTTTAGCTGGTCAAGTATGTGGATAGGAGCAGACTTACGATCCTCAGCAAAGCTCATTATACACACTGCATTAATTATGGAAATCATTTTGTTTTGTATTAACAGCAAACAGCTGCATTAATTCTCCTGAGCTGGTTCCATACAGACTCTGGCAGGTGGTACTTGGAAAACCATGCCGTAAACTCACAACTTGTTCAGGAAAAAAAATAAATTAAATGAAATGCTGTATATGTGAAAGGGGGAGACAAACAAGACCATAAATAGGCAGTTTTTGGTTGATGGCAAGACTCCACAAATTATTTAGCAAATGATTAACAAATTTTCACTGTCACATAGAAGGTTATCTTGTTATTTCTCTTGGGCCATTCTAGTTTAATTTTGATAGACAAATAAGCCTTTTACGGTCCAGTCAATTTGCTACATATTGGAGGTTTATTTTAATATTTATACAACAGTAACTGTTAAAATAATCATGTTGCCATTATTATTTGAAATAGTAACTTCCGTTGTATGGGAGTTGACTGTTTATGTGCTGATCGAAGTGCAAAAAAACAAGCAACAGGAACTGGTAGAACTTACACAGCTTACAAAGAAAATGCAAGCCCCCTCATGTCCCATTAAACTTGCGTAGCAACCATTGTGGAGCGCATAGGAGCCCACGGCCTAGACTACAAGAGTGATAAACTGTCTAACAGTGTCCTCTCCCGCCCACCCCTGCCCTCCCACCCACCACACAAGAGCAAGTGCCTGCAATGATAAACTCAAGTGACTCTTAGACAACAAAACTGGTATAATCTGGCTCAGACCGCACAGTGCTGAAGCACAGAACCGGATATCTGAGGCAGACAGCATGGCGCAGTCTCGAACCACTGCACTGAGTCTTTGCTGCAGTAACCTAGCGGTCTCAAAGCCCCCCTCCCCCAAGCCTGATGCTGCACTTCCCATGGCTGACAAATTCTGCAGGAAAGCAGCTTGCCATCTGACACTACTGTACAGGGCAGTGATCAACAGATCTGGCAATTAGATCCAAATGCTGCCAAAGTTTTCTTTGCTCCATGGTAATTAAATGAGTGATTCATGTCACTGATAGGTCAAACTGTTTTCAGGCCTAACTGTCAGGAAACCAACAGTTCTCGGCCTTCTTGGATTATGATTTTATGGGTATGTTAACACCATTAAGGAAAAAGTTATGGACAAATTTTTATGAAATTTTACCAGATGTGTGTCTGGATCCTATTCTAAAAGGTTCTTCACCATTGAGAGATAAAGCCATTTTTGACATTTTTGTTTAAACTTGAGAAATATACATAGTACTAAGATGCTAAAATTCAGGGGAAAGCTCCTTGGTGAGGGCTACCAGATATTCGAACTTGATCCAGATCTGATGTCTCTTCTGGATCTGATGGTAAAAACAGGATTCTCGATAGGGTCGTATAAAGAAAATAACTGCAAGGCTACAAATAGGAGAAGGAATAAGCAACTAAAACCAGAAGGTAGCTCAGACAATGGCAAATCGGTGATGTGCTAACAGATTTGAATTATCTTACGTTATGAAGTTACGAATCTCAATCCAGATGAAGGTGACACATGAAAATACTGAATTGTCTATGTCTAATGTCTATGTAAGGAAAGCTTATGTATTACTTGTGTAGTGGCACATAATAATGCTATGTGTATGTGTCCCAGACGTGGGGGACTGCTGAGCCTTAGTGGAGGTATGCACTCTCTGAGTGCTCTTGGTTACAATATGCTTGCACTAAAAACTTCCAATCTATAATTCAAAATATGAACAAAAATCTAACCTTGAAATAGATTAACCTTGAAAGAAAATGATTGAAGGAAAGAAATATTCCTATCATAAAATAAATATTACACAAAAACCACAATCATTGGTACCCTCGGAAAACCTTATAATAATTAAAATCTAATTAAATTATAATCTTATTCATATTTTACTTTTCTAAGTTCACCATAATGATTTGGAAATCTTAAGATGGTCCCTCAATCATTTATCACCATGGTTCAGACAAAAAAATAATGTAATGATGTGCAAAAAATGTGTTGTGCTTCACAAACGTAGAAAATGCCAAAAGAAATGGCTCAAAACATAAAAATACCCATTTTAACTATTGGGGCAATACTGGATCACTGTTGACGCTTTGCATTAATTATGCCTTGGTGACAAAAAGTCTCCAAAACAACGATAAGACACCAACTCGACTATAAGATGTCTGGTAGGGTTGCCAGGAAGAAAGCCACAGAAGTCATCAAATTCATGCACCTACAGTTTGCCAAACGGTACTGGAACTTCTAATGGGGACAAGTTCAATGGTCTTTTGAGACCAAAATAGAACTCTTTGGCAAAGAATACAAGGGTAGGGTTTAGCATACAAACAAAAATAGCCATTCGATTGAGAACTCATCCAAACTCTGAAGTATGGTGGTGGATATATGAAATGGAATCCTGTTACTCCCTCTGCCAGAAAGCTCACACTGGGCCATGGTTGGGTCTTTCAACAGGGCAATGGTCCAGTGCATGCATCTACTTCGACACAAAAATGTTCAACCAACCACAGAATCAATTGCCATGGCCACCTTAGTCACCTGACCTAAACCCAAAAGAAAACTTGAGGGATGAGCTGAAGAGGAGAATCCATCAGTGAGACAAGAGAACTTTAAGGATCTTGGGATTCTACATTGAGGAATAGCCTCAGATTCCTTGCCATGTCTTCCCCCACCTCATTACACACTAACAGAGAAGCCTCAAAGCTGTTATTTTTGTAAAGGGAAGCTGCACAAACAATGAAATGAAAGGGATTCAATAATTGTGGCACATATTTTTCAAAAGTTAGATTTTTGTTAATATTTTGAATTACATATCAACAGGGTAAACAATAATTGAATTAATTTATAACAACTTTTATTCATATTTAACAAGGGTGTCAATATGACAGCAGGGTACCATAGATAATAAGAATGCTGGCCAAAAAAAAAGCCCTGGGGTCATTTCCTTGCTGTTGTTGTTTGCTGTCAACGGACACTCACCCTGGCCATTGGAATAGTAGATCCATTTCTCTTTGGCCTGCGTGGGTGTGTGACTGGTGTGCTTCCTCTGGATGGCCTTCTCCACAATGCTACTGGGGTCCTGCTGGGGACCCTTCTTCAGCGTGCGTGAGCTCTTCTTCACGCTGCACACCACGATCACCACCAGCACCAGCAGCAGCAATAGTACCATCATCCAGGGCAGGTGCTCATTGATGTCGAAGCGCTTATGCGGGCTAGGCCGACGCGAGCCCCACCGGGGGGGCCGGTACGGGATCCCATTAGGACCTCCTTCCGATACGGGGCCATTCAGCTGCCGGATCTCAGGATAGCGGGGGTGCTTGTGGTGCTTCCAAGCGGGGTCGGTGGTGGCTGGTTTAGGTTCGGGTTCGGCCATGGCAGTGGCGATGATTGGAGCAGCGGCGGCTGCGATGTTGGTGTGGGACAAAGTGCTGCTGTCCATATTGCTGGGGGAAGTTCCTTGTCTCCTCAGCTCTATGTCATTTATCCCTGATGCCAAGTCTAAGATGTCTGACCCAAACACATACAAAAAGACCCACACAAATGCAAGTATGCAGACATAAATGCATACGCAAACACATACACACAAAAAGACAAGAAGAAAGAGAGAAAAAAAATGAGACATCAGTTCAGACCAGACATTTTGAATGCAATTTGACTGCAATTTTACTGGAGGAAGAAATTATAACTCGTATCCATTAGTCAGCTGGCTTGTGTAATCACACATTCAATGTGGGAATTACACTGCACATATCTGTGTCTGTGAATGCAGCCAATGAGCCAAAGCATCATGACCTCCTGCCAAATATGCTTCATCGATTGGTATACACATTAAAGCCCAGAAAATTTTGGGTCTTCCAGAAAATTTCCCAGAGTGATAATCTCCCTGTATGAACTTGTCTTCTTCCCATAGTGTGTCTTAATGCCATCACATCCCCAGGCTAACTGCGCACATGTACCCAGCCTATGTGCATGATGTAAACTGAAATGGGACTCATCGAATTAGGTGAATTCCGGTGATCTAAGGTCCAGTTCTGACCTCATCTGCCCATTGTAGGCTCTTTTGATAGTGGATACTGGTTAGAATGGGCACTCTGACCTTTCTGCAGCGACAATGCCTAGACCCAGCAGCGTGTAACCATCATTAAAATTTTCCGCAACTTGTGCGACAGTAGCACCTCTGTTGGTTCGGAACGGACAGAATAGCTTAAGTTGCCCTCACACGTCAATGAGCCCTGTTGGCCAACCTACAGGCAGCCTTCATTTGCAAGTGGCCATAATGTTTTGGCTCATCAGTGTATACACACAATCACTCAAAAGTTTGAATCTCTGGTAATTTTCACAGTGATTAAATGGAAGAAACTTTATAGATAAAAACCCAAAACATGTATCCAAACTCAGCAGCGACTTTCTGGGAAGGAAATGACAAAATATTGAGTGGCATGCTCAATCACACGATTTCATCTCAACAGAGGTGCTGTGGGCTCACCTGTATTGTAATGTTCTGAAAGAGCCCTAATCTTCAAAGACAAAGCTGTAGGAGATATTTGCAACCCATGAAAAAATTAATCAAGAATGATGTCCTGAATACTCAAAATTTGCCTGGAATGATTACATTTCAAGCTGGATACTTTAATGAGAAATCACTAAAATGGATAACTTGGTTACCTATCATTTGAAAAATTTTCAGTTTCCAACTACTTTAAATACAACATAAAACTTCTTAGATTCCTGGTGTGGCCATTTTGAATGTTTTGGATACTTTTTCTGAACAGATTGTAAGATACATTTTCAAAAAAAAATTTTCAAATTTTGAAAAAGTATTTGCCTCCCTCCTGATCTCTTCTATTTTGCATATTTGCCACACTTAAATGTTTCAGATCATCAGAATAATTTAAATATTTTGACTAAGATTACCCAAGTAAACAAAAAAGCAGTTTTTAAATGCTGCTTTCATTTATTGAGGACAAAAGCTATCCAACGCCCCCTGGTCCTATGTGAAACAGTAACTGCCTTATTAGTTACTAAATCAACCATTTAAATTTGATTGATAATTGGGTTCAATTTCTCAAAACCCATCCAGGCATGATTAATACTGTAATGGTCGGCACGGAGGCCAGGAAAACGTGGACTGGACTCAAGTGCAAAGGTGGATTTGGTTGTAGAGTTTATTGTTGTCTTCCGCGGAAGCGGGAGACAAGCATATAAAAGATGCAAACAAAAAGGAAACAAGGTTCCAAACAATTAGCGAACACTGTAGTAATACTATGGCTAAGACAAAAGCACATTACGTATTATAAACAGTAAGCAAAGGAAAAAGGAAACGAGGTGCCTTCTAAATAGGCTATTCTGTGCCAAAACAAAACAGCACAGAAGAGTTACAATTACGAGTTTTAGAATGTTCCGCGAAACGAGTAGAAACAACAGCATAGGTATGCTTTTACGAGACTCAGCAATGAACATTGGTGCTGCTGGAGTTTAAGTAGCCACTGCAGTGCCTCTGTGGCAACGAGGCACAGGTGAATGTGGTGGCTTGATGAGTGCAGCAGCTGATCCGGGTCTTACTCAGGCGGCGTGCTGGCCCTGGCAAGGTGAGACCTTACAAATACCAGTCCTGTTCAATCTGAACTTAAATAGGACCTGTCTGGAAATGTGAAGTAGCCAAAAAGCAGCACACGATGCTGCAATGTAAGGAAATTCAAGAAGCCAGGAGAAACAAAGTCGTTGACATATATCAGCCCGGAAGGGGCTGAAAAGCTATTTTGAGGCTCTGGGACTCCAGCAAACCATTGTGTGGGACATTATCTACAAATGGAGAAAACCTGGCGCATCGGTGAACCTTCCAAGAATGGCTGGCCAACCAAAATTCCACCAAGAGCGTAAAAACAGCTCATTCAGGAGATTCCAAAGCACCCAGACTACCATCTAAGAACTGCTGGCCTCACTTGCCTCAGTCATGGTTAGTGTTCATGATTGCATGGTAAGAGACTGGTCAAAAATGGCATCCATGGGAGAGCTGCAGGGTGAAAACAGCTGCTGACCAAAAGTAACACAAAGGTTCATCTCACATTCATCAAAAAACATTTTGATGACCCACCAAGACTTTTGGGATAATATTCTGTGGACAGATGGGTCAAAAGTGGAACTTTTAGGATGGCATGAGTCCTGTAACATCTGGTGTAAAGCAAACACAGCATTCAACGTTAAAGGGGCATTTCATATGAAAACGGGATTTCAAAGTAAAAGTTGTATTTTTCTGTTTCCATGGAGTGAAACTTCCTGAAAATTAATTGGTGATATAAGGAAGACTAATCACTTCCATTTCCCCCAAACACAGAGACTTAAATTGCAAGAACATCTGTAGGTTCTCCGTTAAGCATTGGCGTAGATGGAAAAAGTCACAGTGGATTCATACTTCTTCTACTACATATGTACTGAAAAGATGACTACCAGCCATATAAAATGGGAAGGGTTTCTTACTTATGGGTCCTTTAGACTGTCAGAAAACAAGCAAATTCATCTTTTGAAATTTTTTCACGAAGAATGGCTTTATGAACATCAGACCATCAGTCAAACATGGTGATGGTATAGTGATGGTCTAGGGCTGCTTTACTGCTTCAGGATCTGAGCAACTTGCCAGAAAATTCTGCCAGAGAATGTTCGGCCATCAGTGTGCGACCTAAAGCTGGAGTGCAGTCGGCTTATGCAACAAGACAATGATCCCAAGCACACAAGCAAGTCCACCTCCGTATGGCTCAAAAGAAACAAAATGAAGGTTTGGGAGCATCCTAATCAAACTCTTCACTTAAACCCAATCAGGGTACTGTGGCATGACCTTAAACAGGCAATTCACGCTTGACAACCCTCCACTGTGGCTGAATTAAAACAATTCTGCAAAGAAGAGTGGGCCACAATTCATCGCAAACTGCGATTGTCGCCGCCAAGGCTAGCACAACCAATAATAAGGTTTGGGAGTAATTATTTTTTCACATGGGTCACATATGTTTTGAATACCCCTTACCTTCCATAAATTAAATGATCATTAAAAAGCTGCAGTTTATGTTTACCTAAATTGTCTTTGTTTTATGTTAAAATTAGTCAGATGATCTGAAGCATTTAAATATGACAAATTAGCAAATATTGAAGATATCAGGAAGGGGCGAATAATTTTTCACTGCACTGTATGCCAGCGTTTCCCAACCCTGCACCTGGAGTACCCTTGCCATGCAAATTTTGTCATCTTGGTCTGACACACCCAGATCAGCTCATCAAGTGCTCCAATAAAAAGCTGCTTAATCAGGTTTGCTAAATCAGGGAGACATCCACAATATGCAGGGCAGGGGTACCCCAGGAGCAGGGTTAGGCAATACTGCTGTAGACTATTTCAGCTCTACACACAAAGTAATTCCATTCAGGAGGAGGTTTTGCTGAAAATCTAAAATTGAGATCTGCACAGCGTATGTCACTCCTTTTAGACCATCTAGCTGCAGAGAGGCTCAATTTGTACAAAGCAAGCTAGATAAATTGCAGCCAAACATTGGCTCATGTAAATACATGTTAAATGTCATCTGTGCAGACAAATTTATCAATGATAATAGCAACTGCAATGTCATGCAGCTAATTTAATCTAACCCGAGCCCAAGAGGATATCAAATTTTTCATTACCCCTTAATGAAAGTTTTCTATGGTCCTGTCTCATTGTTTCATGGTAAACAAGCTATTGTTCTATAATGTTTATCCGACAACAATAAATGCCTTTGTCCAAGAAATATCTCTACAGTTGGCAATCATTGCAGGCTGTTACATAAGGCTTGGCAGAGGAACAAAATTCAAACAATGGACGCATACAAATACCACACACCGGCCATTTTCAGCGTTAGGCTCCTAGAACATTTCCATGCATTTTGCAATTATGGAGTTACTATATAAGGCAAAAATGCACAGCGCATGAGCTCTTCACCCTTTGCAAAAGAATGATCTTCACAATAAAATGTTCATGGTAAAATAAAGTCGAACAAGGTACATACACCATTGAGCCAAAACATTATGGCCATTCATGGATGAAGTGAATAACGTTGATTATCTTGTAATAATAGCACACATCAAGGTCAGCGCATAGACCTAAGATGCTAAATGAACAGACGGTTCTCATGGTCAACATGCAGCATGGAGAGATATGGGACCTGAGGGACTTTGACAAGGGCCGAAATCGTCATGGCCTGAGCCAATGTGGGGCAATGCTTGTGGGGTGCTCCGGGTTAACCGTAGTGAGTCCTTACCAACAGTAGTTTGGGGAGGGACAAACCACAAACCAGCCACAGGGTGTTGGGTGCTCAAGATTCATCGACGCCTGAGGGAAACTAACTGAGAGGGCTACTGCGGCACAAGTCGCAGAAAATTTTAATGATGGTTATTGCAGGAATGTGTGACAACACACCGTGCATTACATTTGGTGACAGGGCTTTGTCAGTCAAATTAGCCATTCCAACCTGCTTGCAATGAAGATGCCAGCGATGGAGCTAAACCTCGGAGCAATAGGAGAAGGTCAGCTGGTCCCATGAGTCCCTATTTCTGTTGCATCACATACGTCTGCTGGATACATGTGCACCATTTACCAGGGAATGATGACACTAGGATACACGACAGTAAAAAGAGGAGCTGATTGAGGGAGTGTGATGTTCTGGTAAAGTTATGCCAGGAAACCCTAGGTCCGGGCATTCGTGTAAATGTCAACGTAAACTATTTTTGCAGCATGCTGAACACCAGCAGCAAATTAGGCAAGTGGTCATAATTTTTTGGCTCATCAGTGGGCTCATAAGTTCTTGAGTGGAATCTACTTTGCCACAGTTGTATTAACGTAAGACTTAGGAATCCCACCTTACCCATCAGTATTCAATGTACAACGCACACAGGTCAAATAAATTGATCCACAAGTTGTGCTTGGATGGGATAAAACTTGAGGGAAGAATGAGAACAATGACACTTTTCCTCAAATCCCCAGAGCACATTAGATGAAAAAAAGATCTTAAATTGCTGGACCAAATTAGTTACATTGCTTTTCGTCAAAATAAGGATATTTACATTTATGCCTGCGCATGTCTACCATACCTTTGTGCGTCAGAACAGCTAAGGAGGCCGCGGCCAGCAAGGAAGGCTCTGCGTTAACGGGCGTGGTTGGAGGCAGGGTTTGGGGTGAGGATGGGCTGGCAGCGGGCAAGGGGCTGCAGATGTTGTCTGACTCCTTCGTTCCCCGAACCCTGAGCACCAGGCCTAGAGCCAGGCAGTTTGTGTGGGGCCTGCACTTGTCCACACTGGAGAATGTGTCAGAAAAAAAGCCTCGCGGGCATGGTCTGCACTTGACATCCTCAGTCTCACTGCCCGTTCTTCTCACCCCCAAGCCTCTGGCACACATGGAGTGGGGCTTGCACCCCCCCTCGCTGGCAAAAGTGTCCGGCGGGCAGACACACTCGCGGTCCGTTGAGGCAGTGCATGACTCCTTCTCCACAAAGGGCAGGGCGCAGGGTGGCCTGCAGTGGTGGCAGTGGTCCATCCCGTTCTCTTTGCGAGTATAGCTGCCCCCAGGACACCGGTTACATTCTCGCACACTAGTTTGGGTGCAATGCTTGGCCACGTAGGTGCCTGCCGGGCACTTGTTGCACACAAGCTCCCTGCCGGTGCTGGGGTCAGTGTGGCGATACTGAAGGGCAGACAGCAACTCTGTGGCACCATTGAGAGACACAGCCTGGGCTGGGATGCCGCCGGCAAGGGCAACCAGCAGCTACAAAATACAAAAAAAAAAAAAAAAGAACAACAACAACAACATTGTTGTTCAGCTGTTGTAGTACTTTTGTTGCACAGCCACCCAAAGGAAACAGAAACACTGACTCTTTGTATCTTTCCAAGTAAATAATTAGACTCTTGAAATGTAGTGACAATGAAAAGCACGTTTACAAATTGTGAAAGATTTTTCCAGTAGTGCCCTATCTGTGGGGGATTTCACATACTTTTGAGGGATTTCAAAAGAAAACACGCACTCATTGGGCGCAGGCAGTGGCTACACACAAATTCAGTTCCAAAATGGGGCATTATGTAACTGCAGAAAGGACAACTATTGTATTGACTGCTGAAAATGGGCAGTTCCAGAGGTGAAACTTGTCTTTTAGATCTGTTTGATAAAGAAATGTGAATTTTACATTCATTAAACTAGTAAACAATTCACAGAATGCACATTCAACAATGGTTCAAAGATTGAAATAAAGACAAATCAATCGTTTCATACCACTATCAATGTCAGATATAATTCATATTTCTGCTTCACAAGGTCTGTACACATCATCGGCCTACAATCAAAAAGAATGGATAACGCATGCATTGTATCTCTCCACAGCAACCAATATTGGGTACAATTAAATCAGTATATTCCATGCCATTCAATACCTTGTCCATGTTGTATGCTAAATGCTTTTCAGCAGCACAGTAATTATATTATCAAAGCATGTAACTGAATATCAACAAGATTTAATTTTCATTAGAGTGGAATCAAAGGACTGTTGATGGCAAATGACCTTCCTTTGACTTTTCTCTTTAGTACAGCCTTTCAACAAAACAGAACATTGCCATCTCTGTGGTTCTTCCAGCCTCACTGTGGATTTTGAGCCACTCAGAACCAATCATTAGAATAAACCCAATCAGTCTTTATAATGGCATTCATATCCAGTGAACCCATAATGTGTAGTAAATAGCAATGACTTCATAATGGCAGCCTGTGGTTTATTCCCCCAATAATGTAGACTGGATGTAACCATATCTATTTTTTGTACTTTTTTGGCTGAAGTGCATGATAGAAGCAATTACCAACAATATCTCCAGGGGACAAGAGATGACTGCACAATCAGGATCTGAAGGCAACGCCCTCATAAAACAGACAGGCAACAACTTACGGGATATTAATGCATTTTACACTATAAAACCAAATGTTTAAGTTCTGAACATATGCAAAACACTTTTTTGTAACACTTTTTATACATGTCACAGTGTTTAGACTCAGTTTTAAAGTGTATTCAACAAATCTGAAAAACCTTGATTGCAACATCAAATAAACATCAAGGTTTTGAATGAGAACACCTATTTTCAAAAATCATCCCCAGGCATTTAGCTTTTACACACTGGTGTTTAGACTATAAACATGTCAAATCGTCCACAGTTGTACAGTGTACGTCCCTCAGTATATGCACAAGGAGTATACAAGGTTATACTTCCATATGAGGGTTTTGCTTCACAGCAAGTACTATGCCCTTTCATCAGTGACGTTGACATTCTCAGTGTACCTAATTGACTGCATCTCAATAATACACGAGGCTTCCTCACTCTCAGCTTGACTCTACACGTTATTCATTGTGAGGTTCACAAGGGGTATCTTCTTCTTTTTTTTTTTAAATTTGGCATCTCCAATCCCACCCGAATCTGGAATGTCCAATTGGGGAACTATGTACAAGGGTTTCACATATGCGACCCCCTGTTGCCAACTCAGGAGAGTGAAGACAGCTCGCGACTCTCCTCCGAAGCACGCGCCTGTCAGCCACCGCTTCTTATACACTCATTGGTTGAATCGTCGCAAGTTCAGAATGAGGGCGGAGGATACCCGAACATGAACAAGCTTAGAGTCTTCCTGACGAGCGCCCGTCTGGCCAACAGGAGGCGCCTAAGGAACGAACAAAGCAACTTATATCACCCTTCCCGGCAGACTCTTCCCAATTTGCATCCCTGTAGCACATTGGCCAATTGCGCGCCACAAGGGGTATCTTCAACACGAATAACAGTTAGTCAAAGTTAGGCTTTCCCACAGAGCTACAGTACCATTACAAATAAAAATGAAACACATGATGGGACCTCAGATAAAAAAGCATAAAAATGTTTTTTACTTGTCTTCATTCACAGGGTTCAATAATATCAATCTTCGAACCATCCTTAACAACCGGAAGGTCTGTTATGAGGCCTAAGTGAATGAATATTAAAAACAAATGGTGCAATGATACAGGAACTTTATTGCAGAAATGTCTGGTATTAGAGAAAATAAAAATGATGCTTTGTATTGAGATTCTGCAATCAGAAAACGTAAAGTCTATAAATACCTTTAAAGGTGTCCAAACTAGGATACTATGGTTGACATTGTTTCAATGAAAGGTTTTTATTATTACTATTTTAATACCCAGCTTGGAGAAATATAACAAAATAATTTTATTTCTACCCTGCATATGATACAAAACACTGGTGTAGAGCTGAGAGCATGATGTCCAGATTCTCCAGGCAGTGCATGCTAATCAGAAGTCTGCCACAGCTTCGAGAGCTTCTCTAAGCAGATGCACTGTTAAAAGGTTCCGTTACAGACTAACCGGGCAAAACACTTGGAAGTCGAGGGTATGATTCCGCCAGTTCTGCCAGGAAGAACACTGAGTACCCGCTAAGACTATCAAGGCAGAATTTCTTTCCACAGATTAAAGGAGGCAATTGCAAAAACAAAGACCCCATCCCTCTCTTACACTAAAACTCACACACACCATGAAAAAACAGCAACTTTATAAAGATATTAAAATATGACTGAAACAACTGCTAAGACATTTCACACCATTTATTAAAACCAAGAACAGGGCTCTGCAATTTTTTTTTTCATAAGCACTCAGCTGTCAATACAGCTGTCTAATAGCCCAAGAACACATGGCAGTGTAAAGATTCAGAAAACCTGACTGCTACTTTTACCACACAATAAAACCAGGTCCAAAATGGTGAGATAAAGCTGGCATCTCAATCTTAAAACAGAAAACATCCTTTGTTTTCCTTGTGGTTCATGGATTTCATGCAGCAGAAACTTTGACCTGGACAAATTTCACCAGTCAGCAGTAATTACAAGAACAAAACACATTAAAATTCCCCATAATTCGCTGAAAGTCTTTGTCTTATGAAATTAATCACAGACACCATCTGGATTTAACAATATTTGTAAATCAGGTTTGGTTATGACGTAAGGAACATTCTTGTACTTCTCAGTTCATTATTGAATCCTGATTGTGCCAATGCAAACATTGGCACACGGGTCTGTGGAACCGGGGTGAACTGACCACAGTGGCATCAATGATGTATAAATTCTGGCATACCCATATCACACAACAGATTAGCAACTCTTCTGCCTGATTATGTGCTTGTAACCTGTGATGCAAAAAAGCAAAATGCGTCACCTAGCACAAAGGCTGCATAACAAATATGAGCATACAAATGTAAATTTTAGAATGTAAAGTAAACAAGTAATGATCAAATATTTCCCCCAAAATAATCCCTCTTAATGGGGATTCCATTGGCCTGTTGATTAACAAGGTTCCGTGTTATTAATTCCTGTGGGTGGATAGGTGTAGAGGTTAAACTGGGTTTCAGTGCCTTAGTACAAATTTAAATCTTTTAAATTTAAGCAAAATACTCAGTGCGTATGTGAAACTCTTTCTGAAATATGATGCTGGGAATTAGACAAAAGGCTGTTGATATTGTGTATTTTTACATTTTCCAGCATCATCATCCTAAAATAGCCTCTCACGGAGTGACTACATGTACGGGTACATGGGTAAGCAGTAAGCAGCGCTCAGCAACACCTGCTCAATTACTGTAGAAATTAAGGATTACCAACCAGCGTTGTGTTATAGATTACTCTGAGCTTTCTCCAAATTTATCTTCTGAAAACACAATCTTTTCTTCTTGAGAACACAATCTGTTTTAAAAGCCATCTCAATAAGATGTACTTGACATTGGCTTGTATTTGTTAACAGCAGACAGAAGAAAACTACCTCTTCAACAACTGCAAGTCCAAAAAGCAAGACAGAAAGTCTGTCGGGCCTCAATTATTGACAATAGCTGAAAATGTTATCCACTCTCACTGATCGAAGAGTCAAAAACTAACAAGGAAAGCACACTCAAGGAGCTCCAAAATGCGATTTAGGGAGTCCAGTCAGATAATTCAGATACTAATTCACCCTTCATCTTCTCCCTTCAGCTGTGCTTTTGGAATGCCAGTGAAACATTGGGTCAATACTCTTCTGTTTGCATTTTTGTAGATATTGTTGGGTTTGGTTAGTTTTTCCATTGATAACAGCAATTTCTGGTAGTAGACTAAGAAAGAGCAAACATACTGTAACAAACCATAAGTGCGAAAAATGCCACAAAATCTATATTGAGGATGGTTTCCAAAATTTCTTTTTCCATAATTTAGCATTTTGAGCTGTGACAGGAAAGAGAATTTGAACATTTGGGCAATCAAGTCTGCTTTAGCTCCTGTTGCAATGCTTTTGAAGAAAGCAGTTTGGTATTTTTGTGGTAGGGGGTGGGGAGTGAGGGGTAGGGGAATACAGTCTTATTGGCTTAAAGGACATACATTTTACAATTCTAGGTATGATAATAAGACCTAGGTATGCAAGCAATACAAGTATAACCATTCTGAAGAGAAGCCATCAACAAGCAATATTTATTATTTATTATTAAAAAACAAAAGTGCTAGAGGCATTGCTCAGTTTCAAGAAATGCAGCTCAGTACATCATTAAGAACAGAGTAATGTACAACATATATATCTTTCATTGCAGCAGAAACATGCCATATCGCATCTCAAAACAGCATTTCCAATGATCCTTCATGACAGCAAAATACAATTTGGTATATTGTATCAGTTTCATTGGTGACATTAATTCCTCTGTGCTGCAGTTTACAGCAATGGTCGAAAGGGAGCCTGCAGAATGTGAAATATTTGCCCGCATGCATGGGTTTTTTTTGTTTTTTTTTTTGGATAGCAATGATAACAATTCGCAAGTATAAAGGCCGTACAGTTCCTCCAGACAGCAAGCATGGCACTGGAGACAACATTCAGT
The DNA here is from genome assembly GCA_029692085.1 of Gymnothorax javanicus. Classification (NCBI taxonomy): domain Eukaryota; kingdom Metazoa; phylum Chordata; class Actinopteri; order Anguilliformes; family Muraenidae; genus Gymnothorax; species Gymnothorax javanicus. The sequence goes on from CM056198.1 coordinate 101,763,838, forward strand.
GCCATTCTAACAAACACAAAATTACAAGCCATTAAATGAAACAACTGATTGTTCCATTGTCTCTCTCTCTCTCTCTCTCTCTCTCTCTCCCCCCCTCCCCCAAGTATTTTGACGTTTAGGCATTTGTGACAGAAGAATAAGATAATGAAATGCCACTTTCATTTCCACGCAGGTGAAGTAGTAAGTCTATGCTACGTCAAGTTCATATTCCAAATTAAAACAAATACAAAAAATAGACACTGCCACTTTAAATCGTCCGTAAGGAAACAAAAAACCAGGCGGGAGGAGACATACAGTGCGGGTTATTAATAATAACTCACAATGAAACGCAATCGGTCACAAAATGTATCTTACCGTCAGAGGTATACAGATCACTGACATTTTCCCATGCGCGTTCCACTATAATTAATGCAGCTCAAAATTGGCCCATATCTTTAACTGAGCTCATAACGCTTCCCATTTGATAGGCGGCATCCCCCTGCATCAAGATGATACCCACATTACAATTACTTTCCAGTAGCGTAACTAGCCAAATCAACTCTAGCATTCCTTCCACCAGCCGTTTATACAGTCAGTGTCACGAAATGAACAGGTTTAAGATAATCAGGGATGAAAGCATTGTTCTGGAAGAAATAAATAAATCCCATATCGATGCCGGATTATAAATTTCGTCCCCCTTCGCTCAGGTTCTCTCACCGTCTCTGCAGCAAACCCTGTGCGCTGACCGAATACGGGGCGGGTACCGTCTACCGACGTCATCAATGATATTCATTGCAGGGTGCAAGTCTATGCAGTTAGTCAGTTTCCAGGAAGAATCGCATGCAGTGATGCATACGCAAAATTAGCAAATTTATTTGCCTACTCTGGAGTGCCTCTTTGAGATCCCGTCAGTTATTTGACAGGATCTATTCATTTTGGCGTTTGTGGCAGTGAAATTGAATTATCACGAAGACTTCAAAATGCTAGTTATAAATACCACTGAAGGAGCATATTATCCCAAAAGTATTGTTTTGTCATTGAAAGGTATTTTTATTTTATTATTATTGTGATTTCTTTACTTGGTGCTACCCCAGAATAGTCTGACAAATACACAGTGATTCCACTGACTGATATACTGAAAGCCATGGTTTCAATATATAGCAACCGATAGCAACAGGCGCTACAACTACCCTGGCATCTAACAATGAATGGAGATGTCTGTCTGTCTGTTAGTCAGTCAGTCCGTCTATACGTAGCCTATGTACAGCAGTGGGCAGTGATGATTATACACCACCAATTTTGTCGAAAAGGGGTCCCAATATATTACTTCTCTCTAATTTTTTGTGAAAATGAATTGAAAAATACTATTGAAGGCAATGAGAAAAAGACATTCTCACAAGTACTTGAGGTAAAAATATGGGTAATAAACAAAAGCACTGAAAACGTCAATTTTTTAATAACAATTGAAAAGTGTCGCAAATTGTATTTTTTGACTTTTGCATAGTCTGAATGCATGTTTGAAGGTTCATTCCATGATTATTGATACTGAAAAATTTGTTCTTACTTCTTTAAGGCAACATATTCAACAAAATTACTTGATGATCAGTCGTTCCAGTATAGAAGTTGAGATAATTCCCACCAAAATGGGAATTCTTGGCCGAAACCGAAAATAAGAAAACATTTCGCCGAATGCTGGTATTTTTTCATTTATTTGCCAATAAGTACCATTGCATGAAATAAATAATTTTTTTTATGCTTTTCTCACAGTCATTGTGTCAATGAATTGTTTCCTCCTTTGTTCAAGCAACCGGCATGTCTTGAAGAAGTACTGTCTCCTTACTTGGTTTGACGTCTTGCGTGCTGCCCCCTTCCAGATCTATTTGTGTGCCCTACTCTCTTGTGTTCCTGTGGTGTGCCCAACCTTACTTTGTGTCCAGCAAAGTTGGTGGATTGTCCCTAGTTATATGCTCTTCAGCATCCAGTCTTCTTTCTCGTAAAAGTTTATCATCTTGGGAAATTATCATCTCAGAATATTCCATCAATTTCCAGACTCTGGCTGTCTCCACGCACTAGCACTCATGGGCACTTAATAACACCTACATATTCAGCTTGTCGTAGTGAGTCCAGGATGAACTGACTGTCTGTGTCCCTCCCTCAGACCTGAACAATCTCATCGACTTGGCCTCAGAATAGATGTCCAGCTGCAAGAGAGGCTGCTGAATCAGTGGACAAGGTTACAGGCATCTGCCCTGCCCATGTGCTAAGATGCATGCCCGGAGCCACGCCCCACCTGGCTCCCTCGGTACCTATGGCCGTCGACCAGGCCCGGCTTCACAAGCTCCCCCCAAAAAAATTTGTTGCAGTGGACATATTTTGTGCATTTGAGAAAACGATATGTAAACAGTGATATAATTTGTATGTGTAGATAAAGTTTTTGTAGCTGTTTTCAGTATGTACAATTAAAATTTGTGCAGAAATATGTGCCAGGTTTCACAAGGTCTGTGAGATGAACATGCATTTTCACATCGGAAATTTGCGACAGTGAAGTCACAAGCTCACAAATCACAAGCACAAATTTTGACCCAAATGTGACACCAGAGGCGGACAAGCCAATCAGCACGTTCCCACTGACAATCCAATCAGAGGACATCTAGCTGTTCTTTCAGGGAGCAGAAGATTCTGGCGAGTTCCTGAGAGGAAAACAAGCCTTAATGGTGCCCTCTTGTCTTTTTGGTCTGCTAGCTGAAACAATTAAAATGCCAAAATGTTGTTCTGTGACTACATACACCAGGAAAAGTGGAAAAATCCAAAACTCTTTTTTTTTTTAGGGTTTTAGTCCATTTAATTTTCTGCATTTTCATTCAAGTGCCAGCAGTTGATAACTGTTTGAAACCCCCAGTTTGTGTCACTGACATGGAGCGAAAGCGTAACCCTTGTAGCCTGATTTACATTAAGGCCAAATAGCCTCATCCAGCTGCAGGGCACCATCTGTCACGCATGTGTAGCCCCAGATAATGCCAGGGATGAAACATGGGGATTGCCCTCACGTGGGATAAGAAGGGAAAAAGCCCTCACGTGCCCTCTGTTCTCCACCAAGAGAATAGGTTAGTGACTGAAGGGGTGAAAAATCCAGGGCAAGAGCACAGACTTTAGTCAGCCAAGCACTGTGCATTTGAGTTACAATATGACTTTCAGCATCAGAGCGACATCTTTAAGTCCTCATTGTATCAGTTTGAAAGACTATACAGTCACATGCCACTTTAGATTCATCGAGCTATAAATGCATCTCTGCCTGCCAGTCAGTTTCTGTATTTACGTACAACCATGTTTCCACCCAAAAGTACCCAGTCCCAATAACTACTTTTTAAGGAACTAAGACGTTCCTTCAAACCATTGTTGACTGCGTTTCCACCACAGTGTAAAGACCAGCGAAGATCAGGCAAATTAGGCCGCTGACATGAGAACGTGATGTTTACATTTTGTGTCATGCTCTGCATAGAGGCTCAATAAGGCCTGGGCTTTGCTGTCAGTCCATCTGTCATATGCTGTCTTCTGAAGCTTCATGTTGATATGTCGCAGCACAGCAAACAAAAAAAAACAAAATCAAGCTGGTTTGCAAGTTTTTTAAAAATTACATTTTAAATAATATGCAGCAAGTAGCCAATCAATCAGAAACATTCAGTGCTGGAAGGCCCACCTCCAAAGTTCCTGTACTCTTGGAAAGTACAACCCTACAACCAGGGAATTTTGAGGGGTGTAATAATCTCCCTGGAACTTGATTTCAACTTTGGTTCCTGTGGTGTAAACATGAGCAGTGGAATACTGTCTTCATAAGGTTCCTTGTCGGTGGGGAAAGTACCTGCCATCATAATGTGGCTTTTGTCTGTGTGTGTGTCTGCATGCATGTATGTATGTATGTATGCCCATTGCTCTTCTTGACAACTGTATATCTGACTGACTTCATGCTTAGCAGGTGTATTGCTGAGGACCTGATGGAGTGCAGTGTCGATTGTGAAGTCGTTTGGTCAAGCGGTTCATGAAGGCTCTCAAGAAAGCTGCTAGCAGCAATACTATGGGGAGGCATTTCATTTCAAACCTCACCCAAACTGCACACCACCGATCCAGTTACCAGACAGCGACCACCCGAACTGCACGCTTCCTTTCCAAGTCCCAGACATCATCTATCCTGTCATCCTGTGCTGCCACCTAGTGAACATCATGTGCAACCAACTCAACAGCATACAGTGACCCAATGGGAGACTCATATGAACTTCTTTTGCCACTAGGCTGTGTGATGGCAGTATGAGCAACTAAGGTATATGAAAGATGGAGGGATCCGATATTACCAAATTTGATCCGCAACGCGTTAAACGGTAGGCCGACAGAGAACTATTTTCCATACAAATTCGAAAGACTGCCAACTATGTGCTGGGTATCATTGCAAATAGAGAGAAAAAAAAACTTTAAAACTATACTAACTCTGTCATTTAGTTCTGAATAGAATCCGTGCAGTAAGCATCTGATCAGAAAATGATCCGCTATTCCCAAAGCTACTGTATAGACTGTCATTGAACAGTGCAATAAGAACAGAAAAAATATAGATTTATGGTCATGAGATGGCTATAACTCGTCCCACAATTTACATGATTTGTGACTCGTTCCCTCAATTTAATTCACTGGTACCCGCAAGTGTTTCCACGAGGATCTCTTGATGCAGACTTGCTCCCCGTTAAATGGACAGCCAGGTAGGCAGTTAGCCATCATTTGAGATAGAGAATTGAAGCTCAAAGTATCTTTTGGAGTTTCTTTGCCAGTGCTCTGCATAAAGATTGGGAGTTTCAGACCTTCAAATAGCCAGGGGTGTTAGGAATGCTTGGTTCACTTTTATACAAAAGCACCAAATATCGCCCATATATTACTCACATCATGCCTTTTCAATTTTTGCCGGGAGCCAAGACCGGGGTTGCCAGGGGCTGCCACAATGCAAGGTCACATATGGCCACCACTAAGGCTTGAAGTGGCAAAATCAGGATAATAACATAATTTTCATCAAGTTAGATTCCTTTCTTGCAGACAATGTTGTAGAATTAACACATCAGAATTAACACATGAACAGAGCGAGCAGATGATCTCTCTCAAGTCACAGTTGTGGTGTTGGACATGGCAGCAGTTGTCCACATGGTATTACCCACAAAAGCAAAAACCCTCAATGAGTATGAAACACTACATATTATCCCATTTTTGAAAGCTCAAATAAAAAGTGGTACCCAACATATTGATGCTGTATGTGGTTATCCCGAGGAAAATAACCTGAAGCCACAGGCACAACGTCTTGGGACAGGTGCTCGAACAAGAATTGGTTATGACAGTACAAAAATTCCAAATTACTGGAAAGGAAAAATGGTAAATGGTAAAAACAAGCAGGAACTTTTCTTGATCTTTAGCACTTCCATAGTTAACTCCTCCTCAGTACTTACCATGACAGGGTGCTTTCCAGTAATTCATGTGAATTAGAGGATCTGCTGCCATGTAACCATACTGAGGCTGACACCTTTGTTCACTTAGCACAGGCAGCAAAAGAGGGACACACAGCAGCATACATGTGTAGTGTTGATAGTGATATTGTAGTATTGCCTGTACATCATTTCATTACCATTGGCCTCACAGAACTTTGGATACGCTTCAGCACTGAAACAAGTATTGTGATATTGCAATTCATCACATATGTTAAAATCTTGGACAAGCAACATGTTTGGCATTTCCCCAATTCCATAGCCTTACTGGCTGTGATACTATGTCACACTTTCTTGAGTAGGGCAAGAAGTCAGCTAGGGCTGCTTGGAATTGCCCTCCAAACCTCACTGAAACACCAGTGGCTCTGACAGATGATCCCAACCTCATTAGTATGGAGCCTCATATGCAGAGAATTGAATGCTTTGTTAAAAGATGCAACGCAGCTGTAAAAGAAGCATGGTATCAGTTATTTACAACAGGACGCAGATCTTTGGAGAACATTCCACTTACCCAAGCTGCATTGTGAAGCTTGTGAATCATGTGAAGCGGGCAACTGCGCCTATGCAAAATATCCCTGACTTCAGTGGTTGAGGCTGGCAGAAAGCTGACAGAGGTGAATGGAAACCACTATGGAGTGCTCTTGCATACGCTTCAACTGGCTGTTCTATATTCTTGCGGTGTGGTTGTGTTAAGTCATGCGCAGGAAGGTGCAAGTTTAACTCAGCTGGTGTGAGATGCACTAGCCTCAGTAAGTGTGAAGGAGGCTGGAACAATAACGGTGGTGAAGGTGACTTGGTTATGGGTCTCCAAAGAGAACGTTGTAATATGCAAGTAGGTTTTGGGAAGTGAATTTTAGTTGTACATGTATGACCCCAATTCAAAAAAGTTGGGATGCTGGGTAAAATGTAAATAAAATCAGAATGCAATGATTTGCAAATCTCATAAACTGACATTTTATTCACAATAGAACATAGACAACATATCCGATGTTGAAAGTGAGACATTTCACCATTTCATGAAAAATATTAGTTCATTTTGAATTTGATGGCAGCAGCACATCTTAAAAAAGCTGAGACAGGGCCATGTTTACTATTGTTTAGTATCCCCTCCATTTTTAACGGTCTGTAAATGTCTGCAAAGTGAGGAGACCAATTGCTAGAGTTTTGGGAAAGGAATGTTGTCCTACACTTGTCAGATGTAGGATTCTAGATCAACAGTCCAGTTTCTTCTTTTCCAGATTTTTTGTTTTATGTTGCGCCGAATGTTTTCCATTGGTGCCACTCATACTCTTCTACTGCAAATCCATGCTGTTGTGATGGATGTAGTATGTGGTTTGGTGTTGAATCGCCGAAATATGCAAGGCCTCCCCTGAAAGAGACGGTGTCTGGATGGGAGCATATGTTGTTGTAAAACCTCTTTATACCTTTGAGCACTGACAATGCCTTTCCACATGTGTAAGCTCCCCACGCCATAGGCACCAATACAACCCAATACTGTCAGAGATGTAGGCTTTTGAACTGTGTGCTGATAACAAGTTGGACGGTCCCTCTCCTCTTTAGACCGCACGACACAGTGTCCCTGGTTTTCAAAAAGAATTTCAAATTTTGATTAATCTGACCACAAAACAGTTTTCCATTTTGTCTCAGTCCATTTTAAATGAACTTTGGCCCAGAGAAGGCGGTGGCGTTTCTGGATCGTGTTAACATATGGCTTCTTCTTTGCATGATACAGCTTGCATTTGCAGATTGCACGGTGAACTGTGTTTACAGACTGATCTCTGGGAGTGTTCCTGAGCCCATGCAGCATATTCCAGTGCAGAGTCATGCCTGTATTTAATGCAGTGCCGCTTGAGGGCCTGAAGATCACGAGCATCCAATATTGAGCTTCGGACTTGTCTCTTGCGCAGAGATATTTCTCCAGATTTTCTGAATCTTTTGATGATATTATGTACTGCAGATTCAAAGTCTTTGCAATTTTACATTGAGGAACATTTTTCTGAAATTGTTCCACAATTTTTAGACACAGTTTTTTGCAGATTGGTGAATCTCTGTCCATCTTTACTTCTGAGAGACTCTGCCTCTCTAAACTGCTCTTTTTATACCCAGTCATGTTACTGACCTGTTGCCAATTAACATAATTAGTTGCAAAATCCTCCTACAGCTGTTTTTTTATTAGTACCACTTACTTTTCCAGCCTTTTGTTGCCCCTATTTCAACTTTTTTGAGATACTTTGCTGCCATCCAATGCAAAATGAGCCAATATTTTTCATAAATGGCAAAATGTCTCACTTTCAACATCTGATATGTTGTCTATGTTCTATTGTGACTAAAATGTGGGTTTATGAGATTTGCAAATCATAGCATTCTGGTTTTATTTACAATTTACACAGCATCCCAACTGTTGGGGTTGTACAAAAAGCAAGAATACGAAAACATTTTACTTTCAAAATTACGGCAGTTGGTCTCCTTAGTTCCCCAACGCTTAGAGAATGTTGATTGAAGAAGACGTGATGCAACATTTTCGTAAACATGCCCCTGTGCCAACTTATCTGCAACGTTGCTAGAGTCAAATTCAAAATGAGCACATATTTTCCATAAAACAATAAAATATCTGTTTCAACATCTGATATATTGTTTTTGTACTATTTTGAAATGAACATAAAGCTCAAATGATTTGAAAATCATTGCATTCTGTTTTTATTTACATTTTAAACAGTGTCCCAACTTTTTTTGAAATGGGATTGTAGAATGTTACTCAGTAATTCCAATTACAACAATATGTACTCTTCTACTCTGGAGGGATATTGGCACTGCTCTCACCTCGCCTTGAAGCACATTATATCTCCAAACTTGATCCCATTTAGGTTTTCTAATTACCAACTAAGGGTTTATTTGTTCTGTTGCCAGGATCAGTCCGTATCCATTTCCCCTCAGCTTGCTTTATAGTTTGAAGAGGAGAAGGCAACCCAGGCACTCACATGTGAAAAACGGAAGGAAAGATAGTTTAAAAGCCTTTATTATCGAGGCTAGAACATTAAAAAAGCCAACATGTTTTGACCACAATGGGTCTTCATCAGGGCTTCAAACAGAGGCAATGGGTGTGGTCTCACCTGTATACCATACACAGCCAATGAGAAGAAGTCATCTGACTCGACACCTGACAGGCAGGTAAGCAGAAACGTATGCATACAACAACAAATAAAAAATAAAAATAAAAATAAAAAATAAAATATAAAAATAAAAAATAAAAAATAAAAAACACAGAGAGAACAGTCCGTCTGTGTAAAGAAGTAATTATAACAGGCATCACAAAAAACAAGTAAAATCAATGTCCTCATTTAGGCAAGGATGGTGCAGCGCACTATCCCGCCAATCCCATCCTTTTTTTGTCACTACTTACAGTACACATGCAGAAAAAATCAAACGGATCATTAAAAGAAACTGGTCCATTATTGAGAGTGACACACTTCTCAGTAGAGTTTTTCTTGAACCTCCTGTTATGTCCTTTAGATGCGCCCCCAGTCTTAGGGATATACCTATGCAGTCCTATCTTCCACCAGACAAAAAAGGCACTTGGCTGACTAAACCAGCCGGTACTTTTAAATGTATGCATTGCCCCCATGGTGATAATGTGTTGCAGACCAAAAGTTTTGTTGATCGTCATACCAACAAAGTGTATAAACAGAGGGATTTTATTAATTGCAATACTACGTTTGTCATATATCGCCTATCTTGCCCGTGTGTGGAGGGTTACTTTTACATCGGTCGCACTAAAAGACGCCTGAGGGATCACCTTGCTAAGCATAAATACGCGATTCGCATTAAGAACTGTGATTACCATATGGCGAGGCATTTTAGCCAGGTTCATAATGCCAATGACTGTCTATTGCGTATTGAGGGCATTGAACATATTGGATCTTTGGTCAGGGGTGGTGACAGAATCCAGAAACTTAATCAAAGGGAGGTTTTCTGGATTCATCGCTTAGGTGCACTGCACTATCCTGGCCTAAATGAGGACATTGATTTTACTTGTTTTTTGTGATGCCTGTTATAATTACTTGTATACACAGACGGACTGTTCTCTCTGTTTTTTCATCTCCTGTGGACATGTATTGTTATTGTTATCATATGTATGAATATGTCTGTATATTGTATGAATATATATGTATGTGATTTTTATATATATGTATGTGCACATGTGTATGCATGTCTATGTACGTGGATATGTGTATATATTTGTTGTTGTATGCATACGTTTCTGCTTACCTACCTGTCAGGTGTCGGGTCAGATGACTTCTTCTCATTGGCTGTGTATGGTATATAGGTGAGACCACACCCATTGCCTCTGTTTGAAGCCCTGATGAAAACCCATTGTGGTCGAAACATGTTGGCTTTTTTAATGTTCTAGCCACTATAATAAAGGCTTTTTAACTATCTTTCCTTCCGTTTTTCACATGTGAGTGCCAGTATTGCCTTCTCCTCTTCGAATTATTATTTTCCCCCGTTTTCCAAGAGCACCCAACGCACTTTTTATATTTACTCTTATTTTTAAGAGCTACCGGTCTTCTCTGCTTTTTCTGTGCTTTATAGTTTATTTTATATAATTATCTAGCATTTGCACATTTATGGTGACATAAAATGTCAATGTCTTCCGAAGCTTCTTAATTCCTGCAGCTCACCAAACGGAATATTTCTGCGTCCATGTCCGATCGGCTTGATACCCCTTAGAAAACGTTTATAATGATACTATAAATGATTATAATGATATATAATTATAATATATAAGTGACACTATCGTTAACTCCTAGAAGAGCTGTTTGTGACTCTTACCGCCTGTGGTCGTGCTAATGGCAAATGCATGTATGTCACCCAAGGCACAATGTCTTCAAAAACAAAATCCCACAAGGCGATGGCTGACTCAGAATGGATTTCGCGCCTGCGGAAGTTTGCCAGCTCCCAGGCAGAAGAGGTGGTATGACCTCTATCAAAGGTTATGAGCATATTCATGGTGTATTTTGGTTAATTATTATTTACTCTTGCAGTACAGTTTACTCATAACTTTTTATAAAATACCATAAAAGGCTAGGTTCCTATGAGGTAACTTCACATGATTATTGATAAACGTTACATGTTTGTAATTTTCCTAGAAGTTAATAAGAATGTAATATGCAAAAAAACTTTCATTATATATCTGTAATTACTCAAATGAAAATCACGATTCAATTCATGTTCAATTCAGTCAAATGCACAACTTTGTTTTTAGGTAGAAAAATGTCCAATGCAGACTCGTGGACAGAGGTTCTTGTTTGGCCAAGCGACGACCTGTGCGTGTGGATTCCACATGCAGAAGGTATTAATGATCAATTAAAGACTCAAGTAGTTTGTGTGTGAATCACAAAATGAACAAATGAATAACTTATCTACTTTGCTATGGAAGAGCAGCCAACCAAAGAAAGTATTGTTCAAGGTCTCTCAGGGCAACAGACGGCCTCAGTAGGTGTTGTCCAGAGCACCGCCGGGGAACAGACGGCTGCAGTGGGCGTGGTCCAGAGCTCGGCCAGGGAACAGACGGCCTCAGTGGGACGAGTGCTGGAAGCGGCGGGCCACAAGCAGAGACCATCATTGAATTTGTCAATGGTATTTGGACAATCATTGATTAATTTTCTGTGAACAAATTTACATTTTGTTCACCAAATGATAGTTTGATAGTATAGTCTTCTCATGACATGGCCCTGTGCTTCATTTCCTTTCAGTTTTCCAAGCCAAGATTTGGTGGTGCTCATGTTGCTGCTGCAAAACCAAACCTTAGTACTGCCAGGAAAATAACCAAGGTAAATAGAGATCAAATAACAACTGTTTAAAATGCGTTATTAATACTAGTTACTCTGACTAAATGCTTTACAGACCCAGGTCACCAACACCACTGGAAGCACCAATTCTTCGGCCAGCATTGCAGTCTCAGTAAGTGATGATATTACTCACTTTTTAAATGCAATTTAAGTATTTATATTTCTCCACTGGATTTTTTCAAAGATTTTTTAAGAGTATTAAAAGCACTTGAATCAGAAATCACAGTGAGTGATAATGTTTTATTGAGAGCTGCTGTATGAATTTCCGACTAGAGATTTGATTGCGTTGTTAATGTTATGAAGTTTTTTAACAAATGTGAGCTTATTTCTTGCCATGTTTCTTCAGGCTCCAGCCCCTCAGACTGATGCTCCAGCCTCAGTGCCTGTCCTCAGTCCCGCGGCAGAGGGTGTTGCTGTGTCAGTAAGTCATTCAAGGCATCTCTTGGTTTTATACTGTGGAGAGCATCAGCAGTGTTTTTTGTCGATATTATGTTAATGCATTGCTTTATTGGTGCAAAGACTGCTGACTCCGGGACTGCGACACTTCGAGCTGCAACACCTCAGTTGCCCCATTTGTGGGCTGAGGGATTACCACCTGAGGACCACAAGTGGGTTGCGAAGACCTTACTGAAGTTGGGGCCAAAGGGCACACCAGAGCTTCAAGACCACTTGAAGCTGTGGGACTTCCCACCTCAGCCAAGTCATCTCTACAAGCAGGCTCCTGCTCCAGACTGCTTCTTTGATCCGGGCTGGCTGCAAGTATCTCCACCCTGGTGATCATGACATCCACCACAGCTCCTGGCTCAGGCACATCCACCACGGCTCCCAGCAGACCAACTCTGGTTTGCTGCACGTCCACAGTGACTACCAGCACATCCACCATGGCTCATGGTAGGGCTGAACAATTAATATAAACATTATTGAAATTGCAGTATGGCCAAGTGCAATAATGAAATCACAGAGGCTGTAATTTTTTGATAAATCTAAAATGTGTGACAAAACAACATTATAATGAATCACTGTTGCGATGCAGAGATGCAGTGGCCTACCAATCTTGTTCTCCAGATGCTTTTTTTGTTACAGAACCCAATAAATATCACATCATCATGATTTCAGTAGTTTTTTCGGGAAAATGAAAATTCTTAACAAAAAACCTTGGATCATATTGCAATTTTAATGTTTGTCAAAATAATTCTCAAATGATTTTTTTAAACTATATTGTGCAGCCATGGCTTCCGGCACATCTGCAGTGGCCTTTAGTATTTCATCCTCTGAGGCTGGAGTTGGTGTGCAAGCTGAAGATATGGTAAGTGTCAGTGTGATCAATTTATAATATGCGGGTGTGTACCTAGCTCTTCACAATATTTTGAGTACATATGCACACATTTTTATCCCCCCCGGCATAAAATGCGGGGGGATATAGGCATTGCCTCATCCATCTGTCTGTCCGTCCGTCCGTAATCATTTTGTTTCCGGAGCAGAACTCGGAAACTATGCAAGATATCAACACCAAACTTTGTACATGTATTCTATGTATAGTCTAGATGTGCCTTTTGCTACTTTGGAAACTTCAGGATTATTATTTTTGCCATTTCCATGGAAATGAATCTGGACTTAGTGCACATCAGGCCTATTTCGTTTCCGGAGCAGAACTCAAAAACCGTTCAATATATCTTACTTGCATGTGTATTACTCACATACTGAAGTGGTGCCTTTTGATATTTTCAGATTTCTGAAAATCTTTTTTTGTTTCATTTCCATGGAAACCAGTTGCATTTGGACTCTGTACAGAGATAAGTTCATTTCCAGAGCACAACTCAAAAACCGTTCATTATATCTTTCTGAAACTTTGCATGTGTGTTACCCACATACTGAAGTGGTGCCTTTTGATATTTTCAGATTTCTGAAAATCTTATTTTTTTCATTTCCATGGAAACGAGTTGGATTTGGACTCTGTACAGAGGTAGGTTTGTTTCCGGAGCACAACTCAAAAACCGTTCAATATATCATACTGAAACTTTGCATGTGTATTAGCCACATACTGAAGTGGTCCCTTTTGATATTTTCAGATTTCTGAAAAAAAAAATTTTTTCGTTTCCATGGAAACGAGTTGGATTTGGACTCTGTACAGAGAGTTATCTTTCTGAAACTTTGTATGTGCTTTACCCAAGTACTGATGTGGTGCCTTTTCATATTTTCAAATTTCTAAAATTTTTTTTTTTTCCTTTCCATGGAAGTGAGATGGATTTGGACTCAGTCGCAGGGATAGGTTTGTTTCCGGAGCAGAACTAAAACACTGTTCACTAATGACTCTTGTTTTATTATTGCCTTGTCAACATGTGGTTCATAGTCTTTGGTAGATGTTGCCAGTACATACTTCCAGATAATTCCAGAGGAAAATCACCTCAACATTCTTGTTTGAATTTCTTTGAAGGTGTAGGATTGACATGACTTTTGCAAATAATCAGGGGCTGGGGGGATATGTCATCTTCTGATGACTCTTGTTCTACATTCAGAGCATCTGTAAAGTGTCATTAAAGGTCGGGTCAGAGAAAGTTTTCACTGGCAGGGCTATTTTCTAAGGCGTTTCATCCTTTGTGTAGGCTGTTGATGACCAAAATGTTCCCGGATACCAGCACGTGGACAGGCTTGCTGAGTACTTGGTGGAGCTTCGGGACCAGACCTCTCTCTGTCTCAGCAACCAGCAGGCAAGCACAATCATAGCACTGTGGGAGAGCCTGGATGAATGGGACAAGCGGAGGTTGGTGTACGCTGCACGCCATCAGGAGAGGCTTCCGAGTGGGCGCTTCAGAACACTGAAGAAGCCCGCAGCAACGCCTGGTGTGGAGAACTCCACATGCTGCATGCTAGGTGCAAGCAGTGCACCTGCCCAGTGGCCTGACTGCTGCCGGTTGGTGGAAACCATTTTGATAAGGCTGTGCAACCTTCACTCAAGTCCACTCAGAAGAGGTAAGAGGGTTGACTCAAGATGGTCCCTCATTTTGAGGGACTATCACAAGATTAGGCAGCTTGTTGTGGGCAACTCCCTGATGATGGAGGGAACTCGGATTCAGCTGGTGGAAGTCAACCAAAACACCCTGATCCAGTGGCACAACAAGAGGCAGAAGAGGCAGGAGCTCTCTGTGCTGCTCCAGGGCGCTGCTTTGCCTGCAGCCTTCTCTATGTCTAAAGAGCCTCGTCAGGAGGCTAGAGTGCTCCCCTCTGAGCCCATGCAAGCCAGAGAGGAGCATTATTACCAGCTGCCGCAGAGCACTGCTGGTCAGGCTCAACAGAGACAGACTGACTCTCATCAGCTCCCGCGGCCCATCATGCCAAAGGGTCCTGTGAAACAGCAGTTGTTTCTGTCTCCCCCAGCACCAGGACCCATTGTCACTCCTCAGGCGCTCGCACCAGCAGGGCAAACTCTCAGTTTCATACCAGTGGTCCTTCCTTGGTCAGTCGTGCAGAGCTCCAGCCCATCACCCAGTGTCCAGGTCTCCACAGTAGAGGCTGGAGCTACTCCAAAGAGGCCACATCGAAGGACCGTTCAAGCCAACACATGCAAAAAGTGTGGACAGTTCCGCACTGCTGAAACGGGACACAGCCAGTACAGGGGTAGGGTGTATTGCCCTGTGACTGAATCAATGTCCAAAGATCAGTGGCTTGAGGCCATAAAGAAGAAGTTCCCTAAATAATGTTAAGTGTAATGCCAATAATGAATAAATGTAGACCCTGGATGAAGTGATGCCTTTCATATTTGGCATGTACACGTTACACTTCACGTATGACACCTCCAGATTTTGGTTGCCATGGCGACAGTATTGGACAATTAATATGCAAATTAGTGATAAAAAAATAGAGATTTCTTTTTGGATGCAGTACAGGCTGCAATTTTTGACTGCTTACTTTCATATTTGGTACGTACACATGATTTACTTCACTTATGACGCCTATCGATTTTGGTTGCCAAGGCAACTGTATTAGCCGAATAATATGCAAATTCACAGCAAAACATAGACATTTCCTTGTGGACGCAGTATGGGCTGCAATTTTTGACTGATTTCTTTCATATGTGGTATGTACACGCATTTTACTTTGCTGATGACACCTATCGATTTTGGTTTCCATGGCGACAGTATTGGCCGAATTATACGCGTATTAGTGGCAAAACATAGACATTTCCTTGTGGACACAGTACAGGCTGCAATTTTAGATCGATTGCTTTCATATTTGATATGGACGTGATATTTTTCACTTATAATACCTATTGATTCTGGTTGACATGGTGACAGTATTGGCCGAATAATGTACAAAAATGGGGAGAAGTGAGCTTACAGGGGCTACCCCTATGTGGTCGCAGCCGACTGGACTGTCCAGTTGTAAATAATGTTTATGGTTACATATTTTCAAATATTTTTCATTCATTTATTCTGTATTTAATGTAAATAGTTCTATGAAAAAAAAATCTGTCTTTCTATATTTTAAGTGTTCATTGTATTTTTTGTTGTTTTGTGGTCTGTTCTAATTAAATCTTTCAAACAAGTTTCTGCATTTTTTTAATTAACAAACAAAACTGGTGCGCAGCAAATGTAAAAGAGGGTGTTTTTAATTACAGCTTCTGTGAAACAGCACAATGACAACAGCAATAATAATGACAATATGAATCACAATAATTTTAATAATACAAAGTAATAATAATGGCAATGATGACAATAATGATGATTACAACTGTCAACAACATAGATGTGGTATGTGATCAGAAGTTAATTAACTTGACGCTTGGAAAAAGCACCATGCAGTGAAATGGAAAAAGAACATGCTTCAAGCAGGCACTTTCAGCTCATGGGAGGTGGTCTCTGATACGCATGTTGAGAATTTTCAGAATGAGGGTCAGCAATAGAAAGATGTGCTACCCAAGTCACACGATGAGCCTTTGGCAGTGTGCACTCTGGTCCTGCAGTAAGATGGGAGAAGAAGAAAAAGAATAATTACATGGAGATCATTCTCATAAATAAGATATGTTTGTGAGATCATTTTTTTCACGAGAAGAATATTTACATTTGTAAAAGAAGCCAAATAATCCTTGTACGCAGATAGAAATGTCTATAATGTGCAGGGACTAACTTCAAATGCATTCTTTTTTTCCATTAAAGGGGAAATAGCTCAGGGTCATTACTGGGGAACACCCTGGCTCAAATGATGTCCAAATAAGGCAATGTGCGTCACGCATTGCGTAGCTGCCACTGCCCTCCATTGAGAACAGCAAGTCCCTGGTTCAAATCCCGCCCCTGGCTCGTGAAAAACAATCGACAATTTCTAATCAGTGCGCTGGTGGCTAGAAATACACTCATTGGGCTCTAATTTCTTGGTGCAGCGCAGGGTGGCGCTGCATGGCACAGCCCACACAGTGGTAATTTCATCCAGTGCAACACCGTGCGCAGCCACTTTGGCAATTTGTTAGACGGACGTGCACCGAGATGGGTGTGGACGTAGTAGGGGAGGTGTCACATATTCATCATGACGCAGTGACAATTTTGTGGATAAAGGCTCCGCCAAAAGTGCGCAGAGAGCTCGCCACTCCAACCTGGTTTACTTTCTGTGCAGTGGTAATTTGGCTGACCGGCACACTGTGCGCACACGTCACCGAAACCTCACAGACAGGTTTCCAGAATGTCAGGCACATTTCAATGCAATTAATAATTACAGCAACCACTATTTAATGTAACTATCTGAATCAGGACATAAATTATAGTATCTATATAGATTGTTTTGATGTCAGATCAAAGGCGGTTGGCACGCATAATGGAAACTCGACCTGGCTTAATCAACGCAGCTGAGTCTGTGATGCAAACTAACTACTTCACATCTTTCTCAGCCAACCACAAACTGCTTCGCCATCAGGGAGGGCGTATATATATATATATATAATGCTTGCGTTCTATGCTCAGTAAAGCCGCTTGCACACTGGATGCGAAACAAATTTTTCGCACGCCCGATTACATTCAAAGTCAATGCAAAGACGCGAATTCACGTGTGTATTCACGTCTTTGCATTGACTTTGAATGTAATCTGTCATGCGAAAAATTTGTTTCGCGTCCAGTGTGCAAGCGGCTTAATACTACTATTATAGTCACTTAGGTTTTATCGTTTTTAGTGGGGGAAAGGAATACAGCCTGATTGCTATGATCTCGTACTCAGTTAAGATCACATATAGAAAATAAATGTGTAACGTATCTTGCATTGTTGTCAATGCATGTTAATCCCAAAATTTTAAGCAGCAACAGGATGTAATAATAGGAACACACTATCCCTCGTTTCTCTTCCCAATGATGCAGGCAGAAGCAATAAATGAGCAACCGTTGTATTTCATTCCAACTTCCTAAGTTTGAATGATCTGACATAGTTTTGTTTTGAAATTCCATTCAACTTCGCTAATTGTAATAATTTGCGAATGCCCTAGCTAGCCAGCTAACTCATATTCGTAATGCTTAATATAGACGTAAGTGGTGCAGAAAACATGCCTGAAGCAACAAAGTAAAATGCAACACTAACGCATCATGCAGACATAGGACAGAAGCTTCTTTATTCCAACACATTAAAGGTGAGGAGAGGAGCTCATTTGATTGGTGAAGATTTGACTCGGCTGTGTTAAACCCACTCACGCCTTCTCCCCTCCCTCTTTGCCACTTGCGCCGGCAGGAGGGACAGAGGCGGGACAGAGGAGTACTTGCGCCAGGCACGAAATTGCAAAATACGCCTGGATACACCCTGTGGGCGCGGCACTCCCCCCATTCGCCGCGCCTGCGCCTGGTCAACGAATTTAGAGCCCATTGTGTTGACTTGGACACAAGTCTCTCTTTCTCTCTTTCTTTTCTCATTTTTTCCTCTTTTTTCTATCTCATTTTCTTTTTTATTCTCCCCCCTTTTCACCCCTTTCTTCCTCTTCTTTGACAGATGATTGTTCCCCAGCTTTTTTATGATATGGCGGCCATCTTGCACGCCACCTTGAATTTGACCCCTCCTGCTTGTGATCCAGACCTTCCGATCCGAACGCACTTATACTAGTCAACGTGATCAAGTGTCCCCTGCCCATCATATAGTGATGTGCCGTTGGAGGTCAGTTAGGGTAGGCAGAATCCTCGCCGTTAAACAAACGATAACTCTATTACTTTGCTTGATTAGCAATCTGAGGATTGATTAACTAATTTATAAGACTAAACGGCAGAATGACGTGCCAGTTCCATCCACGACATTATTGCTCAGTGCATTGAACTTAAAATGCTCACGAGACAGCAGGTGAGCAGGCAGATTTTTGAATTAGGGGGGGCTGCCAACCAAAGGTAGAAGAGTGACGTCTTTTTTTTTTTTTTATAGCGCTGCATGAGGGCGTTATGATAATGTTGGTCTTTGCAACAGTGGTCATAGCAACTAAGGGTGCAAACGAGTGCTGGAATAAAAGAATACTTGCCATATAAATCATAACCGATTACAAAAAATGAAAATTTATAATCGTTTTGTTGTCCTGGGCCCTGTATTTTTTTTCAATGTTTTATCCCAATAAGTTCCTTTGTTTTGTACGCATGTGTCATTTAAAAAGCTATCATGCTTTGTTGCCTTATTTGTTTCAACCTCTTCAACCCCACCTCCTGGTAATGCTGCCAGGATTTGCCTGTCTCACACATGATGGCGCACAACCCCTCCCAGTTTGAAATTGCCTGAATCACAATCAAACAATTGATTATTTGAATTAACAAGACCAATACATAATCGTATAATGATTTAGAAATTATTAATGAGGAAATGACCAAGAAACCACCGACAGACTACATTGAAAGCGCACACGTAATTATAGGGATGACAAGTACCCCCCTTCTCACAAATAAAACCCTCCAAAATATAATGGCGAGCCCCCTTTTAAAATTGTTCTGGAAAATAAAAAGCTTAAAAAAGTTGAGGTTGGATACGGAATTATTTCCCTTTCTCTGAATTCCATCTCCCGTTTCAGCATTTTTTACATTCAAAACAGAAACATCTTCCTGTCTCACTCTATAAAACATTGGTGCAGAAGGACTTCACTTTGTAAGCCTAGCTACTATGCGCTGTTTTATAAGTTACAGGAGGTTGTCAGCCCCAAAAATAAACAAATAATCCTCGGACAAAATCCTCCATTTGAATAAAGTGATTAATCACATTAAATGACTAATTTTTAATTCAATCAACTATACTTAATGAATGTAGCTTGTCAGTTTTGCCAACCTCCAGGCAGCAGACTAATCCGATAAAGGCGAAAATAATCGTTCCCTTTGGCATCATAATCAGCATTCTTAAAATTCTCCCAAACCGGCGATTTTTTTTTTTTAACATCTTTTAACTGCGGGTATGTGAAATCCACCCTCGAGCTTTCGGTAATGAGTGCATTCTGTCACACAAGCTGGTGCGGTAGGCTACGTGTCGCGATGACTGTGCCCTCTGAGTGGTATTCCTTCATGGCCCAGGAATCTATCTGAATAAATGTTACAACACTGTCCTTGCAGAATGTTGA
The DNA here is from genome assembly GCA_029692085.1 of Gymnothorax javanicus. Lineage (NCBI taxonomy): Eukaryota > Metazoa > Chordata > Actinopteri > Anguilliformes > Muraenidae > Gymnothorax > Gymnothorax javanicus. Next base: position 101,783,721 of record CM056198.1, read on the forward strand.
TGCCTAGCTGCAAACTCCGACAGCATAGCGCTGATTAGATTTACTTAAAGCATCGCTAACACACGTAATGAATCAGAGTGCAGGTCTGACAACTCATGCCGACCAAATTCTTTCTTTTTCCTTTTCCCAGTTGCTAAATCCCCCTTTAGCAAACGAATTGTCACAGAGGTTGTGCAGATAAAGCAAAGAATGAGGTCGGTTTCTTTAACACAATGCAATCATCGCCATTTTCAAACAAACCTCATTGAAACGATCTGTCAAATCACTCCGTGATTCTCTTCTGCGACATTGTTTAGCTCCTCCGGCAACTGCCAAAATCCTCCTACGTGCTGTCTACACTCGACCTTTTGCACATTGACCTGACGTGATGACGATTGTTGTCAGGTTGGAGAAATTAATTTATTTATATCAAATAAAATAATATTTAGGCTACGTTTCAATACCTTCTTACATGAAATGTATTCCAAATTGTTGTAAGGAGGCTGCATATTTTAAAGTTGTTAATGTTTACACATTGTCTTTGTGCTCATACTCCCTGCCAACAGGGGGTGCTGCAGCACCCTCAGCAGCCACCTTCTCGCCCATGCGAGACAGCAAGTTTGTTCATATTTGCTTAGAGAAAGTGAACACAATGCCATTAACAAATATTAAAACCTTTCTTATGCGGCGTTCAATGTGCAGTCAATATGTTTACGATCATATTTCTCCTCTTAAACACGTACTTTTTAATGCCATTTTTAAAAAAATAGGGAGTTTATTTTCAGTCTTCTTTCATAATCCAATAAACAAAAGATCAAAACAATACACGGAATTACCAAGAGAGTTGAGATTTTTTCCTAATTAATTATTAAGATTTACTTCCTTGCAGTCTCGAATCAAAGCATAAAGGTAAATTAATATTTTTGTCACTATCACCTCTTAATAAATACAGGCTTAATTGACCAGAAAAAAAGGTCAAATTGATTGATTGACAATCAGGCATAGTACGTGGAAACAGGTTGACAAAATCTAGCGATAAAAAAGGAGAAGTCACAGCCTACCCTGATCGCACGTCCCTGCCATCATATACGTTTCTTTATGCAATTGGTCGGATTGGTCAACGCTTCAAATTTAGCTGCCGCGCAGAATTGTGGCATAGCATTATCTCCTTTCTTTTCAAAAAGGATGGTTCTGTGTACCCTATGCTGAAAGTGGTAAATTAGGAAGCACTGAGACACCTTTCCTGAACATTAGACAAATTCAAATGCACTTTTCATGGTTGCCACGTAATTATTTCTGGATTATTTTTTAGGAGTTAGGAACTTTCCTAGGCAAAAAAGACTATTCGGATGCAGCCTCAGTGAAATTTCTCCTTTCTCTCATTTCTTGTTTAATTAGATAATTGTCGTTCATACAATCTCATATTATAGCCTTCCTACCACTTTCCCAGAAGCTGAACTGCAAAGACCTAATGAATGACTTAAAAGTTCTACGTATGACATGAATACTGAATGATTTTAAATGCATGCCATGCGTCAAACTTTAATGATGCACTAATATCCAATTTACTAAATTATTCAATCACCAACGCTTCGACGTAAGAATTGTTGGAAATTCAATAAATTTATTATTATCGTGTCACGCAGCACCCAGTGTGCAACTAAGCTTCCAAGCAATTGCAACTTATTCTTTTGAACACTGAAAACATTTTGATTAAGTGCAATCTTAAAATAAACTAGCCGATACCCGTGCTTTGCACGGGCTACATGCGTGGGCATTGTTTTTCGATGCAATGTAGGCAGCCTGGGTTTTTTTTAACACAAAAACAGCTGATTGAATTAGCCAGTTCTACTTGCAAAAACGGCTTCAAAATGCAGTTTTTACTTAATAACTAAGTTCGAAACCTGGCGCATCGTCTTTGTCACACAGTAAAACTGGTGTATGCGGAACACAGACTCATTATTCACGGTGGTTTCGGAGGAGATGTGTGAAATTACGCAAATTGCCAACTCAGTAATAAAATATAGATTAGGTTGCACTGTTAAAAAAAATCTAGAACAGGAGATTGAATTCAGGGAATGCACTGGGTTAATTACTCATTTTTGTTATTATTTGTTTTTTTTTCTCCTCCATCCAATATCACTATTAAGTCTGTTGGCAATGTTACCCTTCAGTGATCTGTCATTTCTTAATACTTCCTTTATAGTCCCAGGCTTATATATTGGTCTTCATTATTCAATAAATAAATTGTGTGATTATTGATCAAGCGTAATTAAACAGGATCGGCTTGAAAGCAATTATGAGTTTAAGGGGCAGAGACTCACAGCACGTCATTTGAAAATCCTGTAAGGCCAGCGTTATTGCCAGGGGGATGTTGGCCTTTAGGGAGTTAAGCATAACAGAACTGGCCATAACACAAATGACAAAACTTATCGTCATTTTCAAGAAGTCTCCTTTCCCAACCTCAGTAAAAACATGAACTTAATGGGTTGCTTTTTGTATCCCAATGAATTACATGCTGTTACTTATCAACAAAACATTTATTCCATGAAGAAATCACAGGTGAAATCCCATTGTATGGGCATGCTCAGTCTTCATGTGTCCATTCCTGGCGTCACGTCCGATCCGTCCATCAGCACCCCTTGATTCATAAAAATTCTCAAAACAATCGAAGCATGAGACATTATTCTTAACATTTCCCTGCTTTTTCTCATTAACTTTTCCTTTTTCTAGTGGTTTTACTCCTTTTCCTTAATTTCTTTTTCGTCCTTTGCCATTTTCTCCATTTTGTTCCAGCTCATTGCGTTTCTTGCTTTACCTTTTTAACTTCGACGAATCACTGTCAAATAATTGTAATTTTGTCGATGTTTGCTTCTTTTTAGCACCAGTGTTGATTGCAGTTCTTTGAAATAAAGACGATCAGTCACTATGACCATTTTCCTCTTTTGGAAACACATCTTGGGATATTCTGTTCAACGTGAGGACACCTCCATGATGTATATTGATGAAACATAATTGTCACTAGCTAGATGGGCCTGGCACTGGCGGTGTGGCATAAGATGGGCCTAGTACTGGCGGTGTGGCATAAGATGGGACTGGTACTGGCGGTGTGGCATAAGATGGGCCTGGTACTGGAGGTGTGTCATTAGATGGGCCTGGCACTAGCAGTGTTGGGTAAGAAGGGCCTGGCACTGGCAGTGTGGCATTATATGGGCCTGGTACAGTCGGTGTGGCATAAAATAGGCCTTGCACTGGTGGTGTGGCATAAGACGGGCCTGGGCCTGGCACTGGCCAATTTAATGCTCCACCTTGCCCCGTCCACTTTGTCCCATGTGGCAGCCTTTTTGTTAACATCATGGCTAATGCAGCATGCATCCACTCACTTTTCAAATGTCAGTCTATTTGACATTTGGGGCTCATGTTAATTAATATCAGAAACATATCAAATGTGCAAGTATTCACGACATTGACAAACAGTTTAAATATGACAAATATGAGTTTCAAAACCTCTTAAATTGAAGTTTTCCTCAGGAAATCGTAGAGATTCCAGGAAGGACATGAAAAAAGTTTTTGGGGCCCAAGTCTTTCCCAGAATTTTGCTGAATCGTGGCTACATGAAATAACTTGTTCCCTCAACTTAATGAACTCATTCCCACAATTTAGGTAACCCGAGGCCACGAATTATAACTCATGCCCACGATTTAGTTAGCTTGTGGCCACAAGATATAAGTAATTTCCTCAATTAAATTAAGTCGTTCCCACATCATTAATAACTCAAATTGAGGGAACGTGTTATATCTCATGCAGGGCCGTCGCAGTGGAGGGTTATCCGGGTAAGCTGTTCTGGGGCCTCAAGCACGGGGGGGCCCTCGGCATTTGTTAAACTTTGAATATTTTTTTCTATTAATTAAATATCTCAATTATAAAAAAAAAAAAACGGCAAGAATATTAAAATAAAATCAAATTTGTTATATAAGTTTAATGATAAGGTTGCTTTGATCAAAGTAAGACAGTCTGAGACCACCTGCACCCTCCTTGCAAAAATGCAAAATGGTTCATTCCGCCTAGAATGGTTGCTAGGCAACTCACTCAAACACAGCACTCTGGGAGAAGCTGAGAGAGCAGACAGTGCAGAAGTCTCTTTCAAAGAGTAGGCAGAAGTGAGGTTCCCAGAAGAGAAAGGAGAGGGAGGAGAAAGAAAGAAAGAAGACAGAAAGTAGGCAGCCAGGAGCTTACATAGTTTTTTTCAAGAAAAGGTTTGTTCAGCCTTTAATGTTTAAAGCACACGGTGAGAAAGTTTTACACGGTAAACAGGTGCTTTACGTGTACTGTGCACAGGTATTCTCCCCTCTCCAAATGCGAGTGCCGAATGTTCGGGTTCTACTGCGTGAAGTAAAACAGGGAAACGAGTTTGGATTCTTTTACAGAAAGATGGTCTTGTACATAAATTGTATACTGTTGCTTATCTAGACAACAACTCAGGAAAGGTCCAGAAAATAACCGGGCTGTAGGCAAACTTTTGAATAGCCTATTCGTGAAGGGAAAGGTAACGAAAGCATGGAAGACGCAGCCCGCGACGCCAATGACGCACAGAGCGCACAAATTGTTTCTCAACATTTCCTTTTAATTTAGTGTAGTGAATCACAGAACTACCAGCATGTAACATAAAAAATTAGGCCCATGGAAATTGTAGGCCTATCATATTTATCATATTGCAGGCCTATCATATTTAGAGGAAGGAAACCTGTTTACATTCCTTTTGGAAGTAAAATCTGAACGGAAAAGAAAGCTACATTTCTGATGAGTTAGCTAGGTGTTGTACAGCAGCCTAAGCTTTTTTTTTTTTTTTCTTGTTATTTAACGTAATAAGTGAACCATAAGAGTTGGCTTTCTTGCATTTCAAACTGACTGAGTCATGTTTTGGTTTTGGGTGTGAAGATGTGCTCCTCCTGACTGTTTTTTATGGATCATCACAGCAACATTATGCCAAGGATGTTTGAAGTTTCTCAGATTAAAAAAAACCTGACTGATGAGTAAAGTCCAGTGTGGTTTCATATTATTGTAGTAGTAGCCAAAGCAAATTTGAGGTAAACGTGTGCGTACATTGTTTTTGTTTCTATTTTTTTTGGGGGGGGAGGTTGGTTTGCACTTGAGGGCCCTTCAGGAGGCTTATTCCTGGGGCCCAGAATTTGGTGCTACGCCCCTGATCTCATGGCCACAAGATAGCTAAATTGTGGCAATGAGTCAACTACATTGTGGGAATAGGTTATATCTCATGGCCATGAGATAGCTAAATCATGGGAGTGAGTTATTCACATTGTGGGATGACTTCTATCCTGTGGCGATGAGATTTTTTTATGTCATTGCGCTTCCTGAGCTCCAGAGAGGAGCAGGGGAAAATTGGGACAGGGGAGAACTGTATCCCCTGCAATTCTTGCATTTTTCAGCTAATCAGATTCATGGAAATAATTTCCTGCTGTCCTTGGCTTTCTTCTTTCCACATGCTCTCAAAACAACTCTGCAACTATCTCTGTACGTTGCCAAAAATGTGATTTTTGCCCTAAGAACTTTTTTTCCATTCTTTATGTTTTTGTTGAAGGGTTCCTAACTGTAAATGCTGAATGATAATTTGTGGATGTATTGTGTGGCTGCCTGTTTATATCTCCTGTGATCTGGAAAAACCTAGCACGTAGGTCACTTTTGGTGGTAACTGAGTTTGACCCTCATTTGCTGTAATCTAGAGCAGTGAAAATCTTAAAACACTTGCTATTTGTGTTATTTGAACTCTCAAAATCAAGTTTCTATTATTTTTTTCTTTTAGGAAAAGTCCAAAATCTAAAGGTTTTTTTTCAATTATGAGACCCTTGCCACTGATAAACTCACTAGGTTTTTCCAGATCACAGGAGATATGCTTTATGCTGAGGTAATAGAACAATCCTGGAAAATGTGAATGAATGAGTCACAACATGGTTTGTTCAGTGTACCAGGGGAGAAGTGGGACAGGGTGTCCAATTTATCCGCTTAGCTGTCCCACTTTTCCACACAGGTTTCAACTTGATAGAATCTTATAAAGAATTTATACCTTCCCTGAAATACTTATGGAGACATTATAGTTTTTTTTTTATTACTGCTAATCCTTGCAATGCCTAGGATCTAGAAGAGAAAAATAGATTGCGGACTCATACCACCCCAAGCAAAGTAGCTGTTAAAATGTTGAACATGGGTAAGGAACAAGGAAAGTGGCAAAAGGCAAAGGAAAATCTAAGAGTACCCCTCAAAGATATGTCACCAAACATCAACAGGAAAAGAATTGCTCTATGGCTCCCAACTATGCACATAGCCAGGTGTTTACCAGCCAACAAGAAATCACACTTGCTGATTTTCTAAAGACAACATCTAAGATGTTTCATGGTCTCAAACCAGTTCAGACTAGGCAACTGGCACATGAAATGGCATCACACAACTCTCTGAAAATGCCTTCTTCGTGGATGGAACATAAACTGGTAGGAAAGGAATGGCTGATAGGTTTTTTTTTAATACCAAAAACCAAATCCATCCTTATTCTTATATCGAGGGTTTGGAGCACAATGGTCATATGTCCGAAATTTCGAATTTGAGATTTATATACTAAAACAAGTGGTTTCTGATGCTTTTCCTTCGAGCACAAACGTGATCTCAAATTCGAAATTTTGGACATATAACCATTGTGCTCCAAACCCTCGATATTTTCAATACTCGTTGTGCATATTTTCAGTGTTTTTTCATAATTTTGGGCAAAAACATCTCTGGATGAAGGCAGTCCCATTTCACCCCATGGTGTCCCACCTCTCCACATATACTGTCCCATATCTCCCAAAGGTGTCCCATTTCTTCCCATTTTCACGTGGAATGAAAAATAACCAGCAGGGTAAAATGTGTTATATTTTCACAAAAAATTTTAGGTCGTTCACATTAGAAATCAACCATTCTTTAAAATGTCTGGTTTTTATGAGTGAAAATATGCAGGACCAGGTGGTTAGGAGACTTGTATTGATTCTATCAAAAAAATCCCCAGTTCTCCTCTGTCTCCCCTATGATCAGTCTCCAATAGGTTGTACCATGTTCAACATGTGCATAAATTTGCCGACAGATGGCAGCACAATGTCACGTGATGTGAAAAAGTTTGACTTTGCCTGAATTCCACTTTGCTCCAGATTCCATATGATGGATACCTCATGCTAATTTATATATTAGTAGCGGTCTATTAGCAAGCATACGACAATAACTATGTCTTATACTACACAGTCACAGGAGCTCAAGTCATCACAGACACCTGAGTGTTAATGGTGCGTTACCATTGATGTAACGGGAAAAATTACACATTTCATTTGCTGTCTTAGTAACATAATTTTTAAATGATTAATTTCCCTGCTGTGACAGATGCGCTAGTTGTTACTGCAGAGAGCCGATAGAAACATGTTACGATCATCTGTGCAATGTCTCATGACAATTAAAACTCACTTGATTCAATACTGAAAAACTCAAACACTAGGACGTGCCAAGTAATGTCTAAATAACCTGCCGAATGACCATGACTACCACGCGTGAAACAATTAACATAACCAGTCTTTCAAAAAATAAATAAACATTAAAGAAAGAAAACAGTCAACAAAGAAAAAAACTGCTTGTGTGATTCACTCACTGAGATTCAGAATAGCTTTTCGGGTAAAACCGCGCAAAAGTATGATGTATCCCCATGATTTTTTTTCTTTTTTGCATTCTGGTTAACGTGGAGTCCCATATGTGCTGAATATGCATATCAGACTTGTATGACTCTGAGAAAATTGCTTTTAAACTTTCATCCCATGTCAAATTTGTACCAGTTCTCCCCTACATGTGATTTATTATTTTTGCTGGCTATGTGCACGACTATATCAATAGTTTCAAAGTACTCTGATGATTTAACCGAAATAAGTTTGATTTTCAGTTAATTTTTATTTTATTACCCTTTATTTATACAGGTGAAAATCTCATTGAGACCCAGGGTCTCATTTACAAGAGAGACCTGTTCAGGGTAGGCAGCAGCAAAACACAAAGTTACAGACTAACTGAACATACGAGAGACAAAATACAAAACATTAAAATAATTGATGCAAAACTGCAAAAGTGCGACAAGAAGAATAAACTAGTTAGTACATGTGCAGACCCCCACAGACTCTCTCACCAGCCTTCCTACGAGTAGTTTGAAGTCCCCTAGAGGAATAAAGCTCGACAGCTTCAGCTTCTGCTGAAGCATGTTCCAGGTTGCAGGGGCAGAGTAGGAGAACGCTTTTTTGCCAAGTTCGGTACGGACTGAGGGGATGGCAAAAGTGATGTAGTCCAGGGACCGGAGGTTACGATCAGACTGTTTTCGTGTCATATACATGGACAAATAGGAGGGGAGCAGACCGATGATGGATTTATAGATAAAAAGATACAAGTGAGTTATTCTGCGCATGGAAAGTGATGACCAGTTTTTGAGAGAGTACAAAGTACAGTGATGTGTGAGGGGTTCACAACCGGTTATGAATCTCAAAGCTCCGTGATATGCAGCATCCAACAGATGTAAGGAGGCATTCATATACACAACATCACTGTAATCCAGGAGCGGCAAGAGAGTGGCCGCATCAATACGTTTTGTGGCGTCAAATGAAAAACAAGCTCTATTTCCTGAAGAAAAACCCCAGCTTCAATTTCAATTTCCTCAGCAATTGGTCAACATGGCATTTAAAAGAAAGGTTATCGTCCACTGTGATGCCTAGGTATTTATAAGTGCCCACAGACTCAATAGGGGTACCCTGAGCAGACATAATACAGGGCAGAACAACAGGCACCTTCTTTTTATTAGTAGCCTATGCGTACAGCAATGGTTCTCAAACTCGGTCCCGGGGGAATTCTTTGTTTGCTGTTTTTCCTTCCAACTGCGATGATAATCCCAGAATTTAAACAAGCTGCTAACTTTTCTAAACCAGGATCTCAGACTGAGGGATTAATTAAAGGATTCGTCAAATGAAATGTAAATAAATGCTCTTGGTGCTGACTAAGCTTCGCACAGATAACACTGATAACATAAAAACAAGTTTGCTCTTTAAATTTGCAAAATTATTTTTTTAGGGGCATTAAAAATAAGCCTTGCAAAACGCGCCGTTGCCAGTTCCGAAAGTTATTGAGCTAAGCGATCATGTGACCGTGTGGCGTCATACTAGCGAAAAACAAAGCAGGATATGGAACTGTTTCTTCAAGATCAGCCGTAGTTTCGAGAGTTGTTGTCTTTCGTCTTACGTTTCGCTGCACTATGGAAGAAGACAACCTATGAACACTAGCTGTGTTTCCATCCAACTTGTATCGCAAATATTAAACAAATTTTCGTTAATGCGGCAAAAGGAGAAGTGCATTTGTGCGCGTTTCCATCCACTTCAGTTATGCGCTTTTGTTTCACGGGATAAGACGTAGGTGCCGTTAGGTGGCGCTAATTCTCTATTCAATTGCCATTGCTTCTGCAGAAGAAGACGGCGCATGCTATGACGTCAATAAGCGCGATGAACGAAAAGGAAAACAAATGGGAAAGCTGGTGGCGAAAACGAATGAAAGTAATCACTTGTGGTTACGAAGTCTTTAATGTTACAGCTAGCACAGTAGTATAAGGTTACAGTTCGCTTCTACTGTATTAACCACTAATTAACTAGCTAAAGTGATAACGAATTCTAACGTTATAGCTAGCACACCAATGTTGTGAGGTAGCAAACTAGCTAGCTAGCTAGCTTGCCAACGAGGCAAGCAAAAATGACGTAATACTAAACGTCATCATTTATTCACATAACTTGTTCGCTAACCCTTTTCCACTGCACTAAAGCGCATTTATCTTTAACGATGCGGAAAATTTTCCACCCCCTCCTTGCACAAAAAAATTGATGCGATTTTTCAAGTTGATGCGCATTTTGGCTGTTTCCACTCAAGTTTTTTCAAGCGCAAAATCAAAATGCGCATTAAAATAGGTGGATGGAAACACAGCTACTGAGGAAACTCATATCTCTCATCATCTAAATGAAAAAAAAGAACATTACAAATAATCGGGATTGATCGGCATGCATACAGTGGTGGTGCCAGAACTGGAAATTTGGGGGCTACAGAACATCCCTTTATAACTACAGTTAGTCCTGGCTAGTTCTCTATCATTTTATAATTAACAAAAGATTCACTCTGAGAGCATTCCACTCTATCACGTATTGCTAATTCTCCCCCTATAGGTATGACGGCGAAAATTATTCATTTGGGCACGTAATTTGCTGCATTTAAATCAGCATTATTGAAAACTGCACACCTGCGAACTCTCACACATTTTGCGTGAATCTAATGCTTTTTAGTGGCATATCACGTTCTCACACAGTAGTCTGCAATCTTACACCTAATTACAAAAGTGAAGATTGAAAAATTTTAATCCGGCAAACAAAATTATATTTCGTTACCGAGTCCAACTTTTTAATCAACCCACGCTGTACCGAGAGTGAAAGGCGACGTTTCATTTGAATGTTATGAGTCATTATTCAATCATGTTCATTACTTCAAGTGACTAATGCTCAATATAAATTGTACCTTATTCAGTCTGTTGGGCTACAGTGTCAGTGACCTAACTGAAGGCACTTGCTGTAAGTTGCTTTGGATAAAAGCGTCTGCTAGATAAATTTAATGTAATCAACGCATATTTAAGAAATTCTCATGCGTAATTGAAGTCTTCTCTCGCTTTTCTTTTCTCAGGGGTTGGAAGCTAAGAAATGCATAAAGACGTTTCAAATGGTCTTTTAATTTATTTAAAATATTTTAACGATCATGAAGTGCCAGTTAAATCGCTTAATGTGCGGGAAAGGTAGCTTGAAAGTTTCAGAGCAGTTTATCTTTTGTAAAGCATTGGCCTATTTGTAAGTAAATTTTTTTTAATATACTGAATTAAGCTCATTATTTCGTTGCTTGTTAGATCGCATGGGGAGTGAAGCCGTGTCTTCAATTGCCAATGGATGATTACTATAATTGGAACATGAGCCAATCAAGGAAAATGATTGAGAACTAGTCAGAACTAATTGTTGTTATAAAGGGATGTTCTATAGCCCCAGATTTCCAGTTCTGGCGTCTCCACTGCCACTCAGGAAACAGCTCCGTTAACTATAGCCTGGCATTCAAATATCCCCAATATGCCTTCAGGGTCTGCAATGTTGGAAAAAAGATGTATAGCAACAAATGCAACATAAGGATAAATTTGTATAGCAATGGCTGAAATTTGTATAGCACTTTTTATTTCAGGTTTTTTTTTGCCCATTTTCCACTTTCTTCTATTCTAATGAGCATGCTAGCCTGCCATGCCTGTCATTAATCTGCGCTAATTATCATGGTTTGCTTTGTTGTAATCCCAGTTGCTAATCCAATTTATATTAAAGATCACATTTATATGTCCTGAAATAAATTAATTACAACAATGCTATCCAGAATTGAAAACATAACATTGTCAACATATAAATTATTGCATTTTTACTGAGATGGTATTATGTCAACATATAAACTATTGTATTTTTACTGAGGTGGTATTATTATTATTGTTATCTCCATGAATAAATGTGAAAAAGAAATGTGACTTTGAGACCATTCAGACTGCAGATTTTTCCATAAGAGCATAGCATTATTTGGACTGATTCATACAGTCTTTTTTAAATAATATTCCACACCTTAAAGGGGCAAAAAGCGAAATCGTTTCATCGCTAGGTTTGCTGTTGTGCACTGCCTGTAGACCAAAACAAAGTGTGTCATGAGCCACACCTCCCTCTACCTCTGCTGTCCACCCCCCCCCCCCCCTCATCTGCGAACGACTATCTGCAAAGTCCAAACACACCGAGCAAAACAACATCACCATTTTGTGGAACATGTCGAGTAACGAAGTAAGTAACTTATAACGTTATAATGGCGCAAGAAAGAGAACTTCCTTTTGGCAAGTTTTCTATGCTGTCTTGTCCGTAAATTAATCATTATGCCAATAATTTAGTGCGTTACCATTGGCATCAAACATGTCTGTTTGCCGCTAATGGTGTTAGCAGACAGTTTAGTTGGTAACGTATTGACAATATGATGGCAGTAAATAGCTTTCCTGCAAATACAATCTATGTTAGCTGGCTGCCGGGCTACTCACCTAACACAACCGTAACGCCTGACCCATTGCTGGGACCGAGCCGCTAACAACTCAAGCTCCGGACATTAACCCATGCTACGATTGTAACATTAAATTTAATTGAATCGACATAGCGACATGTGCCTAATGTTACTGTAACACTGATTAAAGCAGACATTTGACTTTATTTTGTTACTTACCTGTCCAGGAGAAGAAGAGCTAGTCAAATTGTAGCCCCTTTAGCTCTCGCAGTACTCTCCACCTTGGAAATGCAAGGCCAGTGTTAATCCGGGTTCTGTCCCTTTCTATATCCGACAACTTCTTCACCAACGACCGTTGTTTCTTTAGAGGTAATCTTGGATCCTGGTTGTCTTCCGGTGAACTTTTTGTTCCGCTCTCCGCCATTTCGCTTTGAAAATACGTGCTGCCACTGCTCACTGGCTGTAGCCTTTTATAGGGAAGGAGAGCCACGGGCTCCGAGAGGAGGGAGGAGGCGGCGATTCACATGAACGTACATGAACACGCAGCCAGACCGGCTTGTAAACAAGGGGCTGGAGATCAACACAGAGAGCGGGTATGTGGCGTCATGCTATAATACAGATGAAATTAAACCTCTCGTTCTTCACATAGCGATTTTTTAATTCCTTCAATCTAGAAATGATGCATTTCCACTTATTGCCCCTTTAATATGGCGATAACTGAGGTGCTAGTGTTTTGGAATGGGAGGTATCTGCAAAATTACGAAAGATGGACTCTGGACGGGAAACTTCTGAAAATAAACTTACAACCCCAATTCCGAAATAGTTGGGACAAAGTGTAAATTGTGAATAAAATCAAAACGCAATGACTTTCACATCACATCAGCCAGTATTTTATTCACAATAGAACACAGATAACATAGCAAATGTTGAAACTGAGAAATTTTTACAATTTTATCCACAAAATGAGCTCATTTCAAATTTGATGGCTGCTACAGGTCTCAAAAAAGTTGGGACAGGGGCCTGTTTACCATGGTGTAGCATCCCCTCTTCTTTTTAACACAGAGTGGAGGCGTCTGGGCATTGAGGAGACACGTTTCTTGAGTTTAGCCATTGGAATTTGATCCCACTCTTGTTTAATACAGGCTTCCAGCTGCTGGAGAGTTTTGGGTGTCCTTTGACGGACTTTCTGTTTAATTATGCGCCAAATGTTCTCAATCGGTGAAAGATCAGGACTGCAGGCAGGTCAGTTCAGCACACAGACTCTTCTACTACGAAGCCATGGTGTTGTAATAGCTGCAGTATGTGGTTTTGCATTGTCCTGCTGAAATACACAAGGCCTTCCCTGGAATAGATGTCGTCCGGAGGGGAGCATATGTTGCTCTAAAACCTTTATATACCTTTCAGCATTCATGGTGCTTTTTAAAACATGCAAGCGTCCCACACCAGGGGCTCTAATTTCTTGGCGCAGCGCAGGGTGGCGCAGCCCACGCAGTGGTAATTTCGTCCGGTGCAGCCCGCGCAGTGGTAATTTCGCGCGGTGCAACACCGTGTGCAGCCACTTTGGCAATTTGGTAGACAGACGTGCGCCGAGATGGGTGTGGCGGCGTAGTAGGGGGAGGTGTCACATAATCATCAAGACGCAGTGACAATTTCGTGGCAAAAGTCTCCGCTGAAGTTGCGCAGAGAGCTCGCCAGCTCCAACCTGGTTTACTTTCTGTGCAGTGGTAATTTGGCTGACCGGCGCACAGTGCGCACACGTCACCGAAACCTCACAGGCAGGTTTCCAGAATGTCAGGAACATTTCAATGCAATAAATAATTACAGCAACCACTATTTAATGTAACTATCAGAATCAGGACATAAATTATAGTATCTATATCGATTGTCCTGATGTCAGATCAAAGGCGGTTGGCACGCGTAATGGAAACTCGACCTGGCTTAATAAACGCAGCTGAATCTGTGATGCAAACTAACAACTTCACATCTTTCTCAGCCAACCACAAACTGCCTCGGCATCAAGCAGTGCGTGTATATATATATATAATGTTTTGGTTCTATGCTCAGTAAAGCCGCTTGCACACTGGACGCGAAACAAATTTTTCGCACAACTGACTACATTCAAAGGCCACGTTTCCCAGATTCATTTAAGAAGATCGTAGCACTAAGAGCTTCTTTAGATCCTTCTTAAGGCTCTAGTAAGAAGCAAACGCGTTTCCCAGATTACTTCTTAGCCTAAGATGATCTTTTGTTAAGAAGAATTTGAAAGAAGGGTCTGGAGCAGTCTTAACACCCTTCTTAACGACGAAACACTGCAGATACAGCCGCGTCAGGCAAATCAATGTGACACTAAGCAAGGAGATATTAATGCAGTGCGTACGGTTCGTCCTTATTTTACCCCCCCCCTTTCTTTCATGCACCCCTACTACCCATTAAGCATTTATAATGAGGGAAAACTTACATCTCTCCTCTGTGGTTCCATGTGTTGAAATATTTTACCGTATTTACCTAATTTTTCCCTAATATTTCCGGTCTTCTACTTGACCACTCGTTGTACGCTCTATATATAAAGCAACTTGAGCTGCATGTCTCAAATCAAGTTGAATAAGGTTTAACCGCATGATTTCACACATGTAATGTAATGATTTTATTTTATGTTTTCTTTCTTGTTTTTCTAAGTTCTTATCTGTGTTATTGGTCTTTATTTGCGTCCGTTTGTTTTCAGACATTCTGCAGCGCGCGCAGTGGCATTACGCACGTTCATTTTTAACATTATACGCCACTTGCTACATCAAAACTTATTTTGTGTGCACGTAACTATGTGGAACACTCGGTTACTCTGACATCGATTGATCAATTGAGCTCCAGTTAAGAAGGCAGTTAAGAAGGGCACAAAGACACTTGTTAAGAAGGGCACCAAGAACGCATCTGGGAAACACTCTTATCTTAAGGCTCCCTCTTAGCTGAACTCTTCTTTGGAGCCTTCTTAACTCCTTAAGACCGCTCTTAACTGGGAAACGCGGCCAAAGTCAATGCAAACGTGTATTCGCGTCTTTGCATTGACTTTGAACGTAATCTGACGTGCAAAAAATTTGTTTCGCATCCAGTGTGCAAACGGCTTAATACTATTATTGTCACTTAGGTTTTATCGTTTTTAGTGGGGGAAAGGAATACAGCCTGATTGCTATGATCTCGTACTGAGTTAAGATCACATATTGAAAATAAATGTGTAACGATCTTGCATTGTTGTCCATGCATGTAATCCCAAAATTTTAAGCAGCAACAGGGTGTAATAATAGGAGCACGCTATCCACCGTTTTTTTTTTCCCAATGATGCAGGCAGAAGATATAAATGAGCAACCGTCAGATTTCATTCCAACTTCATAAGTTTGAATGATCTGACGTAGTTTCGCTTTTGAAATTCCATTCAAGTTCACTAATGGTAATAATTCGAAATGCCCTAGCTAGCCAGCTAACTCATATTCGAAATGCTTAACATAGACGTAAGCGGCGCAGAAAACATGCCTGAAGCAGCAAAGTAAAATGCAACATTAACGCATCATGCTGATATAGGACAGAGGCTTCTATATTCCAGCACATTTAAGGTGAAGAGAGGAGCTCATTTGATTTGATTGAAAGATTTGACTCTGCTGTGTTATACCCAAACACGCCTTCTCTCCTCCCTCTTTGCCACTTTGCGCCGGCAGGAGGGACAGAGGCGGACAGAGGAGTATTTGCGCCCAGGCTGCACCGGGCACGAAATTGCAACATACGCCTGGACACACCCGTTGCCCAAGCGCCCCTATTCTACAAGCGCGCCTGCGCCTGGTTCTATTTAATTTAGAGCCCCATATGTTATGGTTCTGCCTCGTGTGCTGTTTTATCATTGTGCTTATTACTTTTTATATTTGTGCTTCTGCTTTTTTTCTCCTGTGCCTCTCTCTTGATTTATTATTCAGCTTTCATTTTGCCGCCTGAGGATTGATTCACTCTTGCCCAAACTCCTGTGATGTCGTTTTGACAGCCTTCAGCATGCCTGCGCTCGTTGTCCAATCACGCTTCCTCATTCGAATCGGCTGTGGTATTTCATTCATTACTTCCACCTGTGCTTAATTCTGGGTCTCGCTAAACTCTGAGTGAATGTGTTCTCTGATAGGATAATTACTAACCCGCATAATTTGATAATTTATTTGAGGGTGATTGTATATATTTTGTCACGTAGTATTAACATTAATTAACCTCATTAGCGCGTCCGCTTTCTAGCTTTTGTAATTTCTTCCTAAGCTTTCCTGATTAACCACGCTTACACTATGCTTTCCTTCGCTGTTATGGTTCTGCCTTTCCTCATTATCATTGTGTTCTCTGATTTTCTGGATAATTACTAACCCTTATTAACTTTTATATTTTGTCACGTAGTATTAACATTAATTAACTCATTAAACCGTGTAGTTTGATTTTTGATTGTTCTCAAGCTTTCCTTGTTAACTGGAGTCTATTTTCCTGTTCTCCGTGGTTTTTTATACTTGTCACGTTTAGACTAATCGATCTAAACCGTCTTTTGATTGATTGTCTCAGCGTCTTGTCTGGAGTCATTATTGTTACCCGGTTCACGCGAATTTGTTTAATAATCTCATGTGTTTCTGTTTCCTTCTGACTGTGAAGCCCCACTACACACGGAAATCTATGGCATCCTCCGCATCCCATTCATTTTTGGCATGAGCGCCGATGCATTCTGGGACACCATCCGATACGAGCGGGCTCCGGGTTCAAAAGGGAAAGTGGGAGGGGATGAAGATGAAATTTTCAAACCATATTGAAATGAATACGGTGCCCGTGCTCCGTGAACCAGTCTCTTTCGCCTGAAAATGAGCGGGGGAACTTTTTATCTAGGACCAACAACAAGCAGAAATTGTTAGTGACTAGCCAGCTGGCTATCTTATATCAGTTTTAAATGGTATATAAAGTTCCTGTGCAAAAGTTCAGCCGTGGTGAAGTAGATACAAATCGCTATTTCACTTATCATGATTCCAACGTTACATTACTGTTCAATTTATCATGGTGAGTGACGTTTTGAGCTTTGTGGCTCACTATCGTAAACGAGGATTTACAACTAGGCGACATGAACGTATCTTTTCAGGATATCCGACATGATTAAATGTATCAGGCCCTCACAGTTTACATTATTATACTGTTAAACCCATCAACTCTGTATTTATAACAACAGCATTAAAAAAAAATCCAGCGGGAATGGATTCTATTTGATGACATATTGTCTGATACGCCCACAAGCCAGCAGACCAGATACGCCCATAAACGAGCAACTCCGCTGGACGGTGCGGATGACATGCGGATTTTCCGTGTGTAATGGGGCTTCACCGTGAGATTGCCTTCCAAGTCCCCGCCTCCTCCCGTGTGTATATCTGTGGGCAGGAGGGAAGAAATCCTCAGACGGAACTTTGTTGGCTATGCGCTACATTGTGAAATCTCAGCTCCTGTGCCTTCCCGAGTATTTCCTTTGTGCGATTCCCGATCCTTGTGTATTTTGCTGCATTCACGTCTTGTCTCCCTGTTGTTTAAGTCTCCCAGTGTTTCCGTCAGTTAGTTAGGTTCAGTTTTTGTTTCCTAGTTTAGCCACTCTTGGAGTGTGTACTTCTGTTTCCCCCTGCCTTGGGCAGTGTACCTTAGTTTTCCCTTGCTGTTCAGTGCATTGGCATGGTGTTTTATTTCTGGCCTGTTTGCCTACCTTTCTCCTTTAGTGTTTTGTGTGTTTGCAATAAACACGTTTATTCCTGCATCTGGTGTTCCCCCGACCTCTTCCTAACACCATATGCACTAATGCATCCCCATATCATCAGAGATGCTGGCTTTTGAACTGAACGCTGATAACAGGAGGGGTGGTCTTTCTCCTCTTTAGCACGGAGGACACGACGCCCATGATTTCAAACAAGAATGTCAAATTTGTGCTCGTCTAACCACAGGACACTTTGCCACTTTGCTACAGTCCATTTTAAATGAACCTTGGCCCACAGAACACGGTGGCGCTTCTGGATCATGCTCAACAATGGCTTCCTTTTTGTATGATAGAGTTTTAGTTGGCATCTGTGGATGGCACGGTGGACCGCGTTTACAGACAGTGGTTTCTTGAAGTATTCCTGGGCCCATTTAGTAATGTCAATGACAAAATCATGCTGCTGAGTGATGCAGTGGCCTTTGAGGGCCTGAAGACCACAGGCATCCAGTAAAGGTCTTCGGTCCTTGTCCCTTAGGCACAGAGATTTTTCCAGTTTCTCTGAATCTTTTGATGATGTTATGCACTGTCGATGATGAGACCTTCAAAGCCTTTGCAATCTAACTTTGAGGAACATTGTTTTTAAAGTATTCCACAATTTTTTTTCGCAAGCCTTCACAGGCTGGAGAGCCTCTGGCCATCTTTACTTCTGAGAGACTCAGCCTCTCTAAGACATCCCTTTTATAGCCAATCATGTTACACACCTTATGACAGTTAACTTAATTATTTGCTAAATGTTCTTTCAGCTGATTCTCTTATATATTAATTGCTTTTTCAGCCCTTTTTTTTGCCTGTGTCCCAACTTTTTTGAGACCTGTTGCAGCCACAAAATTTGAAATAAGCTCATTTTGTGGATAAAATGTAAAATGTCTCAGTTTCAACATTCGCTATGTTATCTCTGTTCTATTGTGAATAACATATTGGCTCATGTGTTCTGAAAGTCATTGTATTTTGATTTTATTCACAATTTACACTTCGTCCCAACTATTTCGGAATTGGGGTTCGGTGTTCGTTTTTCAAGTTGACTGGCATGGAGAAAATGCACAGGTACCCTCTCAGCAAAAGCGAACAAGGCAATATCTGCAGTAAAGAAACTACTTTAAGTTCCCAAATATGTCCACAAGTATCAAGTTAAACCAGTATTACTTTTTGGTGCAGAAGTGTGGGGTTGCACGGACAGACCAAGTACATAGGATTTTTTGCAAGTTTGTACTTAATGTTGGCAAACATGTTGTGGTCACACTTTAGATGAAGTGTTGTTCAGTGTTACAGCATGTATAATGCCTTCATAAATGAGGCACGTCTTCATAAATCATAATGAGTAAATGTCATGCTTTGTAAAGGGTGAAATAACTCATCCTTATTCAGAAAGTGATGCCAGATGTGACGGTGACAATGTCACTTAGCTGACAATGTCACCCTTTATAGCATTGAGCCACTAGCTAAGTGACATCGTTAGTTATATCACATCTGGCATCACATGCTGAATAAGCATGTGTTACTTCACCCTTTACAAAGCATGACATTTGGTTATGTATTATTTATGAAGACATCATATCTCATTCATGAAGGCATTATACATGCTGTTATACATTATACATGCTGTATAAGCCTTTATGAGCAACGCTTCATCTAAAGTGTGACCCATGTTTCTAATAATGCAGCATTCGCTGAATGTGGAGAATGTGGAATTTGTGTTGATTTAGTTAAATGTATATTGTTTTGGTGTATAAATTGCTTCATATATCTGATGAAAGATACCCAAGGCAATGTTATATTCTCATGAAGAATTTAGATTCAGTAGGTAGATGTACCTGGGCATCACTTGCCAAAGCGTTGGTCAGGTCTGTGAGGGGTTCAGGAAGACTCGGAACGAGTTAAGTCAAGTCATTTATTTGTATAGCACATTTAAAAACAACAGGGGTTGAGCCAAAGTGCTGAACAAAAAATTAGCTAAGGGGTCATAACAAGGACAGTAAGACCATACATTTATAAGACCATACACAAGATTAAGTGTGCTTATTTGTGGCAAAACAACAACAGCAACAACAACAGCAACAAAAGTAAATAAAATAAAATAAAAATAAAATAAAATAAGACCAGACATCAGTCTGAATTAAAAGCAAGTGAGAAAAAATAGGTCTTAAGATTGGATTTAAAGGAGGTAATTGTAGGGGAGGATTTGATATGTGGAGGGAGGGTAGTCCAAAGCTTTGGAGCTGCTACAGAGAAAGCTCGGTCACCACGGGTTTTGAGGCGTGTACGTGGGACAGCAAGAAGGGATTGATCTTGTGACCTGAGTGACCTGGTTGTAGAGTGTGGGGGCAGAGGTTCAGAAATGTAAGGTGGGGCTAAACCATTTAGGGCTTTAAAAACAAAAAGTAAAATTTTAAACTCAATTCTGAATTTAACTGGAAGCCAGTGTAACTGAGCTAAAATTGGCATTATGTGTTCCCTCTTTTTGATGTTGGTAAGGAGCCTGGCAGCAGCATTTTATACCAGCTGGAGTTTATTGAGATTTGATAGTGACATGCCTATGTACAGGGAATTACAGTAGTCTAAGCGGGAGGAGATGAATGCATGGATGACTGTTTCAACATCAGTTGGGGACAGAATGGGTTTCAGCTTGGCTATGGTTCTTAATTGATAGAAGCTGCCTTTAACCACGCTACTGACTTGCTTGTTAAAATTTAAGGAGCTGTCTAATTGAACGCCCAGATTTTTAACTAGGCTATGTAGGTTTGGCGAAAGAGGACCAATTGCATTGCCAAGGCTAGCGACAGAGGAGGAGGAGCCAAATAGAATGATTTCAGCTTTGCTTTCATTTAGTTGCAAAAAGTTGCATGCCATCCAGGATTTGATATCCTCAAGACAGCTAAACAGTTTGTTTAGGGTGGAAGTGCAATTTGGAGTGAAGGGCAGGTAAAGCTGTGTGTCATCAGCATAGCAGTGATATTGGATGTTATGCCTCTGGAGGATAGAGTCCAGGGGCAGCATGTAAAGTGAGAAGAACAGGGGGCCTAGAATGGATCCTTGGGGGATACCATATTTACTTGCAGCAGTGGAGGAAGACTGGCTACCTACTTTGACACAAAAGGTTCTGTCCTCCAAATAGGACCTAAACCAGTTCAAGACTGGGCCTCGCAGTCCTACTTTGTCATGTAGGCGTGCCAACAGAATATTGTGGTCTATAGTGTCAAATGCAGCACTGAGGTCAAGAAAGAGAAGGATGGCACATAAACCAGAGTCTACGGTGAGCAAGATGTCATTATACACTTTGAGTAAAGCAGACTCTGTGCTGTGAAGGGCTCTGAAACCTGACTGAAACTTATCAAAAATGTTGAAATTGTTTAGTGGGAGGAAAGCTGCTGGAAAACCACTTTTTCTAAAATCTTAGAGAGAAATGGAAGCTTGGAGATGGGTCTAAAATTATTGGGGTCATTGGGGTCCAGACTGAGCTTTTTTAACAGAGGCTGGACTACGGCATGCTTAAAGCTAGAGGGGACAATACCATTAGATAAGGAGCAGTTTATAATAGCTAGTATGATGGGGCAGAGTATACTAAAAACTTCCTTGAAAAGTCGAGAGGGCATGATGTCAGAGGGGCAAAAGGAGGGCTTCAAATGCGACACTATATCTAACAGCTGAGAGGAGGATATCGGAAAGAATAGCTGAAAGGGGCTGACTGGCTCAAGAGTCTGTGGTGGAGCAGAGTTTACAGGTGAGATATTAAGTCTGATTTTGTCAATTTTTGCAATGAAGAATTCTAAAAATTCCTCACAAGTAATTGATGTGTCAGCAGGATTTACAGTAGGGTTAAGAAATGAATTTATCATTTAAAAGAGTACCCTAGGCCTGTGAGCCTGGGTGTTGATCAACTGAGCAAAATAATCAGCCTTTGCTTCCTTAACAGAGAGTTGATAAAGCTTTAAATGCTGTTGGAAGATTTCAAAGGCGACTTGGAGTTTTTCTTGTTTCCACTTTCGCTCAGCCCTTCTACAGGCTCGACGGAGGGCGCAAGTGGAGTCATTTTGCCAGGGTGTGGAGATAATGGTCTTCGGCCGTTTTAATTTTAGACGTAGACATAGACTTTTATTCAGTAATAGGGCCACTGCCCCAAAATACATACATTCGATTTCAGTTAATACATCAGGGCACAATATTTCTGATTAATTCTTTTTTGAGCATGAAATAAAAAGTTGCCAATTTCATTCAGTGTTAGTTTACTCTTTTCCTTTAGAGCGTTAATAAGACATACAAATGTATATGGATTGACTACAAGTTTTCTTAAGTATTTCTCTCTAATGTCTGAATACAAGTCACAAACAAGAAAAACATGCAGTTCATCTTCAACAACTTGTATACCTCTCTGTTTACAATCATTACAATTTCTAAGATGGTATTCAGTATTGTTATATCTACCTGTTTCCACAGCAATTTTGAAGTTACTCCATCTAAATCTGGAAATGGAAATTCTCACATGAAGTGGCAAATCACAGCATAAGTACCTTTCAACATTTAACAAAGATTTAAACTGTTTGTAAAACTGACATTTGGGTGAGGATTCAATAGAAGAATGCCACATTTGTTGCAGATTATCACTAAGCCTCTGTTTAAAAAGAAAGATGAAAACACCAACATCACCAACATCCTGACAAAGCCAAACATATCCAAAACCATATTGGAAAAGAATATTTTTTACTTTTGTGACCCATGTAATCCGCCCACTGTCATCTAAAGATTTAAGCATGCAGTAACACTGATACGGCAATCTACATGATGGAAGCTGTAGAATTCTGCACCAGTATTTAATAACCCTGGTCATATAGATCAGCTGTAAATGAAACCTACCGCACTCACCCAGGACCATATCAGAACATGTTGATTTACCAACCTTTAGATAATATTTACAAAAATTAAGTTGAACTGATTCAATGGTTTTACAATAAGAGGTATCCCAGACCTCAGACCCATAGCACAGGATAGGGGTTACCATTGAGTCAAAGATCTTAAACAGATCTGCACAGCTGATGTTGCCAATTTTCCTTTGAAAACTATTAATGGCAAAAGTTGCCTTACTGGCTTGGGAAGACAGAACAGACCAGGCTTTACTCCACACAAGCTTAGGAGTGAATGTTAGGCCGAGATACCAGTAATGAGAGACTGCTTCAATTTGGACACCCTTATAGTACCATCTCTCATATGAACGCAATGGGCCGCCTTGTCTAAAAACAATTACCTTAGTTTTTTTTATATTAACCTTCATACCTGTTTCATTACAGAAAACTTCAAGTGCATTTAACTTTTTCTGCAGCTGATTACAGCTGTCTGCAAGAGCAGACACATCATCTGCAAATATCAGTGCATACAGGTTACTAACATTGGGGGAAATAAATATACCTTGGCCACCAATATTTTCCATCAATGTATACAAATGATTAATGAAAATGACAAACATTTGAGGGCTTAAAATGCAGCCTTGACGAGTGCCAAGATTACAACAAAATGACTTGGATAAACCACTGCTACCTCTAACACAGGCAGATAAATTGCTGTACATTAATGATAGAATATTGAAATATTTTCCAGACACACCAATCTTTTTCAAAGAATCCAGGAGAACATCATGTTTCAAGGTGTCAAATGCTTTAGAAAAATCAATAAAAACACAATAAAATCTTCCTTTCTTTTTACAAGCTTTCTTTGTTACTATGGTGTGCAGAGAAAATACGTGATCTACAGAGGAGTATCCAGCTCTAAATCCTGCTTGTGACTCATTCAGTATATCATTTCCTTCTCACCAAGTTTTTAACCTTTGGTTTAAAATAGAGGTAAATACCTTACACAAGGAGTCTATCAGGGAAATGCCTCTGTAGTTATTTGTATCAGCTTTATTACCTGACTTGTAAAGAGGACAGATTATACTTTTGCCCCATGAACTAGGGAACCGTCCAGTACTGAAAATCCGATTAAATGAAACAGTGAGAGCAGGAGCTAAGAGATTGCTCGAAGATTTTAAAAACTCGTTAGCAATACCATCAGGTCCTGGCGCTTTGTTGTTCCGCAGATCTTTTAGGTTCAAAAACACTTCTTGCTCAGAAATTGGCTGGTTAAGTACATTACTGTCATCAGCAGATGGAGTCATATACTGGTTTACCTGAGAAAAGTTGTCAGTAGACAGTAAAGATTTAAAATGCTCAAACCACTGTTGGCATGATGTATCATGTGTAAGGCTACTATGGTTTTTGTTTTGTTTGATTAATTTCCAAAATAATCTTGGATCTGATCTAGAAGAAACTAATTTGTCCCTTTGAGACTGCAAATAGTGTTCCTTTTTTCTGGAAAATATAGTTTTGAATAAGCGCTGCAAGTGTCTAAAAATACTAATGTCCATATTATGATCTCTATGGGCTCTAATTTCTTGGCGCAGCGCAGGGTGGCGCAGCGTGGCGTAGTGTGGCACAGCCCACGCAGTGGTAATTTAGTCGGTGCAGCCCGCGCAGTGGTAATTTCGTCTTGCAACACCGTGCGCAGCCACTTTGGCAATTTGGTAGACGGACGTGCGCCGAGATGGGTGTGGCGGTGTAGTGGGGGGAGGTGTCACATATTCATCAAGACGCAGTGACAATTTCGTAGAAAAAGTCATCACTGAAGTTGCACAGAAAGCTCGCCAGCTCCAACCTGGTTTACTTTCTGTGCAGTGGTAATTTGGCTGACCGCACACAGTGCGCTGCGCCACCGAAACCTCACAGGCAGGTTTCCAGAATGTCAGGCACATTTCAATGCAATAAATAATTACAGCAACCACTGTTTAATGTAACTATCTGAATCAGGACATAAATTATAGTATCTATATCGATTGTCCTGATGTTAGATTAAAGGCGGTTGGCACGCGTAATGGAAACTCCACCTGGCTTAATCAACGCAGCTGAATATGTGATGCAAACTAATGACTTCACATCTTTCTCAGCCAACCACAAACTGCCTATATTTTTATATATATATATATATATATATATATATATATAATGCTTGCGTTCTATGCTCAGTAAAGCCGCTTGCACACTGGACGCAAAACAAATTTTTCGCACGACTGATTACAGTCAAAGTCAATGCAAAGATGCGAAAGTCGGACAGGGTTTTAATATATCTCCGTGTCCGAAAGTCATAAAAGTTCTAATTTTTCGAGTATTCCAGGAATTATTAGACGTGCAAACTTGGCCATGTTTGTGTTCGACCTTCACAAAATGCAAATTGACAGCTATCAACTTTTCTTGATCTTTTTATTCGTGTGTTTTCTTCCGTTGAAGATAGACAGCAGTCTTTCTTCGGTCTCTCTTTTGAAAATTAGTCAGATGGATCGAACAGATTCACGCTTTATTTCCACACCAGAGATAAAATAGTGCTTGTAGTCAGTGAGCAAATCAATTCCATGACCATTGACAGTGTGAATAAATTATCGCATGCACGATCAAGACTGTCCGAGGCGAAATACAAAATACTCCATGTCCGGCAGCCAGCAAAAAGTATTGGTATGAGAACAGATTTATAACGAAATAAAGAATAAAAATATATCACCAACAAACAGAGCATCCAAAAAAGATGGCTCGCAAATTAATAAATCGCAGTGTTCATTGGATGTTCTGTTTGTTGTTAAAATGTTCTTTTTATTCTTAATTTCATTATCAATCTGTTCTAATCGTCCTTTTTTTTTTTTTTTTTTTGGCTGTCAGACACGGAGTATTTTGCATTTAATGTCCGACAGGCATTGTACATTGTCCCGCGCCAATGTCGACTCACTTTATTGAGCAGAGCTTAAACAAAAACATTGATTGAAATTCTCGGTAGGGGAGAGCTGGTACAAAAGTTACATTTTTCACATGGACGTCATTTTAAAAGATAACGTTACAGACCGAAACAAAATTTCGGAGCGATTAACTACTTTCGTGGTGCTCTGTCAATATCAGGTGCTAAATCATCACCATATATATTGACTTCGGCATAGTTTGACGCCGAACGGAAGTTGCGGATTGCTTTTTCGACCCATCCAGCCGGGATGAAAGTAATGCATGGGCAGGGCAAAAGTAACGTGATCAAATTTACTGGAATCTTTTTTAAATTTCTCGTTAAAACAGAAGCAAAAACAGCCAGGCATTTGTTTTAAACATTTTAATTGGCTTCAAATGTTCCAAAAGTGACCGTGAACATGTTTAATGTGCAAGGTCTATTTATAAAAATTATCCCAGAGAGCAAGCACCTCCGCTCCGGATCTGCCCGGCTCTGTGCCGACTCCAGCTGATCCGGCTCAGAGCCGGGGCAGATCCGGAGCGGAGGAGCTTGCTATCTGGGATGAAATTACTCATCACAGTTGTGACAGATATAATGAGTGGCATCCTCAGTGCATGCCTCATGCGACCACAGCAGACAAAAGATGCACCGCACCCACACTTCTCCAGGCAAAGATGAGGCAAATGTCTCCCCCACAAACAAGACATTCCTCATCCTTGCCCCCCGAAACTGTGGTTGCAGTGTGTCCACTAAGCCTCGTTTTCTTTGGGAGTTTTGAAGAGGACTGTTTTCTCTGGCCCCTCTGCCGACTCTCCTCCTCCAAAGCAGCTTTCACCGGGGTGTCGGTCAGTATTGCTGTTGACCTGCAACATTCAATGAGATAATAGTCAGAATCAGCTTGTTTTTATACGAGCAAGAGAACCAAGACGAGTTAAAAATGACACTATGCTCACCTCTTTCGGCCTCTCCTTTTATTTTCTTTCCTCGAGCCAGCCTTTGGATATGGGCGAAGCTTTTCTGGGCTGAACCTCTGTACTGGCGTGCCACTAGATGTTCCTGGAACCACTAGCATACCTGGATAGATGGTATGCGCTGGCGATGGAGCTGGCGCTAGTGATGAAGGGGGCACTGGTGATGCAGCTGGCCCTGGCACTGGGGATGGAGCTGGTGCTGGTGCAGGACGGTCGGTCACATAAGCTGGAGCGAAGTCTTCCTCACTGGAAATATCTGGATTCAAGGGCCAGATACCGGTACACTCGAACCCAGACGAAATGCTGCTTGGTGTCGCAGCTTGAGGCAGAGCTTTAGCCACAAGACTCGGGATGTTGTAGATGGTCAAAGTTCTTCCAGGGTTCATTCGCATCCAATTGTCTGCTGCACTGTTAATGTGGTGCTTCAGAGGGCCAAAAACGCTTCAGTCTAGCGGCTGAAGACGGTGGGAGCAGTGGGGTGGAAATGACAGGAGTACAATGCCCTGTGACTTGCAAAGGTCAATAGCTACCACGGAGAGGTGTGATGCATGATTGTCTAAGAGTAGCAGCAACTTTGACTCGAGGGGTCACGCGGTGTGTCTTGCAAAATGCTGTAAAAAGGCCAAAAAATCTGTCTCCTCCATCCACCCCGATCCATTGGCAGAACCAGTGGAGCCAGGGGGACTAACCCGGATGAAGTGGTCATGGAACTTCTTCCTTGGGAAGATAAAGTAAGGGGGAACAAAGTTGCCTTGTGCGTTGGCAGCAAAGGCAATGGTCACCAATGTCCCTCTTTCCCCGGAGGTCACAGCACCGACCTGGCGCTGGCCCTTGGTGGCAATGACTTTGTCTGGCACTTGAGCCGTTGTGGTACCTGAAATAATCAGTGAAATGAATTATTGCTGGTGCAAATCACTGGTGCTTTTAAATTTATCATCCAAATATAAATTTTTACCTGTTTCATCCATGTTCCAGATGTCATTTGCCTCAAAATTATGGCGGGTGAGGACAGTCTTTAGGTTGTTAAAAAAAAAACGTCACATTGGTCTTGTTGAAGCTGGTGGAACGGGACATGCTGGTGGCTTGAGGTCGACGGATGGACAGGGTTCTGTTGCGCGAGGAAGGAGGTGAGCCAATCCTTCCCTGCCATGTGGTTTTTTCTTCCATGAACATGGAGTTTTGAGGCCAATATTTTCGGCCAGCTCATATGCAAACTTTCGCACCTAAAAAAGCATAAAGAGGTTAATTCCCAGATAGCAAGCACCTCCGCTCCGGATCTGCCCGGCTCTGCCCCGGCTCCAGCTGATCTGGCTCAGAGCCGTGGCAGATCCGGAGCGGAGGTGCTTGCTATATGGCGGTAGTGGTGTAGCTCTGTCTGCGGTGTTACTCGCACCTCTTTAGGACTCAGGCCAAAATATATATCGGCTGCTCTCTTTATATATGCCTGCAGTCTCTTCTCCTGTTCTTCTGTGAAGACTTTGTTGTGAGCCCTGTACCCCGGGGCCCTGGTCTGCTGCCCTCTTGCCTCTGCCCTCCTCTTGCAGTACCTGAACAGGGTGACATGACAAACGCCATGCACCGCTGCTGCCCTCCTTATACTATCGCCTCTTCGGACATCAAAAAGGCCCTTGCGTAAACCTCCGGGTCAACCGTTCCTCTCTGGGTAGTTCTGACCCTAACTCTGGGCATTTTCTGTCGGTAAAACATAACACACATTTTTATGGAGCTTTTGAACACAAAAATGCGGCCGATTAGCAGAGAGGGGACGAACGTAACTGTTGCTACTTCAGTCCCGACGGTGACTCCTGACATTTGAACGAGGATTACTTCCAAAGTGGAAAAATTCTGACATTTCAAACTGCACCATATGTTGCGGAACTAAATCACCGATCATTTCATCATAAATATGACACATGGAGCGATAAAGACAATCTTTAAATCGAAAAAGTTTAGCATTCGTCTGAATTTACTCACCACTGTGGAAAACAGTCTTCTCGGTCTTGTGCCGCGAGGAAGACTGGACGCCTCAAGAATGTTCGCGGTTCTGGAGAGGGGCGCGAGCTGCACATGCTGACCTAGTATGACGCATCGAAGTGCGGATGGCTGTGAGTAAATCGCCGTGTTACTTTCGTCCAGAGTTACTTTCGCATCGGCGCTCCCCTACTCATCTTGAAGAACTGAGCCCTCTTATCAAAACATTCACGTTTAATATCTAAAACATTCAGTAGATTTGAAGAAATTAAAAACAATAATCGACTGTCAGACACGGAGATATATTAAAACCCTGTCAGACTTTCGGACACGTAGACACTGCATTGAACGCAACACTGTAAAATTTAAAAGTTGAATTTACTTGAAAAAAAATATGCAAACTCGTTGCCTTAAAAAAAGTAATTTATGTTGACTTAGATAAATTAAGTTAATCTTAAGATAAGTAAATCTAAGTCAACATAAATTACTTTTTTTAAGGCAACGAGTTTGCATATTTTTTTTAAGTAAAGTCAACTTATTACATTTCACAGTGAATCTGTCGTGCAAAAAATTCGTTTCTCGTCCAGTGTGCAAGCGGCTTAATACTAGGCTACTATTATTGTCACTTAGGTTTTATCGTTTTTAGTGGGGGAAAGGAATACAGCCTGATTGCTATGCTCTCATACTGAGTTAAGATCACATATGGAAAATAAATGTGTCACGTATCTTGCATTGTTGTCCATGCATGTTAATCCCGAAATTTTAAGCAGCAACAGGGTGTAATAATAGGGACACGCTATCCATCGTTTTTCTTCCCAGTGATGCAGGCAGAAGAAATAAATGAGCAACCGTCGTATTTCATTCCAACTTCATGAGTTTGAATGATCTGACGTAGTTTCGTTTTGAAATTCCATTCAAGTTCGCTAATTGTAATAATTCGAGAATGCCCTAGCTAGCCAGCTAACTCATATTCGTAAAGCTTAATATAGACGTAAGCGGTGCAGAAAACATGCCTAAAGCAGCAAAGTAAAATGCAACATTAACGCATCATGCAGATATAGGACAGAGGCTTCTATATTCCAACACATTAAAGGTGAGGAGAGAAGCTCATTTGATTGGTGAAGATTTGACTCGGCTATACCCAAACACGTCTTCTCTCCTCCCTCTTTGCCACTTGCGCCGGCAGGAGGGACCGAGGCGGGACAGAGGAGTACTTGCGCCAGGCTACGCCGGGCACGAAATTGCAACATACGCCTGGACACACCCCGTTGGCGCGGCGCACCCCCCATTCGCCGCGCCTGCCCCTGGTCTACGAATTTAGAGCCCCTTACTCCCAAAGAGCTTTGTATTTATCATGCTTAATTTGCTCCAGCTCCTGGTCCCACCAAGGGGGTTGGGAGTGTTGTTTAGGGATATATGACCCTTTGTACAATTTTCTAGTATGACTTGCTGCATCTTGGATAATTTCTACTAAAAATTCTAATGCACTTTCAGTATTAGTATTGATAATATCATATAAAGCAAGCAATGAATCATGAAGAGAACTACTAAATTTGTCCAGAAATATACCTTCATCGTCACTACATCATACATATTTAAACCACTTTTCACTATAATCACTTGATCTGATTTGATCCTGAGGCAAAGACTGATATATATCATGGTTATGAAGAGTGCTGAGATCCAAATCAAAAGAACAATACAGAGGGAAGTGACAAGAGTTGTCCTTTGTGCCCACTCCAAAATCTGTGATAAGGGGAAACATAGAAGAAGATGCTAACATGTAGTCTACCACACTTGCCCCATTATGTGTAACACATGTAAATTCTCCACTTGAATCATTAAATAAGCTACCATTTAGTGCATGTATGCCATAAATTCGGCAAAGTTCCACGAGTTTTACCCCATAGTTGTTTAATACTTCGTTATCTTTCGATGAGCGTGGTAAATCAAAGTTATCGCTGGGATAGTCCTCAGAAACATACAAAAAAATCTAGATCATCATCTATAATGAAATCAGGAAGATTTTTCATTCAAGCATTCAAATCCCCTGCAACAAAGATATGCTTATCGGGGTGATCAGCTGATATGGTAAGTAAATATTCATCTAACATAGATATACCGTCATGATCACTATTCTTATAAATAAGCGAATCTTCTGGAGACTAATACGGTAAAACGACTATAACATCCTTTTCCCATGATATACATATCGCACGCAAAAACTCAACGCAGTTTTCAAACCATTCATACAGCCTACAAATAACATTTTTCTTGACCAATATGTCTCGTACAAAGACTGTCACACCTCCACTATACCGACCGAAGTGGTGAAGTTTTTTTCGAACAGAGTTAAATGTGGTATAGTCTTCCAAAAAATTCACAAAGTCATTTGAATCGCGCACAAATGATTCACCCAAACTAATTATATCAAAATTACAACAATAACGCTTAAAGTCCTTATTAAAGATGTATTTCCGCAAACCTTCGATATTCCAAGATAGAATCGAAAGATGTTTCTGTTTGCAAAATGGGCCTTGGCCACCATATCAATTATAGTCCGTGTTCAGAGCGGCGTCCCCTGACACATCAGTGCCATTTCTGTCCCTCGATGTAAACGAAGCACCACTTGTGGGCCTACTGAGTCCTGTTGGTTCACCAGACCTGTGAAAGTCAGAAGGTTTCCCAGTAATCTGGATGATTGTGTCATTTGCTCTATCATACATGAAAGTCGCTCCATCCACAATCAGTTTATTCTGTCTCATTTTGACTCGTCTATTTTAAGGGGGCTATCTGATCCAAGGTATGGGAGCAAGACTGATTAAGAAGAGAGACCGATTCTATGTCAGTACAGGAAAAAAGTTCAGGAGGATGAAAGTGGGAGAGAGAGGGAAGAGTGAGCTCAAAGAGGTCGCAGAAATGTGTGGCTGTGGCAGAGTTTAAGGAACGGGCTAGGTGATAGGGTTGAGGCGGGGGGGGGGGGATGGCCAACAACACTCAAACTCTATCAAGAAATGGTCGGACACAGCAGTGTTAGTGATATGCACATTTGAAATACAAAGACCCTGTGACAGGACTAGGTCCAGTGTGTGACCTCTCAGATGTGTAGGGCCAGAGATTGACTGAGTTAGATTGAAAGAATCAGATTTAAAAATTCATTTACTATCGGCTTGGTGGGACGGCAAATGTGAATGTTGAAATCTCCCAAAATCAGTAATTTCTCCGAGTAAGAAGCCATAAAGGACAGGAGGTCAGAAAACTCTTGTAAGAAACTGGTAGTGGCTTTAGGGGGTCTAATACACCAGAGCACATAAAATTGGGGAGTGTGCATTTACCAGTCACAGCTGAGCTTCAAAAGCAGAGTAAGTATGAGTGGGCAGAAGCCTACACTTGTACGACTCATTAAACACTGTTGCCAGACCACCACCACGACCTGAAACCCTGGGAGAGTTTAAAAAAACCACAGTGGGGAGGACATAATTCAACAAAGGAGGACAAATCACCAACCCTAAGCCATGTTTCAGTTATAAAAAGAAAGTCCAGCTTTTGGGATGTAATAAAATCATTGAGGATAAAGGTCTTATTTGCTACAGATCTAGCATTTATCAGAGCAACTTTAACCGGTGGTGGCTGCAATTTCTGTTCAGACGAGATAGTCCCATAAAAGCTTATTGAGCGAAGATTCACCAAGTTCGTTCCATCACTTGAGTAGCGTGTTTTGACGGGGGGGCGAAAAGTCCAGTGAACTGGAATGGGGGCCGCTTGAGTAGCAGTGGAGGGCCACGACAGCAGAATGAGATTTTGTAGGTCTATGCCAGCCTCTGCAAGTCACCTAATCGACGAACGAGAAGAGAGGAGGCTGGAGATGGCGCCGTTAATTTGGGAGGAATGCTTGATGAATTTGCGACAGCAGCCCCGGTGCACATAGCGGGGCAGCTGATGGGCGATGCCCAGCGTGACACATATTCTGTGTACACCAGCCGGCAGACGGAGAGAGGGTGAGTTAAAATTCAGCAGGTCAATAGTAGAGTACGATAATTTCATTGTGAGATGCGACGCAGCGCGGGGGTCGCAGGCAGCAACAATAATCCACAGAGTCATAAGAATGACGAGAATGCCAATAGCAGGTAGAAGACGCATTTTAACTCTCCATTGATCTCCAGGCTAAACCAGCGGAGCTCGACAGCCAAGTTTGAAAACCTCGATAGGCCAACTGCCTGATACTACAGATAGGCTAATAGCAAACTCGATCAGTGGAGGCAGGGGAAACTCCCAACTCTGATTAAGATGCCATGGCCAGCCTAACGTACAGCAGTGAGAGAGGTGAAACTTACACATGCGTACGCCGGGAAAAATCTGTGATGATCACAGCAGAGGGCTCGAGTTAGGCCGGAGCCGCTGGAGGATCCCCGGGCGAGAGTTGAATTGCAGGATTGCAGGTTAGTTCGATTGAGAATGTAGTAGATGGTAGAAGGTTTAATCCAAAAGCAAGTCAGAAATCCATAGTAACAAGATAATCCACTGAAATCTGGTCGTCAAGTTGCAGAAAAGCAGACATATCAACCAAAAAAAACAAAAACAAACAAACAGCAGACCGGTGAGCAGTGGCAGCCAACAAGCGCGCCAGCGTACACTCCTCAGCGTGACTACGGTGTCCTGAGGAACCAATTGCGATCCACTCCAGAGTTTGACAGACTTAAATCGACAGGCAAATTCAGGATCCGTAATTCCAGGCAAGGGATCAATAACCAAAAATATCGGTCCGCGATGTGACGGTACAAAAGGGCTAGACAGATCTCAAAATCCAGGGAGCAGACCCAGAGGTCAAAAATGCACAGGAGATCAGTCAGCGAAGCAAAAGTACCAGGGAGAAAACTAGAATCAAAAAATCTTGAACACAGACCAATCAATACCAGAAAATCAGTCCAAGGCAATCCAAGATCGTTACCAGAAGACAAAAATGCCTCAGAACATAGGCAATAGAGAAAATCACAGGCAATGCAAAAATCAACGGTCGACGAAAAGAGGTAATAGACAAGGAGACTAACAGGAGAAGGACCACGGGATTGAAAGAATGGAATCTTCGACAACCTAGCCAAGTCTAGTTGCATAGGGGGCTCTACAAATACACAGAGGGTAATAATACACAGGTGGAGAACATCAGGGAAATTACTGGGAAGAATTACTGGGCCGTGGTAATGGGTAGGCATACTGTTATACAGTGGGGAAAATAAGTATTGAACGTGTCAACATTTTACTCAATAAATATATGTGACGGTGCGTTCAGGAACCACAAGCGAGAGAGGGAAATCCAAAAATCGTATGCCTTTATTGATTGCCGGGTCAGGACCAGAAGACACAAAAATTGCCAAGCCACAGATTGAAATCCGAAAACAAAGTCGACTAGACAGGCAGGTGTCTGAACCAGAAAAGCAGAGGTGCGACGGTACATAGACAGTAGGCAAAAAATCGTAGTCGAAATCAAAAGCAGTGAGTCATACACAGGGCATCCAAACACAGTAGACGTGGTCGTGCAGAAATGGGTCAAAAATCCAGAAAGATAAAAACGAGACAGAAGGGCTATGGCAAAAATCGAAGTCGGACGAAACAGTCGAAGAGAAACAATAATCAATTGGCATACATGAGACTCTGCACAAAGGAATATTGATCAATGTTCTGACGAAGTCAGAACAGCAGTGAGGACTCTAAATAGACAGAAGGGAAGTCACATGCTATGCAGGGAATAGGTGAATTGAATGAGAGCTAATTACAAAGGAAGGTACACATGGGGAAGTCCTAAACCACAACAATTGGCAAAAGCCAAGACACGGACGGGATTCACGCAGACATCCTATGACAAATAAACAGCTCCGGTCAAGGAGTTCTAAGTGCACAGACAATGAGTGCAGGAAAGCAATTAAGCACGTGCGAGAGATCTTGCAGAAACGTAGGGAGAGACAGGGAAAGCCAAGCAAGGGGCGGAGACTAGAACAGGGCGATTGCTGAGATTGAATTAGTAACAATTAGTAGAGGTGCAGCTTTACAAGTTAACCAAAGTGCTCGTTAGTGAGTTAGTAATATACACATGGATTAGTTGGGTTAGTAGACTATGATACAAAATATAAATGTTAGTCTTGTTAGTAATCTAGAAAAGCAAGGCAAAGGAAGTAAACGAGAATTGAAGTAATAATATAAAACACCAGAAACCATTGAAATCACCCGAAGCAGGTAAGCTCACAGACTGGGGAGACGGACTGAACCAACTAGATCACAAGACAGGGGAGACAAGTGCAATGAAACTTAAAATGGCATGAACTGAAAACCGGAGAATACAAAAACCAAAAAGAATCAAGAAAAGACATGATCATGAACTCAAAACACAGAACCAGGACAATATATTTCTAATGGTGCTGTTGACATGAAATTTTCACCAGATGTCAGTAACAACCGTAGTAATCCACACATACAAAGAAATCAAAACAAATAACTCCATAAAGTAAGTTGTGTAATAAAGTGGAATGACACAGGGAATAAGTATTGTCAATATGAAGAAAGTTAGGTGCAAAAAGGAATGGAGAGCCGAGAAACCATCTGAAATCTGTCAGTATTTAGAAAGCAATCCTGCCCCCCCATCAGTGCAAATTATTATCAGCTGGTTTAGTCAAAGATTTCTCATTATCAAGGTGTTACACAAGAAGCATCTCATGGTGGGTAAAAGCAAAGAGCTCTCAAGACCTTTGCAACCATATTGTTGCAAAACATGCTGATGGCATTGGTTACAGATGTATTTCTAAACTTCTGAATGTTCCAGTGAGCACCATCGGGGCCATAATCTGGAAGTGGAAAGAGCATCACTTCACTATAAACCAGCCAGGACCAGGTGCTCCTTGCAAGATTTGACAGAGGAGTCAAAAGAATAATCAGAAGAGTTGTCCAAGAGCCAAGCACCACTCGCAGAGAGCTTCAGAAGGACCTGGAATTAGCAGGTACAGGTGTTTCAGAGAAAATAAGTAATGAGCTCAATCGCCATGGCTTCTATGCACGTGTCACAGGCTCCCCTTTGTGTTTCTCTGTATTCAAATGCACAGACAAGCTCAATAAAAAAAGCAGTGTATTTATACAGCATCTAAAAGTTCCGTTGAATAGAAACTGGGGGAATGGGGAAAAAAAAAAGTCTTCAGTCCCTGGGCTCCAAGTAATGGCAGGAGGAAAGAAGCGGAATGGGGCGGGACCGCTGGTGTGGTGAGCCTCGAATGGCATGGCTGCAGCCCTGGTCAGTGGTGTCTTTTCCTTTGAGCAGGAACTCGTCCAACTCCAGTGCTGAGTCTACGGTGGTTTTGCCCCGAGATGGAGGGAAGGAGGAGGAGACAAAAAGTGGAAGCGCCACACCAAGCTCACAGCAGGAGGCAGATAAAACAAGTCCCAGAAATCTGTTTACTCGCCACTGTTATCTTTGCGGGTTCGTCCGGCTCGCACATGTCTCCGTTGAACAAAAAGGTGAAAGCACCGCACCAAGCCCACGGCAGAAGGCAGATAAAACAAGTCCTAGAAATCTATTTACTCACCTCTGTCATCTTTAAGAATTCGTCTGGCTCCCTTTCGAGCGTCTGCAATTCTCCTGGATCAGCCCACCGCACCTGTGTCCTGGCTGCCTTTTTATGTATCAGTCTCTCCAATCACGGAATGATTAATAACCAGCTGCGGGTGTGCTGCTATCAGGTAGGGGAGGTCCTCCACACAAACACACGCGAGAGACTTAATATAATGGAAAAAAAAACCCACCCAATTAAATCCACTGCAGATTAACCACAACACGAAAATATAGTGCAAACGAAAAAATACAGTCTCTCCTGGTCACTCTGTGACACACGCTCACTACGTGAGACTCCATTGCTGAAGAAAAAGCATGTTGAAGCTCGTTTAAAGTTTGCTGCACAGTATTTGGACAAGCCTATGAAATACTGGGAGAATATAGTCTGGACAGATGAGACCAAAATTGAGCTCTTTGGATGTCACAGCACACACCATGTTTGGAGGACAAACGGCAGTGCACATCACCCCCAAAACACCATACCAACAGTGAAGTTTGGAGGTGGGAACATCATGGTGTCGGGCTGTCATATGATACTGGCAGACTTCATATAGTTGAAGGAAGGATGAATGGAGAAATGTACCAAGACAATGGCCACGTTTACATGACGACTTTTCATTCGGAATGAATTCATCCAAAAGAAACCATTCGGAATGAACTTTTTTTCCTGCGAGTTTACATGGGATATGGTCATTCCGATTGGGGGTTTACATGGAAGACGCATTTAATCGCTTTCGCATAAGGTTTGGTGCAGGGAAGGCTTCTGATTGGATAGGGAGCGGGGCAGATATGTGTATACGTGTTTCCGTTTAGCCTACCGGAAGAAAAATATTAGGCTCATCTTCGTTCCTGATAGCAACAACATGAATGACGTTAGCAGTGCCTTTTTCGGACTGATTTTGCTTCAGGGCTCTCAAATCTCATGCAATGAGCGTGATTGTCACTCATTTCAGTCGGATGTCACGCACAGTTTTTCTCATGCAAATAAATAAAATAAAAATAAAACAACAATAAGTATACATAAACGAACCTTGCAGCAACAAAGTACATAATATAACAAACACAATGATGTATGGATTTTGACAGATGACCAAGTATAAACAGAGAATAGGCTCAAACTAAATATATATGTAGAAACTAATACAGACTAAAAACTGAGGGCATGATACAAAACTTGGGGTGGAATCTACAGAAAACTGACCAGGACTAGGAAACTGCTGATGGCGTGACAGCATTATTATATACCTAAGATTTTGGTTTTTATAGTTTATCCAGGAAGTAGGGATGTAACGATGTGAAATTTTCAGTACGATACGATATCATGATCAATATCACGATACGATTTAACAAAATTAATTTCTCCCCCCTTTAACTAAATGTATTATGGCTGAAATAAAGCACACAAACAAGTATTTGCTCTAAAGAAAATATTTCTTTAATTAAACTTCATATGTAGTATTATGTAGAAACATTCTCACCAAAACTATGATACTGCCTTCCACTGCTGTTTATTAAGCATTGCACTATAAAAATTCTCATCTGAACTAACACACTGTCCTAAACTGCTTTTCATGAACCATTACACCTATATTGATCTGAGGGTGAAACACAATTCAGCGACAGGCTGTGAGGATATGCAGGCTCCCTGCAATACCGTGGCACGGGATTACAAAAAAAAAAAAAAACCAAACGGTTGATATTCGTGGCCTTTTTAATTCACAGTATACCGTTTTGCGGTATATCGTTACATCCCTACCAGGAAGTTGCTGATATACAGCATTTTATTATGATTATGATTATTATGAAAGGCTTGTGGACTGTGAAAAGCAATATTTTCAGCAATATAGGCAAGAAACGAAGACATTGTCACTGTCTATAAATAGTCCGAATTTATTCCATGTATCTTACTTGACCTTCAATTGTCAGCCAATCAGAAGCAAGTTTTTTTCTCTCTTGTTGGGTATTATTCAAGGGGTTTCGGTAGAGTAATCAAAATAACATTATTTTTGTCTCTTTCTCGCTTGCTGTTTTTATCCCCCGCAACAACAAAGTTGCGGGGGATATAGCATTGAGTTCCGTCCGTCCGTGTGTCCGTGCGTCCGTGTGTCCGCGATACTTTGTCCGAGCCATATCTCACAAACTATTCATTATATCAAAATCAAACTTGGTATGCATATTAAGTATGATCCCTAGATGTGCCTTTTGGGTTTTAGACCAACATGTGAATTATATTTTTGCCGGTTTCCATGGAAACATGACTTAGGCTGTATATGAGAAGGAGTCATCTTGTCCGGAGCAGATCTCTCAAACTATGCATGCTAGCTACCCCATATTTGGCATAAATATCAACCAATATCCCTAGATGTGCCTTTTGAGGGTTAGATCTAGATATGAACATTATTTTCAGCGGTTTCCATGGAAACATGACTTAGGCTAAATCAGGCTGAAAGTGTGAAGAGGTTATCTTGTCCGAACAGAAATGTAAAAGTATACATGCTAGTACAGTGATCATCACCTTGTGTGGGCACAGCTGTGAGCATTGACCTACAGTGTACAACAGACCTTTCCAGATTTCAACACTATCAGGGTATGATGAATGCACATGATATAGTAATGACTAAGAAAGCCATTAAATTGCCATGATCTCCATCTGAGTTAGAGACTTAGATGATTTCCATTCAAAACACATTAAGGATGACCTATTACAAAGGTAAACATTTAACTTCACAAGACGTCAAGATTAGCCATCAGTTTACCTGTCACAAATGCTACTGTTGCGGGGGATATTGATGACTTTGTCTTCTTGTTCTTACTTGTTTTAATTTCTGCCGGTCATTCCCCACTAGCGCGTAGTTATTGTTCTACCCGCGACCCTAAATTAATATAGTTTTTATCCCCCCGGCAGCATTAGTGCAGGGGGGATATAGTCATCAGTGTGTCCGTCTGTCCGTCCGGGTGGGCGGGCGGGCAGGCGGGGCATCCGTCTGTAATCATACCTTGTCTAGGCCATATCTTGGAAAATATAAATCCGATCTTCACGAAACTTGACAGATTTGTTGAGCATGATGTCTAGATGTGCCTTTCGATACTTAGGAATTTCTGGAATTTTTTATTTTTGCGGTTTCCGTGGAAACTTGTGTGAATTGGAACTTAGCTTGTCCGGGCCATATCTCAGAAACTATACATCTGACCTTCGCCAAACTTGACAGATTTGTTGAGCATGATGTCTAGATGTGCCTTTTGATACTGAGGAATTTCTGGAATTTTTTATTTTTGCAGTTTCCATGGAAACTTGTGTGAATTGGAACTTAGCTTGTCCGGGCCATATCTCAGAAACTGTACATCTGACCTTCACCAAACTTGACAGATTTGTTGAGCATGATGTCTAGATGTGCCTTTTGATACTTAGGAATTTCTGGAATTTTTTACTTTTATTATCCCCCCGGCATCAAAATGCGGGGGGATATAGCCATTGCCTCGTCCGTCTGTCCGTCTGGGCGGGCGTCCGTCTGTAATCATACCTTGTCCGGGCCATATCTTGGAAACTACACATTCGATCTTCACGAAACTTCACAGACATGTTCGGCATGATGTCTAGATGTGCCTTCAGGGGCCGGGGGGATATGCCGTTGCCAGATGGCTCTTGTTTTATTTTCATTTGCTTGTTTTATCCACAAGTTGTAATGTAATGTAATGTTCAAAGTTCAAATGCAGCCCCGGAAATCCACTATGATGATTTTTAACATCAGGGTATGAATAAACTAATTCTGAGTAATATTTAAAAAAAATGTTTTTATTACATTTTTGGAATTACTCTGTTCTGATTTCCATACTTTAAGTAATGATTACTCGCGTGCTTCCCAGACCCTTTCATCTGCAGCGTACATTTCCCTCCCGCTACTAGGCAAGTACGCCCTTATAATATTTGTTCGCCAAGGTGGAAGGGCATCTAGCTTTTAGAGGACGTGGGAAATGACACTCTGATTGGCTTATTTCTTGTTACGCCCAAAACACGCCTATGATTAATTAAGAGATTAAGTACGACCCCTTTGAACCTTGCGCCTTGCATTGCGCCCGGATAACCCTCCATTAAACAAGGAAAAATGTATTTGGATGCGCCCTAAGACTGTACACTTAGATTGTTAAAATAGGCCCCTGAAAGTCTAAAGTCCAACATTCCATATAAATTTAGTTTCTCTAAATAGAATTTAAAAGCGTTCCAGGATTTTTGCCTTGCAATTTAAATTAAGAACACCAGGTGGCAGGTTAGCACTCCATAAAATATGACTTATTCGTTTGCAGTTAATTTTTCATTGTCATATACATGGAGATGTGAAATTAAATATTACAGATCCCAACGAGTGTCTGGCAGTGAGGTTGTTTGATAATGGAGAAAAGGTAACTTCAGACATTGCAAAATGGAAGGTTTGTTCACATAA
Organism: Gymnothorax javanicus; assembly: GCA_029692085.1. NCBI lineage: Eukaryota > Metazoa > Chordata > Actinopteri > Anguilliformes > Muraenidae > Gymnothorax > Gymnothorax javanicus. Next base: position 101,824,395 of record CM056198.1, read on the forward strand.
TAGTACATTTTTCTATGCTTATTTTGTTGGTGACTGGAGGTACATTTCATCTTGCTAGTGGTCAGACAAACTCGTGTGTTTTCTGATAACTCATTGCGTGGAATTCCCTTCTCTCACTGTAGTCATACCAACATCAAGATGAATAGCATTCCTTGTCTCAGCTTTCTGTCTTGGGCATGTTGGCTCAAGCAAAAAGAGGTATTTGCAGGTAACATGGGTTTTATCTATGTGTGAGTCCACAGTGCGCCCCCAGACAAAATATGTAGTTTATATTTATAAAGCAATTAACACTACAGAGAGGTGAAGGTGAAAACACATTTAAAATGCCTTTGAAGTGATTTTTTTTCATACATTTACAAAATGCTCAGTTTAAAATATGTGATTCCAAAGCATTAAATGTTTCGGTTAAAATATTTGATTTTTACAAGCCCTGAAAGTTGTGCCATTTCGTCCTCAGAAATCATATTCAAACTGTTAGCCAAAACACCATGTGACAACAACCACTGACGTAATTGCAATGCCAGTGGATCAATTCAGTATTGGTGCTTGTATATGAGCGGCGAGGGCCATATTGCGTTTCTGGTGCCCCTAACCAACATGATTGTCAGGATATGTTGTTTAGGCCAGGTATTAGAATGAATAAGTTCCCGAAGGACCCAATCGTGATCAGAAAATTGGCAGAAGTTGTCCGCAGACACAGACACAGTTTTAAAGGTCCGGTTTGGCAGTCTGGTGCTCTATTCAGCACATTTTGAAGAATCATGCATCAAACAAGAGTTGTCTGTTCCCAGCAGCATGGAGACCAGGGGCATTAAGATGAAATGCTTTTTGAGGAAGGAAGCTGTGCGCTCTGGGACACGATATTCCACCTGCTCCAGGAGTGTTCAGTGAGCAAAGAGGGGAAAAAATGTCCACATTTTGCACTCTTCTGTGATCCTAGGCGTCTTCTGGTCAATTTTGAATGAATGAATGAATGAATGAGTTTATTGTCATTGTACAACAAGTACAAGTTTGACTGCCATTGTCAAAAAAACTCAGCAGGGTCTCCACTTCATGAGGCTGCTGAAAAGGAACAACCTGGAGGAGAAGCTGCTGGTGACTTTCCATAGCTCGGCTATAGAAAGCATTTTAACATACTGTATCACGGCATGGTATGCAAACTGCTCTGAGGCTGACAAAAAGGCACTGCAGAGAGTGATACGCGCCACAGAAAAAATCATCGGATGCCCCCTGCCCTCACTGAACAGTATTGCCTCCACCCGGTACCTCAGCAGAGCAAACAAAATGATCAAGGACTTCTCACACCCAGGACATGAACTTTTCCAGCTACCCCCCTCAGGAAGGAGATACAGACAGATCAGAACCCGCACATCCAGACTCAGAGACAGTTTCTTTCCCACAGCCATCAGGACACTTATCACTCACACATGAACAGCCACTCCTATCACATGCACTTTATACTGCCCATATGCACTTTATACTGCCTGCACTTTTTAATTGTTGTTGTTGTGTTATTTTGTATATTGTGTTTTTAATTTTTTTAATTATTGTTTAATTATTTTATACATTGTGTACTGAAGCAGCAATTCTTAATTTCGTCGTAACTTGTACAATTTTACCCACATCATCCTTCTATTATTTGAGGTATTGTTTACAATAGCTTTTGTTTGTTTTTTTTTATACTTCTGTTTGAAGATCTTATTCTCACTCCTGAATGGTTTTGAAGCTTTTTCATTCCCATATTTTTTTGGTGAGTAAAAAGAAACTGAATTTTTGTAAAACTATTATCTAGTATATGAATAATGCGGTCAGATTGAAGCTAAATTCTGAATGTATTTTTATTTGCTTGATTTTCTTCACGGTTTGGTGAAGGTTATTTATTTCAAACCTTGTTTTCCAGAGCTACATGTTCATACATACTGAAACTTATCTGTTTGTTATTATTATGACTTTGCATTACATTGAAAACTGGAGAAGTAATCAGAATTTGTGTTTCTTTCTGAATATTCTTGAATGAACACTGGAAAAATATTCATCATTTTAACTTACACCTGATGCTTTGTCACAATTGAGTTCCTTGGAAACTTCTAATACCTGGCATGAATTATGTGTTTTGACAACTTAGTGCTGTTATGAGTTAGTGTTATGAGCTGCACAGAAGGAACCAGAAGCAAATCCACAGAAAAAGCATTTTAATAAAGATTTCAAGCCGCAATAGGCAGAAACTGAGAGATAAAAACTCAAATACTAAAGACTAAAGGAATAATCTGAGTCAGGGGAACTGGATGAATAGGAGAAGATCAAGCCATATGGGGCAGGTCCGTGCTGAATTCCGGGAGGACAATTCATTGTACAGGACACTTAGGGCACTGCCTGGGGTTAGTTTCCCAGAAAAACTTACATACTTTTCTCTTCATGGCTCTGGTTCAAATTATTTAAATTTCTAACATTTTTAACATAGCTGGCAACTAAGCTTTAGGGAAACGTACCCCTGGTCTTTAACTCAAGCTTGGAGGGAACAGCCGACTCACTAAATAGCTGGATAGCATGGAGGGATATCCCTAATAAAGTGGTGATTAGAAGATCTTGAAAACCGAGAATGAAGGGTTTGGAGCTCAAAAGCTAACAGGCTTAAGGCCATTTTATACGCGTAATTGTGTCCAACGACCAAAATGATGTCAGAGAGACAAAACATTGTCCTCCAACGGTGTCTTGTACGTGTGGAATATTTTTTAATGCCGCAAAAATTGTTGTCAGTGGTCTTATAATTTTCTTGGCTGGAAAGACCAAGAGTTCTGTGGTTATCACAGATATAGAAAGTTGATAGAGTAGCATTCGCAAAAAGATTGGTTGGGTATGGTTATAAAAGAATAACTATATTTCACTTGGAGACAACAGTTTGCACCTCAGACGTCGTCCGAAACTTTAAGTACAAAAGAATCTATCATTCAACACTTTTCTTAAGACGTCTGTCAACATATTTCTTACAAGTGGGGTGAAGTCTGGTAATTTGGGACATCAGGTAAAATGGGACAAACAAGCTTTTCTATCTTGGACTGTACATTTTAGCTGCCTATCAGTTAACATGTTACTGCATTGTGGCCGCAAATGTCCTTTACAAGAAATTATCATTTTTATTTGTCTGAGATAACTAGGATTGGCAGAGCAAAGATTTCAAAAAATCACTGTCCCTGAGCTTCCCTGAACTTGCAAGGCAAGCCATGTGACTGTAAGGGTTTTGCTTCGTGCACAGTTCAGTTGCACAGAGGACAGGAGTTCGAGGACTGGACTCAGGTGCATAGATGGACTTGGTGGTTTATTATCATGCCTGCTGTGCAGCAGGAGGCATGTACGAAGCAACACAAAACAAAAAGGAATTGAGGTTCCTTAAAGGACACTATGAGTAATACATAGACTGAACACGGACAGCAGTAACAATGTATTTCAAATAGGAAAACAAAATAGGAATCAAGGTTCCTTTAAATAAAGTGCTGGTAAAAACAATAAACAGCACTAGAATCAGAGTTTAAATGCACGCGAAATGCGGGGATTACGTCTATACAAGACTAGAAAAGCAGCAGGTATGTTGTTACAAGACTACGCAATGACTGAGTGCGAAGTTTGGTCTTAAATAGAGCTCTGCCACTGCACAGGGGAAATGAACAGCAGGTGCAGGTGATAATTGAATAATAGGGCGAAGTGCAGTCGAGGTCTTAATAGACCGGTGAGTTGGACGGCTGGAGGCGTGGTCTTACAGTGACAAGTTGATTTACTCTTTTTAGCAATAAGTACTACAGTTAAAACAATGTGGTTATAACACAAAAAATGGTTATAAGATGTTGCATTTTGTTAATGTTTAGCCCTGTTGTGTTACTATTAATGTGCTTTTTACCCCTCAGCCCTGAAAGAGGCTGTCGGGCATTGTCATCACGCAATGGTGCCCGTTTGGCCGTCCGTCTGCCTGTCCCTCCACATTTGATTCTGTGCGATAACTGAAAAACGCCATCACTGATCATCACAGTTTCTTATGAGGACACCGGGGTAGAGTTACTACACAAGCCTATCGATTTTAGTTGCGATCTGAAATCAAATATGGCTGCCACTGATGTGATTACTGCTTGAGCAAACTCCATTCCTCAGCTGTACAATTGTCTCTTTGATCTCTCTTTCAGCAAACAAATCTTCACTGTTGCTGGTGTGGAGATTTTAACATGATAGGTGCACACGCTTCAACTATGCATGTGGCTGAGGGGTCCCGCCCACGTTAACGCGGCTATTTTTGTACAATGTACTTGTTTTTTTTAATTTTTCATGCTCAGTGTGTACTGAAGTGTTTTATCGTATTACAACCCCATTTCCACGAAAGTTGGGACACTGTGTAAAATGTGAAAGAAAATGGAATGCCTGATTTGCAACTCATTTAAACATTTTATTTAATTGAAAATAGGACAAAGACAACACATAAAATGTTGAACTGATCAATTTTATTGTTTTTTGAAAAATATTAGCTCATTTTGAATTTGATGACAGCAACATGTCTTTAAAAAGTTGTGACGGGACAATAAAAGACTGGAAAAGTTGCATGATGCTAAAAAAAGACAACTGACAGAACCTCTCATAGCTAATTAGATTATTTAGCAACAGGTCAGTAACATGATTGGGTATAAATAGTCCTTCATTAGTAAAAATGGTGAGGGCTTAACTGCTCTGTGAAAGACTGTATAGGGAAACAATTTAAGAATAACATTTTCAACTTAAAATTGCAAATAATTTGGAGATTTTATCCTCTATGGTACACAATATCATAAAAAAAATTCAGAGAATCCAGAAAAATTTCTGCACACACGAGACGAGGCCAAAATCCAATTTTGAATGGCTGTGATTCAGGTCCACAGGCAGCACTCCATTAAAAACAGACAGGATTCTGCGGTGGAAATCACTGCATGGACTCATGCATGGACTCATGAACTCATGAGTCTCATGGCAAACTCATGGTTTACATGAACACTTCTGTAAACCATTGTCAGTAAACACAGTTTGTCGCTTCATCCACAAATGCAAGCATCGCCATGTTGCGATGAAACCATATTTAAACAAGACCCGAAACACTGCCTTCTTCTCTGGGCCCAAGCTCATTTAAAATGTACTGAGGCGAAGTGGAAAACTGCCCTGTGGTTTGACTAATCAAAATGTGAAATTCTTTTTGGAAGTCGTGGATTCCACGTCTTCTGGGCTAAAGAGGAGAGGGGCCATCCGACTTGTTATCAGCAAACAATTCAAAAGCCTGCAACCATGATAGTATGGGGGTGCAATAGGACACATGACATGGGTAACTTCCGCATCAACGAAGGCACCATTGATGGTGACAATATATATACTTAGCGCCATTAAAAATGCAACGGTGAGGTATGTACTGTATTTGCGGCAAATTAAAGAATTGATTGATTTTTAGTGCTTTTCCAGTGAGGCACGAGTGGAAATAAAGAAAAGCGCGTGGTATTGTAATCCTAACGCGCGCCACGTGAACGCGCCAAGCACTTCAGTAATAACAAACATTGAGCTGTTTGTGATGTGTACAGTGACACTTGACTTGTTCTTTTGGGTGTAGTCAATAGCCTACATAAAGCCAACAAAAAAAACGAAAAATGCTACTGCGTCAAGAAAATGGAACAACTTGTGGCACAGGAGAGAGAAAAAGAGCCATTGGCATGTTACGGGCAGGTCTCAGCCGCTGAGAGGTGGTGCGTCATTTGCACTATCACCGTTCAACAATCAGTCGGCTGTCTATCTGAGAATGGAAAACAGGCACTATCACTGACCGACCCCGCTTAGGGCAACCACGAGTGACTATGGTAGCTGAACGGCCAAGGAAACAGCTGAGATTGCTCCTAACAGCCAAGGAAACAGCTGAGATTGTACTGGACTAAGTGTACAGACCAAGAGGGCTAACCAGCAAATAGAGATAGTACTACACTCTCGTACCTTCTCCAAGCCCTCCTACTTGAGTTTATTTCTACCACGGGTAGAATACACTAACTCTCTTCCCTCCTCATCTGCTGGTCTATCCCCACAAGAATGAGTGTGGCCCTCTTGAGAGCAGCACACAGGATAAAGAGGGCCACCGATCATCGTTGGATATCAGGACCACAGTACGGTCAGTGACAGAAGGTTTGGCTATCCACCTGTGACCTTCCTTTGAAAGTTGCTTTCCCCAAGCTTTTTTATTGCTTTATAGGTCCCTTTCCCATAACCAAAGTGATGAACCTGGCGGCAATCCATCTCCAGCTCTCCCACTCAATCAGACAGATCAACCTAACGTTCCACATTTCCAGAATAAAATCTTTTGGAGCCCACTTGTACTTTCCCCCATTGCATCCTCATCCGCCCGCCTTGTTGATGGAGCCCCAGAATTCACCATCCCGTGCCTCCTGGACGTGAGGCGTCAGGACCTGGACTTCAGTACCTCATGGACTTGGAAGGTTATTGGCCAGAGGAAAAGGCCTGGGTCCCTGCCAAGGATATTCTGGACCCCCAGTCTATTAAAGACTTTAAGAAGGACTTTTCAGGGAAGCCTCCTTGTCCTGTCCTGGTCAGCCTCGTGAAAGTGGGTTGGGTGGGGGGTACTGTCAGTTTTTAGCTCTTCACTGTCATTGTTGTTGTTGTTGTTGTGATTTTTGTATTTGTATTTATTTCTTTTCCTGTTCATTCTGTAGTCTTTTTTGTATTAGTTTACTATTTACTATTACTTTCTCATTTGCTTCCTGTCTTCACTCCTTCACTTGCACCTCCCTTAGTTCATCATTGCTTAATTGATTGCGTCCCCATTTGTAGCCACACCTCCCTGCACATTTTCCTTGCCTGCACACCTGTGCTCCATTGATTTGCTCCTCTGTTCTCACTATACTAAATGCAGTATATAGTATATACCTGTCTCTGTGCATTGTTACTTTGCAAGCTTGCCGGCCAGATTTCCCTGTTAATTATAAGCGGTTTACTAGGTTCTTCTGAGGCTTTGGTAACAGTCTTAGTTTGTCTTTTTCATGTATGATTCTTGCTTCGCTCATTATGTACAATAGCATAACACTGTTTGATTTCAGCTGTCTTTACCATTGAAATATCTTCAAATTTTTGAAACATTTTGAAACAAAGTTTCTACAAGTGATGCACAGTATACAGACAAACGTTGATTGCTGTGCTTATATTTCTAACAGAAAAAGCATGGATAATCGCAGATTAGCCTTAATTTCTGATTATTTTAATACCATAATTTAGTATAACGAGCACTTACAAATATAAACAATGTGAGCTAATTTGTTACTGTATTCTATTTAATTGAATTGTGCTGACATTCACATTGTGCGCTGTTGAGTCCCAAAGGTCTATTATTTATTTTGGTTTCAGATCAGTTGCCCATCAGGTCAGGAATCATTTATTGAACAAATCACACTTTGTGATGTAATTTCGCCATTATTTTATAGGCAGGATCAGACAATAAAACGTTTTTAAACCGCTGCTCTGCTGGGAAGGAGAACACAACAGACTGAACTTTCACACATTTCGAAATTCTCCACTCTGAAATTTACCATGATGAAGTTGTTTTTGTAATACTGGAAATAGAGCTCCAAGACATGTTGATTTTCCAAATGTCTGAGCAATTGGAGGAAAACTTTTCAACCAGAGCAGCAAATGATATAATTTATTTAATAAAGCTAACATGTAACACACAGTGCTGTGAAAAAAGTACTTGCCCCCTTCCTGATTTCTTATTTTTTTGCATATTTGTCACACTTAAATGTTTCAGATCATCAAACAAATTTTAATATTAGACAAAGATGACCAGAGTAAATATAAGATGCAGTTTTTAAATGATGATTTTATTTATTGAGGGAACAAGCTATCCAAACCTACCTGGTCCTATGTGAAAAAGTAATTGCCCCCTAAACCTAATAACTGGTTGCGCCACCCTTGGCCACAACATCTGCAATCAAGCATTTGCAATAACTGGCAATGAGTCTTTCCCATCGCTGTGGAGGAATTTTGGCCCACTCTTCTTTGCAGAATTGTTTTAATTCAGCCATATTGGAGGGCTTTCAAGCATGAACGGCCTGTTTAAGGTCATGCCACAGCATCTCAATCGGATTCAAGTCCAGACTTTCACGAGGCCACTCCAAACCTTCATTTTGTTTTTTAAAGCCATTCAGAGGTGGACTTGCTGGTGTGTTTTGTATCATTGTCCTCCTGCATAACCGAATTGCGCTTGAGCTTGAGCTCACGCACTGATGGTCGAACATTCTCCTGCAGGATTTTCTGTTAGAGAGCAGAATTCATGGTTACATCAATTACGGCAAGTCGTCCAGGTCCTGAAGCAGCAAAGCAGCCCCAGACCATCACACTACCACCACCACGTTTGATTGTGGTGTGATGTTCTTTTTATGAAATGCTGTGTTAGTTTTACGCCAGATGTAACGGGATTCTCACCTTCCAAAAAGTTCAACTTTTGTCTTGTCAGTCCACAGAATATTTTCCTAAAAGTCTTAGGGATCATCAAGATTTTTTTTTGCAAATGTGAGACGATCCTTTGTGTTCTTTTTGGTCAGCAGTGGTTTTCACCTTGGAACTCTCCCATGGGTGCCATTTTTTCCCAGTCTCTTTCTCATTGTTGAATTATGAACACTGACTTTAACTGAGGCAAGTGAGGCCTTCAGTTTTTAGATGTTGTTCTGGGTTCTTATGTGACCTCCTGACAGAGTCATTGATGCGCTTTTGGAGTAATTGTGGAAGGCCGGCCACTCCTGAGAAGGTTTACCACTGTTCAAAGTTTTCTCCATTTGTGGATAATGGCTCTCACCATGGTTCGCTGGAGTCCCAAAGCCTTCAAAATGGCTTTGTAACCCTTTCCAGACTGATAGGTGTCAATGACTTTTTTTCTCCTCTGTTCATGAATTTGTTTAGATTGCAGCATGATGTGTTGCTTTTTGAGATCTTTTAGCCTACTTCACTTTGTCGGACAGGTTCTTTTTAAGTGATTTCTTGATTCAACAGGTCTGGCAGCAATAAGGCCTGGGTCTGGTTTTTTGAACTCAAAAAATGTGGTTAATCACAGTTAATTCATGATTTAACAGGGGGGGCCAATGCTTTTTCACATAGGGCCAGGTAGGTTTGGTTAGCTTTTTTTCTTTTAGTAAATGAAAATCATCATTTAAAAACTGCATTTTGTATTTACTCAGGTTATCTTTGACTAATATTAAAATTTGTTTGATGATCTGAAAAATTAAAGTGTGACAAATTTACAAAAAAAAAAAAAAAATCAGGAAGGGGGCAAAAACTTTTTCATGGCACTGTACATAGCCTGGCCTGTGCCGATGTATTATAAGCTATCAATGTATACATATCTACCTCCATATTCTCATCAAAATATCCATTTAACTTTCTATCTCATCTCTCAAATTTCATTGCCAATAACAATCTCCATATGCATTCAAACCTTCCTGCAGTGCAGATGATGCAACTTGGTCATGTGACTTAAGTTTTGATTCGGTGTTGCAAACCTTTGTCAATACTAGAGTGTAGAGCATGTTTGAAATGGATTGAACTGGAATGTTGAAATTGCCATCACTAGGTTTTTTGGACTGTCTTCTGATTGCGGCTTTTTTTTTTTTTTTACCACAAAATTGTCACTGAACTGAATTCAGGTCTGTACACAAGCTGTGCCTCTGCTCCCTGTCAATTTTATAACCTAGTATTCAAAATATTTTCGCAGTGCACTTTTTAAGGGAAAGGGTTTTAAGTGACTGTCCCATTGTCCTTGAAGACATTTGGTAAAATGGGACAAAAGCTTACACTAAAATGGAATGCTCTTCTGAGGTGAACTCTGCATGTTGCTGGGCTACCTGGGACCTTAAAGTCATGACTTACTATGCTATTGTATGCCACCCAGATATATTACAAATATTTTTAGTATTTTTGTATCATAATATTGAAGATGATGCAATGAGTCCATGTCAGCCACAATAGCCCAGAATTATCCACCATTGTGACAGTCATCCAAGCACACACACAGGGATGCATTTCCCAAAAGCACAGATGCTTTCTTACATAGTTGGAACCACTGACAGTGAATGGACAAACTTGCTAACACACATCCAGGTGAGGAAGGGAAGTATAGCTTGAAACAGAATATTGAAATGTTCCACTTCACCTTACTAGCGGCCCCATTTTACATGAACATGTCATTGGTCTGAAATAGATGTTCTTGATGTGTTTGAAGGTCCAGAGTTTTTAAAGTATTTTAGGTGGCGACAACTTTTCTTTAGAAATATAGCAGCAATCTATAAACACTTGTTAAAGTAACATTTAGGATAGTCCTCACAATTTTAAGTGGTTTTCCAGGCAAACTACCAAAAAGTATCCCAAATTACCAGACTTAGCAACTATGCTTTTGGGAAATGCACCCCAGGTGTCTGTGCATATCACACATAAATGCATCACAATACATGTGTTTGTGCATGTTTGCACACTTACATGTCTCTCTACCTCTCTGTCATGCACACAGACACACACACAACACGCACATCCAGGTGAGGAGGGGAAGTATAGTTTGAAAGGGAATCTTTAAATGTTTCATTTTACCTTAATAGCCGTCCCATTTTACGAACTTGTCATTGGCGTGAAGTAGGTGTTCTTGATGTGTTTGAAGGTCAAGAGTTTCTAAAGTATTTTATGTGGCAGCATATTTTCTTTATAGAAATATAGCAGTGATCCATAAAAAGTTGTAAAAGTAACATTTAAGGTGGTCTTCACAATTTTAGGCAGTTTTATCGGCAAACTATTAAAAAGTGTCCCAAATCCACCGACTTCATTTAGTCACGCATATTTTCATTTTCCTCATTTAGAAGATAATAAGAAGAAACAATCCAGCACAAGAGAAACCTAGACCAGTAAGTTAGATATGCACCATAATGATTAAGCTAATTAAATAATGAAAACTAATGAGGGGAAAACAGACAGACAAAACTGAGAAGGACTGCTGGATTGTGGGGAAAAAACAAGAAATAAAACATAGGACATAACACTTTGTTGGTTATAAGCACCAGCAAAACCATATTGTTCTCGTTGCTGCTCATTTTGCTTGCTATCTGAAATACTGAATTTATCTTCTGGCTCCACTATGACGTCAGTGGTTGTTGTCACTTGGCATTTTAGCCATGCAATACAAATACAATTTTTGAGGGCAAAATGGCTTACTTTGAAATCGTATATTTCAAACCGTACATTTTGTTAATATACAAGAAAAAAGTCACTTCACAGGCACTTTAAATACCCACTGGAATGTAAATATGGCAGTTGTCTTAGAAAATACATTGTTCAGTCTGAACAGAGAACTCAGGGTATGCAAATGCTCCGAGGTATTCTCTGTAAATCCAGGAAGGAAACAAACGTATTCTATTGAGGCATTTTAGAAATTTGTCAAGAGTGAGCAGGGCAAACAAATTGTCCCGCAAATATCAACCTCTGCTGTAGTATGCAGTACTACCTGGCTCAACACAATTTACACAAATGGATAATGTATGGTTGAGCAAATGTTTGGCTAAAGCCACTTTATCTTTACATTATCTCACAAAACTCTGAATGAGAATGTGATGAATTTGGGAAACAAAATACATTCGATTAATTATAACATTTAAGTTTTTACTTAATAGTGTTAAGGCACACTCTGGAAACAGACCAAGAGCAAAGAATCACCCCCAAGGCCCCTGACTGACTGAGGCGCACTACAACCTTTGCTGCAGTTGAGCAATGCTGTGCTGGTAGGGCCGAGTGTGAGTCATTTTCGCGGGCCGAAACTGGCACCCCAGAGATCCAACCTCACATCTGTATTTAAATGAGAAGATTCAGTAACGGTGTGTAACTCCTTGCACAGTGCATCTTCTCATTCACATGGGCAGGGCTCCCAACTCTCCCGCATTCGGCGTGAGATTTAGTGCCATATTCACGTTCCCGTGCTGTATGTCAGCAATTATTCAATTAGTGCGTTTGCAAGAGATTCTCAGGCGGACTTGAAGTCCTTGTGCATGGAGGTTTATCAGTTTCACATGCGTCACGGTGGATTTCACCGCTAGTAACAAGGAAATCAGTTATGACTCCGGACTTCTCACGCTTTTCTTTACTCAGGGGTCGAACGCAACGGAATTGCATCAAAACGTTTCAAATGGTCTTTTTTAATTTAAACAATTTGAACGATCGTGAAACACATGCATTGCGTTGATTGAATAATTGCTGACTACGGCACGGGAACATGAATATGCCACTAAATCTCATGCGGAATGCGGGAAAGTTGGGAGCCCTGCATGGGGAGCAACCGACTGTGCTTCAAGAGAAGTCAAGCTATCCTGCCAGCAGCGCACCTTTCCAGCTGGAGCGGCCGGACAGGCAACATTCCAACGAAACAATCTCGCGGGATTCTTCCACCGAAATATCGCGCGGTTTCCTGCTGTTTTGTATAGTGGCAGAGTTTAAGCAACACTGGGTAGGTGGGGACTTCGGGATAACTTCTAAAGTTATTTTCATATTTTAAAAATTGTCAAAGCTCGCTTACGCCTTTGAGGCTTAATTTTAGACGAAGACGAATGGCTTCACTCGGCGATTAACAATTTGGCGGCGGAAATCACTCTGTTAGAAATCACGCAGGGGTGCACAAGTAGCTAGCTAACATTACCTAGCCTAGCTTGGAAGCTAGATTGGACATAGCTTACAAGCATTAGAAAGCAAGGAGGTCCTGCAGTGAAGGACACTATGGGTAAGTTTTCCGTTGTTTAATACTTCTTGTTTCCAACGTTGCGAGATTAGAGTAGGTATACAACACAAAATAAACGTCAATTTGGGGCTCACTATTTCATAAACCTTGCAAATTAACGTTAGTGCCAGTAAAGGTACTGCCAATCGGAAAGGGCTGAAATTGCTACTGTAACATTACCATCAGCTTGCGTTCGGTGGTTAACTTGCCCTTAGCTAGCTGGCTAGTACCCGGATTTGGTGTTCGGGAATTTTTCTGACTGGATGATTTGAAGCGTCTCGCTCACTGTTTGGATTGTAGCTATGTGAGTAGGTAAATCAAATCTTTATTACGAAATAAACATTACTGAATGGGTTGATAAAGTGAAGTGCTCAAATTCTAGGCGGTTGCTTGTTTTGCCTTTTTGTTTGGCAGAATTCAGTAAGTTTTTTTTTTTTTTTTAATAAATATACTCTAGGTATCCAAGGTAGCCACTACGGGGCGAACATTAACTCTCAAGGCTCACGGTCCCTTATAAAATCAGTGTGCGCGCAGGTTTTATTATTTTTGCTTGTTGGGTATAGCTATCTTGATATACTGGTTTGTATAGTTCGGCCTTCGGTTACGCAGGATTTCTTGTATTTGATCGCCGTGGACAGCAGCGTGCAATCTTTCATGCAACACGCATCTATCGCAAAATTAATAGCTACTGTGTATAAACTTTATTTCTTCCTCTGTCTCGTTTCTCGTCCAGTTTGATTTCTGACGGTCACTCCTGCTTGGCAAAAGTTGTGTATTATCAGACTGTTTATGAAAATGAACTTGCATAAAGTCACGTTTAATTTAGTTTTATGTTGATATCAATGATGTTGACTGGAAGTGGAGCTTTATCATTTTTATTAGGTACCTGTGACTATTATGCTCCGAATGTTGGATTGAAGTTTGGAAAATTGCCAATCATTGATTGTTTTGAATTTTTATCTGCGCGTCAGCAGTGTCCTGTAGAGCACATCTGTGACTGACGTGATTTCCAATCGGGAACGAATACGTCCTTTCAGTTGCTTTTCTTTTGGTTTTGTTTTTACAATTTGAAATGGATGACCATTGCTAACGCATTCTTAATTGAATACTTTATAAGTGTTTGCGTTTAAACACGGATATTCACAGCTCCCAAACTACTGTCATTGCTGCTGCGACGTGTGATGAGTGTTCTTGAAGTCTTGCAACTGCTTCTGTTGAAAGAGACGGGGTTTCCATGGCAGCCTGTTAGTAACTGCAGTGAAGACAGCTGCTGCGTGGTTTCCGTCTAGCCCTTTACTACCAACTACACCAAGAATGCTTGGCGAGTGAATGTTGGAAATGCAGATTTTCTAATCGCGTTACATAGCCTAAAGTGCTCCGGATCTGGAGGGTCAGACCCGCAAATTAATGGCAAAACCTGCGGACCCGCGAGGGGGTGGAATAAACCTGCAATCGGCGCAAGAGATCAAGAATGGATTTTCTAGAACACATTTTTACTCACACTGATGAGCCAAAACACTAAAACCACTCACGGAGTGTGTGTGTGTGTGTGTGTGTGTGTGTGTGTGTGTGAGAGATGCAGTTTTGGACCAGCATTTCAATCCATTCAACTTGGGACCAATGTGTGACTGTTACATCTTGGGTATCATAGAGTGCACTCAGTTTGTCACTCTTTCCCAAGTGGTGAGTTGAGATCTGGATTAAAATGGGCTCAGCAATTATTTTTAGTTCTTTATCATTATAAAAGACATCACTATTTTGTTTAAAACTCTATTTGGAATGTAGAATAAATTGAGGCTTTTCAACTAATCCTCATTGAATTCAGTCCATAAAGCAACATTCCAGGTCCTCTTGAATAGGCTTGGTTGGTCGTGTAGGTAACATAACTGACTGTTGGTGAATATAGGTAAAATGGTTGATATGTTTGTTTGTGGTCAAATTCAGATATTGGGAGTAATTCCATCTCACATTGCCAGATTTTTTTTTTTTTTATTGCTGATTGACTACCTCAGATTTGCTTCAGATTTACAGAACATGAGGCTCTTGCATCCAGTAGACCATATGCTAAATTTTAGACTCATATCTTCACTAGTTTTTGAGATTAAGACTTCAAAAAACGGGGGTGGCCCACAGTTTTGTGCAAAAACAAGTGTTACTATACAATATGCTAAGTCCAGTGTCATAACTTTTGAACTATCAGAGATAGGGACATGAAATTTGCAAGATTGGTTCTTTGATGTAATATGTGTAAGATTACCACAACTTGTATTCTCGTTAATTAGTTGGTTACCCAAAATGACTCACAAAAGTTTGATTTTGCACATGGAGCAAGGTTTGGCCCTCAATACATCTGGATAGAAACTATCCACTGTCTTTCTATTCTGAGAATTTATTAGCCATATTCTAGTGCTTTCATTGCAACATGGTATTTATGCCAAGGAATTTGAACTTTCTTATTTAGGCCCTTAACAATGACCAAAACATGTCAGAACCAGATTTCAGTTGTACATTGCCAAGGTATGATGGGGTGTATCATGAAACAAATTACACCATTAAAACCGGATATGTTAATTGGTATTTAGACCAAATATGAAGTTGATATCTTAAGGGAAACTGTATTTTTCAAAGTGCTAAATCACACAATGTTTTACTAAAATGAATAAGCTGGTATGTAGGCATATAATGTGTACTCTCTCCCAGTAATCAATAAAAACTTACCATTGCACATACTTTTTTTGTTTTGATGATTGCATCGTATAAGCACAGAAATTGTGCTCCTACTTGCCAGACTGAATTGATGACTGATCTCCCCTGTTGCTGTAATTCCAATGCCAAAATTGGTAGCTGTCATTTACTGCTGTTTACATTTCTACTTGCGAGACAGGCTGGTGCAGCTGATGTCTGCAGTTCTGTAGTCTTATATTTATAAGTAGTCACAGTCATGGTTTTATGATCACATTGCTTTTAGTTTATCACTGTGCTGCATGCCTGATTGTGAATGCGAAATGGCTTAATTGTTGGCACCATGCTCTAGTGGCGCGCAGCTCAATTAGAGGTCTGTAGATCTTATGACAATCTTGTATATCATATCTGTATATCTTATAACAAAAAGGGGAACTTTTTGTTATTTCTGCCAAAAGTATCTCAATGACACTCTGTTGTAAAGAAATAAACTAAAAATATATGGGTGATAACATATGGGCAAAAAAAGGAATTTTTTTTTTTTTTTTGAAAAAGAGTGTTCCTTGGAGTTGGGCCCTTTGGAAACTCAAGGATTCAATTGTACTAATGATAGTCACAAACTAGATTATGTAAAGAAACTCAAAAGGTAAGCTTACTACAAATTAACCCCTTGAACCTGAATGTCCCTGCTACTGGGGGAAGCAGCGCATCTCACAAACACCATACAAGGGCACAGTAACTGTGTAACAACATAGTCATATTATATACCCACTTAAATTGTATAGGTACGGTCTTGTGCAAATTAATTGGATAAAGGTGCTTGTCAACTGAATGAGCCGAATGGAGTGCAAATAGCCATGCCAAGTGATGGACACTTTACTTAACCACCTCAAAGATCCTTGCGTAGTACCTTTCAGCCATGTTTCATTAATTTCCTTGACTTGTTTGATGCAACTAATGTGATTGCATCATCAACACAGTGCTGTAACTGCATTGGACTGGCCTGGTAATTCACCAGACCTCAATCCCATTGAGAATCTTTGGTCCATCATCAAGTCAAGGCTGCAGCTAAAGGACTGCACCACAAAAGCCAAAGTCATCGATGTAGTAGTCCAGGTGTGGCTTTACGATGAAGAAATCAAGGCCACCTGCAAAAACCTGGTCAGCTCCATGCCAAAACGGATGGAACAGCTTATCAAGAACCGTGAAGGACACATCTCATACTGAGTGCTGAATGTAGATGCTATTAAAATAATAAAAAGCCTGAAAACCTTTTTTGTTTGGTTTTTCCCACCCCAGCCTGCTGTATCCCATTAATGTGCACAAGACTGCACATTTCTATTATGGCATGAGGCTGGGCTCTGTATGTAACATTTCCGCCCGCTGCAAAATTTGGTGTAATTGACACCATGAAAAATACCATTTCCTTCAAGATACCAACTTAATATTTGCTATGGTTGTCATTTAAAACATGCTCTTTCCAAAGATGGAATATTTTATGGTATACCTTGTCAAATTTTCGCAATATAAGAATGAAATATGATTCAGAGGTGTTTTTTTTTTTTTTTTTTCAATTTTTTAGGGCCTAACCAGAAAGTCTAAATTACTCAGCAGAAATGCCAAGTTTTTATAACTATAACATGACTAATAATTGCTGGGGCTAGAAGGATCTAGTGTGTTTCATTCTGGAGATGCAGAGGGCCAAATCTGGCCCCATGAGCAAAGCCAGACTTATGCGAGTCATTTTGGGGAGGGCACTAATTAGCAAATATTTGCGTTATGCCACTGATCTTGGTAATCTGAGACCTAGTATCCCAAAGATCCAATCCTGCAAAATATATGTATCTATCATTGATGGTTCAAAGGTGATGACATCTTGAAATTGGCAGACTGTATAAAAACACTAATTTTTCATAAATTTAAGGGCATTGGCCCCTTTTTGCAGTCTCAATATCTCAAAAACTGATGAAGATATGGGTCTAAAATTCTGTGCATAATATACTGGATACAAGAACATTGGCTATGTTCTGTAAATTTGAAGCAAATCTGAGGTTGTCAATCAGGAGGCCTCTGGTGATTTCAGATGGAATTACCCAAAGGTTAATGCAGAGCTATGAGCATTTGGGAAGGAAATATCCATCCCAGTATTTTGTTACTTAATAATTGGCCGAATTTTGTGCCAGGAGATGGAAATAATTGGTGAAACCAAGCTGATTTCATGGGGGGGAAGAACATGTTACTACTTGCATTCCCACTCTCTGGACTTGTTAACTCAGGGTTTATTTTAGCTATCCAAATACCATGTCTAAGATTTGTGTCAAGCGAGTCAGGTGCAAGCATGTTAATTTAGTAATTCTGTGGTGCATAATTCTGTTAATACTGCTGCTAATTGGCCAGATTGGCTTCACACATTACTTCCAAGTACACTGAGGGTGGAAAATTGACAGTTCTCAGCCCTCAATATAAAAGCCTACAACTGGATTAAAAACTGACTGAACGGTTGATCATTCCACTTTTACTACCCATAGATGCTTTGGAATTTTAGCTTTATTATGCAAATGTGATTGAGTACTACAATATACCTTTGGGCAGCTGAAAGTTGGCAGTTAATATAGATGTGCATAAGGGAGGGAGGGAGCACCTGTGGGGCCAGAGATCAGATTAATCTCTATTCGTGTTTATTTTTATTTATTTAACCTTTATTTAACCGGGCAAGTCATTAAGAACAAATTCTTATTTACAATGGCGACCTGGCCATGGGCAAGCCCTTTGAGGGAGAGGGGGGAGGGGCTGAAAGAATACAAAGTCAAAAGTACACAGCACAGAATCAACAAATTAAGCATCCAGTAGAATTATAAAACGATAATAAAAACATACAATATACAAACAGAATACGCAAGAAAACCAGCAGCAAGGATGTTAGTAGGTCAGGAAGCTGTTCCATGCATCAGTGAGAATGTTTGTAAAAGAGACCTTGAATGCTGACTTTGAGATGAAATTGTCCAGTTTTGATGTTTTTTTGTAAATTGTTCCAGTTTGTGGGTGCAGCAGATTGGAATGACGATGGACCAGTAACAGTGTGCATTTTGGAAATTTTCAACAAAGTAAGGTGTGCAGAGCAGGTGTTGTAGGCAGCAGATGTAATTTGCAGCAAGCTACACTGGTAGGGGGGTGACAGTCCGAGGATGGTTTTGTAGATGAGCATGAACCAATGAATTTCACGAGGGGTGTGTAAAGATGGCCAGTTTGCTGAGGAATACAGTGCAGTGGTGTGTTCTGAAAGGGGCATTTTTGGCAAACCGGATAGCAGAGTGATAAAGAACATGAAGCTTCTGGAGAGTTGTCTTGCAAGCTGATCTATATACAGTGTCCCCATAGTCATGGGAAGGATTATCATTTCAACCATTGGTAAGTCTGGCAGAGACTGTGAAAGAGGAGCGCATTCTGTATAGAAAACCCATTTTAGATTTGACATTATTGTAATTTACTAATATGCTGTTAGAAGGACAGAGTGCTATCTGCGGTGCTAGCAGGAAAAATAATTGCAATCATAATTGTCCTGTAAACAATGCAGAATTTGTGCTTTTTCTCTAGTCACACTTTTGCTTAGATGGACTGTCACTGAGTTGAGTGAGTTGCATTGCAGCTGTTAGGTGCGAGCATGTTCTGCTGTGAAGATGGAACCAGGTCTCTGCACACACATTTGTGAGGTTTGGTTTGCAGATTGCGCATTGGCAGCAGCAGCCAGACTGCTGCAGCTGGAGGAGGCAGCTGGCAGCCAGTTTGCTTGCGTGGCCCTGAGTGCTTCCCCTCCTGAACACTAATGTTCCGCCAGTGCCTTTCCTGTTGGATAAGCATTAGTTGTCAGACCCCAGGCCTGGGGTTTGTATCACCAAGCAGCATTATGGACTTGGCTAGATATGTGTCTTGAGTAAAACCTGGTAAATGTCCCCAGCCGCCCCCCGATAGTCTGTGTCCCAGATTTGGGAACAAAATTAACTGTTTTTGTTCACCAGCTAAATGGCTTGTGAATATTCAAATTGTACCTGGTGCTTTAATAAGTTATTGTTCCTTTATTTTTCTTTTTTTTTTTTTGTTGATGAGTGAAACAAATTTACCAGCCGCTTGCATATATTGACAGCGTTTAGCTGGTGGCTGGTGCTAATTTTGGCGGCAGATAAGTGCTTTGGGTTTTAGTGACCTCAGTTATCTAGCTAACCCTGTTATCCTGCATTGTGGTACAGGCCCCTGGCCTGCCTCGAAGCTGAGGAGGGGAAGCGGAAAATAATAACAATCCTCACTGCATCCAACTCCCCCCTGTAAACCCTTGCATGAGTGTTGATGGTGTCTCTTTGTCTGTTATTGTTTGTGGGGGGGCGGGGGGAGGAATGTTATTTAATGTTATTAAAACCCTTTGTAGTGTCGGGAAGTGTCAGTAAAGTGACTCCCAGGTTGTGACCCAGTCCTGCAGAAATGAGGTATGGGCAGGAAGCAGAACGAGAGCTCTGGTTAGGGTTCCCTGTTACTGTGGCCGAAGTGGTCAGATCTCATCAGCCACAATTTTATTTTCTCCGGTGCCCTTGCTGTAGATTCTGCTCATGATCATGCTGATTTCTGAAAGCTCAAAGTAATTTTTTTTTTTTCTTCCCTGTTCCCTCTGTGCCTTTTTTTGATTGTCCGTGTCCTTTTCTCTTAAACTGTCGAGCTGGAGCTTTCTGTGATTGTCTTTTTACAATTTATGACTCCGTCAGGCAGTAGGATACGTATTATTTCATCTCATTCTTTCTGGAGCAACAGTGGTTTTTTGTTGAAATCTATATATGTATAGAGCATACTATGACAAAATTGTTGACCAATAAATGTCATGACATTTTGTTGGTCTGTGTGAAAGGATGATATGGCACCAAAAGGCATCACTTTTTTCATATCATTCAATATGAGTATTTTGTGTTGTAAATCAATCCTTATACAATGTATGATAGAAATGGTGTAGTACATTTTTATCCTGCAGACATGGGATAATTTGGCTTTGTTTTCAGACCCTGTTCATTTACAACCCCAATTCCGAAATAGTTGGGACGAAGTGTAATTTGTGAATAAAATCAAAATGCAATGACTTTCAGACCACGAGACAATATGTTATTTACAATAGAACACAGATAACATTTCAAATGTTGAAACTGAGACATTTTACATTTTTATCCACAAAATGAGCTTATTTCAAATTTTCTGGCTGCAACAGGTTTCAAAAAAGTTGGGACACAGGCAAAAAAAAAAAAAAAAAAAAAGGGCTGAAAAAGCAATTAATATGTGACCCTCCCTGTGATAACCCAGCTGAAGTTATTTTCTGGTGACGTACAGTTTTTTTACACAAAGTCATTCTACATCAAATAAGGAATATTCTGTGAAAAAATGTAACTGATATCTCTAATATTGACCAAGAAAGGTCATTTCAAAGTTTTGGCAAATTTCAGGCTCAGAAAAACTGTTTTTTTCAAGAAATTCTTATTTAAAAATAAGTACATTTTTAAAACAGCCATACCTTTGAACCATAATTTTCCTGACTATGTGTCATATACCAAATTAAAGCTTTCATTCTCCTCTTTTCATCCATGTATGATACATCCATGGGAAAATTTTAGTAGTTTGAAAAAATCAGTCTTTTTATAAGGATGCGCATGACCAAAAAGCATAAATCCCATTGAAATGCATGGAAGGAAGGGGTATCATATAAACTTTACTGCAACGGCAATTACAGAGCAAAAATAATTCTATTGAGATAATTTGTATATTTTATTAGTGAAATTGCATATCAGCATCAAAATCTCTTTCAGCTCCAAGGCTTTGGCATAACATTTGTATAATATCCCGGAAATGTTGCGTTCTTGTGTTTTGGGTGCCGCCGCCATATCGGATAAAAAGATACTTCCAGGGGTGCGTTTCCCGAAATCACAGATACTAACTTACATAGTTGGACCCATTGACTGTGAATGGACGAACTTTGTAAGTTGCTAACTTAGTTAGCAACTACACTTTTGGGGAAACGCACCCCAGAACAATGGGTCTGCATGCCGTCAGTGTCCAAACACCGAATTGTTTCGCGAAGTAGCTGGCATGACATGTCTTCAAACTAGGCTGGTTAGCTTCACAAGATGTTAATCTATAAATGCAAACACTTAATTTCTGACGTTTCCGAGGTGATGCGACATAATCCATGGAGAAATCTGCACCCGGCTTAAGTCGCAACTCTTCTGCTATACCATGAAATGACCTTCTTTTAGATGATGCGCATTGACATCATGGTCTACATTCATTTTCAATGGTGGAAAAGAACTTCCTAAACCGAATGACACCCAAACTATCAGGTGTTTATCCGCCGAAGGGAAACTAAAAGCCGATTGAAACCATAGTTGAAACGAGCCTAGTGGAAACCAAATTCTGGTATTTCTCCGTTAAAAAACGTAAACGTAGTGTCAATAAATTCATTAATTTTAATATGTATATGTTAGAAATTAATTTTTGAACACTGTATTTCGAAACCCCAATATGTAACCTATCATTTACACCAATAAACTCACATCTCCTTTTTTTGACATTTTTTATCATAGGGACTACTTGGCTGCCTTTATCTCAAAATTAGATCAGGCGAGTTTAGCCAGATTTTCACAGGCGGGGTCACATATATGAGAGAATCAGCTGAAAGAATATTTAGCAAGTAATTAAGTTAACTGGCATCAGGTGTGTAACATGATTGGCTATAAAAGGGGTGTCTTAGAGAAGCTGAGTCTCTCAAAAGTAAAGATGGCCAGAGGCTCTCCAACCTGTGAAGGTTTGCGTAAAAAAAAAATGTGGAATACTTTTAAAACAATGTTCCTCAACATTAAAATTGCAAAGGCTTTGAAGATCTCATCATCGACAGTGCATAACATCATCAAAAGATTCAGAGAAACTGGAAAAATCTCTGTGCGTAAGGGACAAGGCCGAAGACCTTTACTGGATGCCCGTGATCTTCTGGCCCTCAGACGCCACTGCATCACTCAACGGCATGATTCTGTCATTGACATTACTTAATGATAGGGGTGTAATGATTCTGAATCACGGGTTTTTTTTTAAAGCGTAGTAACACCGCCTGCTACCATGGGGCGAACATCCAAGCTTTCCCTTTTCCTTTATTAACCACCGTGCTGTCCTGAACGAAGGTGCCAAACATCAAAGGGCATGGGAAAATGCTTCCGGAAAAAACTTGACTGACATTAATATTTTTCGGCTACGTGCTGAAAGGAGCCAAGCAAATAAACAGAATCGTCTCCATTAACCAATTGGGCAACTCTAAGAAAAGTTCCCGTTTACTTTGCTGATTAGCAATCAAGTGGTGGATTCGTTTACTCTTTAAGTTGAATGAGTAGAGCTGTTTATTAAGACAACATGTTTGATTGCTGCATTTTGAAATTTAACTGGCCATAGAACGGCACAGTTTTGCATGAACACGATTGCCATTGCCACGCCATTTCGTGCGACTGTGATAATTTATATCTGACATTCACGTTTCATCCGCTTTTCAGAATGTTTTCCATCTCGTGTATTTTTTAGACGCTTAAAATCCAGGGCAATCTTATAACAAATCTGTTTTAAATTAATCTTGAATAATGTCCTAAAATGCTGCAATGAGAGATGTAATTCAGAGGAAGATTTTTTTCTAATTATTCAAATTATTGGCATTCTTTCAGTCTAATACTGTAGCCCAGTTAGGTTTGTCTGCTTTTCACCATCACATCTTAAAGGGATATTTCAACATTTTGGCAAATTGGCCTATTGCCATAATCCCTATAGTTATATGAGTAGATACATTACCTTTAGTTATCCGTGCCCGTTGCTTTGAGATCCGGGGGGGAAAGATGCGAGCTGCTCAGCGAACATAATGACAGTAAACGGTACAGGTCCTTCCTTCCCTCAAAACTCTTCAAATACGCAATCAAGCAGCTCCAAAACGCTCTCGTGGACAAGTTGTGACCTGCACGTTCACCACGCTATGGAATGGTAATGTATAATTATGAAACATTACGACACATGAAACAAATACTCGGAACTGCTGTCTTGAGTAACCCACTGGGCGGATTAACACAGTGCGCAGTGTGCACCTCAGACGTTGCGAGTAGTTGCAGTAAACATACGCTTTTGAAATCACTCCGCCCAGCCAGTATGTCTGGAATGTAGTTCTGGTAATGCATTTGCCTTGAAAATAACTCTGTCTTGTAATTATAAATTATTATTTTCCAGCGTGGTGAATGTGCAGGTCACAAGTTGTCCACGAGAGCGTTTTGGAGCTGCTGGATTGCGTATTTGATGAGTTTTGAAGGAGCGAGAGACCTGTACCGTTCACTTTCATTATGTTCGCTGAGCAGCTCGCGTCTTTCCCCCCCGAATCTCAAAACAATGGGCACAGATAACTGAAGGTAATGTACCTACTCATATAACTATAGGGATTATGGCAATAGGCCAATTTGCCAAAATGTTGAAATATCCCTTTATTCATTGTAGGCTACTGGCTAAATTTCTTGATTGTTATTTAGGTCAAGTACACGGGAGCAGATTTAGGGAAGGGAGGAGCACCTGCAATTAGTGCTGTCCCGACTACCCGACTCATTCGATTATGTCGAGTACGAAAATACGTCGGCGCTCGCAACATACCGTCGTCAGGTGATCGGTTACGTCGGTTACGTAATTACGTCAACGCCCACAACGTTCCGTCGAAAGCGTCGGTTGGGGCTCTTTCCAATACGCGAGAGTGAGGTTGCAACTGCGCATGCCTAAGACGTTAAAGCATAATTTCAGCTTTTTCCATCACTTTAAATCGCCAATAATTCAAACTTTCTGAATAATATAGCCTTCTCTTCACTCATTGTTTGCTTACATTTGCAGCAAATACACAGCTCCTGCGTGAGAGGTGTCTGAATGGTTGAGCATGCGCAGTAAGGGTTACCTCATTCTCGCATATTGGAAAAAGCTTCAACCGAAAGCGTCAAACGCACGCCCAGTTATTGCTGTTAGTTTCTCCCCCCAGCGCATAAGACTCGATGGTCTTTCCACTTTTAAATATCCCGGTGCTTGCGCTGAAGTAGAGTCACAACAAGGAGCGCAAATGGCAGCGAATCGCGCCG
This sequence comes from Gymnothorax javanicus, assembly GCA_029692085.1. NCBI lineage: Eukaryota > Metazoa > Chordata > Actinopteri > Anguilliformes > Muraenidae > Gymnothorax > Gymnothorax javanicus. Next base: position 101,849,028 of record CM056198.1, read on the forward strand.
AAATCAGAGAAACAAGAAGTGATGCTACGACAGTAAAAAATCAACCAGCGAAAAAACGGCCCAAGACGTCAATCGTATGGCAATTCTTCAAAGAAAACTCCAATGATTTGGTTGTGTGCTGTTTGTGCAAGACCAAAATGGCCTACCACAGCAGCACAAGTGCTATGAACGAGCATCTTAAGCGGAGGCATCCAGGTGCACTGCTCGAAGAGGGAAATAAAAAGAAGAAAGTTGGACAACCGTAAGTCCTGTTAACGTCAACATATAAGACTAAATGCATACAACGTTAAGAGTAACAACATTAGTAGCGGTGCCAGCCACTGTGTTATTTTCTGAACGGTGTAGTTAATCAGCCTTCAAAGCGTTAGCACTGCTGCTAACGTTGCACTCGTGTTAGTTCTAATGTGCCATTGACTTTATTTTTTATTGTTTTTATTGTTTAAGTAACAGCAACCATTCTTCTTCTTTTACTCATGTTGACACGTGGAGACCCATAGCTTAAATGAATGAGAGAGATGAGGGCTGAAGGAGGCAAAGAGGTAGGAGGAGAATTGGGGAAGGGAGATTGGTTAATTCTGTTAAAAAAAAAAGTTAACTGAATTCAATTGCACTTGAGACTTGGTGTGTAGTGTTTATTTAGGAGTAACATCTATTTTACTTAAGGTCTTCAAGAGTTGATGTTTATTGCTCAATGCAATAATGCCCTTGCACTTTAAATACAATTGTTACTAAAATTGCACTTTTTTTTTTTTTACTTCAAGATAATTTTATGTATTTGACTTAAATCCTTCACTACAGTGGAGAGACTTGCGGAACAAGTTGCTGCTTTGTTGCTTCACTCTTTGAGCACGGGACTTTAAGATTGAATAAATATAGCAATGAAATGAAATGAAGTTTTTGGTATTCATTTTTGTAAATTAATCTTTACTAAATCGACTAGCGAGAAGAAATGAGTTGGACTAATTGCCTCTGCCACCAAAGGTGGAAGTAGGTTATGTTTTCGGTCCCGTTTGTCTGTTTGCAGGATTACGGAAAAAAGATTGGACGGATTTCAATGAAATTTGGTGAGACGGTGGGAGATAGTCTGACGCTAAGGAGGAGGTGATTCGCACTACATTTGCGGAGAAAAAAAGAAAAAAAACAATTATGTTTTTTCCAATGGGCCAGATTTCCAATCTGTGTGATTTTGGGTTTTGCTGCCACCTGGAATGCGGTAAAACCCTACATCAGCCAACAAAATGATTAATGCACAGTTGTCTTGGTTTGGCGGTGATATGCGCTCTACCAAGTGGCTTTTTAGTGTATAAATTAGTCGTTAGATGAACAGACTAATCAAAAAAATAATCGATAGATTAATCACCAGAAAAATAATCGTTTAGGACAGCCCTAGTTTCTGTAAAATATGCCAGCTACACATAAAGATGATTTATCCAGCCGGCAGAGACGGAAGATTTAAAAATTGGCATTATTTGAATGGTTACTGTCAAATGGATATTATTGAGTATTAAAAGAATGTTTGTTTGCGTAAAAGAGGTGTGAAAAAGATGGTCTTCATCTTAAAGCAATATAAAAGTCTGACGGCAAGCATTTAAAATGGGCACTGCAATCCAAATTGATTATATTGAAGAGCACGGTCTCCCCCCTGCCCCCTCTTCCCCAGACTTGAAGCTCACCATAGGGCTGTGCGGGCCAACCTCTCTACCCCCACCCCGCCCCACACCCGCGGGCTTTCAGCCCGCACCCACACCTGCACTCACATTTTTTCAAGATATGAGCCCGCACCCGCCCCACACATGCAAGTACTAGCCCGCACCCGCATGTACCATGACTCTTGTACCCGCAGTTACCCGCAGTTTCAAAATCTTACCCACTTAAACCGCACATATGCATTACCTAGTTAATGGAATGCGAGGATTGCCTGTAGATGAGTTTTTTGAAATGGACAACAATAAGATTCATTTGAATTGTTTATTCATAAATAACTAATGATATGTAAATTGGAAGCAGTGCACTTTGATGCTTCTTTTTGATACAAAAAATAGGAGTCATCTATTTACTTTCAAAGTATTTATCAAATACTCTGATATCTTAATAAATAAATCAAGCATCAACATTCATGATTGGTAGGTTGTAAATTCATATTCTTTTGGCTACATTTGACAAATAGTCGCATCAAGATCAAAAAAGAAAACTGATATTCAACCAAGTTGCAATATCTGTACATGTAAATAGCATGCTGTGTATCCGATCTAAATTGCTTAAATAGTAAGTTCATACAGCCACAACCTGAGTAATAATTGGCATTTGGACTGTGCTCAATTACAATCACGCTGTGATTATAGCAGGAAAGGCAAAATTTTTAATGACACCAAAGAGAGGAGAATTGCAATTGACATAATTGATTACAAATGGAAATGAGTTACAGCTGACAGCAATGGGGTGGCTAATTGCAATTCTGATTGCAATTGTCAATACGTGTAAGTAGTATTTGGCACTCATTTATGACATCTACTCTGAAAAGAAGCCATACTGGCTATTAGAAGAAGAAGCCTTATTTTGTTGAATACCTTCCTAATTTGTGTGGGTAAGATGACAAAATGGTTAAATACACAATATGGGCTAATATACTTCTCATATTGGTTATTTTGTTGTGCTCACTTATTGAATAGAATGACATTTATTGTTGTGAATGTGACATACTTGAGCTTGAGATATAATGAACGCGCGTCTCGCGAGTTGTAAATTTGCCGCGGGCCCTATGAAGCTCACGCAGTTGCCAGGTTGAGGACACTCAACCCACCAGAACTCGTGCAAATGTTATCAATTTTACTTCGAACAATGTACTCATCATGTGGGTGGGTCACTAAACCAAACCACTAAACCACCTTCAGCAAAAAGCCTCATTTCTCACAGCATCTCAGATAAACATTCAGCCTAAAGTATCCAGTTGACATCGTCACTGGATAAACTGAAACGCTCATTCAACAACAATGAAAAACATGGCTTGAGATAAACCTAACACAAGCTGTGTGCTAACATGTAAACAGTGTTGGATCAATTACGTTAAGATTAGCTCAAAGAGAACAAACTGTCTTTGTTGTTGGGCTGTCAAGGACTAACGTTTTCTTTAGGTTATCTTCCTACATCGTTTCACAAAAATATCTACCAAATTATCTAGTGGCAGCAAAATTTGAACACAAGCATTGATTCAGTCGCACAAAATTGAATATGCTCTTCTAAAATGAGTAGATGGTTTCTAGTCGAACATATTGTTAAATTACTAGTACTAGCCATGATAAACTGGGTAAGATTAGCTAACATTAGCTGAAGCTCGTGCATAGCTGTTCTGGAGAACTTTGGCGAACTCCTCATCCGTCTGACTTCTGGGCTGTTAGCTGTCTTCATCTTTCAAAGCCATCTCCAGTATTTAGCAACATTTTTTGATATCTTTGGCCATGCAGCTTTTTAGTAGGAGGACAAGGCTTTTTAGGTGGGGTAGAATCTGTTGGCTCTGTTGATCCAGTTTGGTTATTTTCTTGTATGGCTGCAGCGGGCTGTTTTTGCCTGCCAGTTTAGCATGTCTGGCAACCCAGGTTGTCGAAATCGGCGGTGTTTTCGCTGACTGTTTGCGTGGCGCACATCATGGGTACTAATTGCGTCTCGAATGCAAATGCATGCTTTCTTCGTCCATCTGTCTCATCATAATGCAACAGTCCTGAATTACATTTAAGAGCGACCCAAATCAATTTTTTTGCGTCCCTGGAATTTTGAGCCTTTTTTTCTGCTTTTAAGGAGAGAAAGGCACTTTCCCCGAGGAGAGCAGGCAAACGCTGACTAGAACCCTCAGGTAGCTGCACATGAGGTGAACAAAACTCTTCTGTGGGGAGAGAAACGCTCACATAGTGGCAAGAGAAACTCCCCTGTGACTGTCCCTCACCAGACTTTGTGTTCCTTAGCATTTGAGTGTCTCTTTCTTATAAGCATGTGAGAAATTCACATTGCCTCACCCAGAGGTGTAGAGCCATTAGGGCAACTCCTACCCTGGCAGCAAAGTCCTTGATTCTCCCTTAAGCCCTTGCCTTCTCCCTTTGTTTCTGTTCTGATCTGCTTGGCATTTACTGCTCACTGCAGAATGCCTAATTACAACCTGGATATTAATAGCATTCAGTAGACTTGGATAGCTCTCAGGCTATGAGGGTTTTAACTTCCTGTCTCTAGCAAGGAGAAATAAACTTGGGTTATGGGAAGTAGAAGCACTGCAGAGTTGCCTCCAAAAATGCCCTCTTCTACAACCCCAATTCTGAAATAGTTGGGACGAAGTGTAAATTGTGAATAAAATCAAAATGCAATGACTTTCAGATCACATGAGCCAATATGTTATTGACAATAGAACATAGATAACATTTCAAATGTTGAAACTGAGACATTTTACATTTTCATCCACAAAATGAGCTTATTTCAAATTTTCTGGCTGCAACAGGTCTCAAAAAAGTTGAGACACAGGCAAAAAAGGGCTGAAAAAGCAAGTAATATATAAGAGAATCAGCTGAAAGAACATTTAGCAAGTAATTAAGTTAACTGGCATCAGGTCTGTTACATGATTGGCTATAAAAGGGATGTCTTAGAGAGACTGAGTCTCTCAGAAGTAAAGATGGCCAGAGGCTCTCCAACCTGAGAAGGCTTGCGTAAAAAAATTGTGGAATACTTTAAAAACAATGTTCCTCAACGTCAAATTGCAAAGGCTTTGAAGGTCTCCTCATCGACAGTGCATAACATCATCAAAAGATTCAGAGAAACTGGAAAAATCTGCGTAGGCCGAAGGCCGAAGACCTTTACTGGATCCCTGTGATCTTCGGGCTCTCAGACGCCACTGCATCACTCACCGGCATGATTCTGTTGTTGACATTACTAAATGGGCCCAGGAATACTTCAAGAAACCACTGTCTGTAAACACAGTCCGCCGTGCCATCCACAGATGCCACCTAAAACTCTATCATGCAAAAAGGAAGCCATTGTTGAGCATGATCCAGAAGCGCTGCAGTGTTCTGTGGGCCAAGGCTCATTTAAAATGGACTGCAGCAAAGTGGCAAAGTGTCCTGTGGTCAGACAAGTCCAAATTTGACATTCTTTGACATCAAATTTTAAATGAGCTCATTTTGTGGATAAAATTGTAAAATTTCTCAGTTTCAACATTTGCCACGTTATCTCTGTTCTATTGTGAATAAAAAAACTGGCTGGTGTGATTTGAAAGTCATTGCGTTTTGATTTTACTCCCAATTTACACATTTCCAACTATTTTGGAATTGGGGTTGTGTGTCTTTCACAGGCTCTGTTTGGAGGAACTGATTGGCCTACATCTGCAGTGGCCTACAGTTTTTATATTGTTACTTTCCTTTTTATGTTTGACTGTGTATCAACATCGTCTTCAACTGAATGGCTGATTTTTTTTTTTTTTAATATTAGCCATTTGCCAACTTATTTTTTTCAGCTTAGTGGGAGTTTTTGCTTGGATCCTGCAATGGTTTTTTTCCGATTATTGCGCAGGTGGCACTTCTCTTAAATATGGAGCTGTTTATTGTCATAAGACATTTAATTTTGCTGCAGACAGCTTCAATTTATTTGCAGCAGTGTTTACCTGATGCCAGGGTTGGAAATTGGCGCCCACCATTGGCTACTTGTGGGTGATTTTGTGAAGTGGCCGGTAAGTTTGTGTGCTGACCTTACCTATTTAAGAGATGTTAAAAAGTTTTTGTGGCATCTTTGGTGTGACAATGGGCGGCCTAGACACGGTGCTGTTTATGATTGCTTTAAGTATTTTAAGAAGCAATTTAGGAGGGCTTCACGTGTTTGTTTACGTAAAACCTTTAAACAACCACTTGTTTCTTTGAATAATTTTTATCGTGCGAGAAATGTCAGCAGGTTCTGGAATTTGTTAAAAAAGCGGCCCTCTAGAAGGGATACCTGCCTCAGTGAAACAAACTTTGCTACTCATTTTGCAGGTACTATGTCTGATGATTATGATTATGATGAAGCCCAAAGTAGGGTCAGTGAATGTGTTAAACAAAGATTTCAGATGCATGTAAATGGTTTCAGAGAAAGCTCTGTTGATCCGGCGCAAATCCAGACTGCTATTTTATCACTTAAGAAGGGAAAATAAGCCGGTGTGGATGGCGTAACCTCAGAACATCTACAGTATGGTCTTTCTGAAGCTCTTTGTAATATATTAGCTGGGCTGTTTACAGCTATGATGAGCTGGCATGTGGTGGGATTGGATATGATGATAGGTGTCATTGTGCCTGTGTTGAAGAAATCTGGATTAAATCCCAAGGACCCGGCTAATTATAGACCGATAACTATTGGTACAATTTACTCTAAGCTTCTTGAATTCATTCTTGTGCCTTCTGATTGGGAATATGGTAACACCCAGTTTGGCTTCCGTGATGGGCTCGGCATTGATCAAGCATGCTCCTTTCTGCATGATGGTGTCAAATATTTTAACTGCAGAGGTAGCCATGTGTATGCTTGTAGTCTTGATGCACAAAAATGTTTTGACAAGGTCTGGCACGATGGGTTATTTTACAAACTTATTCCTAGAATTCTCTTGTGCCACTGGCTGCTGTTGTATGATTGGTACATCCATCTAAAAGCCACTGTGCGGTGGAATGGAAAGACTAGCGCTGCTTTTAGAGTCAGCCGGGGTATCCGGCAGGGTAGTTTACTCTCGCCGATATTTTTCACTATGTTTATTGATGATCTCTTAAAGGACCTCTCCTCATCTAAGGAAGGCACACGTGTGGCTAATTGCTTGTTTAATAATTTTGCCTATGCGGATGATATCACGCTCCCTGCAGCCAATGGCCCTGGATTGCAATCTTTAGTACATAAGTGTGTATCTTACGCCTCTATGTGGCGTTTTTCCGTAGGAATTAAGAAGTCTACCTGTATTATTTTTACCCCTCGGCCGACTTAGGCCGGAGGGGTATTGTCGTCACCTGCGTGTCTGTCTGTCATCCGTCGTCCGTCGTCCGTCCATGACTTTGTCCGGGCCAGTACTCGGCAACTAATGATCAAATTTGGCATGGTAATTCACTGTGACCCATAGATGTACATCATCAGGTTTTTTGCTGGATTTCACCCTTGACCTTAGCGCTGCGACCTTGACCCTGAAAATCTTGTCCGGGTCATTACTCGGCATCTAATTATTGCAGCTTCACCAAATTTTGTGTGGTAACTCACTATGACCCACAGATGTGCAACGTCAGGTTTTCTGCTGGATTTGACCTTTGACCTTAGCGCTGTGACCTTGACCCTGGAAATCTTGTCCAGGTGACTTTGTCCGGGCCAGTACTCAGCAACTAATGATCACAGCTTCACCAAATGTGGTATGGTAACTCACTGTGACCCATAGATGCGCAACGTCAGGTTTTTTGCTGGATTTCACCTTTGATCTTAGCGCTGTGACCTTGACCCTGGAAATCTTGTCTGGGTCAGTACTCAGCAACTAATTATTGCAGCTTCACCAAATGTGGTATGGTAAGTCACTATGACCCATAGATGTGCAATGTCAGGTTTTTTGCTGGATTTGACCTTTGACCTTAGCTCTGTGACCTTCACCCTGGAAATTTTGTCCGGGTCAGCACTTGGCAACTAATTATCGCAGCTTCCCCAAATTTGGTATGGGAAGTCACTGTGACACATAGATGTGCAACGTCACGTTTTTTGCTGGATTTCACCTTTGACCTTTGCGCTGTGACCTTGAGGCAGGAAATCTAGTACGGGCCAGTACTCAGCAACTACTGATCGCAGCTTCACAAAATTTGGTATGGTAACTCACTGTGACACATAGATGTGCAATGTCACGTTTTTTGCTGGATTTCACCTTTGACCTTTGCGCTGTGACCTTGAGGCAGGAAATCTCGTACGGGTCAGTACTCAGCAACTACTGATCGCAGCTTCACCAAATTTGGTATGGTAACTCACTGGGACACATAGATGTGCAATGTCACGTTTTTTGCTGGATTTGACCTTTGACCTTAGCGCTGTCACCTTGAGGCAGGAAATCTTGTCCGGGCTGAGGGGTATTCAGCAACGTGTTATGTTTGGGAATGAAATACTCTATAAAACACCTACATGGTTCCTTGGTCCGGACATTATTACCAACGCCACCCAGACTGACATACTTGGTGTGTGTTTTTCTTCTAACCTTTCTGGCAAACGTCACATTGAAAAGAGGATTTCCTCCTCCAGATGCCGGGCGTATAGTTTGTTACGGGGAGGGCTATGTTATCCGGGTCTGCAAACTGATGTTAAGACGTACCTTTGGAAAACTGTTGTTAGGCCTATTCTTACCTATGGCTGCCATTGTGTAGATTTGCGCCCTGCTGAGCTTACTTTAATGGAAAGTTAAAGAGTAATCTGGTGAAGCGATTCCTGGGCCTGGTTAAGAGGAGTCATCATAGCAAAGTGATAATGGCCCTAGGTATCGAAACAATATCGCACTCTCTTCAAAGGTCAAGGTTCTCACTCATCAATAGAATTTTTCAACGTGACTCCCCGGCCAGAATGTTGAATTCTGTGCTTCTATCCATGTGGGTGATCGACGGTAAATGTGTCGAAGGTACACTTGTGGGCTCTATCTGTGCGAGTGGCCGAAACCCTTTGACTGCTGCTTTCTGCCTGGGGAGCCGCCCGCTGTGCTTTCCTGCCGCCCCTGCTGCGGAGAATGGGGTTGTTGACTCATTGAGAAACCTCCTCCTCAGTAGCGGGTACGGCATGGAGGGCTCAGCTGAGCGTGGGCTCGTCAGGATGCTGATCGCAGTTATGTAACTGCATGGTGCTTTTTTGTGATTTTTGTCTTTTAAATGGGGAATAATGTTTTAATGTAGTTGTATATAATTGTAATGAATTTTAAATTTCTCCATACATGGAGGTTTTAATAAATAAATAAATAAAACTGCGGCAGGTAAACAAAATTTAGAGGGCCATATACTAGAAATGAATCTGAGCTTTGGGCTGAAAATCGCTACCCAGGGTAGCTAGGGCCCAGGCTTTCAGAATCTGCCATCAAAATTGGTCTACTTCTCATCACTTCAGTGTTACTGGCCTCTCAAATATGAATCTTTTCATGGGAGGATATCAAAAATTCAATTTCCAAGGACTCCCTGTCAGCCCATGATCTCTGACAGAGAATTAATGCTGCTGGATTCCTTTTATTTAGGGACAGGTCTGTCTGCCATAAGGACGTTGATTATATTCAAGGCTTGATATGGGAGCTAAGAGCCTCTGAAAAGGGTCCCAAGGTCACCATGTGGGCAATTACCCATAGTTATGAATTTTTAAATTGTATGTATCTTGCTTGTATTTGTTTAACATTTCAACTTGTTCTCTCATCTCCTTCATTGATGGATGATTATGTCAACACAAGGCCAGTAGTTCAAAAACGCCTGAATCGCTTCTGTTCCACCATCGAATATTGCAACTAGGTGCAGGTATGGACATTTTTGATTGGTTTTCAATGCAGGCTCAGGCTTTGGGGTTTAGGAATTGTTGACACAATCGATACAATAAGATAATGATATTTTGCCCTTGATAACAATGATATCATAATACAGGTGATTCCTGCCCCAAATGTAATGTATTATTATATCTGTGCAACTGATTTGAAAAAAGAAAAAAAAAGAAATTCATGGTAAATTCCATGAAAATGGGGATGAAGACCTTATAAATTTTCTTGCAAATTTCCATGGAAATCTGTATTTTTATAGCGTGGAACATCATATACTTTCAGGACAAAATACTAAATTGAGTATTGCCTGCCAAATTCTGTCAGAATCCTACTTGTTACATCGTCAGAGTTAAAATGACAGAATTTCATTCATTTTGGGCTTCAAACACTACCTGGCCTCGGCATCATGTTTTCAGGAGCATCCTTGACAACTGTGTTGATTTTATAGTTTGAAACCTTGGTCAAGTGTATTTTGATGGCTAAAATTCTCTCAGTTCCAGATTTTACAGCATTCTGCGTCAAAATTGGGTTATGATGGTGGTGTAACAGGAGTCGCAAAAACATGTATTTTTTTCTTCCCTCACAATAACCCCCGGCTGGCTGTAATTGTAAATTCTATTTTTCCTACTGTTGCCTGTACCTAACAAAATTGTTCCTCCTCAGACATCGGTCTGCCACCACACATGTGCCCCCATAATCTCCAAAAATTCTGTGGGAAACACTGCGAGTGCTGGTCGGCGCCGACCAGCATCGGCAGAACCCTGCACAATACAATTACAATGACTTGTCTTGCCAAAACGGTCACAGGTGGAGTCTAGGTTTGTATTACAGACATATAGGAAGTCATATATGCTTTCATTTGGTGACTATCGTATTGACCTTCAAAGGTCAAATGTCACCCAGTGAAAATTCAATGACTTGTATCACTAAAGCAGTCACAGATGTAGCCCAAGTTTGTGTTACTGACATCTAGGAAGTCACATATGAACTTCGAGGGTCAAACTCGACAGTGAAATTACAATGACTTGTGTCACCAAAATGGTCACAGATTGAGCAAAGGTTTACATAGAGACATTTAGAAAGTCATCTATGAACTTCGTTTGCTGGCCACAACTTGACATTCTGTGACCTTTAAAGTTCACAATTGACATATTGAATACATACTGACATATTTTAATGACTTGTATCACCAAAACTGCTTCAGAGCTTAGGACTGTATTACAGAAGGTCTTATAAATGTATGCGAACATTGTGGCGTGCAGCGGTCATAAGTCTGCGCTGCGTGCGTGAACCCCTTATTTTCATTTGGATGTGACGTTGGATCAACGTTTGTACAGCGCTACGCACAGAGCCCGTCCACAAAAATTCTCTGGCTATGCATTGGCTACGGCACTATTTTTTTGACTGTCTATGATACGGCTCGAGAATCTTGTGCTGGACATTCCAGCTCCGCTCTATGAAACGCCTCAGAATTCCATGTGGTGCATAGATATATATTATAGAACACTAGATTACTTACAGGGTACGCTCAAGTGAAGCATCTGTTCCAGGAGCGTATACACCCGGAAGTAAAATTTGCACAGACTCCCATTCATTTTCGCCTACTTTAAAATTACATTTTCAAAAACACTTGCATGCGAGTCGGTCTTATTTTGGTATCGCTGTGCAGAGCAACATTTTGTTTCCCTAAATATTCGCTTTTTGGAGGATGGAAAGCTGCACACTTACTAAAGGGAAGATCGCAATGTGATTCGGTGTCCACGTTAAAGTGCGAGCAGAAAAGTTAACGTGATCGAGGCTTTTAATGGCCCTCTGATAAGATAATTGCTTGGAAGTTTTCGCCGCTATAAGAAATGTCGATGAATGTCCATATACGTTATCAAATTACTCTGGTTTCTCACTTCATTGTACCCTGGTTGAGCATATTTGCCATCAACCGAATTGTTTATATTGAATCGTAGGGCTTATGCCAACGTTGTTAAAAGGAAGCGCTAGTTAACTCTGGCTACTCCTTTACTAAGCTTCATCTTTGTCCCTGTCCCGTTCAAACACTGCTCTCAAAAATGATCACTGCACAGCACGGATCGAGGGGACAGAGAAAAGTTTTTTTTCTTGACTTCTAACAGCTAAGCCTTTCTCCCCTCCTTGTCTTTTGAAACTCTGTATAAACAGACAAAGCGACTTGTCCACTGTTTTAAATATTATGCAGGTAAGAAGTATTGTCGTCGAATGTCAAGTTCAGGTAGCTAGCTTGTTAGCCACCTTGTTAATTTTATTAACTGCTAAGTCAATGCAGTCCTTGTGACGGTATGGGTACCAAGGTAGCTCGCTGGTGATTGTTACAAATCGCTAGCGTTTGCTTTTAGTCAGCGGTCTGTTCAAGTCAATGGGACGGCTAATTAGCTTGCTAGTATGCAAACGCGATTTTTTCTATTTAAGTGACAAATTTATATTTCTAGCCTCATAGGAAACCATTCATTTTTATGAAGAAGTTGGGTGTATCAATATGGTGGCCGGATGCTTCACTTTGGATAATGTAAACATGACATCATCAGCAATCTAGTGTTCTAAATATATATATCTATGATGTGGTGTCATCGAAGATTCGCCGCTTTCACCCTCTCTGGTGTCACCAACAATTCTGAGGTAGGGTTATTTTTTATTTCGAATGCTATATGATCTAGTCATGTCATTTGTATGAAACCATATGACTTTAAGTTATATGCAATTTATTGTCTGAGATCATTAAGTTTCTGTTGTAGTAAACCTGTGTCAGGTCTGCCCCACTAGCTAGAATTCTAGTATGGCTAGCTGTATGAAACTACAGTGAAATCCTATCGACTGACAGTTCTTCGTGTATCTTGCTAGCTCATTCCGGACTTGGCTAGTGCTACTTGTCTTCTATGCGCAGTAGGCTAGTAGGCTACATACTGGTTTACGCGTATACCCCTCTTCCAATGTTGACGTTCGGTTAGGTTTTGTGCTAATTTGGGGTTTGCCGCTAGCAACCAGTCAGACAGATCATGCGCTGGTTTCCCAATAACGTTCTTTCTTAGTGCGCTAAGAGGACTGGAAAGTAGTGGTGTAACGATTCATGCGAAAAATCAATTAATTGATTGTAATTCCTGCCGATTCAACTAAATCGATTTGCTGAAATAAAGAAATAGAATGAATCGCTTTGGCTTCTCCAATAATCGATACAAAATGCTTTTAATCGAATGAATCGCGATTCTTAAATATTGCTAATGTTTTGAGACCTAGTTTATGTAAAATGCAGCTCTGTAATCCGTAACTCTGTCATCAGCTAGTCAGCCTGCGCGAAAGTAGTACCGAGTTTCTTTTCTGCGCCCTCTACTGCATTTCACCAGCAAACATGGCAGAGAGCGGTAGCGAGATGTTTAATCCACCAGCAAACCTAAAATCGAAAGTCGGGCGGCATTTTGGCTTCGCATAGAAAAATGGTTGAATTGACAAAATGTCTGCAGTGTGTCGAGTTTGTAATACTACAATTAAATACCTCGGGAACACTACAAATCTAGCCAGCCACCTTTCAAGACGACACGCTATCACAGTAGCATCCGCTTCAGGGGCAGCTAGTTCGGCTAACCCTTCTACTAGTGGTGACGTTGCAAACATTAAAGAGTAGAGTGGAGTAGGGCCCTATGATTTCCGCGATCACGGAATTGCGGACGGAATCGTGGAGTTGGCTAATAAAAACGGAGTCTATTGTTAAGCGCGGAATTTCGCGGAAATTGACATAATTTGAAATGCTATTCGTAAAGCCACATTTCCTCCGAACGCGTAACAAAATTTTCGCGCGACCAGAGTCTATGCAAAGACATGGATGTAGGCAAAAACGTGAGCAGCCTTCGTCAAATTCACCTGCCCCGAGTGTTTGAACGGCATATCTCTTCGGTGCTACTGAAGATCCGGGAGAAGATTTTTTTGTTGTTGTTCTTGACGAGACCACTGTTGCTAGGGATTGCAGCATCCTAAACATCATCATTGGTCAGCTTATGTTGATTTAACAACTTATATAACCTTTAAATAGCCCACATTATTTCTTTTCACAGTCTACTTTTTTTAAAATTGTGTCCATGCAAATTATGACATAACGTCATCCCCCAGTGGTGAAATAAAAGCTGATGCATCCTTGTTTCAGTTTGTTCATGTTTAATCATTACTATATTAAATTTTTTTGTGGTTTGTAATGCAATGTATTGGGATAACTGAACAAAAGTTTATTATAAATAAATAAATAAATGAATGAATAAAGCTGATGCATCAAAATCAGACAACTGTTGATCCCTTGGGGAAACTGGGTGTCATTACTGCTGCTCTCATACATTCATGTATACAATAAAATCATAATTTAAAAAAAGGGCATTCAGATGAGCGCATGTCAGTACGGCCGTTGTCTGCCTTTTTGACTGTAGCTAACACTTCGTTTCAAGTGTCATTTTTATTTTGTAATATTTCAGGTAAAAAAAAAAAAAAAAAAAAAAAGTTTTTTTCTTTCTTCACAGTGCAATGTTATATTACGTCATTATGCAGTATTTTTTCTGACTTTAAGTACTGAGGAAAATTGAGCAATGTTGTGTTGCATCAACAAATTTAAGGTTATTTCTATTTAATTAGCGGACATTTTACTCATTAACAGAAATGGCACACTATCTCTGATGGTAAAATTGGTGTAAAAGGTAGAAAATAAAAAACAGAATTCCAAAAAATTAAATGGAAAAAACAGAATTTGGGGAAAAATAAAATTGATTTCATAGGGCCCTAGGAGTGGAGTGGAGTGAGTGAGCGACATGATGTATAGAACCAACCACTGGCTCTTAGCACCAGCCTACTCTCTCCTCTGCCAGCATGTAGCCCATTTGTAAGTACAAATGTCCAAATAGCTTTGTTACTAGGCTGAGCAATTCATTTATTTAATTACATTTTTGTATTCAGCATAAAATATTATGCAGGCCTACTTTTATTATAGAATAAATATGTTTATAAGTAATTCTATAGTTGGTTGATTATTTTTTCACCTTTCAGACGGCACAGATGGTCTCCCACGCATTGTTTCTGTTTATTTCATGGAAATACAATTTTAATCAAAAGTTACTGAATCGAATCTTGGTTTGCAGAATCGAATCGTATTGTTGGATAAAAGAAATAATCGTCCTTTAATCGAATTGCCAACTACTTCATCGTAATCGAATCGCTGTGAAGCAAAAGATTCACACCCCTACTGGAAAGACATCTCTTATCAAAGTCGACTACTTTTCTACGTCTGTTTTCCGAAGTGTTACTGTCTAACATTCACAAACACTGTCATAAAATTGCGTGTTTCCAACTTGAGCTCTCATTGAAGCATAGAATCCCAGCTAGATCTAATCACATTGTTGTTTGTCAACCAAAAATTCAATTCCAGAGTAAGCAAGCACCTCATAGCTGGTATCTAAAAGAATTGTGGAAAGAAGTAGGATGAACGGCACTGTGTTTTGGTTGTTTTGCTTAAACATTCAACTATGTTCATTTGCAGAGTGAGGGAAATTGAGGAGAGTGAGGCAAATTGTGGTTAATGTATTCAGGATTTCTTTTTTTCTTTTTTTTTTTTTTTTGTCATACAATTCAGATGTAAAAAAAAAAAAAAAACAACACTTAAGGACTCTTGCCCCAGGATATTCAAATGTCTTAGTTTAAAACTGACCTTTTGTTATTTGAAGTAGGCCATTCTACTCACTTAGTTCAATGTAAAGAGCGTGACAAAATGTATAAAGATTTGGACCTCTATCAAGATAGTCATGCTGGCTCAATGAGATTGTCCTGTTTTAGGAATAAACAACGAAAACTATTCCTCCAAATTGGTGTTGGTGCATGATATTTGGAGTTCCATTTTTTCTACAGTCTACTAGTATATTGACAGGATGGCTTACACTTTATCTATGCTCAAGTCTTGCTATTTATTGGGGTGGGTTGCTTGCATTTAGGCTATTTGGTTTCTGCGCAGGTCTATTGTAGCTAGCTCCATTTTAAGATGTACTTATTTACGATAGATTCAAGGGGCCCTTGAGAAGACCCTGCTGTTGTTATCACCAGTATAACCATTTGCAAACAAAATGTACAGTTTTTGGTTTATATCTTCATTTGATTAGAATTTGATCCCCAAAACCCACCAGATTACAGGAAATTACATCATCAAAATCCAAAATTCTCTGGGGGAGTATCCTCAGACCCCCCACCACTGTTTCTGACACATGCCCATAATGCTACGCTGAAGTCACTTTGATTTTGCAAATGAACCGTACCATGCATAGTGTGAGCTGTCGGAAATTTCCAGTCGGCGTAGGTTGTATTGAGGCGGCTCACTTTGTCTTAAACTTGTTTCTTTTTTTGGGGGGGGGGGGCTTTGACAACCTCTCTTTTTTCACCATACCTCTGTTTGCATCCCTGTGTTACAAGTGTCTTGTTTCTTGTAAGCCATTTTCTCCCTCTCTGTAAAGCTCAAATCTTGAATTGTAAAGCCTTAAATAGGGTAACCCATTAATAGCCATATTTGGCTTCTGCACAAAGGGGTTAAAAAAAACTTGTTTTCTTTAGTGTTTCAGAGGGTAATCATTACAGTCTTACATTGTTCTATCAACGGATGTATCGGTATCTGTGACTACTACTACTGCACCTACCCATAATGAGGAGTTTATTCATTGACTGACCACCAAAATTCACCTGAAGTAGTGCCATCACTTTCATATTTGGTATGTACATGTGTTATACTTTACTGATGACACCTATCGATTTTGATTGCCATGGCGATGGTATTGGCCGCATAATGCACACATTAGTAGCAAAACATAGAGATTTCCTTGTTGACGCTGTGCAGGCTGCAATTTTAGACTGATTACTTTCATATTTGGTATGGAGGGGGGTAACGTCACGGTATTTGTTTTCTTGTAGATGGGACAAAAACAAAACTCATTATCTTCCGCACACGTCCCTACTATAGTTCTGTGAAATGTTTTGCATTTATTTGGAAGGCATTACTATGAACTACAATTGTGCTGAAGCAAAATGATATCACATTTCTGTAAATGACTCTTGTCTTAAGGAAGCTTTATTGTAGATGGACAGCTTGTGACATTGTTTTTAGACCCTTTGTGGAAAATCAAAATCCCTGATATGTTAAATATTTTCAAGGAACTAGTTCAATTGATCTATGAAGTAAAGTAACTGCCCTACAACAGGAAGAAAAAATTTTTGTTAAATCATCAATATTAAGATAATGAGACCAAATAATGAGATTTGTGGATGGGACACCCCGAAAGTTTGTAGATGAGACAGATATGGGACACAAACAGTTCTACGAGTTAATGGGAGTTGATAGGAGTATAAAGCACTCAGGTTAGTGCAAACAAGATCAAAGAAGCTTAAAGAAGAAAAAAAATCGAAAATTGAGGAAAAACTAATTAATGATTACTAATTAACCTAATTAGCATTTACTAATTGGACTAATTAACATTTTTTAGTAGCACATATCATCAGATCAACTAAAAGCTGAAAAATAACAATATGAATATCTTAACACTCGTAGAAACTAGCATTTTAAAATTGTCCCATCCACAGAGATGTCCCGTCTACAAGCTTGCCCCATCTACAATATGTAGATGGGACACATTTTCTTCATTCTTTTACTGAAACACACTTATTTTCTGAAAATGTCAACTATGTCTATTCTATCCATTATATACTCAAGTAAGAGGGAAAAAAAAGATTATTTGATTTGAAACCGAATTGTGGCTCTGAGAGAAACTTTTGTATCTCAAAATCTAAATTATCATTAATTAACTGCTTAAGTCTTTTGTTTAAGCACCTTCCAGTGAATTGTGAACATCAATTTTTGTATAGAGAATGTCTCGTGATGCCCAATCAATATGCAAAATTTGAAAGCCATAGATACTATGCCTTGGCTATAAAACAATAAAATCATGTGTCCCATCTACATGCCTCATTAACCAATATTTCTTAATTAATGCTCTCATACCTTGAGAACAAAACAAGATACGAACAAACAGTTTTCAGATTCAAGAGGTTCAACCATTTTACGTCCCATCCACATTAAAAAAATTAATACTATCTGACAAAAAAAAAATTTGAAACTCATGTCCCAAATACCGTGACTGCACCCAGATGTGATATACTTCACTTATAACGCCTATCAATTTTGGTTGCCATGGCAACATGGCCGAATAATGCGCAAAAAAGGGGAGAAGCCGGCTTTTGGGGGCTACACACATGCGGTCGCAGCCGACCGGACTGTCTAGTTTTGTGTTGTCCTTTTCATTTAACGCGAGTCACGCTATATTGAGTGTTAATTAAAGCCATGTTATGAAATCAAATGAATATTTGTTCAGACCTTTTTTGTAGCTTTTACCAACACCTTCTAGCACGTGCAGTGTTCTAAAATTCATCATCATAAGGTACAGATGAACTTGAAAAAAGGTAGCATAAAGCCCTTTTTGGCATGAAAAATGCCCCTGGAAAGGTGATTTAATAATCAAGCCCGGAAGAATCTGTTTATGAATGTTTTGCTTGCAAGGATTTGCAGATGCCCACATTACTACAATAGATATTGCTGTAGAGACAATGAAACTAGCCATTCTTAAACATTTCAGTATAAGGAACTGTTGTACAAATGAGAGTAGCCCATGGGTTTTTGGTAACAAGCCCCATTTCAGTATACAGCATGAAAGCTACTGGCAGGCAGGGTTTGCTAAGGTCTTCAGTTGAGAAGTGAAACTTCCTGTTTCTTTATCCCATTTATTTTCTTTTTGAAAAAGTCCAGATGACTCCACATTAAGATATTAGTGCAACACAGATATGGCACAAATGATAACAGAAGCCAAATCTCAAGTCCTGACTCTCTGATGCATTTCATGCTAAGATTACTAGCAGAATCCAACTGTAACCCCCTTCGCAGTATGTAAAATTTTTATGAAATGTAAATATGTAATTACATATTTTGACATTATTAAAAAGATACCGGATATATTAAAGCATCTGTTAAAACATTAATATCATTTCTATAAATGTGTCAGGGTGGCTAATTTCCCATCTGCACACCATGGGCTGCATGCCTGAGGATTATGGGAGAGAACCTGGGAATCTGTTACAGTCCCGCACGCACGCGGAGCGAACAAGCAAATTCCGCGAGGAGAGGACCCACGGCAGCCACGAGTTGAACTGAAAACCCATTTTTTGCATGGCAGCCGTGCAAACTACGACACCACTGAGCCATACAAAATTAAGAGCTGGCACTCTGTGCTCGCTAGCCCCTGAGTGGGTCAAATGACTGAGCAGCAAAACCGTATTCTGGGGTCAAATGGGTGAAACTGCATTGTTACAGTGAGACTTTTAAAAGAACAGCATTGAATACTGCCCCTGAAGCATGGTCATCCAGGACAAGCCCCACTTTCTATATCGGATTTTAGGAGTGTTAACATCCAAGGTTATAATTGATTTGTGCCTAAAGAAATCTAATTTTCAGCACACTGTTGTAATGGAGATTCATAGGAATATGTATTGCATTCCAAGCAACATTTTTCAACTTCGAAGTACATCTATTGCCGTGCCAAACAGCAGCACGAATTACTTAGGATGATCCAGCCAGCGAGAAACCCAGCCAATGGGAGTGAGGGACACAGAATGGAATTAACACCCATCACCACAAGTCAAATGCTGGTTAAATATTGATTGTGGCTGATAACATTCTCTACTCAGGCAACCACTCTTTCAGGTAACCAAGGTAGTGCTGTATTGTAAAAGGCAAAGGGGCTGATTAGGGGAGGGAAAAATAATCAGTACAACAATATATTGTGACCTTTATTCACGTGATATTGAATCGATACACTTGCGTCAAGTAGCAGTGTTTTTATTTAATTTACTGCTGTTGGGTGAAATTTTCCTACATTTTTCCTGTTGACATTACCTTACCAGAATATAATTATTTCATGTCTCCTATGTGCAAATAAAAAAGAGAACAGCACCCAACTCAAAGCAGTATAATAATATGAAAGAGATGTGCATGTAGCATCACATCGTTTTGGACAAAGATTGCATCTAATTTTTAAGTTATTTCAGTTTTCTATAAAGGTTGGAGGCACTTATCAGTTCGACATCACTATTTGCAACATAGAACAGGCAAAGGCATACATTATGTTTTTATTGCTACCTCAGTGTTCAAGGTAAAATGCAACAAATGCATGTTTTTTTGTCTTTTGAAACTCACCTGCTATATTGTATGAGGGCATTTCCACGGTGACTCGCGTTACATAGGTTGAAAAGTTAAAAGCATGCGAAGAAATTGTGGATGGATACATTTTGAAATTTTGTGGCAGATACAAAAAAATTAAGGATCACAGAAAAAATTGTATTATACTAATATCACACACATTCAAGTATTGTATAAAACAAACAAACAAAAAAACATATTGCACAACGTCTGTGCGTGCTGGAGAGGGACAGAGAGAGGGTGAGAGTGGGGGTAAAGCAGCATTTCCACTGAAGACCTCAGCTGAGTGTTAACAAAAAAAGGGGATGAATTGGAATGATTCTTTTGATACCATCCACAAGTTGAATATGGAAACGCAAAAATAATATTCTCAAGTTAGCGAACTGAACCGGTCTGCTCGGTAGAAATGAGGCGTAAAAGAGTTTGAGAGTGTGTGTGTCTGTGTGACAGTTGGTTGTCCTCATGCTCTTCTTATTGCCCGCCATTGTGCATTGAGTATTGCCATACTAGATAGGTCAGAATTTGGCATATTAGTGCTCTCTGCAGGGATAGAAATTTAAATTTTTTTTTTTTCCACTAGACATCCAGACTAGTAACCACTCAGGTTCGCTACTCCTCCCCATCTTTTACGAGACAGCCCCTTTTTCCTTTAATTTTCAGCAATAAGATATCTGTATCTCTAATCTTTTTTTATTTTGTTTTTTTTTTTTTTTTACAACTGAACTTCACGCCTGTGCTAATTTAACTCCAATAATGTTCTAATACAAACTAATAATCAGTCATGCCAATGAACGTAAGAGACAGATGACACAAGCCCTTCAGTAAAACAGAAAGTAATGTTTTCTGCATAATTGATTGAAAACAAGAAAAACTTCAAATTTCAAAGCCGTTCAGTACCTTGAACAAGGAGAAATCCTTAGCCAAGTATTGACATGATGTAAAATGCTGGTTTTTACATTCATAATTATTTTCAAAACACTAATTAAACACATGAAAATGTGAAATATACGCAGTGTCTGCAAACAAGATCTCATTCAATGGAAAAACGGAAGGAAATGCATTTTTTGACTTGCACTACGAATGCACCATAAATTATGTACAGTGCTGTGAAAAAGTATTTGCCTTCTTCCTGATTTCTTATTTTTTTGCATAATTTTTTGCATTTTTTGTCGCACTTAAATATTTCAGATCATTAAAGAAATTTTAGTCAAAGATAACCAGAGAAAACAGAAAATATGGTTTTTGAGTGATTATTTCACTTAATGAAGGAACAAACTATCCAACCTTCCTTGGCCCTATGTGAAAATGTAAATGCCCCCTTAGTAAGTATATTAACCAATTAACCACTTGGTGCTCGGAGCCGTGTTTACTTGCGAACAATCGCCGGGCTTGAGTCCCGGATCTGTCTATGAACGATGGCTCGTGTTTAACAGGGCAACAGTGAGTGCTGCCGTGCGCGCTGGCCCAAATTATTTTCGCTGATGGTCGTTGGTGTAATGAGTGATAAGAACTGTGCTGTTTAGCATCTTAACCATCCAAACACTGACTTGAGTTCATGCGATATACGATGAGCATGCAATCAATTACGCTATATACATCTTTTACTTACAAGAAAAACAGATTGCGAGGTGACAGAATGGCGGCGACATGGAAAAAAAAACTTGCATAAAAATTCTTGACAGTATGGTAAGTTTGGAAGCACGTTCGACGCATAATGGAATCTCATAACTCACGCACATGTAGCGTGACTCTTTCCTTACACCGTTCTTGGCACAAGCTACACAAGATTCGCACAGTCTCTTTTTCGCAGTCGGTGGGTGTGAACTCGCCAGTTGATCACTGCGATCAACACTTCTCATACCATAGTTGTTATAAACAATACAACGTGGTTTCACCATTTGCTCACCCTGACGATTCCTCCTCACTGTTTCGCACATGTGGCCCGCGGGTGGACAGCATCTTCACAAGCTTTTTGTCCTGCCACAGCAGGACCAGCATCAGTTTGTTTGGCTGTCACCATGTGATCATGGTGAAAATGAAATTTACAATCAAAATTTACAAACTGAAAGTAATGGAATGTATTCACGTTACTTCTTCTATCACCCAAGACCAATCATAATGTCACATGAACTCAAACCATTGTCTGTGTTTAGTTCCAAAGCAAAACGCATTCATGTTAACAGTTCTGCGTGTTTAGATGCAAAGCGAGCAACGTGATAAGACGGGGCTCCGGGGCTCGAGCCGGTCGGCAGTAATATGAGTACACACATTTCCGGGCAAGTTCGATAAGCCAACTGATAAGAGATCGGGCAGGCGTGAGTTGCGGTAATGTAAATATACGGGAAACAAGTGGTTAAACAAATTTAATTGGTATGTAGCTTCAGTTTCTCTATACACTCCCATGTATAATTACTGCCAGCCCTGTTGAATCTAAACAGAACTATAGAACCTCTCTGGCAATGTGAATTAGGCAAAAGCCAGCAAGTGATGCACCGATCTATATAAATTTAAGAACCGATGAGAAACAAATGGGGTTTGGTATCCAGTCTCACGAAGAAATAAGGTTTTCACACCCTCCTCCTCCGATGTTCCTGAAATTCTGAGATGGAGTGCAATGTTTTGAAGTAAAGGTGTTTATTAGTTTTGTAAATAACTCTTTGGGCCATATGATGTTTTTTAAAAAAAAATTTTTAAATAAACTCTAGGAAACTTTTTAATTATGTCTTCGATTTGGACCACCTTTGGCAGCATTACTGATCAAGGGACAAGAAATCTAAAAGAACCAAACACCCCTCATCAGGCCTCTGGACCCCATAATTTGAATATTTAACTGAACTGGATACACTACAGTTACAATGCGCCGGACAAGACGAGACTGAGCTGAAGTTCTCAAATTAATTTCTGTAGACTTGATAGATTGTTCTGATTGAAACTTATGATGGTCATTTTTTTTTTTGTCAGGATAATTGAATCTCCAAACTTAATCACATTATGCAGTATGACAATTATAATCGCATGACGTGCATAGTCCACTGGATGTCCCTTGTGACATCTCACTTTTGCCAGAAAACATATTGATGAGCCCACGGGTTAATATTCTGTGGACTGATGTGTCAAAAGTGGAACTTCTTGGAAGACATGGGTCCTGTTGCATCGGGCATATAGCGAACACTGCAATCGACAATAAGAGCACCCCAAAAGTCAAACACGGTGATTATAGAATGACGGTCTGGTGCTGCTTTGCTGCATCAGGACTTACCAACTTGGCATAATGGCTAGAACCATGAATTCTGCTCTCTGTTTGAAAATCCTGACGCAGAATGCCCGGCCATCAGTTTGTGACTTTGCACTTGGGTTATTCTGCTACACACTGATCCAAAATACTCAAACTAGTCCTCTAAATCGTTCAAAAGAAACAAAATGAAGGTTTTGGTGTGGCCTAGTCAAAGCTCTGACTTGAATCCAATTGAGATGTTGTGGCATGACCTGTAACAGAGAATTTATGTTCTGAAATACTCCGATATGGCTGAATTTAAACAATTCTACATAGAGGAGTGGGTCAAAATTCCTCCCGAGCAATCAGAAAGACTGCTAGTTATTGCAAATCTGCAAACATTTTATTGCAGTTGTTGTTGCTGCTTAGGGTGATACAACCTGTAATTATGTTTAGGGGAGCAATTATTTCTTCACATGTGATGGTTTTTGAACAACTGCTAACCATCAGTAAATAAAATGATAATTTAAAAGCTGCGTTTTGCGCAGCATTTTAATGATCATATTGTCTTTGTCTTATATTAGAATCTTGGATGATCTGGAACATAAGCACGATGGAAGAAATCAGGACAGGGGCAAATTCTTTTTCACAGCTCTATACATGAGGGAGTTGAAGGTTTTATTTTTATGGTATCAGTCAAGCAGAATTATAATATATGAATTTTAATCCATGTCAAGAGACTCACACCTTGTGTGACTAAAATTTTATTTATGCATGCTGTAATTTTTATTTGCAACTTCCAGTAAAATGCTCGCACTGTAGAGCCCTAGCAAGCATGGAACTGAACATGAAATTTTCACGTACCCTGTGGGTCCTGCTTTTTGCAGTATAGAGAACTGTGTATGTTGATACAAGAATCTTTCAATAAACTCACTGTATCCCATACCTGTTTTTTTAATAAATAAGCCATTTCTCTCTATGCAGCATCATGAACTGGACATGTTGAGCTTAGTCCTTTTTTTTTTTTTTTTTTTTTAAACAAAATTGCATACCTTGAATTGCTGCGATACATTTTGTTGTCATATACAATGTTGGTGCATTGAGGTATGGTTTCTAGACCAAGGTACAGTCATACGCTGGAGAAACAGAAAGCCAAGCCCTAGTGGCTGTTCCTGACTTCAGATTGCTTTATGTTTACTCTAATGTACAGTCTCACAGTGGGCTCATAGCCACTTACTGGCTCCCAGGCAGAGGACAAAGGTCAGATATTTTTCGGCTATGGTATTCTGTACCATTACTGTTGCACAGTTGGTTTTAAACATTGTGATTGGAGACTCTGGTTGATGGTTTTTGTGTCAACTGCTATGAGGATACTGGAATTTTTAGTAAGTTGTTAATTTGTCTTGACTAGGTGTTTTAATTTGGAACAACTCAAACTCTTGAATCACGGTCTGTCAGAAACATGCATGTTGTGCATGTAATGAGGAGTAGATGTTTTGTTGGTTTGTAGTGCTTATTGGTCTGTGTTGCAAATGGTTTCCGCAGTTTCTTGGAAAGAGTTAAAGTAACTAATGGACCAAATTAAACCCTGAAGTGAATCAATAGGCTCTTATCTGTGAATTTTGGACTCATGGACAACAAACTTAACCATCTGCAAGACAATGAACAATTCCTAGATGAAGCAAATGATTGTATTGTCTAGAATTTTTGAGAGAAAATGACTTCTCAGATTATCATGTTGTAAGGAAAATAAACAATAGTTTTAAATCCTGGGATAACGAATTAGGTTGGGAGGAAAACCAGCTCACTCAGGGACCCCAGCACAAGTTTGAGAACCACTGCTGTTGGCGAGTTGGCGAATATTAGACATAAATGCGGTAGTATTGCACTGTGAATGCTGGAAAGTTTCCAGGGCCAATAAGGAACTGAGTTTTCTTTCTGGTTTATTTAGTGGGGTTGCTTGTGTATTTTTCAACTTGTGTATAAAGAGCATCATTATCTTAGCGCTCGCGAATCGATGACTCATTCACTGGGCAATGCGTCACCAGCAAACTGTTTTCAGAGATAAGTCAGTAGCAAGCAATTTCCTTATCTCTGTTCCATTATTCAATACAAAAATTAATGAGGGATTAAGTGGGGAAATGTTCTGCAGTATTTGGTGCCGTGATCAACATGCAGCTGGTTGTTGAATGCAGGTTAAGATGTCTTGTAGCATTGAGATCTGATCCAAGACCAGCAGGTGTATATGCCAAGGATGGTTTATGAAGCATATCACATTTCAATGGTTCAAACAGCAAATATTTAGCCTATACTTTATGTAATTACACATTATTATTAATCCCCCATCAAGAAGCGAAGTGGCACGTGGGATATTTCACTGGAGCTCATCCATCCTTCCATCTGGATATGTTGGGACAAGTTTTCTCAAGACTGTACCTAGATAAATAAAATATTTTGTATGTTTGCTACTAGTCTTTACATTGAT
The DNA here is from genome assembly GCA_029692085.1 of Gymnothorax javanicus. Classification (NCBI taxonomy): domain Eukaryota; kingdom Metazoa; phylum Chordata; class Actinopteri; order Anguilliformes; family Muraenidae; genus Gymnothorax; species Gymnothorax javanicus. The sequence goes on from CM056198.1 coordinate 101,874,511, forward strand.
TGGGTGCAAAAAAGCAATTCCACGGTGGTGGGGGTTATTGATGACAATGTGTTCTTGTTCAAATGTTCTCTTGAAGCCTACCCTTGCATCTAATAGCCAGTAAGTGCTTTTCAAACCTGGATTTGTTGCATTTGTTAGTACCTTGAAATTACATTTTTGTAATGAGTTTACAAGCGCAGTCATTGAAATGAGCAGGGCTGATCTCATTTACTGTAGTTAACTGGTCGGTTTGTTTGGTTGATGGGCTGTTGGTCGACCAAGATTTGTTTTAGTCGAGCAATCGCAAATCATCCATATGGAATGATCCATTCTTAATGCTGCAGGTATGGCAGTGACGGTCCTTCACTTTTACCTAGGCCTATGTTCTGTTTAAATTAGACCGTTTAAATAATATTAATATTGTGAATAATTATGCTGAAGTAATTAAAGCAACATTTCATATTACAAAGTTAAAATTAACACATGGGTCATTGCATATTAAATCAACAAATTCTGAGATAAGTTCCCGCATGACCTCTTCCAAATCAGCTGAAATTTTTAGCACAGTAACTACAACATATTTAATGAATCCATTCCAAACTTTTCATGGAGCATGCAAAAAATTCTCAAGTTACTGACTTTTGAAGTACATGGGTGCAAGTCGAAATTTGGGAGCTTCATTTTTTTCGCCATTTTTGAGTCCTCATAACTTTGTATGTGATGTTGGTAGACAAACGAAAATTTCAGGGTTGAAAGCCACATATCAGCTCTGTTGAAAACATTAATTATAATACTGCCATGTGTATTTGTTGTCTCGCAACATGAAGTCAAACTTTTAAAATCCCTGATTGCAATTTTCGTGGCAGCCAACTTCAGACATTTATATCTTATATAAAAGTTTGATAATGAGCTGTGATCAGATTTATGGCTAGGATACGGAACAATAAAAATAAGCATGATTTGTGTGCATTAGGATTTGTTTTATAATTACAGGAATATCTGAAAACTTGGAAAACCTAATTTTGGTCAATCTTTGACCACACATAATGCCATGTGGGATAGCTCATTGGTCATTGAAAGCTAGGTCATTTGAAAAAACTCATTTTCATCTACATTTTGATAATAAAGTAAACTTCTAGCCATGAATCCTTCTGTGTCGCAAAATATTTCCGAATTGCCATAATTACAAAGTGTAAATCCATTCGTTCAGGTTTGAACGTGGCAAATATGATGATAGTTTTTCCTCCAAGCTCATGCTGACATCATCAGAATCATGCCCAAAGTGAATTGAAAGTTGGAAACACCATGGACATAATGATAATCAGCTAATTTTGTAAAGTTTTTGTGACAAAGAAGGATTCATGGCTTGAAGTTTATTTTAGTATCAGAATGTAGATAAAGATGAGTTCTTTCAAATGACCTAGCTTCCATTGACCAATAAGCTATCCCACATGGCATTATGTGTTCTCCAAACTTGCCCAAAATTAGGTTTTTCAAGTTTTCAGATCTTCCTGCAATTACAAAATGAATCCTTAATGCAGGAAAATCATGCTTTTTTTATTTTTAGGTTGCCGGCCGTAGGCCAGTAACCTATTGTCGTCACTTTGCGTCCGGCGGCGGCGTCGGCGTCATCCGTTTAAAGCCGTATCTCAAAAACTGTCTGAATTTTTTTTTTTAAATTTGGGGATGTGATCAAATCGGTCATCAAGTTAATGCCCGAGCAAAAATTTTTTTGATTGAATCGTTCGTTTAGACTTGGCGGCCATTTTATGTCGAAAATGGCCATTTTTGACACTTAGGTGCAATTTTCTCAAACTGTCTGATGAATTTTTTTTCATCACAGCAATGGAATCAGTATCATGACCTGCTTCAACGGTGTTAACGGCGTTTTGATTGAATCGCTCCTTCATAGCGCCACCTAGGCAACGTGTCTGGACTTCATCATTTTTCGGGGTGTTTTGTGCTATAACTCCCTTAATATAGCATTTAGAGCTTAAGTATGTATGAGGCACTTATAAGTAATCAGGTATGCTGAACATTGTGAGTCAGTTACTTTTGACCTTGGGCCTCAAGGTCAAATGGCAAAAATGTGCTATAACTCTCTTAATATAGCATTTAGAGCTTAGGTATGTATGAGGCACCTATAGGGTATCATGTAAGCCAAACATTCTCGGCAAGTTGAATATGACATTGGGCGTCAAGATCAAATGGCAAAAATTGCTATAACTTGCTGAATATGGCAGTTAGAGCTCAGGTATGTTTGGGGCACCTATAGGAAACCATGTATGCTGAACATTCTTAGGCAGTCAGTCAAATTTGATGTTGGGCCTCAAGGTCAAAGTTATATGACAAAAATGGCCCATATTTGTTTAATATTGTTTGTAGAGCTTAGGTATGTATTGGGCACTAATAGCAAATCATGTATGCTGGTTGTTTTCGACATATTGGATTTGACCTTGGGCAACAAGGTCCAGGTAATGACAAAACGACCTAAAAGTCCTTTAATGTTGGCTTTAGACCTTTGTTATGTATTGGATACTAATGACAAATCATGTATGCTGATCAAACACACCATATTGGATTTGACTTTGGTCTTCAAGGTCAAGGTCATGTGACAAAATCAATCTATTTATTTCCTCATTTAATAATGTCTTTAGAAATTAGTATGTATTAGGCACTAACCTATATATAATTAAAATTTTTACGGGCATTGTAACAGCATGGTCAACCTTTTTTCACGATCAATTGCAGCAATAAAAACAGGTCAAAACCCATTTTTGGACGTTTGTTCCTATTAGCATCATGAAATAGAAAGAATAATACTAATTAGACCCACTCGGTGGCAGTGTTGTGAAAAAAAAATCATTGTCTGAAAGCAGAGCAAGAACCAGAAGTGAATTGAGAAGATGGCGCACTTCACAAATTGACAGCAGACGACAGTGAAAGTTCAGGTTAGAAAAAAATCTAATCGGATTTCATGATATAGACTTCTTAAAGATTATATTTTTTTTTTTTTTTTTGCTAAATAGCAGAAATGTTGCTGTCTGTCACTCATGAAAAAGTGTGACTGCTCAGTCGAGTTGCCCGATAATGGTAACTAAAACCCCTTTCTCACTGAGCTGCGTTGGCCTGTGGAAGTGTGCGGATGAAACAGTTCTCTTCTTTCGCGGAGAAGAATTGATTCGAAGAACTGTGAATTGATTTGCAGTGGTACGGGACCATTCGCCATCACCGCCGAAATCCGTGAAAAAATTAACTGGGCGTAATTTTTTCGCGGATGTCCGATCTGGAGCTTTTTAACGCCAATATCGTGTAGACAACGTGTTGCTTTCGCAAGAATTTGTGTTGGCTTGCTGTTGAATCCGCGGACTGATGCTCGTTACTTTTCTCTTGTTGGAGCTGTAACTGCCGGCAACCTTCAGGGCCCTTGGCACTCTAGTTCTGTATCCTAGGCATTAATTTGATCATAGCTCTGTTATCAAACTTACATATTTCCAAAAATATAGATGCTTGAATTTGGCTGCCAAGAAAATTGCAATCTCAAATTTCCAAAGTTTGACTTTATGCTTTGGGGCCACAAATGCACGTGGTAGTATTATAATTAATGTTTTCAGCAGAGCTGTTATGTGGCTTTCAGCCCTGAAATTTTCATTCATCTACCTGCATCACATACATAGTTATGAGGACTCAAAATTGGCGGAAAAAATTAAGCCCCAAATTTTGACTTGCACCTGTGTACTTCAGAAGTCAGTAACTCGAAAATTATTTGCATGGTCCAAGAACAATTTGGCATGGGTTCATTAAATATGTTGTAGTTACTGTGCTGAAACTTTCAGCTGAATCTCAAGGGGTAGTGCGGGAGCCACTTGTTGAAATTTTATGGAATGACCCACATGTAACACCCCCCTTTCATGTCTACATTGTATCCCTCTTGTAGGCATGTGAATGTGCATTTTAATTGTAGCCTATGATATGCCCTACAGTTAGGATAAGTGATGTACTATATGTAGGCATACTTTAATTACTCACTGCGGTATAACCTTGGAGCATAATGTTATAAACAAAAAAATCTGGATGCATGGCAGCATTTCATTTTAGTTGCAGAACATTGAAAAAATTTTATCAAATTTTATTATTAATTAGCTAGTCAGTGGAGTATAGGTCCCCACTATAACCGGGTTCCTCCTGAGATTTCTTCCCACTGGGGAGTTTTCTCTCACCACTGTTCGAGGATTTTTCTCCCTACTGGGTTTTTTTTTTTTTTTGCCTCATTTGCCATAGTGGGGATTAGGCTGGGCACTGCCCCTTTTATTTATTTATTTATTTATTTATTTATTTATTTGTTTGTTTATTAATATTTTTTTTTCGCACTGCGTTTTCAGACAGTCTCTGTTAAAAGCGCTATACAAATAAAACTGAATCGAATTGAATTTAATGTTAAATTATTTGCTAGGATAACGTTGGATGACATTCAGTAATTTAAATCAGTTCTATTAATTCTGATGCCTGCATTGGCCCTTTGGCGAAATGCTCCATCATTGAATTTCGTTGTTGAGTCTGACTTCACCATAATTGCTTTCTACACTTCACAAATTTGCTTTACATTTCACAGTAGTAATTACAATATAATATATTTTTGAGCCTACATTCTTTATGGGATTATGCGCTTTTAATAAGTTACAAAGACTCATCAGAAGGAAAAACTGATCTCACATAATCATTTTTATTCTGTTTGGGGTGGTTCATCATCCAGGAGAGATTTTGGAAGGGACTGGGGATTTACTACAGGCTGAAATATATACTTCAAATTCTTGACGTTACTAGAAAAAAAATTAGATTTTGTTTGTCCCAACTTTACAATTTCCCCATATAGATTTTGCATTGTACCTAATAATCGGGACAAAAACGAACCACTTGCCCTTTTCTTCTCGTTGTGCAGTTGTCTGCAGCTGTTGAGAGAATTGGGGTTCCCCACCATGCTCACATGCAGATTGAAACACATAGATACATAATGTCCATGCAGCTAAAAATAGCGTGCAGTTATCCATTTTCTCTGCTCGCCACGAGCAAATATATCAATCATTGTTTTAAATAAATTTATTATATCCCCGAAATATGAGTTTCTGGGATATCATGGTTTCGCCCCACCCGCCGCCACCGCCGCCGTGTCAGCAGATTTTAGCCGTTAACTTGCGATAACTCACAAAATACTTTACATTGGCTTCTCATTTTTAGCATATGGATAGATATGGTAGAGTGGACGAACTGATTAGATTTTGGGCAAGTATGCACTCTGAGGTTTGCCACCAGGTGGCGCTATATATTGAAGAAAATCAGTTTTTTTTTTTTTTTTAAATTTATATATAAATTTGGCATCTTCAATCCCACCTGAATCTGGAATGCCCAATTGGTGAACTATGTACAAGGCTTGCTCGTATGCGACCCCTTGCTGCCAATTCAGGAGAGTGAAGACAGTTCGCGGCGGTCCTCCAAAGCACGCGCCTGTCAGCCACCGCTTCTTATGCACTCATTGGTTGAATCTTCGCACGTTCAGAATGAGGGCGGAGGATACTCGGACATGACCAGGCTTAGAATCTTCCTGACGAGCGCCCATCTGGCCAACAGGAGGCGCGTGAGCAACGAACAAAGCAACGATTATATTCCCTTCCCGGCAGTCCCTTCCCAATTTGCAACCCTGTAGCGCAATAGCCAATTGTGCGCTACTCTGAAAAAGCTGCCGACCGCAGCCGGCTGGTACGAAGCGGGGATCGAACCCGCGAGGTGATAGTCACTTCTGCTTCGCAATGCGATGCTTTACCGAGTGAGCTATCCGGCTGTTCAAAAATCAGTTTTTTGACCATATCTCTGGTACAATTACTAACACAAACCTCAAATTTGCCTCATATTGTTGGTCTAGTAAAGGGCAATCTAATAAAGGGGGCTTCGAGGATTGGGGAATTTCGGGGATATACCCCTTGCTGTCGGCCGCCGACAGCGTAGGCCTACTTTATACACTGGCAATGGTCAGATCTGCCTGCTCTTCTAATTTTTACAGCCCTTCTATCTCTAACCTGTTTTCCTTGAGTCTCAGTTCTCCTGGTCTTCTCCCAAACTTTATTGAAATTTAAAAATCTCCTCTGCTATATTTGTTAGAAAAGTATGGTATATCTCTCTTCCAGTTATTAAGCCAGAATTGAAATGACCGCATTCTGAGAATCAGTTAGTAAAAATGCTTCAGCCATGACATTATTATTTGTCTGTATAAATGTTTTGTGTAGGTAACACTTTTTAGTCCCTTGCTACCTGAATGCCTTATTGAATTTATTTCCCATTCAGTATAAATATGGGATTGTAGAGGGGAATTCTCTGACTGTTGCTTGTGCTTATGTACCTAACAGCAGTTTGGAGTATCCAGCTTTCTTGGAGTCCCTGGGCGGGGTCCTGGAAAGGGATCTATCTGTGAAGTCCATAGTTTTAGCTGGTGACTTCAGCGCTTACTTTGGTCATGTGGAGGGCAGTGATTGGGAAGAATGGCCTCCCTGATCTGAACCAGAGCGGGTTTTCATGCTAGATTGCTGTGCTCATTATGTATTTGCCATAACAAACACAAAGTTCGAGCATGAAGGTGTTCATAAGTGTACCTGGTACAGCAAACCCTGGGCCAAGGGTCGATGATCGATTTTGTGATCATTTCATCAGATCTGCGGCTATATGTTTTGGACACTCGGGTGAAGAGAGGGGCCGAACGGTCAACTGATCACCACCTGGTGGTGAGGTGGATTATATAGCAGGGACGACTACCAGATACACCTTGTTAACCTAAACGTGTTGTAAGATTTGACTGGGTACGTTTGATGGAGGACCCTATTTGAACGATTTTCAGCTTGCACCTCCGAAAGAGCATTTCTCATATCCTGGGGGAGACTGGGGAGGTGGGGTCTGAGCGGACCCTGTTCAAAGGCTCCATTATGGAAGTGGCTGCCTTGATTTGTGGCCTCAGGGTTGTTGGTGCCAGTCGTGGAGGCAACCCAAGGACTCGTTGGTGGACACCAGCAGTCAGGGAGGCTGCCAAGCTGAAGAAAGTGACCTGTCGGGCCTGTTTGGCTCAGAGAACTCCTGACTCAACAGATGGGTATCAGCAGGCTTGAAGGACTGCTGGAAACATTCCTCAGCGATTTTGGTCCATATTGACATGATAGCATCTTGCAGCTCCTGCAGATTTTCCTGTTGCACATCCTTTGTGCAAATCTCCTGTTCTACCACATCCCAAAGGTGCTCTATTGGATTGAGATCTGGTGACTGCGAGGGCCATTTGAGTATAGTGAACTTATCATGTTCAAGAAACCTGTTTGAGATGATTTGAGCTATGTGACATGGCTTTATCCTGCTGGAAGTGGCCACGAAACAGTGGGTACACTGAGGTCATAATGGGTCGGACATGGTCAGCAACATCCTTAGGTTGGCCGTGGCGTTCAAACGATGCTCAGTTGGCACTAAGGGGTCCCACCACCACCCTGAACCGTTGATACAAGGCAGGATGGATCCATGCTTTAATGTTTTCTACGCCAGATTCTCACCCTACCATCCAAATGTAGCAACAGAAATCAAGACTCATCCGACCAGGCAACATTTTCCCAATATTATGTTGTCCATTTTTGGTGAGCCCATGCAAATTGTTGCCTCAGTTTCTTGTTCTTAACTTACAGGAGTGGCGCTTGGTGTGGTATTATGCTGCTATTGCCCATCTGCTTCAAGGTCCGATGTGTTGTGCGTTCAGAGACGTGATCTGCATACCTCAATTGTAACGAGTGGTTGTTTGAGTTTCTGTCGCCCTTTTAGCCGCTCAAACCAGGCTGGCCATTCATCTCCGACCTCTGGCATCAATAAGGCATTTTCACCCAGACAAATGCCACTCACTGGATATTTTTCCTTTTTCCGACCATTCTCTGTAAACCCCAGAAACGGTTGTGCGTGAAAATCCCAGTAGATCAGCAGTTGCAGAAATACTCAGACCAGCCCATCTGGCATCTGCAACCATACCACATCCAAAGTGACTCAAATCACCTTTCTTCCCCATTCTGATGCTCGGTTTGAAATCCTGCAGATCGTCTTGACCAAGTTTACATGCTTAAATGCAGTGAGTTGCTGCCATGTTTTTGGCTGATTAGGTATTTGAGTTAACGAGCACTTCAACAGGTGTGCCTAATGAACTGGCTGGTGAGTGTATATTTTAGCTTAGCCTAGCTGGCATCTTTGTAACATAGAGCTGGATGATAAATTTATCGTGATAAATGTAAGCAAAATAAAAAGAACTGCCACCATTGGGGGAATAGATGATCTTGCTTCTTTTCTTTTCTACGAGTCATACGTGATAGTCTTGAACAAATGGCAATCAAACATCAGAGGCCATTTGAAAGGCTTCCGAGAGGAAAATTGTGCTTTGAAGTCTGCTAATTACCTGCGAGGTTGGACAGCTTCCATCACCTTGGCATTATTAGCCTACCCTAAATCTATTCTTGTGTATTTTGCCTAACTAAGAATCTAGTAATTTATTTAACCAGCTTACTAATCAATACCAACATTTTGCCTGAAATGATACAGTAAAAGACTGCATTTCTCCCTTGAACCCAAGGAATCCAAGATATATTTATACCCCCATGATATGTTTGTTTTTTGTAGTGGATTCTATCACCCAAATTATTGGCATTTTTGAGGTTCACATTGTAAAACTTGTGATTAGACATAATGTTCAATCTACCTGTATACTGGGGATGCTTAGTGCAGACACACAGAAACCTGATATTCTGTTTGCTGCCCTCTGAAAGATTTCTGAAACTGGTCACCTAATCCACAAAGGCTAAGGTACAAATGATTACTGTCTGGTGAGAGATTAAAAACTTGTGACTCATATCTGAGTAGGATCACTGGGATTTCATTTGTTCAAACTCCGGCCAGTCGGGAGCCAGGTCTGCTACTTTTGGAGAATTCAGTTAAACAGCTGCAATAGATCTCATTATTGCAGACTCTGGCCAGTTGGGAGCCTCATCTCCTCCTGTTAGAGGATTCATAACAACTGAACCTGTACTGCAGGCGATCAGTCCTTGCGGAGATCTGACCTGCTCAGATGCAGCGTGCCTACCCATTGTGCATGGTGAACAGTGGCACTCAGAAAAATAATCTTCAAAATCAAAAATAAAATCGTGGCATTTTTTGACAGCGTGTGTGATTTTATGCCATTATTTTTTTGTTGTTAGTGCAATTTATGAGGGGGGAAAATGAGCTTGATAGGAGCCGTGCCCTTCTCTTGATATTACAACCCATGTAGACAGAGGGTGCAGAAGCTCCATTTCGTGCCTCAAAGAAGTTTTTAAGTTTTGAAAAAGGAAAATGGCTGCAGTTCTACTGCTTATTTCTTGTGGTCATGTGCAGCTGCTGTACACTGATTGATATAAAACAAGCCCTAGCATGTGATTAGCAATGCAGTGCTCGCAAGGCATGTGATATTCTCCCTTTCTGCTAGCACCGTAATGCTGTGAACAGCAAAGACCTGACACTTCTCATCAACATTGCTTTATATTCAGCATCTGTAATTTAGCCCTGAATATAATTTGAAGGTATTCAATTAAACATTTAGCTTAATATCAAATTTTTTTTGTGTGCCATCACTGCACAACGAAAAGGAATTTCTCCTATTTCACCATTCCCATTTCTTATATGAATTACTAAATACAACAGAATGTTATTGTGAGTTTTTCTTTCTAATTTTAGATGTTTGCCATTTTTTGTTGGGGTTTTTGGAGTCTATGAAGTTTAAATTGGGAAGTATGACTTGTATGAAGACTCTTCTTTATCTCTGCCTCTTCTGCAGTGGAAGTTGTTGTGGAGTATGAATACGATGCACTCCACGAGGACGAGCTTACTCTCAGGCTCGGAGATGTGATCAGGAACGTCCGGCGAATCGAGGAGGAGGGATGGATGGAAGGAGACTTAAATGGCAAGAGGGGCCTTTTCCCCGACAACTTTGTAAAGGTGAGCTTTTTGTTGCCTATCACACTTCACAACAAGCTCTCACTGTTGGCCTGTCTTTGAAGGTGAGAATTCTGTCCCTCTCAAACTTTACAACAACTCCTCACTAATAGCCTTCTTTATTACAGTGAGCTGGCTGTGTTTCTCAAACTTAACTACAACCTCTTCCTGCTGGCTGTTTTGCCAAAGTGAGCTGTTTGTGTTTGGTAAACTTAACTACAACTTCTCACGAGTGACCTTTTCGGTAAAGATAATCTTCCTGTATCTCAGACATCACTACAACCTCTTACTACTGGCTGTCTTTGCAAAGGTACAAGGTTTGTGTTTTTCAAACATTACTGCAACCTCTGACAGCTGGCCATTTTGCAAAGATTTTGGCCATTTTTGCAAAAATTTACGATAATCTCTCACAGTTGGCTGTCTTTGTAAAGGTCAGCTGTCTGCGTTTCTCAAACTTTGCCACTACATCTCACTGCTGGCCTTCTTCGTAAACGTGAGCGACTGTAGCTGTGTTCAAAATTGTCCCATCATTCACTCACTCCCTACTCCCTACATCGTGTATATGATAGAGTGCTCTACGTAGGGGTAATGACCAAAGGAGATTTCGGACACTACACCGGAATTCTCTGAACATGGTTGCGTCAGCAAATGCGCTGGATATTCCTGTGATGTAAGCGGACGTGCCGAGCATCATGTAAACAAACCGGACATAAAGCTTTTTCACACCGGACCGAAAGCGAATTTTTTTACGACAGATTACATTCAAAGTCAAGCGCAAAGACGCGAATACGCGTTTGGCGTGTATTCGCGTCTTTGCATTGACTTTGAATGTAATCTGTCGTGCGAAAAATTCGTTTTGTGTCCGGTGTGAAATCAGCTTTACGGGAACATTGGAGAATGTATTTCTGCAGGGCAGAGCCAACTTGTTCTTCACATTCTTCTTCTGTGGAAAAACACGACCGCAGTGCATTGTGGTATACTGCACTACAATGTAGTGTACATCGCTTGCTCACTCGATTCCGCTGTGCATTATGGGTATTTTATAGTCCACTATAAAATGGATGAAAAGAATTCGAACAACGCTACAAAATGGCGGACACACTATATAGTGCACTATATCCGTGATAGGGGGCGATTTCGAACACAGCTTGCGTCTGCTGGATAGTACTGTCCTCTCACTGCTGGCCCCCTTTTAATTTGGGTGATGTCTGCTTTCCTCAGACTTTATAATGACCTCTCAGGGGTCGCCTTTGTTGTCAAGGTTAGTGGTCTGTGTCTCCCAAACTGTGTCTCCCAAAAGGTGAGCTGTCTGTGTCCCTTAGGCTTTAGTACGACCTTTCAATGCTGGCCGCCTTTGTAGTGGTGAAGTGTGCTTCTCGAATTGAACTACAAACTCTTACTAATGGCCTTTGTTGTGAAGGTGAGATGTCTGTGTCTCTGAAACTTTACTACATCCTCTCATTGCTGGCCATTTTGCCAATTGTGAGCTGACTGTTTCTCGCACTTCACTACAACCTCTCACTGCTGACCACACATCTAAAGGTGAACAGTTTATGTCTCTGGACATTTACTACAACCTCTAGCTGCTGAGAGCCTTCATTAAAAAAAAAAAAAAAAAAAAAAAAAGGTTAGTGTCTCTCTAGTATTATTACAACCTCTCACTGCCAGCCATTTTGCAAGGATTGGTAGTCTGTCTCTCAATTTACTGTGATCTTTCACTGGTAACCTTCTTTTTGAAGGTGAAATGTTGATGTTTCTCAAACATTATTACAACCTCTCACTGCTGGCCATTTTAGAAAGACGAGCAGTCTGTGTCTCTCAAACTTTAGTGCAGTCTCTCTCTGAGGCTTTCTTTGTTAACCTCTTCGCGCAGAAGCCAAATCTAGCTATTTATGCGTCACCCTGTTGAAGGCTTTATAATTCAAGATTTGAGCTTCATAGAGAGGGGGAAAATGGCTTAAATGAAACCAGACACTTGCAACATTTAGAATTGAAATGTACTTTATTTATTTTCATAATTTTAGCGCAGAATAAGGGCTGCAAACGCAAAAAGTCTTGAGAATTGAGCATTGGAATTGCAAAAAAAAAAAAAAAAAACCTGACAATTTAAAAATGGCTGGGAGTTATAGCAATGCATTTCCGGGATCATAAGCTCCTTGACCACAAGCGCGCTACATCTCCGTTGAGTTCGAAAATGGATGTTGAAGCATATTTATTTACGAAGTTAATGGCCTTGATCATGGCGGGGGATAGTCGTGACACTGTTGTCTTGTTGTTGTTATCATTTTAATCTTTTTATTATTATGATACATTTTATTTATCACTTTTCAAGCAATGCAGCACAAAGTGCTTCACGAACGGGGTACGAAGACCTCAAAAATATAATTGTATATAAAAACGTAGTACAAGGTGTTTGGTCAAGATGAAGTGAGTATATTTAAATTGTACAACCCCGTTACCAAAAAAGTTGAGACGCTGCGTAAAATGTAAATAAAAGCAGAATGCAATGATTTGCAAATCATTTAAACTATATTTAATTGAAGAGAGTTCGAAGACGACATATCTGATGTTGAAACTAAGAAATTTAATTGTTTTTTAAAAAATATTTGAATTTGATGCTAGCGGAATGTTTCAAGAAATTTGGTATAGGGAAACAAAAAACTGGAAAAGTTGTATGATGCTAAAAAAAAATACTCCTGGTGGAACATCTCACAGCAATTTAGGCAACAGGTAAGTAGCCTGATTGGGTTTAAAAGGAGAATTCCAGAGAGGCTGACTCTTTCAAAAGTAAAAATTGAGACTTTGCGACTCTGTGAAAGACTGAGAATAACAATTCATGAATAATGCTTCTCAGTGTAGAATTGCAGAAAATTTGGGGTTTTCATCATCCACGGCACATATCATGAAAAGATTCAGAGAATCTGGAGAAATCTCTGCATGCAAGGGACAAGGCTGAAACCCAATAATGAATGGCAGTGATCTTTGGGCCCTCAGGTGACGCTGCATTTAAAACGGACAGGATTTGTTTGTAGAAATCAATGGGCTCAGCAACGGCATACTAGGTTATGCACTGAGTATATCCACACTTCTGTTCCCTCATAGGAATGCTCGCGCCTAAATGCAGTTAAAATCTCTGAATTGGTAATAAGGACAGCTTTACTATGACTTCTTTTGTATGTCTACAGTTGTTGCATTTTTGCCTCTGAGAATAGCCTCATGTAAATCTGAAGGCGTTTGCGTTACCGCCTCCTGTGTACAGTGCTGCCCCAGGGTTTGCAAACACTTCAGTGGAGAAACGGCGAGTATGTTATACGCTCCTCATTCCTGAGAGTTGTTGTCTCATAGACTACATTTTGGCATTGGTGCTGCCCATAGTGACTCGAGTGGTTCTTTTGGACCCTGTAGGTAGCGCCTTTTAACTGCAATAAGATTTGTCCAGCTATTGGACCCTTGTGCAGGGCTTGTCATTGCTCTGGAGGGCATTGGCTCTTTCAAATCGAATCAGTAGTAAGTTTCATTGGATAAAGGCGTCATCCAAATATCTGTAATGTAAGGTTCTGTTTAAAGCAGAAATAGGGGAGCCATGAGGTGTCTGTTTTGGAATGTGGGTTCTTTTATACCTAATGGAGCCAAGCTGTCCAGTTTCCACCCACGTCACTGTAATCTGGGAAATTGGAGATCGCAAAGGAGCCAGAGGCCAACTTCGACCCTGGACTTTGATCCCAGACACTCATGCTAGTTTTTTTTTTCTGTCCACCAGCCCGGTAGTGTTATTCCGAGAAAACAATGTCTGAGGAGCCGGTAAGTGATACTTAGCGCAGTGTGAGTGGAGATTTGGAGCAGTACTGATTTGTTTTCATGTGTAGGTGGGGTGCTGTAGTGGTTGTGTGATATTAACCGTGTGGGCACCGCACGCAGTGCAGCGCCTGCAGTGTATGCACCACTCGCTGGTACCGGAGGGCTCTCGGCAGAGGTAGCGAACACAGTCAGTGTGGGCAGACAATGGAGAAAAAACCGGAAAATGGCAGACAACCATTTTGTCAGAGAAGTCATTTTTCTTCACTTAATGTGCTGTCAAAACTGAATGGCTTTTATGGCATTCTTTTCGGCAGTTCTGTTCACTGAATCACACAATGAATTTACATGCTTCATCCATTATACTGTCGTTGAAATTGTTCTGATGAATCATATAGACTAATATGTGTAAGGGCAAGGAAAATCCATATGGCTGCTAGATGTTTAGTGATGTGACATTCGGTAAAAATGATATCCCCTTATCTGTCTGATCTGTGTAATGTTGAATGTATAGTTGGCCTAATCTTTAGCTGTTGTAATATGCTGCTGTTGTAATGCTGAGCTGTATAAAGAGCAATCAGTGCTGGCCAGGAAGGGACGTGGATATCTGTCGTGGAGAGCTAGGGGGGAGGGGGTGTGACTGTGTGTGTTTGTGTGTTTTGTGTGAGCGTGTGAGTGAATGTTTGTGTGACTTTGAAGGAGAGTGTGTGTGTACGTCGTGGTTTGTGTGTGTGTGTGTGGTTTGTGTGCATGTTTCGAGGTTTGTGCGTGTGGAGGCTGGTGTGTAAGTGTGGAGATTTGTGTGTTGAGGTGTGTAAAGGTTTGTGAGTCGAGGAGTGTGAAGGCATTTTATGGGTGTGTGTTTTCAAGTCTGTGAAAGGCATGTCTGGTGTGTTTGTGTGTGTGTGTGCGTGGGTGTGGGTGTGTGTGTGGGTGGGTGGGTGAGTGCAGACTGGGCCTCTTCCTCATGTTTGACTGGCCAGTAATAGCCTAGTCAGCAGGGAAGTGAATCTGGGAGGGCCGTCTCCCATCAATCTTGGATCATCAGCCAGCTCCAGGTATATTTGCTCACTGAGGCCTCAGCCATGTGTTTGCAGGCATGGGAACCACTCTCTAGGACCCTGCATAATTCCAGGAGCATTGAGCAGCAAGCGAACTGGCTCTGCATTCTGGGTGCCTACATTCTGCATTATTAGGTCATTCACAACAGTGGTTCCCAAACTCAGTCCTGGGGTCCCACTGCGTATGCTGGGTTTTGTTCCAACCACAATTGAATTTTAGTAAGTCGTTAATTTTCCTCAATTGTGCTCCCGTTTATTATAATTATTTAAATTATTTGTTTATTTACCCATTTTTAGTCACATTGTCAGAAATGACTTTGCATGCTCTGAAGAGCTCCCTATTCAAACTGCACAAAATTGCAAATTACTTTTTGTTCCATTAAAAGAGGGGAAATTGCGACTGTGAATGAAGAATCTGTTGGCTTCAAATTACCTCCACCAGGGAAGTTATGTTTTCACCTGTTTCTTACTTACTGAAATTTTGGCAAGTATATCAGTCAGTTGCATTAGACGTCTGTTTGTCTGTCAGTTTGTTAGTTATGCACCCTTTTGCCATTTATCCTGCACTAATCTTAACAAAACTCGGAGAGATGTTGGCATAGGTTACTCGCCACAGACCTATACTTTTTTAAGTTTCTCTGTCAAAGGTCAAGGTAATACAAAAGGTCTAAAACACACTTTCGTTGATAACTTTGTACTGGGTGGAATTTCGGCGAGTCATTGCTCTATGAACGATCTTTCGTCTGCTTGTTTGTTTGTTTGTTTGTCTGTCTGTTAGCAGGATAACTGAATAAGTTATGAGCCATTAAAATATATGTCTAACGCGGGTCTGTGATATTTCTGACAGGATTACTCAAAGTTATGAACAGTTTGGCACAAAATTTGGCAGTATGATAGGTGGTAGTCCAAGGAAGAGTTAATTTAATTTTGGAAGTGATTTGGAACATATTACATAAGCAAAAGAACAGATATTTGGTGTGAGGGAGGTTTGTGCGCTACCAAGTGCCGTCTAGTTTTGGACATATGGTCACTAAAATTAACCATTTGTAAAATAATAAAGAATTCAGAAACAAAGCAAATTATAATAAGTCAAACTTTTTTGGTATTATGTTAATGTTCTGCTTTGGGAAAGCATTTGGAAAGAACTAACACACCTGCGCTCAGAAACCCAATCAGTAGCTTATTGACTCACCGCAGTCTTGAATTTGATCATTTGAAACCTACTGTCTCTTCGGCTTGGCTTGATTACTTGGAATATTGCTAAATAAATACACTATGACACTATGCTTTTACACATAATGGAATTCATTGCTATTTCAGTTAATTTGTTTTGAGAAGGTGGAAAATCTCTCCTGCCGGAAAAGCAGCTAGGTAAGAAAAATTAGTAGCCTGTTAATTCTGCGATTCTAATTGTGGAAAACTCTGCATGCACAGTGGGTCCCTAGGACTGGGTTTGGGAACCACTGATTTACCAGGTGTCGCAGGCACAGTTAACAGCAAGTGAACTGGGTCTGCATTCGTTCTGCATTTTCAGGTCATTTACAAGGTGTCACGGGCGAAGTTAGCAGCAAGCTGAATCGGCTCTGCCTTGCAGGAGTATGTTCTGAACAGCGGCCACTTGCAGCCGGCTCATCTGCAGTGCTTGCAGCTCAGTATTCGCACTCTGTTTGTTCAGTGCCGTGCCACACTAAATTCCAGCCCTTGTCAGAGCATACTTCAGGGCTTCCAGTCATGTGAAATGGGCGGCTGCGTTATCCGACTGTTACTCTAGAGAGACGGGCGGGAGAGCGAAAGACTGGGGGCAGGAGCGGGGAGGGGGAGAGAGAGAGCTCAGGCGTGAATTGGATAGACGGAGCGGGAGAGGGAGAAGTCGGGGCACAGTGAGTGTGAGGACGAGCGAGGTGGCGTGAGGAGGGAGGGCGTGAGAAGGGAAGGGGAGGAGTGTGAGGGAAGAATGGGTCAAAACAGGTTAGAGCATGACAGGGCACAGCCCTTGTGTTCCCTCTGTTTGGTGCACCTGGCTGTGGAGCACTCGCTGTACGCGCAGCTCTTAAAGCGCCGCACTGGCTCAGTGTTGGTCTGGGATCACGACCAGAGCTATTCAGCCGGGGAGCTTCCCCATGCTTCCTGCTCAGGCAGTTCTGTGGGGCCGGGCCTCTCTGCTGACCAATGTCTGTCTGTGTGTGTGTGTGTGTGTGTGTATGTGTATGTGTGTGTGGGTCTCTGGGCACGGATGTGTTTGAGTGTGTGTGTGTGTGTGTTTCTGTCTGTCTCTATGTATGGGTCTCAGTATTTGTTTGTGCCTTGGTGTTTGTGTGCCTTTCTGTGTGAATCTGTGTCTCCATGTATGCATGGAAGCGTGCGTGCGTGCGTGTGTGTGCGTGCATCTCCTTGTGTATGTCCGGGTCTCTGTGTTTTTCTGTTTGTGTGTGTGTGTGTGCCTCTGTGAAACTGAAATAAAAGAATGAGGAAGTGGCTTATCTTTCCACAGCCCACAATGATGAACAGATTACTGTAGCTTGGGCATATCTGCCCTGTTAATCATTCTCCTCTTGTACCAGTGTGTGTTTGCATGTACAGTGGGCTCCAAAATTGCTGGCACCCCTTGACTGGCAATGCACAAACTATACAAAAAAGTATATACACAATATAGAGAAATGGAATATACCAACGTGTGAAATGCTTAATGATTCGATAGAAACAACCAAAATCATAACAATCATTTAATACTAAATAAATTTCAACAAAATCAAGGTTTCATAAGAATTGGCACCCTTCAGTTAGTAATTAGTGCAACCACCTCTGGCAAAGATAACAGCATGGAGTCTTTTCCTGTAATTTTGACAAGGTTTAGGCAAACATTTGGGGGGATTTAGGACCATTCTTCGGAGCAGATCCTTTCAAGATCCTTCACATTCTTCTGTTTATCAACTGCCCTCTTCAACTCAGCCCACAGGTTTTCTATTGTACTGAGATGGCAATTGCAGAACGTTGATTTTGTTGTACCGGAACCATTTCTGCGTGGATCTTGCAGAATGCTTTGGATCATTGTCTTGTTTGGAAGTCCACCTACAGCCAAGTTCCAGGCTTCTGGTGGAGGCAACCAGACTGCTAGCCAAAAAATCCTGGTACTTTGTGGAATTCAGTATGCCTTTTATCTTAACTAGTGCCCCTGGACCTCTTGAATTAAAACAGCCCCAAAACATGACTGACCCACCATCATATCTTGCTGTGGGTATGAGGTGCTTTTCCTTGTATGCATCTCTGTTTTGACGCCAAACATGCTGATGCTGTATTTGACCAAAACATGCAATTCTGGTCTCATCTGACCAAAGCACCTTGTTCCAGTCATAATTTAAATGATGTTGGACAAACTCCAAGTGCTGGCTTCTGTGTCTTCTGGTCAGAAAATGCTTTCTTCTGGCAACTCTTCCAAAGAGCCTGTGGTTGTGGAGGTGGTGCCTGATGATGGTTTTTGAAACCTGGTGACCCCAAGATGCCGCCAAGGCCTGCAATTCCTTCACAGCGATTCTTGGAGATTTTGTTGCTTCTCTCACCATCCTTGTCAGTATCCTGGAGGGAGGGGGGATGAAATGCAGTTGGGTCCTCTACCCATCTGGTTTTCAACAGTTCCATTGCTTTGGAGTTTTTCTTTTTTAATTGCCCTGACAGTGCTCTGTGGCATATTCAATCATTTTTTAATCTTGTTGCCATTACCAGATATATGACGGGATATGACCATCTGCCCCATTTGAATGGACAGTTATTTTGTTTTCTTCATTGCGTTGGATGACAAAAGGATACTGCATGTGTTTTACCTCATTATTATATCCTAGTGAAACAAGAAGTGATGTAATGGCTCAAACTAGTTCTTTAACACTTAGATAAAATTTTAATGAGTGGAATTTAATACCCAATTTAATTTTGGTAGATGTTATTGACGATAATATTTAACGGTGCCATTAATTGTGAAACCATGATTCTGAGGAAATTGATTTTCAGTTAACTCAGTAAATGATCTTGGTTGGTTCCATTGGAACATTAATATGGTACAGTATTTCTCACGTTACGTAGAGTTTATGGGCCGTTTTACGATCAGGGGTAAATTCTAAAATATTGAATAAATTTAGCTTTTTTTTATGCCCCCGGAATCGAAGATTTGGGGGCATGTTGTTTTGCACCTGTCCGGTTGTCTGTCTGTCTGTTTGTCTGCAGCAGCAAAAAAACTTTAACCTTGGCCGTAACTTTTGATTGGTCAGAGAGAGGCCTTTGATACTTGACATGTGTATCCCTTGTCACGAGACCTTTCGGATGAGGTAATCATTTTTGACCTTGACCTTGGTGTAGGACGCATTTTCTGAACACGTTAACCTTGGCCATAACTTATCATTGGTCAGTGATAGACCTTTGATACTTGACATGTGTATCCCTTGACACGAGACCTTTCGGATGAGGTCATAATTTTTCACCTTGTGACCTTCGCCTTGGCGTCATTTTGATTTCACAATAGTTTCCTGGAAAAGTTTTACAAATTTTATTCATTTATTTAACCCTTTGCAAGTCCAAGCGATTCCATCTGGTCCTTTTCCATATTATAAATCCAAACTATGCTTATATCCAGGGGCATCAGTGTTTCACAAACACATCTTGTTTCTAAAATTATTAGCAGCAACGTGACATATATCATTCATTTTAAGTTCTGCTATAATTGACCAATCTACAGAAGCCATTTATTTGATGAAGAAATGTCAAATGCTGAAAATTTGACAGTACACTATATTTTTTGACATTTTGGTGTCTCATTTTCTTTTAGATACATTTGTGTTCCTCACTAATAAAATACCACTGCACCCAGTAGCTTCTGCAATCATTATTTAAAAAATGGGAAGGTTTTTTAAGCTGCAAATAATATTTGGGGGGTCAGAAGCACATTGATTCATGAAAACTTGACTTTTTCTACCAAGACATTCTGTCCGTCAAAAAATGTCTTCTCTGGAAATGTTTTTTACATTATTAATATTTCAACAGAGGAGGGGGGTAAGTTTGGATGTATTGTATGATTTTTGACTCCACATATTCATATGATTGCGCATAAGGAATACTGTGTCAGTACATGCACTGGTCATTACACTGTGTACCATGTTATGAGTATACGCTCTTTGTCCGTCAAAAAACATTTCTTCTCTGGAACTGGTTAAAAAGGTGGAAATAGGCAAATTGTCATTTGTATGAATTTTAGGAGAACCTGTGAACCCAACGCTCCTAAATTTTCCGCATGTGTCCTCAACAACATATGTAAACAAATAGGCATCAATTTGATTCTATATTCCACATTTGATTTTTGGGAGTGCGTGAGACAAACTTTTGGTCCCTGATGGTGAAACAGCCCTTATCAATAAGTATGTTTTTTAGATTTTTTAAAAATATTGTTTGTGTGTTGCCAGTCAGGGGTGCCAGCAATTTTTGAGCCCACTGTATGTGTCGAGATGAAAGTTTTCATTCACGTACGCATGCTGACATGCACGTACGTGCACAGAAACGTCAGGTATATGTATCATATACCTGATATGTACTGTATATGTATACTGTATGTACAGTATGCATACGTTCTGTCTGTAATTTTGACTGTGCCACAATTTCTGTTCTTTGTATTCTAGCGCATTTTAAAACCGTGAATATGAGCTTAATGGTTGTTGACACAAACTCATAATGTTACTGAAATGTTTTCACAAACTCACAATGTTACTGGAATGTTTTCTCAGTAACACTGTGAGAATCTTTGGTGTTTCCTTGAAAGAGGAGGCAGTCAGCATAATTGACCGGTACAGTGGAACCCTGTAATGCAATGAATCTTGTAAGAGACATGGTTAATGAAATTGAATATTTCCAGTGTGAAATGAGAAGAAAATATGGGAAATTTGATCATAAACTGAATGAGAAAGTCACCCTTCAGGAAATGACATTACTCTGGTTAACTAATTGGGGACCATAATACGGGAACTTTCTATCATAAATCATAGGTTAAGAGTTTAAAAGTTCATATGGGATTTTTCTCAAATTCATATCACAAAAGCCAATCTTACCTTGTTTTAAGATTCCTATTTTACTCCATCTTATCTCGAGTTAGAATTTCCTAAACTACTTGATGGCAGTTGATAATCAAATATCGAGTCTGTTGCCAAGTAACTGATGACATGCAACCAGCTTTTCTACAGACTTGACTGGAAGAATGCTGCTTTTCTGGTGACAGAAAAGAACAGTGCAGTGTTTGCCACAGAATTTTTGGAGACTATGGGGGCACATGTGTGGTGGCAGACTGATGTCTGGAGGGGGTCATTCTCATTCTGTTGAGCGGGGAGGGGGAGAGATGATTCTCACTCTGTTGAGCTGGGGGAGTGATGATTCTCATTTTGCTGTACGAGGGGGGGGAATAATTTTCATTTTGTTGAGCGGGGGGCGGTATTATTCTCAGTTTTATTGGGGGGGAGATTGCTCAAATTGCGCGTCTTCAGGTATCTTTCCTATTTTTCCTTTTTTTTTTTTTTTTTTTTTAATAAATGTGCGCATGTAATCTCAACACGCAGCATTTGCATATATTGAGACTATGGCGGGGTAAATTTGTCAATGTATGGGAAACACTGCGTGCATTTATTTTCTCTCACCCGGAAACCCCTGGACTGAGTATGGAAACTTCCGATCGAGAGAAACAAGTGATATTTAAAGTAAAACACAAGAGGAAATGAAGGGAGTGCTGCTGTACGATGAACCAGCAACGACAGCCTTGTAAGAAATTGCGTTATAGAGGAGTTTTGCTGTATTTTCATCAATCTGTGAACCACTTGGGTATTAGTTCATGCAGTGCTCTCCTGGTATTTGTGCGCTGTAGCTATTGCATTCACAATGTGTGTGTTTGTATATTGACTCTACCTATGCTGTAATGCGCTTTCCTTATTTCCACCCTTCTCTGTGCTGATCAGGAGATAAAAAAGGACCCCAAAGAGGAAGTGAAAGATGAGGGGCCGCCAGTGCGGAGGGAGCGAACCGCAGGGAATGTAGCCAGCCTGGTTCAGCGCATGAGCACCATTGGGATTCCCACTGGCGGGTTCCAGCCCCCCTCACACCCCAGGACATTCAAAAAGAGTAAGCACCCCTTGCCAGCTCTCACAAATATGGCTTGTTACTTTCATTGGCGTTGATATTTTAGTGGCGTGGGATTAGCAGTCTCGTTATCAGTGTATTTGCAGCAAATTAGCAGTTTTGGATCCGCAGGTTTGGCTGGAGGGTGTTGGAGGTGAAGGATCAGCAGTGTTAGCTTCTGTGTGTTAGCGATGCATTAGTGATGCGGGATTCGCGGTGTCGCATTCAAGCTTTCAGCTGTGTGGGATCAGCTGCGTCTGTAGTGACTTAGAGGTGTGGTATTGGAGCAGAAGTGGGCAATATACTACCAAAAATATGCATCACGATATGAGTATACCTTCCATAATGGCTGAAAGTATTTATATTAGACCATTGGTGCTTAAATTTTTCAAAGGAAACTCGTTTTAGCCAAGGAATGCAGCCCTTGACTGCTATGAAATTGGTTCTGGCCATTTGGTTGGTTTGTCGAAATGCCCAGTCAATCTAGTACATTTATTTTTATTGGATGCTTATACTTATAAAGCATGTTCTATTGAAATAATTTGAGGCCATATTTCCCTGCCCTGGTTAGCAGCAGTGTATTACTGGTTCTGGACGAGGAGGGTTGCTGTCATTGCGTTTAGGGCATTTGGTCGGCTGTGTTAGCAGCAGTTTGTTAGAGGTGCATTAGGTGGTGGGATCTGCAGTGCTTGCATCAGCGGCGTGCGGTCAGCAATGTTAAGGATGATTCCGTGTAGCAGTTTGAACTGCAAAGTACAAGTGACATTGAGCTTGTGAGCCGCTGCATGTGAATGTTCATACAGCAGCGTGAGAGCTTGTGAGCAGTAATGGCCCCTGTGAATCACTGCTGTTGTGCCCCCATGCTAAGGATTTTGAGTAGGTATCTGATTTACAGATTATGTGTGAAATGTAACCTTGGCAGGCTGTCCTGTACAAAGCAAATCATCAAACATGAATCGTATCCCATGATGCAGCTCCGCTGACATGCCCTTGGCTCAGCCTCTCTTGCTAGCACAGCGCTTGGCTACTGCGGTTGTTTTGGTTCTTCGGTTGCCATGGAAATCACATTATCCGCGGCCTGAAAGGAGCCCGTTGTTGGGCTTCCCCTGTTCGCCAGGCCGCAGAAGGCACACTGCTCACTTAAGCAGATGCTCGCTTTTCCCATTTACTGCTTCAGGAAATGCTCATTGTGAGGGCACTTAGCAGAGGAATGGAAAAACCTGAGTTATTAAGTCGTTGTGTTCAATTAACCATCCCTGAATCGCTGTGAAATCAGCTTCTGGTTTTGAAGGCTGAAGTAGGCCCTGATGAAACTAACTCCACCATAAAATGGTGGCACATAGTGGATTATGATTAACATCTGCCCCTTTGGTTTCTGGTTTTTTGACTCGGTTCCTGTTTTGAGGTTGTCTAAGTGAGGGAGGCTTTGTCGGCCGAAGTGCAGCGAATAGGCTGGGACAGAAAAGTGCGTGGCAGAACAGGGAATGACACAAGCCTGGCTAAGCCATCCTGCCCCCTCCCTCGTTCTATATTCTTCACGGAAAGTTGCGCCTGCTCCATGTTTAGCATTATTGCTATTGTGGGACACAATTGTATGATTTGGCTCATGCCCTTTGCAGTTTCCAGCTCCGCCAGCCTTTTTTGTGTCGAGGAGGAGGAACTGGACGGACAGCCCCACAGAGGGCCGGGCCATCCACGGCTGAGGAACCGGCTCTGCCGATTCAGTTGCCTGAATCTATGGATACACAGCTGGTGGATTTGTGCTGATAGATTCGAATGGTACAACTAGCTTTCCGCCTCCAGTTTTTCTGTAGTTGGGATTGGCGTAACTTCAATTTTCATGTGTTTCATATAATAGTTTAACTTTTTATTCTGATAAATATATCTTCACTCTGTTGTCTCAGGGGAACGTTTGTGTATTTGTGAGTATTTGTGTTCTATCATTTTGGTTTTGGGTTTAGCTGGCATTGTTATCATGCTGTGTGCTGGAGATTGACAGTAAACATTTATGAAGGCTGATCCTGGGCTTTATCAAAGGCTTATACTGGCAGGATTTGGGATGGTGATGTTATTATGAATCCTTATTATGAGTTATTATTGCAGTTATTAATAGTTATCATTATGAGTTCATATTGCAGGCATGTGACAGCTTAATGATAATTCTGCTCTATATTTGCCTCTGTTTTTATTTATTTACTTTATCTTTGCATGGCCTGGACTGTTATGCTTCGGTTTGTACCATGCAATACATTTTTTGATTTGCCCCGTGGAACGAACTAGTTTTTGTTCTGATGAATAAATTATGCTGTATCTATTTATAGCTTTCTTGCTGGCTTGTCATTTTTATTTTGTCTGTACGGACGATGCACTTCCTAGTCAGGTGCAATGCTCATGAATTTTTCCAGTCACTTCATGCTGAGGCACACCCAGAACTAGTTTTGGTTGTAGGCTTTACACTGACTGATGTGGAAGATCATAAGTGCTACGTTGATATCAAAGGTGTAATGCAAATGCTAAATAAACACTGTTTAAAACCCCTATGAAAATGTGCCAATTGTAGCTTCCGTTAACCTCAGCTCTTTGTGGACCTTTGGCCTATCGCTGGTTTTGTGGTATGCAAAATTCCAGAAGCTGATAACAGATCCCCACACACGCCATTTGAGCATGATTTCAGAAGCAAAGTGGTTTTATTTACCTAATGTAGAATTGCAAGATGGCTTTCAAAGGCTGTAAATGGGGACTTTAGCCAGCCTTACGCCTAATGAGAGGGGCTTTGACCTACAGTGAGTCGCATATTGTGGGCTGCGCCGTGTGGTGGCGTGCAGCTGCACTTGTTTGATAAGGCGTGTCCGCAATGCCATACGGAATACTTAGTCTAAGTGAAGCTTTTGAAGGAAAATTACTGCTTGGGGTGTGCTTCACATTGCTGCTCCTGCTCGCTAATGTTACCGGGTAACCTGCTGCGCTTGACCCACCGACCTTTACCTTCGGAGTCCGGCTCTGATCCGGCCTGTCGCCTCGCTAACTCTTAGCTCTTTCTCTCCACTGCAGAGGTAAAGAAGCGGCAGTGCAAGGCACTCTTTGAGTATCTCCCACAAAACGAGGACGAGCTAGAGCTGAAGGTCGGGGACATTATTGACATTAACGAGGAGGTGAGTGGTGTGCGCGCACACTGGGCTGGAGGTTTGCTCAAGCACTTTTCCTCTTTGTCCATGGGTCAGTTTTACACAACTCTGTCACCAGGACTCTCCCTTTCTGTGTAAGTCAACATGTGCCGTAAAAAATCTGCAAAATTTCCATGGGCAGTTTGTAGCTTGTGGACTTTGGTTAGGCTTTGCCCATGCTGCGTTCTCGATGGATGATAACCAAAACTATGACTAGGTTGTTGGTTATAAAACTGGGCTGCCCAACCCTGTTCCAGGAGATTCTATCCATCCTGTAGGTTTTCATTCCATCCATAATCCGGCTGCTAATTAGCAGCTCAGTCAGATCCCATTTCTGCACAATGATGCGCTCTCTGTCAGGGTTTGACTGGAAGCTTACATTGGTGAATCTCCAGTAAACACTGATGAGCAGCCCTATTCTATTTTTTAAATTAAGTGCATTTTTTTGAGGGATGAGTGAACTGCTGGGCAGCAGGTATCCAGGAACAGAGTGGGGCAGCCTAGATCTAATTGTTTAATGAGGTGAGCTTTGTTGGGGCTAGAGAGTAAACCTACTGGATGATAGGTATCCGGGAATGGGTTGCTTACAGGCTTTCTTCAAACTGCATCAAATATCAGGGTAATAGCAAGAGGCTCACTGGCTCAATTGTCCGCAGGTGGAGGAGGGCTGGTGGAGCGGATCCATGAACGGGAAGTCCGGGCTCTTCCCGTCCAACTTCGTCAAGGAGCTGGACGCCAGCGAGGATGATGAATCCGCCGAAGCAGCGGACGAGACGGGTAAAAAAAGAAGTGTAGGCCGTGGAGCGCCTGAGAGACCAGCTGCAGTCAGACACCACTTTCAAGTGGGCTTTAGCACATTAGCCTCCAGTGTTTCTACCACAGACACTGCGGCTTGGCTCACATTCTTGGCTCCTTATTAATCACAGATGTAGCAAGTCAGTACACGAAGCCTTCTGAAAGAGTTGCGGATGAAGAACTCCAAAGTTTAACTTGCACCGTTTAGGCTCACGCTTTGCACAGAGTGGATTAACCTCGGCCCCCCTCTGTGGTTTGTGACTCCTCATGTTTGCGGTCGGTCGTGACTTGGTTTTTGGGTTGGTCTTTTTGCAGAGGCTGGTGGGAAAGACAGCTCAACGGCGGGTGGTGGCACTCCCACCTCCCCAGGTCCCGGCAACGGTCTCATTGCGCAACCCAAAAAGGTCCGTGGTGTTGGCTTTGGGGACATCTTCAGGGAAGGGTCTGTAAAGCTAAAGCCTCGACTATCCAGCACTGAGGGAGAAGAGAAGAAGACTGACAAAGTGAGTGAGCTCAAGCATGCAAGTTTTAATTTTATCAGACCTAGGTTTTGCTTTTCATTGGTATGCAATACATTGCTTGAAATGGTTTTGTTGAAATGTTGTTCAGATGCAAGTCACATTTCAAAAGGTTGATATCAGATTGGAAATATGCCTGAACTAGTCTGTTCAATGTAGAGCATGTAAAATTTGATGGGTAGGAGTGCAGATCAAGATCCTCACTCAGGCATGTTGAATTCTACTCGTAACACTCATTTGAAACATACTCTTCAATCGTAAATAAATTGTATACCTTTAAAAGATTATACGTGTGGCCTTAGCATTGTGGTTGTTCTCTCTTGTGTTATGAAAACACCCGCGAGACAACCTTGAGGGTGGCATAAGGCAGTGACGTGTTGTAAAATTATTACTGTCAAAACTTGTCTTGAGCAAAACCATGCAGTGTTTACAACCTGCAAGAGAGCTTATTGGAGGTATTTTGACTTAAAGCTGATCAGACTAGCTTTATTTTTAGAAAGCAACTGTTTGGGAGGCTTTTCCTCTGGACTTCTTAGCTTTTTGGATTTCTCATTCTCAGGTTATTTTGCTTGAATAATACTTCTGTTGGCATTTGTTGCAAGTGTTTATGAGTGGTATCTATTGAACCATTCTGTTTGTTATGTTAACACGTCCTATATATGTGTAATCCAAACTTGGAAAATGTTGGGATGCTATGGAATATGGACATATAAACCGAAAGCAGTGATTTATAAATTTACTTTGACTTGCATTTCATTGGAGAGTGTATGATAACAGGATAAACAATGTTTTTTTTCTGGTCAACTGTATTTTATTTGTAAAGGTACTTCCATTCCTGGCTATCCTGCAAGGCGTTCCAATTAAGATGGGATGGGTAATTTAGAACTATTAATGAGGTGAAGAATTTGATTAATGATGTAATTTGAAACGGCTGATGTCAGCAGGTGATTGTAATCATGATTTGTTCCAAAAGCAGCCTGCAGGAAAGGCCTAGTCTTTCAGAAGCAACAATGGGCCAATGATCGCCAGTTTGCCCCCAGATGCATGAATAATGTTCCTCAAAGAAAGTTAAGAAGGGATTTTTATATCTCACCCTTTCGAGTGCAAAACATAATTAAAAGATTCAAGGAATCTGAAAACCCTTAATATCTGACCACTCAGACAGCAGTGCATCAAAAACTCATTTAATTATAAGTCATATAACCACATGGGCTCAGGATGACATTTGAAAACCTTTATTAAGTGCTATGATGCGTAGTTGCTTCTAGAAATGCCATTTGCATCGGCCAAACCAACAAAAATCCTGTGTTTCTGGCAACGTCAAGAAGATGGGGTAGGTGAAGTGGGCAGGATTTTTTAATTTATTTATATATATATATATGCGTGTGTGTGTGTGTGTGTGTGTATATGTATGTGTATATATATATATATATATATATAATTTTTTTTTTTTTTTGAAAGGCTGCTCTCAGTCCTAGCTCTTGTTCTGTCCAAAAACTGTCATGGATGATGAATTACCCTTTCACAAGACAAAAAATAACGATGGAAAAGATTTTACCTTAGACTATAACCTTCACTCAGACTGAAGTGATGGCTTTTCAGATAACTGTCCAAAAGTGAAACAGTTAAAAAGAACTCAATTCAGATTTTTCGACAGCTGCCATCACAGAATAACTTAAACTAAACTATTTCAGACCACTATCCCCTAAAAATCCATTTGGTATACTCTGATGAGCCAAAACATTAAAACAACGCACAGATGCACTGAATAATGTTGATTATTTCATAATAACGGCAAATGTCCAGGTGTGCAAATGGATCATAGATGGTAAAGCAAACAGTCGGTTCTCATTTTCAACTAATTGGATGTGGGAGAAATGGGAACTGAAGAACTTTGACTTGGGCCAAATCATCATGGGCTGAGGAGTGAGTTAGAGTATCTCTGAAGTGGCAAGACTTCTGGGGTGCTCCCTGTCAGCAGATGTGAGTACCTACTGACAGTGGCCCAAGGAGGGACAAACCATGAACTGGCGAGAGGGTTTTGGGCGCACAAGGTCCATCGATGCTCGAGGGTCTAAACCGACAGACGGGCAACTTTGGCGCAAGTTGCTGAGAATTTCAATTATATTTACATGAGGAAGGTGTCACAACACTCTGCATTATACCCTGCTGTGTATTGCACTTATTAGCTTGCAGGCCAGTGAAAGTATCCACTCTAACCCCGATCCACCTCTCGAAGCACCCCCAATGGACAACTGAGCTTCAGAACTGAACCTTGGTATTGCTGAAGAAGGTTGCCTGGTCCAGTGGGTCCCATTTTCTTTTACATCATGGGCTTCAACTGGATATGTGTGCACCATTTTCCTCGGAAGAGATGCCATCAGGATGCATTTTGGGAATAGGACAAGCTGGAACAGGGAGTTTGATACTCTGTGAAATTTCCAGCTGGTAAACCCTGGGTCTGGGAATTCAAGAGACATCAGTTTGATGGAGCCGTTTTGGCAGCACAAGGGGGACCTTCGCTGTTTTAGACAGGTGGCTTTAATCTTGTGGCTGATCAATGTAAATCTGGATATATAACTATGTATCTGGAGTAAAGGGGGTTATATAACTTTGAGCTGGCCTAGAAGACCAAGATGAGGATTAATTATGCCAGTTCCTGGATTAGTATTTGTCATCAGAGGTTTAGTGGAATTTTCTTTGGGATTTTACCGAAGGACCGCTGACAAATAGACTCCAGACCTTTTGTAAAGTAGCATTTGTAACTTGTTTATAACAAGAGGCCTAAGTTGAAGTGAAGCATGTTAATGGCTGCTCTGATATTGCCAAGCAGATCAATCCAGGAAAGTCAAATTTAAAATAATGTTGCTGTGAGATACTTTGAGCTTATTTGTCAATCGGAAATTGAATAAGGGGAATTTGTCATGTAGCTAAGCACTTTAATTTTCAAGTTTAATTTGTCATCGACAACATACAGCGACAACTATTACATAATTTCAACATTGAATTTGCAAGTTGCTACTAATATCAGTCAAAGTGGAATTATGTAATGATTGTGGTACCTCATTAATTCATACTCCCTTCACATTTGGTAAAGCAATTGGCTGCAACCCCGTCTTCGATCAGGCCGGGCAGGACATCTGCTTGCACCTCTGTTGAATGGCGTTACCGGTCGCTTTTCTGCTCGCTCTCAATTGTAGACTTCTGCGGTATATTTTGCAGTGCAACATATGACACAATGCAGCTTTTCTTCCCACTTTGAAGGCGCTAGCTAGGCTGAGCTAATGCTTGCTAATAACTGTACAGTATGCCTCCTTTTTGGTGAAAATGATTGACCAAAGAGACAAACTATGGAAGTGGATTAATTGCAGCCTGTCACTCAGAGGGTAAGTCGGTATCATCAAGCTTTCCCATAGGCAGTAACAGTTTGATGGATGGTTGTATACATTTTATAATTCGCTTATCTGGGGACCATCCACTACATCTTTCTGATGTCACCAATCTTTACTGACCACATCGTACCATCTACTGTCAAATACTGGGAATGCATTTATATTATTCTGTTTTGTTTTTTTTTTTAAGCAGAGATGAAACGAATCCCTGATGCCAATATCTGTGCGTTACGCGCATAATTTCGATTACCTTGCACATTTAGTGCTGCTAAAATGTGAAAAAAAATTGAGAATCCAGATGCTGCAAGAGAAGGAATAGTGTTGGATTGGTGTTCGTTAATTTCATTTCGGAACAGTAGTGAAAAAAGTGAAAAGTTGGGGAGTTTGATGGATGATCAGTGGAGTTTCCGGAAACACAGGATTTTTTTTTGTTGTTATGACTTCACTCCATTTTTGTCATTGCCCTCTGGCATTGTTGAGGTCTTTGCAAAGCTTTTGTAGTGCAAAGTATGGTGTGGGGCACTGAGCATTTTATGAGTGATGCGTAAACTCTCTGGAATGTTCTTGCCTGTTGAAATTGCACCATTGGTTCTGTAGCTAAAAATAAGGTAAAGTAATGTACAACTGGATTATGGTTCCGAGGGGGAACTGTACCTTGCGACATGAATGTGCATTTAGACAAGCTTGCTTTAGCATTCATGTTGCGTTCAGCTACTGCTGGCAGGGACAACACTTCACTATCCATTCATCACTCCTGGATGAGTTCATATCAAACATGACACATGCCAATAAATGACCAATTATCATTTAGGGATCATTGTCATACTTTGCTATACTGTTTATTCATTTTTTATATCAGTGGTACCACTTGGGCTTTTTTTGTCCTCTTCATCCCCTGTGAAGTCTGTGCAATGCATTTCATTAGGCTCATCAGAAGGCCCATTCGTCGCTGGGGGATTTTTACTTGCTTATTTGTAGTTTTGGCTGGACCGCAGTGAGGGAGTGAGGTGGATGAGTGAGTGAGGTGGGTGTGGTGAGTGAGGCGAAGTAGGGTGGTTGGTGTACTGCGGTGAATCAGTGCGGTGTGGTGAGGTGAGCGAGTGAGGTGAGTGAGGTGAGTTGGTGAGTGAGTGTGCTGGGTGAGGTTAGTGAGTGAAGGTGACGTTGGTGAGTAGTGAGGTGGGCTGGGTGAGTGGGTGGGGTGGAGAGTGTGAGTGAGAAGTGGGGTGGTAGGTGTACTGGGATGAGGTAAGTGAGGTGGTGTGTGGTGAGTGAGTGAGATGAGGTGGGGTGGGTGTGTGAGATGGGGTGAGTGAGGTGGGGTGGGGTGGTGTGAGTGAGTGAGATGGGGTGGAGTGGGTGTGTAAGGTGAGGGGAGGCAAGTTGAGGTTGGTGTGTAAGGTGGGGTGAGTGAGTGAGGTGTGGAGAGGCGAATGAGTGGGGTGAGATGAGGTGTGTGTGTGAGGTGAAGTTGATTAGCAAGATGGGGTGTGGTTGGGTGGGTGAGTAAGGTGAGGTGAGTGAGTGCAGTGAGGTGAGGTGCAGTGGGGTGGGGTGGGGGGGTGGGGTGAGTGAGTGCAGTGGGGTGGGCTGAGGAGTGCAGTGGGGTGGGGTGAGTGAGTGCAGTGGGGGGGGGGGGGAGTGAGTGCAGTGGGGTGGGGTGGGGTGAGTGAGTGCAGTGGGGGGTGGGGTGAGTGAGTGCAGTGGGGTGGGGTGGGGTGAGTGCAGGGGGTGGGGTGGGGTGAGTGAGTGCAGTGGGGTGAGATGAGTGCAGTGGGGTGGGGTGAGTGAGTGGGGTGGGGTGGGGTGCAGCAGTGGGGGGGGTGAGGAGTGCAGTGGGGTGGGGTGAGTGAGTGCAGTGGGGTGGAGGAGTGAGTGCAGTGGGGTGGGGTGAGTGAGTGCAGTGGGGTGGGGTGAGTGAGTGCAGTGGGGTGAGGTGAGTGAGTGCAGTGGGGTGGGGTGAGTGAGTGCAGTGGGGTGAGATGAGTGAGTGCAGTGGGGTGGGGTGAGGCAAGTGAGTGGTTGGGGTGAAGTGAGTGAGTGACATGAGGTATGTTACGTCATTTGTCGGTCGAGCGTTGGAGTTTCCCCTTTGGCTGTTGCTCTTTCAAAATGAATAGCTGCTATCAATGATGTCATCAGGAGGCCTTTTGGCGCTTCGTAGTGGCCATATACTAGGTTTTGACCAAACCTTAATTACAATGTGAAGACTAATCAGAACAGGCTAAAAAGTGTCCGACAAGAATCTGCTCCTGTTGCCTGCTGCCCTTTCCTGCCCTCAGAACTTGCTGTTATACAGAGGACGGCCATGGCCCCTGTTAAATGCCTCCTTGAAGGCTGTCTTGAGCAATGTAGGCTGCGTTTGTCTGCACCTATCATTTTTTCCATCATCTGTGTTCACCTGGCTATTCCGGGCCTGGTATCATGCATGACTTACTGTCTGTCACCGTCACAGGCTGTCAATTCCTGACACCTGGGCCTGTTGACAGCATTCTCTGTGTTTTTGCCCAATCGCACGCGGGTAAATCCATCTGTGGTTTGCTTCATTTTAGCCAATTCCATCTCTGCCATCCTCTGCAAAGCCCGCCCATTCCACCATGACAGACTCAGATAAAGTAGATGGAGAAAGCAAAGCTAAAGGTAAGTACAGGGTCCCACAGTGGGTCTAACTTGTTTTATTCCCTGGTGTGTCTGTCTACTGTGTTTATCTCCAAAGTCCTTTTTCCTACGCTGCAAAAAAAAAAAAAAAAAAAAATCGTACCAAGCATTTTAATCTTCTATTTAGTCTTAAAACTCTCTTGTCTATTCCTTTTTTTTTTTTTCTGTAAAACAAGAATTCTGCCACTGCTGTGAGAAAATTTGGACTCCGTTTTAGATTTGTCTGTGGGACGAGAAAATTTCACTCGTCAAGCATATGGTAACTTAAAATAAACCAGTATTTTTGACTTGTGAGAGGAAAAAAGGGAAGTTCAGTTTTATTATAAGACTACATTACTTTGCTAAGACAGATGCTTGCTGCAGAGTATGCACATCCTGCACTTTGCCAGCTCGTGCCTGAGAACGATTGTCAGGCTTCAGTAATCACTGGAACCCAGTATCATAAAGCAGGTTGACTGAGGTCATTTATATTCCTCCATAGACTGAAGCAATAAGTTAGTCAAAGATTGACTCAGTGCAGTTACTCAGGAAATTCAAATTCTGCTTTGAATTACGCTGTTCTTCAACACTGTTCATCCCTAATAAATTCTCTATTCGGCAAAAAGGTGTAACTCCTACCTTAGATAAAAACTTTATCATGCCTGCAAGTATAATGCATATTATGATGATTAAATGCACTTTATAATGGCATAATACGAAGTAATAACTGACATTTCCTCTTGATCAGACTTCAAATTTTGCTGGTGTCCCTCGAGACAATAGAATCGTGCCTTTCCCAGGACATTTGTAAAACTCTTATATTAATCTACAGGGCCGTGCAGACACAGCTGCAGGTGCTTTTCATATTTTGGATTGAGTAGTCATTTTGAATGTACTGCAGCCATATTAATATTAAATGCCATTACAACAAATTGATGAGAATTTATGGAATCAGAAGTCCTTGATCCACATTTGATATTCCATTGAAGTTATCTTTGAACAGTTCTGCATGTTAAGGGAATATAGAATTTGTGTGGCTCTGCAAAGCTATAGGAGGCGGGCTTATGCTTACTGAAAATGACTTATAAGAGGTTCAGTTGAATATCTTTGCTCAATTTATGCTTTTTTTTTGTCCAAAGTAAGAGAATACTGCAAGGCCACCTTCCCATTTGATGCGACAAATGAAGACGAGTTGACCCTGAAAGAAGGGGATGTCATATGTATATTGAATAAGGTAATGTATTGTCATCTGTAGACTCTGGTTCAATTCGGTAATTTTGTCTCACTTGTGGCCCCTTTTGAAAGAGTAGTATAATCTTTCTTGTGGCCCCCTGTTCAATAAGGTCGTAATTTTAGATCACAGTGAGGACTTGGGTCCTTGGAGTTATTTGACCATGCTGTACTTCAGCTTTTTTTCTGACATTTTTCCTCTGAGATTTTCCTTTTCTTGCCAGTGTATGAAAGTGCAACTCAACTCAAACTTAATTTATAAAGCACATTCTAAACAACCAAGGTTGACCAAAGTGCTGTACAGGGCAGAAAGGAAGGGAAAAATACAATACACATACTATACAATATAATGCTATGCAGACAAACGGTGCAATGCAAGAATCACAGTTAAAAAGTCATCGGGAGACCAGCTCCACCTGAATTAAAAACTTAGGAGCAAAGGTGACACTTCAAAGAAGTCTGCAGATTGACGATAATTTGAAGCACCTCGTCAACAACTCACTGTGCCGTAGTTTCACCTGAGAAATTCTACTGCTGGCTCCCCTGTCCTTAAGACTTAATGCTGACCATTTGCGCCTTTAGATTGATCATATCTACATGTGACACATTTTGAGAACATTTACTGCAGGTTTTATGGTGCAGACATTTCAGGCTTTATGTCTGAGTTTAGTCTTCCGGTCTCATGCGAAGCAGTGAGAGGGAAGTATTTTGAGAATTCATAAATGTGGCATGCGGAAAAATGCAAGTAGCGGCATCAAGTAAGGTAAGGGAATCTTCTGGAATGCAAGAGTTATCAGCTGCACTAGGGAAGTCCGTGCTGTCGTAGGGCGGAGCACAGTCCCAGGAACAATGAGTAAGATTTGCCATGAAGTCAGGGCAGTTCTTGGCTCCCCTTCTTTCGCCATGGAATGCATGGGTTTTGAGTGATGTGCCGCCATGCTTGTTAGATGTTTGTTAGATTGTCTGAACAAAGCCTCCAGAAGCCGTCACTGAACACTTGTCAGTGGTAGCGGAGCTGTCACTGTAAAGCCCCTATCTCACTGGGCTGCGACTGTTGGCGACCAATTGTGAACAGCGTTCGCAAGAGAATTTCCAAAATGTCTTGAAACGCTCGCGGGGGTTCTCAATTTCTTCGCCTGAGTCACAGAGTTTCGCTCTCATGTCGCGAGAATTTTGAACATGTTCAAAAAATTCACTGCGACAAAATTCTCTCAGAATGGTCACAGTCATCGCGGGTGTCTCGAGCCTATCGCGAACCCGTCTCAAACCCCTCTCAATTTTAGTTTCCGTTAGTCAGAAAGTGCGAGAAATGTGAGACAACTTTGTGAGGGGTTGGCAGCCTATGAAACTAAATTGGGACTGACTGAAGACAAAAATGAGAATATGACATTTCATTCGCGAGACGGGTGCAAACTGTCCTGGGACCAGGGCAGGTGCCAGAACTGAAAATTTGGAGGCGAAGATGCCTTTATGACAATTAGTCCTAGCTAGTTCTCAATCGTTTTCCTTTATTAACACATTTTCCAATTATAGTAATAATCAAGTGGCAATTGAAGACACGGCTTCTCTCCCCCATGTGATCTAACAGTGACAAAATAATGGCCAACATTCAGCACAGAAAAATAATGTAATTATAATTAGGTCTATGCACTGGCACTCAGCGATGGTAATTTTTTTTTTTTTCCAGCGAGAGCAACATTTCAGAAGTCTTCAGAGATTTCGGTGTCATGTACATACTCCTGTTTTTGCAGTACAGTTACTGCAACTTGCAGTAAAAAAATAGAAAGCTGTCTGATCGGAAAACGAAAACGGACGACACCGCGTGGCGCAAGTACCAATTCAGTGTGATTCCAAGTAAAAATTGTCGCTAATTTACGTATTTTCTTGCAATTTTGCGTCTCCAACTAGTCACGAGCTGTCGCAGCCCAGTGAGATACTAGCTTAAGAGGGCACAGGTATTAGAGCATCAAAATGATTCAAGCTGAAGGAGTCTCCCCCTCCCAGCCCCAGCTTGTTTATTCAACATCAAGACACCACATTTACCCAGGTCCGTTCGTACTACAGACTTTGCTGCCGTTTTCCTCTGCACCGTG
Source organism: Gymnothorax javanicus (assembly GCA_029692085.1). Lineage (NCBI taxonomy): Eukaryota > Metazoa > Chordata > Actinopteri > Anguilliformes > Muraenidae > Gymnothorax > Gymnothorax javanicus. The sequence goes on from CM056198.1 coordinate 101,910,338, forward strand.
TCAGTTGTCATGTACTTAGTTGAGCCATTTGTTTGGCTTAGGAGCTTGATTAGCAAGCCATCCTGCGATAAGCTAGCAAGCACATGCTTGAAGCTGGTGAGTGACCCCACCTGCTTCTTTAGAAGCCCATGAAGACGTAGGTTGGAGTGAAAGACCATTCCTGGTCAGTGGAGTGGATTAATTCACCCAAAATGCTTCACGTTCTAAATCATTGTGGCAGATCTGTCATTGGGGAAAATGCCATCTTCTCGGCAAGCTGAACGTGCTGCTGATTCCAAAAGTATTCTTTGTACTTTTTGTACTCATTTTATCTAACACGATTCAGTGTTTTTGCTTCATCACAAGAATTCACTGATGAATTTTCTGCACATTTTAATTTCCCCTGACATCTGGTGTCTATGTCAGCTGGCATGTTCTACATTCTGAAGCCCTTTGACTGTAGCGTTCACGTATTGCACCAAAGCTAAACAATCAAGCATTTTATGTCTTCCTGACTATCTCTGGGTGCCTGGGAGCCCAGCCCATGAAGGATCTCTGGCCAGTGCATACTCTTATTCCCGGCTGTTTTACTGCCAACTCCAGATAACTGGTCGGAGTGGAAAACATTAGTACTGTGACGAGGACCGGAGGCTGATACCCAGTTCAACTCGGCTTCGTGCAAAGTATTGATGGTGCATAGTTTTTTCAGGCTTTTTATTATCCCCCGCCACGCGTTTAGCGCGAAGCGGGGGATATAGCATTGGGCTCCGTCCGTCCGTCCGTCCGTACATACGTCCGTCCGTCCGTCCGTACGAACACATATCGTACAGACGACGGGGGATATTGCCATGTTAGTGGCAAACACTTGTTATAACTGCGTTTAAGGTGGCACATTCTCTCTTGAATAAGTACGGTCTTCAATGATTTTTTTTTTTTTCAGTGAAAAAAAGTCCGTTAACAAGGATTGGAGTGTAGTTTTATTTCTTGCTTAAACACTAAAAAGAAAACTGGTATGATTAAAAGTAATATTTTTAATTTGTAAATGAAAAAAATCCTGCAATTTTTCCACCTTTCAATCAGAGGCATTTAGCTCCATCTTGTGTCCATTTAGGAGAACTTTTGTCATGTTTTAACGATTTGAACAAAGTCTCACTGATGCTGTTGTGATGCATTCAAGAACACTTAAAATCTGATTAATTTAAATGTGATGTCAAGACATTACTGTGTATTATGCAATTTTCATGAACTGTGGATCGTTGAGTTGGTATTATGTCTCATGCATTGCATGTTTGCGAATGTGTGTTAAAGGAAACTGGAGAGCCTGGTTGGTGGAGAGGAGAGGTCAATGGAAAAGAAGGGGTCTTTCCTGACAACTTTGTGACGGTGATATCTGAGACTGAAAGAGAGGTGAGGCTCTCTATTCCAGAAATAATGAAAGCAAGGCACAGCCATGCTTTGAAAAGGCCGTAGTGCTGCATTTAAACTTCAGTTTTGTTTCATTTTACATATTTTACTTATTTATTTGTTACAGTCACTAACCTCACGAAGCTCATTCAAATCATCTTCAAAGCTGGACTCTGAAGAGGTATGTGTTTTATGTTGGGATGCACTGTACAGAGAATGTGGTTCAGGCTGGCAGGTTTATGGTATATTTTTAGCATTTTGTTCCTTAGTTTTCTATTTAATCTGAAAATATTATGATATGATCTTGCAATTTTCTGTAATGTGAGCATTTTCATGTGTCATTCGGTTCCACTGCGTCTCATGGAGTAAATAAAAAAAATATTTTTTTCTGGGGCTGACTCTCATTTAGTCTACTGGACGGTTGTTTGGTTGATGGGCGGTCGACCAAGATTTGTTTTTGTTGAGTAATCGCAAATAATTCATATCCATAGAATATTCTGGATGCTGGGGGCATGGCAGTGACAGTCCTTCACTCTTTCTTAGGCCTATGTGCTCAATAAATTAAAGTAATATTAACATTGTAAATAATTCTGCAAAACTAATAAAAGCAACATTTTATTATATATGTTTTTAGAAATGTACAATTGATGTGCGTTTCACTTTCATGCCTACGTTGCATCCTTTGTATAGGCACATGAATGTGCATTATAAGTGTAGCCTAAGATTTACTCTACAGTTAAGTGTTATAAGAATACTTTAATTGCTCATTTTGATGTAGCATTGGGGCGTAATTTTTAAGAGGAAATCTGGAGCTTGGCAGCATTTTGTTGTAGTCACAGATTATTGAAAAACTGGGATGTGGACGTCGTTTGCAAGCAGTGTATTGCTTGCCGCAGTTCACCAAAAACATGACCGACTAGGCAACTACTTGAAATCTCTAAACAGCCAGCTTTATATTCTTTCTGCTCATGAAGTGTTTTATTTGACTTATATTTGTAAATATAAGATTGAGCTGTTGTATCTGTGAGTAATGCGTACGGAGTTATTTAATGGCTAGTTAATTTGAATCGATTTAAAGGTGCATTTCCATTACATCAGGGACAGTTCTGCTGCAACTTCAGATTAAATCAAACGTGGAGCTGATGCCTGCCGCTTGTTCAGAGAAAACAAAAAGGGAGATAACGGATTGTGACTGTAGCCAGTCTGACTTGCCTAATCCTAGAGAGAAATTTGGAGCCAATTTACCAGATAAGATTTGTACTTTTTACTTTAATTTTAATTTTTTTTTTAAATTTTGTTTAATTTAATATCAGAACACCAATACATGACGCAACCATGTCAACCAGACATAAGCGTGGCATTTTTAACGCAATTTAATTATTTATTATGTGACGACACTTAAAAACGAGACGTGGCCGTGGTCACAGAGTAGGGTTTGTTTCAGCGATAAAGAGCCATTTATGTTTTCTCAGCATTGCCATTTATATGTTGTGATTTTACCCTGTTTATTTTGTAATTTCTTTGATTACCGGTAGTCATTTTGGTATTAATAATATCAGCAGTATCATAGTTCTGCTGCTATACTTGTCTCTCACACGCAAAATTGAAAGTACTTCTAGACTGTTTATTCTTTAATAAGGTAATGCAAGACACTATACAGACCCGGGGGAAAAAAGAGGTGACGTGATGGGTAACAGATAAGGTGATATTGTGATGTGAATCAATCTGTGCCATTAATACCATTCGTTTTATCACACAATATGCAGATTTTTTTGAAAAGGACAAGATTTGATGGAAAATGGGGGTTAGGACATTTGATGTTGCACTGGTCATTTATTTTGTGCAGTGGCTGCTGGTGAACTGGCGATAGGGGAGGCTCAAAACAGTCCCTTAAAATTAATGATTGGTCTCAACCTGTTTTCAATCATTCATTTAAAATGCCATTACAGAAACTCCGAACACTCTCAAAATTATCAGATGTGGCCAGATTTCATTCATAACGCATACGGATTACGACTCCGGACTTCTCACGCTTCTCTTCATTCAGGGATTGGAAGGAATGCATGCGTTTCATGATCGTTTAAATGAAATAAGATCATTTGAAACGCCTTTATGCAATTCCATTGCTTCCAACCCCTCCAGTGCACAAGGACTTCAATTCCGCGCGAGAATCTCTTACAAACGCGTTGATTGAATAATTGCTAACTACAGCAGAGGAATGTAAATATGGCACTTAAAATCACACCGAATGCGTGAGCATTGACAAGTATGCGTTATAAATGAAAACTGGGCACACCTGATAATGTTGAGAGTTTTCAGAATTTCTGTAATGAAAATTTAAATGAATGATTGAAAGCAGGTCGTGACCAATCATTTATTTTAAGGGATTGTTTTGAGCCTCCCGTATCGCCAGTTCACCAGCCGCCGCTGATTTTGTAGAATATGTTTGTTTTGATAAGCTTTTAAGGCATAGGACACAAAGGAAGAGTTAGTGGTATTTACATCCAGGCTAGTCAGTCACATTGGTACTCATAGTGTTAAGCTCAGTGCTGGAAAGGACATTTGCACTGATTGAAAATTCTCACTGTCTTATTGTGTACGGTTTTAGCACTATAACCACAACCTTATTCCATAAAGCTTCTGAATCATTGGAGAACTTGTCACTATTGTTAAAAATGTGTATTTATTTATTCATTAGACAGTAATAATGGACCTACCTTGACCTTAAGAATAAAATTAGGAAAATGAGACCGTAAAATTAGACATTTTATGTAATTAAATTGCCTTATTTTGTGCGCGGAGCAGATATTTTCAATCCGTTTTGGATTTTATCTCCTTCAAGAATACATCATGTTATAGGAATGCATACATTCGTGTGAAGTGGACAACAATTTAACATATCAACAGAACACAAGTAAATATGAAATATGTGGGGAAAAAAAATCACTGTGAAACTGCCCATATCTAATATTGTTCAACTTAATGCATACTTTTATTGGTTTAATTGGTATCGCTGCTTCAATTAATGTTAAATGTTACAAAGCTTCCATGACAGTAGGCTGTTGGAGTGGTCTGTTGCATCAGGTGTTTTATCTAAGCAGGTTAAAACACAACAAATTTAAGCATAAATACTTAACAGCCTAAATGAAAATAAAAATAACTTTTTGATCCAACCCTATATTTATTAAGCGTTATTTCCATTTTGCATCTGTTTGAGAGACACTAACAGAGTGCAGTAGAATTTCAGACCACTAGATTGTTAGAGCTTATGATTGTTAGATATTTTTGCAAAAGAGATTTTAAATCCCATTGAAACCAACCAGGTTCATTAAATAAAGCATGGCCAATGCATTAGAATGAGTATGCTTCGGTCAAATAAAAGCATTAGCCTATTGTGGTCATAACTCAACTTCACAGTTGCAACGGCTGAATTTGCAAGGGGCAGTGTGAAGAAGCGGCCTTGAAGGAAGTTCAGAAATTCTAACCAATCGCCCAGTCGGAAAAACGGTCATCTGTCGGTCGAACACAATTTGTTTCAGTTGGGGACATCAATCATTTTTTTCTTCAATCCGACTTTGTTTGATGGGGAAAGATTGAGCTGAGACAATGGTGAGCACTAAATTGACACGGAGCAGGAACAGTGGTTTGGGCATGGTCTTTTTATTCTGTCACGCTTTCCACTTGATCTGCGTCTGTCCTGTGTCTGGTGTAGATGGCTTTTGTCGATGCTGTCATTGGTACTGGCGGCTTGCTTGCACTCGTACTGGTACTTACGCCTTGTTTGCCCTCCCTATGGGCCACATGCGGCCTGTGTACATCTTCCCTTTGGTTGTGATGACTTGTGTCTCCCCATTCATTGTTATAGGCAGCTTTTGCTTGAACAATTTTGCAATTTCATTCACTGGTAATTTGATTTCTGTTTTTTAGCCTGTCTAGTTTGCTTCGACACCATCATTCAGGCTGTATTCCTGAGTTCTGCCTCAGCTTTGACTTTGCACTGTATGTGCAGTGTGAGAAGGAGCACCCATGACTGAGAAAGTAACTGTATAATTGTTGCGGTGATGGGAGCTTCAGTTCTCTTTTTGCTCACTAGAGGGCAACACTGGCCAGATTTAGACCTCTGAGACCAGACATATACCCACACGTTGCCTCTGCAGACAGTTTTGGTTTTTTTGGAATGCGAGATGTCTTGTCCTAGTTTTGGTGCTTAAGGCAAATGTGTCTTCGTTCAAATGGCAAATACATTTTTGTAAGCTGTGTGTTAAATGCCCCAGTCCCTGTCATTGTCCAGCACTGCGCATTTTTCAACACTTCACGCTTTATCAGACCCTTCTGTTATTCTCTTAATGCCTGCTGTTACATGCTGAGACAGGCTGACAGTCTTGGATTATGATCTTACTGCAGCCTCCCTGTTTGTCTGGGCCAAGCCAGGAGTAATTGCCCAAGATTGAAATTTTGCTAATGTGTGCCTTGGTATCTGCTTCCTGCATGGTTATTATTGGTTCCAATTTTATGTAGGTTTATAGAAAAATTGTTTGGTTTTTTTTTTTTTTTTTTTTTTGCCAGTTTGGAAGGCTATTAATTCAGCATGGGTTGGATAGGAATTTGTGTGCCCCAGGATGTTCCAGCAGGTGTTTTAGTTGTGGATGAAATTGGTTTTCGGTGTGCCTTGTTCTGATGAGGTTTGATTGAATCAAGCTGCAGCCTTCATCCATCTCTCAGTGGTTCTGTTTGGGGTTTTTCTGTTTTGGGTCATTCCATGTGAAATCAGGCAAATTCCAGGATGATCCCAGCTGGACCATCTCAGATTTTCTTCAAACTTCACCCATACATAAATTGACTATACTAAGCAGGTTTTGCGAAATATTAGGTTCCCTTCATCATTAGTTTATGATTTATGACCCCTGCAAGTGGTGGGGCGTACACTTTGGGAAAAACGACTAAATTTCTGAGCCATTTTCAGAGCTCTGCTGTAGCTGAAGTATTCAAGCCAGCTCTATAATTTCTTCTGGAGTGAGACTCCTGTACCCAGACAGCAGGGAAACGGCATAAGACCAGCTAGAAGGTCACCTTAGGTACCTAGGAGCAGCCAAAAATGGAAAAAAATTGCAATTGCAAATGAAATATCCCAGTTTTTAAGTACCCATCTGACCCTTTGAATGAGTAGCTACAGCTCTAATTAGTTGTATTGGGAATATTTAAATATTTTCCTCATATGTAGGATACAAAAGTAAATCAGGTGTTGTGTGAATGGGAAAATATTTGGTCTTAAATTTGTATTTCTAGCCAAAATGGGCCTACTTTACCATGCTCTAACTCAGTGCTGACATACAATAGGAGGCCCAATCTTTGGTATGTTCTAGAAGGGTTATTAGTGCATAATATATCCAAAAATTATGTTGGTGTCTTGTCTCCTTCCTAGAAAATCTTGCTTGTGAATTTTACTTAAAAGCACCATTTGCGAGAGTAAAATTCCTACCAGTCTCTATCCCTCTCGCATGAGTAGTCTCAACAAAGCATTATAATTTAATGAATAAAAGAACATACCTTTAGGGTGAATGGAATCTGTACAGTTTTTGACATCCTCCTTCATTGAGTTTTAATTTTGATAGTACCCGCGCAGTTTTCTCCTGGCATGCACTGAACTAATGAAGTGAAACCGAATTGCAGTGTAAATGCTGGGTACGTAAGGTACGTAATTTGGGTGCTGATTTTCAGCCATTTGTCAAATTTGCCGTGAGGATTGGCCTCACTGAATTGCTGATGTAAATTCCATTGGTGGACAATAAATGGTAAATGCACCGCTCTCTGAAGATGGCTCACTATGTAGTCAAGAAAACTGCATCCCCCGCAGACTGTCCTCCCTACACAGTCCACACACACACACACACAGCAAGCTCTGAATAAAATTTGTATATGATGAAAACCGCAATTGGCTTATTTTGTGGGACAGTGGAATTGAGTACTTGTGTCATGCAACATCACTGAATGAGAACAATGGAATAACATTCTGCTAGGCAGTGTCTTCTCCTAATCTGTAGGGTTGTGTGTATATTTTATTTCAACCACAAAATTAAAGGTTTTATACTTGGTAGACATGTCTGTTGACAGGGCCTGACGACCAGAATGATGTCAGAGAGACAAAAAAGTGTCAACCTTCTAAGCTTTGTACCTGTCGAATATTTGCAAGGTCCCAGACACTGTCATTGGCTGTCTTATACTTTTGACTGGCTGGATGGACTGAGAATTCTGTCGTTGTTATGGATACAGAAAGTCAATATAGTAGCTTAAGTAGAAAGATTCGTTGGTTATAAAACAATAAATACGTAATTACCATAGAGATGACAGCTTGCGCTACAGATGGCATCCGACACTTCTTTAACCATAAATGCATCTCTGTCGTCTGAAACAGAAAGACATTTGACAACACACGTCTTGTACAAAATGGCCTTGACTGTGGCAAAACTAACCTCTAATTGGCATCTCAGTCTTTTGTTTAGCTGTTTGGTGAGGTTCACTTTATACATTTAAAATTTACAGGACATTAGATATCTTGGAACAGGATTTGTTACTGATTGTCTTTGCTTAACCACTCCATGGCCTAACTACTTGGTTTGAATATAGCTTTTACGCTACGGTCTTTACATTGAGTTCAATTTAATGGGCTAAAATTTGGGCACTGCACATCATGCCCCCAAGTTAGGGGCTCAGTCAAATAAGCACCAGTTTGCAATGGCTGCCACCATGTAAGTGCGTGCAACCATGCATCCACGCACACACCCTCATGAGCACTTGACTTCTATGGCAAAATTGGCGGCAGGGCAAACCGACACCATTGTAAAGGGAAACTGCTGAGTCCAATGATGCCTCCCACGAGGGTCCAGGACAAACGGTTTGTAGATTATGATGGGGTGCATGGCAAAAGTTTGGAAGGCGGACAAACTGCCACCAATGAAAAATGAACTGTGCTCATTCCAGTAATGATTCCCATGAGTCACTAAAAAAAGGGATAATCCATTATGAGAAGTGGAATGGTTAAAATATAGGCTAAGACCGTGTTTCTCAAACTATGGGCTGTTGCGGAGAGGCTGGAGGGCAATGGGCCCATTTTCATGAAAGAAATTTGCTGCAAATCTACAATATTCATTAATTAGGGATCATTTAAAATTCCATCTTCACACTGCTTATTTTACTTGTACAAATGATTTCTTTACCCAGAAGGTGGTTTTAGTAGCAGGAAACGTTATGTTCTCATGACGATCCCTCGCTCTGACTGACCTATTTTCTCTACGTCCGTTAGCCTGTGAATGCCCTAATTTAGTTGGCTTTTGTTTTAACAATGGCCTGCTGCAAGCAATAACATCTAGATTTTTTTTTTCAGTAAAACAACAGTAGCCACCAGCAATGAACCAGAAGAACCCTGCGACGAACCTACATCAGAAACATAGCCGACCGAGTTTACATACAATTTTGCTAGACTACTGCCTAGCAAAAATTTATGTGCCATCTGTCGGGTATATCTGAGTAATGACGCCATCATAAATGCACAGACATTTGATGACAAAGCACGCACATCTCGAGGATAAACCTAAGGATTTTTAGTAGGAAAGAGATGACTTGACCGATCAGATTAGTTATGCAAACCAACCTAATAGAAAATGAAAAATTTAGCTAAAACATCTCACCTTCTCGCCCTCCACATCTCTAAATCTAGAGCTCCATTCATAATGAGTGAAAAGTTAGTGATGCCTTTAGCTGTAGTGATGCCTTGAGCACAAAGGACATCTCTGCCTGCATTGTAATTTCTTGGAAAGCTAGGCAGTGGCACTCACATAAATATTGACAAGCTCCTAAGCGAGCAGCAGGTGGTGGGTCTGTAGAGATGCAGTCCTGGGTTGGGGTGCCATCATGACTTTTCTGATGGTGAGCCGTGGGGATGTGCATGTACTCCAGGGGGCCACAAAGTATTGTCTGCACCTTTTATAAGGTTACAGTGCTTGGTACTTGACAAATGTTAAGCTTGTCACAACCCTCTGCTTTGTGTTTCACAGTTTTCGGTGGCACTTAAATGTTGGAAATCAATGACTGTTGAATTTTTCTACTGAAGAATAGCTGTCAAATGTGTAACATTTATTGACTTTGTCGGTTCTTAGCTGGAGGGCTCCGAAGATTTATTGGTTGAGAATCGACAAGGCTAATGATTTGAAATTATTTTAATGACAGGGTCCTAATAACGGCCACTTTTTAACTGATTTCTATTTCTTTGATGGTGCCATTTTATTTTGACTCATTCTTCTGGTCCGGCACCTTTTTATTCACTTCAGAATACAGTCATTGACAGCTGGAATGTGCTGGATCCTCCAAATCATTTTATGTTTGTATGTACTACAGTGGGGTGCAAAGATTTGGGCACCCCTGGTTTAAATGTCTGTTGCAATTAATCTCCAAGTGATTGAAAGCAAACCTGAACACTAAATGCTACTAAGTTAAACATGACACCTTTCTGCAAATTTTAAAGCAAGGTTTCTTTTTATTTTAATTTTTCTGAAATTTTTAAATGATAAGAAAGGAAAATGGGCCTTTTGCAAAAGTTTGGGAACCCATTTGGATTATTCTTTGTTACCTTTTAAGAAGATGATTACTAAGGCCCAGACCCAGGTGATTTACTCATTAGGGCTTCAGTGAGTTACTTGAATATAATTCCAGGGTTGAACTATATATTCTGAAGTAACTCCATGCCTTCTAAAGTATCTGACTATGGTGGCTGTTGTGTCTGGTGTTAAAAACCATGTGTTCCTCTAAACAGTTGTCCAAGGATGCCAAAATCAAGATAATTCACCTCCACCAACAAGGAGAGGGCTACAAAAAACTCTCGCAAAGTTTCAAACTACCTATTTCTACTGTCAGAAACATCGTAAGAAAATGGAAAATAAATGGAACAATTGAAGTCAAGGCAAGATCTGGAAGACAAAGTAAAATTTCGGATAGAATGGCCCGAGATCTGGTGAGAAATGCTCAGAAGAACCTACACATCACTGCAAAGGAGCTGCAAAAAAAGAGTAGCAGACACAGGTCTAGTTGTTCACAGGACAACAATACAGCGTTCCTTCAACAACAGAAGACCTACATGGCAGAGTTGCAAGAAAGAAGCCTTTCCTACGACCTCAACACAAAATTAAGTGTCTGAAGTATGCAAAAGAAAACCTTGAGAAACCTCAAGCCTATTGGAACAATGTGCTTTGGACTGACGAAACCAAAATTGAGCTTTTTTGGCCACAACCAAAGAAGGTATGTTTGGAGAAAAAAGAGTGAAGCATTAGTAGAGAAGAACACATTGCCAGCTGTTAAGCATGGAGGTGGATCCATTATGCTTTGGGGTTGGTGGATTCCACCAAATATCAAGACATTCTGGAGGCTGATGTTCAAAGCTCAGTCCAGAAATTGAAGTTGAAGAGATCTTGGGTTCTCCAGCAAGACAATGACCTGAACTATACCTCAAAATCCACCATGAAGGTACCTCCAGGAAAGACGGATGAAGGTTTTGGAATGGCCATCACAAACTGGAATATTATTGAAAATCTGTGGAGAGACCTCAAACATGCCGTGCATGCAAGAGGGCCGAAGAATATTTCTGAGCTAGAGGTGTTCTGTCAGGAAGAATGGGGAAAAGTTCCAAAGACAAGAATTGAAAGACTCTTAGCTGGCTACAGGAAGCGTTTGCAAGCTGATATAGCTGCCTGAGGAGGAGTTACAAAGTACTAGCTGACAGGGTTCCCAAACTTTTGCTCAAGGCCTTTTCCCTTGTTTTATCATTTTGAAACTGTAAAAAGTTACATTCTTGCTTTAAAGTGTGATGAAATGTGTCATGTTTAACTTTGTTACATTTAGTGTTCTGGTTTGCTTTCAATCACTTGGAGATTCATTGTAGCAGACATTTAAACCAGGGGTGCCCAAATTTTTTCACCCCACTGTAAATAATCCACATATCTTGATTTTTAAGATGTTAACTGGTGACTGAGTGAAGCCATAAACAGTGTCCGCCAAAATATTTCAGACAGTAATGCTATACAGTGGGCTTCAGAGTTGTTGACACCCCTGGAAATGCACAAAGAATATTAGAGAAAAAAAAGTAATAATGGCGAGAAACTAAACATGTCAAAAGGTGAAAATACTATACTATTTCATTGATCTTTAAATGGAACCAAGCAAGATTATTTTTCATTAGATTAAAAATCTATTTCTTCCAAATCAAGGTTTGGCAATTATTGACACCCCTGGTTTACTACTTGGTGCAAACACCTCTGGCAAGTATAATAGCATGGATTCTTCCTGTACTGCTTGACAAAGCACAAATTAGGACATATTTTGGATATCTCTATGCAGATCCTTTCAAGATCACATTCCTGGATTTAAGCTTCACAAAGATTTTGGTGGCCTTGAGGTCATTTTCAAGATCACAGTGCAATTACATGGATTTTGCCTCCTTGTTACCATGATATCTCAAGAAACAGTGGACCGATTTTGCTCATATTTTGCACCAACTTGTACTTGGGGGGGGGTGACCGGTGATTCTTAAAATTTGACAGCTGTTGGATAAGAATTTTTAATCAAAAGATCTTGCATGCGGCGGGGGACATAGTCACGTGAGTGACAATTACTTGTTAGCTCACCTGGACCAAAGGTCCACGTGAACCATTGCCGTCACATGGCGACCGTCGTCTATCGTCGTCTGTCGTTGACATTTTTCAAAAATCTCCTCTGAAACTACTGAACAGATCAAGACTAAAATTAGCCACAAGCATCCTTGGGATGTCTAGTTGTATCTCCCCGACGACGATAGTCGGGAGATAATATGGAGTTCTGGGGCCTCCGCCACCGCAGAGATTTTCTGTTCCAGGCTCTGGAGGCTTCAAAGTTAATAGGATTTTTCTCTAAATTTGCATAGTCAAAGATGTTTATTTGGCAATGCTCAAGATCAATTCTGGGCAATTTTTGACATCCAGTATGGCCGCTGGCGGCCATTTTTTTCAAAATTTCTTTACAGATTTTGTGTTTTCTGCTCATTTTGAGACACATTTGCATATACATGTACAGGGATGCATATTAATATCATAGCAAGAGTAAAAACCGTAACATTGCTGCTGTAAAAATTTGCAAGTGATCTCTCATGGGGATCGGGGAGATACACGACTCGGCCCCTGGGGCCACAGAGTTATCTAGTTTAAAAATTGTGTCGATAATGCCCGCTGTCTGAATAACATGGCCACTATTACTAAAAATAGAACATAGGGGTAAAACCACCTATTTTCAGCTGTATCCCAGGAACTAAAGCAGCTAGAGAAAAAAATCTGAACTCAAAATGATCAGCAGATGAAACTCTACAAAAGTCTCCAAAGGATCAAAATCATACAGTGCCTCCTTGTAGGAGTTATTGGCTTTAAAATGTCAAATTTGACGATTTTGCATTTTTTTGGCCTGTATAATGAAAACATGTACAACATATGAGCATGTACAACATAGGAGCATGGCCCGAGGACTTCCTGCACAGTATCATCGTGCCACTTCAAAAAGAAACCAAATCTTGAGATGTGAAGATCACAGAACTATAAGCCTCATTTCATATGCTTCAAAGATCATGCTGAGAGTGTTAAACAACAGAGTGAGAGACAGAACAAGTGATTACATCGGATGGGACCAATTCAGTTTCAGGAAAGGAGTGGGAACAAGAGAAGCAATGGCCACTATGAGAACGGTGGCGGAAAGAAACTTGGAACATGACCAAAATGTGTACGAATGTTTTGTAGACTATGAGAAGGCTTTTGATCGGGTGGACTGGGAAAAACTGATGGTGATCCTGAAAGACATTGGAGTGGATTGGAGAGACAGGAGACTGATTACAGCACTATACATGGGACAGGTGGCTACAGTACGGACAGACCACGAACGAGATGGCTGGTCCATGTATCATCGGAAGAGGCGTGCGTCAGGGATGTTTGCTGTCTCCTCTGCTTTTTAACATCTATGCAGAAGCGATGATGAAGGAAGCCACGGAAGAGACAGAAGAAGGTGTGAAAATTGGTGTCATTGGATACAAGCAGTAAGATTTGCAGACGACCAAGCAATGACAGCAAGCACTGCAGAAGGACTCCAAGCCATCATGTCAAAGCTAAATGAGGTTGTGGAGAGGTATAAGATGAGGATCAATAAGAACAAGACCAAAGTGATGAAGATCGGGAAGGCGAACAAGAGCAGCTACAGGTTAGTATTGATGGTAACATCCTTGAACAAGTTCATCAGTTCAAATGCCTTGGTAGCCAGTTAACTGAAGACGGAAAAAGTGAGAAGGAAGTGAAAACAAGAATCGCTATGGCCTAAGATGCGTTCAGCAAACACCGAATGCTACTTACTAAGAACCTCAACCTCCATCTGAAGAAGCGACTGGTCAAGACCTTGATATGGGGTGTGCTCCTGTATGGCTCATAAACTGGACGCTGAGGAAAGTTGATATCAAGAGATTGGAAAGTCTAGAAATGTGGATATGGAGAAGAATGGAAAAGATCAGTTGGATGGACAGAGTGAGAAATGAAGTGTTGAGAAGAGTAGGCGAAAGGAAAAACATTACTAGACACCATCTGGAAAAGAAAAGCCCTTTGGATTGTACATATTTTGACATCAGAAGAACTGCTGAGAATGGTGATTGAAGGAAGGGCAGAAGGGAAGAGGGAGAAAGGGAATGATGATGCTGGATGACATCAGACAGGGACAAATGTACCATGCAGTGAAAGAAACCGCGCTGGACAGAAATGAATGGAAACGACTAGCATGCGGGACCTACTGCCAAGGGCAGACCACCTAAAAGAAGATGAAGAAGGATAATGAAAACTATAAGAGATAGAAGAAACTTTCAATTGCTAAAATGGTCAGCAAATAAAGCTCCACAAAAGTCTCCATTACTTTGAAATTGTACAATGGCTCTTTGTAGGAGTTATTCGCCTTAAAACATCAAATATGATGATTTTTGTTATATTTCACTATAGCATCTGAATAAACCATCGTTGCTCATTACATTCTTGAAATGATAATCAGAATCCCCTGGAATTTCCGTTTGAATCAAACTGATTTATTTATTTCTTTTCCATTTAAAAATCGATTTTGTGAAATTATGAGACAAGCTTGGAATTGTAATCATGTTTTTTTTGGTATTTCATTAAGATCCTGTACCTTGTTACTTGTTACTTGTATGCTGCAGTAGATTATGTTTCCGTAATTTTATGAATTAGTTAATTCTCATGCAGATCCAGGGTAGTGATTCAGGCTCTCTAGAGCCTGTAGTTTTTGATTATTACTGCCATTTTTTCCTATACAGACCAAACCACCTCGTCAGTTTTTCCTATTTCATTTTTTAAATTTTGTGGCTCATTGGGGTCGATCCAAAATGGAGAATGCACCCCAAACCAAAACCAAATTTCTGACTGCTGGTTCACTTGGTTGCTATTTACTCTTTTATAAGGGGCCAAGATATCTTCTGTCTTCAGTTGTGTTTATGACGGCAAAGCTATGTCCCCGTGGTTATAATGTGACTCCTGTGATCCAGCCATGCCAAGGCGCATTAACTCTCAAGTCTCTGTGCTTCAGTGTCGGATCTTGCTTGCATTGGGATCTAATTGGTTGGACTGCATGCTGAAGTGGCCTGGCTCAAAATAAGTTTGGATATCACTGGGGTGTGGGCAGGATGTTGGCACAATCCGGACGGTCCCACATCATCTCACCAAAACACGCAAATTCTTCTTCTGGATGCAGAAAGCAACAGAAAGAGACTCATTTGTGTTGCGAAATGGCGCTGGAAGACAGCGGAGACCCGCTATCTTTTATCACTGTCGTCCGACACCACTATGCAAGCTACACTTGATAACAGTTACATAAAATAAAGCAACATTTGGGGAAAATTGCTGACATTCCAGCATTGAGGAAAACAATAGCTATGATAATTACATCTCCACTGTGCTCTCCTCAACAAAGCACTTCTCATATGGGCCCTGACATCAATAGAAAATAAACAAAATGTTAAGAAAATTAGGCTCTTTCTTGCACCATAAGTCATTTTGTCCAATTACGTGAGCGATAGAGGATCTCAAATTCGTGAGCCTGAGATGTCAAATTTATGAAATGAGAGTGGTAATTTTTGTGTATTAGGAAAGTTACCACTCGAGTTTGATATCTTGGGCTCACAAATTAGAGATCCTATTTATCTCATAAATGTCAGCACCGTATTATTTGTGGAATTGAAGAAAAGTGTTAGCTTCTCATTGGCAGTCTATTCAAGTCAATAGGATGAATAATTAGCTGGCCAGCATGCTAAAGCAGAAAGCCCTAGCATGGTGGCTAGGGAATCATTCATCCCATTGATTTGCATAACCTGCAAACTAGAAATTAATGCTAGCGATGGTTAATGGCTACCAGCAGCAGGATAAGTAAAGTTAGTGTTTGCCAGTGAATGGTTTCAGACCAGTCGCAACGCGAGAAAGCTGTATTTCACATGTGTAATACCAAACCTGTATCTCATTGGTTGTATCACACTGATTTTTCATCATTTATAGGATAAAATAAGATACTGCACGGGGAATGTTTGTGATAATACTTGCCCTATTTTATCTTAAGAAAGAATATGCAACATAAGAACATAACAATCTGTCAAGGCCAGAACAAGACTCTGTCTCATATGCTCCTAATGTTAGAGGTAAACCTACATTTCATATTTATCTAGGCTACAAAATGTGTTTAGTAAGTTGCAATAACATGCAAGTTACAGTTTGTAATTGTGGGTTTAACAGTCTGTATATATGGTAAATGTAACCAAAATGCGCTTTGATGAAAATTGCAGTTACTTTTTATGGAGGTATTTGCGGGTTTCTATCAGGTATATTTACAACACAAATATTTATGCATGAGAAATGCATTCAAATGTTTTCTGCTCATTTTGAGACACATTTGCATATACATGTACAGGGATGCATATTAATATCATTGCAAGAGTAAAAACCGTAACATTGCAGCTGTAAAAATTTGCAAGTGATCTCTCATGGGGATCGGGGAGATACACGACTCGGCCCCTGGGGCCACAGAGTTATCTAGTTTAAAAATTGTGTCGATAATGCCCGCTGTCTGAATAACATGGCCACTATTACTAAAAATAGAACATAGGGGTAAAACCACCTATTTTCAGCTGTATCCCAGGAACTAAAGCAGCTAGAGAAAAAAATCTGAACTCAAAATGATCAGCAGATGAAACTCTACAAAAGTCTCCAAAGGATCAAAATCATACAGTGCCTCCATGTAGGAGTTATTGGCTTTAAAATGTCAAATTTGACGATTTTGCATTTTTTTGGCCTGTATAATGAAAACATGTACAACATATGAGCATGTACAACATAGGAGCATGGCCCGAGGACTTCCTGCACAGTATCATCGTGCCACTTCAAAAGAAACCAAATGCGCAGAGATGTGAAGATCACAGAACTATAAGCCTCATTTCATATGCTTCAAAGATCATGCTGAGAGTGTTAAACAACAGAGTGAGAGACAGAACAAGTGATTACATCGGATGGGACCAATTCAGTTTCAGGAAAGGAGTGGGAACAAGAGAAGCAATGGCCACTATGAGAACGGTGGCGGAAAGAAACTTGGAACATGACCAAAATGTGTACGAATGTTTTGTAGACTATGAGAAGGCTTTTGATCGGGTGGACTGGGAAAAACTGATGGTGATCCTGAAAGACATTGGAGTGGATTGGAGAGACAGGAGACTGATTACAGCACTATACATGGGACAGGTGGCTACAGTACGGACAGACCACGAACGAGATGGCTGGTCCATGTATCATCGGAAGAGGCGTGCGTCAGGGATGTTTGCTGTCTCCTCTGCTTTTTAACATCTATGCAGAAGCGATGATGAAGGAAGCCACGGAAGAGACAGAAGAAGGTGTGAAAATTGGTGTCATTGGATACAAGCAGTAAGATTTGCAGACGACCAAGCAATGACAGCAAGCACTGCAGAAGGACTCCAAGCCATCATGTCAAAGCTAAATGAGGTTGTGGAGAGGTATAAGATGAGGATCAATAAGAACAAGACCAAAGTGATGAAGATCGGGAAAGGCGAACAAGAGCAGCTACAGGTTAGTATTGATGGTAACATCCTTGAACAAGTTCATCAGTTCAAATACCTTGGTAGCCAGTTAACTGAAGACGGAAAAAGTGAGAAGGAAGTGAAAACAAGAATCGCTATGGCCTAAGATGCGTTCAGCAAACACCGAATGCTACTTACTAAGAACCTCAACCTCCATCTGAAGAAGCGACTGGTCAAGACCTTGATATGGGGTGTGCTCCTGTATGGCTCATAAACTGGACGCTGAGGAAAGTTGATATCAAGAGATTGGAAAGTCTAGAAATGTGGATATGGAGAAGAATGGAAAAGATCAGTTGGATGGACAGAGTGAGAAATGAAGTGTTGAGAAGAGTAGGCGAAAGAAAAACATTACTAGACACCATCTGGAAAAGAAAAGCCCTTTGGATTGTACATATTTTGACATCAGAAGAACTGCTGAGAATGGTGATTGAAGGAAGGGCAGAAGGGAAGAGGGAGAAAGGGAATGATGATGCTGGATGACATCAGACAGGGACAAATGTACCATGCAGTGAAAGAAACCGCGCTGGACAGAAATGAATGGAAACGACTAGCATGCGCAGGACCTACCCAAGGGCAGACCACCTAAAGAAGATGAAGAAGGATAATGAAAACTATAAGAGATAGAAGAAACTTTCAATTGCTAAAATGGTCAGCAAATAAAGCTCCACAAAAGTCTCCATTACTTTGAAATTGTACAATGGCTCTTTGTAGGAGTTATTCGCCTTAAAACATCAAATATGATGATTTTTGTTATATTTCACTATAGCATCTGAATAAACCATCGTTGCTCATTACATTCTTGAAATGATAATCAGAATCCCCTGGAATTTCCGTTTGAATCAAACTGATTTATTTATTTCTTTTCCATTTAAAAATCGATTTTGTGAAATTATGAGACAAGCTTGGAATTGTAATCATGTTTTTTTTGGTATTTCATTAAGATCCTGTACCTTGTTACTTGTTACTTGTATGCTGCAGTAGATTATGTTTCCGTAATTTTATGAATTAGTTAATTCTCATGCAGATCCAGGGTAGTGATTCAGGCTCTCTAGAGCCTGTAGTTTTGATTATTACTGCCATTTTTTCCTATACAGACCAAACCACCTCGTCAGTTTTCCTATTTCATTTTTTAAATTTTGTGGCTCATTGGGGTCAATCCAAAATGGAGAATGCACCCCAAACCAAAACCAAATTTCTGACTGCTGGTTCACTTGGTTGCTATTTACTCTTTTATAAGGGGCCAAGATATCTTCTGTCTTCAGTTGTGTTTATGACGGCAAAGCTATGTCCCCGTGGTTATAATGTGACTCCTGTGATCCAGCCATGCCAAGGCGCATTAACTCTCAAGTCTCTGTGCTTCAGTGTCGGATCTTGCTTGCATTGGGATCTAATTGGTTGGACTGCATGCTGAAGTGGCCTGGCTCAAAATAAGTTTGGATATCACTGGGGTGTGGGCAGGATGTTGGCACAATCCGGACGGTCCCACATCATCTCACCAAAACACGCAAATTCTTCTTCTGGATGCTGAAAGCAACAGAAAGAGACTCATTTATGTTGCGAAATGGCGCTGGAAGACAGCGGAGACCCGCTATCTTTTATCACTGTCGTCCGACACCACTATGCAAGCTACACTTGATAACAGTTACGCAAATAAAGCAACATTTGGGGAAAATTGCTGACATTCCAGCATTGAGGAAAACAATAGCTATGATAATTACATCTCCACTGTGCTCTCCTCAACAAAGCACTTCTCATATGGGCCCTGACATCAATAGAAAATAAACAAAATGTTAAGAAAATTAGGCTCTTTCTTGCACCATAAGTCATTTTGTCCAATTACGTGAGCGATAGAGGATCTCAAATTCGTGAGCCTGAGATGTCAAATTTATGAAATGAGAGTGGTAATTTTTGTGTATTAGGAAAGTTACCACTCGAGTTTGATATCTTGGGCTCACAAATTAGAGATCCTATTTATCTCATAAATGTCAGCACCGTATTATTTGTGGAATTGAAGAAAAGTGTTAGCTTCTCATTGGCAGTCTATTCAAGTCAATAGGATGAATAATTAGCTGGCCAGCATGCTAAAGCAGAAAGCCCTAGCATGGTGGCTAGGGAATCATTCATCCCATTGATTTGCATAACCTGCAAACTAGAAATTAATGCTAGCGATGGTTAATGGCTACCAGCAGCAGGATAAGTAAAGTTAGTGTTTGCCAGTGAATGGAATCAGACCAGTCGCAACGCGAGAAAGCTGTATTTCACATGTGTAATACCAAACCTGTATCTCATTGGTTGTATCACACTGATTTTTCATCATTTATAGGATAAAATAAGATACTGCACGGGGAATGTTTGTGATAATACTTGCCCTATTTTATCTTAAGAAAGAATATGCAACATAAGAACATAACAATCTGTCAAGGCCAGAACAAGACTCTGTCTCATATGCTCCTAATGTTAGAGGTAAACCTACATTTCATATTTATCTAGGCTACAAAATGTGTTTAGTAAGTTGCAATAACATGCAAGTTACAGTTTGTAATTGTGGGTTTAACAGTCTGTATATATGGTAAATGTAACCAAAATGCGCTTTGATGAAAATTGCAGTTACTTTTTATGGAGGTATTTGCGGGTTTCTATCAGGTATATTTACAACACAAATATTTATGCATGAGAAATGCATTCATGCGACTTAATTTATATTCTGTGGATTTTGTTTTTTTAAAGCATTGAGCTCATGGCTGAAATGAATAATCATGAAATGAAGTATATACTGTATAACGGCCATTCAATCATAAATTCTTATCAAAATTCCTATAGATGTACAACCCCAATTCCAAAATAGTTGGGACAAAGTGGAAATTGTGAATAAAATCAAAATGCGATGACTTTCAGATCACATGAGCCAATATGTTATTTACAATAGAACATAGATAACATTTTAAATGTTGAAACAGATATTTTTACATTTTTATTCACAAACTGAGCTTATTTCAAATTTTCTGGCTGCAACAGGTCTCAAAAAAGTTGGGACACAGGCAAAAAAGGGGTGAAAAGGCAATTAATATATAAGAGAATAAGCTGAAAGAACATTTAGCAAGTAATTAAGTTAACTGGCATCAGGTGTGTAACATGATTGGCTATAAGAGGGACATCTTAGAGAGGCTGAGTCTCTCAGAAGTAAAGATGGCCAGAGGCTCACCAACCTGTGAAGGCTTGCGTAAAAAAATTGTGGAATACTTTAAAAACAATGTTCCTCAATGTCAAATAGCAAAGGCTTTGAAGGTCTCATCATCGACAGTGCATAACATCATCAAAAGATTCAGAGAAACTGGAAAAATCTCCGTGCGTAAGGGACAAGGCCGAAGACCTTTACTGGATGCCCATGATTTTCAGGCCCTCAGACACCACTGCATCACTCACCGGCATGATTCTGTCATTGACATTACTAAATGGGCCCAGGAATACTTCAAGAAACCACTGTCTGTTAAAACAGTCTGCCGTGCCATCCACAGATGCCACCTAAAACTCTATCATGCAAAAAGGAAGCCATTGTTGAGCGTGACCCAGAAGCGCCGCTGTGTTCTGTGGGCCAAGGCTCATTTAAAATGGACTGTAGCAAAGTGGCAAAGTGTCCTGTGGTCAGACAAGTCCAAATTTGACATTTTTGTTGGAAATCATGGGCGTCATGTCCTCCAGGCTAAAGAGGAGAAAGACCACCCTTCCTGTTATCAGCATTCAGTTCAAAAGCCAGCATCTCTGATGGTATGGGGATGCATTAGTGCATATGGTGTGGGACACTTACATGTTTTAAAAAGCACCATGAATGCTGAAAGGTATATAAAGGTTTTAGAGCAACATATGCTCCCCTCCAGATGACATCTATTCCAGGGAAGGCCTTTTGTATTTCAGCAGGACAATGGAAAACCACATACTGCAGCTATTACAACAGCATGGCTTCGTAGTAGAAGAGTCCGTGTGCTGAACTGGCCTGCCTGCAGTCTTGATCTTTCACCGATTGAGAATATTTGGCGCATAATTAAATGAAAAGTCCGTCAAAGGAGACCCAAAACTCTCCAGCAGCTGGAAGCCTGTATTAAACAAGAGTGGGATCAAATTCCAATGGCTAAACTCAAGAAACTTGTCTCCTCAATGCCCAGACACCTTCACTCAGTGTTAAAAAGAAGAGGGGATGCTGCACCATGGTAAACTGGCCCCTGTCCCAACTTTTGTGAGACCTGTAGCAGCCATCAAATTTGAAATGAGCTCATTTTGTGGATAAAATGGTAAAATTTCTCAGTTTAAACATTTGCTATGTTATCTCTGTTCTATTGTGAATAAAATACTGGCTGGTGTGATTTGAAAGTCACTGCGTTTTGATTTTATTCACAATTTACACTTTGTCCCAACTATTTCGGAATTGGGGTGGTAATAATTATGGATAGATTTAATTTTCATCTTACAATGTAGTTTTTTATTATGGACATTTATCTTCATTGCATAGTTTATTACTGCTGTGCATGTTTACATATGTTCATATTTTTGTTTTATTTAATTGGATCGAGAGTCATCAAAAGTCACTGGTGGAAGGTCATTGAAGTTTTTAAGCACATTTCTGCCTATCAATCCATGAAAAAATTAAGTAGAATGAAAAATTATAGAATTTGGGGAATCATAATTGGCCTCCAAGGCTTAAGAAACGAGATAAAAAATGTTAAATGAGTCCTTGCATGTTTTCTGATTACTTTAAAATGGAGGTTAATTTGGGGCCCTGTGTTCTTTGTGTGTGTGTGTGTGTGTGTGTGTGTGTGTGTGTGTGTGTGTGTGTGTGTGTGTGCTGAGGAAGCACAGCTCTTGAGTGAATGCCTTCTGTCTTATCCTGGCTGTGTGGAATTGATTGAGTAGGGGTGCATGTCTCTTTTAAAGCCTATTCGACCCATTGCTAACACGCATTCTCTTTTGTTTTATTACAGAAGCCCAAAAAGCCGCCACCACCATCGAAAAGCTTAGGTATGGACTGACGGTGATGACTTCTACTTTGCCTCTGTGAAGTGTCAGGCCCAATCATTTGCTTCCCTAACGCGGCTAACATTGGTTTTCCTGAACAGCCCTGCAGAAAGGAAAACGCCTTTCAGAGGCCTGCAAGGGCTCTGCTCTGTTCTACACGCCTGCCAAGCTTCCTGTAGAGCTAACATGCATTCAAAATTGCATTGTTTTCATTATGGTTTTCTGTTCTCTGAGCTGCTCAATTACAGCTAGGGCCTTGTTCCCCCCTTGGTTGCCTAATCTGCTTGTCTTTCTATTATATGAGGGAGCCTGAGCACTCAGAGGTAATCCACATAAACTCAGGGAGAAAAACGCAGACTGCATGCATGATAGCCTAGCTGGATTTTGAACCATGGTCCATCTTGCCAGGTGGCAGTGGTGTTGACCACTATTGCACTATGCTGTGAAATCTAAAGCCGTCATGTTGGGCTTTGACTATAACTGCTGGAGCTGGCGCCGTGTGTTGATTTGGTCCTCGTGTGTGATTGGGCAGCAGGCTTTTAAGGCAGGACGGTGGGAGATTTGCCCTTTCACCCCTGACTTCAGGAATACAGCACCAAAGCCTCAATTAATTAGTGCATTTAATATGTGTGTCTCACATAACACGTGTGATCAGTATGTGTACTGTGTCTAACCTAATACTCCATGGGTCGATTTCTGGTCGAACTGCACAGATTATTTTTTCTCATCTGCAGTCGTAATTAAATCTTAATTCTGGCTTCTTTTTTTTTTTTTAAGAAATGCAAGTTGTTTGAATTTGCTTATAATTTGTACTGAATTCCACTACTTTTTGTGCAATGATTCTGTCTCAGTTGGATGTAATCATTCACACGTTGATTTCTGAAATAACCTGCCGGAAGACATCATAAACTAACTAAATTTTCCTAAAATGACGTGAGATGACAATTCAAATTCGCGCGTGAGGTTAATCGTACTTGTTACTCTTCGCCTCTTCTGTCGTCTTAGGGAAGAGGGACTCTTCATTGCCCTGATTTCAAGAGCGTTTACCTCTGACATTTGCAATGTGCTTTTTGTTGTAAAAAATTTAGTGCTCCTGGATTGAGTAATTATTCATGCGGAGGAATTTAGTGGTTTTGTTCATTTGCCTACACAGGAAGTACAAGAGCACATCTGCTCAGCCCACTGAGTACTCACAGATTTGATGTGAATTAGCTCTCATACGGCGTGTCACCTCCGAGCGGGAGCACGGAGGGTAAATAACTGAAATTGCGACTCAGAAGGGGCCATGTTTCGATTTTTAGGGCCCAAGCCGGAGGTCCCGAGTGTTGACAAGAAGCCTCTTCACCCCCGGCCAGAGGACAGAGGTTAGTACTAACTAAAACGCCGCTGTCCAAAAATATGCACAGAGGAGAATTCTCACCCTTTCACTCTCTTGGGCAAAAACAGATCTGTTGGCGTCATGCATTTTAAAGTCTGTAATCTTAAGGGAGGATAGTCTAATCACGCTCCTTGAAGTCCAAGGACAGCTGGTTTTCCCATCCTGCCTTTCTCTGAAATCAGGTGTGTAGCCCGTTTAGCCAATATGTAGCACTAAGTGTTCAGTTTATAAGTGGGCAGAAAATAAAACCTAGGCTAGATTTGGATTTAAGGGATTTACTTATTCCTTGCCCTTAACCGGTTTCCTCTGGAATTTTCCTGGGAAACTTTGAGATAATTTTTTCCAAGTTGCAAACAAGATAACACTTCTGGGTTACGTCTTAAGTAGTCATAAGTGTATACGTCTAAAATCTTCAATAAGTAAGCTTCTAAATATAGGTCACTTGCCCTACCTGTTTCTAACAACAGTAACCTAATATCCTGTCAATAACAAAAAGTTATTTTTGGACTCACTGAAATGGGTCACCAGAGGGAAAGGGTTAAGGTGCCAAATGCCAGCTCTCACTTGTGATTTGCCAGATAACGGATTGCTGACACAAGATGTTTACTCTATGTGTTGTGCAAGAACTGCTGGGAGTCGATATTTGCTGGGATTGACAAGACAGTCTGTTCTAAATGTGACTGTTGCCATGACAACACTCAGTCTCGTAAGCTGCAATGATGTTGATCGCAACCGATCAAGCACGTCACACACAATCAGTGACAAATTCGTAGTTTGCCCTTAACTCTTAATGAAATTGTTGTTCTGTCCCAAACTTGGCCTCGTCTCCTGGGGAATGTATATTTGCTGATTAGAGTGAATTTTTTTGTGACTGACTGCTTTCTGACACAATCTTGTCTAGACTGGCACAATAAATATTTTTAGTGTTTCTTGTTTGTTGTTCCACATGAAATTGAAATTGAGATTGAGTTTTGCACTTCCTCTGTGCTCTTTTGCCTTCCAGCTGTATTTGGGCAGTTTCACAAGCTCCTGACCCTCACTAGTTTTTTTCTCTTCTTCCCTCTGCCTGAACAAGCTAATGTGTTCATGCTTGTGGGATATTAAGACCAGTATGATGTTAAGACTAGAAGACTAGCTAAACTTGCAGAATGCAGAAAATTTCGGCATGGATACTTAAAGGTTTGATCTGAGTTCAGAGGATGAGCCGCCAGCGACCTGTTTGAAGGTTCGGTTTGCTTTGACTGAAGGGGGCCACTTGTGAGAATGAGAGCAATTTGGGCCGCAGCTGCAAAGCTTGGCTTTTTATGTCATGCACTGGAAAGCCTGAGCCGTGCATTCAGCGTAACCATCCTGCAGGCTCAACCACTGACCTACTTTTCAGCCCGCGTCTGAAGACGCCTTGGGCTTGAGCTCTCCCTGTCTGTCTGCAGAGACTTTGGTAGATGGCAACATTCAGTTTCTTTCAAGATGTTGTGCCAATGTCTGTGGTCATATCTTGGTCTGACGCTTTTGTTAGCACCAACTACCACTGCAGACTGCAATTGTATCCTACAGTTTTTATTTTACTTTAGCAGAAGAGTGAATAGTTAATAGAAGTGTCAGAAATCTTAAAGATTATTCGTTGGAATAGAAATTAGCAAAGCCAATCAGGACTTTAGGACTGCATGTAGAGTGGAATGCTTTTTCCCAACCTCTTTCTCTTTACAACCCCATTTCTAGAAAAGTTGGGACGCTGTGTAAAATGGAAATAATATTGCAATGATTTGCAAATCATTTAACCCTGTATTTACTGGAAAACGGTGCAAAGACAACATATCCAATGTTGAGACTGAGAAATTTTATTGTTTTTTGAAAAATATCTTTTGAATTTTGTGACAGCGTGTTTCAAAAAGGTTGGGGCAGAGGCAATGTTTACCACTGTGTTACATCACATTTTCTTTCAACAATAGTCTGAAAGCATTTGGGAACAGAGGTGACGCCAGGCCTGGACTGGCCATCTGGCGTACCAGGCAATGCCCGGTGGGCCGACGCGCATTTTGGGCCGTTGCAATCATAGTTTATAAAATTGTAATAACATCGATAATTTTGAATGACCGCGCCGGCCTTTAAAACACGGAAAGCGGCCCATTAGTTCATTTTCTACACTGACACAGGGCTGGCCCAATGTAATCTCTGAGCCCTCCCTTCTCAGGGGAAAAAAACACATTTGGATACAATTTGTAGACAGCCAGTGACCCACACTAAGGCGAGCATACGGCAGATTTATTCAAATTAGTTATCTGTAGAATTTCGTACAGAGTATTACATTCTATGAATACTGTATATCTCCCCTAACGGCATGTGATTCAGAGGGCTTTCCCTCTGTGGAGATTATGCACATTTCATTAGTAGGGTGGCACATGCTTTATATACCACTTTTTATTTTTCTACTTCACTATTCCGGTTATCTTGCATCTTGGCCATTTTTCAGTATCTATTTATCTATTTGTTTTATGATATTGGAATTACCGAAAAACTGTATTCTTGCAGATAAAAAAAAAAAAGATGCATAGACTTAAGCCATGTACAGTTTATTTAATGTTGCTTTCGTCCTAAAAGTTTAAGAAGGTAGGCTTGCTGGGAAATTAGTTTGACCAATGGCTTTGCTTGTCCCCAGTTGCGTTAACAGTCTAAAAACGAGTTTCGACTATGAGCTCAGACAAAAATGTCAGAAAGCAGTGGAGAGGCGGAAAACCTTCGAGAATAAAGTAAACAGACATTGGAGCCTCAGGCTTTCAATCACTAAGAAAATTGAGCAGCTGTTTGGCCACGATGATCCTCATGTAGCAAGCAGTTTTCATTTGGAGGCGGACACGGAAAGCGGTAAGACTGACGTTAAATTAATAAGCTATCGCAAGTATGTATTTGTTAAAATTTGCTTGATCTTACAAAAGGTCCCCACTGATGGACCAGCTGCTGATAACTTGCTATGATTCGTTGTTTTACGGTGGCAAATAAAATTTTTCCTGGAATACAGCAAGCAAGACTTTCATATTTTCCTATTTAAAACCCTGTCTTGACGTTCAGAATCACCTGCCAGTAAACTTGCAACCAGTGAGTACTGCGGTTCTGAAACTAGTGAGCTATTCTATGCCCTGTTGAGTTTGTAAGATATGTAACGTTATTTAAAAAGGTTATGTATGAATCAATCCAAATAGTGCAATGGTCTTCACAAAATGTCAGTCTAGGAGCGCTTCCTGGACTCAAAAGTCATTTGATTGAGGTGCTCTTTGGATGGGACACTTAATATGCAACACCAAGAAAAACTCCAAGGCACTCTCATTTAACAAAAGTTAAAAAGCCTTTATTAACATGGCTTGGTCATATTAACCTTAAAAAACTCCTACTTTTTTTGGGCAAATTGGAAGAAGACTTTGTCTTTAACCATGAAAAGGATGTCTTTTTGAAGTACATTGTTTGGTGGGGACGCTATATTGATGATGTATGCTTATTTTGGTCTGGGTCAGAAACGGAGTTAAAAGAATTCCATAATTTTCTGAACAGCATTAACCCTAATATTAAGCTGTCTTTGGAATTTAGCGAAGACTGTATTAATTTTCTTGACCTTACCATCTTTAAAGATCATCAGGGATCTTTACATACCTCTATATATAGGAAACCAACCGACAGAAACACCATCTTGCATGCCAAAAGCTTCCATCCCAATTGGCTTAAAGAGAATGTGCCATATGGGCAGTTCCAGAGAGTTTGGAGAATTTGTGACCAAGATGATGCATTTGAGAGTAAATCTATGGAAATGATGTCATGATTTATGGAACGGGGGTACAAAAGCACTACTCTCCAGAAAGCTTACACTAGAGCCAAACATACTGATAGGTCTTTACTACTACAAAGAAATACACCCAAACAGACAAAAGACAGACCAATATTTGTTTCAATGTACAGTACAGAGGCCGAACAAATGAAGCAAATTATAAGAAAGAATTGGGGTATTATTAAAAGTGATGATGTACTTGTCCAGGTCTTTGCAGAACCACCTCTGGTAAGCTTTGGAAGATGCCCAACTTTACAAGATAAACTGGTCCACAGTTATCTGAAACCAGATGGTAAACAAACATGGTTGGGCTCCAGGCCCAGAGGTTCTTACAAATGCCATCACTGTAATCATTGTGCAAATGTAACACAAACTAAGACTTTCCAGGATGTTGTATCTCAAAAACAATTCACTATTAATCATTTCATAAACTGCAAAACCTCATTTGTCATCTATAGACTGGAATGCCCTTTGTGCAAAGTTTTCTGTGTAGGAAGAACAAAACGACATTTACAAGACAGACTGGCTGAACACATCTATGCAATCCGCACAGGCAACATAAACTGCCCCATGGCAAGACACTACATGGCTCATCACAACAGTAATCCATCCACCTTGCAGGCTTGTGGGATTGATCACATTCCACTGTCTTTAAGAAAAGGTGATAGGCAGAGACAGCTGAATCAGCGGGTAACTTTTTGGATCTACAAATTGCAGGCTACTAAATATCCAGGCCTGAATGAGGACCTAGATTTCAGTGTTTTTATTTGATTGCTGGTTTTGCACTCGCTCACTGCGTAATTTGCTTTTAACTTGACCGTAATTTGTTTGAATGTTTTACCTTCTGTCTGAATGTTGACTGTTTATTTATCTCTGGGATGCAAGGACTGGCACCTGCTAGATTTTGTGGAAAATTACACTTGTCACAAGAACAGCTACAGGCAGGCCAGTTAAGCGCCCAGCCTCTTTTACTACTGAGCCATGTTGTTGTAATGCATGCAGAATGTTGACTTTGGCATTGTTTTGCCGAAGTAAGCAAGACCTTCCCCAGGGTTCTGCCGATGCTGGTCGGCGCTGGTTGGCCCCGACCAGCACTCTGAATGCACCAACCACCACTCAGCTGTTCCCGACCGGCACTATTTATTCAAAGATGAGTTAAAATGAGCACATCCAGCGTCCAATAAAGCCACTAGAAAGAATACATAAATGACCCCAAATATGCTCCCCCCTTTTATTGTCAAAATAGCGAACTTTTGTTCTTGACCCGCGCCCTGGCATCCTAGCCGCATCCTGACTAGTTGTCAATCTTTTTCTTTTATTGGCGCATTTTCAAATTATCGTAATAATCCATTGGCAATTGAAGACACGGCTTCACTCCATATGCGATCTGACAGCGATTAAATAATGGGCTGAATTCAGTACAGAAACATAATTTACTTAGTAATAGGCCTGTGCTTTAAGAAAGACAAACTGCTCTGAAACTTACTTCCTTTTCCGCACATCAGGCGATTTAACTTGCGCTTCATGATTGTTTAAATTCTTTTTAAGAACTAAAAAACTTCCATGCAAAGAGATTTCAATTCCGCATGAGAATCTTTAAAATACGCATGATTGAATAATGACTGACCCGCGTTCCAATGAAATATCGCCTCTCACTCTCGGTACAGCAAGGGTTGATATAAAAAGTGGGACTCAGCAATTAAATATCAAAAGCGTGAGACTCAAACCATATGCGTGCTTATGCAATTTTCAATAACACTGATTTAAATGCAACAAATAAGCGTCCAGATAAATTATTGTCGTCTTACCTAAATGGGGAGAACTAGTAGCACCTGACAGTGTGGAGTGTTCTCGGAGGGAATTTTTTGTCAATTAAGAAAATGACTGAGAACAGATCAGGACAAATAACTGTTTTAAGCGGATTCTCTGTGACCACCCCCCGATTCCCAGTTCTCGCTCCGCCACCGCCATATAATGGTTAATGATACAACATATTATGTAATTAACTTCCTTATGAATTGTTCAAAGTTTTATGAATTGTTCAGATCTGTTACACTTCATTAGAAATGTTTGAAACATAAATTACAGTTGTTGAGTCGTATTCTGAAATTTAATCAAAAGTATTTGGATACAAAATAGAAAAAAAAGTTTATGAATATGGCATCTATCTCTGAAAATTAGAGACATCTCATGTATGCACCATGGAGAACATCAAAGACCTCCATTGCCTCTCCGTCTTTGGTGATGGAGAGGCCACATTTGCATTCAAATTGTCGCAAGAATGGGGGTGCCCCGGTGGCTCACCGGTCTAAATGTGCGCACCATAAAGGCCATGTCCTTCCCGCGGCTACCCGGGTTCGATTCCAGCTTGGGTCATTTGCCGCATGTTTTCCCCCATTCTTCTCCCCAACTTTCCTGTCACTCTCCAATGTATATCTATCAAAATAAAGGAAAAAAATCCCCAAAAAAAATCTTTTAAAAAAAAATTGTCGCAAAAATTTTTCCACCTCGCGCGCACAGTGCACTCGCATTACATATCACCACCAACTCTTCGATTAAACCTACGCCCCCCCACTGACAAGATCATTTGTGAATAATGTGAATTAAGCTTCGTAGCTCATGGAAGGCGGATTGTCAGGTTAGGAGACAGCAGAAATTTTCCGTCTAGCACTCCTAGCGTCCTGGGCAGAACCCTGCTTCCCAGTCAAAGATATCCAGATGGCAGCATATGAAACCCAAAACCTGTATGTATTGTTTAGCATTAAAGGTGCCCTGTGTAATGGCAGCCAAAAATTAAATTCATACCCTACACGCTCCAAAGAAAATGGGGGCAGTATACCTGCAGAAAGTGAGTTGGTCTACCCTAGCGTAACAATCGAGAAACGGCACAGTCCCTCCTCCCATCAAGCCTACTGTCCATGCTCCGCCCCCACCTTCCCAACGACCCCAGAGCCATAGCCGACTATCTACAATCCAAACAGGGCCGCTCTGACTCCAAAACTCTGAGATATAAACACATGAACGAATGTCAGTTGATGTCAAGTGATTCTGTACTATGACATCTTCAAGCTACTCCCCTTCACCCAATCCAGTAAATATGTCCAAATTACGAGTCATTGTTCGTTCGAAATAAATTCATTTGCTAGATAACATTTGCTGCTGTTGAGCAAGATAGCGTCAACGTAACGTTAGCTAATGTTAAGCGCTAATGCTGAACCAACATTTGCGTGAATAAATCTATCTAATGCCGACTTTACCATAACCAGTCTCTGATCCCAAAATCAGCTGGCCAGTCGATGGCCACTGTTAGTTGACCATCACTTTACCGTACGTCGTCAAAACAGTTATAGCGGAGTTCAAAATTATGAAGTAATCTTAGCTGCACATGTACAAGTAAAACTAGGAACAAGATCATTTTAGAACGTTACGTATGCCGCCTGCTTGATGCTAATTTCACGGTGTGCAACCAGTTTGCCTGATGTGCAGTCTTCATTAGCAAGACCTCTTCTAGCAATCAAGTATCATTAGTCACAACTAAACATTCTGTCATGTTTCATTTCGTGCGATCATTTAGGGTTCATTATCATCGAAGCCATTTCTAGCTTCTTAGATAATGTGCCTTCCACACAATTGACATCAGGTTCAAGTACGCGCTCAAGCCGTGCAATTTATTCGTGCACTGCAGTTTGGCTGGCTGTTATGTTGCCCGCATACCGCCACCCATGGCAGAAACTGCTATTATGACACAGGACAGTGCGCAGCTAGTGATTTACCATGCTAATTCAAGTTGATATCTCTGCAGCACTATACCTTGTCATCTTTTTTTATGACATTATTGCCCTTATTTCTTCTCATTCTTTTGCTGTGTCTAGCTCATTGTTTGGATATTATGACATCAATTCTTACACAGGGCACCTTTAATGGTGTCTTCACAGATGTGTAAGTTAACCCATGCCATGTGCAGTAATGCACCCCCATGCTATAATGGATGTTGGCTTTTGAACCGCGCATCGATAACGAGCTGGATGGTCCCGCACCTCTTTAGCCCGGAGGACACGTCGTCCATAATTTCGACAGGCTAGGTCAGACCACAGGCTAGTTTCCCACTTCACCTCAGTCCATCTTATGAGCTCGGGCCCAGCGAAGGCCGTAGCATTTCTGGATCTTGGTTTAATACTTGCATGGCAGACTTTTATCCTGCATTTTTGGATGCAGCGACAAATGGTGTTCACTAACAATGGTTTGCAGGAGTGTTCTGAGCCAATGCAGTGATTTCCACTTCAGAATTCCATCTGTTTTTATGGCAGTGCTGCCTGAGGGCCTGAAGATCATGGCCATTCAGTATTGGTTTTCAGTCTTGTCCCTTGTGCACAGAGATTTCTTTGGATGCTCTGAATCTTTTGATAATGTTATGTACCGCAGAGGATGAAATCCCCAAATTCTTTGCACTTTTACATTGAGAAATGTAATTTTAAATGGTTGAACTTCTTCCCTATGCAGTATTTCCCTGAGTGGTGAAGCCATTGCAATCTTTATGTATGAAAGACTTTTTATACCCAGTCATGTTACTGACCTGTTGCCAATTAACTTTATTTGCAGTCAGATGTTCCAACAGGCGTATTTTTAATTATTTATTTTATTTATTTATTTATTTATTTATTTATTTTGCATCAGTCAATTTTTTCAGTCTTTTGCAGCCTGTCCCAACTTTTTTGAAATGCGTTGCTGGCATCAAATTCAAAAGGAGCAAATGTTTTCGAAAAACGGTAACATTTCTCAGTTTCAACATTCGTAATGTTGTCTTTGCACTATTTTCAATTAAGTATAGGGTTTAAATGAAATACAGGGTTTAAATGCTAATCATTGCATTCTGTTTTTATTTACATTTTACACACCGTCCCACCTTTTCTGGAAATTGGGTTGTAGTTGGCACACTTCCCAAGTTTGCAGAGTCTTCATGCTCACCACTGTATCTAATCTGCTTTGCACTGATGTTAATGTGACTTTAAAACAGTAGGCTTAAGTGTATTTTAATGGTTTTAATTGAGTGATATGCATTTTACTTAAATTTAGCAAATTTTAAATTTGTTTTGAACTTCTGAATTTAAAAAGGATTTTTCTCTTTGCTTACATTCACATTGTACCTTTGTTGGAATACTACAGAGAAATGTTTGGAAAAAAGGTTGGGAAATACTCCAGGAAAATATCACATAGGACCTGCAACTGGTGTGCATATGGAGTGCGTTTATAGCGCATACAGCCAGACTGTGGCTCTGGCATACCTCTTGTGCATTTCTAGTCAGCTTCTGCTGACAAGGGCGTGATTATGAAGGTATTATTGGTAAAAAAGGTTTGAGCGCCTGTAACAGTGGAATTTGTAGTTGGGTACAGTGATTTGTATGTGTATCAGTAAATTTGAGGTCACATACTCTATGAGTTGTGGACTTGCAGATTTTTTTTCTCTCCACAAATACAGCACAACACTTACACATTCACAAATTCTTAATTACAGGCGCACAAATCCTATTTTACAAGTCACAGATTAAAAAACTGACACGCTCACATTTTTGCACCAATTGTTGCAGTATATTTGGTGCAAAACATATTTGTGCACCTGTATCAAACAATGTGAAGTTGTGGACAAAATTTGAATATGTGCAAATCTGAATGTGAATTTGTGCAATAAATGTTCAATGTATGCAAAATAATTTCTCACGAAAATATTTGTGTTCTTTTAAACAAATACAAATCGATAACTGCAACTACTCGAATCTTCCCCAGGAGTCACAGATTCTGTTTCCTTCAACTACAAATCACAAATTGCACCCTCCACTGAGATATGTGGTGAACAAGGCGGGTGCTGATCTGAGATAGACTGATTTCACAGCCAATCAGAGGAGAGGGGCTTTTGTCCCACAGCCAGTCAAAGGAGAGGGGCTTTTGTCTACATTGCAGAGTGAGAAGGAGAAGAGTTTCTGTGGGGGCGTGCATGGTTATGGCAGAAGTTGGTTGGGAATAAAAATGACATGGTCCCCCCACTTCACTTTCTTCTCATAATCGCGTCATTTTGCGTCTATATTGCGCCAACAAAATAAGGCTACAGTTTGCGTACTGTCTTACTCGCTAGCGAGCTGGTTGGCTATCTAGCTTGCAAACTAAAGTGAATATCGAACTGTATAATGTTATAGCTAGCGCGCCAATGTATTTAGCTACATAGCCAACTGGCTAGCTAGCTAAAAAGGCTACAGTTCGCTTTCAATGACCAAAGTATTCTCAGAAATAATTACGCTGACAAAATAAGGCTACAGTTTGCGTGCACTGTCATACTCGCTAGCGAGCTAGTTGGCTACCTAGCCAGCAAGCTAAAATGATATCGAACTGTATAATGTTATAGCTAGCACGCCAATGTATTTAGCTGCATAGCCAACTGGCTAGCAAGCTAAAAAGGCTTCAGTTCGCTTACAATGGAATACTCGCGAGCAAGCTATTTGGATACCTAGCTATCAAGATGAAGTGACATCAAAATCTAATGTTATAGCTAGCATGCCAATGTATTTAACATCCTAATTTTCCTCATTTCATGAGGGCATTAACAGTAACTATCACTGGGAATAATTATTATCTCTTCAATGATTAAAATTTGTAGTGCTCAGCTTTATTCACATTGGATGTCAGGAACAATGTGGACAATAGAAGTGTTTTCTTTTTGGGGGACTTTCTTTTCTCTTGGTCCTAGAAATTGTTATGCGTTAACAGTACTGGAAAAAAAAATGCAGCCTGCGGAAAGGACACCATAAGCACCTGTCAAACACAAAAAGGCTGAAACAGGTTATTATTTTATTTTATTATTTTCACAAATTTTGGTCTAAATTTTTGTTTTTATTGCCAATGTTCAACTCCTCTTTTTCTTTTTGCCAAGTTTCAGCAATGTTCTTTTGTGGATTGGTCTGTAAAATAGTTCTTTTCAGTCTCATGCTTGCAGGATTTTTAATATCGCGGGTGGGAACTCTTCTCCTTCTCACTCCGCAATGTAGACAAAAGCCCCTCTCCCTTGACTGGCTGTGGGACAGAAGCCCCTCTCCTCTGATTGGCTGTGGAATCAATCTATCTCAGATCAGCACCCGCCTTGTTCACCACATATCTCAGTGGAGGGTGCAATTTGTGATTTGTAGTTGAAGGAAAGAGAATCTGAGACTCGTGGGGAAGATTCGAGTAGTTGCAGTTATCGATTTGTTTTTGTGTTTTAAAAGAACACAAATATTTTTGTGAGAAATTATTTTACATACATTGAACATTTATTGCACAAATTCACATTCAGATTTGCACATATTCAAATTTTGTCCACAGCTTCACATTGTTTGATACAGGTGCACAAATATGTTTTGCACCAAATATACTGCAACAATAGGAGCAAAAATGTGAGCGTGTCAGTTTTTTAATCTGTGACTTGTAAAATAGGATCTGTGCACCTGTAATGAAGAATTTGTGACTGTCTAAGTGTTGTGTTGTATTTGTGGAGAGAAAAAAAAATCTACAAGTACACAACTCAGAGTATGTGCCCTCAAATTTACTGATACACATACAAATCACAGTACACAACTACAAATTCCACTGTTACAGGTGCTCAAACCTTTTTTACCAATAATAGCTTCATACGTGATTTAGTGAGACCTAAAGCATGTGCAAAACCTCTCAGTGCATGCAAAACCAATGACCATTGATTGGTCAAGGTAGCCATTTTCCATCAGTCATTACCACCGCCTCCAACAAAGTTGGAGCAGAGGTTATGTTTTCATCTCTGTTTGTTTGTTTGTGAACAGAATAACTATAAAACATGCGGGTGGATTGGATGAAACTTGGTGGAATGATGAAATATGGGTCAAGGGCAAACTGATTAACTTCTGGTGCATGTACATCAAAGGTCAAGGTCACGGTGGCCCTTTCTAGTAGTAACCCTGGGTTCATGGGTGTAGGAACCGAGGGGGATGGGGGGGACGTGTCCCCTCCAATATTGGAGACAGGCGCATTTGTCCCACCCAAAAATTATACCACGGAGGAGAAAAATATTTGATTTTGAAATCTTAAATTAGGGGCTTTTATTTTGAAAGCGCAACACAGTGTCATGTCACTGGCCCGCCCCCTCCCTCACCGGCTCTGAGAGTGTTTGGGAGGCGGGAGACAGCAGCAGTCGACAGCAGGCGGTCTGATGACAGAAACTCATTTCATTATTTCCACAGTACTGTAAGGGTCAATGAATGTTAATTAAACATGTTCGCTAGTTTCAACTAGCGAACTAAACTTGGTTTCTGTCACGTTGGTTAGTAATCGGGTTGCTAGTAGTAGTAGCTAAATATAAGCCAGGTGGATATGTCAAATTATGAGGTGAATTTCAGTGGGGAAATCCCGCGAAGGTGCCATTATTAATTAATTATTTTATATGAAGGAACCACAGCAGCAAGCTAGAGAAACAGAGCAAGTGTTGAGGATACAGGTGTATCAGGGCTTCAGGTGAGGTCATAATTATGACTTGTTCTGTGAAATTATAGGGAAGCATTGAAGTTAGTCTCATGATGTTCAGCAAATATAACCTATGAAAGTCAAAATGTCCAAACCAACTTTTGCTCAGTGGGGGAAATGAAAGAAATGCATAATCGTAAATTTAACATGATCCAGTCCGATTAACGCTCGGTTTGCGGCTTGTCCAATTCATAGTCGGTGGTCCATTTTGAGTTGTTTATCGCGGCTGCAATTGCGTTACCGCATATTAAGACGCTTAATAGAGAGGATTGCGCGCTGGCTTGCTAGCGTAGTTATATATCCACTCACTTGGTATCTATGTCCAGGTTACTAGATCTGAGCGGGTTTCATGAGTGCGCTGATATGGTTTGCAGCTGTCAGTTAAGGTTGTGGCGAGTTAATGTATGTGGCATCTTTGTATGAAAATTTTGGAGGCACCTTGCGTAGACTAATTAAAAAAAACGGAGAAACACTCATTCGGATAATCTCTGTATACAGTAAAGGCAGTATCTGCACTCAGATTTACAAAAATTTCCCAGCTCGCGCGCTCACATCACATGCGTGTCCCTACCATTTTTCACATTAAACCTACGCCCTTGGTCCCCCCCAATATTAAACTCATTCCCACACCCTTGCCTGGGTTTATGTGTAGCCGGCATAGCATTAGGACCCTGGGGTAAGCAAGAGAGGATAAACAGGGCAGGGGTTAATGGCGATCTGCTCACATTCTATTAGTGGATCGGGAGAGTAACAGCTCGGGTTTGTGCTAGTGCCCTAATAGGCGTGTGTGGCTTTAATACTGATAGCGCTATTGGCGGTAGTATGCGCTCTACTGAGTGCTTTCTAGTTGATTATGTATTTATTTTGTGTGCTGGAAAGTTTTGAGCTAGAAGGCCCTAAATCAGAAAGTAGGCAGCAGCTTGCTTATCCAGCGCCAAAGGCGCGAGCCTCTTAGGGCACTTCCCCCACCCCCAGAAAATTTTGACATTTAGATGCTCGGAAATGCTATTTTCAGCATTTTCCACGCTGTATTTGGAGCTAAAAACCAGTCAAATTAGGCTTCATTTTGTGTATTTTATATTTACTGCCATCCTTCTCTTCAACATTACAGCATTGCCAATCAGAAAATCATTCCTAAATGAATTACAGTAATTATTGTTAGAACATGCACAGGCACGAAAATGCCATGAAGGACATATAGAAATGACCATTCCAGTTCCAAGAAACCCAATCACTGGCTCTTAGAAAAGAGTGAAAAAATTACTCACAAGTTTAGGTTACTAAATGGATGGATCAAAACTGGTTTTTTGTCTTTAAATGAAACATTTTGTTCTGTCCAATTTTGTACTTTTGCTACAGTATGTGGTTGCTTTCCAGTCATATTGTTAGGTTAGGGTTTTTTTTTGTCTTCTGAAACATCAATCAGGTTTTTGAAGTGCAGTTGAAAAGGCAGGAAGACACGCTAAGTTGTGTCTACAGAACCTTTTTTCTTTTACATTTTGCAGATTGGGTTGTACTCTATTTAGCTAAACACTTATGACTTGATTCAAGTGAATTTGTTCATAATAGTAAAAAAAAAAAAAAAGTATAGCTGTGATTAATGAACATTGTTATTTTGCCAATCTTGTTTGCAGATAAGGACAAGGGTATGTTTATGTGGTTATGTTTCTGGGAATATGCATTTATGTTGCCTTCTAGGCTGTGAGATGTTGGCATCTTCAGTCTGTTTATCACACTTCCTCAGATGTGGCCGTGTAAGTCAAGCAGAAAATGCTATTTCCTTGCTGCCTTGGGACTTTGCTTCTTCTGTTGAACCTTTTCATCTGTACCCACGCGTTTATCTTGGGGTGAAGGAATTTATTTGTGTTTTTGTGTGAAAACTGATGAGAGTCTGGAACGCTTGCACGCGTGGAGGTTATAAATTAAATAAAACATGGCTACTGTAAGCAAGAGTTCGTCCAATGAATCACTTGTAAATCGGTGTGACTACAATGACAAATTAAACTGACATAAGATTTGGAAAGCCTACCTGTTCCATCTGTAACTGATGCTGTCGTTTCTCCAGCCTAGCTTAAGTTGAAAGGCAGCTGCTTTTGGGGGTCTGCAGCTGACTGAATTCCGTTGGAATGGCATCATCTTTCAAAATCTTTAGATATTTAGTGGGTGGTTCAATCCATATTTGGCGTAAACGTGCTCCTCGAAACAACTGGGTAAAAAGTGTGTAGAACATAACCGTTAACTCTTCGTTGGGACGAAGTCCCGTTGTCCAATGTTATGCCACCTCTGTCATAATCAGTCAGGGTTCGCCAAGGAAAATCTATGCAAGCTTATCCCCACGGGTTGGTCCGAGTTTCCCATTTGGTTGGAGCAACTAACAGCCGCACACAGCTGCAATTTGGCTGATTTGACTGTTGCTCAGGTTCTCATAATGATTGGTAATATCAATCCTTGATCATCCCTCTTAAAATTAAGCTGCAGCACGAGTGATAATCAAGACTAATTTGTATACACTTTATGTAGATCAGATGATTTCCTGGGGTCCAAGTGAGTCAGAACATCCAGGACATTGGCACAAAAAGTATTTTTTGAATGGCTAAAATATGGAATGGCGGCATTCATGAACTTGAGCTCATGAGGTTTGACCTTTGATTACTTGGTACATAAAAATTGCAAAAATTCACAAAAAATATTTATGGAACGAGAAGAACATGCTTCTATTGAGACAAATATTTTAATTGCCTTTAAGACCACTCACGTCCAATTAAGCTATGCTCAAAGTTTTAAAATCTAAATTTTCTGAATGAATGAATTTAAATTTTCTGAGCATTAGCATTAGTATTTCATGGTACAAAATGGTAAAATGAAACGTTGCGTATACATTTCAGCACTAGTTGGATGCATTTATTAACAGCAAAATGTAGGAAATTTTACATATCGAGAGCTAATATTCAGAGATGCAAGATCAGTTTCAATTTGAATCTTTGCTGAAGACCTTGTCTAGTAGAATCTGATGCTTAATTGGAGTGAAAACCTGCACCAACACAGGCCCTTTCTGGACAAGATTGCAGACCCTAGGCAATTCAAAAACACTGAAAAATCCATATTCTGGCAGAGGAGTCAATTGGCATTAGCCTGACAAGCCAGACTATAACATCAAAATGTATAGTCTGGCCATGACCAATAGACGGGGCTCAATCCTAGGGGCAGAATCACCGGTTGTCTTTCAAACTGCCTCTGCACGCAATAGGATAGCGCTATGACCAATCAGAGTAACGAACAAGGTGACCTATTCAGAGCGACGGAAAAGAGTCAACGGGGGAGTAAACATAGAAGGGATACGGCTAGTTTTGGAGAAGATTTTGATGAATACAGCGTACATTTTAATGTTAAAACTAAGATAACCACTGTGACAACATTAATGACTACATCAATATGGCAATACACTCAACATCACAAAGCAATTAGGTCTGATGAAACTATCCATCAACACTAGCGTCCATCCCCGTGGTCCTAATATATAGTACTCAAAATTTGATAGGGATCATCGGAATTTTTTTGTGAAATGACATGCAAATTTGGTAACTGCCACTGATG
This sequence comes from Gymnothorax javanicus, assembly GCA_029692085.1. Classification (NCBI taxonomy): domain Eukaryota; kingdom Metazoa; phylum Chordata; class Actinopteri; order Anguilliformes; family Muraenidae; genus Gymnothorax; species Gymnothorax javanicus. The sequence goes on from CM056198.1 coordinate 101,950,214, forward strand.
AACAATATATTGGATAAATGACATGCAGTCAGACACAAAACACATTTGCACATGCATTTCATGACATTAAATGAGCGTGCAGCCTCACATTTTGGCTTTGACTAACACTTCACCATTTCAACTCAGACGTGTGTGTTGCTTGTTGGTGAAAATTTGGAAGTTCCCAAATTTTTTGCATTACATTTAGCAATAACAATGTCTCCTCAACGTCTTAGACGTCGATTGACTTCAGAGCAATTGGGAAGATGCATCGGAATGCTGGACTCTGGCTTCTCTGGCGTCATGTTGCTAATGCACTTAACGTCAGCCAAAGCGTTGTGAACAGAGCGTGGAACCGGCATCAAACGTTTGGTATAGCAGCACACCGTCATGGGGGTGGTCGTCAGAGATCGACTACACAACGACAAGACCACTTTCTCACACTTCAGGCACGACGTCATCCTTTCTGGACAGCCACCACCCTACGAAATGACCTTCATAACGCCTCGGGGGTCAGGGTATCCACTCAGACGATACGGAATCGTCTTCATACTGCCGGCCTCAACTCAAGAAGGCCATGTGTTCGAATCCCACTGACCGTGCGTCATAGGCGTGACCGTTTGGATTGGGCTCACGATCATGTCACATGGACACACAACAATTGGGCTCCAGTTCTCTTTACTGATGAGTCCCGATATTGCTTGGACTTTACTGACAGGAGGCAACGGGTGTGGCAAAGACGATTTGAGCGACTTAATGATGCCTACATCAACGAACACGACCGTTATGGTGGCGGATCAATTATGGTCTGGGGAGGAATAAGCGGGAACGGCAGAACGGACCTGCATGTCATGGGGAGAGGGACGATGACAGGGGTGCGGTACAGGGATGAGATCCTCAATGTGTACGTAAGACCAAACGCTGGTGCTGTTGGCCCTGATTTCATCTTGATGGATGATAACGCTCGTCCCCATCGTGCTAGGGTGGTGAATCAATTCCTAGAGCAGGAGACAATTGTCCGCATGGACTGGCCCGCGCGTTCGCCGGACCTAAACCCTATCGAGCATGTGTGGAACATGCTGCAGGTCGCCATTTCCAGTCGTAGGGCACAACCCACAACTCTAGAAGAGCTCGGAAATGCCCTTGTTGAAGAATGGAACAACATTCCAATTGCAAGCATCTGGGTTCTGATTGACAGTATGACCCGACGTTGTCAAGCCGTCATTCAAGCTAGGGGAGGCCATACCAGTTATTGACATTAACTGTGGTAATGAAACATCAAACGAACACTGTCTGTTTTCACTTTACATGTCAGAGGTGAAACCATGAAGTGTTCGTGAAAAAATAAAAAGTGTGAGGCTGCACGCTCATTTAATGTCATTAAATGCACTTGCAAATGTATTTTGTGTCTGACTGCATGTCATTTATCCAATATATTGTTCATCAGTGGCAGTTACCAAATTTGCATGTCATTTCACAAAAAAATTCCTATGATCCCTATCAAATTTTGAGTAGTATATAAGCTACTTAACAAAGTTTAACACCAACAGCAGAGGAGGATAAAAGAGGAGCTTTCCGACTTTCAGTCTGCAGTGATTAGAATGTCACAATGGGGCCGTGTGTAACACAACTGGCTGTACATTCAGTTCACATTACTTGTAAATATTGAATATAGACTTTATCGCTATTACGTAGTTTACTTGATGCCTCTTACCATTTGTAAATGAGGTGTACCTCATCCACCACGATTCCTAGGAGGTTATCTCTGAAGACCTTGGTAGCCAACTTGTCGCGCCACTTCCTCTGCATGAGCCAGGCTTCAGGACTACCGAAGATCAACTGACAATGGCCATTTCGAATTTCCTTCAATTTATGTACACCAAGTTGCATGGCCGTGAGTCCAAATTTGGTCGCCTCTGTGATCTGGTCCTCCATAAGGGCGATCAACGGTGAGACTACAACCACCAGTGGGTTTTCACTTACTGCATTTACATGCAAACCATATTCCTGTATTAATTGGAATATGAGAATATTCCGATTGCGTACCTGTCATGTAAACGCGTGCAATAACCCGATTAACATCATTTTCCGATTCGAAATACTCAGAATAAGACCCCTGGCATATGCCTGTTTTAAAAAAAAATTAGCATTTTTGAAGGGAAGAGGAGACGACTGTGTGCATTCAGATAATGAAAGACATGAATATAATGGAATATATCGATGGGGGAAGCACCGTAACAACGATATCTTTAAGGTGTGCGGAATGTGGACAGAGGCTGGTTTTGTGTGAACTGCCAACCAAGTTAAGCATCGCTGGAAAACTCTGAAGGCGGCATATTCCAAAGCGGGAGAAAAAAAAAAAACTGACAGTGGCTATTTTTACGCCAGAATAGAATAGAAGCTTTATTGTCATTGCTTTAAATACAGTGTATTAACACAACGAAATTCAAGGTGCCACTCCTGATCAGTGCTTTAAAAAGAATAAATAATACAATTAATATGTAACAAACAAGACCCCCCCACCCCCACCCGTTCCCCTACATACACATCACTCTCTGAGTAGTAATCTTACTCCAATTTGCTATTCTTACGAGCTTTAGTATGTTCATGCACAATGTAGGAAATCTGGACTTGAACCCATAGACTGATTTATACAGTCTATGCTTATATCACGGTATTAACTATAATGTATCAGCTGACGTTAGCCAGCGGGACGGCTGTAACATTACTTATGTTTTCTAGCTGCTTAACTTAGCTAACAGGTTTGGTAGTTATGAGAGTGTAATTTTAGGTTCAACGTTTGCTCGCTAATATTTGGGGAAGTGTTTGGCCGTCATTCTCCACAATCAACAGTCAGTAGTGATTTGTGTCGTGTAGAAGAGCTGATAGCTGCACAAAGTTTGTCCTTGCAAGAAATTTTAGAGTACAAGTTGGCTAATGAGTTAGATGGCAAGCTGGCTAATAACTAACCCTACCTAACTTGAGTAGAGGACATCCTGGCTGTAACTTAAAGTAAATAAGCCGGCTAGCCGGTCTAGTAATGTTAACCACAAGGCATGCAGCGAAGCGGGATGTTTTCAACCCAGTTGAGTAGCATTTTTTTCCGAGGCCAAACCTCCTATTGTGCATGCGGATACGGAAGTTCGTAAGAATAGCAAATTACAGTAAGCTCATGACTGGCGTAAAAATAGCCACAGCCAAAAACAAAACAAAACCCTAATCGGGCCAGTTTCATTTATGTCGCGGTCATGGATGAAATTCTGGGACAGAGCCCGCTGGCAATGGCCAAGAGAGTGGAGTCGATGTCGGCTTTGAAGCTCTAACAGAAGACAACCAAAGCCATGATGATTACTTTCCAGCATTATATTTGCTGAAAACCCTGTGTTGAGATTGGACCAAAGTGGTGGATATGCTAATTAACATGTAAATGGAATATTCCCATCGCTCAGCGCATATAAACAGCTTATTTGGAATATTACCTTAACCCGAATATGGATCTTAATCGGAATATGGTGTGCATGTAAACGCAGTCACTCACTGACTCCCATTCGTTTCGCTGCCAGCGGAGCCAGCTGGTAAATTAAACTTTTGCCATATCCCGTCGGCAAAACAGCAAATATATCAGTCTTTGAAACAAATGAATTGAGTGCCTTTTACTGCTCATCTTACAAAGAAAAGCCCAAGTCTAACTCTTCCTAAATCAATGCCAAAGCCCATTCAGACGACCGTTGTTCCTTTGCCACAGCCATCTCAGTTGTTTTGCATCGTCGCAGAGCATTGTCGTCATCATGCTAAACCAGCCCAACGACTCTCTACAAACATAGAGCAATGTCATTGGTCCGACCATACCCTGGTAGTCACTTGGTAGTCACTTGGTTGTCAATCACTTGGTAGTACTGGGGCCCTATGGCTCGTGGCTAGACGTACCGGCTGAGCAAAACTATTTGCTACCGCTAGGGTACGTCTAGATTTCTAGGCTAAATTGGCATAATATGGACATTTCCATTTGCAGGTTTAAAAGGATTAATGTAATCATTCTAAAGTTGTGTGACATTTTTTTTTTCTTTTATCCAACCATACAGGTGACAAGCCGGTAGCGGATCATAAAAAAGCCCCCGTCGTCCCACCCAAGAAACCTGTTCCCCTCCCTGGCAAGGGGACCTTGCTGCACAGGCCCGGGATAGTCCCCCCGAAGCGGCCAGACAAGCCGCTAACACAGTCTCTCGGAGTCAAGTGAGGGAACCCGTATGAACAACTGCACGTTAACCAGCATGGTTACATGCACTGGCCCAACCCTAACCACAGCCCATTTCTTATGTGTATTTATCAAAGTTTACTAATGAAGTTCCCCAATGCCAACTGCTCACATGAAAATACACTCTTGGAGTGAGAATTGTTGTTTTTAGTTCTCCACGCCCCCCCCAAACTTTCAGCTCCTGCTAACATTTGTTTGGCATGTACATTTTCTTGGAAACAATAGGAATGCATTGCATATCAATTTATTCATGAACTCTGAAGTAATTTTTTGAGTTTGAACATATCAATTTTCAGTTGCAAAAGCTCTTAAAATGGGAACTTTTTTGAACCCTGAATTAATTAACTAAATAATAATGACAAAATATTAATGATGGGGAAATAATGGCATGGCTGTGTATTGGCTGTGATTCAGCTTTCCTTTGAGTTGTGCAGGCAAGTGGAATATTGATCCGGAGACGAGCTGCTTGTTGATGGCTGTGAAAACTGTTCTTGTGGCTGGTATCTCTGTGCAAGTGAGTCTGTGACACGTGGCGCTTTCACTGTCCAGCAGATCTAATGGGGAGGTGCCTCCCTCTCGACCAAAGTCAGACTTCGAACCAACGCTACCCAGCAAACCAAAGACGCTGTCTGGCGACTGGGGCGAGAAATCCGATGACATAGGTAAAGCAAGCATGTTGCACATTCACTGCATTACTGGTCATTACTTTGGGATTCTGTTCAGTAGCCTTCAAAGTGCATGTCCCACTTATTTTCTAGCACAGGTGGTTGTTTATTAGGGTCTGCCCACTTTTATTCTGAGTCCTTTTCATTGCAAATGTTTCATTCCCATTCTTTGTTAATGAAGCACGTGGCAGCTCTCAGCAGTTTCCAGCAACTTGTGCTCCCCTGCTTAGCTGTGAATTGCTCTGCTGCAGTTTCCGGAAGTTCAGAAGCGCATAGCTGGCTGCAAAGAACCAAAACAGGAAGCTGCTGAAATGATGTGTTTGGGTTCAGGGTATAGTTGGTGGGGCAGAAGAAGGGGGGGAAAAAAGGAAAGCAAGAAGTTTAGGGCTGGACACACTTATAATCCAGACCTGCTCAAAGTGCTCCTGCTGGGCTTGACTTAAAACATTTAAAAAAAAAAGAATTTGAAAATTAAGAACGTAGATAATTTACATAATTAGCAACTGTCAGTTTCTTGTGATATATGGTGTTTAATATGAATTCATGTTAATTGATACATGATTTTTTTTTTTGTTTTGTTTTGGCCTTTTTGTGGGTTTCTTGTACTTATCCTGGCTATTTTAAGTGCATTTATAGGGATTGCAGTTTTGAAGCGATTTGTGGTGAAGTCACATCTGGAGGGTATTGCTGTTTTTTCAGCCGGTAACCTATTGTCGTCACTTTGCGTCCAGCGGCGTCGTCCGTTTAAAGCCGTATCTCGAAAACGGTCTGATGAATTTTTTTTTTTATTTGGGGATGTGATCAAATGGGTCATCAAGTTAATGCCCAAGCAAAAATTTTTTTGATTGAATCGTTCGTTTAGACTTGGCGGCCATTTTTATGTCGAAAATGGCCATTTTTGGCACTTAGGTGCAATTTTCTCAAAAACTGCCCGTGAATTTTTTTTAATCGCAGCAATGGAATCAGTATCATGACCTGCTTCAACGGTGTAAATGGCATTTTGATTGAATCGCTCCTTCATAGCGCCACCTAGGCAGCGTGTCTCGACTTCATCATTTTTCGGGGTTGTTTGCCACAAAATGTGCCGTAACTTGCTTATTATTGCATTAGTAGTATTGGTATGAATTTAGCATGTCCAGCATATCATGCTTGCCGAGCATTGTCTGTTGGTCGAATCTGACCTTGAGCTGAATGGCAATGGCAAAAATGTGCTATAACTCTCTTATTATAGCATTTAGAGCTTAGGTATGTACGAGGCACCTAGGGAATCAGGTATGCCGAACATTGTGAGTCAGTCAAATTTGACCTTGGGCCTCAAGGTCAAGGTCAAATGGAAAAAATGTGCTATAACTCTCTTAATATAGCATTTAGAGCTCAGGTATGTATGAGGCACCTATAGGGAATCAGGTATGCTGAACATTGTGAGTCAGTCACATTTGACCTTGGGCCTCAGGGTCAAGGCCAAATGGCAAAAATGTGCTATAACTTGCTTAATATGACATTTAGAGCTTAGATATGTATGAGGCCCCTATATGGAATCATGTATGCCAAACATTCTCGGTTGTTCGAATTTGGCCTTGAGCCTCAAGGTAAAGATCAAATGGCAAAAATGTGTTATAACAGCTTAATGTGGCATTTAGAGCTTAGGTATGTGTGAGGCTCCTATAGGGAATCATGTAAGCCAAACATTCTCGGCAAGTTGAATTTGACATTGGGCATCAAGATCAAATGGCAAAAATGTGCTGTAACTTGCTGAATATGGCAATTAGAGCTCAGGTATGTTTTGGGCACCTATAGGAAACCATGTATGCTGAACATTCTTAGGCAGTCAGTCAAATTTGATGTTGGGCCTCAAGGTCAAGGTTATTTGACAAAAATGGCCCATATTTGTTTAATTTTGTTTTTAGAGCTTAGGTATGTATTGGGCACTAATAGCAAATCATGTATGCTGGTTGTTTTCGACATACTGGATTTGACCTTGGGCAACAAGGTCCAGGTAATGACAAAAACAGCCTAAAAGTCCTTTAATGTTGGCTTTAGATCTTCGGTATGTATTGGATACAAATGACAAATCATGTATGCTGATCAAACACACCATATTGGATTTGACTTTGGTCTTCAAGGTCAAGGTCATGTGACAAAATCAATTTATTTATTTCCTCGTTTAATAATGTCTTAAGAAATAAGTATGTATTAACCTATATATAATGAAAATTTTAACGGACATTGTAACCGCATGGTCGACCTTTTTTTCGCGATCAATTGCGGCAATAAAAACTGGTCAAACTCCATTTTTGGATGTTGGTTCCTATTAGCATCATGGAATAGAAAGAATAATGGGTCATTCTGTGTCAATTCACCAAATTTCAGAAAATCTTCCCGCATGACCACCTCAGATTTTCTTGAAAAAATTCTTGTTGGTGGATTCACTTCTTAATACAATAATCCCAAAATTGTAGGTCTCTACTGCCAATAGTTTGGCCACAAAAAAATATTAAAAGGACAAAGATTCTGGCGATTTTTAGCCTTTTTTTGGCATCGCCTTCTGAAGTTCTAATTTTGAGCTGGAATATCTTAAAAAAAAATTCAGCAGTCTGGCTCATGTGTAACATGCAGTAATAGGCCCCATAGATTCTGTCAAAAATTTCTATTTGTGAACTGTGGCAGCACTTTTAAGGGCCTGTAAACTCATCAGTTTTTATGACAGGGGGCTGATATTTTGTAGGGGGCGTCTTTTGGACTAGGTACATGGTTTTCGGAAAAATTACCAATGTGAACTAAATAGCGTCTGAGATATTGCTGATCATAAATGAGAAAAAACACATTTTCCTGCAAATTTGAAGCTATATTCCCGTTGAATGTCACCATGTATCAAATCCAAATCAAGTTCATCTTAAAGAGCAGGTTTTTGTTAATGAAATATCCAAAAATTGTGATGGTGTTCTTTCTCTTTTTCCCAATATGAATTTTTAGAATTATGTTATATATTGGAATGCTAATTCTCGATTATAGCTTCGTAGCCTTGTGGACAGCTCTGTAATTGTGTCAAAGATCTCAAATTTTGTACAGTGCCTCTTATAAACCATTTGACATTAACTTAAAATACATATTAGTCACATTCACACTAGTATATGGAAAGATATTGAAGCTTGAAAATGGAAATCAAAAAAAGCTTTATTGCAGTTCGAAATCGAGTATTTGAAGTATGGGACAGCACAAAACAATCACCAGAAATCATTTCAGAGTACCTCTAGCTGTGACTTTTTTAAAATGGAAATTATTCTATTGCAACTGACCTGTTCAAATTAAAATTCAAATTGACATTGAAGCTAAAGCTGGTCAAAGTTTCTAAGTTATAACATTATATGAAATTGGCTGATACTTATTTTGCCAATGCTTCTGGTTTATTTTATTTTTTGTTTGTTCCAAGATAAATATATTGAGCTTAATCATGTGTATGATAATCAGCGGTGGGTAGGCAGCATAAGAAATACATCTGACGAAGAGCAAGATGTGCTGATAGTATTCATGCACCCCCATGGACCAGCCAGGAGCTTTTATTGGCCCAGAAGGGAAGATGTATGCTGGGTGCCAAAACAGCACATAATTCGAAAGGTGGAAGCTCCTTCTACCACCACAGGCTGTAGATATGTGCTAAAAGAGGAATATATGAGAGCTGCAGATGTTTTCATGAAGGACTTGAAGTGACTCTTTAACTTGGCAGAACATGTTCTCTCATATTCATTCTGTGTTATTCTTTAGAACTGATAAGTTTTGTCTGTACTTTTGTATGCTGCAGAACATGTATCATTATCACACTATACTTGAGAAGTATGTGTGTGAGTTGGTTAGCTGCAAGGATATGGTTATCTGCAACATTTATTTTCTTAGAACTAATTGCAGACTAGATGCTACCTTACTTTGAAATAATTCTGACAATACTTTTTGTACAATTGTATACTGTCACATGCTTAAAATGCTCGAGTTCGAACTGCGATAAAGCTTATTTAATTTCCATTTTCAAGCTTCAGTATCTTTCCATGTACTTGTGTGAATGTGACTAATATGTATTTAAAGTTAATGTCAAATGGTTTGTAAGAGGCACTGTACAAAATTTGAGATCTCTGACATAATTACAGAGCTGTCCACAAGACCATGAAGCTATAATCGAGAATTAGCATTCCGATAGAAAACATAATTTTAAAAATTCATATTGGGAAAAAGAGAAAGAACACCATCACAATTTTTGGATATTTCATTAACAAAAACCTGCTCTTTAAGGTGAACTTGATTTGGATTTGATACATGGTGACATTCAACGGGAATATAGCTTCAAAGTTGCAGGAAATTGTGTTTTTTCTCATTTTTGATCGGCAATATCTCAGATGCCATTTACTTCACATTGGTAATTTTTCAGAAAACCATGTACCAAGTCCAAAAGACACCCCCTACAAAATATCAGCCCCCTGTCATAAAAACTGATGATTTTACAGGCCCTTAAAAGTGCTGCCACAGTTTGCGAATAGAAATTTTCAACAGAATCTAGGGGCCTATTACTGCATGTTACACATGAGCTAGACTGCTGAAAGTTAAATTATGTACAGATGTAGCACCAGATATCTGACATACAAACTTTGGAGGTCCTAGCTTTCTAAGATATAACAGCTCAAAATTAGAACTTCAGAAGGCAATGTTAAAAAAAGCTAAAAATTGCCCAAACCTTTATACTTTTTATAATTTTTTGTGGCCAAACTATCGGCAGTGGAGACCTACAATTTTGGGATTATTCTATTAAAAAGTGAGTCCACCAACATGATTTTTTTCAAGAAAATCTGAGGGGGTTATGCGGGAGCCATTCGGTGAATTGACACGGAATGACCCTCATACTAATTAGACCCACTCAGTGGCAGTGATGTGTTAAAAAAAAAAAAAAAAAAAAAAAAAAATCATTGTCTGAAAGCAGAGCAAGAACCAGAAATGAATTGAGAAGATGGCGCACTTCACAAATTGACAGCAGACAACAGTGAAAGTTCAGGTTAGAAAAAAATCGAATCAAATTTCATGATGTGGACTTCTTAAAGATTATATTTTTACTAAATGGCAGAAAAGTGACATAAAAATGTTGCTGTCTGTCACTCATAAAAAAGTGTGACCGTTCAGTCGAGTTGCCTGATAATGGTTACTAAAACCCCTTTCTCACTGAGCTGCATTGGCCTGCGGAAGTGTGCGGATGAAACAGTTCTCTTCTTTCGCAGAGAAGAATTGATTTGAAGAACTGCGAATTGATTCGCAGTGGTACGGGACCATTCGCCATCACCGCCGAAATTCGCGAAAAAATTAAACCGGTTTAATTTTTTCGCGGATGTCCGAGCTGGAGCTTTTTCACGCCAGTATCGTGTAGACAACGTGATGCTTTCGCAAGAATTCGTTTTAGCTTCCTGTTGAATCCGCGGACTGATGCTAGTTACTTTTCTCCTGTTGGGGCTGTAACTGCTGGCAGCCTTCAGGGCCCTTGGCATTCTAGTTTTAATTGTTCTCATTGGACTGCTGAATCTTCCTTGTAAATAATTTTATATGTTCATGACCTGGTTGAGAATTTTTTTTTATTTCTGATCATGGTAGGACAAAAAGGAATGAAATTCAGCTTTGTATTGTGAGATTATTGATCAGAATTCGGCATGTTTTTTTTTTATTCCTTTTTTGTGAATGTTACTTGTCTCTTGTAGTGCAGTGGGGTAATTGTTAAAAGCAATTTTTAAAAAATAAATGAACAAAGAGCTAAAAAGCATTACATCGCTGGAGGATCAGGGACAATTTACAGTGTGAGCATGGATCTTCCCATCTGACAGAAAGCGGGCATATCTCCCTGCGAACAGGAGCGATTAACAGCCCAAAAGCATTGAATTTCCACCACAAATTACTATGTTATCCCAACCTGCTTTTATCTCACTCTATACCCAGTATTCTAACGGTGCTAAATGCATGTTCCCCTCGTTAATTTGAATAAAAAGCAATATACATTAAAAAATGAATTTATCCATTTCCACAATCAAATATTTTCACTGGCTATCAGATGCTAGGTCTATTTACATCATTGTCATTGTGTTTTGACTTCTAGAGTGAAATGCTGTCCACGCTAACAAAATAGATGTTGAGAAATGTGTCTGGAAATGTGACGACGAAGTGCTTTTTTGATGCCCTGAGATAGCACTTGTTCAAGTGGGTTAAGATGTCCAAAAAATACCTTTTTGACAGCTAGGTTGACTTGAATGAACTGCTGGCTGCGCTAGGCTACACAGAGATCTGGCTTTGGAGACAGTGCAGTCTGTTGGTTAGGTCATGGTCATTGTTCAAGCTCCTACTGCTGATTATCTGGGCACTTCTGGATTGCTCTCTGAACAGGCTAATTCAGGGCTAGAGCTGGCTTGTGAAACCTATTAGTCAAATGATTAGCCAAAAAGCAATGTCAATTAGTCAAATAACTTTACCCCTAGTCACTTTTTTTTATCTGATGTCCAGTTGTGAGGGTCTCTAATACCAATCGATTTCTTGTAGGTTTTGTTGCACCGTCGTCGTATTATTTTGATCATGCTTTTACTTACAACCATGTGCTGTTAAATGTCCTATCTGACCGTGTGCTTTCCTCTGTCCTTTCTGACTTAGCCTCACCTTCCTTGTTTCCTGTGCTAGTAGCATGCTTTTTTTAGTATTAACCCCACCTCACTTGGGACTTTGTCCCTTAGCTTGCTTCATTCCCAGTCTGCTTTTTGCATGAATTATTTTTTTAATCTGCATGTTACTGACACAGGTTAAAGAAGCTGGTCCCAAGAAGGCTTTGGCAAAACAGAAGAAGCTACTGCCTATGAAAGAAATGCACATAAAAAAAGATTTATGCAAAAAACAACTTGCTTTTTATTCAGCACAAAGGACCAAATATTGATAACAAAGTACTTTCAAATGTTCTTTGCTGACCATTGAGCTTCAAGGAACAACTGTAGTGTTATGCTGAGTGAGAACTGAAAACTTGGACTTGGTAAAATTACATTAACATGGACTACATGTGCAACATCACAATGTTGCATAAATCCAACCACATCAACTTGCTTTTTATTCAGTACAAAGGACCAAATATTGATAACAAAGTACTTTCAAATGTTATTTACTGTCCATTGAGCTTCAAGGAACAAGAACTGTAATCAGTACCACTAACAGCTGCGTAGTCTATTGGCTCGAGCATGAGCTGGTGGGTGGAGTATTCCGTCCTAATAATGCTGCATTCATGTGATGTCGGAAGGTCGGAGTTCCCAAGTCGGCAAATCGTTCTTCCGACTTCGTTGTGTTCATGTACTTTGAAGTCATAAGGTGGGAAAAACATGGATGCTGCAAAGACGCTGAGTTGTATTTCAATGCTCGGAGCGTTTAAAGAAAACACTGACAGCCGTTTCCAGTTTTTTCGTGACACTGAAGAACAACCGTAACCGATCAGGTGATCCATGAAATATGATTGATTTCATACATATGTATTTTAATCAGAAAAACTTCCGTATTTGCTTAAAAGTAAACTACACATCGGTCATTTTTCGGTGAGTGTGACGTCAAGTCGGAAAATCGGAGCTCTGAAATGATACCCGAGTTTCCGACCTGTAATTTCCGAGTTCGACGCCGTTCAATTCATTTTTGACAACTCGGAGCTCGTTTTTTTCTGACTTCCGAGTTGTTTTGAACGCAGCATAAGGGGTACAGTAGGCTACACGCGTTCGTTTCATGCTTCTTCATGACGTTCCTGGAGCTTGCGCCCCGGACGGGAGACGGAGTGCGGTGCGCTGGAGTCGGAGAGCCAGAGTCGGCTTGTGAGTTGTGTTATCTTGGCCGACCCTATATTATATATTAACCCCCCCAAATATTATTGCAGATTTGCGCAAATCTTGTGACCCCACTTTTGAAAGGTCTTCGTCAAATTTATCGCCAAATGTGACTTACAGATCGTCAAACTGCAGGAGAGATCGTCAATTGCGAATTGACGAACGGGTAGCGCGAGCCCTGCTAATTTTTGGGGACTTCCCACTTCTTTTTGTCCATGATACGGCAGCTGACAGGCCTTGTCTCTGGAGGCATGAGTCGCACAGGAGCACGCTTATAGATGCTTTGCTAATTGGACATTCCAGACTGGTAGGATTAGAGATGCCAAATTTATGGAAAAAAAAAAAAAAAGTTATTGTAACTATCTAGTTGCAGGTAACTTGGTCCATATGTTTTTGTTGTTTTTTTTCCTGGTTTTCTGGACTTTGTAATGGTATCATACAGTGGACCCCTGATTTGTCTCACTAAGATGTAGGTCTCTCAGTAAAGGATGTTATCTTTGGGCAGGTGGACCGCAGCTGGAGTTAGTATAGAAATGCAGCCTATGCCTTTTTCCCCCACCATTGGTTCTTTGGAGTAATGCATTTATTTTCATTTTTCTTTGTCATCTGTTGGACACCACAGTGATTTATCAGCAGTATTACTGAAGGTGCAATGAGCTGCTATCACTGAAATTTTACCTTTTTTACAGATCTCATGAGCTTCGATGAACTCTCCTCTACCTCAGAAAAGCTGTCTCACCCAACCACAAGCAGACCAAAGATGCCTGGGAGGAGACTTCCGACTCAGTTTGCTTCGGGGCACTCTGTGAGTACCCCTCTGGTCAAGCAAGAGAGAGCATGTGCACATACACAATCGCATGCACTTATAGTCGCAGGAACATACAAGTGCCTACATGCATGCACACGTGCACTTGCAGTCACATACCATTAATTTCAATTTTTTGGACAGTGACAAACTTATCTTTAATTTAACTGTCTGCCACAACATATCAGAGTTGAAATGAAGTTAAATAACCTCAAAGTGCTCCGTCTGCATTAAGTTGAGGGTATTTCCATCCAAATAGGGTGAACAGTGTTAGAATTGTAGCACTTCTTTTGTGGTCTCACCTAGTGTTGCACCGATACCGATACCAGTATCGGGTATCGGCCCGATACCGCGTTAATATGCTCGTATTCGTACTCGTCCACATTTGCCGATACCACGCACCGATACCACTTAATGTAAGACGCAAGGTAACTGCCTGCTCATGGTCGCATAGGCTACCGTAGTTTGTACTATCTGACTTCTATGTCTAGGGGGAGACAGCGAGTTAGAAAAAATATGAGAAAGAGAGCTTTATAGTCATCACATCATATGCAGGCATACGCGCATACACACAAGAGGTGTATAGTAAAGAAGTACATGTAGGCAACTTCGTTACAGTACTTAAGTAGTTTTTTTTGAGGATTTGTACTTTACTTGAGTTTTTTTTTTTTTTTTTTTTACCGGGACTTCTACTCTACTACATTTAAAAGATAAAAACTATACTTTTTCTTCATTACTTTGACACTGGCCACTTCACTTCACGTAAAAAATTAAAATATGAATATAATTCATCATTTAAGGATTTTCTGGATGCGGCGTGTTCAAAAAGAACAACGGTGTTCGGCAGGGTATCTTAAGCGTTTTGTGCAGATGTTTCTGCCAGCGGACATGGAGCTGCAAATTTATGTACGCAATTACAATATTCAATCACTAGATGGCACACCCGGATCAGTTATTGAATATTTACAAGCAAGCCAAGCTCGCACAAGCACACACCCACAATCACACACACAGAGACTTAGAATTGTGAATCTTCTTATTTTACTACAAATATATTAGTAACATATGGTTACCTTAAACATTTTAGTTGTGGTTAAGTTAAATCTTTTTCATTTGTCATTTGTGTAATTGAAATATGGCGATATCACACACTTTAAGTGATGCCTTGTCTGCTTGGAAAGCTATTATTAACTTTAGTTGGATTGAGAATGCCTATGACTGTGTGTAGAAACTATCTGTGCCAATTAATAGTACTACTGACTTTTTATGAAGTTGGGTGTGTTACCTTGCCTATGCAGCGAGTTTACTTTTCATTTGTCAAGCTTCAGTAATGTTTTGCATCATCTGATGGCAGTGCTAGTTCAAATGCTTTTTGTCGGGCCTAAATACAGAAAGATTTTTAGCAGTTAGGCCTACTCTTTTTTCTTTTTTGGAAATAGCCATATGTGAATCGTTTGATATTGGCCTCTTTTAGGCTTGTTATGAAAAGAAAATATAATCTGTACTCCGAAATTGTCATTGTATTTTCCTGGAAAACATTTCAGAAATATCGGTATCGGTACTCGGTATCGGCAAGTACACAAAATAAAATACTCGTACTCGTATCGGTTTTTAAAAAAGTGGTATCGGTGCATCCCTAGTCTCACCCCCTGTTAAGGGATCAGAAGAAATTGGACAGTGGGCTGCTCAGCCGTTCCATTGTTCAGTGTGTTAATGGCATTTATTCATTTACAACCAGATAAAACCTCTAGAGCTGATTTCAAGTGTAGCATTTGCATTTGGTATGTGTTGTTATCAGCATTCAATATGAAGTCCAAAGAGCTTGCCAGGGAAACTGGTCGTTGTTGGACTGAAATTTCAAAATAATGCCATTTGTTAAAATGGCATTCATATGGTTTGTGGCCAAATCAACAATGAGATTCATTCTTCAAAAGAAAGAATGGCTTGGTGAGCTCAGGAACAACTAAAGACCACAAATGATAATTGTAGTGGATATCAGTAGAATTTTTTTCCCCGGTGATGGAAAAACTCCTTTGTTATAGTTAGCCAGCAGGGTAAACTCTTAATTGTATTCAGTGATTCATCTGCTCAGATTAAGCCAAATCCATCGATGTTCATTGGATGGCACTCTACTGTGCAGATAGAGAACGACCAGAAAAATACTGCTAAAGTGACCAAAAACTTTTTTTAAGGCAAAGTGGAATGCTTTACAATGGTCAAGTCTATCATTTGGCCTCTGCGGTTGCATCTCTGTTGGTGAAGGAAAAATTGGTGGTAAAAAGCCCCAAATACAAGCAGGAACTGAAGAAAGCCACAATGAAATCCTGGCTGAGCATCTCCGATGAAGCATCTCTGATACCAGACTACTGGCAGTCATTGACTGCAAAGGATTTGGAACCAAGTATTGAAAATGGCTACATAGCTTGTGCATCTAATTACTTTTGAACCCCAGAAATTTGGGGGATACTGAACAAAAATGGTTGTAATTATAATGAAATACTTTTGACAAAACCCAGAAATTAAAGACCTGTTCTTGGCATTGATTAAACTCCTAAAAACTCATCTGTTCATCAAAAGAACATTTTTGGTGTTTCTCTGTGAACAAATGATTTCATCCCTTAAAATGGCTTTGATGAAACGGTACACCTTTGCCCTCATTTAGAATGAACGGCTCTATAAATATGCAGATGTTTTACACCTCTATTCATGACTGACTGACTGACCCGCATTCCAATGAAATATCGCCTCTCACTCTCGGTATAGCGAGGGTTGATATAAAAAGTGGGAATCAGCAATTAAATATAAAAAGCGTGAGACTCAAACCATATGCGTGCAAGTTGACTGGTATGCAATTTTCAATAACGCTGATTTAAATGCAGCAAATAAGCGTCCAGATAAATGGTTGTCATCTTACCTAAACGGGGAGAACTGGCAGCACCTGATAGTGGAGTGCTCTCGGAGTGAATCTTTTGTTAATTATGAAAATGACAGAGAACAGGTCAGGACGAATAATTGTTTTAAATGAATGTTCTGTGCCCCCCGATTCCCAGTTCTCGCTCCGCCACTGCCATATAATGATTGTAATAGTTATTAATGATACACCTTACCATGTAATTAACTTACTTATGAATTATTAAAAGTTTTATGAATTGTTCAGATTTGTTAAGCTTCATTAGAAACGTTTGAAACATAAATGTCAGTTGTTAAGTCGTATTCAGAAATTTAATCAAAAGTATTTGGATACAAAATAGAAAAAAAAGTTTATGAATATGGCATCAAAGACATCCAATATTTGCATTCAAATTGTCGCAAAAATTCTTCCACCAGATTAAACCTACGCCCCTCACTGACAAGATCACTCATGAATAATGTGTACTATGCTTCATAGCTCGTGGAAGGCGGATTGTTCAGGTTAGGAGACGGCAGAAATTTTCCGTCCAGCACTTCTAGCATCCTGGGTAGAACCCTGTATATAGGCACGACAATGAATAAAAAAGGCAGAAGCGATCTAATTTCTTTGTTTTAATACATGGCATATAGTCAGTGGTGAGGCATTACTCAGTTTAGCCTTTTTTTCATCCCCAAGGTAAGATAACACGTTTGTACATTTTTGGAGACATGTTGTATGTAATCCCATTCTATGAATTTAGCCAGTCAGCTGTGTTTTGAAAAAAATGGGTCAATGACAACGATCCAGTCTTGTCCACGCAAATTCATTCAGGGAACTGCACAATATGCTGTGACTAGCATCGTAAAACCTTGGGGACAAGATTGGAAATTAAAATTATTCATGAATTTGCAATGCATCATTGGTACTGGCAAAAATAGATCTCTATTTTTGGTACTGGATAGCAGACAATCGATGTATATGATACATTACAACATATACAATAGTATGCCTGTGGTGAGTGACCTGTCAGAGAATTCTGAAGAAATATCAATGAAATACTCATTATACTCTCACTGATGATTACGAATCTTCTTGTGTTTTTCAAAATCATTATTTTTAGGGATTGTTGAGCGATCTTTCTGTTCAGCTAACTTGTTTTTCTTGCCGGCCTCGCAGCACCATGAGCAATGCAACTTTGTCCCGTAACCAGGGAAAGTAACAAAACCAAAATTGTTGAACGCAACTGCAGTCACCGCTATCAAGTGGCGGTTCGTGAACTGGCAGTAGGGGAAGTTCAAACAATCCCTTAATATTGATGATTGGTCAAGACCTGTTTTCAATTATTCATTTAAATTACCATTACAGAAACTCTGAAAACTCTCAACATTATCATGTGGCCAGTTTTAATTTATAACACATACTGATGGTGTTGCAGCCGTTAAATTGAAGTCTTTACTTTTGTATTTGGTAACTTAGTTTTACAATGGAAATGAATCGTTTACTCTGCTTATTATGGCCTATGATATTGCTAAGATTGTTTTATATTATTGCTTTTTTTTGTTTTTCATGTTTCCGGGGGGCGTGTTCTGTGTAACAAGAGGATATATGGGTCAGGTGACTGCGTGGCGGAGCATTGGAAATGCTAAATGTTTGGTTAAGAGGCGGTGGTTGAAAACAGTTTTTTACTACGTTATTGAAGTTTTTCGTTGCCATAAAAGACCTTTTTGTTTTCTTGTGAATGTTCTAATAATTTAGCAAACAGTTTGGAATAGATTTAAGTTGAAAAAATAAAAGTTAGGATTTTTTTAAAGCGTGGCGACCGAAAGTTTATTGAACGTGAGTGAAGCGGACCACCCCTTCAACGCCACGGCTTTTAATAAGAAAAGCCGACACAGATGGACTTCTCATGCTTTTCTTTACCCAGGGGTTGGAAGCAATGCTTGTGTTTCTCGATCGCTTGAAGGTCCCCTGTTATGCCACCAGGTGCACAGCTAATTAGCCATTTTGTGCCAGTTCAAAGTCTCCCCTACCTGACATCACACGGGGGAGTGACTTCCCAGAATAATGAAATCTGATTGACTGCTTGGCTGAAGGTGATCAGTTCTTCTTGCCTCTGGTTGGTTACTTCCCCATGTGGTGTCAAGAGGGAAAAGATTGTGAAATGGCTTGTAATAACTAATTAGCTGTGCACCTGGTGACATGATAGGGGACCTTTAAATGAAATAAGATCATTTGAAACGTTTTTATGCGATTCCATTGCTTCCAACCGCTCCATGCACAAGGACTTCAATTCCGCAAGAGAATCTCTTACATATCTAACTACAGCAGAGGAACGTAAATATGCCGCTTAAACTCACACAGAATGTGTGAGATTTTACTGGTATGCGTTATAAATGAAAACTGGGCACATCAGTGTTGAGAGTTTTCGGAGTTTCTGTAATGGTAATTTGAATGAATGATTGAAAATAGGTCGTGTCCAATCATTCTTTTTAAGGGATTGTTTGAGCTTCCCCTGTTGGCAGTTCACGAGCCGCCACTGCTTCTATCATACGGGCGTAGTTCAACGAGGTGTTTCGGCTCTTTGGTGGCCAGTATTCAAAATGATGCAGCGCTCCTTTCCGATTCGTGCGTGTGCAAGCCATTATCATGACAATATGAATGAGGTCAAAACTAATCTCCCCGATCGGGAATACTGTTCGCAATGTCAGAGGTGATGTATGTACAGCGAGTCGGCCCCGCAAAGGAAATTATGTATGGTTATGAGCCAGCATTCAATCAGAGCCTCAAGTCAACGGTTAGGGGAATGATTTCCCGACTTCTGCACTTTGCCGCGTTCGACTAATATGTTCTAAAATCCTTTAACTCGTCACAGAATGATATTTAATCACCACTAGGAGAAAATATGGCCTTCGCCACTGTGGTGAGGACTAACGAAAATATTATCGCCACCCAAACATTTTTTATCGCATTGGCGAACGTGGCGAGCAGCTAGCGCAATCCCTGAATGTACAATTTAAATATTCATTTTATGAAATATTGGATCATATAGATGAAAATAAGCATTTTTTTATTTCATATTTTTATCTTAGCTACCGGACATGTCAAAAATGAAGGAGCTGTGCATTTTTCTTGCAGTGGATTACTCAAAATATTAGAAAACTTGATCATCATTTTACGGAGATATTTCCTGCCTCCTCTAGTTTTAGCTCGGCTGCTGCTGCTGAAGCCCGCCCGCCCGCCTGCACACACGCACACTCTCACATATGTGCACTCTCACACATGCACTTCTGAACTCAGTGTTCCTAAGAGAATCATGTGCTCTAGAGAGCCCATAGATTCATTCTGCCTGGAGAAGTGTGATTCAGAAAGCAGAAAATTGCCAAATGGCCGCAAGGCGGATTTGGGAGACTTCATTTACTGCCGTAAGAGCAGATGCACTTTGCCGCCAGCAGCCAGTCACAGGGTCTGTTGAACACCCAGGCCAGCCCCACTGTAAAACACAGCAGGTGACCAGTGTGGTCTGATTGTGCATCTGTGTTTTCTGTAATCCGGATGTGTCTTCAGGGGGGATAGGGGAGCAGGCTGAACTAGACTAATCATAAGGCTGTGGTGCTCAGGAAGCTGTGGAGAATAATAATAATAGTGGAGTAAAAAGAACACACGTTTTCGAAGGCATTGGGCACAAATAAGCAAAGCTATACTGGCTGCAGCCTAGAGCATTCTAAGCATGCATAAAATAACATGGCACTCTAAATCTTCAGGGTTTCAGCATCCATAAAATTAGTAAATAAATTTGAATGCGCTGTTGATTTTTCAATATTGTTCATAATGACAATCCTTGCATTGAGTATCTTATATTTGGAAATGGCGGGCAGTGAACAGGAGAGTTCTTAAAACAAAATATGATCTATTTTTTCTGCATTAATTTGAAGTATCAAACTTGCCATCACAGTGATGGACACAGTTTTGCAAGTTCTGCCAAGAAGTCGAGATTTTCGCCTTCCTTGATGGCCATGTCATAAAGCCCTAAGAATGGTTTCAGGGATTGTCATAAGACATTCTCCTTTCCCATGTGAAGTTCAATCAAGGATTGGCGATTAACTGTGAATAATCTCGTGGAGGCACATGTTGTTTCCTTGAGCATAATGTCCGTAGGATATGTAGCACTCCTTTTGTCTTGTTCAGGGGGATGAGGAAGGCCAGTAGGTAAAATTTGCTGCAAGTAAATGATAAACACACCAGAAAATAATCATTGAGTTTATACCTGAGGGGGGCTAAGCAAAATGAGGAGGAATGCCCGACAACCTTGATTATGCAAGCTGCTAATTTATTTTTGCTTGTGTGAATTTAAAATTGATTTCGATCGTCGTGCAGAAATGCGTCAGTGGCTGAGATGTGCGGTAAAAGCTCTTACCACGACTAATCAGGGAAGCCGTTACTGCTTTATGATGGGAAATTCCAAGTTTAAACACATGCTTCTGACTCGGCGCGCATGACGATGTTGAACAAAGGTGGTTTTTTTTCCCCCTCTTCTTTCCCTTTCCATGCTTAAAGGAGACCAGTGTTGAGAAGGGTCAGAGGGTGGAGGAGGAAGATGTACCCAAGCCAAAGCCGTCTGATGTTAAGAAGGTACGCTTTGTTCCAAAACGCTCTCCTAAACCCTCTTCGGGCCCAGTTCCAATACCTGCGCTTTTCCTAAATTATTTGAGAAGTGAAAAATCCTTAATATAACCTTTTCTATATCTACCTGAGGGTAAATACTACATGTTTCTTGACTTCTTGACTTGGGGCAGAGGGGGTTCACTGTTACTGGGATCAGGTTGCACTCAGCAGGGGAAATGCCATTATGAATACATGTTGAAGGGAAGACTGCAATTTAGCTTTGAAATTTCTAAATCAAGCGTGATAAGATTACAGCCCAGTCATAACTGAGTAGCCTTGCTTAACATTTGGTTTGACCTTTAACGAAAGTAGCCTGTTCTGCACTAACCCTCTACATCTGCTCTGCATATTTTTAAAGTGAGAGCTGATCTTTGTAGTGGACACTGTTTCTGTGGTCAGTTAATTGGCCAGTACTTCTTTTGAGTTGCGAATTGTGCAGTGGGTACTGTGTCTCATGACTATGTTTTTTTGGTGTGCGGTATTCTTCCATTGGAAGTGGAGATTTTATGAATACTCTGTCTTACGGTCTTGAGTTCAGCGTGGTATTTCATGCGTTCATTAAGTTTGAGGCCGTGAACACCGTAAAGCTGCAGGGAAGGCAGGGGTTACTGCATAAGAGTGTTGCAGTCTGTGTGAATGTAGCGTTGTTTGACAGCCCATTCGGCATCTGATTTGGCTCTGTCTCACCATGTCTGAGCATTTGGGTAATTCTCATTTATTGATAAAGGATGGCTGCTTGCTTTTGGTGGTTGTAATCTCTGTTTGCCGATGGGGCTGCTGCCAGTTCCCAAATCTGTTCCTGGAGGAATATCATTAAATAGGTGTTCATACAACCCTAACAAAGTAAATCTCTATATCTGGGCTGAATTCAAATGTCTGCACTCCAGACTAGCTGACCTAGCTCTGACTGAAGTTCGGGCTCATGCGCTGTCACATTGACTGTTGTGATTTGTGTCACTATGTAAAGTGATGCTAGGAAAGGGCTGAGAGAGGGAGTGTATGAATGAGACGGGACGACTTTGCCACCAGTATGACCCCTTGTTGAGTTAAAATAAAAAATATATGGTGCAGTGTTTGCAGATAACCACTCATGTAGGCTATATTATACATCGAAAAACCTCTTTTGATTGTCTCTCTGCTTTGCTTTCTTTATTACTTTCTTTTTTCAGTCTTTGCTTCCTGGATATAATTTTTTCATCAGATCCTTATTGCGGTGAATGCTCGATAATACCTCTGACAACAACTGGTAAAGCACCCAATTGGATTCTTTGGAAGTCCATATGAAAGCCTGCATAAGCCCCCTCGTGGCCTTGAGTTGTAGAATTAGGCAGCTCTAACCACTACGGTTCTCACAATGGGATACATGTTCAGTTTTGTGAGTGTCGAAGAGCAGGGATAGTGAGATATTTGGATTCAGCCTTAGATATCTTGTTGAAATGGTAAGTAGTGGAATCACAACTTGGTTGGCTGTTTATGCCCCCCACTGAGGGTACAGGAAGCAAGACCTCTTCAAGCCTTGAGGTAACTCAGGAGATATTAGCTGGATTCCTGATTAGTTTTGGTTTGCTGTGGCTTTCTGCATTTTCCCATTGCTGAGCTCATTATAAGCATGAAAGTTGCCAATGGTGGCTTCTTGGCTCCCTATTTGCCTGACCCTAAAATTCCCTGCATCACCCATTATCAGGGTGGGTTATTAGCTCCAAGAACCAGCCCAATGCTGGTAAAATATAAAAGTGACTGGTACATTTCATGCATGAAAGAATGATTTACTATTGAGTAGCTGGTGGTGAATCTGAACATTTACCTGTCAGTGGCTGGAAGATATGCACATTTAAAAAATTAATTTACCACCCTTGTCATGATGGGGTTGAAGGCACCAGATAACCTTGGTGTCCTCTACACAAGTCATTGTTAAAATAGGAATATGTTCATTTCACTCCCTTCTTATATCATGATGGCCATTTTACAGAGTTTTAGGATAAAAGGAGTCTACGGTTGTATCAAGGAATTGATCATGTATTTAATTGAATTGGATTCCTTCGGTACTTTGGGGGGTCCGAAGGAAAAATTTCGCTCACTGAGCTTTTTATTAGGAACACCTCTTCACCACCAAAACCGTGAGGACATATTTGAGGACTCTATGCGCAAGGGTTGTCAATTTTAATTTAAAATTTGAGCTACTGTTCAAACTTGTTGAAAATTTTCAATTCAATCAACTTCTTAATTATATGTTCAAATTCAAGATGTACAGTCTGCAGGTCACTGTCATGTGAATTTGCTCTTATCAGAGAGGAAGAGAAGACATGCGGTGGGACTTGGCAGCTGAAAATGGAATTTTAACGTAACAATGCACTGATCACAGCGTTGTTTGAAGACAAAATGAAAAATGGCCCTCATCTCCCAGGTTACACCTGCTTAAAATTTCAGGTCCAAATTCAATGGAATATAACCTGTAGTGATTCTGAAATTCCAGCAAAATCATTTGTAAAATTCTCGCCACTCTGAACTCAGCAAAATGTAATGTTATCAGCGAAACCCATTTTGCGAAGTAAAATCAGTTGGGTATTTATGCAAGAATCGATAACA
The DNA here is from genome assembly GCA_029692085.1 of Gymnothorax javanicus. Lineage (NCBI taxonomy): Eukaryota > Metazoa > Chordata > Actinopteri > Anguilliformes > Muraenidae > Gymnothorax > Gymnothorax javanicus. The sequence goes on from CM056198.1 coordinate 101,973,918, forward strand.
GGTCACCTTATTTTGTCAGATCATTCTAACATTGAAGCAATTGATGGATGTAACTTATAGTGGTCAAGTACTTGGGTGTTCTGATAAGCTTAAAATCTTGTTAACTAGAAAAAGAGCTACAATCATGATCAAATTGACAGACTTGTATTTCTCCAATTTGAACTTTCCAGATCCGTCCTAGACGCGTTCAAGAGCTCTAAAAACAATAAAAAGAGGGTTTGAGTGTACTAGATTTCCCAGTGTTGTATATTAATGTTACCTACTCCTCAATATCAGCAAACACTGTGCACCGTTTCAATCTAATAATGTTAACATGACAGCACTTTAGTGAACAGCAGGTCATATAGATCATGAGAATGTTTAACTATGTAGTCGCCATTAAATTTCACATTTACAGTTGCTGTGCATTTACCGACAACATAATTTTGAGAAATGCACGCTTTAAAACGTCCTGCCGCTGCACCAAGGCTGCATGGCATTTATGTCTGCTTCACGTAACCAGTGTTTTTTTTTTTTTTTGTCTATTGGGTTGGCAAAACGGCAATAATGCAGATTTCTTGCAGAAACGCCAGAACAATTACCAAAATTGCCTCGCGTAACGTTCTTTTCCTCAACAAACTTTGTCAAATGATGTGTTGGTGATAGAATTTGCTGCGATGCAAGGGACACCACCTAAAATCTTGCCTTGGGCACCAAATTGGGCTTTGTTGAGGGGGGCGAGGGTGTGTTGCACGTATTGGCAATATATTGTTGCACATTGCAGCTTGTTCCATTTCCACATGGAAAGGCACTGTTTGCACAGTTTCTGTCTGTCTTTCGGCAGCCATCTGTATCAATTGCGTCCTCATCTCCTGCAACCAAATCGAGTGCAGCCAACATTGCTGCCGTTGAACTCAAGCCCAAAGCCAATGGAGAGGAGGACAGGGTATCCGAGCTGGAAGAACTCAGGAATCAGATGAAGGATCTGCTGCTTTCTGTGGAGTTACTAAAAGAACAACAAACGTAAGTCTGCGTAGAGCGTTGCCTCAGTGGTCAGTAGTTGAGAATTGGTCCATATATCGCATTTACCCCTTTGTGAGTTCATTCACATTTGAGATGACAGTGTTATTGTCTGAACATTTAAAATGCTGATGTGATAATGGCTACTGATAAGTGAAAGCATTGGAGTGATAAAACACTTAGTGAAGAACAGACAAGCATACTGTAAAAACAATGTTTGAAGGGATCAAATGGGATTTTAAAGTGGGTTTAAAGGGGAAATGAAGTAGTGGGGGTATGAACTAATTGCCTATTTCCATAATTGCATCAAAATTTCCCATCTTAGGCTTTGTAAGCAGGAGCGAGTCACGAGTGTAATTTCTGCACTGCAGGGGACCCTACTGAAGTAATTGGAATTGGCAGTGTCTTAAGTCGCATTTAAGTGTTTTGGTTTTCCAGACATTAATGCTCTGCTTCAGCTTGCTGTCATGAATGAAACCCCTTTCTCTCTTTCTCTTTACCATCTGTAAGGAGAGAACTTGCTGACCTGAGAACTGAGCTGGATGAAGAAAAATTGAAAAGAGTTGCCTTACAGGTAAATTGATGCGAGGGAGTTTCACAGTCTTGCCGGTCAGATGGAGATGGCTTAACACCTGTATTGAAGAGAGGGGAGAGTCAGGAACTACGCAATGTTAGTCTGTCGTGCTCCACACCTCCACAACCATGCGCTCCTCTCCCTCTCCCACTCTCTGACTGTGGGTTGGGTCAGAGTAGGTGCCTAGACCTCCACAATGGCTTAAGACACGCCTACCTGGAATAGGCCCAATGAACCCAGCTCTTAATGCCTGGTCTGACTGCAGTGCCATCGGGCAGTGACGGCAGCAAAAGGTCTGTCAAAATTCAATCAAACAATGGTCTCCATATACCCAGCAATCTGTGTCTTGGCAGCTTCCTCTGAGAAGCGCCAAGCTATGAGTTGGTTGAAAATGATGCAGAACTAGATCATGTGCGCGTGCACTGAGCCATTTCGGATAAATTTACATCTGTGTGTATTATAACAAAAATTACACTTTTTCTCCCTCATGCACCTGTTGTGGATTGCTCTAAGTGAGCACATGTGACATTAATTTGCGCACCTCAACAACACAAAGATAATGAAACATGAACGGAGCTGCCAGAATTGTAATTACCGAACGTAACGCCTACAAAAGCCTGGAATTATATGGTTATGAAAGTGATTTCACAGTATTGGGCTTCTTCTCCCTTTATTGAATCAAGCAGGGACTGGTGCAGTTAAACACAGCCAACAAATTTTTCATTTGAAAAAATATGAATACAATACACAAAGGGTTACTTTGCAAGGGAAGCTATATGCCAGTGCCATCTGTCTTGGTCTCTGCAGAATAACCTGAAGTGAGAATTTAAATTCCCTAGACAATAATGTAATTATGTCTAAGTGTGAAAATTTCCGGGAAGAAATTACATTGCATCCTGATTTTGTGGTGGCAACTATGTGGTCCGCTGCTGCCGACTCCCCATTAATCTGTGGTGTCTATATTTTTCTCTGAGAAAACAATACGAAAAAATAATTAAACCCTGTTGGTGAACAGCGGTCCCCAACAGTGGGAGAGGTATTGCTGAGCATGTTTTATGCATTTGTGTGTGCATCCAAATTGAAACAACTTAATTGAAACAACATGACTAATAACGGTTTCCATACATCAGATCTGTATAGCTCAGACCTATCTAGGGTTTATTGTCATCAAATATATTTGAATCTGTGACTGGAGATTGATGGCAGGTGAGCATCACCGAACCTTCAATTCAATGTCTACAGCTAAAACCTTGGGCTGTCGTATCCCCACACACACACACACACACACACACACGCAGAGCAAGTATGGTGCATAGGGTTTACAGCATATACAACTGAAGAGGCAGAACCTCCTGAACAAACTCTTACCTCATCGATGGACGAAGTTTGCTTTTGCACTTGAAATTTCTTTTGTAAAATATGTTGGCGGACATCATGTAAAATTGTTCACTCTTGGGTGTATGGCAAAAATAGGCTGCCTGGGGCGCCCCGGTGGCTCATCGGTCTAAGTGCGCGTACCATAAAGGCTGTGTCCTTCCCGCAGCGACCTGGGTTCGAACCCGGCTGGGGTCATTTGCTGCATGTCTTCCACCATTCTTCTCCCCAACTTTCCTGTCTCTCTACACTGTATAACTATCGAATAAAGGAAAATTCCCAAAAAAATAATCTTTTAAAAAAAAAAAAACGGCTGCCTAAGCCATTTCTGTTTTAACAATATTTTTACTATAGCCCTTCCTTCCGCTTTCCCCTGCTACTGTTAGCTAGTGCAGCAATTCATTCCCTTTTCGATTGTTTTACATTGAGCTTCCCCCTTCTAAAAACGGAGCGGATTGGCCCTCAAGTTTACTTTGTACTCTTGTACTTCAGAGATGTACCTCAAAGCTGTACATTTTCAGCAGGTATTTTTAGGTCTCAGTTTCTGAGGCAAGAACGCGATTGGCATTGGAAACATTGAACGCCATGCACAAACCATTCCCAGGATTAGTTTTAACCAATCATATAATTCCTTCGGCTGGCTAAGTTCTTCCACTTGAATAATTTCAGGGTTTTGCCCTGTGTCAGAAATGTCTTGTCCTTTTTAAGAAAACTAATTGGAGTCTGTACTTCCATTTAGTGTAAAATTAACAGAAGATTCATTGTTCTTTGAGAGAAGCTCTTCACAGACTTCCAGACGTTCTTTTTTTAATGTGTTTTGTTTATTGTTTTCTGTTTTCGTTTTATACTTCTTTTATTCGCTCACCTGGACCAAGGTCCGGTGTGCTTATGCCATGGCCTGGTTGTCCATCGTCGTTATTCATCTTGAAACATCATCGTTTCTGAAACCACTGCACCTATGAAGCTGCAACTTGGCGTGCAGGTTTCTTCCAATGAGGACACCAAACTGTATATAAGACATTCTAATCCGATTTCAAATATGACCACCAAATGTCAAATAGAGCCATATCTCGATCATTTTAGCAGCAATTGAGCTGAAATTTGGCATATGGGTAGCTTTCAGCAAGCCCCAAAATATGTACGACAGGTATTCTGAATTTGACCTTGATTTGACCTCTGGACCTCAGCTACGCTCATATTTCAGGTATCGGATGTAAACGTCCTCTCTGAAACTACTGCACCTATGAAGCTGCAATTTGTCATGCATGTTCCTACCAATGAGGACACCAAACTGTACATAAGACTTTTCAATCCAATTTCAAATATACCTTGGCGGCCATATTAAAAATGTCATATACAGCCATAATTCAGTCATTTTGGCAGTAGTTGAGCTGAATTTTGACTTATGGGTAGCTTTCAGCAAGCCTCGAAAACATATCTGATTGGTTTGTTAAAAATTCAAATATGGCCTTGATTTGACCTCTGGACTTAAGCCACGCACATATTTTAGGTGTCAGATATAAACATTTTCTCTGAAGCCACTGCACCAATGAATCCAAAACTTCATAATATTCCTATCAGTGAGGACACCAAACTTTATATAAGACTTTTTGATCCGATTCCAATGTGTAAATGCTATATAGAGCTGTTGATTTGATATTTTTGCACTAGTTGAGCTGAAATTTGGTATATGGGTAGCTTTCGGCAAGCAACAAAACATATATAGAACTTAGGGGGGAATATCAGTCTCCTTTCTTTGTTGTTTGGGATAGTGAATTTGGTCATGAACAAAATGCTGCTATATTTGCACGTTCATCAAATCTTCTAGACATTTCTCATGTTGAAGAACACATTTTTGCTGTTGTACCTGTAATCACCATATATTTTATATGTACCTGCCATTACCATATACCAATGAAATATTTTTAAATGGAAAAATAAACATTTACCAATTACATGTAACAATTACCAACTCGTTATAGCTTATGTGATTGTTTAATTGGCTCACAATCTGTGTTTATGAGTATATAGGTGCAGGATATGACCAGTGTAGTCTCCAGTATTGCGTACTATATATGTTATGTTATTCGCAACTTTATAACACACGTAATGTGTATGTTGGGAGAGGGCTATGCATCACTTTGGCCCTTTCCCATCTTCACTTTAGGCAATAAAATATGTAAAGAGTAATATTTTATAGCTTGTCGAAGATTACAGGTGTCCTGGTGAGTTACAGTGTGTGTGAGACACTATTTTTGTGCTTTTATTTGGTTTGTGCTCCATTATTTGTAATCAGTCAAATACAAGATGTTATTGTGAATAGCAATCTGACAGCTTGCCCGGGGTTTTATTGTTGGTGGTGGTACTGCGACTGGGGAAGCCGAGAAAAGCTCAGCTTGAGGCTGAGGATCAGTGGCCCTTGCAGTGGCCCCCTTAAATTCTCAAATTAATAACTGAATTGCAGCTCAGATAAGCCCAGAAAATGATTGCTAAAATTCCCTGCCTTGGTCAGACTGCCTCTGGTTTAGAACATGACTTCTCAAATCCTTAAAATCTCCCTTCAAATATATTAGTTGATGGAATGAAGGTTCTCTTCATTTCAGGAAAAGGGGGCTACTTCATTGCTGTTGTGTGGCCGTAGCTGGGATTTTCCTGTGAGAGCAATTCGCTCTGAACAGGGGCTAATGGTAACCCATAGTGCTGGAAGACGCAGTTCGCCGTTGCCTGCATGATCTGCAAGTGTGGGATGACTTTTGATCTCAAACCCCAGATGTGTATGAATGCATCCTTGCTTTTATTGTTCCTTTCTATGCTCTGAAATGTCAGCCATCCTTTAGAATCAAGCCGAAGAAGAGTCAACAGACAAGCAGTGCTGTGATTGGAATTGAGTGGGGGAGGGGAGTGTATCGTGCAAGAACTGTAAATAAGAAATGTTTTTCCCCCCTGTCATATTTTCAGGTGGAGATAGAGAAATTAAAGAAGGCTGTCCAGGCTACATGAGGTATGGCTTCCAGGAAAACCATCGGAAGTGTCTGCCATCAGCCGGTCCCCTGAGTTTTCCAGAAAAAAACATGATGGAAAATCTCATTTGTGTAATTCTTTTAACAATGGATCTTCTCCACTTTTTGTTAGATTTCAAGTTCTTTTGCACATAAGATTTTCTTGCTAGAGAAACATGTAATTAAGTACAGATGTACATTTTTTTTTTTTCAAACGTGTAGTTGAGGCCTTATGTACTGCTGTACTGGACCTGCAGTCTCCATTCATTAAAAAATGATTGAAGACTGCTTTCAATACTACTGAACTGGTATAAAGGGACTGGGGAATCTTTCTTTTTATGACATGCAGGCATATTTTTTTTTTAAATTGCATTTATGGTATAACTGCAGGTAGAACTGTCCACAATAGCATCTTCAAATTATATTGATTTGATAACCTTCCCTTTGCTGTAGTGCTAATGTATTTGGTTACTATATAGAAAGGGAGAAATGCTTTTGTTTTATAACATTCCTATCCAGGGTAACACTATTGTGCCTCTTTAAGTTCTACAAATGTTAATATTGGGAGCTTGTATATCAAAAAATTGTTACAGTATGATATATATTTTTACGGTCTATTATTATGCTTATTAGTAGAAAACTTCTGTTTTAATTGCAGGTATATGAAATGGTTCTTTCAGATAACAGATATGAATTGGTATCCATGTATGATAGGGCGTATATTCAATTGCAATACAGTTTAGCAAAACTGCCCTACTTGAAATGAATGGTTTATGAAATAAACCTGTATTGTTGAGGCTCATGAAAGAAAGCATAGATTCCTCCGTGGAGTGGGATCACAACCTGCACAATTCCAGTGCATTGGCTGCCAAACATTCAAAACTGGTCTCCGAAATGTAAATGCAACATGTCCTGGGTCACCTTTTCAAAAGTAATCTTCCTGGAAGGAGTTGAGACATGTCTCCCTGGCAGTGTACTGCTGGTGTGGTGCCTGGAAACAGTTGAGTAAATCTCAGTCAAGAAAGAGTCTTAATGTCTTGAAGAAGCGGGACTTTATTTTTATGCCTTTTTTTTTTTTTTTTTTAGTTCTGGGTAACTTCGAAACTATATTACTCAGCCTTTCATTAACCCTTTACCTCTTAGGGGAGAAATGCGTACCAGGCTCCTCCTTTTGAGGCAGTTTCGGCCAGTTAGCTATTTTTATGGTATCCTCGTAAAAAGCTCTGCACAGCAAAAACTAAGCTAAACAACATTATGTTACGAAGAAAAGTCGTAGAACTCTGATTTGACTTTGTTCATCACCCCAACTGTTTTCATGTTTAGACTCACTTTCATTTGAAGTCAGATAAACCATCTGTTTTAACGGAGGAAACACTAATGTCGCTTTCGGAGTCTTCTCTTATTCTCTGGCAAGAACCCTCAAAGTCCAATGTGTCTGAATCACTGTCCAGTATATTTTCTACCATTTTGATTGCTAAAAATTGAGGGCTAAAATCTTGAAATTTTTGAGTATAGCTATGCCATTTGATTATGCAAATGTGAGGTGTAAGGCTTGTTCTGATTAGTTAAAACAGAACAGCACCCTACTGAGACATGAAACAAATGTTTTAATGGGTTGGTCTAAACATGGCAACTTTGAGAGTGCCATATGGCACTCTAAGAATACAAAGGCATTATGGGAGGGTGCCGTATGGCAGTCTTAGGAGGTAAAGGGTTAACTTCATCAGGTGGAGCGTCTGGGTTGCGGTCAGTTCCATTTTGATTTGGACCGTGGAGGAAGTTCACTGAAACTCCACATTTTGTGGAAAAATGGGCTCAGTCCGAAAAGATGGCATGACGTCACACCTCAGCTTGACCCTGAGAGGTCAAGGGTGCATTAAATATTGAAAAAGGTGGACCGAGGTGGTTTATATGCAGTGTCATATCTTGCATTGAGCTAAAGTGATGTTATTTATGAAGACGTCATCACCATTTTTTCTGATTGGGCCTACTGGGCGTGTTGCTCTGCTGGTATTCTTTAATTAATTAATTGAATTTCAGTTAATGGATTGAAATGAACCATCCACATTAATTCTCAATCCACTCTGAAATGAAGTGACAATTTACCCCAGTGAAAATCAGAGGAATGACTGTTTTAGTAACTGCAAGAGAGAATTACTCTAAATTATGAACAATTATCTGTTGAGATACTGTTACTGCAAAATTTCTGACACTATGCAAGAGGTTATGGAGCAAAGTCTGGATGACGCTGCCCGAGGAGTAGGCTTCAAGTGAGAGATATTAGAACGACAGGGCATACTTGAATTGGAGTATCAAAGACAGCCTTTTTATAGGATACTCAGCTGAAATTAATTCTTTCCTGATTATTAATATGTAAGGCTCAGATTCAATCTTTGAACTAGGGATCTGAAAATCTTGGGAATTTGCCCCACATTTTGGCTAATGTATAAGTGTTACATTTTTGTTCTTATTCTGTTCTGCCATTTGATTGAAAACAAGTTGTGTTGCGTAATTGATTTCATGTTCACGGAATGCTGGAATTGCTCAGATTTTTTGCGCAAAATTCAGGACAGCATGCCATATTGGCAGGTTCGGTCTGACCCTAGATCTTATTAGTTACTTCTCTACACATCACCCTTGCCCTCCGCACTTTTCAGGGCCTCTGATACACAGGTCAGACAGTCTGTAATGTGAATCAAGATAAACATACAATTTTTTTTCTTCCATTGAGAATGTTAAGTTCTAAACCTTTAGCTTTTTGCATTTTGTACCAGCCACTCCAAGCATCTTGCACATGTAATGATTTTACTCCTTTATATTTGTAAAATTGTGTGTTCATTTTCCACAAACATCTTGTGCTCTTTTAAGAGGTTGAGTATTTTTCTCTTTATGGCAGTAGAAGTGTAATCTGATCAACAGCTTTATCTGATGCAGAAGATGGTGAATATTTGAAACATTTCTGAGGGACCAAGTATGTGTTGGAGGGAGGATGCCAATGAGTATGCGCTTTTTCTCTCTTCTGTAAAACTATGTTGTGAGCCCCAAAGCTATTTGCTAATTTACTGTCTCCATTTGACATTATATTTCCCAGTCCACATAATTAGCCAGTTAGCTGCAGTGTTCAGTGGTTTTGAATGGATGTACATTAAAAATTTAAAATGGCATATATAGAAAGGGGTGATTGTGGGTGGCTGAGATTTTTCTGTGGAAAAATGGGCATGGTTGTTGGTGGTTATTCATTGGGCCAGTGGTTGAACACATTCCATTTTATAAAACAAGATGGGAAATCTTCAGTACGCATAGTTAAAATCTCTTCCCAATGATGTTTACATATGCTGTAAAATTGCATGAACTGAGATTTTTTTTTTTTTTTCAAAAATGAATAAATATCTGCTTTATTTACAATTTGACATTTTTCCCCTCCTTTTTTTCCATGGTTTCAAACTTTTTCCTGTTTTTGTTTTTATTTTATTTATTTATTTATTTATTTATTTTTGCTTTTTTATGCTCTAGGACCATCGTGGCTGAAAAATGTGAATTGCTTTGGTCCTCTCATGATTCAGGGATTGATTAAAAGCCTTCAGGCCACACCAGCCTCCTGGGAGCCTCTTCTCTCTCACTGATGGGAGCTGGTGGCTGGAGCTCCATCCACATGTTCATCACTACCGATGACGTCTGAAGTTCAAATCTGGCCACTCAACAATTTTTACATTTTTACATCCCTCCCTCTTTCTCACTCCCTGTTTCTCCTGCTTCTATGTTGACCCTGGTCAATAGAGACTTGGGCAAACTACAAATCTGTTGTTGGATGAGGCTGGGCAATTTAAATATACTTGGCGCCATTAAAAACACACTGGTGAAGTATGTACCGGATTTTCTTGCAAATTGAAGAATCAATCTGTTTTTATTGCTTTTTCCAGTGAGATACGATTGGAAATAAAGAAAAGCGCGTGGTATTGTAATCCCAATGCGCACCACTTGGATGCGCCAAGCACTTCAGTAATGACAAACATTGAGTTGTGTGTGATGTGTACAGTGATGCTTGACTCATTCTTTTAGGTGTAGTCAATAGCCTACCAAAAAAAAAAGAAAAATGCTACGGCATCAAGAAACTGGAACGGCTTGCGATACAGGAGAGAGAAAAAGAACCATTGGCGTGTCACGGGCAGGTCTTAGCCGCGGAGAGGAGCCCCATCATCTGCACTGTCGCCAGTCAACAATCAGTTGCCTGTCTGTCCGAGAATGGGAAACGGGCACTGCTGCTGACCGACCCCGCGAAGGGCAGTCTCGAGTGACTACGGTAGCTCACGAGCGCCACATCCGGTTACAGCCTGTATGTGACAGATTCCAGACAGCAACCCAAACAGGTCCGGTTTATGTTTTCCTTGATTTGTTCGCATTGAGGGATATGTACAAAATGTGTTTTAAAAAAAAGAAAATGGGGAGAAAAATTAATGCACAAAATGGGTTGATGACAATGTTCACTAAAAACTAGATCTGTGCACTGTCCCTTTAAGGCAATTGCAACATTGCAATGCGTGTTTTTCAATTACTGGTGCATGCAGGCGACGGCACTGTAGTTTTTATTCGTGTGATCTGTATTAGAGCTTAACTGTTGTTTAATGTCTGTGCAAGTTTCCAAGTGATGCACTTTTCTACAAAAGCCCTCAAACCCTTTAACTGCTTTTTAACCACCATATACGACTGCAGAACACTAACCAGTTTATGGGGTGAAAACTAGTTCAAGACTTCTTGGTGGAGACGAGTAGGAATGCAGATACAATTCCACTCCAAAGGAGGAAACCTCGGGAAGAATTTGCTTCCAGAGTAAGGGCAGATGGAGTCAAAAGCAGGGGGTTAGCACTGTTAAAACCTGCTGTGAAAAACTCTAATTACACACAAGTTGCAAGGATTAGGAAAACATTTGGAGCGTTCTGATATTAATCCTTACAAAATGGAAGCAAACTGGTGCTTTCAGCGGCCATTTACTAACCATCTCTCCCAAAGACCACTGCCACTGTTGTCTTAAAGGGAAGAAATCCTTAAACGACAGTAATACAAGCACTGATATTTTGGGTTCTTTTCAGCACTTTCCAAACTTGATGTTATGTTAGATTTAAAATAAATGGTCATTGTCTTTATTGGGTGTTCTGGAGTTGAAGACAAAGTAATATTTTATTTGTTGATAAGAAGATTGATTTATTCAGTAATTGAATTTAAAGGGGAATTTTGCCAATGATACAGTTTTATAGTGTTGGCTTTGTATAAATAACTCAAACAAACCATAAGAATTTTACCACGGCATCTTGAGATATTTGTGTATTTATCAACCCTTGGCTTCCCTATAGAGTCCGAAAGTGGCGAAGTCACTTTACCATGACGCTGAAATTTTCAGTTCCAAACAAACCCGCATTCCTTTCAAAATGGCAATGGTATCTATCACTTTGCTGCTTTTTATCCCACCGGTATGAATACCGTGGGATATAGTCATCACCCGGTCCGTCTGTCCGTCCGTCCGTAATCATTTTCGTTTCCGGAGCAGAACTCAAAAACTATACCACTTACAAACTTCATATTTGGTATGCAACTTCCCCTTAGGGTGCCATTGTGCCTTTTGCGGGTTTAAATTCCATTGGGCCCAAAATTTTTGAAATTTTCACCAAAAATGGCCCAAGTTTCTAACTTTGTTTCGTTTCCGGAGCAGAACTCAAAAAGTATACCACTTACAAACTTCATATGTGGTATGCAATTTCCCCTTAGGGAGCCATTGTGCCTTTTGCAGGTTTCAATTCCATTGGGCCCAAAATTTTCGAAATTTTCACCAAAAACGGCCCAAATTTCCTTTTTTGTTTTGTTTCCGGAGCAGAACTTACATACCACACCACTTACAAACTTCAAATTTGGTATGCAACTTCCCCTTAGGGTGCCATTGTGCCTTTTCGGGGTTTCAATTCCATTGGGCCCAAAATTTTTCTAATTTTCACCAAAAACGGCCCAAATTTCCTTTTTTGTTTTGTTTCCGGAGCAGAACTTACATACTATACCACTTACAAACTCCATATTTGGTAAGCATCTTACCATTGCAGGGTTGCATTGTTCATTCTCTGAGACTATAAATTCCATAATTTGCATTTTTCTTTCAAATGTTTTAACAACAATACAACAGCGGCACTCCAGGTAGTCTACTTCCTCGCAGTGAGTGCTGGTAACATGAACAGCAAGATGCTAAAGGTGATTATACTTCTGATTGATGTTGTCATCTTCCCTGCACTTGGTGTTCGGTGTGCTTTCATCAAATATCATCATTGCTCAAATCCCCTTTCCTTTGCCTATTCTACTACAAAATATATATAAGTATTAAATTACTAAAGGGATGAGAAAGTATACAACTCTCCTGCAATCAGTAACTCACGAATTATGTGGGGACCGGTGGGATATGTCATCTTCTGATGACTCTTGTTTTTCCTTCTCCAAAGCAAAGAAATCAATCAAAATGGGAGAAAACCACTTAATGTCCGATCACAGAGGCATTTATTCATCAGCTGGGCGTTTTACGTGGAGAAGTACACGCAAGCATTAAGATCAAGGTTTATAAAGTCACAGGGAGTTCAGTGAAATGTTTGCTATGAGACTCCAGTCAACTAAGATCACTTACAAAATCTTAAAGTATAGACTCAATTTCATGCTTTTATACGATCTTTATGCAGAGAACACATCCAAGCTGAAATTCGGACTCCGTTTTCTGCAGTAGCGCTCAAGAAAAAACACAGTAAGCTTGGTTCATAGCGCTGTTCGATTGTTGATATCATAACTCGTTCAGATACAATTTTCGCGCTACAGTCTAACTGAAAATTTTTTTTGCCAATGCTCACCTCTGCGAGAACAAGTGTTGCCTCCCGACATATGGCTACAGGTCGGGGAAAAACAAAGAACCATTTCTGCCCGTTTCAAGCTCCCCCTTTACAATTCTTAAACACTAGAAGATCCTTTGATGCTCTTTCAACCTTTTTTTGTCCTTTTAGCTGTCTTATACAAAGGATAATCGGAGGTTTTGACCTTTTGAACATGGACTACAAGATCCACAACCAAGTAATGTTGGCTTTTGTTTGGAACAGAGTTTTTTAGCACCATGGCAATGAGACGTCACACTTAAGGACTCCATGCATTTGCTGTGAAGACAGCTACCACAATGCATTGCGCTAGCTCAGCACTCCAAAAAAGCCCTCAGCCTTGTACAAATATGTGAACTACAGCTGTCACAGATCACCATTCATTTTCTACGAAGAGGACTGACCATGATAATAATGCCAACAGTTTGTTCTGTACACAGGCCACAAAAAGGCCAAAGCTAGAGGCGTAATGTTTCACTCTTTACCTGCAAATATACTATGGGTGATGGAATAATGGGCCATGTGAATACAAGACATAGCAGACGTGCTCACAAATACAGAGGGGAAAATGAGTATTGAACGGGTCAACATTTTTCTCAGTAAGTATATTTCTAATGGGGCTATTGACATGAAATTTTCACCAGATGTCAGTAACAACCCAAGTAATCCACAGGTACAAAGGAATAAAAACAAATAAGTCAATGAATTAAGTTATGTGCAATAAAGTGGAATGACACAGGGAATAAGTATTGAACACATGAAGAAAAGGAGGTGCAAAAAGGCATGGAAAGCCAAGAAATCAGCTGAAATCTGTCAGTATTTAGAAAGCAATCCTGTCCCCCATCAGTGCTAATTAATATCAGCTGGTTTAGTCCCAACTGATGGCCTATGAAAAGGTTTCTCATTACCAAGGTGTCACACAAGAAGCATCTCATGATGGGTAAAACCAAAGAGCTCTCTCAAGACCTTTGCAACCTAATTGTTGCAAAAAATACAGATGGTATTGGTTACAGACGTATTTCTAAACTTCTGATGTTCCAGTGAGTACCATTGGGGCCATAATCCGCAAGTCAGAAGAGCATCATTTCACCATAAACCAGCCGGGACCAGGTGCTCCTTGCAAGATTTCTGACAGAGTCAAAGAATAATCAGAGGAGTTGTCCAAGAGTGGAGTACTCGCAGAGAGCTTCAGAAAGACCTGGAATTAGCAGGTACAGTTGTTTCAAAGAAAACAATTAAGTAATGCACTCAACCGCCATGGAGTCTATGCACGCTCACCCCACAAGACTCCATTGCTGAAGAAAAAGCATTTTGAAGCTTGTTTAAAGTTTGCTGCACAACATTTGGACAAGCCTATGAAATACTGAGAGAATGTAGTCTGGTCAGATGACACCAAAATTGAACTCTTTGGATGTCATAGCACACACAACATGTTTGGAGGACAAACGGCACTGCACTTCACCCTGAAACACCATACCAAAAGTGAAGTTTGGAGGTTGGAACATCTTGATGTGGAGCGATTCCATGCCTTTTGTACGGGACATTCAGACAGTATTTTACTTCCAGAAAATAAAAGGATGACTGGCTTTAAAGTAGGGTGTGACCTTAAAATTGTGTTGCCACACTTCCACATTCTTCAATGATCTAACTGGTTCATTTCCATTTTTGGGGGGTGAAATAAGCTAAAATGTGATCGGATGTATGGGACGCAGAGAAATCACTATTTTTTTTCCAATAGAATTTTTTCAAGAACCTAGTGAATTGGCAATTGAAAACTTTTGAAAAATAGTCAAGAAATATTGAATAGAGTCTGTTGTATTGTGTTAAAACAGTTTTATTAAAAAAAAATCAGCAAGACATTCAAGTGGGTTTAAAAATTCTCGGGGGTACCTGTCGTAAGTGGCGCTTTGAATAGAGCTCAGGTTTTTACTGAAGCACTGCCCCCACCTGTTATTGCACTTGAAACTTTAACTTATCTAAATAAGTGCTATCAATGCATGTCTATGTTTCACCTTGGACCCATTGTACAAGGAAAAAGTGGCCAGATTTGACAGGACGTACAAGGATTTGAACATTTCAGTTACCAGCAAGGTCCACATCATGATTTGCTATGTTCCAGAGTTCATTGAGCACCACAACAGGCCTTTGGGTCGATTCTCTGAGTAGGTGGTTGAAACTCGTCACTCCAAAGGCGGCGTCCTATTATCAGGAAAAAATTCTCAAGAATTTTTTTATTAAATTTCAATCAAACCATGGCTTGGAATCTATTATTTCGGTGTTAATCTGTCTAGAAATGACAAAATTTTCATTTTTGTGTAATCTATTTGATGCTTTCTACACATTCAAAGTTAGGCATACCAGCAATTTTCTCCGATTTTTAGTGGATTTTCCGGCATTTAAGGCCAGAAAAACAACAGCACACAATAAGGCCATTTTTTAAATTTGCTTATTTGAATATACACATAGTTAGCTTCGTTTTAGAGAAATAAAATTTTTGGCCCGATGTTGTGCTCTATGTTAAAAAAAGACTGTAATGAAAAATGGCAATGGCAGACCTGAAATGTTTCAGAAAACAATTTTGGCCAGAAAGAAAATAAGAACCCCACTCATTCATAAAATACATTGATGTGATCAGGCATAACAATCATATGGGCAATATATTACTGATTTTGAGCCGAGAATGTGAAATTATAGGTCATTATTTCAAAATTTTTGTTGCATCTTTGAATACATATACTTGTCATTGGCGGAGAATGTCAGTTTTATGGACTCCTATATATTACTATTGCAGAGGAATCTCTTGATATGTGATTATCTTTTACCATGGCCATTATTATGTGAAAATTATCAAGAAACTCATGCATGACAGCTGTGTATGAGTCCTATATTCCAGAAGCAACTTGTAACATTTTGCTTTCTTAATCCTCTGAGTTGTTTATTCATGAGATGAGAGTTTCTCTCATTCTTGACATGAGCAATAAATGTCTTGAAAATATATCCAATAAGAATTGACATGATCATTATCAGACCAATCACATTGTGGGACATATTCCACCAATATTAAAAAGATTAACTAACATATCCCAAACCAATCAGATTCAAGTTTCAGAATTCTTAAACCAATCATCTCTGGAATATTTTTGACCAATGAACACACTAGATGTGGTATTTATAGCTGAGATTTGGAATGGGCTTTGTCAGTACAATGTTCCAACATGGTGAAGTACCACTGCTGTATTTTATGCAAGAAGAGGACCACCGCTGCAGAACAAAACAACCTATAATATGCTTAGATATCAAGTACAAACTGTTACAGTGTCCAGTTCGCTGCGTAGATACCCCAAACTTTAGTATTCCTGTGTAATGGATAGAGTCGCCATTCTGGTAGGGCCAATTTTAAATGTCAAAATTTCTAAGAAATCTGCTTGCTAACGCTTATCAAATACACTAAAGGACTTTAAAAACTTATAACCAGAATTGTGGCCATACTCGGATTCAAATTTGTAACCATTTATTGACTTTACCCATAACAACAACTTCAACAAAATGTCAGATAACATCAACAAAAAAAGAACGACAAAAGAATCAACAATGACAAGTTTAACAACAAAATCAACAACAAAGATCTCCAATCTCAGTACGGAGTGTGACCGCCACGTGCCTGCAACAAAGCCATCACTTGTCTTGGCATGGGCAGCACCATTCTGTTGAGCTGTTGCTGGGGAATGGCCTGCCACTCCTGGAGAAGGGCTTCTTGGAGCTCCGCCCTCGTCCTGGGCGCTGGAGTGCGTTGCCGAACCCGCCGATCCAACAGGTCCCACACATGCTCGATGCACTTCATGTCAGGGCTGAAAGGTGGCCATTCCATGACTCGCACGCCATTCTGGGCCAGGAGCTGCTGGGTCACAGGTGCTGAGTGAGGTTGTGCGTTGTCTTGCATGAACGTGACCTCAGGTTGGTCTGTGATGTAAGGCACGATGTGCGCTCTGGTGATGAGGTCACAGTAGCGGGCTGCATTAAGATTTCCATTGATTATGACCAGGTCGGACCTCCAGCTGCACCAAATGGCACCCCAGACCATCACCGAGCCTCCTCCAAAGTCATCTGTCTCAGCAATGCAAGGGGCTGCCTATCTCTCACCACGTCGTCTGTAGACCCTTTGTCTTCCATCATGTCGGTACAGACAAAATCTGGACTCATCACAGAAGACAACATTCCTCCAGAATCGGTTGGGGACTCACCTCTAACCATATTCTTCAGCCCGGCCTGGTAGCCCTGCTCCGTGCATCAAGCTGCATTCCAACACATGCCCTGTGGGCTCTGATCCCTCGATCTGCAGGTCGGCGACTAACTGTTCTTCTGCTGATCCTTGGCCTGTGGATTCCTGGGGTCTCCTGAGCCGTCCTGGTGCAGGTTCGAAACCAATCTCTCAGGTGGACAAGGCGGATCTGATTGTCCTGGGCTGGGGTCGTGACCCTAGGCTGACCAGGTCAGGATCGATCATTAGTGCTTCCAGTCTCCTGATAACGAGCCACAAGGTCAGAGATTGTGGGTTGGCTTACCCCAAAACGCTAGGCGATGCGATTTTGGGATGTTCCAGCCATCCACAGCCCAATGGCTTGATCACGTTGGGGTCTGGAAAGGCGAGGCATGGCGCACGTAGTTTCTTTGAACAAATGCTCTCTGGTTCTGGCCTTAATGACCTCAAGGATTGTTTTAAGGCATTTAACAGCATTGCAATTGTGATCAGTGAAGCCGGACAAGGTTACATCACTAATTACTCTAATCCTGCTCCGCAGACACAAACAAGGTCATGACCTCACGCGCTGTTGTGTCTCCCTACTCAAAGACAACTTCATATCAATTATGTCATCATCTAATTAAAGTTCCCCTAACCCAACTATTCTATTTCTGTCTAGTCTGACTTATAAGTTTTTAAAGTCCATCAGTATAGTTTCTGATATATTAGAAGTTATATACTAGTATCCTAAAAAGAAATAATTTGGAAAATCAGGAGGGCTGATTTTGATGCTTAATGGGACGCCTCCTTTGACAAGTTATTCAGTAGCTACCAGATCAAAGACATATCCCACGCAAGTTATTTAGATAAATTTTACGGCACTTGGATGTAGGGCAATATACTATATGTAGTGTAGACATGGTTTTTCCTGGCTCAGAAAGAGCTGGTGGTGGTACTCGGTCATAGGCTCCTGCACACACTGAAAATATTGTTGAGCGGGGAGGGTTTTTGATGCTTTTTTTTTTTTTTTTTTTGGTAAGCGGGGGGAGATTACATACTTCTTATTTTGTTTAGCGGGAGGGACAGCTGCACATGCTTTTTTTACATTTATTTGTTTTATTTTTTAAACAGCGGGAGCATGGCACTAATATTGCGCAAATTCCGCGTTTTTTTTTTTCTTTCACGCACGCAAATGAGAATGCGATACGGAACATCGCGTTGGGAGCTGTGGCGATAAGAAATTCAGTGGTGGCGGCCGCCACCAAATTCTCTATACGAGAAAAACCCTGGTAGATTTACGGAATATGCACTTGAGGTCTGTAATGATTTTGTAAAGAGATGAAAACTATTATTAATAACTACATTATTTTGTTTGTCTTGATAATCTATTCCCAAGACTACATTTTAAAGGATATCCATGAGACTATCCATTTTTCACACGAGATAAAAACATGTATGCAGAAGCCTCTCTGATAACAAAAAACTGTACGTAACACAATATTTTCCCAGCAGAATATTTTAATTTTCTGCGTATTATGATGGTGAAGGCCTTCGCAAAATTTGGTACCAAGGAAATGTCTGCTCAATTTTTTTTAACCGGGCATTTTGTTAAAGCACACTGTGGCAAGCCTTCATGGCCTGCCGCCTTATTTGCAGTGGCGGGCGGTGGACAGAGAACAAGGAGGGCGATAAACATGTCTTTAAACTGCTTATTAGTCTTGATCTGTTTTCAGTCAATTTCCCTGGTAAAAGACACTTGAACTCTCCCCTCTCAGGTGTAGCTAATTGTCTTCGTTAAGATGAGAAATCAAACGCACCAGTTGAACGCAAAAAAAGAGCGCATTTCAATCTTTTTCAATTAAACAATCATTACACACAGGTATTGACGACTTGCTTAGTATATGACAAAATTTAACGCGGAAAATCCGCAGTGGTTTTTTTCATGAAGAGTTGCCTATTAAGGCATGTGAATTAAAAATTTTATAGAATTTATTATTCACTCGCCTAAACATTTCATTGTAAGGGAAACTAACATTTTGACTAAGAACAATGATTGAAATTGGGTCACTAATCTCATCCGTTTCGAGGGATATTTTTTCTGCCCCCCCAATTTTCTGTCCACCGCCTGTCGCTGCTTATTTGTCTTTAGTTTATGCAATTATGCTAATACTTCATTATCCTCAATCTCAATTTCCTCTAAATAGTTTCTGCATTGGAAATGCCCTCAGGCCTAGTGAAAGCCTGCTCATGGTAAAATTCTCAACAAGGTAACTATGTAAGGCATCACTAATATTCTTATTCTCATACAGCAATGATCCATCTTTATTCTTAATAAGCCTACCCTCCTCCTTGACTTTCCTTTTCTACTACAGTACTGAAAAAAATGCCTATGATTAGTTTTTGCCCCTTCTGCACTTTGCCTTTCATGCAGTTTTCTTGCATTCCTCAGTACTTTCTTGACCTTAGCCCGCATTTTACAATATTCAGCCTGAGTGTTCTCATTACTGTCCTTTATGTATGTCTTATAAAGACTCATTTCCCTCAAACTTTTCCAAATAGCTGTAGTCATCCACTGAGAACTCTGCTTTTTAGACTTGCTTTTGCACACCTTTCGAATGAATTTGCATTGTGCATCAAGTAGAACTCCTTTAAATCCACCCCCATTTCATTTACAGACTTAGAATCATGGAGTGTCTTCCAATTTATTTCACTTTGATATGAGCGCATCCTGTGGAAGTTTGCTCGCCTAAAATGGAAATTTTTTTTTCGAAAATAACTTTATAACTTGCCATGAAACATCAAAACTAACAGTGGAATGATCGCCAGTCCCCAGTGGTTCCATTATCTCTACATTTCAAATTCTATTAATGGTTGTTACAAAGTGCTAAATCTAAAATTGAAGAGTAGTACCAAAATCCCTCCGATGGCAAGACCCGAGCGGAAGAGGTTAAAGAGCATTGCATTTACAATTCCGTCTGAAGCTGGCGGTAGATAGCACACTCCTTTGCTTAGACCGGTCTCATGTTTGCCTATGAGCCTGACCCAAATATCTTCACATGGCAAGAGATGTTCGATTTCAGGAATTTCCTGCACAATTAGGTTTTCATTTACGTCGAGTGTTACACCGCCTCCCCTCCTATAGGACCTATCCTTCCTTAAGAGCTTATAACCTTCCATTTTATATTCATCTCCATCTTCTTCACCAAGCCACATCTCCAACTGTCATAACCTCCGCTAATCATAACAGCCTCAAGTTCTGAGAATAAATTTTTTATGTTTCTAGCATTTAAATAAAAAACATTTCAGACCATTACTTTTGCATGTTCCCCCCTGTTCCCCAGCTGCCCGCTTCTCCAAGCCCCTCGCTATGCTTTTTTGCTTTAAAAAAATATCATCACTAGTGCATATAGTGGATTGATGGTTTAAAATTGAGGAATGTTTGGTGCCCACATTGGACCCAAATTGTACAAAGATACATTCATGATTTGGTTGATTTACTTGATTATTACTTTCATCACTCTAGCCTTAATTTTTAAAAATATGGCTAGTAGTTATTAAATTCGCTCTAAAGGTATCATAAGTCAGCGGCGCCCCAGTGTTACATCGGTCTAAGCGCGCACACTATAAAAAAGGCTGTGGCCTTCCCGCGGTGACCCTGTTCGATTCCGGCTCGGGTCATATGCGGCATGTCTTCCCCCATTCTTCTCCCCAGCTTTGCTGTCTCTCTCTACTGTGTGACTGTCAAATAAAGGAGAAAATCCAAAAAAAAAATCTTTAAAAAAAAAAAAGGTATCATAAGTCAGGTATAGCAGTGTTATCTCTTTACCTGAGAGCTTGGAGTAAATAATGTCACCTGTCTAACACTTTCAAACAGAGAGGAAAATTAGGCTGCAAGGTGAAGTAAGAGTCAGAATGTGGCCTGTGAGCAATCTGAGTAAATATGTGGGTGAGATTATGGGATTACATCTTTTTTTCTGGAGCTACCCTTAAAGAGACTGCTCTAGGGCCTACATTATTTTAAAATATGTGGCAACACTGAGGTTCTTATTCGAGCAGAATGTTAGTTCTGTATTTGTAAACCAAGGGGAAACGATATACTCTACTGTCTTATACTGCAAAATCCATTTTTTTCAGTTAGATGAAGCCATTCAAGAGCAAAGTAGTGCATTTTACACTGGTTTATTTCTGCAAAAGCTGGAAAGCAAATATGACTATGGTAAACCAAGAGTATTCACAGCTGTTCAGTGAAGTGCCCTGTAAACCTGTCACGGGCAGTGTGGTTTTGACGTGTCCTGCTTTGGGGCTTGCCCTCCAAAGTGAGACCAAACAAAAGGATGTTGGTATTTTTAGTCTGAGTAGCTTATTATTAGAATCCACAGGAGTGATCCATTCTACATGCTCTGGCTTCTACTAGGTTAACAGCAAATCAAACTGACAAGCAAAATTCAATTGGGACTTAGCTGGGGTTTAAAGTGGACTGACAAAGCAGCAAAAGCCTTCATTGCTTTCAATTCCCATTTCATAATGGTAGAGCCTGGACTGAGTAACGAATGCTGCACATTTTCTCAAGGGAACATGGATAATGTGATCTGTACTATTCAATAATTAATGTATAGATCATTTTATTAGGATAACATCGACCAAACTGCATTTCCATACAAAATAGAAGAAAAATAAGCACTAACTGGACACACTTTGCCCCTATTAACATTTTCTTTGAATGTATGATTGGACTATTCTGTGCACAGCATGATTGTTGGGCTGAACATTTTTTGTAGTTCTCTTCTTTATAGCTGTGTTGTCAGAAGCCATGCTGAAACATATCTGCTTTATTAACAGCTTCCTGCCATTTTCCTTTGATTCTCTTGAGGGGCCAGAATTTTATTCCATATCAAAGTGTGCTGAATTTATTTTAAGTATGAGTTCTCAATGAGAGCATGTTACTTGACAGATACTGATAACATCTGCATAGGGAAAATTTTGCCCTCTTAGTTGAGTATAGAAAATCTGGGGAGTTTTAAGCAATAAAATTCAAATTACTTGATTAATTTGAACGTTAGCCTCATAAAGATAACCTTGATGGACCTTAGCTGAAACGCATGAACTATGGCATTCCTTATACAGTGCCTGACAAAAGTCTTGTCACTTATCCAAGTTGTAGGAACAACAAATAATAACCTGACTTGTAGTTGATCAATTGGAATCAAAAATGGCTTATATGAAAGGCAAAGCCCTCTAGATTATGCGAAATATACCAAAATAGAGTTTTGTGTCATTGATTGAGTTTTATAATTTAATTTGTACAGAAAGGTCAGATTTTGCTTGGACAAAAGTCTTGTCGCATTGAAAAAAAATGTGGAAATTATACATACTATTTATTTTGAATACACAAATATGCCACTATAATATCAGAACATAAAGCCATGGTGCCTTGGAAAAAAGAATTAATATTGCGTATGACTCCCATGAGCTTGGAGGACTGCATCCATACGTCTTGGCAATGACTGAGATAACTTGATGAAATCATCTGGAATGGCAAAGAAAGCAGTCTTGCAGGACTCCTAGAGTTCATCAAGATTCTACGGTTTCATATTCCAAGACTCCTCCTTCATCTTACCCCTGAAATGCTCAATAATGTTCATGTCAGGTGACTGGGTTGGCCAATCCTGGAGTACCTTCACCTTCTTCGCTTTCAGGAACTGTGACATGGAAGCAGAAGAATGAGAAGGAGCAGCAGTATAAGTAGGGCAGCAAGAACTTCTTGATATTTCAGGCTGTTGATGTTGCCATCCACTCTGCAGATCTTTCTCACACCCCCATGCTGGATGTGACAACAAACCATGATTTTTCCTCCACCAAACATAATTGTTTTCTGGGAGAATCTTGGGTCCATGAGGGTTCCAACAGGTCTTGTACGGCGACTGGCATGCAGTTCAATGGATGATTCACCAGAAAAATAAACTTTCAGCCACTTTTCCAGTATCAACCCTTTCTGCGAGCTGTGGGCCTTGGCAAATGCAATGCAGGTTTTTTGTTTTCTGTTTAATGCAGACTTCTGTGTACTAATTTGGCTATGAAAACCACTTTGAGAGAGAATTTGACAAACTCTTCTTGTAGATACCGGGATTTTTGGTGACATTTCCTCATGTAGCTTCGCTGTAGTTGAAGAAGGGCTAGCCTTGTACAGTTGAAGCAACAAACGGTCCTTTCAAACAGTTGTCATACCGGGATCTGTCTGACCTGCGCTTGCCATGAATGTCACCAGTTTCTTCAAATCTTTTTCTCATCCCCTCCACTTGACATTTGGATACATTAAAGATGTCTGCCACCTCAGCAGCAGACTCAGTCTTCAGGCTCTTGATGATCAGCACTTTGGTCTGTGGTTGAATCTTTGGTATGTTGTCAGAGGTCTAGTCGCACCTCATATGAAAGTCTGGTGTGCTGGGGTTATTTCTATACACATCTGGGAATGTGTTAATTACAGTATTTGTCATAGGTTAAACTCTAATCTGCGATTTGTTGCATCATCTGAAGAGACGACAAGACTTTTGTCCTAGCAAAAACAGATGTTATGGGCTTAGCCAAGCTGTGAACATCAGAACACTTTTTGACGGTTTCATTTTGCACCAAATTATTAATGTGAAAGCCCTTGACATTAAAATGGACCATTTATTGTAACAACTGATTGGTTAGAAATAAAGTTATATGCTATTTTTAGTTACTGTGTCCTTATGCGATAAGACTTTTGTCAGGCACTGTATGTCTGAAGTCTAAAGAGGCATTATTCTCTGCTCTGAATCACATAGATTTTTTTTATTGGAGTTAGGTGTACGTATATCAACACCTTGCCCTCAAACTAAGAGTTTCTGTTTCATTGAAAAGTAGATGGAGGAGAAATGGAGAAGTGATTGGGGTGGACGTCCAGTATGATGACAGGCGTTTTTTGAGATATTTCTGTGATGGAGTATTGACAGCAAGTGACATGTCCCTCAAGAACCGATAGACAAATAAATAATGTACACTGACAATATGTGACATAATGGAAGATCCTGCTGAGAGGAAAATGCTTAATCCTCTCAACATCATGCCTAAGGGGCTGGGATTGGAGAGTAATTAATGCAGTTATTCCTTCTGATTAAATTCTTGGTATTGACTGTAATTGTATGGCTACAGAAACTTGCCAATACGCATATGCATAAGTGTAAGTTGTCTGAGAGAATAAAGGCTAAGAACTTATGCATGTAAAACATAAATGTAATGAGTCACATTGATCCAACTGCAGGGATGTTTTATGGAAATTGCTGTTCCTGTCATTGGATTTCCCTGGGAAATCAAACAATAAGAAGAATGGCACCCTATATTGAGTAATGAGCGCTAAAACAAGCCAGAACTGACTGACTCAGAGAGCCTTATTCCCTTTCTTAGATATGACCATGTAGTTGTAGCATGGCCTTAAAAGGTGACAGCCTGAGGCTAACTAGAAGCTAGACCATTTCAGCCAGGCTCGAGGTTCTACATTACAGGATAGGCTGTGTGAGATTTTTTGCAAACTGGCATTGGCCATTCCTATCTGCCTTTACAGGCACAAGAAAATGTGCAGCCCCAATTTGGACAGTACTTAAACGGTTCGGAAAATGCGCAAAAAAAACCCAAAAAAAACAGAAAGCAGTGATTTCTTAATTTATTTTGACTTGCTTTTCAGTGCAGACCGTATGAAGACAACATATTTAATGGTTTTATTGGTCAATATACTTTTATTTGTATATTTACATACTTTCCTGCCATTCAAGCCACATTCCAAAAAAAGTTGGGACGGGGCAATTTAAGTTTACTAATCGAGCAAAAAAAAAAAAATTTTGAATCATGACGCGTTCTGAAAACGGCAGCTTTCAACAGATTGTTAATCATGATTTGGTACAAAAGCAGCATCCAGGGAAGACCTAGTCCTTTGTGAGCAAAGAAGGGCTGAAGATTACCAAATGCATGGGGAAATCATTTAAAGGTTTAAAAATGGGAAGGGATTTGAATATTTCACCCTCTCTGGTGCATCACTCAATTAAAAGATTTGAGGAATATGGACGAGTTTCTGTGCGTTAGGGGCAAAGGTGAAACCCTAACAATACCCATTATCTTTGATCTCTCATACAGCTCTGAATCAAGAGGCATCATTTATTGATAAGAGATAAAACCACATGGGTCCTGGGTTACTTTGGCAAAGCTTCGTCAAGCACCACATAATGTTGTTACATCCAAAAATGGCCGTTAAAATCTTTGAAATCCTATGTTAACCTTTTAAATACCTGCTCAATATTTTGGTAGTGCATGTTTTGAGTCACTATATCTAAATGGAAGATTTACTAGATGTTTTCAATTATTAGGGATTAGATTTCATTGTTCTGGATCCTAACAACTAAAGCTTGTGTGATATAAGAGAAAGAGAAACACATTTTGTTTAGTCTTTTTATAAGTGACCCAAATAGAGAAATCATTTGTTAAAACTCCGTCAGATGAAGACGTCTGCTTCTGTGGCACGTTTATTGGTATTGGCAAATTTATGCTAACTGTTCTGACGCATGAATTTGACCTTGTGTAAAGAGTGTAAAATGTTCTACTAAATTAAATGTTTTTGGTTTTACAGACAAATTCCATTAAACTACAATCTTAAAAAAAAAGAAAAATTAACAAAAAACATTTACCAATCTACATTTAGCAATGAAAGGAAGAGGTATGTTGAACATTTGTTTCTAAAATCAGTGTTGAAAAAAATGAAGAAAATGTATAAAAAATGTAGTAAATGTGGAAAAAACACAAAAGCAATCACACACCAAACCAACATGGAGCAAAAAAGTAATATTCGTAGAGTATTAGTATATCTTAATACAAATTTCATTATATCAAACAAGAAAAATAGGACAAAGGGTCCTGTAGCTTACCAGCAAGCCATCTTATAGCGATGGTACAACCTGTGAAAGTTTCATATGAAGTTTGACATTTGAATCATTGAAGGTCAATTTCAAGGTCGCTAAATAAAAGCTCATGTACATTTATAAGACCTCCTGTAAAACAATCCTAAGCTCTGAATCAATTTTGGTGATACAAGTAGTTGAAAATTCAATATGTCAATTGTTAACTTTAAAGGTCACAGAAGGTCAAGTTGAGGTGAGCAAATGGACTTCATATTTGACTTTCTAAATGTCTCTATGCAAACCTTGACTCAATCTGTGACCATTTTCATGATACAAGTGATCAAAGGTCACTGACAGTCAAGTTGAATGTCACCAAATGAAAGTTCATATGTGACTTCCTAGATGTCAGTAACACAAACCTAGACTCCATCTGTGACAATTTTAGTGACAGAAGTCATTGAATTTTCACTAGGTCACATTTGACCTTCAAAGGTCAATAAAAAGGTCACCAAATGAAAGTTCATATTTGACTTCCTATAGGTCTCTAATACAAGCCTAGGCTCCTTCTGTGACCGTTTTATCAATACAAGTCATTGTAATTGTGTTATGTCAAGTTTGACCTTCAACGGTCACCAACAGTCAAGTTGAATGTCACCAAATGAAAATTCATGTGTGACTTCCTTTAAATCTGTGATACAAACTTAGGCTCTATCTGTGACCTTTTTAGTGATAGAAGTCATTGAATTTTCACTAGGTCAAGTTTGACCTTTGAAGGTCAATATGTAGGTCACCAATTGAAAGTTCATATATGACTTCCCATACGTCTCCAATACAAACCTACGCTCTGTGACAAATTTGCTGATATAAGTAATTGAAATTCCACTGTAAAGTTTGGCCGTTGAAGTTCACTGAAGGTCAAGTTCAAAGTCACCAAATGAAACTTCCTACATGACTTCTTATATGCCCACAATACAAACCTAAGCTCTATCTATTATTGTTTTGGAGATAGAAGTAATTGAAATTTCACTATGTGAAGTTTGACCTGAGAAGGTCACCAAAGGTCAAGTTCAAGGCCATCAAATGAAATTTCATATATGACTTCCTATACGTGTTCAATACACATATGATCCCAATCTTCACCATTTTCAAGCAATACGTGGTAACAGCATGTAACGGCAGCAGCCATACTACTGATGACACATCAGGTTGCGAGGGCATGCGCAGCATATGCATTTGAGATATTAAATAGTAATATTAAATTCTTACCCCCCTCTCACCAATGAAACCCCCAAAATATATTAGTGCCCCCTTTTAAAATCTTTCTGGCAAATAGAAAGCAGAAAGAAGTGGAGGTTGGAGATGGAATTCTTTCCAATTTAGTAAAACCCATGGCTGTTACTGAAGGTAACAATCCAGGGATGAAGTCTGGGGACAAAAAGTTCATGGGGAGGAAAAGTCTGAGGATGAAAAGTCTACGGGGACGGAAAGTCCAAGGCCGAAAAATTTGGGGATGAAAAGTCCGGGGACGAAAAAATCTGGGGACAAGGAGTTTTAGAGCACAAACTGGTGAAGTATTGTGGCTTCATTAGCTAGCTGGTTACACAGATAACTTAGCCAATGTTCTGCTAACATTACCAAGAACAAGGAAAGTGACTTGATTTCCGAATCTACATAGTAGGTAGTGTAAAATTAACTGAAAAGTTATTTGGCTATAATGTGGACAAAATGCACCTGAAATACCTGACTCGTGGTATTGTTAATAAATCCATTAGACCGAAAAGTGTGTGCCTTGCAGATAGCTTTGTTGCAACTTTAAACAAAATGAGCTGTCAAAGAGTAACGTGAGTCAGAGTGATAAAGCTCTGAAGTGATTACTATACACTGGTGTCGTAAGTAAAAGTTCCCATTCATTTTACACGCAGACTTTTTAAAATATTCTCTTTGAAGCACTCCCTGCTGTTTTCAAGCCACCATCGATTTGGCTGTGATGATTTAGATGAATATTTTGATATTGTTACATCATATATTCATTTTGTTGAAAACACCTGCATCCCATCTTAAACTGTGACAGTTTACAGTTACAACAAACCATGGTTTAGTTGGGAAATTAAAGTGCTGTATTTAGAGAGAAAGAAAGCATTTCAGAGTGGAGATGCAGAGCAATATAAAATTGCAAAGTACAAATTTGAAAAGGCAGTTAAAAAAGCAAAAAACAACTACAGAGCCAAACTTGAAGCCAAATTTGGTGAACATAACGGCAAGGGAGTCTGGCATCGTTTAAAACAGATTACAAACTATAAAACTTATCATGTCATACTTGATGATGATCCCTCACTCCCTGATAGATTAATTGAATTTTACTGTAGATCTGACACCACACATATGATTGGCTCTTGTATCCCCAGTTCGGCCACGCCCCTGGATCCATCATTTTTGATAGTGGAGCAGGATGTTAGATATCTGCTTAAACAACAGAACTGCAGGAAAGCAGCAGGTCCTGACCTTGTTTCTGCAGCAACTATCAAATGGTGTGCTGATGAACTGTCTGGGGTGTTTACTGATATCTTTAATTGGTCTCTCAGTCTATGAAAGGTTCCAGCTTGTATTAAATCAGCCATAATTGTCCCAGTGCCTAAAATGACAAATGTGAGCTGTTTAAATGACTATAGACCTGTAGCCCTGACATCTGTTACCATGAAAGTGTTTGAAAAATTGGTAACTGGTTATCTATCCAGGGAGCCACTTGATCAGTTTCAGTTTACTTTCAGGGAGAATAAGTCTGCAGAAGACGCTGTATCCCTTTGCATTCACTCCATCCTGCAGCACCTTGAGGCCAAGGCTACTTATGCTCGTGTCCTTTTTATTGATTTTAGTTCTGCTTTTAACAACATTATTCTGGCTAGGCTGCATGGTAAACTCCTAATGATGGGCGTTGCTAGGTCCATGTGTAACTGGATCCATGACTTTTTGACCAACAGGTCACAAATTGTCAAATCAACCGTACATTTTCAAGTACCATGACAAGTCATTGCCATTAGTGTAGGTCAGTGGTTCTCAAACTCGGTCCTGGTGCCCCACTGTGTATGCTGGTTTTTGTGCATACCACAATTGCAATTTTCAGAATTTTAAAAAGCTGTTAATTTGTCTTAATTAGCTGCTTTCCATGTTTAGAGCAGTTATTTAATATCTTGAGCCCCATTTTGATTGACATATCCATTGTGCCATGAAGAATAAAAACCCCTGAACATATTGTGCTTATTTTTCTATATTGTGAGGATTTTCAGGTAAAAAAAAAAAAAACATTCTAAAACAGATCAAATTAGACTCTGGAAAAAATCTGTAAGATCCAAATTAGGTTGCTGATCACAGGTGTTGAGTTATTTCAAAATAATTAGCCTGAACTTAAACAGCCTGAACATTGACACCAAACAGGTGTGACTCTATTGTTTGCCAAATAAATTGTTAGTTTTTGCAACCATGTGTCAACATGTTTCACCAATGTGAAACCTATTGATTGTTTATGTGGATTAAATGTTTGGTTAAATTGTTTCCCTCTGCATTTATTCAAACTAGTTTCTAATATATCTCAATGTATATATGATTTTTTTATTCTTCATGACATATATAGATTTGTCAAATGTGGCTTAAGAGGATAAATAACTGCTCTAAACATAAATGCACCTAATTAAGACAAATCAACAGCTTGTTAAAATGCGAAAATTGCTAGTGTGGTTGGAACAAAAACCAGCATGCACAGTGGGGCGCCAGGACCGAGTTTGAGAATCACTGATGTAGGTGCTCCCCAGGGTTATGTTTTGTCTCCTCTTCTTTATTCATTGTACACTAATGACTGTATTTCTGACTCTTTTAAAATCTATAAATTTGCGGATGACACCACTGTGACGGGTCTGATTTCTTGTAATGACGAATCCACTTACAGAGCAAAAGTCTCCTCACTAGTTGAGTGGTGTTCCTTTAACAACTTATCCTTAAACATCCCAAAAACCAAGGAGATGATTGTGGATTTCCGCAAATACAAAGATTGTGAGCTTCGGCCCTTGGTAATCAATGATGAGGCTGTGGAAATGGTACAGAGCTTCAAATACCAGGGGACAACCATTTCTTCTTCTCTTAAGTGGTCTGTCAATATCAGTCATATTGTGCAGAAAACACATCAGCAATTGTTCTTTCTGCGGCAGCTCAAAAGATTCAAGGTATCAAAGGCTGGAATGCTTCACTTTTACAGAGCTGTGATAGAGGTTGTTCTCACACTCTCTATCACAGTGTGGTATGGTAACTTCTCAGCTGATGATAGGAAGGAGCTTAACTAAGTGGTGAAAATGGCATCAAAAATCATTGGCCAAGATTTGCCAAGCATCTGTGACATTTATAACACTCGCATGCTTAAGATGGGTCTGAAAATTATTAGAGACCCCTCTCACCCTGCCAATCCACTGTTTGTTCCCTTTCCTTCAGGAAAGCGATTATGTAGTATTAAGAGCAGTAACACTCAATTCTGTTACAGCACATATCCTGAGGCAGTAAGGGCCCTAAACTCCTCACCCTCAGGTCTGTTCATGAACTCTATTGAACTGCGCGAACTAAAAGACACCCTATCTTACTGTGTCACCTAGTGGGTTTTTACTGACTGGCTATTTATGTTACAATTACTCTGATAGAGTATATCTGCTTTTATTTACCCTTATTGAGTACATTTGATAGAGTTTTTATCTACTTTGATAATGTATTTTATGCTGCATATTCATCTTATATTAATAATTAATGTTGGATATTTCCATTTGTAAGTGTATTTGTTTTGCTTTTGTTGCTATGTCTCACGCCAAGACAAATTCCAATCAATTTAATTGAGATGGTAATAAATTATTAAATCTTGAATCTTGATTTCGAGATTTTGCATCATATTTCCAAGTAACAATAAATTTTGTTTTTCTTGACCAGAGTCAGCTATGATTTAAATCATTTAAATTTTTCGACATCAATCTAATCCTCATTGTAGTCTAAAAATTACACATCACATGATCTTCCTGATGCCCGGGCAGAATGAGTTCATGATTCCTTAGAAATTTCCAGCACCTTGCTATATTTGTTAGCCTAGCCTCGTGAGATTATGCTAATTAGTTAGCTACTCAATGCTTACCACTTGGTTACGCTTACTTAGCCAGATATCAAGTTTTGCACCTAGCGCCAATTTATTTCAATAGCTAAGCATCTTTGGCCAACATTTGTTTGCTTAAAAACTCTGTCGCTAGCAAATGAGCTAATCAGCCTCATCAATGCATAACTGACCTTGCTACACAGCTAAATCATGTCTACTTGCTCATCAAACGCTAGTTAGTGAAGTACCAAAATAATTGCTATTCACTGTTT
Organism: Gymnothorax javanicus; assembly: GCA_029692085.1. Taxonomy (NCBI): domain Eukaryota; kingdom Metazoa; phylum Chordata; class Actinopteri; order Anguilliformes; family Muraenidae; genus Gymnothorax; species Gymnothorax javanicus. The sequence continues at coordinate 102,005,288 of CM056198.1, forward strand.
CTAGTTATTTATATGCACAAAGTAAGGCTAGCTGAGCAAGCAAACTATCTGTTAGCTAGCTAACTTAGCCTTGTGCTAGTTTACTGACTTCAGCAGTTGGTTAATGTCATATTTGATGCATGTAAATGCCAGCAACTGAAATGCTTGTGGGTCAATGCTAGCTAAGTAACTGAATAATGGCAATTGTTTTTATTGATTTAAGTACCTGGCTAGCTAGGCTAGCAAACTAGAAAGCTAGCTATCTCGCAAGCCTAGCTAGTTATATTTGGTGAAAATCAATGCTAGCTATCTTGCTAAATAACAGTAAGTGGCAGTAAACTAACCATTTACTGTTTTCTATTGATTTGTGTGCACAAGATTAGCTAACTAGTTAGCTAGCTAGGTAGTTTGCTGGCTTAGCTATTCACTATCATCCATTCATTTCTAGGCATGTAGCTAGTTCATGGTGGCCCGCTCTGTAGTAACATTTGCATGGAGATGGCCAACAGCAATTTAGGTCACTGATCCACTTCCATCAAGTTAAGTTGTGAACGTTTGCTGAAACTGAGGTCTCATTGCCTGGGAACTAATCACGAGCTACTTGCCCTTTCGTGTAGTTAATATGTAATTCACAAACGTGGAAGACAAACTGGACAACAAGTGCAAAAGTATATCATTTTTTGCAATAAACAATGAATTTGATGTGATCACTTGCATCTGCATACCCCGTAGGCTAATCTCGGAGCTACTAAAATAGTTAAGACCTCCCTGAAGAAGACAAGTTAGTTACATTCGGCAAGAAATGAACCACCATATTATTCGGAGTAGGTGAGAGAGTGATAATCAAATTTCAGAACTATGCTGTAAAGCGTTGGGGGCATAGCAACAGTAACTAGGGGGGCGGAGCTTACCACTGCATTTTGGAAAAGTTAATCTGCCAAATGACTAGGTAACGTTACCCACGTGGCTATTGCGGCTAAGCAAAATAACTAGCTACGCAGGTATCCACAATAACATTTTATTTCACTTGCAACTTTGTTAGTGAAGTTAGCTAACTAGCGAAGTGTTTTCTTAATTCATTTAAAGAAAATCATGAGACAACTCGCCAAATAGCGATCTAACGTTAGCTACCTAGTAATTGTGGCTATGCTACAAGCTGTCATCAAACCATTTTCAAATTTCAAGTGATGAGGAATGGAAAATGCTCAGACCTTTTATTGTTAAAACAGACATGCATAAAATTACACTCATGCAGAATGTATCCAAATGGCACATGAGGTGTCACAAGGGGGGTTTCAAGGCAATTTGTTTAGTCTAAGTTTGTGTTTCAGATCCATGAAAAGGAAATTTGTGTAAAGGAAACCTTATCCCAAACTACAGGTATGCTCAGAGGGCGCAATTAGCTCAACCAACAATTTTCTGGAATTTTTTGTGACCTTGACCTTTGACCGACTAAGTCGATGGTCAATGTTCTTGTGCAACAACTGCGATAAGTCAGCAACCAAAATTACTTCCTCTCATAATATTACAAGGTAATTGCGTCATTATGTAATATTTTTTAACCATAAAAATACAACAAATGAAAGAAAATATTCAATTTTTTATCCCATAAATGATTAAAAATTGGAGTGATACAACCCATGCGAGGTTTGGTATCACACGTGTGATACAGCTTTCGTGTGTCGAGATTGGTCAGATTCAGTTCATTGGCAAACGTCAACTAATTGTACGCAAAGGTAACTTTACCAATTCTGCGGGAAACTTTCACCTTCGCTGGCGTTAGTTTCTACACTGAACAAAAATATAAACGCCCCATGTCAAATTTTTGAGTTTTTATTAACATTAGGGTAATGCAATATATGAAGCGAATCAAAATTCATTTTTGTTAATGACTAATCTTCAGATCACCGTCCATTATATTTCGATATTGGCATCTGCAAAGGAGTGACAATCCTTTGAACACGTTGGGGGTCAGGTTGAAGAAATTGAATGTTCAATATCTTGTGTGCCCACCATTTGCGTCTCTCAGAGCAACACATCTCCTTCGCATGGAGTTGATCAGGTTGTCTATCGTGGCCTGTGGAATGTTATTCCATTCTTCCCAGACCGCCACACGGAGCTGGCGCACATTATCCGGAACTGGAATACGGTCGTGGACACGTCAATCCAGAACATCCCAAAGATGCTCTATGGGCAACATGTCCGGCGAATACGCAAGCCAGTCCAGAACTGGAATGTGCTCTGCTTCAAGAACTGCATGCAGACCGCTCTGGTGGATATCCCTCAATCAATCAATCAATCAAAATTTATTTATATAGCACATTTACAAACAGCAATGGCTGAACCAAAGTGCATTACAGATAAAAACATAAAAGGCATAAGAATAGTGCAAAGTGACAGTGATTAAAAAAACATTAAATTAAAAAAAAAGAAATTAAAAGTGGACCAAATTATATTAAAAAAAAAAATCCAATCTAATCAAAGGCAAGGGAGAAGAAAAGAGTTTTAAGAAGGGACTTAAAAGCTCCCAGGGTCTGGGCTGCTCTGATGTGGGGGGGAAGACAGTTTCAGAGTCTGGGGGCTGCTACAGCGAAGACTCTGTTGCCTCTGGTCTTGAGCCTAGACCTGGGCACCTCCAGGAGCAGTTGGTCAGCTAACCGTAATGCTCTGGAAGGGGTGTGGTGATGCAGGAGATCAGAAAGATATGTGGGGGCCAGTCCATGGATGGATTTATAAGTAATGAGCAGGAGTTTAAAATCAATGCGGTAGCGGATGGGGAGCCAGTGGAGTGAGGCGAGAACCGGGGTGATGTGCTCATGTTTTTTGGTGCTGGTGAGTAGTCGGGCAGCGGTGTTTTGAACCAGCTGTAGACGGCGGAGCTGAGACTGATCAATGCCTGTGTATAGGGCGTTGCAGGAGTCCAGCCGTGATGTGACAAAGGCATGGATCGCTTTCTCAAAATCACGCTGGGACAGGTAGACCTTGGTCTTGGCTAGGGTTCTAAGGTGAAAAAAGCTGTTCCTGACCACTGCACTTACCTGTTTCTCGAACTCAAAGGCACTGTCAAAAATAGCACCAAGATTCTTAACAGAGGACTGGATGTTAGATGCGAGAGGGCCTAGGGCATCAGTGGGGTAGGCTGGAGGGATTTTGCCAAATATAATAATCTCGGTCTTGCTCTCATTGAGGTTGAGGAAGTTTGCATTCATCCATGCTTTGATGTCAGCTAGACACTCGAGCAGTGGCTGAAGTGCAAGCTGACCATTAGCCTTTAGAGGGAGATATATCTGGACATCGTCAGCGTAGCAGTGGAAGGAAATATTGTGTTTGGCCATGATTTCCCCAAGGGACAGCAGGTACATGAGGAAGAGGATGGGACCTAGTATGGAACCTTGGGGGACCCCACACGTGATGGGGGCTGAAGTGGAGACAAAATCTCCTAGCTGAACAGAGAAACTACGGTTGGCCACGTAGGATGCGAACCAGCTCAGGGCGACACCTGAGATGCCAACATAATGCTTAAGACGAGACAGCAGGATCCTGTGGTCGACCGTGTCAAAGGTGGCTGTGAGATCTAAAAGCACCAGGATCACAGGACAACCTGAATCAGCGGCTAGGAGCAGGTCATTTTGGACTCTCAGGAGGGCCGTCTCGGTGCTGTGGTATGTTTTGAAGCCAGACTGGAATTTCTCATGGATATTATTAGTAGCTAGGAAAGATTATAGCTGGATGTACACTACTCGCTCAAGAACTTTTGACAGGAATGGTAGTTGGGAGATGGGCCTGAAGTTAGAGAGTATCGAGGGGTCCAGATTTTTCTTTTTGATTAATGGCTGCACCACCGCGTGTTTGAAGGCGGCGGGGACATATCCAGAAGAGAGACAGGTGTTGATCAGCAGTAGGATAATTGGTCCGACCATGTCAAAGACTTCTTTAAGAAGACAGGAGGGTAGGCTATCTGTGGGGCAGTTGGTGGGCCGCAGGTGTTTAACTGCGTCTGAAATGGAAGAGAGAGAGGCGGGCTCAAACTGCTCGAAGACAGCGAGCTGGGGGAGCAGAGGGTGGGGGGGGGAGTGGAGTAACAGAGGTGTTAGTTGGCCTAAGTGCAGAGATCTTATCAATGAAAAAGTTAAGAAAATGTTCGCAGAGGGCAGGAGAAGGCACAACAGGGGACACATCACGGGGTTAATGAGGGAGTTTAACATATTAAATAGAACCTGGGGTTTGTGACTGTTGTTGGAGACCAGAGTAGAGATATACTCGGATTTAGCTGCTTTTACGGCTCGTTGATAATCAGATAAGCAAGCTCGAAAAATTAGGAGGGAGACATGGAGCCGGTCTTTCTCCCACTTGCGCTCAGCACGCCTACAGGCGCGTCTGAGATTTATTTATTTTTATTTATTTGTTTTTTCATTTCAGCATGATTGTACAGTCATTCCATGACAATTTCAACACAACATGTATCATGACCGAAAGGGTCAAAGGGAGAAGCGAAATCGCTTGTCAAAGTCCCGCCCCCAACTCCCAGAAAAAACAGTTTGATTATGGGTAAGATATCATAAAGATTTATAAATCACAACAGAGCTGAGTGTCTATTTACACTATTTATTTAAACGTCACAACATAAAATCATAGAGATTTATGATAGTCATGAAGAGTTTTAATCACAGTATAGCTGAGTGTCTATAAACAACCCCTATTGTTTATGCCCGCTATGGTTCTGTTTAATTTATCCAATGCCATTTTGTTGGATAAGTTCATAGTTATTCAAACATGCACATTTCAGAAGATACTTAAAGTCTTTCAAATTGTCTGCCCTTCTGACCTTGTGTTCAAGTATGTTCCATGCACTGACTCCAGCCACCCGATAAGGAGTGCTCACTCCGAGTCGATCTGACCCTTCTAGTTTGCAACAACATTCTGCCTCTTAGGTCATGAAGGCATTCACGTTGGAGAAATAGGCATTGTATATTTCTAGGCAATTCTTTGTGGTATCCTAAATATACAATTTGCAAGGAGTTGAATTTTATTATATCCTGCAATTTAAGAAACTTTGCCTTAATAAACAAATCGTTTGTATGAGTTCCATAGGGAACGTTATGAATAATTCTAAGGGCCTTTTTTGGAGTTTAAACAATGATTCTATTGTATTATTATAAGTGTGTCCCCATACTTCAGCGCAGTAGTGTAAGTGGGGTGCTATGAGTGCTGAATAGATTATTTTAAGAGACTTGTATTTTAATAATTTTTGCATTTTCCAAAGAATAGACACGCTTTTAGCCAACTTTCTTTGAACCAAGTTTACATGTGGTTTCCAGCTTAAGAGATTATCTAACATAACTCCCATGACTTTATATTCGTTTAACCTTTCAATGCTGGTACCATTTACCTTTAAGTCTATGTCGTCCTTTAGGCCTTTTTTCCCAAATATCATAAATTTGGTCTTTGTAAGATTTAATGACAATTTGTCTACATTAAACCACGTGTGAAGTTTAGACATTTCTTTATTAACCACTTTTGCCAATTGCTTGAGATCGACACCTGAGCAAAAAATAGTCGTGTCGTCTGTGAATAAAATTAGTTTTAGGATATCGGACACCTTAACAATGTCATTTATGTAAATTATGAACAACTTGGGACCTATGACCGAGCCCTGAGGAATTCCACAGGTAATGTCCAAGCAATTCGATTTGCTATTGCCCATCTGCACAAATTGCGTCCTACTTGTTAAGTAATTTTTGATCCATTTTAATGCGGTTCCTCTTAATCCATATTTGTAAAGTTTTTCAATCAATATATCGTGATTTATAGTGTCGAATGCTTTCTTCAGATCAATAAATATGCCTATAGAATATAAGTTTGAATCTAGTGAATCTTTAATCATTTCAATAAATTCTGTTAGGGCTAGTGCTGTCGAATGCTTTTTCCTGAACCCATACTGGCTGTCACACAGTAGTTTGTGTTTATCAATGTACTTGTCCAATCTGTCATTGAAGAGCTTTTCTAGGACCTTCGAGCATTGAGGTAAAATCGAGACAGGACGATAGTTTGAGAAATCATATTTATCCCCACTTTTGTAGAGAGGGATAACTTTCGCTATCTTCATTTTATCTGGAAACACTCCGCAGGAGAAGGATAGATTGCATATATCGTCAGTGGAGTTACAATTGCGTTAGTTAGTGTTTTCAGTAATTTCATATCTAATTGGTTTACATCAACAGATGTCTTAGCTGTACAATTTTTTTTCAGAATTGATCTAATTTCAGATTCTGTAACAGGAGTTAGTGTCATTGTGTCTTGGATTTCCTCATCCTTGTCAAGGTAGTCCCATCTTAGGTGTGAGGATTTAATACCCTTTGCTAGTTCTGGCCCAACATTCACAAAATAACTGTTAAAATTCTCCACAACCAATTCCTTGTCCTCTACCTTTTTTGCCATTTATATTAAAGAATGCAGGGTACTCCTCCTCGGTGTCCTCCCAGAGACGTTCTTTATTATATTCCAGAGATTTCTGGTGTAATGTTTATTTTCTAATAAAAGCTTTTCATAATACTCTTTTTTTTTTTTTTTTAGTAAATTTGTCATTTTGTTTCTGTAATTTTTGTACCTAATTTCTGCTTTCTCAGTTCTTTCTCTCAGAAACTGTTTATACAATATATTTTTTTTCTTCTTGCAGGCATTTGCCAGTACTTTTGAAACCCAAGGTTTCCTCTCTTTGTTCTGCTTCAGTTTGTTCGTTATTTTGACTAGACAGTGTTTATCATACAGGGAGTTTACTGTCCGTAGAAAAAAGCCTCATAGGCTCGATTTGGATCTTTCTCTGTTAATACATGATCCCAATTCTGGTTCAACATATCTGATTCTAGTTTCTTTAGCCTTTTTTTCGCTTTTAATTCTGATTTCTGTGTGTTCCAGGGTTTTCAATCTAGCCTGGTCCCTTATATCTAATTTGCAGTTACAAATAGCAAAAACTGGTAGATGATCAGTAATATCATTTATCATAATGCCACTAAATATTTCAGAATCTAATACATTAGTATACACATTATCTATCAAGGTGGCACTGTGTCTAGTAATCCTGCTTGGTTTTGTGATTAATGGTTGCATACCCATGGCATACATGGTGTCAATATACTCCTCTATTATAGAGCTATTATTTGGATTTATCAAGTCAATATTAAAGTCCCCACACATAAAAACATTTTTCTGGTTCATATTGACAAGTAATTCACCCATACATTTACTAAAAACGTCAATTTGCGAATCCGGTGCTCTGTACACACAACAAATAACCGTATTTTTACCTTTCAACCTAGGAATCTCAATTGTAAGGCATTCCATTACATTTTCCACAACAATTGATTTGCATTCTAGTACCTGGAAGTTTATGGCCTCATCAATAAACAGTCCAACACACCCACCAGCTTTATTCAGTCTGCTCTTACACACGAAGTTGTAACCCTCCATGTAGAAGTCCTTGCCCTTTTCTTCTTTAATCCAAGTTTCCGATGCGATGATGTTGAACGGATTAGCAAATGACAGAAGGTATTCCTTTATTTAGTCAAAGTTTGCATATAGACTCCTACTATTGAAGTGGATAATGGACAAACTCCCTTCCATTTTAATGTTCTTGTTAAATTTGTCTAAAGTAAAGTATCCGCATGCGTTTGTTTCGTTGTAGAAAAAATGGTTGTCCGGATCAATTTCTTCATTAGGGTCTATTCCTGAGTTTTGGTGACTTGTTGTTGAAAAGCCAGTTTCCTGATCTGCAGTTTGGTTTATCAGATAACTGCTCATAGAGATTTGTCAGGGATTTTAACCTGCCTCAGTGGTCAAAATTCTCCAAATCCCGCATCATCTTGATCAGCACCGGTCTGGTAGTTTCCGGTGACCCATTTGGTTTGATGAAAATTCTGCAGTTAGCCGTCCAAGTGCTGTGTATCTTCCCGGCTTTCTTTAGTTGACGAGCTTTCCATGCGATGGTTGCATTGTGCCTGGTGAGGTTTTCATTTATGAAAACATTGGATCCTTTGAGATTTTTCCCTTGCTTCAACAGAGAGATTTTGTGCTTGTTGCTTGTAAGTCATAGTAACACAGCTCTTGCTGCATTCGGTCTCCGCTTCCACTCCTTTTTCGGTAGCAGATAACATGAATCCACATTGCTGGGGTCCAGAGAAATACTTTTGGTCTGAAGGAATTCCATCACCTGCATTTCCACAGATTTATTCTCCTCCTCGCCTCCATCGTAGTCCTTCGCTGCTGCCCTGGCATAACTCCTGGGTTTGATTTTGAGCCCTGTCAGGATTACATCATTACGTTTCTCTTGTTGCTCCAGCTCCCCAGTTTGCTTGATAAAGATTGAATCTGTCGTCTTTCTTGGCAATCTCCTTTTTGAGATCACCGTTTTCCTTCAAAAAGCTGGTCCAGCTTCTCCCTCATTCATTTCTCAATTCTTCGAGGGTCTCCACAATTGTTGTAAGATCCGGCTGGCTTGGTTTGTCGCTTGGTTTGTCGCTTTTTCCCGTTCTAACCATTTTCTTAATTCAGAAAAAAAAAAAAAAAAGGCTCTATTCCAGAGTTTGTGAGAAAGTTTATCACTCAGCTTTTCTCCTGACTCTGTTGTTTTCCTGTATTGCCTGTATTGCGTACAGTCGCTGTTCGGAGTTGTTGCTCCTTCAGTGAATTGCGCGTGAAATCATTAAGCCAAGGTGTTGAGAGAGCTTTGCTACGTTTGGATTTGAAGGGGGCAACAGAATCCAGCGTGTCAGTGCAAGTCGATGTTAACAAGGAAGTAATCCCATCAGCATTAAGATCAGCGCTAGCATCAAGTGCACAGAAAGGAGAGTTATTAAAAGCAACAGAGAAGTGACCAGCAGTCGAGGGGTTAATTGTGCGCGAAAGGCGTTTGGAGACACGGGAGGTATGTCCTGAGCACGGGACTGAGAGTGAAGAAAATAGGTGAATGGTCGGAGATGGACATGGCACAGATTTCATTTACAGAGACAGATAAAGCATAGGATAGCACAAGATCTAATATGTATCCCTTTTCATGCATCGGGCCTGCAACAGATTGCTCAAGATTAAATGAATCAAGGAGATTCAGGAAGTCACGGGCCAAAGGTTGGGCTCGGCAGCAAACGTGCACATTCAAATCTCCACAGATTATTATGTGGTCATATTTCACCATAATCCCCGACAAAAAAATCAGCAAAGTCGTGAATAAAGTCTGTTGAATTTGGGTGGACGGTACACCACAGCACACAAAATAAGGGGAGACAGAATTAATTTGAACAGCTGCAGTTCAAAACTAGCGAAAACAGCGTGTGGAATCTGCCTGCAGTGAAAAAACGATTTGTAAACAGAGGCGAGACCTCCGCCTTTACCTGTCTTTCTGGGGGAGTTCAGAAACTCACAGTCCGACGGAAGAAGTTCGGAGAACGGCATGTTATCACCAACAGCCAGCCAGGTCTCACAGAGGAACAAGAAATCCAACTCACGGGTGTTAAAGAAATCGTTGATCATGAACGTTTTGTTCGCCAGAGACCGGACGTTCACCAAGGCCATCCAAAGGATTAATTCCACGCTAGCTGGTGGTCCAGCACGCTTCAACATGCGTAGGCTAGAAGGGTCAAAACCACGTCTGCACCTACGGGAACAAGAAACTGCACCTGAACGTCGCGGCTCGATCCACGGAGTTGGAACCGCGGGAGAGGCTGGATTTAACGATGGGTGAGGCCATGGAGCAACGCCGGGGTTGGGGACAGCTACAGCGGGCGCCGCTGGCGGGACAGCCGAGTCGAGGATGACAGGTCGGAGCCATCGTACCAAACACCGGGATACAGGAGCGTGCCAATAGCGTCCGTCGCAGAGGAGGCGAAGATCGTTTGCACGGGTGAATGACAGCTGGATCTTGAATTTCACCAGAAAACCTCCCCTCTTTCCCCGTCTCTTTGAGCGCTTCTTGCGAAGGGGAGCCGCGGGGGTACGGCGCAGGTAAGCGGGGATACCTGACAGCACAGGAGGGGGTTGTTTAATCCATTTTCCAAGTTCAGACCTGGTCAGCCGAGCATCACGAAGGTTGAGGTCCCGAATGTTCAGCAGGGCTTGCCGATCGTAGCAGAGTAATGCAGAGACGTCCAAATAGGCACATATAAATAAGGCTGTAGCAAACATAGTACAGAGCGTCCGTGTCAGACGAATCGCCGAACAAACTGGCGCCATCTTCCTCATACAGAATCCTCAGAATCCCTGCATCCAGCATGCCAATGGCACGTTCCTGCATGACCTGAGACATCTGAGGCATGATGACTTTTGACAAAATTTGACATTTTGGGGTGGCCTTTTATTGTCCTCAGTATAAGGAGTGTCTGGGTACTGCTCATTCTGTCTAATCACCGTCTGGAAATGCCACACCCGTGTACTGAGTGAAATCACTGCATCACTGAGCAAATGCTCACTGACAGAGAGATGGATTAAAAAATGGTACACAAATCAAGAGAAATATCCCTATTGTACAAGTAAAAGTCAGCATATGCTCACTTAGAGTTGTTAACTCCAAGTGGCATCAATATTTGACATGGAGCATTTATATTTTTGTTCTGTGTAGTTGACTGTCTATGTAAGTCAATGGGATGAATCATTCGTCAGCAAGCATGCTCATGCTTCTGGTCATTAAAGTAATGAATTACATGAGTAACTGTTATTGTAGACACTTGAATTTATTAATTTTATGGCGAAAAGCGTTAACATGCTGGCTAATGAATTATTCATCCCATTTACTTGTATAGACTGCCAACTAGAAGCTACAGTATTTTTCTATTTTCCACATTCCGAATAATACGACGCTGGCATTTATGGGATAAATATGATCTCAAATTCGTGAGCCCAAGATATCAAATTTATGAAACTCAAGTAGTAATCTTCATTTATTCCTCGCCAAAGGTTCCACACGAGCTAGCGAGATTATGTATGCTTTCTAGTTCTACATCACGTATGTCACATCTTGGCAGGAGGTCTGGACAGAACGTAAGAATATGGCCGCATCTATGTGAAGCAGATGACGCAAGCAGTTAGATATTTTTTGTACATTTCGACAAGCTGTAGCTGGGGACCCAGCACCAAATCTGATTATCGGTACGTCAAATTAGAGTTCTCTGTCCTCAAGAATATGATGTATAGATATGTGCTGAGGGTCAGTTTCCTTTAAAAAATTACTAAAGATAGGTGCAATGACTGCATGTCACATAATAATGTTATATTTATAGTCCAAATCACTACCCAAAGGGGGATATTCTCACCCTATCTGACTTAAAAAGACATAGTGACAAAAATGATTTAAAAAAAATTTCCCTTAACCCTCAACTTCTTTTGCATAGTTTATATTGTGTCCTATTGTAAACCAGTCACAAGCAGATTAATCAAGGCCTTTGACTGATGACCTTTTCAGGAAGGCATGAAATCAATGAAGAAGCCAGCTCAGTCTTGTCTGTTATCTTATGCACCAACAATGTACTCAATATCTAAGGAAGCAGCTGTAATGCTGTTGCTGTGCCCAGACCTGAAACCAGATTGATAAGCATTTAAAACACAATTAGCTGCTAAAAAGAATTGAAATGGAGCATTAACTAGGGACTCCAGAATTTCAGTCTGGCAAAACAACTAGGATATTGGATGGTTGCTATTTAAATTTCTGAGGTCTACTCCTTTTAATAAAGAGAGAACATTAGCTGTATTATGGTATGTTACCAGACAGGATGGAAATATTTAAAATATGAGCCAGAGATGTGACAATGAATGGTGCAAACAGCGTCATGGATCTAGCAAGTCAGCCCCCAAGTGTTTCTTTACTTGAATTGTATCAATAGCTTCAAGCATTTCCCTGGTTGAAATGCAGCAGAGAAGAAACACGCTATCACACACAGTAGTGTGCAGTGATGATTATACACTTAACAAAATGAAGATAAATCAGAAACCGAGTACTATTCAAGTATTTCTTTCATGTAAAATTAGGCCGTATACAGCAGGGAAAATAAGTATTGAACGTGTCAACATTTTTCTCAGTAAATATATTTCTAATGGTGCTATTGACGTGAAATTTTAACCAGATGTCGGAAACAACCCAAGTAATCCACACATATAAAGAAATCAAAATGAATAAGTCCATAAATTAAGTTATGCGTAATAAAGTGGAATGACACAGGCAATAGGTATTGAACACATGAAGAAAAGGAGGTGCAAAAAGGCATGGAGAGCCAAGAAATCAGCTGAAATCTGTCAGTATTCAGAAAGCAATCCTGCCCCCTATCAGTGCAATTTAATATCAGTTGGTTTAGTCCTAATTGATGGCCAATAAAAAAGGTTTCTCATTACCAAGGTGTCACACAAGAAGCATCTCATGATGGGTAAAACCAAAGAGCTCTCTCAAAACCTTTGCAACTTTATTGTTGCAAAACATACTGATGGCATTGGTTACAGACATATGTCTAAACTTCTGAATGTTCCAGTGAGTACCATTGGGGCCATAATCCGGAAGCGGAAAGAACATCATTTCACCATAAACCGGCCACAACCAGGTGCTCCGTGCAAGATTTCTGACAGAAGAGTTGTCCAAGAGCCAACAACTACTCGCGGAGAGCTTCAGAAAGAACTGATATTAGCAGGTGCAGTTATTTCAAAGAAAACAATAAGTAATGCACTCAACCGCCATGGCCTTTATGCATGTGTAGCCCACGGAACAATTGGCTGTTTCATTTTCTTGTTTTTATCTGCCTCGTAGGCTGTCAGTGGGTGGCAGCGGTCAGGCTTTGGGACCTAGCGGAAGTGTGTTCAGCCTTAATTAGATTGTGCTTAGAGAATATAACGTCATGTCCGTACCTTGTCTAGCTTTGACTCTCAACTCTTTGTTGGAACGTAGCGGTTCACCACCTGTGCAGCGCTTGCCTCGCTTTACCCTTGGCTTTAGATTTTTCGTCGGATTTTATCACAAAAAGGTAGGCTACGTGTTTGCCTTGGTAGCTGTATGATTTAGCTGCTAGCTGGGCACCAGTGTTTGATGTTTGTTAGTAATTCGTTGCGTTTTAATGTCTTATAGTATTGCTGGTGGTGCGTTCAGCTGAGCGGATGCAAACAAGCAAGTTTATATGGAACACTTCTGATGGCAGGTTCGTGTGCGAATGCTACTGGTTACGTACTTTTTATCTGTGGGTCATTTCGTCAAAGTGATGGTCATTTCTTTTTTCTGAAGTTGCCTTAGTATCACTGGTGGTGAGAGTACACCAACACCAAGACGAGTCGGGGGTAGAGCGAAGCAAACTTAAGGTAACATTGTATCCATTTTCCCTAAGCTTTATATGGCATTGCACTCGTGATTTATGCGGGCGTATGTAATGCTTGTGTACGGCCTATTAGCCATGAAGGCAGTTTTATTGATGGCACAATGCATGTCGCTACTTTTAGATTTCCTAGATGGTGGCCTGCTGTGGCAGTGAGTGTACACGGATGTGCTCCGACGTAGAGGGGGGCACCACTGCTTTTCCTAAGTTTGTTTTCGTTCTTTTCTTTTGATTTTCCTGAATGTGATTAACGGCACTGTGCAATACTTGTACTGGTCAGGGGGTGCTCATTAGTGAGTGGTAGGCCTACTAAAAGTGGCTGTGACCCTCTTCATTTATCACTGAGCATAACAATCTAAGTGTGTGTCAACACCTTATTAAAGGTATCTTCTCTTGTGTGGCCTCTGTATGGATTATGTTGATTTGGGGTTTCATTTGATTTACTTTTGCTTTTTGATGGTTTTTGATTTTGTTTTTGCTTTATTGGTTTGTATTTGTGACGGTGCGGTAGCCCATTACCACTAAAGTGTATACATTCCTAGGTTAATTCAGATGCTCTCGCTAGACTGCATGCAGTCCTAGACCGAATACAAATGGAGCCGACGGCACAATTCTCAACTCGTCTTTATTTGCGCACACAAACATTCCAATGCCATCGTCACCGCATCTGCAAGACACGAACACAAAACATTACGTTAACATTCTTGCCTTCAGGCCAGCTGGCTGAATGTGAGGATATGACGGACTTGTTTCAATGTTTAACAAACAAATTGAAACAATAGCAAACTTACCTTGCAGTGTTGTTGACTTCCTGGTTGGACTGGGGAAAGAACCCAACAGAAAGTCGGGAAGGAAATTTGAGCTTTGGGAGGTGTGGCGTCATAGGCGGGGATGAGTAAAGTGTGTGGGATCAGAAGGCTGTTTTGGGGCTTGTGATTACCTTCACCAACGAAGTTGGGGCGGAGGTTATGTTTTCGCCCTTGTTTGTCCATTTGTCTGTTTGTGAACAACATAACTCAAAAAGTAATGCACGGATTTGTCTGAAATTTTGTGGGTGCATTGCTATTACATCAAGGATGGACCCTATTGATTTTGACCGCGATCAGTGAAACAATATGGCCACCACTGCAGCCATCTTGAAATCCTATCACACGCGATAACTCAACTTCGCTCCCACTCATGCACATTTGGATTGTGCTGCCTTGGCGGAGGTTTGCACTCTACGAGTGCCTCTAGTTGATTATTGTTATTTATGGTGATAGAATTTTTAAAAATAATTATATTTATATTAAACGTTTGTATTAATGTATGAAATATATTGAGTGATGTTTGTTCAGAAAATGTATATTTTTATAGATAATTGATTACAGTGATGGACAAGGGGTTTGGGTGGCAGGGTGAAGTACCTGTTCAGGACTAGAATGGAGTCAGAATGGCCTGAGGTGAGACAGAGCCAACACCTGCTGACAGACCTAATAGGTTGTGAAAGCCAGAATTCAGATTTGTTATTTCAGTTTGATTATTAAAGTTCAGTTGTATATTTTGACTTTGGGAAGTTTGGTTAATAGTTGAAAATTATTATTTGGAGTTTTTTTTTCCTTTTCTTTATTTTTTTTTTATTTTTACTTTTTTCTTTTGCCAAACTGGCATTGTTGACCTTCTGCCAAGGCCAAATAAAAATCTGGTGTCACCTTTCTGAAATCTGAGACACTGCCTCCCTTTTTCCACTGCAGTGAGGTTATCCTGACTATAGTATTCTTTTGTTGGGAGTGCCCACTTAAATGAGTGTTACAGTCTCACTCCTTGGATTTATTACCAGCCATTGAATGCCTCTTAAGTGGTATGCTAATTTGCACAGTACAGTTTTTTCTACAGCGAATAGTATGATTTATTGGTCTCCCTAACTACAGTATTTATTGGGATTATTTATTCTGTTTTTTAAGATTTGTAGTTTATTGACCTATTTATTGTCAACCTGTTTGTGGTAGTACTTATTTATATTTATTGCCCATTTGCACATTTATATTGCCGCCCTCTGTACAGTCAATTGTCATTGGCACACTTGCCTGAAAGCCCACACCTTCTTTTAAAAGAATGCGACCTTGTGAAATAAAGTGAGCTAAGTATATGACAGCTGTATCCTGGTTTCCTCTCATTGGACTTGCTCGGGGTTTGGGGGTGTTATCTAGCCTAAATAGGGTTCTCCTACCCATTAAAAGGAGTGGCGTCATTGTAGGAATTTTTGATAGTGTATTCCTGTAAGAAAACACTCAGAGACAGATATAGTAAAAATGGAGCTTGACGTAAATTCTGATAGGCACGGAGTCAAGCTTGCTAACTTATAGGAGCCGCTTCTCGTGCTGGAGAATCACCTGAGTGCTCATGAATGTCATCTGATTTGCTGTCACATGATTGCTTGATTGATAATATGCTAGTTTACTTAAGCTCACATTCTGAGAAGCGGCCCTGCAGCACGTACGCTTAACAACCCTCCTCCTCCCCAGCTCTTCCCGTCCATTTTAAGCATTCTGTAATCCTGTTCTCTTATGACTAAACTGTCGTTCAGTAACAATGTCTCTTCTTTTTGAGGTCATTGTTGCTATAGGCTCTGTTCTATGGAAGGGGGGTTAATTGCTGCTCCCTGCCTTCGGTTCCACACTGGACGGGCAGGGATCTCTCGAACAGAGCCATGCCGCCAAACTCAATGTATGCTTGTATGCTTTCAAGAAATATTCTCTTTGACAAAGTGTCCTATCAGAAATATGATTCAGTCTTTACTACGTGCACATAGGGTCCCCGTTACAAAGAACAAAGACACCAAATTCCTCTTTAGCTTGAATATTTGTATGAGCAGAATGTCATAATCCCCTCCCCTCGGGACTGATTCATTACAGCTGCGTGCGCGCATCCCATGTAGATTCTGGCTCCATGAATCTCTTCGGCCCAGGGAGAGGGATTTTCTCCCCCCGCAGTGATTTTCGTTTCCTCAGGTCTTATCTAGGCCCAGCAAGCTACAGAAGAACAAACTGTACAGAGCTAAACAGTATGACCTTGCAGGTTCCCTAAGCTTTCAAAGGGAATACGCACATCTCATCTCATACAGTTACAGAAAGCACATTTCATTACGTACAGGTTATATTGCAATGATTAACAATTACGCAGACCCAGGCCACAACCTAGGTCAATCAAGGATAAGCAATTTCTGACAAAATAAGCAATTTATGACTAAATTCCTCTCACAGCGTAGTCGTACTTCCAGTCAACTGTTAGCCTAACTGCTGGTCACACATGCTTACCGCCAGGCACGGCGCCAGGATTTTTTCTCTCCTGGTGCTAATGGGGGGGCTTGATCAAAACTTGGGCTAAGAAAACAGTTGATATTCGTGACTTCAGAGTTATTTTTAATATTTTATTAGACAGTTCTTATTTTTTCAATAAAAGCAGATAATGGTGCATAAAGCACATTCGATATTAATGTAGTTTTTGATTAAATTTGCCCAAAGAATATTCAACAAAATAGCTATAAGCCTAATACAAGCAGCCACAAGGCAAAAACGTCTTTCAGGTGCAAAGGTGAAAGACTTCAGCATCGGAAAGCACCATCTGAGCCACAGTTAACAACACCACAATACATTCAAAATGTACTCATGCATCGATGAGAATGGCAACACATTTGACCTTGTAACTGTCATTTGAGTTGTGCACGTGGCAAATTTGTAATGGTCATCTGACAAAAACTATGTAAGCGCTCCACAATACACAAAATTACAAGTAAACTAACTGGTCTGCTGCAGAAGTTAAATATTCTAGCTATTTTTATATGAATATTTATATTCATGTATGAAATCGGTGACTGGTTGGTCTGAGTGCAAGATTATTTATTTTCAGTAGAGTACGATAAAGATGAGATGAGCTGCGGTTCTTATAGATTTATAGTCTGTTTTCTTTGGGGTTCCGATAATTGGCCAGCGGTCAGCAGAATTGTATTTTGTCGATTGCAACAAATGTTCAAAATACTGATTCAAAACTAACTGGTAACGCCTCCCCAATGTACTCCAGCAACGACCATATGCTTATCAGTGCAATGCCTCAAATAGGAGTCTGTGTCACGAACAGTCTACGGTCACGAAGCAGACTGTAATTTTTGGGCTAATAACGTCGGGCATCGTCCTCACTCTCAAGGTGCGTTTCCATTACCCTTAGAAATGTGCAAAATCTAAATAGCGAAATAAAAAAACTGGTAATGGAAACACAGTGATATCACGAAATTTGCTCTCCGATCTGCAGCATTAGTCATCTAGGCCAAGGCCTAATAAATACACTATTGGACTTCTACAGCAGACCAGCTAGTGTACTAGTGTAATTTTGCGTATTGTGGAGCACTTACAACGTTATTATCAGACGAGCATTTACAAATTTGCCGCGTGCACAACTCAGCTGACGGTGACAAGGTGGAATAACATAACATAACATAACATGAATGGCGAGAACAGGCCGTTCAGCCCAACTAGGCTCGCCAGTTTCTTTGTACTATTGTGAATATATCACTTCAGATACTCAATGACTCAATGGTATCTAACTTTAAGTCAAGCCTGCTCTTGAAAACTCCCAAGGTCTCTGCCTCAACAATATGGTCAGGCAAGCTGTTCCACACCAAAATTACTCTTTGGGTGAAGAAATATTTCCGAATATCAGTGCTAAATTTACCTTTGGTCAGCTTCCATTTGTGACCCCGAGTTCTACTAACAACACTTGGTTGAAGGAATCCTACATAATTCACTTTGTTAATCCCTTTAACATATTTAAAGACCTCAATCAGATCACCCCTTAGTCTCCTTTTCCTAAGACTAAAGAGATTAAGGATCTTCAGCCTTTTCTCATAGCTTTCATCTTTAATACCCGGAATTAGCTTTGTGGCTCTTCTCTGAACTTTCTCTAAAGCCTCTATGTCTTTCTTAAAGTATGGTACCCAGAACTGTACACAATACTCTAGATGTGGTCTGACGAATGTGTTGTACAAAAGAAGCATCACCTCCTTGGATTTGAACTCAATACTTTTGGCAATGTATCCCAGCATCCGATTGGCTTTTTTTTTTGCTGCTACGGCACAATGGCTAGAGCCTGTGAGGGTTTGGTCAACAATCACTCCCAGATCTTTCTCTTGTGGAGCACATTCCAGTTTAAAACCTCCCATGAAGTAATCCCGTCTAATGTTTTTATTACCTACATGTACTACTTTACATTTCGCTACATTAAATTTCATTTGCCACATTTCTGCCCAATTCTGGATTCTATCCAAATCATCCTGAATCACTTTAGTGGACTCTAAACTATTTGCCAAACCTCCCAATTTAGTATCATCTGCAAATTTCACTAATCTGCTCTCAATATTCCTATCAAGGTCATTAATGTAGATGAGGAACAGCAGGGGTCCCAACACCGATCCCTGGGGGACGCCACTCCCCATCATACCTAGCTCAGATGAGATACCACTGACCACCACTCTCTGTGTTCTGTCCTGCAACCAGTTATGAATCCACTTCAGAATACCTCCTGTAACTCCAATGGAGCTCATTTTAAAAATTAGTCTCTTATGCGGTACTGTGTCAAATGCTTTCTGAAAATCCAAATATATGATGTCATAAGCCCTGCTCTGGTCATAAGTCTTGGTGGCCTCTTCAAAAAATTCCAGAAGGTTTGTCAGGCATGACCTTCCTTTACGGAAACCATGTTGGCTATCCCTCAAGATATTGTTACGTTCAAGAAATAAGTCCAGCTCATCTTTTATGATAGATCCCAATATTTTGCACGCAATGCAAGTTAAACTGACTGGCCTGTAATTACCTGGCTCAATACGGTCCCCTTTCTTATATATTGGTATTATATTACCCTGTTTCCAATCATTTGGTATTTCTCCAGTTTCTAAAGACCGTCTAAAGATGGCGGATAGCGGCTTAAAGATGATCTCACTAACTTCCCTGAGCACTCTAGGATATAAACCATCAGGACCCGCCGCCTTATCTGCCTTTAGTTTATGCAACTTGTCTAATACTACATTATCCCGAACCTCAATTTCCGCTAAATAATCTTGAGCATTGGACATGCCCTCTGGCCGAATAAAGACCCGCTCTAAGGTAAAATTCTCAACAAAGTAACCGTTTAAGGTGTCCGCAATATCCTTGTTATTATATAGCAGCGATCCATTTTTATTCTTTATGCACTTAACCTGCTCTTTGACTTTCCTTTTTCTACTACAGTACTGAAAGAAGCGCTTAGGGTTAGTTTTTGCCCCCTCTGCAATTTGTCTTTCATACAGTCTTCTAGCATTCCTCAGCTCCTTTTTGACCACAGCCCGCATTTTACAGTATTCGGCCTTAGTAATCTCATTGTTATCCTCTATGTACATCGTATAAAGATTCCTCTTTTCCCTCAAACTCCTACGAATAGCTGCGGTCATCCACTGAGGATTCTGCTTTTTCAGCTTACTTTTGGACACCTTTGGAATGAATTTGCATTGTGAATCAAGTAAAACCCCCTTAAATCTTTCCCACATCTCAGTTACAGACTCACAGTCCAGGAGTGTCTCCCATTTTATTTCACTTAGATATGAGCGCATCCTGTCAAAGTTTGCTCGCCTAAAATTGAAAATTTTTGTTTTTGAATACACCTTTTTAACTTCCCATGAAACCTCAAAATTAATAGTAGAGTGATCACTTGTCCCAAGTGGCTCCCGTACCTCAACATTGCTAATTCTATCTGGGTCATTACAGAGCACTAAGTCTAAAATTGCCTTCTCTCTTGTAGGTTTATTAACATACTGCACCAAAAAATTATCATTTATGACATCTAGAAATTCTTCCTCCCCCCTCCCGTCCTTTCACCTTTTCCCAATCAATACCAGGATAATTTAAGTCTCCCGCAATAATAGTCCCTCCTCCTCTACAAACTTGCGTAATCCTCTTAAAGAGCATTTCATTGACTGTACTGTCCAAAGCTGGTGGTCGTTAGCATACACCTATGTTTAAACCAGTCTCGTGTTTGCCAGTGAGCCTGACCCAGATATCTTCGCAGGGCAAGGAATGTTCAATTTCAGGAATTTCCTGCACATTTATGTTTTCGTTCACATAGAGTGCTACACCTTCTCCTCGCCTATTACATCTATCCTTCCTAAAGAGCTTATAACCTTCTACATTATATTCATCTCCATCCTCTTCACTAAGCCATGTCTCTGTAATCCCAACTATGTCATAGCCTTCACTAATCATAACGGCCTCAAGTTCTCTAAATTTATTTTTAATGCTTCTTGCATTTAGATAAAAACATTTCAGGTTATCACGAACGCTCTTCCCCTTGGATTTCCCATGTGCCCGCTGCTCAAAGCCCCTCACCACGCATTTTTGCTTTAAAAATATATCATCAATAGTGCATGTAACGCTGTCAGCTTCCATCAGGGCAGTCTGCATTTCCCTCTGTGTAACACTCTCTAACCTCCCTGCCCCGCAAGTCCCTAGTTTAAATAACTCTCTGCTACCCTCAACATGCGCTGACCCAGTGCAAAGGTACCCCTCCGGTTCAGGTGTAGCCCATCCGGCTTGAACAGGTCACCCCTGTCCCAGACAGAATGCGTTGCCATTTTCATCGATGCGTGAGTACAGCCGAGCTGTGATTGGCTGATGTACGCAATGGTACCAACTGACCCGCAGAAAAATATTCGCAGCCTGACGTGCCGTGCAAGCGCAGACAGTAGCCCCCTCCCCCCCCACACACACACACACACACACACCAACCGGGCGACACGAACACGCAGCTAGCAATCAGACTGGGAACAGAATGGCAAGTAATTACCTTTTACATATTCCTTTATTAAAATAAATAAACTAATTAATTAATCAATCAATTGATTTTAAAAAATGCTCGAGGGCTATGTAAATTTGTGAGGGGCTATAGCACCCCCTAGCCCCGGTGTAGCGCCGTGCCTGCTTACCGCGCAAAACTCCATTGCTGAAGAAAAAGCAAATTGAAGCTCGTTTAAAGTTTGGTGCACAACATTTGGACAAGCCTATGAAATACTGGGAGAATATAGTCTGGTCAGGTGAGACTAAAATTGAATTATTTGGATGTCATAGCACACATTATGTTTGGAGGATAAACAGCACTGCACATCATCCCCAAAACACCACACCAACAGTGAAGTTTGGAGGTTGGAACATCATGGTGTGGGGCTGTTTTTCCAGCATATGGTACTGGCAGACTTCATATTATTGAAGGAAGGATGAATGGAGAAATGTAACGAGACATTCTTGATCAGAATCTGCTGCCATCTACCAGTATGCTGAAGATGAAATTAGGGTGGACATTTCAGCAAGACAATGATCAACACAGAGCTAAGGAAACTGTCAGTTGGTTTCAGAGAAAGAAAATGTAGCTGCTAGAATGGCCCAGTCAATCACCCGACTTGAATCCAATTAAAAATCTATGGAAAGAACTGAAGATCAGAGTTCATGGAAGAGGCCCCCGGAACCTTCAAAATTTGAAGGCAGTTTGTGGGGAAGAATGGGCCAAAATCACACCGAGCAAGGCTGGACTGGTAATCTGGCGTGCACATTTTGGGTCGATGCAATCATAGTTTATAAAACTGTAATAACATCGATTAGTTTGAACGACCGCGCCGGTCTTTAAGACACGGAAAGCAGCCCATTGGTTCATTTTCTACACTGACACAGGGCTGGCCCAATGAAATCTCTGAGCCCTCCCTCCTCAGGGGAAAAAAAACGTAGTTGCGCATGGCCCGCTGGTAGCCAGTGGCCCACATTAAAGCGACTAAAAAGCAAGGTTTTAGTAGGAGTACTCATTTAATTATCATGCGTCCCTACAGCGTGTTATCGTTAAAGCACTCCCTGAAATTTTTTAAATACTAGTTGTTTGGTGACACATGCTTTATATACCACTTTTTATTGTTTTACTTCACTATTCTGGTTATCTTGCATCTTGGCCTTTATTCAGTATCTATTTATCTATTTGTTTTATGTTATAGGAGTTACCGAAAAACTGTATTCTTGCAGATAAAAAAACGATGCATAGGCTTAAGCCATGTATAGTTTATTTAATGTTGTTGTTTCGTCCTAAAAGTTTAAGAAGGCAGGCTTGCTGGGAAATTTACTTGACCAATGGGCTTGCTTGTCCCCAGTTGCGTTAACAATCTAAAAATGCATTTGAACTTGGACTACGAGATCAGACAAAAATGTCAGAAAGCAGTGAAGAGGCCGAAAAACTTCGAGAATAAAGTAAACAGACCTTGGAGCCTCAGGCTTTCAAACGCAAAAAAATTGACCAGCTGTTTGGCCACGATGATCCTCATGTAGCGCGCAGTTTTCATTTGGAGTCGGACAGAAAGCGGTAAGACTGACGTTAAATTAATAGGCTATCGCAAGTATGTATTCGGTTAAAATTTTCTTGAGCTTAAAAAAGGCCCCCACTGATGGACCAGCTGTTAATAACCTACTATTTGATGCATACTGATTTGTTGTTTTACGGTGGCAAATAAAATTCGTCCTGGAATACAGCAAGGAAGACTTTCAAATTTTCCTATTTAAAACCCTGTCTTGACGTTCAGAATCACCTGCGAGTAAACTTGCAACCAGCGAGTACTGCAGTTCTGAAGCTAGTGAGCTATTTTATGCCCTGTAAGTCTGTAAGATATGTAACGTTATTTAAAAAGGTTATGTATGAATCAATCCAAATAGTGCAATAGTCTTATTGAAAAAGTATAAATGGCCCCAAAGCCACATTCATTCATGTAAATATATTTATAATAATAATAACTTCTTCTTTGTCATGGTGGTGCAGTGATTCGCACTGCCACCACACAGCAAGAAGGTTGTGAGTTTGATTCCGGCCTGGGGCCTTTCGGTGTGGAGTTCCAGGGCATATAGGCTATGACTGAGCTTAATTTAAACTTTTGGTAACAGCGTGCGTGTATCGCGGGCCGTCACGTCACGATCAGGTTGGGCCACCATGGCCGAAAATGCTAGGGCCGTTTTTTTGTCCCAGTCCAGCCCTGCACCTGAGCAATGCATGCGACTACTTTCTTCATACAGGAGGAATCTTGAAGCTGTCATTACCAACAAAGGCTTATCTACTCAGTGTTAAATTAATTTCAGTAAGCGTGTTCAATAGTTTTTCCCTGTGTCATTCCACTTTGTTACACCGAACTTAATTTATGGACTTATTTGTTTTGATTTCTTTGAATGTGTGGATTACTTACCACAAAAACTTGCATCATAGCAACACTCCAACCATTACCCCTGACCAAGAAACTGGCTTTAGAACTGGAGTTGGTCCCTGGGCGCTGCTCTGAGGCTGCCCATTGCTCTTAACTATAGGATGGGTCAAATGCAGAGGACAAATTACCTCACAGGGTTCAATAAAGTGCATCTTATCTCTTATCTAATCTTACTTGGGTTGGTACCGACATCTGGTGAAAATTTCATGTCAATAGCACCATTAGAAATATATTTACTCAGAAAAATGTTGACGCATTCAATTCTTATTTTCCCCGTTGTAGATGAAAATAAGGAAACGGATAACAATATATAGTAAATATAAAAATAATAATGTCTTTTTGAGAGGAAGTCGATATATAGTGTGGCCACCCTTTGCTTTGATTACAGAATTTAATCATTCAAGCATAGTGTTCACATTTTTTTTTTAATTTCCTCCCTCGCTAAACCATTCCATTTTATGGAAGCCCATTTCCGCCACGTAAAAGAAAAAAAAATGCAGGTCACAACTCATTATTTCGAGATAGTATCTCGATATTTTGAATTAGTAGACTCTCTTGAAATATCAAGATACTGGGCTCTAATTTCTTGGCGCAGCGCAGGGTGTCGCAGCATGGCGCAGCCCACGCAGTGGTAATTTCATCCGGTGCAGCCCGCGCAGTGGTAATTTCGTGCGGTGCAACACTGTGCGCAGCCACTTTGGCAATTTGGTAGACGGACGTGCGCCGAGATGGGTGTGGCGGCGTAGTAGGGGAAGGTGTCAGATATTCATCATGACGCAGTGACAATTTCGTGGCAAAAGGTTCCGCTGAAACTGCGTAGAGAGCTCGCCAGCTCCAACCTGGTTTACTTTCTGCGCAGTGGTAATTTGGCTGACCGGCGCACAGTGCGCACATGTCACCGAAACCTCTCAAGCAGGTTTCCAGAATGTCAGGCACATTTCAATGCAATAAATAATTACAGCAACCACTATTTAATGTAACTATCTGAATCAGCACATAAATTATAGTATCTATATCGATTGTCCTGATGTCAGATCAAAGAGAGAGAGAGAGAGAGAGAGAGATGTGAGAGAGAGATGTGCATGTGGGCGTGTGTGTGTAGGCTATGTGGGTATGTGCCCTTCAGCTGCTTTCACACCGGACGCGAAACAAATTTTTCGCACGACTGATTACATTCAAAGTCAATGCAAAGACGTGTTTTCGCGTCTTTGCATTGACTTTGAATGTAATCTGTTGTGTGAAAAATTCATTTCGAGTCCAGTGTGCAAGTGGCTTAATACTATTATTGTCACTTAGGTTTTATCGTTTTTAGTGGGGGAAAGGAATACAGCCTGATTGCTATGATCTCGTACTGAGTTGAGATTACATATTGAAAATAAATGTGTAACGTATCTTGCATTATTGTCCATGCATGTTACTCCCAAAATTTTAAGCAGCAACAGGGTGTAATAATAAGAACACGCTATCCATCGTTTCTCTTCCCAATGATGCAGGCAGAAGAAATAAATGAGCAACGGTTGTATTTCATTCCAACTTCATAAGTTTGAATGATCTGACGTAGTTTCGTTTTGAAATTCCATTCAAGTTCGCTAATGGTAATGATTAGTGAATGCCCTAGCTAGCCAGCTAACTCATATTCGTAATGCTTAATATAGACGTAAGCGGTGCAGAAAACATGCCCAAAGCAGCAAAGTAAAATGCAACATTAACGCATCATGCAGATATAGGGCAGAGGCTTCTTTATTCCAACATTTTAAAGGTTAGGAGAGGAGCTCATTTGATTGGTGAAGATTTGACTCGGCTGTGTTAAACCCACTCAAGCCTTCTGTCCTCCCTCTTTGCCACTTGCGCTGGCAGGAGGGACAGAGGCGGGACAGAGGAGTACTTGCACCGGGCTGTGCCGGGCACAAAATTGCAAAATACGCCTGCATACACCCCGTTGGCGCGGCGCTCCCCCCATTCACCACGCCTGCGCCACGCCTGCGCCTGATGAACGAATTTAGAGCCCACTGTGTTATTATTTTGAGAACAGGGCCAGTTCAGACCAGTCAGCCTAATCATATATAGCCTATTA
This sequence comes from Gymnothorax javanicus, assembly GCA_029692085.1. Lineage (NCBI taxonomy): Eukaryota > Metazoa > Chordata > Actinopteri > Anguilliformes > Muraenidae > Gymnothorax > Gymnothorax javanicus. The sequence goes on from CM056198.1 coordinate 102,030,954, forward strand.
TTACATTAGATAGCCTAATGGACTCGATCACTGAAGATTATTTCAGACGTAGAGTGCTGTGAAAAAGTATTTGCCCCCTTCCAGATTTCTTAGTTTTTGCGTATTTGTCACTATTAAATGTTTCAAATCATCAAACAAATTTTAATATGAGACAAAGATAACCCGAGTAAATACAAAATGTAGTTTTTAAATGATGATTTCATTTATAAAGGGGAAAAAGCTATCCAAACCTACCTGGCCCTGTGTGAAAAAGTAATTGCCCCCCTTGTTAAATCATGAATTAACTGTGATTAACCACATATTTTTAGTTCAATTTCACTAGCCACACTCAGGCCTGATTACTGCCAGACCCGTTGAATCAAAAAATCACTTAAATAGAACCTGTGTGACAAAGTGAAGAAGGCAGAAAGATCTCAAAAAGCAACAGATCATGCCGCAATCTTAAGAAATTCAAGAACAGATGAGAAACAAAGTTATTGACATCTATCAGTCCAAAAAGGGTTACAAAGCCAATTTTAAGGCATTGGGACTCAAGCGAACCACGGTGAGAGCCATTATTCACAAATAGAGAAAACTTGGAACAGTGGTGAACCTTCTCAGGAGTGGCCGGCCTAGCAAAATGACTCCAAGAGCGCATTGACGACTCATCGAGGTCAAAAAAGAACCCAGAACAACATCTGAAGAACTGCAGGCCTCACTTGCCTCAGTTAAAGTCAGTGTTCATGATTCAACAACAAGAAAGAGACTGGGCAAAAATGGCATCCATGGGAGAGTTTAAAGGCAAAAACCACTGCTGACCAAGAAGAACATGAAGGCTCGTCTTACATTTGCCAAAAAAAAATCTTGATGATCCCCAAGACTTTTGGGAAAATATTCTGTGGACTGAAGAGAGAAAAGTTGAACTTTTTGGAAGGTGTGCATCCCGTTACATTTGGGGTAAAACTAACACAGCATTTCATAAAAAGAACATCATACCAAAAGTCAAACTTGGTGGTGGTAGTGTGATGGTCTGGGGCTGCTTTGCTGCTTGAGGACCTGGAATACTTGCCATAATTGATGGAACCATGAATTCTGCTCCCTACTGGAAAATCCTGAAGGAGAATGTCCAACCATCAGTTCATGACCTCAAGCTCAAGCACACTTGGGTTATTCAGCAGGACACCCACCAGCATGTCCACCTCTGAATGGGTAAAAAAACCAAAATGAATGTTTTGGATTGGCCTATTCAAAGTCCGGACTTAAATCTGATTGAGATGCTGTGGCATGACCGTAAACAGGCCGTTCATGCTCAAAACCCTCTAATATGGCTGAATTAAGACAATTCTGCAAAGACGAGTAGGTCAAAATTCCTCCGCAGCAATGTGAAAGACTCATTGCCATTTATCGCAAATTTCTGGTTGCAGTTGTTGTCGCCGAGGGTGGCAAAACCAGTTATTAGGTTTAGGGGGCAATTACTTTTTCACATAGGGCCAGGTAGGTTTGGATAGCTTTTTCCCCTCAATAAATGAAATCATCATTTAAAAACTGAATTTTGTATTTACTCAGGTTATCTTGGTCTTACATTAAAATGTATTTTTTAAATTTTAACATTAAAATTTAATTTTAATATATCATCTGAAACATTTAAGTGCAACAAATATACAAAAAAAAAGAAATCAGGAAGGGGGCAAATACTTTTTCACAGCGCTGTAGGTATACAAATGCAGAAATGTTGGCTCATTTATCTCAGGAGCACAACAATAATATTAGTCAAAGAACTCTAGAAAGAGCACTTCAGAGGAATCGGCTGTGGCGAAGAGGCAATTAGGCGGACATTGGAGAAGTCGCAGATTTCATCCATCGCCAATTACAGTCCTCTGGCCAGCAACATGGCTACAGGTGGATGCATCAGAAGTGTTGGATGGCAGGGATCATCACGGACAGAGAGACCGTTCGTCTCTTGCTGTGTCAAATGGATGGTGGTGGCGTGGATCTCCGTGCGCGGCACCGTCTGAGACGTAGAGTCTATGTCAGTTTTGGCCCGAATTATGTGTGGCACATCGATGGATATGACAAATTGAAGCCGTGTAGCATATGCATCAGTGGTTGCATTGATGGGTTCTCACGAAAGATGATCTGGCTGCACACCCACTCAACTAACAGCGACCCACGTCTTATAGCGGGGTATTTCATTGATGCAGTAATGGCGCATGGTTGCTCATTGAAAGTGAGATTGGATCACGGGACGGAGAACACACACATTTCCTCAATGCAAAGATTTCTGAACAGCAGTAAAAACAGCATCTCCCCAGACTGTGTCACTCTAGGTCCAAGCACGGGGAACCAACATATTGAATGCTGGTGGTGTACGTTGCGGAGTGAGCGCGCTCAGTTCTGGATGGACTATTTCGACCAGTTAAAGGCGGACGCTCTCTATGATGACAGCTTCATCGACAAGTCATTAATCCAATTTTGCTTCCAGGAGGTGATACAGGTAAGGGGCCTAAAAGGCTGCTGAGAAAGTTTAAGAACTCGACTCCTCGGCCCACCCCCCTTGTGTGCTTAAACACACAAAAAGAAATGTGATCGTTTCCATAATATTTTGATTGTTTAACGTAAGTACGCCTGTTGACCAAAATGTAGGATATAAAACCAAGTCCACAGGGCTGCCAACTTTCTATGCAATCTCACGCATTACAGCGTAGCCTAAGTCTCACACATTTTCCAGGAATTTTCACCATAGTCAGCAATTATTCAATCAACGCGTAACAATGATTCTTACACAGAATTGAAGTCCATCTGCATGAAAGTTTGTTTCACTTGCATTACGGTGGATTTCTAGTAACTCTGAAAGCGATAATGACTCCGGACGTCTCACACTTTTCTTTTCTCGGGTTGAAAGCAACGAAAGTGTTACATGATTGTTTAAATGAAATAAGACCATTTGAAATGTCTTTATGCAGTTCCATTGCTTCCAACCCCTGAGTAATGACAAGCGTGAGAATTCCCTAGTCAAAATCAGTTTCCTTAAGTGGGCAAAGCCACCGTAATGCACGTGAAACTGAAACTTCCATGCACAAGAACTTCAATTCCGCGTGAGAATCTCTGACATGCCCACAGCTTGAATAATTGCTGACTACAGCATGGAAACGTGAATACAACTAAGAGGCGTGAGACTCGCACCGAATGCGTGAGAATTGGCAGCCCTGTGGACTTGGTTTTATATCCTACATTTTGGTCAACAGTGCAGCATCTCACTATTTAGGGGCAACTTAGTTCTACAGACTCGACACAAAGACGTGAGTTCTTTAACACGAACCCGGAAGGAAGTTTATTTAAAAAAAAAAAAACTGCACATGCGCAAGCCGTGGCACCAAATATGAAGGTTCACAAAATATACTACACTGCTTCCCTTATACAAAGAAATTGCAAGATCTTCCCCTTTAACCCCTTAAGCCCTGAGCCTCTGTTTCGAAAATGGCAAGCCCAAAATGAAATGAGTACATCTCTGCGACTGCTTGGTCCATTTGAATAATCTTGGTATCATAATAAAGGTAAAACCATTTGGGATTTCTGCCCTGGTGTAAAAAATCACTATATATGTCACTGAGTCAGAGTAAATGGAGATGGAACTCAGTATAAATGAAAGATCTCATTTTGCACCTAACAAAGTTTTACTTCTATCCCTTGTAAATTTGTTGAGTTGCAGTCTGAAACCTCTAAAAAATTACAGCACAGATTCTCATTATTATCTATGCCAAAGTTTATTCTGGTCAGGTAAATCAGAGCAAAATTAGGGAGGAACGTCTAGGTGGCTTCTCCAATTTGGCAATTCAGGTACCTTGCGTTCCATTTCAGATTTCTCAGATACCAAACTGTAAAACTCATTTAATTTCACTTATATGTCACTACAGGCATACATTCCATCCAAATACAAAACTCTTTAATTTTTAGAATGGAAAAAAAAAAATTATTATTTGTCAGTTTTGTTGCCTATACAATTTCCCATTCAAAGATAATACATAAAATGAAAATGAAGTTTGACTCCACTGGAGCAGATTTATTAAAAAACAAAACAAATAAATAAAATTATAAGTACAAAGGCAATGTGAAAAAATGTTAAAGAAAAGTAAGACAAAAACCCCAACTGCGATTATTTCCCAAATAACTGTGTTAATGCGGTCAAATTGCCCATTTAAGGAATGGGTAAAGAAAATACGTACTGTACTGTTGTAGTCTCAGTATTTGTGCGGAATAGCACAAAGATTCTGTCAGAAAACGACTTTGAAAATGAATGTTGAATATTTAGCGGATAATTATTCGGACAATACCTCAAACAAACTAGTTATGCGTTTATATTGTCGCGCTATTCAAGTACATGCAAATGGCCCATGGACTCAGTTTGACGCGCTGAGAACGCAAGGCTGTAGCTCAGGCTAGGTTTCTGCGATTAAAGTGGTTTAGAGTTCGTTGGAAACATCAGAAGCCATAGAATCAAATGGCTACCGGCATAGTCTTACTGACAGCATCACAAGCCGATCGCAGAGAGGAAAATACATTGCAAGCAGGCTGAATGCTAAGGAGCTGAGATCTTTGAAGCAACGCCCTGGGAAAGAACATGCTAGGATACTGGCAGATCTAGTTTCGCTATAACACAAACACATTGGGCTAACAATAGCAGCGCAGATTTACCCTCGAGCAGTTTTTTATTACAAAATATCAAAGGTAATAATTTTTTTTGCTCATCTCTGCAGACTGTAAAGTGTATGCCTCCTGTTCTTTGAGTGTGGTGTCAGTTTAAAATGACAGGGCTCATATCGTTGGATTCTGTGGACTTTCCTCTTTCATTTGAGGTATCGTTTGTATGCATAGCACAAATTCAGGAGAAATTCTGGCGATTCAGCGCTGATATGATTTTATCCTATGTTTTGCTACATGCTTATTTACTTGCTTGGTGCTTGAATTGTGTTCAGTTGAGGTAAAAATGGTTTACATGAGCTTTTGGCCAAGTTTCTTCGCGAAATATGGATATGCCGTATGACAATGTTGCGATTTAGAAACATGCTGTACTTATTATGCATAACCACCGCCCCCCGGTACCGTGTCGTAGGGCTTAAGGGGTTAACTAGAGGTCGATACACATGTACTGATTACTCAGATCTGTAATTACGCAACATGATGACACAAATTTCAAGAATAAAGTCCAATTATTTCTCACTGAAATTTCTGAGTCAGTAGCTTTTTCTCTTTTACTCACAAATTAGCCTCTGCACAGGTTTCTTTACCTTGTTGATCGTCTCAAAACAGGCGAAGGAGAATTCTGCTCCACAGGAACTGGATCAGGACTAAATTCCTCAGAAATCACTCCTCCAGGAATTTCTGCACCCGGTACCCCAGGTTCTGGCAACATGTCAACATTCTTCAACGAAACATCCTCCACTGAAGGAGTGAGTGTGTCCAGAATTTGGACAGTAGGTTTCTGTGGATCAGGCAGCTCCATTGTGGATTCTCCCTCGAAAACCTTCACCAAATGGTCCCCATGAACCATCTTGGTCACCTGGCCTATCTTGACCAAATAGTTCCTTGGGCCTTTAACTTCTACGATGCATCCTAACACCAATTTATTCAATTTACCCTGGGACCTCATGTCTCTTACTCTCACCACATCCCCCAATTTAAAAGTTCTCTCAACCTTCCTGGTTTTGTCAAAAGACTGTTTCTAGGATTCCTGCTTCCGTTGAATAACTCTAGACAGGTCAGGCTTTATCAAATTCAACCAAATTCTGAGTTGTCTCTTAAAGAGCAACTCCGCAGGACTCGCAGGACTCACCCCAGTGGTACTCTGTGGTGTGGTTCTATATCTCAGTAGGAAATCAGCAATTCTATGCTTCAAGGAACGCTTGCTCTTAACCTTCCAGAACCTGTTTGGTGAAACTCTCTTTGAATACTCTTACCGTCCGCTCAGCGGCACCATTGGACGCAGAATGGGAAGGTGCAACCAGCACATTTTATACCATTAGCTTTCACGAAGTTTCTAAACTCAAGAGCCGTGAACTGCGACCCCTTGTCTGATACTAATTGCTCTGGCAACCCATGCTGGGCAAAAATCAACCTCATCTCATCCAATGTTCTTGCAACAGTAATATTTTGATGTATATGCTTGATCTCAATCCACTTAGAGTAACTGTCTATCAGAATCAAGAAGCGTTCGTTCTTATCCTCACAGAAATCAATGTGTACTCTCTGGAATGGACGTGAAGGCCACAACCATGGATGTAATGGAAGTTTGACAGGAGTCTGTCTCACTTGTTGGCATACCGAGCAGGATTTAATCCGTTCCTCAATGTTAGCATCTAAATTGGGCCACAATACATAGCTCCGAGCTAGAGCTTTCATGCTACAAAAACCGGAATGCCCCCAATGGAGTTCATCCAAAATATGACCCTGCAGTCTCTTGGGAACAATTACCCTGGAGCCCCAGAGGACACATCCTTGTTTACAAGACAACTGGTCACGTCGCTGAAAATAGGGCCTAAACACCATGGAGAGATTTCCTGCATCACTCAGCCACCCATTCAATGCAAACTGGTGCACTCTACTCAATATGGGGTCCAAATCAGTTGCCCTGGCCACGTGTTCAGCCACAATGGGAAAATCGTCATCTATAGCTTATACAGCAAAGACAGGACCTTCAACTCCCACCTTACTCAACTCAGGATTGGGCAAACATGGCAGGGAATCACAGTTGGCGTGGGACGCTGAGTCCCTGTACTCAATGTCATAGTCATGAGCAGAGAGTATCAGCGCCCATCTCTGCATCCTGGCAGCCACAATAGTTGGGATGCCATATTTGGGACCAAGTATGGCCAATAACAGCTCGTGGTCCGTAACCAGTGTAAATTTCCTCCCGTAGAAAATCATGGAATTTTTTTACTCCAAAAATCAAGGACAGTGCCTCACGCTCTATCTGAGCATAGTTTCGCTCACTTTTGTTCATGGTTCTGGACGCATAACTCACAGGGTGTTCTTCACCAGATCCAAATTCATGCGAAAGCACAGCCCCAAGGCCATTGGACGAAGCATCACATGCCAACCTCAACTTTTTCTTTGGGTCGTAATGGACTAGAAGTATTTCACTTGTTAGAACTGTTTGCAATTTTCAAATGACACTTGACATTCACTTGACCAACTCCATTTCACATCCTTTTTTAGAAGCTCATGAAGAGGATTCAACACCGTAGCCAAATCAGGAAAAACCTGATAATAGTATTGTATCATACCTAACCATGACCGCAACTGTGACACATTGGTTGGGGCAGGAGTCTTCCTGATGGCTTCTACAGAACTTTCTACCGGTCTTATTCCTTACCCACTGTATTCAAATCCAAGATATATTGTACTTGGTTTCAAGAATGCACATTTTGGAAAATTCAAGTGAAAATTGTTGTCAGACAGCCTCTCTGGGACCCTCTCAAGAATATCGAGGTTCTCTTGATCACTGTCGCCCCCTATCAGGATATCATCCTGTTTGCAGACACATTTTGGCATTCCCTGCAAAATTTTGTCCATCTTGGCTTGGAATATCTTTGGGGCGCTTTTGACACCATAAGGGAGTTTCGAGTAGGAATACAATCCTTTGTGGGTGTTTATAGTCAAGAACTTTTGGCTAGGTTCATCAATGCTAAGCTGTGCATAAGCATGAGACAAATCTAATTTGCTGAACACCTTTGAACCACCTAGCTGTACATACAAGTCTTGGGTAGTAGGCAAGGTAGTCTGTTCATCCTCAACTGAAGGATTCACACTGACTTTGTAGTCTCCACAAATTCTTACACTCTTGTTGGACTTTGGCACTACAACAATTGGACTGGCCCAGTCCGACCTGTCCACCTTTTTGATCACACCATTCTTTTCAAGTTTTTCTAACTCAGCTTCAACAGGGTCACGCAGTGCATAGGGCACCCTACGGGGTTTGTGAAATACTGGTTGTGCATCTGGTTTCACCCTTGTGTGGGCCTTATGGCCTTTCAACCCATTGTGACTATCCTGAAACAATCTACCATGTTTGCGCAAGATCAGGTCAAGCCTATCCCTAGCCTTCGCACTGCCTGACTCCTGGTGATTTGCCTGGAAAATCTTTGACCAATTGAGCTTTAATTTGGACAACCAAGACCTACGCAATAGTGTGGGTTTCTCCATACAATCTACAATGACCACAGGCAAATCCAACTTTTGCCCATTGTATTCAACCTGGCACAGCAACTCACCACACACAGTTATCGGATCACCAGTGTAGGTGCACAACCTTACACTACTCCGGCTCATAGGAATGTGACTGAACTGACTCCGATATACAGACTTGGACATGATGGTGTAGTCAGCTGCGGTGTCGACTTGCATTTTACAAAGTTTACCATTCAAACATAAAAATTGAAAATACTCCTCTTTGTAGGAGTGATCTGAGACCGATCGAACCTCTTTGACTTGGTGAATACTCAACAAATTGTCATCATCAACAACAGACATAACATTTCCCTCAGCGACAGCTTTGACAGTCTTTTTTTCTTCTGCCTTTCCCGCCAGAGTTCCTGTTGACCGACTTTCTGTTCTCCGGTTTGGTTCTGGAATACCTGCTGAAATGTCCCTTCATGTTGCACTTGTGGCAGATTACATCTTTGTGAGGACATTCCGACGCCGCATGGTTGTTACCACATCTGTGACACGAAATACCAGTGATGGACCAATGCCCACCTCCTTTCTCCTTCCCTGAAGACACCTTGTATACACTGTCAGTTTTGTCAAGGGGTGGAGTTCGTTCGACTGCTTTGACACCATCTCCATCGCCAATGCCATGCGAAAGGCATCGGCAAGATTAAGATCTACAGGGTTCAGAAGTTTATTCTGAATTTTGGTGTCCCGGAGTCCACACACGAATCTGTCACGGAGGGCACGATTTAGGAAATCACCAAAATTGCAATGCACAGTGAGTTTTCTTAACGCAAGAATGTAATTATTCACAGATTCACCCGACTGTTGGTGACGTTTCCAGAAATGAAAGCTTTCCGTAATCCGTAGGCGGATTGAAATGGGCTTTCAGTCTATCGAAAATCTCATTCAATTCAGTGTCAGATGTCTTGGCAGGAGCGACCAGGCTGGCCACTATCGAGTACACTTCCGGCCCAACCTCGCTGAGAAAAATGGCCTTTTTACGTCGAACAACAGCCTCACGAGCCGCTACCTCAGCAGGAGCATTGCCTGGCAATTCAACAATGTTATTAGCTAGAAAAAACATGGACAGTCTCTCCGTATACAACTCAAATGTCTCTTTTGAGCTGTCATAATTTCCCACTCCACCGATGAAACCAACGCTGGCCATGTTTGTTTTCACTCTGGGCAAACAACGTTGGACAAGGCAGAATTTAATGGCCTAACATCACCTCACAGGCACGACTACCGCATGCCAAACTGTACTCCAGGCAAGGACGGGAATCGATCCCTCAGTCATGCCCACAATCCTCATTCGCCAGATGTAGCTTCTCACTATTTAGGGGCTACTTAGTTCTTCAGACTTCACACAAAGATGTGAGTTCTTTAACATGACCCCGGAGAGAAGTTTTTTTTTTTTTTTAAATACCGCACATGCGCAAGCTGTGGCACCAAATATGAAGGTACGCAAAATATACTACAAACAGGTGTACTTAAGTTAAACAATCAAACATATTATGAAAATGATCACATTTCTTTTTGTGTGTTTATGCGCACAAGGGGGGTGGGCCGAGGAGTCGAATCCCTAAACTTTCTCAGCAGCCTTTTAGGCCCCTTATCTGTATCACCTCCTGGAAGCAAAATTGGATTAATGACTTGTCAATGAAACTGTCATCATATAGAGCGTCCGCCTTTAACTGGTCGAAATGGTCCATCCAGAACTGAGTGCTTTCACTCCGCAACGTACACCACCAGCGTTCAATACGTTGGTTCCCCGTGCTTGGACCTAGAGTGACAGTCTGGGGAAATGCCGTTTTCACTGCCGTGCAGAAAACTTTGCATTGAGGAAATGTGTGTGTTCTCCGTCCCGTGATCCAATCTCACTTTCAATGGGCGACCATGCGCCATTACTGCATCAATGAAATACCCCGCTATAAGACGTGGGTCGCTGTTAGTTGAGTGGGTGTGCAGCCAGATCATGTTTTGCGAGAACCCATCAATGCAACCACTGATGCATATGCCATACGGCTTCAATTTGTTGTATCCATCGATGTGCCACACATAATTCGGGCCAAAACTGACATAGACTTTATGTCTCAGACGGTGCCGTGCATGGAGATCCACGCCACCACCATCCATTTGACGCAGCAAGAGACGAACGGTCTCTCTGTCCGTGATGATCCCTGCCATCCAATACTTCTGATGCATCCACCTGTAGCCATGTTGTTGGCCAGAGGACTGTAAGTGGCTATGGATGAAATCTGCAACTTCTGTGATGTCCGCCTTATTGCGTATTCGCCACAGCCGATTCCTCTGAAGTGCACTTTCTAGAGTTCTTTGACTAATATTAATGTTGTGCTCCTGAGATAAACGAGCCAAAATTTCAGCATTTGTATACCTACGTCTGAAATAATCTTCAATGGTCGAGTCCATTAGACTATATAATGTAACAAGAGGCTCCTCAAAGCCTGTACTTGGGCCGGGTCTAGGCCTGCGCCAATCGCGAAACCACCCGCGTGCATGAGCAGGACAATCGCGACCCCGAGAAAAAAAAAAGAAGAACGGAGCCGAAACTTCGACTCGTGGCCAACCGGCCCGAGTAATAGTAGGCTATATACGATTAGGCTGACTGGTCTGAACTGGTCCTGTTCTCAAAATAATGACATAGTCTACTAATTCAAAATATCGAGATGATATCTCGAAATAATGAGATGATATCTCGAGACAATGAGATACTATCTTGAAATAATGAGATACTATCTAGAAATAATTAGTTGTGACATGCATTTTTTTTTCTTTCACGTGGCGGAAATGGGCTTCCATACCATATGGCTTGAGGTTCATTTCAAAGAGATTCTTTCGATGTTACAACAGATTTGCTCAATCGGATCAAGGTCTTGGGCCTTATTTATAAAAATTTGCATGGATTTCATACCTAAATAATGCGGACGCATAAAAAAAAAGGCATATAGTAGGAAAAAAAATCTAATTTAAAAACCCATGGCTAAGGTGAACTGCATGCAATTTTTATTTCTTTTACAAGGCTGAACTTGGAATATATTGACATGTGCATAATCTGAAAAATGTCCCTTTTTTTAAAATAAATTTGGAATCTCCAATCCCACTCGAATTTGGAATGCCCAATCCGAGAACTATGTACAAGGCTTGCCCATATGCAACCCCCTATTGCCAGCTCAGGAGAGAGAGACAGTTCGCGGCTCTCCTCCAAAGCACGTGCCTGTCAGCCCCTGCATCTTTACACTCGTTGGTCGAAACTATCGCACGTTCAGAACGAGGGCGGATGATACCCGTACATGAGCAAGCTTAGAATCTCACTGATGAGCGCCTGGTTGGCCAACAGGAGGCGCTTGAGCAATGAACAAGGCAATCTTTTTTTAATTTCCCTTCCCAGCAGTCAATTCCCAATTTGCATCCCTACAGCGCTTAAGCCAATCGTGCGCTGTTCTGAAAAAGCTGCCGACCACTGCTGGTTGGTACGACCGGGGATCGAACCTGTTGTGGGAATTTTGATATTATATTCCTGGTGTTACCTTCTCAAGAAAAGAACTCAGACGGAGGCAGAGAGAATAATATAAATCCAGTTTTTTACTACTTTGCAAAGTAGGATCCTCGCCACATGCGAGAACTCTCGTTACAGGCAAGAACAAGGATAAAGAAAATTCTTTCTTGCTGTTGTATAAGTGAGAGTACATTTTGACATTCTCCTCCCCCTGAACTGATTTACACATCATGGTGTTAACTGGAATGTTCTTGCAGACGCACGCAGCCCACGTCAAGCCGACTCTGAGGTATGCGCATACAGCTCAGAGAAGACAGGTGGTTTCTTCTTATCATCTCCTGGGCTTATCTTTTGGCGTCCCAGGCTCTCCTTGTACTCCTTTTCCTGAGAACACATAAAATTAAGCAAGAAAGAGAACATCCTGACCTCGTTAGGGTCCGTCAGGTTCTAGATAAACCATATGCAATGACACATTGGTCAGATTTATGGAAACTACAGCTACGCAAGGCCAAGGTTAATCAGAAACAGGCAAGAATATACAACTAAGGCCTAAGAAAAAAAATGAGCAAGAGCAAGCAAGGATAAACAATTAATAATAAAGCAAATAAATAAAAATTAAAATGATTCCACAGAACCCGTGCCGTAGTAGTCACTACTGCACCGCAATTGCGGCGCCTTAACCAAGTGAGCTAACCCGGCAGCTACCCCTTTTTTAATGTCAAGTTTGTTTTTATAAATCAGAAATCTGCACAGAAAGTGACGTACGCACCTTTTTTGTGCCTACGCTCCCTTTATAAATGAGGCCCCAGGACTTTGAGCAGGCCAAGTAATAACTTTTATGTCACCAGATGTTTCTTTCTGACTATATAATTTTCCACAACTTAGAAGTGTGTTTTGGGTCATTATCTTCTTGAAAATAAAATCCCCAACCAATCAGTCTCTTTCCAGATGGCAATGCATGCCTCACAAGGATGCTGTGATACTTCTTTTAATCCACAATTTCCTTGATTTTTTTATGAGATCACCAGCTCTTTTCGAGCAAACTGAACCCCAACCCATATTATTACTACCTCCAGGATTTACTGAAGGGGTTAAACAGTCATTTTTGAAGCTTTCTCCTACTCCATGATGCACAAAAGTTCTGTGTTCGGGTTAGAAAATGTTGGATTTTGATTCATAAGACCAAATGACTTGTTCCCAGTCCACTGGTGTCCAATCCTTGAATTTCATGGCAAACTCTAGTCTTATTTTGATGTTGCCAGCTCTTGGCAGCGACAAGACAATCAGACCATTTTCGCAGAGGCTTCTGAAAATAGGGTCATTCTATGTCATTTCACACAGATTCCAGAAACTTCCCCAGTGAAATCTCTCAGATTTGACTGAAAAAAATTCTAAAATTAGTTTTTGACCCCAAATGAGGGAATCCCAAATTTCAGCTTCATACCTTTAGTCATTTTGGCATTATGGCCCTGGGAAATTTGGGTGGCATGCCCACTTTTTTCCTGCACTTAATTTGTAACCATATTTCGAGGCCAATAACTTCTCTTTTATATGAGCTACAGGGCTAAACATTGATAAAGAGGTCATTAATTACCTCGTCGCTTGGAACCAATGCTAACAAATTGGATTCTAGTTCCATTGTATACAATATTAACCCTTTAAAACTGGATTTTGTTTCATGTGATAATGATTTTTGGGATATCGGAGGGTCCAGGTAATTGACATTTGTGTGTTTGAGGGCTTTTTGACAACTTCTTCATCAAATATGATGACATTACTGTAACTCAGATGATCTTCAGAGACACCAGGTCATTAGTGGGGTTATGGGGGGGTCCCAAAAATGGTCACAGGACAAACAGACCCTTCAGAACCCTCATTTTAGGCAATGATTTCACCATGTCTCCACTTGAGATAGACAATTTGCTTTTAATATGACCAACTTACACACCTTATCAAAATTTAGGGCCAATAAAAAGTTTGCTTATCCAGCTCCTTCTATTTGAACAGTTTTTTTTTTTTTTTAATGGACCCTTGGCCAACATAGATAAACTCTGATTTGTTCAGTATTGATGGTTTTGGTGGTTGAAATCACACTCAAATAACAAATAATGATACACTGAATAACTTATTCATCATATCAGGTTGGAATTTCATGAAAATGATCATGATTTAGCTTGTCAACCTGTCAAGGCCATTTTGGCATCCAGAAACTTGGTAAACTTCTGATTAGCTCTGTGTTTAGTTCTGGTGGTTGGAGTTGCAACAAATACAAACCCCAATTCCAATGAAGTTGGGACACTGTGTAAAACGTGAATCAAAACCGAATACAATGATTTGTAAATCCTTTTCGACCTATATTCAATTGAGTACACTACAAAGACAAGATACTTAATGTTCAAACTGATAAACTTTATTGTTTTTTTTTTGGAAATATTCACTCATTTTGAATTTGATGCCTGCAACAAGTTCCAAAAAAAGCTGGGAAAGGGGCAACAACAGACTGGGAAAGTTGAGGAATGCTCAAAAAAACACCTGTTTGGAACATTCCACAGGTGAAAAGGTTAATTGGAAACAGGTGAGTGTCATGATTAGTTATAAAAGGAGCATGCCTGAAAGGCTCAGTCGTTCACAAGCAAGGATGGGGCGAGGTTCACCACTTTGTGAACAACTGCATGAGCAAATAGTCCAACAGTTTAAGAACAATGTTTCTCAACGTGTAATTACAAGGAATTTGGGGATTTCATCATCTACAGTCCATAATACCATCAAAAGATTCAGAGAATCCTGAGAAATCTCTACCCGTAAGCGGCAAGGCCGAAAACCATTATTGAATGCCCGTGACTGTCGGTCCCTCGGGCGGCAATGCATTAAAAACCGACATCATTCTGTAAAGGATATTACCATGTGGGCTCAGCTAAAAGGCACTAGCGTCACTCGTTGCGCCACTATGCACCAGGTGTAAGATAGTGCCCTATGTTCTGACCATCCCGTCTTTGCCCAGATGGCAAAGAATGCTGGTGTTAAGGTTTGCTAACAACAAAGTATAATATGTTTGACAAACAAGTTTTACAAAAAAATTATTATTGGCAAAGCTATTAACCCATGTGTGTGGTGCTCTAATCAGACTAAGGAGGAATACGTGTTGAAAGTTGAATTTCAAGACGTATAGTTATTAGCAAACAACATTATTTGTCAATACAAGTGTCCCTTTGGCATTTTGTGTTCCTTTGTTGCTCAAAATTAACTTTAAGATGACAAAAACCAGCCAAATTCTGAAAAATGCAGGGTGTTCATCATATTTTGGCCAGTAGTGTATGTCGTGAATGGATTGCTACCCTAATGCTCGAAAAATTAAATGTAAAGATTGCTTGATATTTAGAGGATTTCCAATGAGTGACCCAACATATCAAATTTACGCAACGAAAGTAGTAATTTTCATTGATTCCGAGCCTTAGAATTTGAGATCCTATTTATCCCATAAATGTCTGCGTCGTATTATTTGGAAAATATTAAAATAGCGTTGGTTTCTAGTTAGCAGTCTATCCAAGTCAATAGGATGAATAATTCACTAGCTGGCATGCTAGCACTTTTCGCTATTAAATTAATACATTAATTTGTTTACAATTACCATTTTGTGCTACTCATTACTTTAATGGCCAAAAGCATTAGCATGCTAGCTAACAAATTATTCATTCCATTGCTCTATCTCCGAGGTCATACACCATTCCATTTTCTTGATGCCGTAGCGTTTTTCATTTTTTTACTGGCTCTATATAGGCTATTGACCACACCCAAATAAGTCATGCATCACTGTAAACATCATACATAGCTCAATGTTTGTTATTACCGCAGTGCTTGGTGTCTTCATGTGGCGCGCGTCAGTATTACAATGCCAAGCACTTTTCTTTATTTCCACTCGTATCTCCGTGAAAAAGCAATAAAAATCGATTGATTCTTCAATTTGTTGCAAATACACAGCATTCCTCACCGTTGCATTTTTAATGGTGCTAAGTATATTTTTTTGGTTAAAAATATATTTTATAATGACCCAATTACCTGGTATTATTAGGAAACAAAGTAATTTTGGTTACTAACTTATAACAGTTGTAGTACGGGAACATCCACCAATCAAGGGCTGAAGAATGCATTTACACACAGTATGTTACAGATTTGGGGGAGTTTCAAAATGATGGCGACCTGCTGCCCACTTTGAGAAGGCTGTAATTAAGACAAGAAATCATTATTTTTATCTCTCGTGTACTTTGGTAGGGGGTTCCAAAAATCATTATAAAAGGCAAAAATACCTCTTCCAATTGAAATATGTTGTTATTTGGGGTATGGTTTCCTTTAATAAAACTCTGAAACCCTACATAATCTGACTAAATAAAAGCATAAAAACATCTTGAGTTTTATTGCAGTAGTTCTTCTTTAATTCTTTAATTTTGGGAGAAATCAAGCGATTGTACAGTATGTGAAAAGAGTGGGATAAAGCATTTGTTTGAAATGTTCATTGCACTACAGAGCCTGAAAGTCAAGCCTGAACTGGTTTCCAGCTTTATACTAGAATGAATTTTCCGATGTGAAACTTGAAACTCACGCTACTGCACAGTAATAACTTGATTCAAGTATTGTACTGCTCTTGCCTAGAAATCTAATCAGTGCAACTTGATGCATGGGGACTGAAAGGATTTATTCAGAGTTGGCGAAGGCTATTCCCCCAACTGTTGGGCAAATGGTAAGAGTCAGTTTTGTTATTCACCCAACCATTCTCAGCCAATGAAATGTGTGTAATATTTTGTGAGCGACATCTTTTGGTGAAACTTTTTGGCACCATTTTAATGGTTTCGTCTGGTTTGCGGCATCACAAAGACGGTTGGGGAAATAAGAGCAACCTTCCCCCCTGTTCTGCCAACAGTTGGGGGAATAGGAGCAACCTTCCCCCCTGTTCTACCAACGGTTGGGGGAACGCCTCCGCAACCCCTCTACTTTCTGTCTGAATGGTGCAAGGCGTCGAAAAGTGGTATCAAAGGTAGCCGGCCCTAAAACACCTGATGTGTTTCAGCAAAGGCGAAAAAGAGTAGCTGATACGCGTCACCTTCTTTCTGAGTGGGTGAAGCCGCTGCTACTACTCGTAGCACAGTGATTCAGACACAATAGGTCAGAGTTCATCGACTTCGCGCCAAAAATGAAGTTCACGCTAATTTTGCAGGTGCAGTGGTTTCTTGGTATGTAAAATTTTATTAATTTTGCAGCTTTTTTATGGTTAACTGTTCAGTTTTCGAGTAAACGCAGATTTCGTGCTACTGTAAATAATGCGTTATTCTCACCGATTGTGGTGTTTGTTTTGGAGCAACAGTGTTGGAAATAGTACCATATTTAGCCTCCATCAATATCGAATAAAATCAGAACCTTTTCGGCTTACAGTAATGTTTGGGTACTGAACCATTCGGGTGCGAAAAAACGTCAAGCTTACATCCAGTCAAGAAATTTTGGAGTTTAATTTGTAGTGCTGCTGTACTTGGTAATAGCATATAACGGTGGCAGCTGTGATACTGATGAGACTCTGGCAAAATTTTTTTCGTAACCAAGCTAAGACTATAAACCAGTTGAAAACCAACTGGAACATTTAAGGGTCAGGGTTAAGGTTACTAGTTAGTATTCTATGAACCCGTCACTGTGCATGTCACAACGTTGTGCAGTCATTAATATTCATTTTCTACTGGTTTCTGTCCTCGCTTGGTTAAGAAAAAGACATCCCACCGTCGTTGCTATTTAGGGCATGCGCACCATGCATTCACTATATTAAGCATATATTAATAAATGGGTCGTTTCGTATCGCATGAGTAACAGCACGACAAGTCTATATCAGCACAACTCTCTGTCATAATTGCGACAGAGATGTGTGCCAATGTGGACTGCAGTCTACACACTTCCCGTTCCGGTATCGCGAGACGAGCAGAGTTTCGAAAGTATCCGCCGCTATGGCAACGACTCTGCCTTTCTGGTCGCTGTGTGAATGGTTTAAGACGGCGAAAAGGCACAGCTGCTACGCCTATTTTTGCTGTCTGAAACGGGTTTCCGGAGCGATTCAAGACTGCTCTGCACCGCCTCAGATACACTTTTTTTCTATCTTTTATGACTTGAAAATCACCACAAAGAAAACCAGCAATGACAACTTAAACAAATTTATTCTTCACTGATAAAAAAAAACTTCTACAAATAATCCACTGTTTAATCTTAAAATAACACTCTAATGCCACTATGTAACTCTGTTGCCAAAACAAAAACTCTGCTTCTGGTGACCAAATTCACAGCATTTATATATACTAGCAACATTCTGGAAAGATCTACAGGATTCCTGGGTAATCCCGCCCCCTCCAGGCAGAAGATGCCAGAGGCTTCTAGAAAGCACTAGTCTATTACAAAGAAGTGATATTACATCAGATCATGTTTTGCTACACCCTTCCTTGAATCGCCACCTTATCGTGGTGGAGGGGTTTGAGGACCTGGATGATCCTAGGAGCTATGTTGTCTGGGGCTTCTTGCCCCTGGTAGGGTCTCCCAGGGCAAACAGGTCCTAGGTGACGGGTCAGACTAAGAGCGGTTCCAAAGCCCTAATGAATAGATCTACACCAAGGACAGTTACGTCGCCCGGATTGGCGTCACCGGGGCCCCACCCTGGAGCCAGGCCTGGGGTTGGGGCTGGCAGGCGAGCGCCTGGTGGTCGGGTCTCCACCCACAGGACCCGGCTGGGCACAGCCCGAACGAGCGACGTGGGCCCGCCTTCCCGTAGGCCCATCACCCGCGGGAGGGTTCAAAAGGGGCTGATGCATTGTGCTTTGGGTAGCAGTCATGGGCGGGGGCCCCGGCGACCCAATCCCTGACACTGAATCTGGTTCTCGGGACATGGAATGTCACCTCACTGGGGGGGAAGGAGCCTGAGCTTGTGCGGGAGGTCGAGCGGTACCGGCTAGAGATAGTCGGGCTCACCTCCACGCACAGTCTGGGCTCTGGAACCCAACTCCTCGAGAGAGGCTGGACTCTCTTCTATTCTGGAGTTGCCCACGGTGAGAGGTGGCGGGCTGGTGTGGGTTTGCTTATAGCCCCCCAGCTTAGCCGCCATGTGTTGGAGTTTTCCCCAGTGAACGAGAGGGTCGCTGCCCTGCGCCTTCGGGTCGGGGACAGGTGCCTCACTGTCGTTTCGGCTTATGGGCCGAATGGCAGTGCAGAGTACCCGGCCTTCTTGGAGTCCCTGGGAGGGGTACTGGAAAGTGCTCCAACTGGGGACTCCATCGTTCTGCTGGGGGACTTCAACGCCCACGTGGGCAGCGACAGTGTTACCTGGAGGGGCGTGATTGGGAGGAACGGCCTCCCCGATCTGAACCCGAGTGGTGCTCTGTTATTGGACTTCTGTGCTAGTCACAGTTTGTCCATAACAAACACCATGTTCAAGCATAAGGACGTCCATCAGTGCACGTGGCACGAGGACGCCCGTGGCCGGAGGTCAATGATCGACTTTGTGGTCGTGTCATCTGACCTTCGGCCGTATGTTTTGGACACTCGGATGAAGAGAGGGGCTGAGCTGTCCACTGATCACCACCTGGTGGTGAGTTGGATCCACTGGCGGAGGAGGAAGCTGGACAGACTTGGCAGGCCCAAACGTGTTCTGAGGGTCTGTTGGGAACGTCTGGCGGAACCCTCTGTCAGAGGGGTTTTCAACTCTCACCTCCGGGAGAGCTTTGACCAGATCCCAAGGGAGGCTGGAAACATTGAGTCTGAATGGACCATGTTCTCCACCTCCATTGTTGATGCGGCTGTTCGGAGCTGTGGCCATAAGGTTTCCGGCGCCTGTCGCGGCGGCAACCCCCGAACCCGGTGGTGGACATCGGAAGTAAGGGATGCCGTCAAGCTGAAGAAGGAGTCCTATCGGGCTTGGTTGGCTCATGGGACTCCTGAGGCAGCTGACAGGTACCGGCAGGCTAAGCGTGCTGCAGCCCGGGCGGTGGCGGAAGCAAAAACTTGGGTATGGGAAAAGTTTGGGGAGGCCATGGAGGAGGATTATCGGTCGGCCCCGAAGAGATTCTGGCAAACCGTCCGGCGCCTCAGAAGGGGAAAGCAGTGCCCTGCCAACACTGTTTACAGTGGAGGTGGGGAGCTGTTGACTTCGACTGGGGATATTGTCGGCCGGTGGAAGGAATACTTCGAGGATCTCCTCAATCCCACTGACACGCCTTCCATAGAGGAAGCAGAGGCTGGGGACCCAGAGGCTGATTCATCCATCATTCGGGCTGAAGTCACTGAGGTAGTTCGAAATTCCTCGGTGGCAAGGCACCGGGGGTGGATGAGATCCGCCCTGAGTACCTCAAGTCTCTGGATGTTGTGGGGCTGTCTTGGTTGACACGCCTCTGCAACATTGCGTGGCAGTCGGGGACAGTGCCTCTGGATTGGCAGACCGGGGTGGTGGTCCCTCTTTTAAGAAGGGGGACCGGAGAGTGTGCTCCAACTACAGGGGATCACACTCCTCAGCCTCCCGGGTAAAGTCTATTCCAGGGTGCTGGAGAGGAGAATTCGCTAATAGTCGAACCTCGGATTCAGGAGGAACAATGCGTTTTTCGTCCTGGTCGTGGAACACTGGACCAGCTCTATACCCTCCGCAGGGTGCTTGAGGGTTCATGGGAGTTTGCCCAACCAGTTCACATGTGTTTTGTGGACTTGGAGAAGGCATTTGACCGTGTCCCTCGTGGCATTCTGTGGGAGGTGCTTCGGGAGTATGGAGTCCGGGGCCCTCTACTAAGGGCCGTCTCGGTCTCTGTATGACTGGAGCAGGAGCTTGGTTCGCATTGCCGGCAGTAAGTCAGACCTGTTTCCGGTGCATGTTGGACTCCGGCAGGGCTGCCCTTTGTCACCGGTTCTGTTCATTATTTTTATGGACAGAATTTCTAGGCGCAGCCAGGGGCCGGAGGGAGTCCGGTTTGGGGACCAGAGGATCTCATCTCTGCTTTTTGCGGATGATGTCGTCCTGTTGGCTCCTTCGAACCAGGACCTTCAGCATGTACTGGGGTGGTTTGCAGCCGAGTGCGGCGGCTGGGATGAGAATCAGCACCTCCAAGTCCGAGGCCATGGTTCTCGACCGGAAAAAGGTGGCTAGTCCCCTCCGGGTTGGAGGAGAGCTCCTGCCTCAAGTGGAGGAGTTTAAGTATCTTGGGGTCTTGCTGACGAGTGAGGGAAGGATGGAGGATGAGATTGACAGATGGATCGGTGCAGCGGCAGCAGTAATGCGGTCATTGTGCCGATCTGTTGTGGTGAAGAAGGAGCTGAGCCGAAAGGCGAAGCTCTCAATTTACCAGTCACTCTACGTTCCTACCCTCACCTATGGTCAGGAACTTTGGGTCATGACTGAAAGAACGAGATCTCGGATACAAGTGGCTGAAATGGGTTTCCTCCGCAGGGTGGCGGGGCGCTCCCTTAGAGATAGGGTGAGAAGCTCTGTCACCCGGGAGGAGCTCAGAGTAGAGCCGCTGCTCCTCCACGTCGAGAGGAGCCAGCTGAGGTGGCTTGGGCATCTATATTGGATGCCCCCTGGACGCCTTCCTGGGAAGGTGTTCCGGGCATGCCCCACCGGGAGGAGGCCCCGGGGAAGACCCAGGACACGCTGGAGGGACTATGTCGCTCGGCTGGCCTGGGAACGCCTCGATACCCCCGAAGAACTGGAGGAAGTGTCCAGGGAGAGGGAAGTCTGGGCATCCTTGCTTAGACTGCTGCCCCCGCGACCCGGCCCCGGATAAGCGGAAGAAGATGGATGGATGGATGGATGGATGGATGTTTTGCTACAGACACACCACCAGAGGGTGCTGATGAACAAAATAAATAGCTGACCAGCAAGGCAGCAAAAACAGCATGTAACAAATCTCCATTTACAAATGATATACAGTGCTTTACATAAAATACTCATACATAACACCTCCCCTCTTTAAGAAAAGAAAGGTTTGCTTAAAGCTTTCTTTTGTTAAAATTAACACAGTTTTATAATCAGTATAAACTTGAACTTTACACAAAAGTATCATTGATCATTATAACAATCATATACATAACAACCAGTGCAATTTTCACAATCAAATGGAAAAGTAAAATTACATTTTTCACAATCAAAGAAATAAAATTACATGCGAGAAAGTGTTATTCCAGATCTTTTCCCCTGATGTGAGAAATATCCAAATCATACTCCTGCAAAAGCAAACTCCATCTCAGTAATCTTTGATTCTTGTTTTTGATCTTATGCAAGAATGTGAGGGGTTTGTGATCACTGACGACCTTGATGGAAGTAGCTGAACAAGTCAAATAGACTTCAAAATGTTGTAAAGCCAAAACAAGTGCCAAACATTCTATTTCAGTTGTTGAATAGTTTTTCTGATGTTTATAAAACTTTTTGGAAAAGTAACAAACAGGATGATCTACTCCATCAGTATCTTCTTGCAGTAAAACTGCGCCTGCATCAATATCACTGGCATCAACAGCCAACTTGAACTCCTTTTTGAAATTAGGAGATAAGAGAACTGGTGCATTTTTGAGGATAGCTTTCAGTTGGTCAAATGAATTTTGACATTTTTCATCCAAACAAATTTTGCATTTTTCTTCAGTAAATTTGTCAAAGGTTCAGAAATGATGGAGAAATTTTTACAGAATTTTCTGTAGTAGCCAGCCATCCCTAGAAATCTCATTAGTTGTCTTTTAGTTGTAGGCTCAGGAAATTCAGTGATAACTTTTACTTTTGCATCAATTGGTTTGACTTGACCCTGTCCTATAATATGACCTAAGTAAACAACTGTAGCTTTAAAAAAGTCACTTTTAACAAGATTGATAGTCAGCTTGGCATCACTCACTCTCTTAAAGAAGTCTCTGATGTAGGTGAGGTGCTGTTGGAAGCTGTCACTGGTGATAATTATGTCATCAATGTAGGCCTCATCCTGGTAGTCCAGTGATCACTCTGTTTACCAGACATTGGAAGGTGGCCAGAGAATTTTTCATTCCAAAGGGCATCACCTTGTATTGGTACAATCCATCTGGTGTGACAAAGGCAGAGATCTCCTTTGCTCTGTCTGTTAGAGGGATCTGCCAGAAGCCCTTGAGGAGATCAAACTTGGTGACATACTTTGACTGTCCAACTTTGTCAATACAGTCATCAATCCTGGGAATAGGATATGAGTCCATTTTCGAAAGAGTATTCGCTTTCCTGTAGTCTGTCACCATTCTATAATGTTCCATTGGGTTTTGGAACTAGGATGCATGGAGAACTCCATTCACTGTTACTTGGTTCAACAAAGTCATTTTCAAGCAGGTATCTGACTTCTTGTTTAAGGTATTTCTGCCTCTCTGGATTCATTCTGTAAGGATGCTGTTTTACAGGCTTGGCATTATCTTGTAAGATGACATCATGGTAAACCATATCAGTCCATGATAGAACGTCAGGGAATATGTGACTATATTCAAATATGAGCTGCTTTAGCTGTTGTTGTTGAAAAGGGTCCACGTGGGACAACTTGCTGTCAATATTTTGAAGAATGTCTGAATGTTCAAGTTTGGCTGGACCAGGTTCATTTTCCAAGCAGAAAAAGTACGTGCCAGCAAGGCAGTGACGTGCCGTCGGAAGTATGTTAGATGAGGCAGAATCCTCACTGTTTAACAGGTGATTTCTCCCTATTACTTTCCTTCATTAGCAATTAGTTGATTGATTAACTAATTTACGAAGAATAATGGTCAGAATGACGGGCCGATTTAAGTTTCCATGGCATTATAGTGCATTGAACTTGAAATGCTCACAAGACAACAAATTTGCTAATATTTGCTCACAGGTAACCAAGGCAATGCCATTAACAAATAGTAAAACCTTTCTCATGCTGCGTTCAATGCTTAATCAATACGTTTACAATAATGTTTTCCCTTTAAATACGTACTTTTTAATGCCATTCAAAACACAGGGAGTTTATTTTGAGTGTTCTTTCATAATCCAATGAACAAAAGGTTTAAACGATACACAGAATTACCAAGAGTTGAGATTTTTTTCAAATTAATTATTCAGATTTCCCTTCTTGCAGTCTGCAATCAAAGCCTACAGGTAAATGGATCTTTTTGTCATTATCACCTTTTAATCATTACAGGCTACATCTAGGCTAGGTCTTAATGGCTTGGTAAAAAAAAAAAAAAAAGTAGAAATTGAATAATTGTAAATCAGACATTACATGTGCCTACAGGTTGACAAAATCCAGCGATGAAAGAGGAAGTCACTGCCTCCCAAGACAGCATGTCTCTGCAGCAAGGAGGTGCTACAAACATGACTCATTCACACCAGTGCTGTCAGGAGGATTGGGCCAAAATTCCAGCAACTTATTCTGAAAAGCTTAACCACCTGAAATGTTTGACTCAAGTTAAACAACCTAAGGGCAATACTACCAAATATTAAATGTATGAAACTTCAAACTCCCTGGGAAAACAATTGAAGAAATAAAAACTAAAATAAACTATCCTCTCACCTGACATTTCACACTCTTAAGAGCCATTCCGTGAGAAATGGCACTTTTTGACGAAGTTGAGGAGTTGACCCCTCCTGGAATTGAATGAAACTTGGCACATAAGTTGATACGGGTTGTCTCACGGAAAAAGCCAAATTTTTAGGTCCTTATCTTCCTTTGCCTGCCAGTGGCGCCACCTGGAAGCCACTAAAGTGGCTCAGTTTTGCTTTTGACACCACATTTTATATGAACTATCATGACTTAAAGTGGTAATCCGCAAGATTTCTGTCTCGTTACTGTCTGTTAAGTCAGTTACTATCAGAGAGGGAGGATAAAACAACGGTGATTGGGCCTATGACCCACTGATGAAAGCACTTGCCAGGTAAAGCGATCATTGTGTCTGTGGCGACATTCCCGCACTATATTCAAATACAGGCGCACATCTAGTGACGCTTTTTACATCAATAAGCAGTGTTTGGTTTGTCCGGAAGGTGGGAGGAGCTGCAAGCTAGCTTGAAGGAAGTAAGGAACCCCGGGAGAAGCAATGGCAAGGTAGACGTCAGAAGGGATCCAGTAGCGGTACTTTCCCTAGCCTGAACCTTAGCTTTATCCCCTAACCCTAAATCTAACTTGTCCCTTACACTATATGTCAGTTTTACGGATGGAATTAAGGGAGGACCGTTAAAAATGCAGCCTTCCAAGAAGCAGAAAGTACAGCTACTGGACCCCTTCTGACGTCTACCCAATGGCAGATACCATACGGTGTAGCTATACTGTGCACAGTAGAAACTAACGTTAGCTGAGTCTCTGTTGAGGCTACTACTGAAACTAAAATTATCACGTAATTTCAGGAAGCAAACGGGGAAAAAAAGCTACGTTAACCGCATCGACAAATTATTTTTATTTAAAAAAAAAAAAGTTATAACGTCACCTGTCAACCAACTACCATTTTCATTATTTACACAGGGCTCTCAACTTTCACATATTCGGCTTGAGTTTAAATGACATTCACGTTCCCGTGCTGTAGTCAGAAATTATTCTATCAGACCGTTTGTAGAGATTCTCAGGTGGAATTAAAGTCCTTGTGCATTGAAGTTTATCAGTTTCACATGCGTTACGGTGGATTTCGCCACTAATAATATGAGAACAGTTATGATTCCGGAATTCTCACGCTTTTCTTCACTCAAGGGTTGGAAGCAGTGGAGTTGCATAAAAATGTTTCAAATGGTCTTATTTCATTTAAACAATTTGAACAATCGTGAAACACAAGCATTTCGTTGATTGAATAATTACTGACTACAGCACGGGAACGTGAATGAAGCACAAATTCTCACGTCGAATGCGTGAGAGTTGGCAGCCCTTTAAGTTAATCGATTTATCATAATAGCCTTACATGTTACTGGAATGAGATAACGCTAATGGATGACTAACGTCACATAATTTTTACTTTTATTGAGTTCAATTACCGTGTCAAAGAGCATCTTTCCCATCTGCATGAGAGTTGAGGAGGCGTGGAACTGGACTGGTAAGAGCCGTCAATTTACCGACGTCATACAGGTGACTCTGTTCGGTCTCGACAAGAGTTATGGGAAATGAGGTCCAGAAGCGCACCTGCAATTACGGCTTACTGTCAAAGATGTCAATATAAAGAAACCGATTCAAATCTTACGGATTACCTCTTTAAGCGTACAAAGTACCAAATATGTTTTATCATGACCTTTGACACTTCAAGTCCGGTTAGACATCAGTACCACATCAGCGCCAAGCTGGGTAACTACGTTATTGAGCCAGAATTATTTGAAAAATAACAATAAAAACTGAAAATGGAAATGAGACTAAAATAATATCTCAGACATATACCTATCTAGAATGCTTTATTATGTGTTTACTCACAACAAGACTATCATTTTCAGTGAATAGTACCTTGGTATCCTGCTGTGTTTGTGCAGTGGACGGCCAGAAAGATGGTCGAAATTCATTTTCGGTGCATGTTTGTGGTATATTTTCTCTGTAACCCAGATTTGTGCTGTGAGGGTAAATGCTGTTTGTTGTGCTTTTGGAACTCTATTTTCAGGAATATCAAGCATTTCTTTGGTAGTATCTACACTTTCAAGCTAAATGGAGCCAAAGTTGGAGGAAAACTCAAAATGGACCATTTCATAGCAGATTGTGCCTATGTTTAGGTGGCATTATTTTGTTTACCCAGCAAGATAGAGACCTGGAATTCTCTGGATACATAGTCCCTTTGGGGTATATTACAGCATTAGTAAAATCTGAACGGTAGTATTCTCAGTGAAGATGATTTTTTTTTTTTTTTTATTTCGGCATGATTGTATAGTCGTTTCATGACAATTTCAACACAACATGTATCATGACCGAATGGGTCGCAGGAGAAGCGAGATCGCTTGTCAAAGTCCCGCCCCCAACTCCCAGAAAAACAGTTTGATTATGGTTAAGATATCATGAAGTTTTATAAATCACAACAGAGCTGAGTGTCCATTTACACTACGATTTAAGCGTCACAACATAAGATCATAAAGATTTATGAACATCATGAAGAATTATAATCACCATATTCATCATCAAAAGTCGGAAAATTTTGCCCCCAGGAGCGCTGTTGGCTGGATGCAAATACTGGCTATCCCCAGCAATGTACCAAATAAATTGTTTTTGAATTGTGATACACACAGCTAGTTTTCTCTGAAAATGAAGAGTTTAGCTTGGTACTATTCTGGATGAACAGCTATCTGACCAAAGGTGGCGCTCTAAAGAGCTAATGTTCTACCGACCTAATATTCCATATTCCCAGACATAGAACAAAATTCTGTCTTTTGACATATATAAAGTACATGCACAGTTATACATAAAATTTGTAATCTCTTTGGTATTAAGCTGGGTTGGTCGTAAATTGGAAAAGAATGCTGGTGGTGATTGTAGCATTGTGTCAACATGCAAGGATCTTAGCAGTAGTCAGTACAGTGTACATTTTTGTAGTGTTGTTGCATTTTCAGAAAATAACAAATGCTCAGCATTTTTCCTTTGCTATTAGAATTAGTGAGCAGGCTTCAGTGTTGATCCTAGGATTTCCCAAGGGCAGGGTGCTTAGGTAAGAAAAAGGGTACAGCAGTCGCGTCGAGCGATTGGTTGTCCTGAAAAAGACCACAGAGTTCGTAGAAAGCAAGCAGCAGCCTGCCAAGATAAGGGCAGTTCATTTGTAGTGGTAACTTGCATGCCCTCATTCCTAACACCAGCCCATGATGTCTAGCCTACGGATGCCCACTGGGTAGGAGGGTCGGGTTTCTTTTTCAGACTTCCCATTTTGGTGTGTACCAAACTGTGGGTGTTGACGCAACTATTGTGCCATATAGGCTGTAGCCAGCTATTCAATTCAGAGACAGACAAGCTTACTATCAACGGGCCGTAAACCGCCCTGTAGAGACCCAGGATCTAGTGCAGTACGGCTTGCCTAGGGCTCAACTGGCTCCAAGGGTAAGATCGAGCCAGATCAAACAAAGAAGGCCTTGGATAGCTGCTCAGGGCTAAGGCCAAGGAGCACCTCTGGCACGCACCACCAAGTGCCGCCAACCCACAGTCCAATTCCAAAAACAGACTGAGGGATAGAGCAAGTCACATGCTGGGTTGACGTCATTTCACTTTGGATAACATGAAAAGTATAAAACAGTTTTAACTCCAGTACTAAACATTCTGTCTTCATGTACATGGTTGTGTGACTAAGATTCTTTTTCAGAGTTCAAATCATGGACTGTTATTTTATACAAGTGTACGTACACTGTTGATGCATGTCTGTATACGTACTTATGGTGATACCTCTTTTACATTAGTTGTTTTTTGGCTTTTTTTTTTTTTTTGGACTGGTCATATTTTATAACTTGCTGTACATTTCTGACTGGGCTGTACCCGTACTTGGTAATCATACATGTATTGTGTGTTTGTAACGCTCGCAATCACCACCAGTTTACAACCAATAGAGTTTTATGCCAAAGGGATCACAAATTTTAATTATAACTGTGCATGCACTTCATATATTTCAAAAGGCAGAACTTTGGTATATATCTGGGAATACGGAATATTAGGCTGGTAGAACATTAGCTCTTTAAAGCACCACCTTTAGTCAGAAAGCTATCTACCCAGCATAGAACCAAACCAAACTCTTCATTTTCTCAGAAAACTAGCTGTTTGCATCACAATAAAAAAAAATGTATTTGGTACATTGCTGGGGATAGCCAGTACTTGTACCCGGCATACAGCACCCCAGGAGGCTGAAATTTTCCGACTTTTGATGTTGAATATCATCTACACTGAAAATACTACCATTGAGATTTTACTAATGCTGTAATGTTCCCCAAAGGGACTATGTACCCAGAGAACCCGTTTGGAGCAATTGTTCCAACACAGGGAGCGTTTTACCCCAGAGATCGGTTCGTTTGGGCTGGTGTGAACACAGCAAATGCACTCTGATGCAGAACAAAACAAGCGGGTCGAGACCGCCAAAAACGGGTGGTCTCGGCTCGCTTCCATTCGAACCCTAGAGCGGTTCGTTTGCAGTGAGAGCACAATCGTCTCAGCAACCAGCACAACTGACTCATAGCTATTGCAGAGACAGTTTAGCAAGACTCCTCATCCCCTATAGACCCCCATTGTAAGAAATTGATCACACTTTCTGTCTCCTAAGTGGGTGCGGTCGCGGATCTTGTTGTCAGAAGTGGTTGCTAAATGGCAGCAATTAAATGTTGGGATATATAAGTATCTATCTCTATTTATTTATTTGTTTATTTATATTTATTTATACTGGGAGTCCAATTGAGAGCAAGCTCTCTTTTGCAACGGAGCCCAGTAGCAAAAAACAGAAAACACCAAGTACAATAAATAAAAACAATGACTACATTACATATGTACATTCCTGCTTTGTGGCAGCCAATAAAAGACATTTAAAACAATCAATTGAAATAAGACTTTCCAACTTTAAAAACTGTTGAATCCTATTCCACTTCTGAGGAGCATAATACATAAAAGCAGTTTTACCCAGTTCAGTACGCACCCTTGGGACATCTAAAACCAAAAAGTCAAGAGTGCGCAGACCGTATTCCCCCTTCCTCACGTTAAGCAAACTGGTCAGATATCCAGGCAGTTTACCCAACAATGCCTTGTATATAAAAAGGCAACAATGTTGCTCCCTTCTCATGGCCAGCGAAGACCAACCAGCATTAAAATAAAGTGTACAGTGATGTGTTCGGAAGCCATCTCCAGTTATGAACCTTAATGCAGCGTGGTACACTGCGTCAAGTGACTTCAGCAAGGAGGGTGCAGCGTGCATATAAATTACATCACCATAATCTATTCTAGAGAGAATAGTTGCTTGAACAATTTCTTCTGCAACTCCTTAGAAAGCAGGCTTTATTCCTGTACAGCATAGCCAATTTTGGCTTCAAATTCTTGACCAGCTCATCAGTATGCTTCCTAAAATTAAGATTGTCATCCACCCAAATGCCAAGGTATTTGTAGTCAGGAACTCTTTCAATTTGGATTCCATTTACTGTCGTGATACTACCATTATGGAACCTAGCAGCTGGTTTATGAGAGAATAGCATGAATTTAGTTTTTTCAGAGTTTAAAATTTAAGGTCTAAGACCTTCTGGAAGATTTGGAAATCTGACTGCAAATTTTTAAGAGCCAAATCAGCAGAAGGGGCAGCTGAGTAGATGACTGTATCATCTGCATAGAGGTGGATTTTACAATTGAGAAAATTAGCACCGAACTCATTAATAAAAAGTGCAAACAGCAAGGGCCCCAAAATTGAACCCTGTGGAATCCCCTTGCTAAGATAAGTAAAGTTGGATTGATAGCCATCGGCCACAACAGCTTGACACCTACCAGATAGATAATCTTTAAACCAATTCAGAGATTTAATATCAAAACCAATTGCACTTAGCTGCTCTATGAGTTTAAAATGGTCAACTGTGTCAAACGCATTTGATAGGTCAATAAAAAGGGCAGCGCAGTCTTGCTTATTGTCAAAGGCAGAAACAATATCATTTAATACCCTGGCTGCAGCTAATACAGTACTATGACCTGGTCTGAAGCCTGACTGAAACGCATTCAAGATAGCATGGTCTGATAAAAATGCTCTAACTTGATTATTGACGAGTCTCTCTAAAACCTTAGCCAAGCACGGCAGCTTTGAAATTGGTCGATAGTTATTCAGAACATCTGAAGAACCACCTTTATGTAAGGGAAGAACAAAAGCCATTTTCCACAAGACAGGAATCGAACCGGTCAACAGGGTTAAGTTAAAAATGTGTGTCAGGATAATAGCAATCAAAGGTGAAGCCAGCAATAAGAGGCTCGGGTCCACTTTATCCGCCCCAGTGGATTGCTTAGGGTCAATGCTAAAAAGTTCTTCAAGCACTTCCTCTTCAGAAAAAGGACGCAAGGAAAAACAACCGGAGTTATTCGGTACAGGTACAAAAGGCCTGCTATCGCAGGTAGGAACAGCCGCAACAATAACCCTAAATTTTCAAAGAGGTGGCCTGCATTAACAAAATGCTCATTGAAAATATTACAAAGTTCCCCTTTATCTGAAATAATGACAGAATCCTTAGTAATCCTACTTGGTAAAGCCGAGGAGGGGAGCTGAGACAAGGATTTAAAAGTTCTCCAAAATTTCGTAAATTGCCACCGGAGTCAGATAAGTTGGAGAAATAATAAGATGACTTGGCTTTCCGAATCGCTGTAAGGGTTCTGTTGTGAAGGTAACGAAAATCTTGCCAGTCAGAACGCAACCCAGAAACACGCGCTTTTTTCCAAGCGAAATCCCAAGCTTTTAACAGCTCCGAGATATCAGGGGAAAACCAGGGATTCGCCCTATTCTTAACTCTCAACTTTTTACAGGGGGCATGCTTATCCACCACAATATTAAAAGACGTCATAAAATGGCTTAAAGCTAAATATCTGCATGTTGCATGCAAATTTCCTTTTACTTTTCAACATCAGGCATTTTACAACACAGCTAATGGCTGTACTGAGCATTAAGAATATGAGGTAGCTGGCCAGCTACTGTGTTCGCAAATGTTATTTGACATGAGCTTAAAAATTAGATTTTGGCTTGCTAGCATTCACTCTTGGAGTAGTTGTTAGGTTTTGAACAGGATAATGTTTGGCCAGGTCTGTATTTGTTTCAGTGGGACTCCCGGGTATTATAAAAGCTAAATAATAATTACATAATTAATAATTAATTAGTAAAATTAGTCAAATTACATAACATATTTTACTGTAATTGGCATTAGCTAGGGTATAGCTTGAAGGGCATTGCATCAGCTAGTTTAAGCCTATAAAGCTGGTCTGTAATATGACAGTTGCTAATCTACTCCTTACCTGTCTGCATACTTCGGAAAAGAAAAAATGGATAGCTTCCTCATATTATTGCAACCTATTGCTGCACAAAGTTTCAGCATTTTTAACGTGGATGGCCAACGCAAGACACGCTTCACATTTAATTTTCGAGGTGACTATTCGCACTTATTAAAGTGCGTCCAAGCACAAAAATTGATCGAAATTCGCGTTAGACGCACTTATAAGTGTGGCCAAGATGCACATTGCTCCATTGCCCACACTTACTTTAAGTGTGTCCAAAGCTAAACATTTTTTCTTGGCCAAACTTATTTTTTTAAGCGGTACTAAAAACTGGAATGGTCATCAACTGGCGCACTTATAAGTATGGCTGAGAAAAAAATTCAACATTGGCCACACGTATAAGTGCGAATAACATCAGCCTTTAATTTTTGCGCCTTATTTTGCCGCTTGTCTAATACTGATATCAATCCAGTTAAAGATCATAGCGATCAAATATATTCCTTTTCCCCTTTAAAAACAATTAAACATCGATGACAAAAACAGTATTACTGAACATATAAATACAAGCATTATTTCAGTTAACATGTTTATTCGTGGTTTCCCGCAGTTCATACTGTATTTCTGTATTGCCAGATGTTACGTGAGCGCTGCTGAGAGAGACACGGGTCTCGAACAACACTCATTTTCTCCTGATCTGTTGGTCTTAAAAATGCCATTGCAGCCTCAGAATGTTCAGAAGATACAGTATGTGGCCTGTGAAAAATAAGTCCAATATTTAATTCTGTGACAATGGGGCAAAATAATCGGTGATAATCTGTGCCAACGTTCACTTCTTCACATTGGAATCAATTCATTCAGGACCAGCTATCCAAAGGGGCGGGGCACCTATGTGACTGACACTCCGGTAAAAATGCCCCTTCCTTTCGGGGTGAGATTTCTGACCAATGAGGGAACAGTTTGTTCGCGCATGGCATTACTTACGACTTTGGACCTGTAGAGACTGTTGCCGTGTGAACACAAACAAGCAAAAGGACAAATGCAACAATTGTATCATTTTTGCCCCTGAATCGGAACAAAGCAAGCAAGCCACGTGTAAATACACCCTCAGATTTGCTATCTTGCTGGGTAAACAAAATAATGCTACCTAAACACAGGCACAATCTGCTATGAAATGGTCCGTTTTGACTTTTCCTCCAACTATGGCTCTGTCTAGCTTGAAAATGTAGATACTACCAAAGAAATGCTTGGTATTCCTGAAAATAGAGTTCCAAAAGCACAACAAATGGCATTTACCACCACAGTAACATATCTGGGTTACTGAGAAAATATACTGCAAACATGCACCAAAATCAATTTCGACCATCTTTCCGGCCAGCAAGATACCAAGGTACTATTCACTGAAAATGATAGTCTTGTTGTGAGTAAACACATAATATAACATTCTAGATTGGTATATATCTGGGATATTATTTTATTCCCATTTTCAATTTTTACTGTTATTTCTCAAATAATTCTGGCTCAATAACGTAGTTACCCAGTTTGGCGCTGATTTGGTGCTTATGTCTATCCAGGCTTGAAGTGTCTAAGGTCATGATTTGGTACTGTGTATCCTTAAGTCACGATCGTTGATGTAAAATGTGATGTTGACAGCAAAACTAAGCCACTTTAATGGCTTCCAAGTGGCGCTACTGGCAGGCAAAGTGCAACGTTGTAAGATACGGACCTAAAAATTTGGCTTTTTCCGTGAGACACCCGTATTTACCTATGCGCCAAGTTTCATTCAATTCCAGGGGGGTCAACTGCGCACCAAATGTCAATCTCTCGTGGAATGGCTCTTAAAGTATTGATATCTCCCATTTCTTTTGTCTTGTTTTTGGGGACTGGCCTTACGTCAGCCCCAACTCAGCTGACTTTTTTGGTATAAATATCATTTCCTGCAGGTACACATGACAACGGTCATTCGGAATTCGTAGAACCATAGCTACATGCATACCTTTCATTTTGGTCCAACTAATCACTTCTACGGCTGACTAATTAATCAACAGCCCATTAAATGGAGAGCAGGGAGCTAAATTGTGAGATATTGGGCTGTCACCATTGTTTGGAATGGAAACTCTTGGCCCTCCATCGCACATGACTTTGCACAATGAATCAGTAAATTCAACAAGGGCCCAACTCTATGTTAAAAATGTGTGGGCCCTTATTGAATTCACCAATTCAATTGGTATATACTGTTACTCTGGAGAGAATTCTTATCTAAGAAGAAGAATGCACCAAAGACCTAGGAGCAAGGTTGCTTTTGCCTGTTGATTCCCACCTCCCTGCAAAACCTGATTTCCTAATGTGCAATTCATTCACTGTCTCCATTAGCCCCACAGTAGAGTGAGCTGTGGGTTTCTACAGTAGGCTTTAGAATATCATAAAAATATATCTGATGATCTGTGGGGGGCAATTAAAGCCTATTAAAGAGTTACTTTGGGAATTCAGTAAGCCAATGACTGTGCTTTATCTTTGAAAAATTAACTTCACTCTCTGTCACTTGACCTCCCCATAGAAGGTTGTGGCTGAAAATGTGTTCACAAAGGAGTGCACATCTCAACAGCCAGCCTAATAATCAACAGTTCTCTACAGGAAGAAAATCCTGCAGAGTTTTCAATTGATGTGGGCACAGGTAGCATGGGGTTTTCATAATTAACCTCTTGATCTGAGGAAATTGGTGAGGTTAAGTTCTAGTGCAACTCACGTGACTCTCAGGATCCAGAGCTTGTCAATAAGGAATGCATTTTTGATCGATTTTTTTTGCAGCCGATAATGGATGTATGTGTCTGTGGATTTTACTGTGTGGTCTGAATTTATATGCAGCATCTAAAATTTTAGTTGTCTGTATATTGTGGTGCAGCAGGCTTAAAACAAATGTATATTAAGCCTTCTACAAATGGATAAAGTTCACACAAATATCTTACAAGGTTTGTTTGTTTGTGTGCTGCGCGTATGTTCACCCACACATAATCGAGACTCCTTGATTTCTGGGAAGAGCTTTTGTGGCTGTCTTGGGGATGAGGGTGTGGAGACATTATTCACACTTAATTTAGTTTGGTAGAAGAAGTGATGTATTGTTTATTTATGACGCATGGACATAATACACATGAACTGAGCCTCTGTGATTCCTTCACAAAGGTTCTCTGTCTCCGATTTTTGTTCCATATTAGGTCACGCTCTTTTTTTTGTTTTTTTTCTGAATGCTAGAATTTTCCATTGCTGTTGTATGAATCATCAGACCTTCATAAATACCTTTATTTTTTTCAAGCGCACATTAAGCTTATCTTGATGAGGTGCTTCTGCTATTTTCGTGGTCGGCATGTGTTTCTTTGTGCTTTATCTTGAGCCTCACATTGCGCGTCACCTGGGCTCCGCTCTAAACCATGTAGAAAGTGAAGATATGGCAATGTCTTGTGATGCCTTTCTCATTTCCTGGGTTCATTGCAGTGGGAGAGACAATTTCAGGACTATTCCCTCAACCTTCATTTCTCAAAGAGTTTCTCTTTTTCATGGAGTTTTTTTGGGGCGTTCACTGTAAATTTAGCATTGTTCACATAACGTAATTTGGATCAAAGAGTTTCCTGTTCAACTCAGGTGTTTTATTTGCAGTACTAGAGCAATGCCAGTGATAAAATAGAGTTCAAAATAAAGATTCTGGTCTTGCTCACCCCAAATGTTAATGCCTGGACTGCTTCTTCTGCATTGATCTGATTGCCATTACTTTATTCTCATTTTCCCAATTTTGCATTTCTTCTGTGTTACAGCTCTTCCATGCATACCATTTTTGCTCAGTCCTTCACTGGTGATATAGATCACTGTACGACTTGCGTGATAAAAAAAGTAAATATTAGTATGATAAAATCATGATGGAACCAATAATTTAATGCAATATTTTCATGGTAGAGATTAGACACAGAATAAGCGAGGTACATGAGCTGAGCAGGAAATCAATCACATAAAATCAGAAATGATTCAAGAGTAACGCATTCAATAGATTATCAGTATTATGCAGCTGATATCTGTGTGTATTTACTCTTGCTGAGCTACATCCATAAAGCTGGTTCAGCCCTTAGTTTACAATCCGAGAGAACAATGTCTGAAGGGGAGCACTATACATGGTGATACCTGACGTGTTTTAAGCCAAAAAGCCTAACCACAGACAGTGGTTGCATATCAGCCTTGGCTGGAAATCCCATATGCGATACATCTCTTTTATGCTGTAGCAATCAGTTACAAGGTTTTTGCGTTGTTCCTGAAAAATAAAATTATCAGTAAATACAACCCCAATTCCGAAATAGTTGGGAGGAACTGTAAATTGTGAATAAAATCAAAATGCAATGACTTTCAGATCACATGAGCCAATATGTTATTTACAATAGAACGTAGATAACATTTCAAATGTTGAAACTGAGTCATTTTACATTTTCATCCACAAAGTGAGCTTATTTCAAATTTTCTGGCTGCAACAGGTCCCATGAAAGTTGGGACACGGGCAAAAAAGGGCTGAAAAAGCAATTAATATATAAGAGAATCAGCTGAAAGAACATTTAGCAAGTAATTAAGTTAAAGGAACTCTCTATTACTGGGTACATTGACACTAATTCCATAGTTCTGTACTTGTAAACTATGTCTGCGCCAAAAATCTCCATGAAAATACATACAGTAATCATTTTAGGCTTGTTTTCTGATGGCAGACATTGATTTTCAGCCAGTTTCTGCCCCGTCCACAATTAGGTCCAAAATCCGCAGGATTTACACATCAACCTACTGACGTCATCTAAAGAACGAGACGAGCTCAGTCGAGCTCGTTTTTCTATACTGCCTAAGGGCCACGAACTGCAGAAGGTTTTTAAAATCGTTATTTTCTCGCAAAATTTTGGGAAACGGCGGAGCAAATTCCTACCCAGATGCATTGTAGCAGGTTGTAGTAACGTATCCAAAGAAGGAGTCAGCCTTCATCGATTTCCAAAAGATGAAAAAAATAAGTAAAATTTGGGCGTCTCGGGTGAAACTGACTCGGGCAAAATGGCAAGGACCAAGCGACAATAGTGTGATTTGTAGCGACCACTTCAACGATTCCGACTTCGAGGATGAAGGGTTTTGGTCTGAGTTCGCGATGAAAAAGAGGAGAAAAATCAAGCCAGATACTATCCCAAAAATCAAAAGTCCATTTGAGGAGAGAAGCACCAAGGAAAAGGGGAGAAATAAGAGAAGACCGGGCACTGGAAAATGGAAGAAAATGAAGGTAGGCCGCTAATGAACAATTATAACGCGTTAGCTACGCCAGCGCTTCAGCAGGGCTTTCGTTATAGACACTATAGAGTACTAAAGTGATGATGTCACGCTGGTGTCGGAAGTAAAATTTCCCATTCATTTTACCCAGACTGTTTTTTCAGTTCACTTTTGAATCACTTCCCATTGTTTTCAAGCCTCCATCTTTTTCGAGATTTTGCATTATATTTCCGACTAAAAACAAATATAAATTTTCTTGACCGGAATCAGCTATGTTTCAAATCATTTTAATTTTTCGCCACCATGCTAATCCTCTTTGTAGTCTAAAAACTACACGTCCCATGATCCTCCTGATTCCCGGGCTGAACGAGTTCAGGACGCGTTTTATACAGTCGATAGGCCTATTTCACAAGATGGCCACACCTACCGGAAGGCAGGTAAAAACACTTCCTGAGGCTAAAACGACAGTAGCGTATAGGCATGTACTGTCAATTTGTCTTCTCGCAATCTCCTCTTTCTTTGTCTTAAGAGATGATTACAGTTGTGGTCCGTATTTTGGAATTAGAGGGGAGCGTGAGGAGGTATAAATTTGTCTAAGGTTATTAGGTTAGCCTTTTCTTTTAATTCGTTTTTGATTGTATAGGTATGGCTTATGATAGCTGGCATTTCAGCTAATTTGGCTAACTTGCCTGCAAAAATGTTAGCTAGCATAGAACTTTATGACTTAATAAATGCCTGTGTTTGTAAAACTCGCTGTTTGTATGTTTGTTTTTTTTAACTTTACCTAGCTTTGTCTACTCTCAGACATTGCATAGTGGTCACTAGGGTTGGATGTTATATCGTTATATCACTGAGGAAGCTTGGGAAGCTTGCTAATTGTACCAAGGTTGTAGCTCCAATGAAGAGAGATTGGGAGTTCGCTAGCTAGGTGAGTTGTGTTGGGCTTGAAGCCATATTTTTTTTTTTTTTTTGTCACAAACACAGCTCGGTTTTATCCAGGCTAGAACGCTTAGCAATGGTATCTGATAGGGAGCTTGAGGTTTGCCCCGCCAGCTTATGCAAAGAAAGTCTGGCGAAATGTTACTTGCTTTGCAGTAGATGGCGATCTAGCTAGCTAGTAAATTAAGATATTGCAAATGCATGCTGGCTAATGACCACCTTTACCTGATGTTTCTTTTTGATTACTGCAGCTGCTGCGACTTGCGTTTTCAACAGTCACCGTGGCATTCCATCTGGGGTAGCCAGTGAAAGACCAGTAACCATCGCCAACTCAGCGCTTTCTTCTCCAGAAGCAGTATTCCCAAAAAGGCAGTTTTCTGTTAAGGCACCGATTATCAACAAAATTAATACACACCATACCTGCGCAGAGTTGGTTAAGGTGTAGCCTTGAACCAAATAAATAAATAAATTACCCGTTCTGTTCGGAATATAAAACGATGTTTCTTCCCGGGAAATCCCCTTTGAAAAAGTGGGTTCGTCTTATTTTCGGGGACTCGGCTTTTTAGTCAAAATCAGTGATTCTGTGTATTTTAGCGTTGACAACAATAGATGGCGCCGAACAACAGTCTGCCTTGTTTTATGTTGTTCTTTCACAGGTTTTATCAGTATTTTCAAATATATATATATATATTCGTGATTAAAACAAGATGTCATGAAAACCCCCTTTTTTCCAAAAATCTGTCTTGAGAAAGGGGGGTCATCTTACATCCAAAATCCTCTTATATTCGGAACAACACGGTGATAATGATTTTTATTGCTTCCTTGGTAAATATGTAATTGATGTACATTGTAGGCCTAATATAGACTACAGAGATTTTTTTTTTGCCTACTGCAAAAATAAAAAGCAAATTACGTTTTACTACCCTTTATGTATTAGAAATGCCGATCAAGAGTAAATCTTATTTTGCTCATGTGATGTTTTTTTTTATAGTCAGTTATCATATGTGGGACATACTGGAATAAATGCCCCATCAAGGAAATTGAACACCCATGGGTTTTTCACATCCAGACATTAACAGCAGTGAATGAATGAAATCGTAACTATAATATTACTATTGTTGGTAAAATCCATGAGTAAGCTAAGCAAGCCCAATGGGTGGCATGCGTAAACTGCCAGGTGTCCCAGTCTGAGACTTAAGTCTGGCCACCTTATTTATTAAATTTACCCCAGGTGTCCTCAATGAATCTCCAGGACTTGTGAAATTAAGATGCCAAACAAAGTTTACATCATAGCCCATTACAGCACCCTTGGTTCCAAATATGTCCCTGCTGCTGCTTACATGAGTGTACAACAGATTTGGCACAGGCCCCATGCTTATGTAAAAAGGGAGTAACTCAAGTCATTACCAGACAAAGACGAATGAAAATGAAAAACGTTAATAAAACCAATTTTATTTGAAAAAATGTACTTTGTTAGGTCACTGCTTCAGAGCCAGCTGATGCACTTGTAGTGCTCAATTCTAAAGCCTCAGGCACAAATTCTGTGCAGTCAACACTACCGTGCATACAGAAGTAACTATCCCAAATCTGCATATTTGCAAAACTATAAACTTCACACACAAATGTTTCCGGACCACTGCCTAACAAGGACAACTTGACTGCAACAGCATCAATAATTGGCCTTTGACCACAGCTGCTTACAGCAAAGTTTAGTGATTGCTTGTCAGCACTGAACTGACTTTCCAAAAAGGGGTCCTGAGTGGATAAGATGCGACATCATGGGTACATCTCATTTCTCTTAAATAGCATCCATGTTTCCCTCACTAGTCTTTTCCTAGCGTCTTAGTCCTTCCCACCATGGAGAGATGCAAGGAAACTATACGATGAGGGAAGACACAAGGAATCCTTTCCTCTGAAGAATCACATGAATCCACGTCCATTTCTGATGATGGCACACTGCTGGATCTGCTGCCAGAGTCTGTCATTACGGACTGACCGCACGGTTTTCAGCTGAAGTCTTCCAGGAAGGCTGCCCTTGTGAATACTCGCTCATGGCTCCTCAGAGCTCTCTCCTCGCAGCAGAAATGAGAGCTTTGATAGGACCTGCAAGATGGCTGATACATGAAAACTTCTGCTTCAAGTGAGGAGCAAGGAAGTATCAAATAAGAGATTTAAGATGTACCCCATGTCCTCCAGTTCTCAGATCCTTTCCAAAGGTGAGCAAGTGCACCTGATAAAATAAAAACAAAAAAAGGCAAAGCAATTTATGTATAGAATGTCATACAATATAAATATAACTTCTTAAATTAATAAGAAATATGGCACAAAGACAGTGTAAAAACCCAAGGAGATTAGATGATAAAAGAACAATAGTAAATGAGTAGTTGGAGTACTATATTACAAGGTAATAGTGCAAAGGACCACTAAACACTAATAAAACACCTTGGTAAATTTGCGAAGATTGAAGCAAGTAGTACCAATAAGTCATAATTAAGCAGCTAAAGGTTGTCACTGTGTCTTCATGAAATTACGAAAGAAGTTGAACAAATTGATCCCTTACATCTACACAAGCGGTGGCTAATGGACTGAAAATATTAAGCACCAGTTGGATAGACTGCATTGCAGGATGTGCCAAAAGCGAGCACAGAAGTTCAGAGTAGTGTAATTTTTTATTTCACTTTTTTATTTACGTAATTAAAACAATGTTCTTAGTTGAATTTACCACGTTGCAGCATTGCAGAAAGAACGACGAGTGTTAAACTGCCAAAGAATTATTCTAATCTTTGGAAAACTTTATTAAGCATAATTATCAAACACTGGTCGGTACAAATGGGCTACCCACACAAGCTATTCTCGACCACAGCTTACTGACGTTTACTAAACCAGTAAAATAAGCAACTTCGGTGACGTGATATCTAGAAAACAAATTCATAGATGTATGTTCGCCAGCTAAATGGTGCAAGATATCTTTAATACTAACGTAGTTCGAGCGAACACAGAAGACCAGCAAACTAGCCACCGATTACAGCATGAATGATAGGTAGCAAGCTAATGCTAGTATTTTTATGTTCCATCAAGTTAATTGTTGATGCCATAATATTGTGTCAATTGGCCAATAACTCTAAAATTTTACGGTTTAACTGGCTTTGCAGATCCTATTTTTTGCCTCAATTTTTAAACGCATGGTTAAAGTTAGCTGCGTGATTTGCAAGAAGCAGCAAGAAAGCTAGTTACCTGCAGGAGGACAGCAATCGTAGTCAATGCTCCAAAAGTTCTGCACCAGGTCAATCCGTTTTCTTATCGGTTTTTCAATCCAACTCCATCGCAGACCCCTTTCTTCACCGTTGCCGTCACTCGTATTTTTCATGCCCCAGTTCACATGGATCTGAATGGTACAGCTGAGAGAGCATTGCACACTCAGGTACCTATGTAGCTACATCTCATAATCGTAAATCTTCCTCCGTCATCTCTTCTTATCGACAAAATCCATCTCCTCACGTCGTCTTCGGTGGGCAAACCGAGAAAAGAGAGGTCGGCGTGCTTCTTCGAGTTACAGTTTGAACAGTCAGGACCGAGAACACCCAACTACTAGCACTCTGCCATTGTTGATTCACGGAGCATCAAGCTAGCAAAAAATAACGGAAGTCAGTTTACATGCCTTCCGGTTTGCATACGCGGCAATGTGAAATAGGCTAATGGTTAGAAGTCACCCATCTCGAATTTTCCAGCACCTCGCTATAGCTGTTTGTTTGCTTAATTAGTTAGCCACTCTACGTTCTACTTGGTTACGCTTTCCTTGCTAGATATCAAGTTTTACAATTAGCGCCAAATTACTTTAACAGCCAGGCGTCTTTGGCCAACGTTTGTTTGCTTAAAAACTCAGTAGTCAGCGAACAGCTTATCAGCCCTGTCAAAGCATAACTGAAAGTGAACTCGCTGTCAGCAGGCTAACTTAGCCAGTGAGCTAGTTTACCGACGTCGGTAGTTGTCTAACT
Source organism: Gymnothorax javanicus (assembly GCA_029692085.1). Lineage (NCBI taxonomy): Eukaryota > Metazoa > Chordata > Actinopteri > Anguilliformes > Muraenidae > Gymnothorax > Gymnothorax javanicus. Next base: position 102,072,740 of record CM056198.1, read on the forward strand.
TTATATTTGGCGCATTTAGTTAAATGCCAACTTGTGAAATGCTCGCAGCTCAACGCTAGCTGAGTAGCCAAATAATGGCTCTTCACTGGTTTTATTCACTTAGCTAGCTCGCTAGCTAAGCTAGTGATATTTATTGAATAATCATACTAGCTAGCTTGCTAAATAACAGTAAGTGACGGTACCATTTACTGTTTCTATTGGTTTAGCTATGTGCACAAGATGTAATAAGCTCACTAGCTGGCTAGCTTGGTGGTTCGCTAGCGTAGCTTAATGCTAGCTAGCTACATGGAAAAATAACTATTCATTGTGATCCTTTCATTTTTAGGTATGTGGCTAGCTAATAGTAGCCCGCTATGTGGGAAAGAGTGCATGGACATATGGCAATGTAGGGCACTGATGGGCTACCGTCGTGGTACGTTAGGCTGAAACTGAGGTACCTCATTGGCTTGGAACAAATCACGGGGTACTCGCCCACTTGTGCAGCGGATATGTAGTTCGGAGAAGTGGACTACAAACTGGACTACAAGTGCAAAAGCATATAATTTTTTGGCAATAAACTACGAATTTGATGTGATCATTTGAATCTATATACCCTGTAGGCTAATCTCGGAGCGAGGCGGCTCTTAGAATTAATACGAGTTCGAGCAATGCCAGAAAGTGTCCAAACCCCATTATAAATTCCCATAGGGATTTTACTTCTGACACCAGAAGCTAAGTAGCGGTGACGTCATCACTTTAGTACTCTATAGAGCTTAATAGAGCGCTGGCTGCGGCTAGCACTTAGCAGGCTTTGGCTTTCATTCCACACATTTTACGCCTTCTCTTCGCCAGCGCTCTATCAAGCTGCTTTCACACTGGACGCAAAACGCGTGTATTCGCGTCTTTGCATTGACTTTGAATGTAATCTGTCGTGCAAAAAATTTATTTCGCGTCCAGTGTGAAAGCGCTTCCCCCTAGCTGCTGCTGCGCGTCTAGTTGCATGCTGCTGCTGTGTCTTGACTCATGTCTCGTGTTCTAATCTTTTTCTCTTTGTCAGATCATATTATTGTTTTACTCTAGCCTGACCAAATGCCATACATAATCTAACGAGCTTGTTCGATGTCCTCTATTAAACTCTTATTTCAAGCCTTACTCTAAAATAGACTAAATTGCTGGGAAATGTGTGACTGTTGTAACTTGTACAAACAGTTATAGAAATTATTTTAATTAAAGACGCCATCACGGGTCTAAGAACAACGCTAATGTGAAAATTATGCTCAGGAGTCAAATCGACATCAAAGTGTAGCATGCAGTTTGGCAAACTCGCGAACTGCTGATTGAGGAATTAAATTTTCATAACAGAAATCTGGGTCATATGCTTTAAAAATGCAGTACTTATGTCGTTATAAATGGAGAACCAAACACCTGGATAATGCGTTTAGCAGTAGCTTTCGCAGATGGCGAACGCAAGTGAACCACAGCTCTCTAGCCCATTTAGCTCGTCTCTGATTGCTCGTTAAGAAAACCAGTGTAACATTAAATAAAAAATATACATATTGCCAATTTTTCTTTTGCTCATAATGTAAATCATATCAGATTTGAAGTTACTAAGCACTGGGGCGACAAAAACATGTAATGAAGTGATGAAAATGATATTTTTACATGCAGTTGTACATAACGGCTATGCAGCGAATTGGTCCTGAGTTCTTTAGATGACGTCACGCTAAGAAAGGGCGGCATTATCGATTTTAGCGATTAAAAAGGGGCGTTCCCAGGGCAAGTAGAAAGTTGCTAATTACTCCAAAACGGTTTGATATTATGGGAAATGACTGCCATGTTTTTTTTTTCTGGATGAAAAAATACATAAAGAGAGCCTATTTGTGAAATTTCGCCCTCTAGACGCTTTAGTTCCTTTAACTGGCATCAGGTATGTAACATGATTGGCTATAAAAGGGATGTCTTAGAGAGGCTGAGTCTCTCAGAAGTAAAGATGGCCAGAGGCTCTCCAACCTGTGAAGGTTTGCGTAAAAGAATTGGGGAATACTTTTAAAACAATGTTCCTCAACGTCAAATTGCAAAGGCTTTGAAGGTCTCATCATCGACAGTGCATAACATCATCAAGAGATTCAGAGAAACTGGAAAAATCTCTGTGCGTAAGGGATGAGGCCGAAGACCTTTACTGGATGCCCGTGATCTTCGGGCCCTCAGACGCCACTGCATCACTCACCGCATGATTTTGTCACTGACATTACTAAATGGGCCCAGGAGTACTTCAACAAACCACTGTCTGTAAACACAGTCCGCCATGCCATCCACAGATGCCACCTAAAACTCTATCATGCAAAAAGGAAGCCATTGTTGAGCATGATCCAGAAGTGCCGCCATGTTCTGTGGGCCAAGGCTCATTTAAAATGGACTATAGCAAAGTGGCAAAGTGTCCTGTGGTCAGACGAGTCCAAATTTGACATTCTTGTTGGAAATCATGGGCGTCGTGTCCTCCGGGCTAAAGAGGAGAAAGCCCACCCCTCCTGTTATCAGCGTTCAGTTCAAAAGCCAGCATCTCTGATGGTATGGGGATGCATTAGTGCATATGGTGTGGGACACTTGCATGTTTTAAAAAGCACCATGAATGCAGAAAGGTATATAGTGGTTTTAGACCAACATATGCTCCCCTCCACACAAAATCTATTCCAGGGAAGGCCTTTTGTATTTCAGTAGGACAATGCAAAACCACATACTGCAGCTATTACAACAGCGTGGCTTCGTAGTAGAAGTGTCCGTGTGCTGAACTGGCCTGCCTTCAGTTCTGATCTTTCACCTATTGAACATTTGGTGCATAATTAAACGAAAAGTCCGTCAAAGGAGACCCAAACTCTCCAGCAGCAGGAAGCCTGTATTAAACAGGAGTGGGATCAAATTCCAATGGCTAAACTCATGAAACTTGTCTCCTCAATGCCCAGACGCCTCCACTCTGTGTTAAAAAGAAGAGGGGATGGTACACCATGGTAAACAGGCCCCTGTCCCAACTTTTTTGAGACCTGTAGCAGCCATCAAATTTGAAATGAGCTCATTTTGTGAATAAAATTGTAAAATTTCTCAGTTTCAACATTTGCTATGTTATCTCTGTTCTATTTTGAACAAAATACTGTCTGCTGTAATTAGAATGTCATTGCATTTTGATTTTATTCACAATTTACACTTTGTCCCAACTATTTCGGAATTGGGTTTGTACATTTTTACATGCATAATCTGACAATTGAATACTATACTAATACCCATACTATTGGAAACCTGAAGACTTTTTTGCAGGAACAATAGGACAAATGTAAAGCTGAAACACTTTGGGCTTTATCTTACACCTGGTGCAAAGTGGCACCAAGTGCAAGGTAAGTGTCTTTGCTTGTTTAAGACTAATGCCATTGTCATATTCTCACCCAGCACCCACACTGTGGAAACAGTAAATTTATTTGAAACAATCTGAGAGCTCATGGGCAATGAGTGTTTAAATCAGGTGTAGTCAGGTGCATTGATGGTGCATTGCTATCTTGAGGCAGCGGAAAGTGATTGCGCGATTGACCAGCAAAAACCTAGTTTAAAGTCAATGGTCAGTATTTCACAGAAACAACAAGAACAGGCATTTTCTATTTCCATAAATAATTCTCCCCTCACAGTTCTCTTGGCACAGTTATAGAAATTAAACAATAATAACACAAACATTCCAGGAAACAAGAGTTATTGGTTGCTGACATGTAGGTCATCACACTGAAATACTGAAGATTATCCAAAGCTCAGCAGATAGCGCTGGCGGGTACACTACAGTGCACACATACCCATTAACACATAAACACAAGGATCTCATCCAGGGGCTGTGTGGCAGACAGGTGCAAGATCTGCGCTCAGAGCTGGCAGACGCAAGACACACCACTGCTGTGACACCCTCCCTGGGGGGAGCCAATCAATATTACTGATCCATAGTCTTGAAAAAGAGTATAATCTTTCAAAGGAGATTCTCAGCGGAAATTTAATTTTCTCTAGTTTTAGGAGACACAGAGAATTGAGCAGCCAAAATCTAAATGAAGGTGGTAGGGTGGACTTACAGAGAGGCTTTTCCTATAGGCAATTAAGCGTATGAATGCGACAACGCTGGTTTTAAGATTTGTTGAAGTGACTTTATTGGGGGTTTAGGGAAGATAGCAACATGAGAAGATGGAGGAACTTTGATTCCTAAGATTTCTGAGACTGCATGAAAAACGATTTTCAGAATGAAGTCAATTTGGGGCACCATCAGGACCTGTCAGTCAAATCACATGGGGCTTGAGAGCATGTATTACATCTATCATTTGTCTGTCTGGGTAAACACTGTTAAATTTAGCCTTGCTATAATGATGTCAAAGAAAGTACCTTGAACTGTATCCGGTTAAGCCTAGCGGGAGGATGAGTTGACAGCTCTTACGACCTCTTCCCAGAAATTATCAGAGTAGGTGTAGTTCATTCTCCCAATCTGCTCTAATCCTTTTAATGACAGACTCATGCGCTGGGGATAAGAGGTCATAAAAGTAGGACACACAACCTGTTCGTGGGGTCATGACTCTTAGTATAAAACACCTATACCCATCAGGAGTGGGTTCAGGGAAACTTGAGGATGAGCGTTCTAGCAAAAGCCCCTAGTTGAAAATATCAAAAAAATCTGAGCTGTCTTAATTGAGAGCCACGCTTCATTGGTTGAAGCTAACAAACTAGCTGTCTCCGTACAAGTTTTGCGAAGGGGAGACCTTTCCTCTCCAGAGTGGTATATATAAGGTCAATTCTGGCTGGCAAAAATTGATGATTATCATAAACAGGGGTCGGCTGAGGAAGATGAAGCTACCCAAAGTGATTCCTCTTTTGTACCCAGATTCTCTGAGTGCCAATAATGTGATCAGATGTGTATTGAGTGAGGAAGCGAGGCAGGTTGCTGCATGCCAGGGCATGGGGGAAGATGAAAAACATGAGTCAGCCTCAATCTGATACTAACTGCTTAGAGGTGAAATGAACCAAAGCATGACCTTAAGAACATTGATGGCCCAGAAGTCGCCAAGGAGGCTGGGTAAACCAAGCCTACCGAATGACCTGGTCTTCTGTAGCAAGGGTCTGCCAATTCACACAAACATACCAGCTCAGATAAACAAGGATATAATATCATTGAGTTAGAAAATAATCTAAGTAAAAAGGTATGGAGACACTGAAAAATACACAAGTGCTTTGGAAAAATGTTCATTTTGATGGTCTGTGCCCTTCCTGATAAAAAAAGTGGAAGGCGGCTCCACCTCTGCTAGTCAGATTTGACTGTTGGCGTAAGTGCTGTAAGGTTTTGTTCCTATTGCAAGAGGATGGATCGAGTAGTATTGATGCCAATGTGACTAAATCCTGAGTTAGATAGTTTGAAAGGTATTGTTAACATTGTAAGTCTGCAGCCAACTGGTTGATAGGATAATATTTGGTTTTTGGATATTTGGATCTTGAGTACCTTAACTTTCTAAAAATGTGAATTTTTCAGCTCTCACATCATGCAATGTTAATAAAGGCATTAATATGAAATTTTACCAAATTAGTATTGCCCACAGTACATTCATATTTAGCTCACCAGGATCGAAGGTCCAGCGGACTTATGTCATGGGCCGTCTGTCCATCGTTGTCGCCATTGGCGCCGTCAGTGTCATCGGCAGCAGCGTCGTCCGTAAACATCATCACTGCACCGATAAAGCTGCAACTTGCACTTTTGAAGCGATTAAGCTGATATTTGGTATATGGGTAGATGGAAGTAAGTCCTAAAATATATCTGATGGGTTTTGTGAAATGTTGAAGCTTGACCTTGATTTGACCCCGGCATTTTGACCATGCCCACTTTCGAAAGTGTTAACTTCTTATCCGAAACCACTGGACATATAAAGCTGAAACTAGGCACATATGCTCCTACCCATGAGGACACCAAAGTTTGTTCATGGCGTTATTTAACATCCTGTACAAGTATAAACAATCCAGGTGAGATACAGTGCCCATGGCACTATTTTTTGTTGTAGTTCTGACATGTTTCGATCAATTCACTTCAAACTTAGATCAGTTATAGCTTATTATATGACAAATGTTTTCATAAAATCAAAACGTGATTCTTTATTGGCATGCCCCAAAAAAATTGAGGAAAAAACTGGATTATACTAAATTTCAAAGAGACTTCACAAAGTTTATATTTTTTCAAAACCAACAAAAACATTGGTTTTATGCATGATTTGGTCTTATTGGAGATCAAGAAAGATCAAACAAGGTAGCATGTCCAAAAAAATAACAATTTAATCAGTCCCGTATGCAACAGAAGATGTTCACAAATCAAGCCATGACTCCCTCATGCTAACCAACTCTGTCATTCCTGCAGTCTTTTAGGGGACTTGCCACAGGATGGGTGGCTGTATAGAGACAATAGCTATCCTTTAACCCCTTGACATTCTGCCTTTTTTGAGCAAATTTTCACACAAACTAAAGTGCTTACTGTTCTTGAACCACTTTGGCAACAGATGCACTCATGGACTCTTCTACAACATAAAAGGTGACACTCAGTCACCTTAACGCTCAAATAGTCAGAATTACTGAGAATATTACCCAAACTGAGTTACAACTCTGGAAATGTACATTTTCATCCAGCCCTGTGGCACTGTGACTGAGCCTCAACAGGGTAGAAAAATAATTAAGCTATTCCGGGATGCCTAAACTGTGAGGGAGAATGGGACGGAGGCCCAGACGCGACACAAGATAGGGTATCTAAAAGCCACCCATGAAACGCAAGTGACCACTAAATAGAGAAAAGGTAACAGAAAGAGATAGCATAACTGCCCGGCTTTTCCGCCAACAACAACAACAAGAAAAAAACCCAGAGAAAATGGGCAAAAATCCTCCCAGAAAATAAGAGCCTTCTCACAAGAGATAGACAGGGTTACCACCCCCTCCCGCTGGAACAGGAGCGAACCGACAAAGGTCTGCAAGCAAAGACTATAGTCCAACAAACAAGACCTTCTGCAGGACAGAACACAAACTCTGAAGAACAGAATAATAAATCAGACGGACAAACGCCAAATCCTAAACTCTTTCAAGGAGTTTCCTCCGGCTAAACGCTAAGGGCTTCGTAGACATTGCAAGAGAGACACGAAAGCACCAGACACCGCAGACAACGCCTCTTAAATAGTGTGCCCGCAGCTGCAATCACTGTGCAATCAGAGAACCTAACCACCTGCATTCCCCAGCAAGATAGCCCTCAGGTGGCGAAGAAAAAGCACAGCAGGCAGCAACCTCCCCCAAAACCATGACATAAACAACTGCTGGTTAAAATATAATGGTGCTGTGATCAAGAACAGGGTTCGAAATACTTTTTCAAGCCAGGTTGCCTAGGGAGCAACTTAGGCCAAAAGCTATGTTGCCCATCAATATTTCAAGTTGCCCCAGTTTTAAGGCCATAATATCTGCATATTTTCACCAGTTGACAAGGAATATATAAAAAGCAAAATTAAACTATTAAACACACAAGCCCTCAAGTAGAAGTATACATTTATTGCAAACAATAGGCTATTGATAATCATATTCTTGGTTGTACCGTGCTTACCAATCAGCAAAATAGCCTGGAACATGGGAGATCTCTTACATGAAGTTTAATAAATATTATACGGAAGTTGTTCATGTTCGTTAGAGAACGCGCATCATGTCAAAATATCTAGCAAAACAAGACAACCCGTAAGAAATCCGTCGTTGTCATTTCACTTCACGACATGAGTCCAAGGACTTAAGGGTGCTGGTTTAAACCACTCACTGCGCACCCCCGATTGCGCGCCTCGTGCTCATTCATTCATTCATTAAGAGTTAAATGTAGCTTTCATAAATATATCACCTAAATTGCTACAATCCGGGCGCTAAAATATATCTGATCTTGTTTTTAGAGTTGTATACGTGCCGCTTATTCTCTGTCAAAAGGGATTATGAAGCATCCATAATTGTTTTTTTATTTCCTTCATCTAGAGTCAAAAGACCGTAACGTATGTCAGTGTCTCCAACGACTGAATTAAAAATTTATTTTAAATGCCATTCCAAAACAGAAACAAAATGGAAAGCCATAAGGTTGTTCATGATTTTTCAAGATGAACACAACCACCTTCAACCAATTACAACAGCACTCATGATTTTTTTCTCTGTTCGTAATGAACAGCAAAAGTTGTAAAACCTTTTCAAACGGTAACGGATATGTTGGTTACGTGGTTGGTGAAGCTCATAGCGCACACAAATGCATGATGATTACCATTAACGTAATGTGTGAAAACACCACTTCAAAAAATCACTGCGATGGCATGGCACGTTTGTCTGAGTGGTAAAGAATCAACCACATCCAAAAAGGGGCATACAGATATTTTAAATAGTTTTGTGCTGCGTTGCTATGATGACCAGCTACACTGAGGCTGTACTGATGGAAAACGATCCCCCAGAAAAGTACTCAGCACCAAGGCAGGTGGAGTAGAGTAGAGCCGGTACCACATAGTGGAAATGAGGCATTAAGGCCAAATTCGGGGAGGTCTCGGGCAAGGATAAAACTTTTCGGTCAACCAGGAATTCACTTGTGCTTGCCCGACAGGCTACCGTTCATTTTAGAATTTTGTGAGCCCTGATGCCCCTCACTCAGAGTGGGCCTTTTAGCAAGCCCAGTTTACATCGGTGTTCGCCGAGTAAATACTTTCACTTTCCAGGCACAAGATCCGTTTGGCTTGGGCTCAGCCCCACTTTACTGAACAGCACATTTTCCCTGTTCTCACAAGCACAGACCCCACTCGGTTTGAATGATAGGATATTAATCTCTTTTTGACCTGTTCGGAGACTTCAGAAAAGAAATTTGCCTGCGTGAATCGCTGGCAAGCCATTGAAACTACTTCATTGACGTCTGCTGAATGTTTAGTGGATAATTATAGCGAAAATACCAAAAAAAAATCAGTTTAACGTTTATATTGTAGCGCTCTATACAGTAAGTACATCAGCGTAAAGGCGCATGGACTCTGTGTTTCATGCACCGGGAACACAAGGCTCCATCTCAGGCTAGGTTTGTGCGATTACGTTTGTTGAGGGCTCGTTGGAAACGTAAGAGCCCACAGGATCAAACGGTCTCCCCGAAAATGAAATTGACCGCATCACAAGCCCATCACAGAGGAGAAAATACATTGGTTCAATGGGAATGTTCAGGGCATGTCCTCTTTGGAAGCAGTGCCCAGGAAGAAAAACGTTTAATTTCAAATCTATTGCAGTGGTGTACATGAGTCTCTTTCAGGGCATTGAGGGATGATTCAGTACCCTGGAGAAGACTTGCATCTAAACTGTGGCAATGTTGTATGTTAATATTACAATGAATACAAGTGGTAAGGTTAGACATTAAAAATTCAAGACACGTATTTCAGCAGTTATTTAAGTCCAACAAGACTCAGTCTAACAACATTTTTTTGTCATGTATCTGCTCAGTTATTCCAAATATTGTTTTCTGCTCAATGACGATGACTTTAAAAATATTGTACTTGCTGTAGTCCTGCTACATGTCCAATTGGGTAAGTGCTTTCAAATTTATGTTATGATGTAATGTCCATTTCATGCTCTGCAGGAACATGCTCTAAGGCTGACCATACACAGTATGCACCCATCCTTACAGTTCAAAGTTTATGTGATGCAAGAGAACTTAACGCCATCCTTCTGACGGAAAGGAAATAAACCCAGCACCTTTCATGCAGCTAACTGCATTAAAGACATGTGGGGTGGAGTAATCCTTCAAACATGTTTTTTCCCGCTGCGCGGAAGAATCCACTGATATTCACAACAGCACACATCAGCAGACTCTGCCATTTGTCTGCATGATTAAAGCATCCCCCCAGGTTTTGTTAATTTGATAAAAATCTTAATGATACACCTATTTGATTTAAGCCATGAATAAAACTGAAAATCCCATCCTTGTAATTTCATTTTAGCATTAGACAGATTTTGCTTTTACATTTAAAGGCATTGCATTTGTGTGATGGAGCTACTTTAAGTACCTCTTCCACATAATGAATGTTTCACATGCAAATAAATAAATGCAGTGTTCATTTCAAAGGCAAAACTACATCTGCCTCACTCTTTGGATTTGTTTTACACCTATTTTTCACTCTATGTTTGTCACTTCTACGCATGTTTATATGGCTGAGACCGCAGCATAAACTGAAGATCATGGAGGATAGAGGGAAACTTGGGCACAGAAGGCCTCCATTCGCGGGGTGAATTCTCCTCAGATAAATTTTCTATCATGTGGCTCAAGTAATTCTTAAGTACAGAACTTGGTTGCTAAAGTGTAACTCCCCTGTCATCACAGCCTGTCCTCTGGTTTCCTACCATCAAAGAAATGTGATCACAAGTGTTATTTGAGGAGCACAGGTTAAGGATACATTTAGTTAGCAGTTGAGAGCCTAGCTTTTTATAATCATAACCTGTGACAACATCCAACTGTCTAAGTCATTCTCTGACCTTTTGCAGCCAGCACTTAATCCAACTTGTCTTCAAAATACATATTTTATAGAGGAAGGAGGTGACCCTGATGAAAAGTCCATACACATTGATCTGTTGTATTGCCTATATGCTCAAAGAATAAATTGGAGATGGACTGCCTGTGTTTTTTCTATGAGTCTTTGCCTCACCTACATAGTATCAACAAAGACCTCCTGGATTTTGTTTTTGTTTTTTCTTGTCATACTTTGACCTGACAAATAGAGCACCAGTGTTTTAGCTGTACTAAATAAAATAATGAATGTGACATCAAATTATGAGTTTTCAGATTTAATATAAGGGGAATTTGCAGTAGGGGGGAGTGGGGTTCGGACTACTTTTGTTGAGACACAAGTAGAATGAAAACATTTACCTTTACCTCAGGATGTCTCCAGTCAACTGAAATTGTGAGAATGCATTTTTGACAAATTGCTCTGAAAATATGCCTTTGCATAAATAAGTGTTCCTGTGGCACAATTTGCCCCCACTTAGGGGCAGTGGCCTCCCTCTGGCAGTATCAAAGACCTTTGATATCTTCACCTTTCAATGCTTGATTACCTAAACCTGTTGCAGTTTACTTTGCCTGATTAGCAACAGTTGTTAAGACAACTTGATAAAATGACTGTCCAATTTATTTTTGATTGCATTCTTGTACACGACATCACAAAGTTATGAGGCATCTTCCTCTGCACTTTCATGATGACGTAAAAGGTTTATATGCCTTTCGAAGATTCTGAGCTCATGTAGACCATGAGATGGCACAGATTTGTGTAAATTAGTTTGCGAGACTATATTGTACAAATGATATGTATGCAGTGTATGTATGTATTTAGCATGGTTCAATATGCCTAAGATTTCTTCCTCTTTCAAATGCTTTTAGCCTTCTGAAGACGTCAAGTGCAATAATAAAATTCATTATTAGAAAATTCTAAAACAAGTTTTGTTTTTTTCTGGGACAGGGGTGACCTGTTCAAGCCTGACGGGCTACACCTGAACCGGAGGGGTACCTTTGCACTGGGTCAGCGTATGTTGAGGGTAGCACAGGATTATTTAAACTGGGGACTTGGGGGGCTGGGAGGTTAGTGAGTGTTACACATAGGGAAATGCAGACTGCCCTGATGGAAGCTGACGGCGTTACATGCACTATTGATGATATACTTTTAAACCAACAAAGCCTAGTGGGGGGCTTGAAGCAGCAGCCGCATGGGAAATCAAGGGGGAAGAGCATTAGTAATAACCTGAAATGTTTTTATTTAAATGCAAGAAGCATAAAAAATAAATTTCCAGAACTTGAGACCGTTATGATTAGTGAGGGCTATGACATAGTTGGGATTACAGAGACATGGCTTAGTGAAGAGGATGGAGATGAATATAATATAGAAGGTTATAAGCTCTTTAGGAAGGATAGATGTAATAGGCGGGGAGGGGGCGTAGCACTCTATGTGAACGTAAACATAAATGTACAGGAAATTCCTGAAATTGAACATTCCTTGCCCTGTGAAGATATCTGAGTCAGGCTCATTGGCAAATATGAGACAGGTTTAAACATAGGAGTATGCTATCGACCGCCAGCTTTGGACAATATTGTCAATGAACTGCTCTTTAAGAGGATTAGGCAAGCTTGTAGAGGAGGAGGGACTATTATTAAGGGAGACTTCAATTATCCTGGTATCGATTGGAAAATGGTGAAAGGACAGGGTAAAGGGGAGGAAGAATTTCTGGATATTATAAATGACAATTTTTTGGTGCAGTATATTAATAAACCTACAAGAGAGAAGGCCATTTTAGATTTGGTGCTTTGCAATGACTCTGATAGACTTAGCAATGTTGAGGTACTGGAGCCACTTGGGATTAGTGATCACTCTACTGTTAATTTTGACGTTTCATGGGAAGTTAAAAAGGTGTCTTTGAAAACCAAAATTTTTAATTTTAGGCGAGCAAACTTTGACGGGATGCGCTCATATCTAAGCAAAATAAAATGGGAGACACTTCTGGACTGTGAGTCTGTAAATGAGATGTGGGAAAGATTTAAGGGGGTTTTACTTGATTCACAATGTAAATCATTCCAAAGGGGTCCAAAAGTAAGCTGAAAAAGCTTACAGTACTGTAGCAGAAAAAGGAAAGTCAAAGAGGAGGTTAAGTGCATAAAGAATAAATATGGATCGCTGCTATATGATAACAAGGATATTGCGGATACCTTAAACAGTTTTTTTGTTGAGAATTTTATCTCGGAGCGGGTTTTTATTCGGCCACAGGGCACGTCCAATGCTCAAGATTACTTTGCGGAAATTGAGGTTAGGGATAATGAAGTATTAGACAAGTTGCATAAACTAAAGGCAGATAAGGTGGCAGGTCCTGATGGCTTATATCCTAGAGTGCTCAGGGAAGTTAGTGAGATCATCTTTAAACCACTCTCCGCTATCTTCAGACGGTCTTTAGAAACTGGAGAAATACCAAATGATTGGAAGCAGGGCAATATAATACCAATGTATAAGAAAGGGGACCGTACTGAGCCAGGAAATTACAGGCTAGTCAGCTTAACTTGCATTGCATGCAAAATACTGGAATCTATCATAAAAGACGAGCTGGAATTATTCCTTTAACGTAATAATATTTTGAGGGATAGCCAACATGGTTTCCGTAAGGGAAGATCATGCCTGACAAACCTCCTGGAATTTTTTGAAGAGGCCACCAAGACTTATGACCAGAGCAGGGCTTATGACATCATATACTTGGATTTTCAGAAAGCATTTGATAAAGTACCGCATAAGAGACTAATTTTTAAAATTAGCTCCATTGGAGTTACAGGAGGTATTCTGGAGTGGATTCAAAACTGGTTACAGGACAGAACACAAAGAGTGGTGGTCAGTGGAATCTCATCTCAGCTAGGTATGGTGGGGAGTGGTGTCCCTCAGGGATCAGTGTTGAGACCCCTGCTGTTCCTCATCTACATAAATGACCTTGATAGAAATATTGAGAGCAAATTAGTTAAATTTGCGGATGATACTAAATTGGGAGGTTTGGCAAATGGTCTAGACTCTACTAAAGTGATTCAGGAGGATTTGGATAGAATCCAGAGTTGGGCAGAAATTAAGATGTTTTCTTTAGCTTCTAATAAATTTAGTTTTTTTCTAAATAATATAGGACCACAATGAAAAAAAGAGGAAAATCCAACCTTTAATTCAAGTGCATTTATTCAGTGGGAAAAAAATCCCAAATTAAGAAATAATTCTTTTACATCAAATCATTTGTGCCACAATTATTAGCACCCCTGATGTTAATACTTTGTACAACCCCCTTTTGCCAACAAAACAGCGCCTAATCTTCTCCTATAATGTTTCACAAGATGGGAGAATACAGAAAGAGGGATCTTCGACCATTCCTCTTTGCACAATCTCTCTAAATCATCCAGCGACCTGGGTCCTCTCCTCTGCACTCTCCTCTTCAGCTCACTCCACAGGTTTTCAATGGGGTTGAGGTCTGGGGACTGAGATGGCCATGGGAGGAGCTTGATTCTGTGTCTGGTGAACCATTTCTGTGTAGATTTGGCCACATGTTTAAGGTCATTATCTTGCTGAAAGACCCAGTGACGACTCATCTTCAGCTTTCAGGCAGAGGCCACCAGATTTTGATTTAAAATGTCCTGGTATTTCAAAGCGATCATGATGCCATGCACCCTAACAAGGTTCCCAGGGCCTCTGGAAGAGAAACAGGCCCACAGTATCACCGATCCTCCCCCATACTTCACAGTGGGCATGAGGTGCTTTTCTGCATACTCATCTTTTGTGTTCCGCCAGACCCACTTAGAGTGTTTGTTGCCAAAAAGCTCTATCTTGGTCTCATCTGACCAAAGCACACGGTCCCAGTTGAAGTCCCAGTACCGCTTAGCGAACTCCAGATGTTTGTGTTTACAGGGCTAGAGCTGGCTTCTGAAACCTATTAGTCAAATGATTAGCCAAAAAGCAATGTCAATTAGTCAAATAACTTTACCCCTAGTCACTTTTTTTATCTGATGTCCAGTTGTGAGGGTCTCTAATACCAATCAATTTCTTGTAGGTTTTGTTGCACCGTCGTTGTATTATTTTTATCATGCTTTTACTTACAACAATGTGCTGCTAAATGTCCTATCTGACCGTGTGCTTTCCTCTGTCCTTTCTGACTTAGCCTCACCTTCCTTGTTTCCTGTGCTAGTAGCATGGTTTTTTTAGTATTAACCCCACCTCACTTGGGACTTTCTCCCTTAGCTTGCTTCATTCCCAGTCTGCTTTTTGCATGAATTATTTTTTTAATCTGCAAGGTACTGACACAGGTTAAAGAAGCTGGTCCCAAGTCCAGAAGAAGAGGAAGGGGGTCAGAAGGCTTTGGCAAAACAGAAGAAGCTACTGCCTATGAAAGAAATGCAAATAAAAAAAGATTTATGCAAAAAACAACTTGCTTTTTATTCAGTACAAAAGACCAAATATTGATAACAAAGTACTTTCAAATGTTCTTTACTGACCATTGAGCTTCAAGGAACAACTGTAGTGTTATGCTGAGTGAGAACTGAACACTTGGACTTGGTAAAATTACATTAACATGGACTACATGTGCAACATCACCATGTTGCATAAATTCAACCACATCAACTTGCCTTTTATTCAGTACAAAGGACCAAATATTGATAACAAAGTACTTTCAAATGTTATTTACTGTCCATTGAGCTTCAAGGAACAAGAACTGTAATCAGTACCACTAACAGCTGCGTAGTCTATTGGCTCGAGCATGAGCTGGTGGGTGGAGTATTCCGTCCCTAATAATGCTGCATTCATGTGATGTCGGAAGGTCGGAGTTCCCAAGTCGGCAAATCGTTCTTCCGACTTCGTTGTGTTCATGTGCTTTGAAGTCGTAATGTGGGAAAAACATGGATGCGGCAAAGACGCTGAGTTGTATTTAAATGCTCGGAGCGCTTAAAGAAAACACTGACAGCCGTTCCAGTTTTTTCGTGACACTGAAGAACAACCGAAACCGATCAGGTGATCCATGAAATATGATTGATTTCATACATATGTATTTTAATCAGAAAAAAACTTCCATATTTGCTTAAAAGTAAACTACACATCCGCCATTTTTCGGTGAATGTGACGCCAAGTCGAAAAATCGGAGCTCTGAAATGATACCCGAGTTTCCGACCTATAATTTCCGAGTTCGACGCGTTCAATTCATTTTTTGACAACTCGAGCTCGTTTTTTCCAACTTCCGAGTTGTTTTGAACGCAGCATAAGGGTACAGTAGGCTACACGCGTTCGCTTTCAAGGCTTCTTCATGACGCTCCTGGAGCTTGCGCCCCGGACGGGAGACGGAGTGCTGTAGGCGGAGTCGGAGAACCAGAGTCGGCTTGTGAGTTGTGTTTTCTTGGCCGACCCTATATTATATATTAACCCCCCCCAAATGTTATTGCAGATTTGGCGCAAATCTCGTGACCCCACTTTTGAAAGGTCTCACAAATTTATCGTCAAATGTGACTTACAGATTGTCAAACTGCCGGAGAGATCGTCAATTGCGAATTGACGAACGGGTAGCGCGAGCCCTGTGTTTATGATTGTGAGTGAGAAAAGGTTTTTTCCGTGCATGCCTCCCAAACAGCTTGTTGGCATGTAGATAGTGCCTGATGGCTGTTTTGGAGACTTTGTGACCCCAAGATGCTACCATTTGTTGCAATTCTTTAACAGTGAGCTTTGGAGAACTTTTTATTTCTCTTACCATCCTCCTCATTGTGCGTGGTGGCAAAATAACCTTGCGTCCTCATCCAGGCTTGTTTACCACTGTTCCAGTTGTTTTAAGATATGGGCAGGTGCAGGCGAGTGGCTATTTTCTTGTAGCCAATGCCTGACTTGTGAAGGTCGACACACATCTGCCTTACTTGAATGGTATGTTCCTTTGTCTTTCCCATGTTGAAGAGTGGATAAGAGAAATGGCCTCTGTGTCACATAATATTTATACCCCAGGGAAACAGGAAGTGATGAATCACTAATTAAATGTTCCTAGATACTCTGATCAACTTTGTAAACTACTGTAGAAATGACAGAAATACTTCAATTACATTTATTTCCTAGGAATTGGTAGGGGTGCCAATAATTATGGAACAGGTGATTTTATGAAAAATAATTATTTCTTAGTCAGGGATTTTTTTTCTCCTTAAAATTCACTTGAGTTGAAGGTTACATTTTTCTACAATTTTCTGTGCGAGAGTATGCTTCTGCAATAAAAATTGAATTTATTTTAAGGCTCTTAACACATCTTAACCAGGGGTGCCAATAATTATGGAGGGCGCTGTATTCACTGGTCGATTTAGCACTTGTATAGCTGTGCTGTGTTTGAACTTGAGCATATTGGCGCGAGGATTCTCAATCATAAACCAACTTTGAAAACAACGGTTGAATATTTAGCGGTTAATTATTGCGAAAATACAAAAAACAAACCATTTAAGTGATTACACTGCTGAGGTCTTCCAGTGCATAGCATAACGGCGAGAGGACTCTCAGATAGACTGGCTAAAACAATAGCAAGCGCACATTTTCCCACAAACAGCTTTTATGACAAAATATCAAAGGTAAGAAAATTTTTTGCTCATCTCTGTAGCATTTAAAGTGTATGCCTGCTGTTCTTTGAGTGTGGTGTCAATTTAAAATGACAAGGCTTATATCGTTGGAATCTGTGGACTGTCCTTTTTCATTTGAGGTATGGTTTGTATGCATATCACAAATTCAGTAGAAACGCTTGCGATAGAGCACTTATTTAATCTTATTTTATTTAATGTTTTGCTAGATGCTTATTTACTTGCTTGGAACTTGAATTGTGTTCGGTTTAGGTAAAAACGGTCATCACGATCTTTTCGCCGAGTTTCTTCGCTTTGAGAGGATATGCCGCATGACGAGGTTGCTATTAGGAAACATGCCGTATTTATTATTCAAATTCATTGCCCCCGCTACAGGGGCGTTCAGGCTTAAGGTTAATATTTGTATTAAATATATATTTTCCACTAATTTCTTTAAATCTTCACTTTAAAACCAGTTTTCATTGCAACAAAACCGTTGACTTACTTGTGAACTTCTGGTACATGAAACAGCTTTTCTCGAGGTGCTGAGCAAAGAACTGAATGTTTTGTTGGTTTGTAAGGCTTTCCACGGTCAATTCTTCTGAATTTAACAAGCCAATCTTTCAAAAGGGCTTCATTATTTTGTGGAAATTGATGGAAACTTATTTTGCCGTATTTTCCAGACGACTGAATGGCATTATTATTGGTGCAAGCAACAGCAGCACAAGATTTCCCCATTTTCACTATGCTGCGATCAACCTCTGTGCACATTTTGCTTTGGGGATCATGTGACCACCTACGTAACTTGCAACGACCTCATTGCTTTATGACAAATAAAAATTCAATGAGAAACAGTGGCAGCAGTTGCGGCTGTAGACCCGAAGATTTTTATTTTGCCCCGAATAATTCTTCACTTTGGCAGTTTGTCACCACGTGATTGAACGTCAGTAAAACGAGACTGGCGTGTTGTATTTTTTTTATCTTCAGTGAACAGAGGCAAGAAAGACCAATCAGAAAGGGTTTATTAGACGAAAATATGTCCAAATATGGTCTCATTGGCTGACCGGTCTCTGTTGGTGTGAACATCCTCTCGTTGAACCAGGAAAACAAGGTGTGTAAATGTCATTATGAGTCCCAGGTTCCGTGAACATGGTATGAGCAGAGCATAAGTTATACAGCTAACGTTCAGTGTGTTTCTCCTTGGCTAGCGACACCAAACTGCCTAGCCTCTTTTTATATATAAAATTTGCTAACAAAACCCATTTCCAATATGGCACTGGTTCCCGCACGATCCGTATCTATCAGACCGAATCACAGTGCAGATTCTGGCACCTCAGTGCCATTTCAGTGATCCTTAATGTAGCTTAATACCTGAACTGCGAGTTGAAATATTTGCCTGCTTGTGCTCTGAAACGGATGATATATGCAACTATAACAGGCTAACAAAATGGAAAAACTTTCAAAATAAAGGCACAATCGCACGCAAAAAAACAATGTATTCCAATGAGTAGTTGTCGACTCAAAGATATGAAAGTTCACCACGGTTTCCGGAAAAACCAACCCAGATGCAATCATCAATTGCTGTAGGAGCTAGCTGGTTGCGTGTCAAGTGGTTTCAAAGACTGACACAGACACGTTTCCATGTGATGACGCAAATGGAAAGACGCTTCCTCAACTGTGGATATAATGGAATTAGCTAGAGTCCCTTTGAAGCCCAATTGCTTAATATCACATGGCAGTTGAGGACAGTCCAGCAGCCTGTAAGCACTCCCCTGTGTAAGAAGACTCGAGTGGACAAGGAGGGTGCCACTACTGAGACTTGTAAGTTTATGGAATCAGAATTAGTAGAAATCTGAAATGATAAACATTTGAAACCCTAAGCATTTCAGAATTCCATTAATTCTGATTCTGATTTGTTGTGTGCACACAACATTGAGCTCACCCAAAGTTCAACTTAGAATCTAAGTTAATGGAAATCTCAAAAGTTTAACATTTTAAATAAACATTTGAGAATTCTGCTAAATCTGGTCCTAACAGCACTAAATTTTCACCCCAAGTCTAATTTAGCATTTTTGTCAGGCCTCCTCATGATTCAGTTGATACCCTTGAAGGGTGTGTCCCTTATTAATTTTGGGATGTCCAAAATGGTTATATTGATAAAACTGTTCAGAGAAAAATAAAAAAAAGGGTTTAAAGGGATGCCTTATACCACTCTTTTGAATAAATTCCTTGCTAAAAGCTCAAAAGAAGTTTAATTTAGATTTTATGGGGCACAGGGGCCCGTTATTAGAGGCTGGACTGGAGTGGAGCCTAAATTACTGTATATTTACAATTGAATGCATAATGGAGAAGCCTGTTTGTGCAACAAATATTTGAGGTTTGACCTTTTCCTCGTCCTTGCTGTTGGCACTTTGTCTGCTTTAAGGGCTTTTATTTAAGTGAGGTCCATGAGTGACTAAGAAAAAATAAAGACTAAGGTAAAGTGAAGAATACTTTTTTGACTTTATCTTTAAAGGAAAAAAGTGAAGAATATTTTTCAAAACCCATGGGGAACCCTGCTCAGTGGTAAACAGTTGACTGCGCCAACTTTTTTTTAGATACTTTTGCAGTCATCTGATCACATTGTATATTTCAATAAGCAATTAAATTCACCAGTTGGAACATCAAGTAATGTGTAGTACTGTGAGCAATATCGTAGAGGGTGAATGAACCTTTCAAATCAGTCCTTTTCAATTTTATTTGCATTTTTGATTATGTGCTGACCTTTTCAGGATTAGGGTTGTAGGTTCTTGGCATGATAGCTTGTCTACTATGTTTAACATAAAATAAACCAAAGCAGTTATACAATGAAATACAATGTTTTACTCCACAAACCTCTTTAAACTCCAGTTCTTAATGGTAGGGTAAGTTTAACCACTGGCTCATTTTACCCTGCAGCATTTGGCTCACTTTGCCCCATAACCTCCATTTTACGAAAAAAATACCTAGTTTAGCAATCCAGCCTAATCTTTGGCTCAGTGATTCACATGGTTTTATACACTGGTGATTCACCAATATGTACAATACATATTTTTAGACTGTCATAAATTTGCTTTGAAGTAACCCTAATGCCTTACTTTGATGACAAAAAAAAGATTTTTGAATTAAAAAAAAATAACAATACCTTTCCACCTCTCCCATGTGCTTCTCTCCACCGCAGCCAACTTGAAATGATTGGTGCTTCTAAGATTTATGGTTACATAACAAAAAATGCACACAGTTGTTTACGCCTCTCTCCCCTACAGTGCAAAATTTATGGGCACATTTGAAACTATTCATTAAGGTAGAGATGCTTCTAAATATCATCTAATGAAATTCAGTTTTTTTGAAAAATCTGCTCATTTTGAATTTGATGCCAGCAACATATTTCAAAAAAGTTGGAACAGGGGCTAAGAAAGACTGGAAAAGTTGAATGACACCAAAAAAAAAAAAAAATATATATACCTGGTGGAACATCTCACTGTAAATAAGGTTAATTGGCAACAGGTCAGTAACATGAATGGGTATAAGAAGTCTTTCAGACATAAAGATGGCAATGGCTTCAACACTCATGGAAGACTGCATGAGCAAATACGATGTAGTTCAACAATCTAAAATAATGTTTCTCAATGAAAAATTGCAAAGAATTTAGGGATTTCATCATCTGCAGTGGATAATATCAAAAGATTGATATTATTGATAGAGAAATCTCTGTACACAAGGGTCAAGACTGAAAACCAATATTGAATGGCCATTATCTGCAGGCGCTCAGGTAGCACTGCCTTAAAAACAGGCAGGATTCTGCAATGGAAATTATTGCATTGGCTCAGGAACACTTCTGTGAACCATTGTTAGTGAACACCATGTGTCGCTGCATCCACAAATGCAAGTTAAAACTCTGCCATGCAAATATTAAATCAAGATCCAGAAATGCTACAGCTTTCGCTGGGCCCAAGCTCATTAAAAAAATGGCAAAGTGGGAAATTGTCCTGTTGTCAGACCAATCAAAAATATTAAATTATTTTGGGAAATTACGGACACTGTGACCAGAGGGACCAACCAGCTTGTTATCAGTGCACAGTTCAAAAGCCAGCATCAGTTATAGTATGGGGGTGCATTATAGCACATGGCATGGGTGACTTGCACATCTTTAATACTAAACAATATACATTATACAGGTTTTGGATAGAGTTTCACATACTGTTATCCAGACATCTTTGACAGGGAGGACCTTGCTTATTTCAGCAAAACAATGCCAAACACAACATTCTGCATGTATTACAGCAACATGGCTCTGTAGTATAAGTGGTTGGGTGCTAAACCTGTGACCCACTGAAAGTATTTGGCGCATTAAAAAAAAAAAAAAAAAAAATATATATATGACAGTTGCGATGTATTGATCAGCTGAAAGCCTATATCAAGCAAGAATAAGAAAACATTTTTCTTCCAAAACCACAGCAGTTGGTCACCTCAATTCCACAATGCTTTTAGAGTATTGTTAAAAGAAAAAGTGATGCTGCGCAGTGGTAAACATTGCCCCAGTCCCAACTTTCTTGAAACATATTGTTGTAATAAAATTCAAAAATGAGTAATTTTTCAAAAAACAATTAAGTTTCTCAGTTTCAACATTTGATCTATTGTCTTTTCACTATTCTTAATTAATTAAACCATCTTGCAGACAAAAGTTGCATAACACTTGTCATTTTGAAGAAAAAGAGATGTTCACTTGCTCTGCTGAAAATATTACTCAACGTGTTATGTTCAAACCTGCCTAAACTGGTCTTCAAACCTTATCCAGCATGGAAGGTTTAATGTTTGAATTAAAATTCAGAAGTAACATCCAGTTGTGGCTGTTAGATCCCACAATACTGATTAACTAGATTCTGATGATTGTCATGTGCTGTGACTTAGTGTGATAATATATAAATTTGTCCACTAGATGGGCTCTATTATATTATGTAATATTCTGCAAGTCAACTTGTAGATTTACAGATTCGTGGTGATATAACTAGATTATAACAATAATTCAATCATCAGCAGGATATCTACACATAAAATTGTGTTGACATAATGTCCTCTGAACAAAAATTATTTCCAGCTATGTTTTCATTCTAGCAGCATTTGTATGCATTCAAATCCAAAACAACACAAATTCCTGCTGTATACTGTCAATCTATAATGATGAATATATATTTCATCCAACACAGAAAGGCTACTTTTCAGAGAAGATGTGCACATGTGAATTTCAGGTGGAAAGTTGCGTGGTGCATTTTATAGTGTTCATTTAAAGCTGTGTCACGATTACTGCCCATGCTTACAACTTTAAACGAAGTAAATCCATTTAATTGCAAGTGAAACAATCTAGAAGATATTTTTCTTCCTCTATGATTATTGGCAATGGCAACCAGCATACATTCATTATATCCCTTGGATAAAGCTTAAAATAGCGCTGAGAATCCTCAAATCTCCATAGAAAGCTCCTTAATATAAAAAGCATAATGCTAGAGTAAATAAAATATATAAATACAATGCAAAACAAAGATTTTATGACTTGCAGTCAAGCAGATATAGTTGTACTTTCTTGGGATGTATGTTCTGAATATGCACAGTAATCATGACACAGCTCCTTTAAATGCACTTACTACCACACAAAGGATACTGCAAATCCAACCCAAGGCAAAGGAGCAGAGTGTTTCACAACATTGGCCAGGTCAGTCACCTAACCTAAAACGAGTTGAGCACGGACAATGCCCTGCCAACAAACATGGACTGAAGACAGCTGCAGTGAAGGCCTGTCCAAGAATTACCTGGGAGGAAACTCTGAGTCTGGTGATGCCTTGGGGTTGCAGACTTCAGGCAGTCATTGATTTGCAAAATATTCGCAACCATGTATTAAATATGACAGCTTATGATTTTTGTTGTCTAGGGCCCTTCAGGTCTTTAGGTGTTTCTGAGCTCTCCTGAGCTTCTTCGTGCAATTATATCAAATCCACCCATTGTGTTGCATCACCAACTTTGGCCTGTTAGGTGTTTAACATTTACCACAATAATTGAAAGATGTATGAACCAAAATAAATAATGTTTATCATAAATGGGGCATGAGATCGTCTTTGAGGTGTATGCACTGTTTTCATCTCCGTAGGTCAATCATCAGGCCACGCCAATCCCAATATTCAACCTTGTAATCCTGAGTTTCACAATATGCTGCTTTCACCAATATAGCACATACCACACACATCTGCTTCATCAGTAAATGGTCTGAAAGCGTAATGCATCAAAATGATGGTAATTGTAATAATTAATATGGCATCCTCCATAAATGTCAATCAAAACAGACCTACGCTATATAGTTATATAAAGCATAAAAAATCTAATGTAGCTATTCGCAATTAGGACCAAATGGATGACAGAGTCTTTTATCATGCCAAGATTAGAAAACATATGGAGGGCAACAACCAGATAAAAATGTCACCCACAGCATGTTCTGGTAACATTTTAAAGATGTGATTCATCATCAATCCTATATCCCCTGCACCAGTTTGTGGTGGGGGATAATAAGTGAGTTGTGTAAGATACGCTCAATAAGAAAATCTTTTTAATGATTTAAATGCAATTAAGTTTGACCATCCCACCACATGCAATTTATAGCCAAGGAAAGTGCTCTGCTGTAAGCAATACCATATAATTTATTGACACAGGGTGATGTGTCCTTAGTTAGTCTTGCCACATTCATATTTTATTGATGGATGAGATGTGTTTTCCATCAGTATTTTACTGATGGATATGACGCTAATTTCTAATGTGGTGAAGTGATATTTACATTATTAGAATCGTAGTTCAAATAAGCACCGTGCCAGCATGACAAGTTCAGATACAGAATGGACCTTGATTATGCACCTCAGCAAACTATCAATGAAGAGCCATTATTGCTGAAGTTTCTACCTTACTGAGTGACTTACTTACTCATTGACTGAATGTCTGGCGGTCACTCACTGTATGTTTGTTGGGCTGAGGGGTTCAAGAGGGAATATTATTTGCTTGTTATTTCTGTGATCTGTATGTCCAACTACGACTGCATTACTTAACTTCATCAGTGCTATAAAATGTACTATAAAATTCTACAATAGTTATTTAAACTATGCCACCTGACTGATAATGGCTCTCACTCAGTTGTCAAATGGTGTCTTTCAGAGCATACTCTTACAGAGGCCCACCCACTCACCTACCCCCCACCCCACACACACACACACTGCTGCTCTAGACAATGATTTTTTTTTTTTTATCTGCAAGCCTTGCTTCATAAGCTTGAATAATAGAGCTGTTTGAACCTGTAGGGAACATATCCTTAAGGATGAAAAAATATATAATGAACATTCTGCCCTTTGTGTGGAAAAACCTTCTGACAATGTATGCCTTTCAGGTTTCTATGGTCCAGGCAAGGGCGTAGGTTTAATGTAAGAATTGGTAGGGACATGTATGTGATGCGAGTGCGCGTAGACTGTATGTAGACTGCCTTTACTGTATACAGAGACTATCCGAATGAGTGTTTCTCCGTTTTTAAATTATGCTACGCAAGGCGCCTCCAAAATTTTCATACAAAGATGCCACATACATAAACTTGCCAAAACCTTAACTGACAGCTGTAAACCATCTCAGCGCACTCATGAAACCCACTCAAATCTTGTAACCTGGACATTGATACCAAGTGAGTGGATGTATAACTATGTTAGCAAGCCAGCTCGCAATCCTCTCTATTAAGCATCTTAATAATGCAGTAACGTAATTGCAGCCGCCATAAACACCTCAAAATGGACTACCGACTATGAATTGGACAAGCTGCAAACCGAGCATTAATCAGACTGGATCATGTTAGATTTAGGATAACGTGTTTCTTTCATTTCCCCCACTGAGCCAAAGTTGGTTGGGATATTTTAACTTTCAAAGGTTATATTTATATATAAAGGTTATATGCTCTGAGACAATGAACTTTCCACAAAAGTGACACATAGGGTGAATTTGCCTAATGTGGGACATTTTTTGCAATTCAGACTTCTGGTCTATATTGCGATATGAAGCAAACACTTTCAATATACATCCAGTACCATTCTGAAATCCCCAGGTTGTGATCCAATAAAATCAAAAGAAAAAATACTGATATTACATTCCTAAAAAAAATGCTATACATATCAAAATTCTGATTGCCAAGTTGTCTCGGGCAATCAGCAATTCCTAATGTGAGACAGTCATTTCCCTAATGTGGGACACTGAAAGGTCTGTTTAAAAGTCACCTTAATTCACATAATAAATGCTAATTTTCAAACGTGTCTGTTTACTAATATAACCTTTAATGTTATTGCTGTTAATGGCAAATCAAACAACAGCAAAGAAAATGGACAGGGTTGTAATAGTGCTCCATGTTCTATTCCAAAGTAGTCTACACGCCTTTTATCCTATAAAAATTCATTCAAAAAATCATGAAACTTGGTAACCAACAACAGACAGTATATAAAAACAACCTGAAGAAAACATCAGACTGTGTATAAAAACAACCTGTGGAAAAATATCATATTTCATGAAACAAGCAGACTTTACATGTGAAGCAGTCATCATCTAAAAAATCAAGAAACTGCTGTGCTCAGAATAGCTAATACAAACATGACAAGAACTTGGTAGCCTACATCAGACTGAACAACAATAAAAACAACCTGTAGAAAAATAACAACTGATCATATTCCATGAAACAAGCAGTATTTACACGTGAAGGAGTCATCGTCATCAATTACTCCATTATCTTCTGCACAGCTCTGATGGAACCACTTGGAGCAAACTGCACAGGAAAGCCACTCCTCTGTGGACCTTGGATCATTTCTGTCCCCGTATGAGTGCTTGCAGTTTGAACAAGCTTCCTCTCTCCCTTGTCTTATTTTCTTCTCCCTTGGTTTTTGCTTACTCCCCTTTTTCTTCCCCTCTTTCTCTCTTACGAAAGAGAAGTGATCCTCACTTGTCAAATTGTAGGAAGGAGGTTTTACCCTCTGGCGGCTGGTGCTTGCACGTTCTCTGACTGGTAGTTTGATGAGAGATTGAAAGCAGACTTCAGGCTGCGCCATCACTTCAACCTCCTCTGCCACAGATGATGGGGCTTCACTAGAAGATTCAAGAAGGAGGGGTGGAGAGGACTGAAGAGTGGAGATGGCTGGCTGAACAGCATCATGCAGAGGGTGGTGCAGGCTCTGCTGGAGGTCCCATTCAAATGGAATGGAGAAATCCTCATCATCATTGCCATCATCACGTGAGGCATGGCATGTGGAGGTTCCTGGTGCAGGGATGATTGGATCCACTGGGGCGTCTTGGATAGACCGCTCACTTGTAAGAGATGGGCTGATAAGATTGTCATCAATCTTAGCTGGGTTGAATGGATATATCCCAGACCCCCGAAAGCCAGCTTGGGCATTTGATGATGTAGCTGCCCTCTCCCAGGCCTTAGAAAACAGTGGCATGAACAATGCCCTGTCAAGCCGTTTCCCTCCATTCTCCCTGGTGACTGTGCGACCCTCAAGCTTCCAGTAGTATTTCAAGCTCTTGAAAAGAGCTCTGTCTGCTGGCTGGAGATAGTGAGTTGTGTGAGGAGGCAGGCTAAATACATAAAAATTGTTCTCTCTCATCATATTCAGAAAGTCAATGTTGTAGGTGTGAGAGGCATGACTGTCAAGAAGGAGCAGATGAGGACGTGAGTCGTCTTTTGGAAGGCTTCTCAGAAAACACTTCCCCCACTCTGCAAACAAGTCTGCATTAATCCACCCATTATCGGACATCCTCACAAATGTGTTCTTTGGAGCCCCAAAGAGCCACTCTGCCTTCATCCTTTTACCTTTCAAAATGATCATTGTGGGTCCATACCCACCAGCAGCATTGATGCTGGCCAGACATGTTGTTGTTGCTCCTTTTTCACCACCAGTGACCTCAAAACAGGGTGATCCAACCTCTGCAACCACCCTGGTTGAAAGGAAGTGATCCTGGAGCCCTGTTTCATGACAGTTCCAGTTGTGGTCTGGGGCATTTTCCAAACCAAGCGTCTGAACCATTTCTTCGTAGGTTTCAAACCACTTCTTGACCACGGTGGGGTTGAACCCTGCTGCTCTTGCAGCAGAGAGTCCTTCTGGTTTCCTTTACTAAGATGTTAATTTCGTTTTAAAAATCGCTGGAACCATTTGTAGCCTGCCTTTTTCGCAACATCACTGAAACCCTTTATGGCTTTTTTCTCTGCGAATTGGTAGGCAAACTTTTGAATTTCTCTCATTCTTAGGGGGAATCCACGCTTTCCTAGTGTTGCCACAAGCTGCGCTAGTTCTACTTCATCCTCAGAGGATATCATTGGTTTTCTACCAATGGTATGATGATGGTTTCCATCACCTTTAACCCTGCGTTGTAGCGTGGATTTTGGGACATCCCAGGCCCTGGCCAGCAACCTCAGTTGTGGGACTCCAGCAGCCTCAGCAATCTCTCTGAACTCTGCTATGGCTCCCCTCATTCTGTCTTCCCTCCACTGGTTGAGCTTTCTTTCCCTTCTTTCGTTCTTTCCTTCATTTCGTCTCCCTGCTTTACTCGCCTTTGCCATTGTGATCTGAAATACATTCCATTTAATTAATCAAAAATGTGATATCCTGTGCTAACTTCTGAACTTAAACATTTATCATGAACATTCTAAAAAAAGTCAATAGTGAGAAACAAAAAACTCCTAAACCATTTTAGCATTTGATACAATGATACAGCAACTCCCAGTTATTGAAAAAAAGTTTGCTCTTAATTTAAAATATCCAAAATAATGCATTATAACAATAAAATCATGTAAACAACCATTGCTATTGCTCAGTATATTCAACTACACACAGTTTTGCCTAACAGAAGCACATTTGGAGCTGTACCACATTAGACAAACCATGCTGTCCCACTTTAGGGAAACCTGTTTCCTAAAGTGGGACAGTAGGAATTCTTGATTGAAATTCTAAATATTGAGAATATTTACACCACATTAGGATATTTTGTGATGCATAAACATGTTATAAACACATTCTGATAAACAATTAGCAATATTGTTGTTTTTTTAAGAAATGTATGCCCTTAATATCAACTTTGTCTGAACACTATGTCACTAACCTCTTGGTGGTCTTCACACAGAGTGCTTCCTGTTTGAGGGCTGCCCCGCCCCAATCTATGATTGGACATTTCAGATGTCATGTGATTTTGATCATGTGATATCACAGCTTGTGTGAGCCCACAGTTACATTAACTTTCTTTTGCTAAGGGAAGACCTATCCCTGCTTAAGCGTAAGTGTCCCACATTAGGCAGTGTCCCACATTAGGCGAATTCACCCTACCTAAGGTAATATCAATGTTATGTCATGGGTTGGGCCATGGGAAAAGTGCTATAGTTATGCAATGAAGAAAAATCTGGAACAAATGCCAAATTACGGTTCTCTTCTACAGGTAAGCCATTGCAAACACATGTAATCAAAGCTGGCGATCCAGTTGCGCACCTCAAGCGCCGCTTTGGACAAAAATGAATATTCATTACCTGAATAGTATAGTCAGTTTACTCTTAACTTTTAGCCTTCAGATAGCCCAGCCCTTTCAACCAATCAAATGCTAGAGTGCATAAATAGGTTGTCTTGGAGACATAGCCTCCACAATTGGGTGTTATATGGCTTGTCTGGAAAGATGATAAGGACGAGTTCACTGAAATATTGGTAGGGACAATCTGGCTTCCCAAAATATTGGTAGGGACATGTCCCGACCTTCCATATAAAAACCTACGCCCTTGGGTCCAGGAGAGCAGTTCTATACTTAAGCTCTGTTTTTTTATTACACAACAGCATCTTTGAAAAATGACAGCTAATTTAAATTATTTCTCTGAAACTGTCTCATTACATGCAGTTTATAATCAGGACATGCTGGGAGAGAATTCTAAGGTAAAATGAATTGCAATCCCCTCATAAGTTTCGCCATCAGGCTGCATCACAAAAATGTACCGTACAGGGAAAAAAGATAAATATGTATGAATGCCAATGCATATAACTTGTCCTTCAAGTAGATTCTGAGACCAATTACAGCTAGTGAATCCCATGGAACTTGTTGAAACAACTTGACATTTGCAAAATATTCATAAATATAAGAGTATTGCATGCAGAATATTTTAATTGTCTATAATATAGATTGTTGTTAAATTAAAGTCATCACTTTGCATATGCGATTATGTGGTTCTTTTTCTATTTCAATTTGAAATTATGACAAACATTTAAAAAATTTATGCTTGACAATGACAAGAGAATCTTGAACAGGGCTTCAGTTGGGGTAGGCCTACTTATGTAGGCATCCTCTTTCAACCACAATTTCTAGTGAAATTGAATGGACATGATGAATCTTTCCCAATAGACTTGTGGGCAAGTAGGAATAGCTGATTGAATCCGTATATAGTGGCACGTCAGGCCCACCATCTCTTGTGGAAACGACATAGCTTGAATGCAATCAGCATAATCATCATATCATACCGCAACATATGATCTAGCACCGCCTGTAGTAATTATTTTCTTAATTATATCATTGGAAATTACTTGAGTTGCTTTACAGTAGGTTTGAAATCAGATGAAATTTATGACAGTTCATTGGAATGTAAACTCGCAAATAAAATTCAACTGAGTCCCACGAGGACGGTCTTTGTCTTCCCTTGTGTACTTATTAATTTTGATGGATGTTAGTCTTATAGAGTCGTAGGCTATTTAAAATGGAATATATAGCGTTGCTGTAAAAACAGCACATGGCATATATTATGACACACACTGCCTGTCCAAAAAAAGTCGCAGTTTGATTATAAATAAACAAACACTAAGACTGGATTATTATTTCAGCGATTAATGCTTCAACAAGCAATCATTATTCTAACCCTAACTGATGTGTAGCGTCTTACTTCTTAAAAAAAATAATAAAAAAGCATGTCGGTAGAGGTATCCCTTGGAGGTGGTAAAGTTGATACTGCATTTCAGCAGAGGCTAATTATTAGTCTGCATCTGGCAATGAAAACAATGAATGAGGAAAACAAGCTTGAGGAATCATTTTCACATACGAATCGGCCACTGCTAAGTCCTGACCTTAACCGCATTGAAAGTTATTGGGATGTGTCGGAGAGGACTACAGAGTGGTTGTTCTGCTTGTCAGACAAGATCCCGAACCAAAAGTTAATGCTACTCTGTTTTAAAATAAATTTTCTGACGTCGCACACGGTTTTCAAAACAAAGACACGACGAACTTGCAAATGTAATCAAAGCTGCGGAGGTTCCAACTAAATATTTGAATGTAGTACTATTTCAGAGTGCAGCACTGAAACAGCCGGAGCGACGCTCGATTTTAATCTTGGGGTGACAGTGGTGTGTCTCTTCAACAAATGCATTTTTTCCCTCACCATCACGAAATTCATGAAATAATAAGATGTCTGCTGAACAGTCACAGCTAATTCTTTAATAATACAATTACAGGTCTTTTCAATCATAGCAAGCTTAAAAGATGGCATAAAAGTGAAAATGTGAGGTACATCACCAAGATGTTTCTTTCAAAATGAAATAGTTTATACAGATCGCAAAATAGGTCGGGAACAAATTGAAAATACTTAAAACACATAATGTTTGTTAGTTCTCCGCAAATGCATTGCTTTTCGTCATAAGGTTCAATATTAGATTATAAGTTTGTTCATTTAAGGTAGGCTGAATACATATTCATTAAAGACATTATGGATTTATTAATAATAATCCACCCGGACCCCAGACGCAATGCCGCGACATTACATACCTCTTCCAATCTCGTATCAGTGTAAGGAAATCACGACATTACGATTCCCCGTGCCTAGTCCCGTTCTCAAAGAAATGAATATTTTCTAGTACGATACCCTTTTCCCAATCTTGCTTTGTGATGGTGTCAAGTAACGACGCCAAGGGACTTCCTCAGCGTCGTGCACCGCCGTGTAGCCTATATCGCTTCAGCGTCACTTTATAAGGTTTTGGGATGAGACTGAGTTGGACGTCTACAATGCAGGATTATAACCAAGAAGTTTCTTGGGAGTTAAAAATATGTCATCTATTCTCCTTGCTGTTCAAATGAATATTCAAGGTATCTTTAAATACAGGCTTATAATACCCAAACTTTTTGGTATTTCAGACCTTAATCATTTGATTCTTTTTTTAAATACACCAATTTGTTTTCAGTAATATTTATTGTCATGATGTAAATATGTGGTATGGTCAGTATTATTGCTTTCCGCTGTATTTAGGTATAACCAATCCTAAAACAGCTGCCAGCCTAAGTATCACAAAACTAAGACCAATGTGTCAAGCTCCTCTAAGAAAAACGGCACTATAGGAACTGCGACTTGGAAACACTGCACGCAAAAACTCCCAATGATGAGCTATAGCGTGGTTACGACCGGGCAGCGACATCCCAGCAACACGAGCATGGTCCGAGAATACCCACAAGGGAACTGAAGGAAAAACAGCTGTTGCGCGCTCAGTGACTATGAGAACTCGTCCTCATGAGCAATCCTAGAGAAACATCAGGATTTTTTTCAAATGCATCAATAGATTGACTTAAAAACTTCGAATCAGGATTCTTTGGAGACGTGAATACACCGAAGAACGCTGGGCAAAGCTCGCAGGATGCTTCAAGACGCGTAGAAAGGTACGCGCTCTATCACTCTATTACCAAGGTTATGTTAGATTGATATTGGATATTCAGACATTCGGCGAGAGAGCATTTCAATAACTCTTCATTCACGCTGTCAGTGTAATTCAAACACCCTGTGCATGAAATGAAAGATGTAAACTTACGTTTCACAGCACTTATTTTTTTCATACTTTTGCTTTTGTTTCGAAGTGCACAGGAAAAAAAACGACCGCGAGATACACGGAGAACATCAACGATTGCATACAGAAGCGGTCAGTCATTTAGAGACCGTCAAAAAATTGCGTAACAACTGAAAAACGTGGAACCTTCATAACGTCTGATCTTTTGCACTGGCATAACAGCTAAACTTAAGGGCATTCAGTTAACTATAAAATGACATTTGTACAGTTTAAAACAGAAAATCCTGTTTGAAATAGCTGAAAAAAATATTTTCTTGATATTGATATTATATATTCTCTATATTTTCAAATGGGTTTATCGTCGGCCTGCTGATAAAACCTTGTATCTCCAGTTTGATAAGAAACAAAAACTCGATAATAACAAACATTGCAAAATACAAAATTTTATTGATTGGATACATTCTTGGAAGAAAAATAGTCACCCTACCCGAACACAGCTCAACTGCATTCTTATATGCAAAAGTAAACATTTTTTATGCTCTCCTGTAAAGTTTATCATTTTGAAGATACAAGGTTTTATCAGCAGGCCGACGATATGTATTTCCATGTATATGCAACATAAATGTGACCTAAAAATGACTTCTTCAATGTGACTGATATTATATTTATGTCAGGTTAGCTTCAGATACCTCTATGAGAAAGTATTGAAATTGTAATCTTGGTATAACATGGGGATTATTTCTTTTGGGGAGTCCTGAGTTCAACTTGATTTTCATATTTGCCTTTCAGAATCATTCCTCATGGGGAAAAAATCCCTCCATTATGGGCAAATATGTAATCTGGGCTCAAGTTTTTTTTTTTCCTCAATGGTTTTTCCCATTTAAATTATAGAGCATGGGGATCAACTTTAATCTCATCTGTTTCAATGTGGCCACCTTTCACAACCTTTATTTTTTGAGAAAAATCCCAACATTATGGGCAAATAAGCAGCCTGGGTCCAAAATTTTCAGTTTTTTCTGAATAGCTTTTCCAATTTTCATCTGAACACCAGGGAAATTGGTTAATTTTAATCTGCAAGCAAGTGGCCACCTTTCACAACCTTTATTTTTGGAGAAAAATCCCAACATTATGGGCAAATAAGTAGCCTGGTCCCCAATTATTCAGTTTTTCCTCAATAGCTTTTCCAATTTTCATCCTAACACCAGGAAAATTAATTTATTTTAATTTTCAAGCAAGTGGCCACCTTTTAGAACCTTAATTTTTGGAGAAAATTCCAACATTATGGGCAAATAAGCAACCTGGACCCAAAATTTACAGTTTTTTCTCAATAGCTTTTCCCATTTTCATCCTAGCACCAGGGAAATTGTGTTTTTTAAATCTGTCACCAGGTGGACACCTTTCCCAACCTTTATTTTTGTTTAATCCAAACATCATGGGCAAATATGCAGACTGGGCCAAATATTTTCAATTTTTTCGCAATAGCTCTTCCAATTTTCATCCTAGCACCAGAAAAATTATTGAATTTTAATCTGCAGCCATGTAGCGACCTTTCACAATCTTCATTTTTTGAGAAAAATCCCAACATTACGGGCAAATAAGCAGCCAGAGCCCAATATTAACAGTTTTTTCTCAATAGCTTTTCCAGTTTTCATCCTAGGACCAGGAAAATTGCTTTCAGTTAATCTGATTCAATGTAGCCACCTTTCGCATTCTTTATTTTTTGAGAAAAATCCCGACATTATGGGCAAATAAGCAGCCTGTGTCTAAAATTTTCAGTTTTTTCTCAATAGGTTTTCCAATTTTCATCCTAACACCAGGGAAATTGCTTAATTTTAATCTGCAAGCAAGTGGCCACCTTTCACAACCTTCATTTTTGGGAAAAAATCCCAACATTATGGGCAAATAAGCAGCCTGGGCCCAAATATTTCAGTTTTTCCTCAATGGCTTTTCCAATTTTCATCATTGCGCCAGGAATACAGTTTTTTTAATCAGTAGTCATGTACTCACCTTTCATAACCTTTTTTTGTGAAAAAAAATTCCCAACATTACGTGCAAAGATACATGTATATATTTTATATTAATTATTTTTGTTTTTTCAATTGTTTGTCCCATTTTAATCATAAAACTTGGTATTAAAGTGTATTTCTCATCATATTCAGAACTTTGGTACATAGGTAATAGCACACAACCAGACTTCCGAAATAGTCGGGACAAAGTCTAAATTGTGAATAAAATCAAAACGCAATGACTTTCAAATCACTCCAGCCAGTATTTTATTCACAATAGAACAGAGATAACATAGCAAATGTTGAAACTGAGAAATTTTACAATTTTATCCACAAAATGAGCTCATTTCAAATTTAATGGCTGCTACAGGTCTCAAAAAAGTTGGGACAGGAGCCTGTTTACCATGATGTAGCATCCCCTCTTCTTTTTAACACAGAGTGGAGGCATCTGGGCATTGAGGAGACAAGTTTCTTGAGTTTAGCCATTGGAATTTGATCCCACTCTTGATTAATACAGGCTTCCAGGTGCTGGAGAGTTTTGGGTCTCCTTTGACGGACTTTTCGTTTAATTATGTGCCAAATGTTCTCAATCGGTGAAAGATCAGGACTGCAGGCAGGCCAGTTCAGCACACGGACTCTTCTACAACAAAGCCATACTGTTGTAATAGCTGCAGTATGTGGTTTTGCATTGTCCTGCTAAAATACACAAGGCCTTCCCTGGAATAGATGTCATCTGGAGGGGAGCATGTTGCTCTGAAACCTTTATATACCTTTCAGCATTCATGGTGCTTTTTAAAACATGGAAGTGTCCCACACCATATGAACTAATGCATCCCCATACCATCAGAGATGCTGGCTTTTGAACTGAACACTGATAACAGGAGGGGTGGTCTTTCTCCTCTTTAGCCCAGAGGACACAACGCCCATGATTTCCAGCAAGAATGTCAAATTTGGACTCGTCTGACCACAGGACACTTTGCCACTTTGCTACTGTCCATTTTAAATGAGCCTTGGCCCACAGAACATGGCGGCGCTTCTGGATCATGCTCAACAATAGCTTCCCTTTTGCATGATAGAGTTTTAGGAGGCATCTGTGGATGGCACGGCGGACTGTGTTTACAGACAGTGGTTTCTTGAAGTATTCCTGGGCCCATTCAGTAATGTCAATGACAGAATCATGCCGGTGAGTGATGCAGTGGCGTCTGAGGGCCCGAAGATCACAGGCATCCAGTAAAGGTCTTCGGTCTTGTCCCTTACGCACAGAGATTTTTCCAGTTTCTCTGAATCTTTTGATGATGTTATACTCTGTCGATGATGAGACCTTCAAAGCTTTTGCAATTTGAAGTTGAGGAACATTGTTTTTAAAGTATTCCGCAATTTATTTACGCAAGCCTTCACAGGTTGGAGAGCCTCTGGCCATCTTTACTTCTGTGAGACTCAGCCTCTCTAAGACATCCCTTTCACAGCCAATCATGTTACACCCCTGATGCCAGTTAACATAGTGACTTGCTAAATGTTCTTTCAGCTGATTCTCTTATATTTTATTATTGTCTTTATTCTTACTCATGGTACAGGTTGGTATTAAAAAAATATGTAAATTTCTCTCACTCACATAACACATTAAACAACATTTGCCTCACAATATCAAGATTAATAGCTTTTTCAGCCCTTTTTTGCCTGTGTCCCAACTTTTTTGAGACCTGTTGCAGCCAGAAAATTTGGAATAAGCTCATTTTGTGAATAAAAATGTAAAATGTCTCAGTTTCAACATCTGAACTGAAATGTTATCCATGTTCTATTGTCAATAACATATTGGCTCATGTGATCTGAAAGTCATTGCATTTTGATTTTATTCATAATTTACACTTTGTCTCTACTATTTCGGAAGTGGGGTTGTATTTTTTAATTGCTTTAAAGCACAAGTCCAGTTCCCTTATGACTGAGAATAAGGTGGTGAATAGTTCTGTTTGTGCCAATTGCTCACCAAATCATCTTACTAGCAAGGATGTTTTTCTTTTCTAATTATTCTATTTATTTATTTATTTTATGCTTGCAATGCATAAAACTATATACAGTGGGACTCCACCCAGCAGCGCTCATGAACTTCACTACCATCACCTGTAGTATTTTGCGCACACTCGAATTGTTACTGTTTCAATAACCATCTTTAATTAAGGATAAATCACTTACCCACCATTTTAAGCGCACCTTTTTTTGGCCATGCTGAAAGGGCACTTAACGCCTCAATTGCGCCAAAGTTTATTATTATCAGCATTGGTAAATGCCTGCATTATTCAGTATATGGTGTCTGTGGTTAGCGCATTTATTACTTTCGAAAACTTCTAAACCATGTTGGTCGTCATGTTTGTCCATCTGTTTATCTGTTTGTTTATGCTCTATTGACCACAGTTTTTGTCATATCGTCCTGAAATTTTCACAGTACAAAGATATAACACCTCGGAAGAGGTGATTAGATTTTGGTCAAAATCCGGATCAAATTGGCTCTGAGAAGTTTTCGAAAGTGTCACACCTTAGTGTGATTTAATTTATTCACCCCCCCCGCAACAAATTTTGCGGAAGGGTGTATGTGGTTGCCGCGTTTATTTATTTATTTATCAGTGGGCAATTCTGCCAATAGACCGATCCATATCTCCGCCCACCCCCTAACTACGCATAGCAACGGCCGGACCTAGGTCAAGCTTTGCTGAAGATGGCGCCAACGTCCCTTATAACCTCATTGGAAGCGCTTCCTGAAAACATCAGTCTCGAGTTTTTAAAAACGGATCGCATCACAAAAAAAAAGCAAAAGACAAGGGTTATAATTATTTTTTATCTGGGTATATTCATGAAGTGTCATTTTCTGTTATAAACGCCCGTGAAGTTGAAGCGAAATGCAAATGCTATCGCTCTATGCTGAAGTCCCAGAAGCCACACTCATTGATATAACGATCGACAAGGAACAGAGAAGCATTGTTCACGGCCAGTGCTCTTGCAAAGCAGGGTACGTAGCATTCAATATACATATGGTGTGATAAGATCATAAACCTTTTCCGGAGCACCCAAGTGTTATTGCCCAGGACAGTCTTTGATTGAAACAGAGCTCTGTGTGAAGCATTAATCTGCTCTGCATTAATCGTATCAGGTGTGTTTCTGCTCTGTTTGAATGAAAACCTGCAGCCTCTTGACCCTTTTACGGCCCAGTGCAAAGCCATCAAGAGGTTATTGTTAAATAAACAACGCGAGTTGAGCTTTCAGATAATGAGTAATTATTAGCAAATAAATTGCCATATCTAGCCCTCTCCCTCCTGAAAGTAGTGTTTACGACCTTGTCTGGGTATCTCGTGTCCGATTTACACTCACCGCAACAACACCGCTTTGCCATTGTGAGATTTTATAATTACAAAAATGCGAAAACAAAGCGCGAATGTACTCTTCCCAATAGAGAAAGCAGTTCGGATAAGTGTTTGTTTGTCCGAGGTTATGGCGAGCGCTAGCTGGTTACGCTCACCTGACTGCAGCCCTAGATCTCATTGGCTGGATAGGCCTGGGTGGGCTCTACTCTGGATCGGTCTATTAGTAAACCTATAGGTGGAATTTTCAAAATAGTGCTACACCTCTCTGTAGTACATCATTTTAAAGGTTTATAGCCCTGTTTTTTAAAACCAATGAGTAAACCTGAGTGGAAGATGTATATATAAATATCAGTGTTTTTGTAAGATGGAATAAAGGAGTCTGGATATCCCTGATTGATGCATATTTAAATAATTGTATTTTTTTCTATCTAAGATTATCATTGTTGCAAATTTTTGTTGGAGTGATTTTTACATAAGGCCCTAGCATTTATTGCATTGATAAAAAAAATCAGTTTGATTCAAAATAAAAAATTTATTTGCATACTAAGTACTTTTCACATGTTGGTCCGACACCAAAAATCATTCTTTATAACTGTCCCATCAATATGCACTCTCAAACTAACTTGATATCCTGGATTAAATGTGTATATAATGGCTTTATTATAATGGACTAGTTTATTGTCATCAGGTATTTGCAACATGCTGGGAATACTGGTGTCAAATTTTGTACGTCCGACACCACAGTTTCCAACAGTTTAAAGCTCATGTAGACTGCATTTGATAACAAGAATGGTTATCACTTTCATACCACCAGTTCTGGAATTTGAGCAAAGCATTTCATAGGGATTGGAAGAGGAATAGGAACTGATCAGCTGCCATCTGATAACTGAAATAGGAACTATGTTTTGCGATTGTATCTTCTTTTTGCCACCACCTTTGTACTGGAGGGAAATTTGATTCTGAAGTTTGATTTTGAAATTCCACAGATTTTAAGACACTGGACTTGAAAAAAGGTGAGTACAAGAAAGTGAATGTGTCCAAATTGTTGGTTATAAATCATGGCATATGAACATCTGGTAGCTATGTGGAACTCTAGGTCATTCGGGGCTTCGCGGTGCGTCCTCCGATCGCATATTGCAACTCGGCTGGATTGCACTACGGTAGTCAAAATGGGTGTATTGCTTTTTCTGGTACACGTTTTGGTCGCTTCCTTGTTGGGAAGTCTTCTGTTGACGACGTAGTTCACACAATTGTACACAAGTGCCATTTTGAATTTTTCGATTTGATAAACGGGAACCAACTGAATTTTTCACGCAAACATTTTGTTTGAGTTTGTGCTTACGAAAGCAACGATCGTTTTATTGAATGCAAGTAAAATAATCATTGAACCCTGTAATATATTCACTTTTATATATTTCCCCATCAGTGTGCTGAATGTGAGCGATTGATTTATCAAGTAGTGAGTGAAATTCGAGTCTAATCACAGCACTCCTTTCTAAGCTTCGCTTATCCAGAAGTAAAAATGCGGTTTTGCTGACTAGGGTGTTAAGGCTGCTCATGTAAAAATAAAACTCTGTCTACTACAAGCGGCATTACCAAAATGCAGGTTAACACTCAACCTATTTCCAAGTGAGAATCGGGAAATTGATTGAATTAATTTACTGAGCAAAGTGTTATGTATTCAATAGGACAAACTGAATATTTGATACCAGTTGTGTTCAATTCCGACAGTGTTATTGATTTGTTGAGTTACCTTACTTATCAGCCAACTTGCCAAGGTTTGAAGTTGTGTTTTGTTCATTATATGGGGATCGAGTTGGCTTAAAATAACATTTAGACTGTACACCCGACACCAAAAAAAGTTTTTATATATGTTATTTTTTAGTCACCTACTCATCAACCCACTTGCAGAAGTTTGAATGTGGTATTTTGTTCATTAAGATATGATAAGGTTTAAAATATGTTTGTTGGAGACAAGGATCCAGTTGATGTAAAATTACCTTCTGACCTTGTACGTCCGACACCAAAAATGGTTTGATATGTTACTTTTTTAGTAACCTTACTCATAAATGTACTTGTGGAGGTTTGAAGTTGTGATATTTTGTTCATTTTACATGATAACGTTTAAAATACATTTGTTAGAGATGAAGAATCCAGTTGAATTTTAAATAACATTCAGACGCTGTACGTCCGACGCCAAAAAATGTACGTCCGACACTGTGTTTAGTGGTACGTTACATGCCCATAATAAAAAGTATGGATTCCTTTATGTAATCCTGTTTTACTGTACTGTCTTGGGGAATCAGTCATGGATTAATAATTGGAAAATGTTTAAACACTTCACAGAGATCCTAAAACAAATCATGTACATGCCATGAAAGCCATTTGTCTGAGTACGTCCAACACCAAGTTATTTTGGAGCAACATCTCCTACACTATGATGAGGAGCTATACCCCTGCACACCAGATGATTGCCATAACCAGGATGTGTAATCTGCCCAAATGACAGCCATCTCCTCACTTCACTGTGCTCTTTATTGACCTATGAAGTGTCTGAAATGTACATCTGACACCACGGAACTGCCCCCGTGTGTGTGCCTGTTTGCACTCTACAGGTCACAATTCTGGATGGATTGCATTCAGATTTGGTAGGGACAATCCTTTGGCAGAAGGGCAGAAATTATTCGTTTTTGATGAAGATCCGGATCAAATCCTGGATTCTGGATCAGTTCGAAGATGTCGTTGACACTGCGAGATAGGGCAGACTTCCCACTGCTTATATCTTGAAAGTGGTTGGTGATAGGCATGTACTCACTATTAAATCACTAATAGGAAGATGGGTATGGAGATTCTTTTACCACCAAATGTTATGACCTTCAGCAACCTTGAAAGGTCAAACTCAATTTCACCCATTTCTCAGGCTGCTCTAGGGGCCAAAAGGTGGGAGATAGAGACGCGGTTACTATAAACCACTAATAGGAGGTCATATATGGGAATTTAATGGCACCGTGACCTTGACCTTCAAGTGACCTTGAAAGGTCAAACTCAGCATCACCAGTTTTCTGAGTGCTCTAGCAGCCAAACGGTGCTAGATAGACCCATAGTTACTATTGAAGACTAATAGGAAGTCATACATTGGGAAACTAACTGCACTGTCACCTTCACCTTCAAGTGACCTTGAAATGTCAAAATGGCCGACCTTCATATTTTGAGGCTCTGTAACTGGGAAACCGGCAGAAATAGGCCCTATGTTATGCTCAATCCCAAATAGGAAACCGTATATGGGGAGACCAATTGCACCGTGACATTGACCTATGACCCTCAGCAACCTTGAAAGGTCAAACTCAAGGTCACCCCTTTCTCAGGCTGCTCTAGGGGCCAAACAGTGGGAAATACAGACATGGTTACTATTAACCAGTAATAGGAAGTCATATATAGGAATCTAATGGCACTGTGACCTTCATCTTCAAGTGACCTTGAAAGGTCAAACTCAGCATCACCAGTTTTTCGAGTGCTCTAGCAGCCAAACAGTGCAAGATAGACCCATAGTTACTATTGAAGACTAATAGGAAGTCATGTATGGGGAATCTAAAGGCACCGTCATCTTGACCTTCAAGTGACCTTGAAAGGTCAAAATGGCCAACCTTCATATTTTGAGCCTCTCTAACCGGGAAACTGCCAGAGATAGGCCCTATGTTATGCTCAGTCACAAATAGGAAACCATATATGGGGAGACCAATTGCACCATGCCATTGACCTTCACGTGGTGTTGAGGGCACGGGCGGGGTGATGTGGCCTTCCGGACACACCCTCTAGTTTATCTGTGTGTGTGTCTGTTTGCACTCTACAGGCCTCAATTCTGGATGGATTGTCTTCAAATTTGGTCGGGACAATCCTTTGGCGGAAGGGAAAAAATGATTAGTTTTTGGTGAAGATCCGGATCAAATCCTGGATTCGGGATCAGTTTGAAGATTTTGTGAGGCCAAAAAATGTGTTTCCGTTAGCGTTTGAAGAAATAAATTTTTTGAGTCTGTGTCACAAATTTGCAACCTGGTATCATATTCTTAATATAATTTTTTTTTTTTTTTCTAAAGTATGTGTACTGTTGATATTGATATGGGGGAGGTATCCATATAAGCTCCGTTTGTCTTGCAGCCTCTGCTGCACAATGTTTAAACTTTTAAATGCTGTCTTTTATTTGTTCTATAAAATGTGCAAATAAAAATATAAAAAATTAATTAATTAATTAAATGCTCCCCTCCAATGCATTTTGAAGCTACCGTTAACGGACCTCACATTTACTGGCACCGGCATGTCGTACAATTTGGAGACAGAGACTGCGCACTAGGGAAGTCGCAGCGGCTCATCCAGTAAGTCTTAGGATAGTGACGTAATCTGTTCCTGATTCGGCAGCAAAGTATTGCTGAATTGTCCACTATCTTAAAGAAGCACCATTTTACAAACAACCGCAAAAAATTGATGCGTTCCTACAATTTAGTTTAGATCTTCACAGAACAATGGGCCGTTATAAAAAAAGGCAAAAAAAGTCAGGAAAATCTTAGGAAACAATCTGGGGGAAGAGATGCATTGATTAGGCATTTCCAAGCAGTTAATATAACCAAAAACAGCACTATCTGGAATTCTCACATATGGACAATTTTTTCTCCCTGAATATTTGGCGCAGATAAAGAAAACTTTAGAAAATGGCTTTCCATTGTATGGAATGAAAACGGAAAGGGGATAAAAAGTGAAGTGACCTATTTAAAATCAAAACACAAACAGGTCATGGAAAAGAAACCTGAAGATCAAGATGGTCAAGCCAATATAACTTTAAAAAGCACTGAGGAGTAGCCCAGCACCATGGACAGCAATTTGGATCAGCAGCCTCATTAGGGAGAAATTGTAAGTGAAACTTG
This sequence comes from Gymnothorax javanicus, assembly GCA_029692085.1. Taxonomy (NCBI): domain Eukaryota; kingdom Metazoa; phylum Chordata; class Actinopteri; order Anguilliformes; family Muraenidae; genus Gymnothorax; species Gymnothorax javanicus. The sequence continues at coordinate 102,114,992 of CM056198.1, forward strand.
TTTTGTGCTCCATGATGAGGTTCAGGTTATGGAAAAGGGACTTGAAGATCAAGATGGCGGATCTGATATAGCTATAAAAAAACACTGTGGATGACCCCAACGTCATGGACAGTAATTTGGATCAGCAGCCTTAGACGGGAGAAATTACAAGTGAATCTGGTTTTGTGTGTCAGGATGATATCCAAGTCTCACAAGATGCCAAGTGCAGTCCATTAGCTGATGCTGATGGTGCAGGATCTGTAAAGGCAGTTCAAACTGTCTACCGAGACAGAGATCCAGGGCCGAGATGCTTCAGAGTCAAATTAACAAAGAAGGACTGGAATATAATTCGGCCTCATTCTGGATCCAATAAACTTCAAAAAAAGTGGACGGACACTGTGTACAAAGCTTTCCAAAATGTCAATGCATGCTGCACTTTGGTATTCAAATACCATCACCTGAAATTGAGGCGCAGCAGGAAGACTTCTTCCCCTTACCTTTCCATGAAAGTCATATGCTCTTTTTCTAAATGCAGAGCAATTTACCACTTTTCGCAAAAAAAAAAACCCCCAAAAAACAAATAAGTCAAATAAAAATGTCATTTTTGATGTCACCAGATTTGGGATGGTACAGTATCCCAGAGGTGAGTTCCAGTCACGGACTGCAAGATACTGGAGACAGTCTCCAGTTTTGCAAGAAATCTTCACCAGGGACTGAGTAATATATACTACAAAAGACTGGCAAAGACACCTACAAAAGAGCTTATAGCTGGAAACATTACCAGGGCTCTTACCAAAACAGTTTTGAAGGCAATATAAGGAAAAGTGCCAGGTTGCATGATGATATTAAAATGGAGTTATTGCTGACTCAAAAAATAATGAAAGAGATTGGATGCATCATTTTTATTTTTCCCGGGGTATGTCCAGCATCTGCAAGTTGACCCTTTTGCAGTGCATCTCTATACAGAGTCAGGGCTTGCCATTATGAGAGAACACCTGAGAAATATGACTGATGTCAGCCTTTACCTGGATGCCACTGGTGGTGTTGCTGCCCGTCTCCCTGAACAGAAAAAAAGGATGCTTTATTATGCCCTCTGTTTTGGAGGTGAAGGTAGAGAAAAGCCACAGCTACCAGGAAGTGAAATGCTTACGAATGACCATACAATGCCAAACCTGGCCTTCTAGCTGTTGAAGCGGTGCAACAGGTTATCCAGGTTCACAGTGCATTGTGTGAGACAAGTGGAGACACACTACAGTTGGGCCCTAATTCAGAGTGTCTTGCTTGCATTTAATAAACAGGATGTTCTATCACACCTCAGAAAAGCAAATGGCATCATTCAGGGAACCTTCACCAAAGGAGAGCTGAGGGAAGTAACTGTGCTTCATTTGTGCTCTGCTCACATTTTGAAGGCACTGTCAAACTCTTTCGGGAGGAAAACGCAAGATAAAGACTTGAGAGAGTTTGCCACCCGTTGTGTAGCTCGCATGATCAACAGCACTTCACTGGACCATGCGCTACATATCTATAGCCACATGTGCACTGTGTTCGGAACCAAGCACTCCACAACAAAGGTTTCCGCCAGTATTCAGATTTTGTCAGATCATATTCAAAAACTCAGCCCTGGACAAACCGACCACATTGACAGTGCTTTACCGGCAAAACCTATGTAAAACCAGAAACCTCAGCAGTCAACGTCTATTTTGACAGGATCTCCATTTTCAGGCCTTTTTTCTGATGTTCATCAAAAAGCAGAAGGGGATGAAGATGGAGATGTGGAGAAAGAGTCTGACAACATGTATCACTAACCTGGTATTGTAGATGTCCTATCGAAAGACTATCTTGCACTGTTCCCACTGTGGTCTGGGATAATGCTTTGAGATTTGGCCAGATATGCATGCGATTTACCTGTGAAAATCTGAAGCTGAAATGCAGCTGAGTGCCACAAAGTCAGTCTGGGAGCAGAAAGCAGATTGTCAACAGTCAACACTAAACATACCGGGTACAATGCTCATAGTGTTCACTCCCTGAGCATTATCATGGTTGTAATTCCTTTCAAAAGTTAATAGAATCTCTGATTTTACATTTCACTAGAGTCAAAATATGCCCTATTTTAGAAAATAATGTTGACACAGAAGGCATCATGGCCAGAAGATGAGCCAGGTCTCAAAATGTTGCTAAAAATGAGACCTTTCATCTCTCATTATTTGTTTTTACCAGCCATCTATCCCACATGATGACACGGCCCTTGAAAGTTTTCCCAAAATGCACTTTTTCCTTTCTGTGATAAATCATCAGAAAATTTATGAAACATCCAGGACACTGATGCTTGTTTCTATTACATTGTGTCATACATTAAATTGGGACAGTTTTGCTGCTGAAACTTTCATTTTTCAAAAGATATTGATGCTCAAAGTTGGTTACAGAAAAAATCATGTTGAATAAAAAACAAAACTTGACTTAGGATTGTGACACCTGGGTGGGAGGTAGAAAAAAATGTTGTAGAAAAAATAATCAGCTGTTTCTGAGGGGGTCAGGTGGGAGGCTTGTGTTGAATTTCCATGGAATGACACAAATGTCATTGAGAAAGAACTGAAAGCATTGAGCCAAGGTTGCATTTATGCCCATAATGTTGGAATTTTATCCGAAAAAGAAAAGTCGTGAAAGGTCAGTACATGACCACAGATACAAATAACACAATTTCTCTGGCTCTGTGATGGAAATTGGAAAAGCTCTTGAAGAAAAACTGAAAAATTTGGGCCCAGGCTGCTTATTTGCCCATAATTTGGGGATTTTTCTCAAGAAATAAAGGTCGTGCGTAAGGTCTGACCTTACCAGGGCCAGCACGCTGGCTGAGTAAAACCCGGATCAGCTGCTGTACTCATCAAGCCACCGCCTTCACCTGTGCCTCGTTGTCTCTGAGGCACTGCAGTGGCTATTTAAACCACAGCAGCACCATTGTTCATTGCTGAGTCTCGTAAAGCATTCCTATGCTGATGTTTCTACTCGTTTCGCGAAACATTCTCTAAAACTCGTAATCTTAAAACTTCTGTGCTGTTTTGTTTTTGCACAGAATAGTCTATTAAAAGGAACCTCGTTTCCTTTTTCTTTGCTTACTATTTGTAATACGTAGTGTGCTTTTCTCTTAGCCATAGTATTACTACTGTGTTCGCTCATTGTTTTGGAACCTCGTTTCCTTTTTACCTCCGCCAACAAAGTTGGGGCAGAGGTTATGTTTTCGTCCCTGTTTTTTTGTTTGTTTGTCTGTTTATGAACAACATAACTCAAAAAGTAATGCAAGGATTTGTCTGAAATTTTGTAAGTGGATTGCTATTACATCAAGGATGGACCCTATTGATTTTCACAGCGATCACTGAAAGAATATGGCCGCCACGGCAGCCATGTTGAAATCCTATCACACGGGATAACTCAAAAAGTTATGCACGGATTTGTCTGAAATTTTGTGGGTGGATTGCTATTACATTAAGGATGGACCCTATTGATTTTGACCGCGATCAGTGAAATAATATGGCTGCCATGGCAGCCATCTTGAAATCCTATCACGTGCGATAACTCAACTTTGCTCCCACTCATGCACATTTGGATTGTGCTGCCTTGGCGGAGGTTTGCACTCTAAGAGTGCCTCTAGTTGTTTGTATCTTTTATAAAGGTTATGAAAGGTGGCAGATGGTGGCAGATTAAAATAACACAATTTCCCTGGTGCTAGGATGAAAATTGGAAAAGCTGTTGGGAAAAAACAGAAAATTTTGGGTCCTGGCTGCTTATTTGCCCGTAATGTTGGGATTGTTCTCAAAAAAAAAAGGTTGTGAAAGGTAGCTACATGGCTGCAGATTGAAATTGAGTAATTCCCTTGGTGCTAGGATGGAAATTGGAGAAGCTTTTGAGAAAAAAACGGAATATTTGGACCCAGGCTGCTTATTTGCCCATAATGTTGGGATTTTTCTCCAAAAATAAAGGTTGTGAAAGGTGGCTACATGGAAGAAGATTAAATGAAACCAATTTCCCTGGTGCTAGGATGAAAATTTGAAAAACTTTTGAAAAAAAAACTGTAAATTTTGGGTCCAGGTTGCTTATTTGCCCGTAATGTTGGAATTATTCTCCACAAATAAAGGTTGTGAAAGGTGGCCAGATGGTGGCAGATTAAAATAACACAATTTCCCTGGTGCTAGGATGAAAATTGGAAAAGCTGTTGAGAAAAAACAGAAAATTTTGGGTCCTAGCTGCTTATTTGCCCATAATGTTGGTATTTTTCTCAAAAAATAAAGGTTGTGAAAGGTAGCTACATGGCTGCAGATTGAAATTGAGTAATTTTCCTGGTGCTAGGGTGGAATTGGAAGAGAATTGAGAAAAAACTGAAAATTTTGGGCCCAGTCTATATATTTGCCCATGATGTTGGGATTTTTTCTCAAAAATAAAGGTTGTGAAAGGTGGCTGCATGTCTGCAGATTAAAATGAAGCAATTTTCCAGGTGCCCGGATGTAAATGGGAAACGCTATTGAGGAAAAACCTTAAATTTTGGATCCAGGCTGCTTATTTTCCCATAATGTTTGGATTTTTCCCAAAACAGAAAGGTTGTGAAAGGTGGCCACATTGAAAAAGATGAGAATAAAGTTGATCCCTATGCTCTATGATTTAAATGGGAAAAACCATTGAGGAAGAAAAAAAAAACTTGAGCCCAGATTACATATTTGTCAATAATGTAGGGATTTTTTTCCCCATGAGGAGAGATTCTGAAAAGCAAATATGAAAATCATCTTGAACTCAGGACTCCCCAAAACAAATAATCCCCATGTAATGCCAAGATGACAATTTCAATACTTTCTCATAGAGGTATCTGAAGCTAACCTGACATAAATATAATATCAGTCACATTGAAGCAGTCGCTTTTAGGTCACATTTATGTTGCAATATACATGTAAATACACATACCCATTTGAAAATATAGAGAATATAAAATATCAATATCAAGAAAATATATTGCAGCTTGCAGATTAAAATCGAGCAATTTCCCTGGTGTTAGGATGAAAATTGGAGAAGCTATTGAGAAACAAGAGTTGTCAGAAGACAACACAGCTTGCCGGAAAACTTTAACCTTGCTGTCCATGGACGCCGACGCAGAGGGTATGGCAATAGCTCTCCGAGGACATTCGTACTGGCGAGCTAAAAACTAAAAATTTTGGACCCAGGCTGCTTATTCGCCCATAATGTTGGGATTTTTCTCAAAAAATAAAGGTCGTGAAAAGTGGCTACATTGAAAAAGTTAAATGAAAGCAATCTACCTGGTGCTAGTCCTATGTATGAGTATTTTATGTACAGCATTATATTTCATTTGTGAATGGAGATTTGTTACATGCTGTTTTTGCTGCCTTGCTGGTCAGCTATTTATTTTGTTCTTCAGCACCCTCTGGTGGTGTGTCTGTAGCAAAACATGATCTGATGTAATATCACTTCTTTGTAATAGACTAGCGCTTTCTAGAAGCTTCTGGCATCTTCCTGCCTGGAGGGGGCGGGATTACCCAGGAATCTTGTAGATCATTCCAGAATGCTGCTAGTCTATATAAATGCTGTGATTTTGGTCAGTAGGGACAGAGTTTTTGTTTTAGCAGCAGAGTTTTTGTTTTGGCAACAGAGTTACATAGTGGCATTAGAGTGTTATTATAGGATTGAACAGTGGATTTTTTTGTAGAAGTTTTTTTTTTTAGTGAAGAATAAATTTATTTAAGTTGTCATTGCTGGTTTTCTTTGTTGTGATTTTCAAGTCATAACACTAGGATGAAAATTGGAAAACCTATTGAGAGAAAAACTGTAAATTTTGGGTCCTGGCTGCTTTTTTGCCCCTAATTTTGGAATTTTTCCGCAAAAATAAAGGTTGTGAAAGGTGGCCACTTGCTTGCAGATTAAAATCAAGCAATTTACCTGGTGTTAGTGATGAATATTGGAAAAGCTATTGAAAAAAACTGAAAATTTTGGGTGCTGGCTGCTTATTTGCCCACAATGTTAGGATTCTTTTAAAAAATAAAGGTTGGGAAAGGTGGCTACATTGAAGCAGATTAAATGAAATCAATTTCAATGGTGCTAGGATGAAAATTGGAAAAGCCATTGGGAAAAAACAGAAAAATTTGGGCCCAGGTTGCATATTTTCCTCCATTGTAAAATTCTTTCATATAAAGGAATGCTCTGAAATGTTGACTGCGTGGGCGCAGAACCTCAACTCGACCTGCCAGTGCTTTGTACTGAAAATTGGAAAAGCTTTTCCACAATTAAAAATAAAAAGATCCACAAAAGGAATAAAATATTGCTAATATTGAAGTGGGGTTTCCTTAAAAAGAAAAATTGATAAAGCTCATTAGATACTTATGAATACAAATAAAATTCATACCAGTGCTCTAGCTTTTGATATTACATTGCCATTGAAGAAAAACATTTTCAGGGAAAAGACCAATATTTCCCCATTCCCATAATAATTTGTCATCAAATGGCAGGTTTTTTTAAAATTTAGTTCCAGTTTACACACAGCACGTGCTTATAGGGCACTGAATAAAATAAAGTTACCAGAAGATATTAAAGCAAACTAATAGCTCGTTAAGTTTCCCCGTTTTGTAGGTACACACTTTTTCGACAGTCCCTAGATTTCCCGTTCACCGAATGTCTGAATATCGAATATCAATCTAACTTCACTGCACTACGCATTTCCCGTTTAAAGGCTCATTTATGCTCCCTTTACGTACGAAAATAGAGATGTCTCTGCCCACATACTTCCATGTGCCTTTGGCGTTGGCATGGATGTTCAGCTGTAAATCCACTAGGGGGCAGCCCAGAGTGAAAAGTTTCGGACAATAAGAAACCATCCTTTTCTAAAAAAAAAAAAAAAGATATTGCTATCCCACAATTCTGTGCGGCAGCAATATTTAAAGCAGCGACCATTCATCAGGCCAATCGCATAAAGAAACGTAATGGGCAGGGGGCTCATGATTATGCTGCTAAGTGTAAGTGCATTTGGATTCTCTACTTAGCGCGGTTGTCTTCCTAAGCAGTTAGGAATTCCCCTTTACACCTTCCTTTTACCTTATGACGTTTTCCTCAAAGGTTAAAGAAAAGTGGTGAAGAATTAGTGGATAGCTTGTAATTTTTTAACTATTCGGACACAGCCATATCTTCGGCGAGTTTTCTTTTTCGTGTTTCGCTCACATCTATATCTTCTACCAAAAGCTACACTGCCCCCACGGTGTCTGGTCGTACTGCTCCGTTTTGGCCGTATCTGTAAGCTTTGTGGAGACGTGCAGAAATACGGACGAAATGAACGCGGAGTAGCCTACGGACAGAAGGCTCTGTCCATATCTGGATCCGTATTAAACGTTGAGCATAAACGGGCCTTAAAAGCACAGACGATGTAGTCGATTGCATCAAAACGCTCATAGTATAGCTTCATAACATTTTGTCTATTTGAACTTGTGAGCGTCTTCCACTTAAATGGCTCGTAATTCGCTGTTTTGTTGTTTTACCGTTATTGTCTTTCCATTTTAAGATAGTATTATCCAGTGGTTCCCGAACTCGGTCCTGGGGCCCATGTGTATGGTGAATTTTGTTCAAACCACATTTGCAGTCCTAGGCTTTTTACAAACTTTTAATCTGTCTTCATTTTGGTGTATTTGTATTTAGAACAGTTAGCCGGTTTATTGTCTTAATTCACATTTAACAGATATTAATATATGCACTGATGAATTAAAATTCAATTTCCACACTGAGATATATTAGAAACGCCTGCATGAAAAGAGGGGGAAAATTTAACTGAAGTAAACTGAACTGTGGATTAAGTCAAACTTGTTTTGTGTCATGTTTAATTTAGTAAGCTCAAGCCAATCATTTTGATGGAACTCTATAAACCTTAAACGCTTGTGTTCAGCAACTTACTTTCTTCTCTGAGTGACTACTTGGATGTGTTTAAAAATGTTGTAACGGGTAATTGCTTCCAATATTGAAAAATAAACACAATATGTTCAAGGATCTTTATTCATCATTGTACCCTTGGATATTTATGTTTAAATATGATTTAAGATTCTATATAACTGCTTTAAATATGAAATGCAACTATTTAGAACAAATTAACAGCTTTTTGAGATCCTGTAATTGCATTTGTGGTCGAAACAACAAGCCAAGATATATGGGGGCGTCCACGAACCAAATTCTGGGACGGTCGACATAATCAGTGACCAACCATACAGACCACACAATAGTTAGCGATTTGTGTTCTATTTTATTCTTTTTGCCATATAGATGCATTATATTTTAATATTTTCACATAATGTTTGGGACAAATGCACTTTAATTTGGCTTTGTGTGCCACATTTATGGATATGAAGTCAATTTGCATGCATTTTGAGATTCTCAGCTTTTATTAATACAGGATGCTTTACATTTTACCTTCACCGTGAGGAAATTATAGAACTTTTGACATGTTTGTCTGTATTGGGGAACCATTATGTTTGGAACAGGTGTTTCTGATTAGTAATGCTTAAGCCTTTGTTCCACTATCAATTGCATGCAATAACTGCTAAAATTATGTGACTCGTAGTCATCACCAGGCGCTGGGTGTATTATTTGTTGATGCTCTGTCAGACCTCTATTTCCATAAGTTCAGCTCCTGCTTTTTCTTTTTTTGGATAGTTGCCAAATGGTTTTCATTCAGCATGTGATCCTCATGTTCAGTTAGATTCAGATGGACTGAATGAATCGGCATTTCAGGAATTTTCGATTTTATTGCTTTGGAGACTCCTTCATATATGTAGCAGTACAGTATGTCTGGGATCATTGTCTCACTGAAGGATGAAGATTATCCCTACCCAGGGCCAGGTTGCAATAGTGTACCTGGTGGCAAAAAAGCAACTTTGACATTGTACTGTAAATCTTGTCTTCAAATGGCCAAATAAACTTGCTAATACTTTTCAAGCTGCTTGAACTTATAGAAGAAAGTTCAATGGCTGCCTTAAAATGTGAGTGAGCGTTTGTCCAATTTCTAAAACTTGACAAGTAGAGCTGAAGAGAGTAAGTTCACATAACTTAATGGGGCTCTCAATCTTTACAGTACACTTACAAAGAGCAAAGTCAGGGTTTAGCATGTTTTGGCCATGCCTTTTAATGTCCTTAACATCAATTTTTTCTTCTTCAAAGCCTATACTAAAAATACTAATACATGTAGGTCAGGTATTATTGTCTCTGTGTAGCCTGTGAGTGTGCCAGCAGCCATACCACAATTCAATCTGCTCCAGCCGCATGGCTGAAGCTAAGCAGGTGTGGGCTTGGTTAGCACTTGAATGGGAGACTACCTGGGAAAACCAAGTTGCTGCTGGAAGAAGTGTTGGTGAGCCAGCAGGTTGCAATCTTCCCCTCTGGAGGAATAATCCCCAATGCCCCAGTACAGTGATGGGGACACTGTACTGAAGGAGATGCCGTCTTTCGGATGAGACATTAAACCAAGGTCCTGACTCACTGTGGTCACTAAAGATCCTATGGCACTCTTCGATTAGAGTAGGGGGTTCCCCGTGTCATGGCTAAAGTCCCAACCTGGCTCTTTCACCTGCCACCTAATCATCCCCTGATCTAATTGGCTGTGTAAATTGCCCTCTCCCTCGCCACCTCAACCCCCAGGGCTCCCTTGAAAAAGAGATTTCAATCTCAACGGGACTTCCCTGGTTAAATAAGGGTTTAATACAAGTTTGTACATGTTTTGGTTCCAGGAATGAAGTTTAGAACCTTTTCGCAAAATGTTTGTCCACCAATTTGAGTGATTTTGCCCGTTTCATATATTGTGTTGGTTCAATCATTAATGGTTTTATTTCTGTTTTTCATTTTGTGAGCATTGCCTTGTAAAAGTCAAATTTTTATTTCATCTGTATTGTCTCTTGTAAGCTAAATGCATTATTAGGCCCATTATTACAGTCAAATTATTATTATTATTATTATTATTATTATTACTATTAGTAGTAGTAGTAGTATTAGTAGTAATAGTAGTAGCAGCAGCAACCTATTTTACTGTTGCCTCTTGTCATAATTTTGTGTTAGTGTATGTGATTGAGTGAAATACAGCATATAGTTGAAGACCACAAAGGAAAAACGATCCAGTCCAAATTTTGCATTTTAGTATGTTTTATATTTTAAATTTTATTATCATATTTATAATAATATATAATAATATTATATATTATTATTATATTTACTTTTTTTGCATATTTTTTCAGTGCTTTGTTTCTAAGATCGTTTTGAATTTTTTATTCATCATTTCTTCACAACATGAAAATGTGACTCTGATCATTTTTCCATTGCGGTCTTCAGTTGATTGAGCCAGTTTGCACATTTACTTTTGCACTATTGCTTTCCTTGGTGCAGTATCCAGCCAAGATGCCACATTGTTCAGGTTTTAATTGGTCTAATCACCACAATATTGGGAGTGATGTTCAATTTTTGTAATATTCTCATTTTATTGCACTAATTATCTAGGGGTCAAGTGTAAAATAGATTTTAACTATATTGAAAACAATACAACTCATTATTTGATGTTCCAAGACGTGAATTTAATTTCCTACTAAGAATTTATAAGGAGATGACTGCAAGTGTGCAAAAAAATTTGCACAGTCCACTGTTTACCACACTGTAATATTAGCATGTCTTTTAATCATGCTTATGAAATGTTAGGGCACTGAAAACACCACTTGTTAATATCTAGCCAGTGGACTTTCCCCCTATTCTTCTAATATGCAGGTTTTCAGCTGCACAACTGCACAGGGCCTTCATTTCTGTACATTTTGCTTCATGATGTGTCATATATTCTCAGCTGGAGACAGATCAGGACCCCAGACTGGCCAGTCATGAACCTACACCTACGCTGCTATGTGCTCATAATCTGTGCATAATGTGGTTTGTTGGTGTCTTGCCGGAAAATGCAGGAATGTCTTAAGAGCAAATGCCTTCTACACTGCAAATAAATAAATAAATAAAAATAAATGAATTAATAAATAAATTAATATTTTATCAATAATTTAAATCTAGTATCTATACTTCAAACATTTATTTCTAAAACCTCTGTCCGCAGTAAAACAAAAATTTGGCCATTGATGCAAGATCATTTTGACTCATTTCTAGATTTCCCTTGGGATAAGCGCATGCTGCGGCATGGCTCAGGCTACTTCCAGATGCCTGAGTGAAAATGGTCTGATTGGTTTTGTTGCCGCCAAGAGCTGGCAACATCAAAAAAAGACTTGAGTTCGCCAAGAAATTCAAGGTTTGGAAACCAGAGGACTGGGAATAAGTCCTTTGGACCAATGGATCAAAATTTGAAATTCTCTCACCCAAACTCTGAACTTATGTGTGCCATAGAGTTGGAGAATGTTTCAAAAATGTCGGTTTAACCCCCTCAAGTAAGGGGGTGTCATATTATGGTTTGGGGTTCAGTCTACTCGAAAGGAGCCAATGATCTCACAAAAACTGACGGAATCATGGATCAAAAGAAATACCACAGCATCCTTGTGAGGCATGCATTGCCATCTGGAAAGAGACAGATTGGTCAGCGATTTTACTTTCAACAAGATAATGACCCTGAACATACTTCTGAGTTGTGCAAGAATTATCTCAGTTGGAAAGAAATATTTGGTGACATAAAAGTTATGACTTGGCCTGCTTAAAGTCCAGACCTTAATCCAATTGAGCAAATCTGTTAAAACATCAAAAGAATCTCTTTGGAATGAACTTCAAACCATATGGAATGGTTTAGCAAGTAAGGAAATAAAAAATGTGAAAAAATTGCCTGAAAGATTAGATCTGTGCTGTGATCCAAGCAAAGGGAAGCCACGCCAGATATTCACTTTTTCTCCCAAGAAGACGTCATTATTTTTGTTTTTACTGTATGTTTTTTACGAAGTTGTTGCGACTCTCTCCATCTAGGGACTCTGCAAACACTTAACCCCTCTGCGCAGTTGTAGACGCCAACGGACATGGAGCTGCTCTATTTATTCAGGCAGTTACACTTTTCTATCAATAGATGGCAAACCTGAACCATTTATTGAAAATTCACGACAGAGCCTTGCCTGTTACCAATTGAGAATATGCTTTAGGTCCCATTCCTGTTTGACAGGAATTGTATGAATTAAACTCCTCAGCCAAGTCTGATGTGCAAACTGCCAAAAAAGCTTGCCCATTGTATTTATCCAGCACTTAATAAAATGATCTCTGTAACGGAAAAAATGTTGTCCTTGGTTGCTACCACTTAAAGCTGTAATAAGCTAACGATATTCTAATTCAGTAGTCCAAAAAAAAATCAGTTTTCTGAAGCAAAAAATTCAATATGGCATTGGTACTATGTAATTTAACTATCAATTATAGTCATCAGATATTAAAAACTTGTGATTCCCTACCATTGATTTCCGCATAGATTTGTCTGTTGAGGAATTTGGCTGTCGTTTAGTGCTTCCTACAATCCCTCATGGAAATGCATTCAATTTAATGCTTTGCTCTGATTTAGTTCACGCTCACATGAAACTTTCCAAGCAATTAGCAATTGATTGACACTTTAACCAATTCCAGAGAGTGTAAACTTACCTCAGTGATTGAAAGACCCTCAGAAAAATATTTAGGTTGTATGCGCTCAACTTTGCGCAGCTGAAAAAGGATGTGATTGCATGGAAAAAAAAGACATCCAGAAACAACCCTGGAGTGTTGATATTTTCGGGATGGAAATGTGATTTGGAGATGGAAAATGGCAGTTATTCTGAATGGAACAGACTGGAGGGCTGACACCACTGATTCTTTGGAGGATAAATTCAATGATGGAGAGTTTTTCCTCTTGCAGGGTGAGTAGAGCTGACTTTGTGTGGAGTAGCTCTGTCTTACTTCTAGCCAGCTAGCTAACTAGCCAACTGTTTCTTATTTTCGGTATACCACTGTGATCACAGAGCTAGTTTGCCACATTTGTTAACAAGAGTAGCCGTTAACCTTTGCTATTAATACTGCATATGGTGGCATTTTGCATAATGTGGCGATCTGTTTTAGAATTTATACCGCACTCCACAAAATTGGATGCCTTGGATTTTTGCTCATTTAAGCCCTTAAGCCCTGAGCCTCTGGCTTGAAAATGACACACCCAAAATGAAATGACTATACCTCTGCAACGAATTGGTAAATTTGAATAATCTTATCATAATAAGGTATCATAATAACGGAAACACTTTGGGGATTTTTGTCATGGTGCAAAAATAAGTGTATATGCCACTGAGTCAGAGTAAATGTAGATGGAACACTGCATAAATTAAACTTTTTTTTTGCACCAAAGTTTTACTTTTATCTGTCTTAAAATTATTCAGCAGCAGTCTGAAACCCCTAAAAGTTTCTTCTAACCAAGTAAATCAGAGCAAAATTAAGGTGAATTCCAATTCCTATCTTAACCCTCAATCTCAAAAATGCGCACTCCCGTGAAGTGCTAGTGCTGTCCCGATTCTCAGAATGTTAAGTTGAGGGACAAGTTTAAGGGCTGTATAGCCCTCAATATTGAGATTCTCTGACACCATCCTTGGGAGCAAGGGCTACCCAGAATGCATTGCGTATTTCCATCAAACAAAGATGGCGCCGAAAGCTGCAAAGAAAGCGAGCTACAAATCTAAGTATTTTCTTTGTTAATAGAGACATAAATATTACGAAAACCATTGTATTATCTTAGTTTAGGCCCATTTTATGAATTATTTACCTCATTGTTGCATAACATTTATTTTTTATTTTACGATCTTTAGTCAATAGCCGGCCGGTGCAGACAAGCCATGTTGCTATCGTTTAGTGACATCAACGTATTTTGCAGGAATATGCCATTAATTGCGGAGCCAAGCCAATGAACAGAGCTTATTATATTGATGCTTAAAGAGTATCAGGGCAATACTTTTCCGTATCTCACACTCTGGCCATGACACCCACGCGATTGCTGAACCTACATACGACCCCCCACTTGTATCAGCAACAAACACGATGGTGACTGTTTCCACTGGTAAAGGGGAAAAAAACTAAGCTGGATACAGTGGCAAGACGAACATAGCTACAGCGCATTGCCCAGTCTCTGAATTGTCTGAACTGTTCCTTTCACGGTCATTCGGCGCCTAGCCTATATGAATGGTTTCAGCCTTGACTAATGTAAATTAGACCACTTTTGAAAGCACATTCCACATCCCGATACCCTCCCCCTACCCCGAAAGTACCATCAAAAAGAGCAAGACCAATTCAGAAGGGTTTGCTGTGTATTATAATATGATCGTGTAATTAAATTGTTTATATGATTCATAACGCTCAAGCATGCTTCCCCTACTGTCAATACAAAATATAAATCACGCGTAGGCTATAAAAACGTGATTTATAGTGGTTTCTTGGGCAAAGTCATACAGAGACAGAGTTGAAAGGAGGAGCCCGCGGCAGACCTGCCGCTGCAGATACGCAGGCAGTGTGACTGAGCTGCAAGCGGTAAGCAGTTGCTGTGCTTGGCTTGCGGAATCCGCATCGCTGCTGCAGGCAGTGTGGCCCAGGCCTAGAGCCCACGCAAAAGACATCAGCACAGCTGCAGACGGCGTTGTCGTTGATTTTGCAGCTAAACTTTCAAACTCTCACAAACAAGCTTTGTTATCCTGGCTAATTATCTATAAACATAATTTTTCCCCACATAGATGTTTGATTTGGCACAACAGAGACATGAGATACAAAAATAAAAGCTTATATTTTAATAACTGGGTTGAAAATAATATATTCTTTGTGTATCAGTTACTCAACGAAAATGGAAACTTGTGCACATATACAGAATTTGCGAAGAAATGTGGATTTCCTGTATCAAAAAAAAGAAATGACAATTATTCTTAAAGCTATTCCTTCAGGTCTTTTGAAACTGGTGCAAGGGTATAAACCCACTGATTTCAATAATCCTTATGGTGTGAATCTTAAATGGTGTAAATATTAAAGATAAAAAATGTTCAAACAAATTATTAAGGAAGATGTGCAAAGCAGTTATAACTCCTCAAGCAAAAAATAAATGGTTCATTGAATTGGATGGGTCAACTGGAAAGTCATTTGGAATTACAGCAACATGTACTGTGTCGCCAACAAAGTAAAAGAGGTTTCCTTTAAGATTAATCATTTAATATACCCTTCAAACCAGTTGTTAAAAAAAAATTATAAATTGATGTTGATGATAACTGTCTTCTGTCAATGCTATAGCAAATCTCTTTGTCATCTTTTTTTGGATTGCACTTATGTTCAATTTTTTTGGCTAGAAGTATAAAATATATTTAACAAATTCTACAGCAAAAAAGTCAAATTGGAAAAAAGGATGACATTTTCTTGTATGAAAAGAAGGACATTGAAAACAAGAGGATATTCATGTTGAATCTTTTTATTTTATATGGAAAATATTTTATCCATAAATGTAAATGGCTTAAGAAAAAACCAAAAATACAGCAATTTAAAACAGAAATTGGCTATTATTTTAGAATTTTGAATGGTCTTCAAAACAAAAAAGCCACAAAGACAATGGATTTGTTTTGTGCCTTGAATTTATCTTTGTGAATTACTTTATGATTATATTATTATTTATGTTTATTTTCTCGTCTGTATACCCCAAATTGATTTTTTTATTATTATTTTAATTATTTATTTATTTTTTGTATTAATTATGTTCTTTTCTTTTATTGTATCCATTTCAGTATTTGTAAACTGAACTGATTATACAATAAAATAAATTTTTTTTTCGCTGATTCTGTTGATTATAACACGTCGCGTCTATATACGTTGACGGTAATGGACGACTACGGATGACGTATATGCCTTCTTCTTCTTCTTCTTTTGAATTTACAGACTGAACGAAGCTTTGGCGTAATGCTGCCCCCCACAGTCTGAAGACGTATCTGCATTTAAGGGGTGTCCCATTTCTAAGTCACAAAATAGCCCTTAACACTTGGTTTTGAGGGCTACTAAGTTTAAGGATTGAGCTTGAGCGTTAAGACTGAGGGTTAAGATAGGAATTTGAATTCACCCTTAGAGAGGTTTTAGTTCGGGAATGTCTAGGTGGCCTCTCCAAGCTGACACTGTACCATTTCATGTTTTCAGGTTCCAAACTGTAAAACTCTTTTAATTTCACTTATATGTCACTACAGGCATACATTCCATTCCAAATACAACCACTTTTTAATTTTTAGAATTTTTAATTTTTTCTAAAATTATTTCTGCCAGTCCTGTAGCCTATACAATTTCCCATTCAAAGATAATACATACAAAGAAAATGAAGTTTGACTCCACTGGAGCAGATTTATATAAAAAAAGCAAATAAATAAAATTATATATACAAAGGTAATGTAAAAAAAAGGGTTAAAAAAAGTAAAAAGAACAAAAACCACAGCAATTATTTATACACATAAAATGCTCGTAATACCTAAGAGGGTACAAGTCCATACTGGGGATTGAAACCTGGTCGCCTGGGTTGCAGCACTTCAACTTAACCACGAGGGTACACAACCTCACTGGGTTTTAGAGGTCAAATCACCAATATAAAGAATGAGTCAAGAAAACACGTCACTCACCCCTCTTGTACTGTTGTGTTCGCAGTATTCAAGCGGAATGGCACAGAGATTCTGTCAGAAAACGACTTTGAAAACGACTGCTGAATATTCAGTGGATAATTGTACCGAAAATACCACAAACAAACCAGTTAAGTGTTTACATTGTCGCGCTATTTAAGTACATGCGAATAGCCCATGGACTCAGTTTGACGCAGTGGGAACACAAGGCTCTAGCTCAGGTTAGGTCTGTGCGATTAAGGTGGTTTAGAGCTCGTTGGAAACATCAGAACCCATAGAATCAAATGGCTACCGGCAAAATCTTACTGACAGTATCACAAGCCGATCACAGAGAGCAAAATACATTGCAAGCAAGCTGAATGCTAAGGAGCTCAGATCCTTGAAGCAATGCCCCGGAAAAAAACAAGCTTGGAGACTAGGAGATCTAGTTTTCGTTATGGACACATTGGGCTAACAATAGCAAGCGCTGATTTACCCTTAAACATTTTTTTTTACAAAATATCGAAGGTAAGAACATTTTTTGCTCATCTCTGTAGACTTTAAAGTGTATGCCTGGTGTTCTTTGAGTGTGGTGTCGGTTTAAAATGATAAGGCTTAGATCATTGGATTCTGTGGACTTTCCTCTTTCAATTGAGGTATCATTTGTATGCATAGTACAAATTCAGTAGAAATGCTCGCAACTCAGCGCTGATATTATTTCATGCTATACAGTGGTGCTTGAAAGTTTGTGAACCCTTTAAAATTTTCTGTATTTCTGCATAAATATGACCTAAAACATCATCAGATTTTCACACAAGTCCTAAAAGTAGATAAAGAAAACCCAGTTAAACAAATGAGAAAAAAATATTAAACTTGGTCATTTATTTATTGAGGAATATGATCCAATATTACATATCTGTGAGGAGCGAAAGTATGTGAACCTCTAGGGTTAGTGATTAATTTGAAGGTGAAATTAGAGTCAGGTGTTTTAAATCAATGGGATGACAATCAGGTGTGAGTGGGCACCCTGTTTTATTTAAAGAACAGGGATTTATCAAAGTCTGATCTTCACAACCATGTTTGTGGAAGTGTATCATGGCACGAACAATGGAGATTTCTGAGGACCTCAGAAAAAGCGTTGTTGATGCTCATCAGGCTGGAAAAGGTTACAAAACCATCTCTAAAGAGTTGGGACTCCACCAATCCACAGTCAGACAGATTGTGCACATATGGAGGAAATTCAAGACCATTGTTACCCTCCCCAGGAGTGGTCGACCAACAAAGATCACTCCAAGAGCAAGGCGTGTAATAGTCGGCGAGGTCACAAAGGACCCCAGGGTAACTTCTAAGCAACTGAAGGCCTCTCTCACATTGGCTAATGTTAATGTTCATGAGTCCACCATCAGGAGAACACTGAACAACAATGGTGTGCATGGCAGGGTTGCAAGGAGAAAGCCACTGCTCTCCAAAAAGAACACTGCTGCTCGTCTGCAGTTTGCTAAAGATCACGTGGACAAGCCAGAAGGCTATTGGAAACATGTTTTGTGGACGGATGAGACCAAAATAGAACTTTTTGGTTTAAATGAGAAGCATTATGTTTCGAGAAAGGAAAACACTGCAATCCAGCATAAGAACCTTATCCCATCTGTGAAACATGGTAGTGGTAGTATCATGGTTTGGGCCTGTTTTGCTGCATCTGGGCCAGGACGGCTTGCCATCATTGATGGAATAATGAATTCTGAATTATACCAGCGAATTCTAAAGGAAAATGTCTGGACATCTGTCCATGAACTGAATCTCAAGAGAAGGTGGGTCATGCAACAAGACAATGACCCTAAGCACACAAGTTGTTCTACCAAAGAATGGTTAAAGAAGAATAAAGTTAATGTTTTGGAACGGCCAAGTCAAAGTCCTGACCTTAATCCAATCGAAATGTTGTGGAAGGACCTGAAGCGAGCAGTTCATGTGAGGAAACCCACCAACATCCCAGAGTTGAAGCTGTTCTGTATGAAGGAATGGGCTAAAATTCCTCCAAGCCAATGTGCAGGACTGATCAACAGTTACCGGAAACGTTTACTTGCAGTTATTGCTGCACAAGGGGGTCACACCAGATACTGAAAGCAAAGGTTCACATACTTTTGCCACTCACAGATATGTAATATTGGATCATTTTCCTCAATAAATAAATGACCAAATATAATACTTTTGTCTCATTTGTTTAACTGGGTTCTCTTTATCTACTTTTAGGACTTGTGTGAAAATCTGATGATGTTTTAGATCATATTTATGCAGAAATCTAGAAAATTCTAAAGGGTTCTGTTATGGCCCCAATTTGTTACGGCGTCAATTACAGCAAGGGATGACAGACAAAATTCTTCAACTTCAACAGATTTAACTAAACAAAACTTAGAACTAATCTACACTCTACCCTACTGACCAAGATTGAAATAATAATAAAAAAATAGTTACAGTCCCTTGGTAATTGAGATGGGCTGCTATGTTGCGATGTCCTGGGACAGGAAAATGCTCCAACACAGGCAAAAATCCACAAAAAGCTTCACAGGTCTTGAAAAGAGTGACAGGTCTGGTCAAATGTATCCTTCCACAATTTCTCCTTGCAATTTCTCCTACTACTACACTCTCTCGATTTTTCTCCTTATATACTCTTTTCCAGCCCCCTCTGAGGCATGCCCGGGACATGCCCCAAACCTAGCTCCAGACTGCTTAACAAAAAAGATGTCAACACTGCCATCTAGTGGCTTTTTTTTTCCCCCCACATTACACCTCCATTCCAAAAGGGAAAAATTTTGACTCATAAAGGCAAAATTTTTCTTTTCAATACAAAAATGGTTAAGTTGACACTTGTATATATATATACATATATACAATATGCTAATAAACACAGGTGATATATATACACATACTCAAACACGGGATAAGCAATCGGCAATTACATTGTCAGTACCCTTTACATGCTTAATTTCCAAGTCAAACTCTTGTAAAATCAAACTCCAATTCAACAATCTCCGATTCTTGTTTTTCATCTTACTCAAAAACATTAATGGATTGTGGTCAGTATATACAATCATTGGCTTTTTCCCTGTACAAACATAAACCTCAAAGTGTTGTAAGGATAGAACCAGAACAGCTCCTTCTCAATTGTGGAATAGTTCTTTTGGTGGCGATTGAACTTCCTGGAGAAGTATGCCATGGGATGCTCAATGTCATCAGAGTCACTTCTCTGTAGGAGCACAGATCCACAAGCTTGGTCGCTAGCATCGACCGCCATGGAGAACGGTTTGTTGAAGTCAGGAGATTTGAGCACGGGGAAGTGACATAGCAGGGACTTCAGGCGATCGAAGGCTCTTTGGCATGCTTCATCCCAAGTGAACTTGACGCCTTTCTTCAGTTGGTTGGTGAGAGCAATCTCAGCAAAGTTCTTGCAGAACTTGCGGTAGTACCCGATCATTCCAAGGAAGCGGCGCAAAGCTTTTTTGTTTTCAGGAACTGGAAAGTCCATGATGGCTTTGACTTTAGCATTTATGGGTGCCACCTTACCCTGGCCTATGACGTAGCCAAGATATGTGACAGTAGCACAACCAAAGTCACTCTTGTTCAGGTTAACAGTCAGGTTAGCCTGGGTCAAGCGCTGGAACAACGTCTCTACATCTTTCAGATGTTCTTCCCAGGAGTCACTCCATGTGATCAGGTCGTCGATGTATGCACCCGTGTGTGGCAATCCGGCGATTGTAGACTGTATCATCCTTTGGAACGTGGCTGGGGCATTTTTCATGCCAAAGGGTAGGACTTCATACTGGTATAACCCAGATGGTGTGGCAAAAGCAGAGATGCTCTTGGCCCTCTCAGTTAAAGGCACACACCAATAACCCTTCAATAAATCAATCTTGGTCAGAAACTTTGCTTGCCCTACTCTATCGATACAATCATCAATCCTAGGTATTGGAAACACATCAGTTCTAGTTACAGCATTGACTTTGCGATAATCTGTACAGAATCTAGTACTTCCATCAGGTTTTGGAACTAGAACACAGGGTGAACTCCAATCTGAGTTAGAGTGTCTGATAATATCATGTTCTAACATGTACTCAACCTCTTTCTCAGCAATCTTTCTCTTTTCAGGATTCATCCGGTACGGATGCTGTTTTATTGGTTTGGCATCACCAACATCTACATCATGAGAGGCTATAGAAACTCTCTTTGGAACATCAGGAAATAGATCTTTATATTTCTTGATCAACCTCTCAGACTTATCTTTCTGTGAGGGTTCTAAGTGCTGGAGTTTTACATCAAGATTTTGCAACACTTCAGAATTTGACAATTTACATGAAAGAACTTCAGCTTTAATTCTAGGTTCATCATCTTGAAACTCCCCCTCATCTTCACAAGTCTCGGCCATTGGAGGATCTGAAGTGACAGCTGCACCCCTAGCATTCCTATCATGATAAGGCTTCAGCATGTTAATGTGACACAACTGTTTTGGCTTTCTCCTATCTGGAGTCTTCACAATGTAATTGAGATCATTGAGTTTTGTCAGAATTTCATAAGGACCATGAAATCTAGCCTGCAATGGATTGGATTGCAAGGGAAACAACACCAGGACCTTGTTTCCTGGTTTAAACTCACGGCTTCTAGCCTTATGATCATACCAAGTTTTCATTTTTCCCTGACTTGATTTCAAGTTCTCTTTGGCTAGGTCACAAGCTGCACGCAGTCTTTCCTTGAACTTGCTAACATAGTCTAACAGACTGATATGCGGCTCTTTCTCTTGCCATTGTTCACTCAACAATAGCAAAGGTCCTCTCACTTCATGGCCAAACACTAGCTCAAATGGACTGAATCCAGTAGACTCCTGCACTGCTTCTCTAGCTGCAAACAACAGCAAATGAACACCTTCATCCCAGTCTTTCTCATGGTCATAACAATAAGTCCTCATCATTGTCTTGAGAGTGGAATGAAACCGCTCTAAGGCACCCTGACTCTCTGGATGATAGGCACTGGAAAGAATCTGCTTCGCACCTAGTTCATACACAACCTGCTGAAACAATCCGGAAGTGAAATTGCTACCTTGATCTGACTGAATTTCCCTGGGAAGGCCAAACAACGTGAAGAACTTTATCAAAGCCATTGAAATTGCAGTTGCCTTGATGTTGCATAGAGGGATGGCTTCAGGGAATCTGGTAGATGCACAAATGATTGTCAACAAGTACTGATTTCCAGATCTAGTCTTGGGTAATGGACCAACACAATCAACAATGACCTTGGAGAAGGGCTCCCCAAATGCTGGGATTGGCTGCAATGGAGCTACAGGTGGGTCTAACTGGTGTTTTCCAACTACCTGACAAGAGTGACAGGTTTTGCAAAAGTTGGAAACATCTTTCCGAAGTCCAGGCCAGAAGAAGTGTTTCATGATCTTGTCAACAGTCTTGTTAACACCAAGATGACCTCCTAAAGGCAAACTATGAGCCATTGTTAAGATCTCATTCCTGTAGACCTTCGGAACAACAATTTGCTTGACCACTGCCCAATCTGCATTGGCAGGGATATCAGGAGGGCGCCACTTCCGCATCAACACTCCATCCTTGAGATAATACCCAACTGGAACTGTGTCTATTTCTTCATTAGGAAGGGCTCTCTTCTTTAGTACACAAATTTCAGGATCATTGGTTTGCTCCTGAATCAACCGCTTTCTGGACAGAGACAAGTCTCCAGACACATCTGGCTGGCTGAATAGAGAACTGATAAAAGTGTCTGATAAGTCCTCAAACGGAGAAACCATAGTAGGCTGAACAGAGTCATGAGGCGAACCACCTGAGTCATGACTATTCAAGGTGCTAGACGGCACCACATCATCTTCTTCTTGAGCCTTCTTGGCCATAGCACGAGTCACTGCACAGGAAGGATACAGAGATGGGTCTTCATCGCCATCTTCAGTGCTCGGCTGTGAAGTAAGATGAACAGGGGGAACTACATTGCCCCCAGCCAGGTCATTGCCTAGCAACAGAGAAACACCCTTGATAGGTAGACTTGACATAAGTCCCACCTTTACCTGTCCTGTAACTAAATCTGACTGCAAGAATACAGAGCGCAGGGGTACAGATACAGTCCTCCCTTCAATACCTTGTACAAGTATGAAATCCCCAGAAGCGGTCTCATCACGTAACTCCAAGGAGTCCATCAACAAAAGTGACTGAGAAGCTCCGGTATCCCTTAGGATATAAATGGGGACAGGAAGAGAATGCTCATTCAGAGCCACTAATCCCTCTGACACAAATGGAAGAAATTCCTCCCTCACAAAGTCAGCAGTATCAGGCTTCTTAGCCTCACAAGGAGCAAGGCAATTTAGCAGATCGGTCATCTACTACAGGGTTTCTAACCATGTCTTCACAAAGGCATTGGGTTTGGTATCCTTTTCTTGTTCTTTCTTAGCTTTAAGGAACCAACAGTTAGTTGTAACATGACCAGATTTCTTGCAATAATTGCAAACTAGACCACTTTTGTCACTGTCAGCTTTCACACTTTGTTCAGACCTTTTACTGGATTTCTGAGCACCATCACCAGATTTGTCTTTGGGTGAGGAATCTTGGGTATCACCGTTACCTTTCTTCTGAAATTGTTACTGCTGGACTGAAATTTGGACTTATGTGTGAGAACATATTTGTCTGCAAATTTGGCAGCTAATTGCAAATTCAGTTCTTGCTTCTCATTAAGGTAGGTCTTAATATCATCCTTGACACAGTTATTGAATTCTTCAACTAACACCATCTCTTTTAGTGAGTTGAAATCATCCTTGACCTCCATAGAAGTACACCAGCGCTCAAAGAAAACCTTCTTCTCGTTAGCAAATTCCACATAAGTCTGATTGTCAGATTTCTTCAGACCTCTGAATTTCTGTCGGTAAGCCTCTGGAACCAACTCATAAGCTGTCAAAATAACCTTTTTGACAACCTCATAATCAGAGGAATCATCTGCAGACAAAGCCGAATAGGCTTGTTGAGCTTTACCCTTGAGGACAGTTTGCAACATCAGAGGCCAGTGTTCCTTTGGCCACTGACAACTCTTAGCTACCTTCTCGAAGCACTGGAAATACTTATCAACCTCCTTCTCTGAGAATGGAGGCACCAGCTTTACCTCCTGGCTAGCCCGAAATTTGTTTTCAGCTTGCATTTTGATTTTTAGTAGCTCCATTTGGAGGCTTTCTTCTCTAATTTTTCTAAATCGAAATCTCTGTCTCTCTCTCTCTTTCTGCTCTTTCCTCTTTCTCTCTCTCAAATTCTCTTTGTTTTTCATTTTCCTCCCTTTCTTTTTTCTCTTTCTCTCTCTCAAATTCTCTGTTTTTCTTTTTCCTCCCTTTCTTTTTTCTCTTTCTCTCTCTCAAATTCTGTTTTTCTTTTTCCTCCCTTTCTTTTTTCTCTTTCTCTCTCTCAAACTCTCATTGTTTTTCTTTTTCTTCCCTTTTAATCTCTAGCATTTTTAATTTAAGTTCCAATTCTACATTTGGATTTTGCACCAGAAACTGTTCCAGATCTCCTGGTGCAAACACATTTTCATCAATGTAATATTCAACAATCTCTCTCGCCAGTCTTGCTTTTCGCATGGCTGGTTTTACATCTGTCAGCTCTGTCTGCATATTTCTAGCAGTTCTGTCTTTTTAAAAGACTTCAAAACCTCTACGGTTGGTGATGCCAAGAAATCATCCATTGCTGTTGATCTGCCAATATATATCTAGGAAAATTCAAAAAAACAATTTCACTATTTGAAATTTTAGATTTTCAATAAATGACTCGCACAATGGTCTATCTCAGACCCGAGCCCCCAATTTGTTATGGCCCCAATTTGTTACGGCGTCAATTACAGCAAGGGATGACAGACAAAATTCTTCAACTTCAACAGATTTAATTAAACAAAACTTAAAACTAATCTACACTCTACCCTACTGACCAAGATTGAAATAATAATAAAAAAATAGTTACAGTCCCTTGGTAATTGAGATGGGCTGCTTTGTTGCGATGTCCTGGGACAGGAAAATGCTCCAACACAGGCAAAAATCCACAAAAAGCTTCACAGGTCTTGAAAAGAGTGGCAGGTCTGGTCAAATGTATCCTTCCACAATTTCTCCTTGCAATTTCTCCTACTACTACACTTTCTCAATTTTTCTCCTTATATACTCTTTTCCAGCCCCCTCTGAGGCATGCCCGGGACATGCCCCAAACCTAGCTCCAGACTGCTTAACAAAAAAGATGTCAATACTGCCATCTAGTGGCTTTTTTTTTTTTTTTTCCCCACATTACAGTTCACAAACTTTCAAGCACCACTGTATTTGGCTCCGTGCTTATTTACTTGCTTAGTACTTGAATTGTGTTCAGTTGAAGTAAAAATGGTCAACATGAGCTTTTTGCTGAGTTTCTTCGCATAAACTGGAAAAGCTGCATGATGATGTTGCGATTAGGACACATGCTGTATTTATTATCCGTAACGACCGCCCCCCCTGTACCAGGGGAGTTCGGGTTTAAGGGGTTAAAATGCGAACAGCTCGAAGACTTTGGTAAATTCCCTGATTCATTTGTTGCACAGACGAATCTGTTCAATCTAGGGTAGCATTTTGCCTGCTTTTTCCTGCCTGATGGTGGAATGTCTATTTTGGTGAGACATATTTCGGATAATCCTATGTTAGTGAGTTATACTTGCTCCTTATAGGGTGTGAAAGGCGTTTATTCAAGCTTGCGTTTTGAATGGATGATCGGAATTGTTAGCAGCAAGCTTTCCGTCTCAGAGTAAATGCTCTGACAGTTCCTCTAATGAGCATGTGAGCTTGCTAATGCGGCTTTATAGAAAAATGGACAAAACTCAGAACTTCATCATGGAGAAAAGGGATGTTTTTGGTTTAGAAAGGTTACTGGTGACTATTGATGTCCCTCCACGCCTGTATTGATAAATTCAAGCTAAATTCCGCCAGAAAATCATTGATTCATATTGAACTTCATGGGTAGAAAGTTGAGTAATGTTAAACATATGATTATTATATGATTTGACAGTGTGCTATTTTGAAGGCTCTTACAGCATAGGGAGCCACTTAGGGAGCTGGGTCATTCCAGCTCAAATCATCCAATTTCCGAGAAATTTCCCAGGTTACCCTCTCATATTCTTCTGAAAAAATTCGCAATTGCTCCTCTACCATATTTATGCAGGAACCCAAAATATTAGCTGTTTCTCAAATAGTTTTGAAGTTACAGCCCCTGGAAATTTTGATTAATTTTTTCCATTTTACCAAACTTGCCTCTCGGTGCAAATTCAAGCAAGAATATCTCCAAGTGTTTCCAATGTACAGCTTTGAAATCAAGTGTCTTGGGCTAATGTTTTTGATGGATTATGAAAATGCTGCCAGATTTCCTGTAGCTTGTACCCTTTTCTTCTCACAAGGCTCTAAAAATGGCCAAAAATCAAAAACGTTAAAAATTGCTGCCTCCTTTGAGCTCTAATTACTCAAAGGGTATGCTCGATAAAGCAATGACATTTTTTTCTGCTGTTATTTTTGACATATTGGGCCACATCTAGAGGGCAATTACATTTATCAATACATTAGTAGAGCCAGAACAATTTTTTTTAATTTTGGTTGAGTTCGAAATTTTATAAAAATTTCTTATTTTCACATCCTTATTTGGGCATGTGGCCAGTCATGTAACAATACCATATTTTTACCATGAATTCCTATCTAACTAAAGATGATATGATGAAAATATGATGTTGTTATGGGGTTCAGTCTTTGCAAAAGGAGGCAATGATATCATGAGAACTGATGGAATCATGGATTAAAATAAGTATCAAAGTATCCTTGTGAGGCACGCATTGTCATCTGAAAAAAGACAGATTGGTCAGAAATTTTACTTTCAACAAGATAATGACCCTGAACATACTTCTGAGTTGTGCAAGAATTATCTCAGTTGGAAAGAAATATCTGGTGACATGAAAGTTATGATTTGGCCTGCTCAAAGTCCAGACCTTAATCCGATTGAGCACTTCTATTAAAACATCAAAAGTTATCTCTTTGGAATGAACTTCAAACCATATTGAATGGTTTAGCGAGTAAGGAAATAAAAAATGTGAAAAATATGCCTGAAAGATTAAACGCTGTTATCCAAGCAAAGGGTGGCCACACTAGATATTGACTTTCTCTCCAAAAAAGATGTCATTATTTTTGTTTTTACTATATATTATATGTTTACTTATTTTCATCTATATGATCCAATATAACATGAAATTAACACTTGAATAGTGCTTGGTTTCTGATTTACAGCTGGGAAAATACATATTGAATGTCAACATTTTTCTCAGTAAATATATTTCTAACATAACATAACATGAGCGGCGAGAACAGGCCGTTCAGCCCAACTAGGCCCGCCAGTTTCTTTTTACTATTGTGAATATATCACTTCAGATACTCAATGACTCAATGGCTTCTAGCTTTAAGTCAAGCCTGCTCTTGAAAGTTACCAAGGTTTCTGCCTCAACAATATGGTCAGGCAAGCTGTTCCAGATTGAAATTACTCTTTGGGTGAATAATATTTCCTAATTTCAGTGCTAAATTTACCCTTTTCAACTTCCTTTTCTGACCCCGAGTTCTACTAACAAAACTTAGCCAAAGGAATTACTACATAATTCACTTTGCTAATCCCTCTAACATACAACCCCTATTCCGAAATAGTTGGGACGAAGTGTAAATTGTGAATAAAATCAAAATACAATGATTTTCAGATCACATGAGCCTATATGTTATTTACAATAGAATATACATAACATTTCAAATGTTGAAACTGAGACATTTTACATTTTTATCCACAAAATGAGTTTATTTAAAATTTTCTGGCTGCAACAGGTCTAAAAAAAGTTGGGACACAGGCAAAAAAGGGTTGAAAAGAAATTAATATATAAGAGAATCAGCTGAAAGAACATTTAGCAAGTAATTAAGGTAACCGGCATCAGGTGTGCAACATGATTGGCTATAAAAGGGATGTCTTAGAGAGGCTGAGTCCCTCAGAAGTAAAGATGGCCAGAGGCTCTCCACCCTGTGAAGGCTGCGTAAAAAAATTGTGGAATACTTAAAAAACAATGTTCTTCCACGTCAAATTGCAAAGGCTTTGAAGGTCTCATCATCGACAGAGCATAACATCATCAAAAGATTCAGAGAAACTTGAAAAAATCTCTGTGCGTAAGCCACAAGGCCGCAGACCTTTACTGGATGCCCGTGATCTTCGGGCTGTCAGACGCTATTGCGTCACTCGCCGGCATGATTCTATCATTGACATTACTAAATGGGCCCAGGAATACTTCAAGAAACCACTGTCTGTAAACACAGTCCACCGTGCCATCCACAGATACCACCTGAAACTCTATCATGCAAAAAGGAAGCCATTGTTGAGCATGATCCAGAAGTGCCACCGTGTTCTGTGGGCCAAGGCTCATTTAAAATGGACTGCAGCAAAGTGGCAAAGTGTCCTGTGGTCAGACGAGTCCAAATTTGACATTCTTGCTGGAAATCATGGGCGTCGTGTCCTCTGGGCTAAAGAGGAGAAAGACCACCCCTCCTGTTATCAGCGTACAGTTCAAAAGCCAGCATCTCTGATGGTATGGGGATGCATTAGTGCATATGGTGGGGGACACTTGCATGTTTTAAAAAGCACCATGAATGCTGAAAGGTATATAAAGGTTTTAGAGCAACATATGTTCCCCTTCAGATGACATCTTTTCCAGTGAAGGCCTTGTGTATTTCAGCAGGACAATGCAAAACCACATACTGCAGCAATTACAACAGCATGGCTTCGTAGTAGAGTCCGTGTTGTTATGGCCCCAATTTGTTATGGCGTAGCGAACAGCAAGGGATGACAGACAAAATTTTAAAACTTTAACAGATTTAATTAAACAAACACTTTGAACTAATCTACAATCTACTCTACTGACCAAGATTGAAATAAAAAAAAAGAGATATTTACAGTCCCTTGGTAATTGAGATGGGGCTGCTATGTTGCGATGTCCTGGGATAGGAAAATGCTCCCACACAGGCAAAAATCCACAAAAAGCTTCACAGGTCTCGATAAGAGTGACAGGTCTGGTCAAATGTATCCTTCCACAATTTCTCCTTGCAATTTCTCCTACTACTTTTCACTCTCTCAATTTTTCTCCTTATATACTCTTTTACAGCCTCCTCCCACCTTCCAGACTTTTCTCCAATTCTCTGGGACATTCCCCTCTGAGGCATGCCCAAGACATGCCCCAAAACCTAGCTCCAGACTGGGCTTAACAAAAAAAAATGTCAATACTGCCATCTAGTGGCTTTTTTTTTTTTTTTTTTTCCCACATTACAGTGTGCTGAACTGGCCTGCCTGCAGTCCTGATCTTTCACCAAATGAGAACATTTGGTGCATAATTAAACGAAAAGTCTGTCAAAGGAGACCCAAAACTCTCCAGGCGTCAGCCTCCCCCATAGGTCGATGCCCGGGATGACATGCCAAACTCTCCCTACAGTGGGACCTACAATCAGTGCCCCACTGGACAATCGGATTATCCTGACTTCCTGAAATGATATGAGGCCTATGTTCCCGTAGCCAAGAGTGTCCTAAAACAACAGGGAAAACAGGAGAACTGATAATAAAACACCGGACCTCCTCAGAATGGCCACCAAAAGAGATGAACATAGTCAATGATTCAGAAAATTCGGTTATAAATCCAGTTCCCAGCAGGCAACTGTCCAAAGATCTAACAGAGCGTGAATATAAAATAGGGCGGATAGCAATGGAATGTCTCCTAGCCCACTCTGCATCCATAAAACAATTCACGGCGCCAGAGTCCACAAAAGCTTCGATAAATATTCTTTGTCTCCCCACAGTCAATTCTACAGGGATTAAAGTTCGGAAGGGAAATTGGGTCTGTCCCTCTAGCGCCCCCCCATACCGCTAGAGGGACTTCCCCTTTCCCTGAAGCTCAGGGCAGCGTGGACGGATATGTCCCAGTTTGTTACAATTATAGCAGATTATATGTCTCTGAACGGGCTTGCGAGCCCGGCTCTCATATGAGCCATCAACCTGCATAGGCTCACCAGGAGTGGAATTTTCAGAGGGCGGAATGGGAGCTGTATGCATGCTGCTTTAGCCCCGTTGCAAGCAAGAGTCAATGCAGTACATTTCTCCCTGTTACGTTCGCGGATGCGATAGGCCTATTTCACATTTCCGGGTATACAAACCGGGAAGCAGGCAAACTGACTTCCGCCAGTTTATGCAAGCTTGATGCTCCATGAATCAACAATGGCAGACTGTTAGTAGTCAGGTGTTCCCGGTCCTGACTGTTCAAACTGTTACTCAAAGAAGCAAGCTGACCTCTCTTTTCTCGGTTTGCCCACCGAAGACGACGTGAGGAGATGGATTTTGTCCATAAGAAGAGATGACGGAGGAAGATTTATGATTATGAGATGTAGCTATCTAGGTACCTGAGTGTGCAATGCTCACTAAGCTGTCCCATTCAGATCCATGTGAACTGGGGCATGAAAAATACAAGTGACGGCAACGGCGAAGAAAGGGGTCTGCAATGGAGTTGGGTTGAAAAACCGATCAGAAGACGGATTCACCTGGTGCAGAACTTTTGGAGCATTAACTACAATTGCTGTCCTCCTGCAGGTAACTAGCTATCTTGCTGCTTCTTGCAAATCACGCAGCTAACTTTAACCATGCGTTTAAAAATTGAAGCAAAAAATAGGATCTGCAAAGCCAGTTAAATTGGAAAATTTTAGAGTTATAGGCCAATTGACACAATATTATGGCATCTGTTAGAGCCATATCTGTTATTTACATCCGTCACCAAGGTAATTTCAGTACATGGTAAAGGTCGAGGGCGGCTTACTTAATCAGAGTCCAATCAAGCACAGGTGTTGCTGATTCTGGGAGGCACACAGTTTTAGACTGTGCTCAATGTGAGGTCGCGCAAGCATTACCGGGCTGTACGTATTTTTAGTTATATTTTGCGTAAATTTTATGCCGTAAGTCACGGACATTTGTTTTGTTTAAAGGAGTAAATAAATTCTTTTATTTAAATGCTACTTTACTTTTCGGAAAACACTTTTCTTGGGCACAAGTCGGAACAAACCCAATCAGCAGCCAGTAGGGCTAAGTATAGGACTTAGCCACTACAATTAAGTCTAAAACTGCCTCGTTATCAACGGATTTGGAGGCGTTTTATTGGAAAACAGCCAACAGGCTCTTGTGGATTCTGGATGCTGCCTCGCTGGATAAAGCCGACTCACCTATCATCTGAAAGTTCTGCGCCTGATCCCGGAGCTAATGGGGTGCTACCGGGGCTTCTACTACCAGCTGTGAGGAGGAGTGTGCCCAGACCATCAAGCCGGCCAACGTGTAGGTATGTTCAGCACTGACAAAATCACATCATGGCCAAGTGTAAGATATGAGGACATTAAAGGACTCCAAGCTTATGCACTGTACCTGCGGGAATGTTCTAATGCTATGGAGGACCTACAGTATATGGACGAATTGAACATGCCAACCATACGGGCGGCACGGTGGCATAGTTAGCACTGTTGCCTCACAGCAAGAAGGTCATGGGTTCGATTCTGGCCTGGGGCCTTTCTGTATGGAGTTTGCATGTTCTCCCCGTGTTCGCGTGGGTTTTCTCCGGGTACTCCGGTTTCCCCCACCCACAAAAACATGCATCATAGGAACACTCCAACCAGTACCCCTGACCAAGGAACTGGCTTTAGAACTGGAGTTGGTCCCCGGGCGCTGCTCTGTGGCTGCCCACTGCTCCTAACTATAGGATGGGTCAAATGCAGAGGACAAATTACCCCATGGGGTTCAATAAAGTGTATAAATAAATAAATTAATAAATAAATATGAAAGGTCTGATTCAGAAACTGCCTTATAAATTAAGGGATCAATGGAGAGTCAAGGCATGTGAGATTTTGGACAATGACAATCGAAGAGCTTGCTTCATTGACATTGTCAGGTTCATCAAGCAGCAGGTCAGAATTGCTTCTGACCCTGTCTTTGGCAACATACAGGACACTCCTCAGGTTAAAGGTGCAATAAAACCCAAGCCTCAGCCTCAGTTAAAGTCACAATTCAAAAGTAACAGTTTTGCAACTCATGCCTCCATTGCCAATGAGTATAAAACAGATACTAACAAGAACAAAGTTCAGAAAGAAGCCATCTCAAGTGCAAAAACATCTTGCCTTTATTGCACACGTGGTCATGCATTGGAGCAATGTCCACAAGTGGGAAACAAGACACACCGGGAGAAACTGGACCTGTGTTTTGGTTGCTTGTGCACAGGGCACTTAAGCAAGCACTGCAATAAGCGCATTACTTGCAGGTACTGCAACAAGACACATCACAGTATTTTGCATGTTGAGAGAAGGGAATTGGGGACCCTTGAAGACACTGAACTGCCAAGAATAAAATCTGAAGGTTGCACGGCATCATCTACTTGTGGCCATACAGGGGCTGGCAACAACGGAATTCTGCCAATCTTGCCGGTACAAGTTAAGTGCTCCAAAGGCAGTAAGATCATCCAGACTTATGCATTTCTGGATCCAGGTAGCACAGATACCTTCTGCTCTGAACAGCTTGTGAGCAAGTTAAACACTGAAGGCTAAAGAACTAAGATCCATCTGCGCACCATGGGTCACAATAAGGCAATACCAAGCTCTATTGTTAATGGTCTAGAAATCTCTGATCTCTCAGGCAATCGGTTCTTTGAACTTCCGGATGTTTTCACTCAAAAGGAGATGCTCGTGTCTACAGCCAACCTTATTGGAGAAGAGAAACGTAAGTGGCCTTATCTCCAAGGTATTCAAATTCCTCAAATAACAGCAAATGTGGACTTGTTAATCGGGACCAATGCCTCCAAGTTAACGGAACCGTGGGAGGTTATTAACAGCCACGGGAATGGACCCTATGCTGTCAGAACCCTACTGGGGTGGGTGATCAATGGTCCATTGCAAGGTAATGGCAAGCATAGTGGGAGTGGCTACCCTACAGTTACTGTTAACCGTACAACTGTTCACAGGCTGGAGGAATTACTAATCAACCATTACAATCACGATTTTAATGAGAAACCCTCTAAAGACAAAAAAGAGATGTCTAGAGAGGAGAAGTTCATGGAAATTATGGAGAGCTCTGTTCAGCTGCATGAAGGGCACTACCGACTGAACTTACCTTTTAAGTATGAACACATCACCTTGCCAAATAACCTCTGTATTGCCAAGCAACGTATTCGTGGTTTGAAAAAAAAACTGCAGAGAAATGAAGGCTATCACCGTGAGTACACAACCTTTCTCACTGATGTCATCAACCAAGGTTATGCTGAACAAGTGCCACAACATCAGTTAGAACCGTGTGAAGGAAAGGTGTGGTATATACCTCACCAGGGCGTGTACCACCCAAGGAAGGGAAAGCTACGCGTCGTGTTTGACTGTGGAGCAGAGTTTAAAGGGGTCTCACTCAACAGTCAACTCTTGCGAGGACCAAACCTAACCAACTCCTTGGTAGGAGTTCTTCTACGGTTCAGGCAGGATCCTGTGGCAGTAATGGCAGACATAGAGGCCATGTTCCACTAAGTCAGAGTGGCAGAGAAACACAGGGATTTCTTGAGATTCTTGTGGTGGCCTGAAGGTAACCTTGAGCAGGATCTTGTTGAGCACTGCATGACTGTTCATTTATTTGGAGCAGTATCTTCACCTAGCTGTGCATGCTTTGTTCTTAGAAAGACTGCTGAGGACAACAAGAACATCTTCCCAGCAGAGATCATTGACACCATCAACAGAAACTTCTATATGGATGACCTTCTGAAAAGCCTGCCCTCTGACAATGATGTCATCATCTTGGTCCAGAAGCTCATGTCTGTCTGCAAAAGAGGAGGTTTCAATCTTACAAAATGGATCAGTAACAGCCGTACGGTGCTCCAAAGCATTCCAGAAGAACACCAATCAAAACACCTATACGAGCTAGATCTGGACAGAGATAAGCTGCCTATGGAGAGAGCCTTAGGCCTTCAATGGTGTATCGAGACAGACACCTTCACATTCAAACTGAAAGTCAAGGAGCAGCCCCACACCAAGCGAGGTATGTTATCCATAATCAGTTCTGTCTATGATCCGTTAGGATTCCTAGCACCACTCATACTCCCTGCCAAACTAATGTTGCAGGAGTTATGTAGACAGAAATGTGATTGGGATGACTCAATACCTCCAACCGTCCAGCACAAGTGGAACAAGTGGCTAAAAGACCTTGAAAAGGTGGCTGATTTTAAGGTCTATCGCTGTATCCAGCCCAAGGGTTTTGGAGGTATTGTAACTGCTCAATTGCATCACTTCTCAGATGCTAGTGAAAGTGGTTATGGTACTGTTTCCTACCTCAGAATGGAGAACATAGAGAAAGTGGTTCATGTCACCTTCATGTCTGGCAAAGCCCGAGTAGCTCCACTGAAGCCTGTCACCATACCACACCTGGAACTCACAGCTGCTGTTGTTGCTGTTAGAGTGGACAAAATGCTTCAGGCAGAGCTGCAGCTTCTGCTGAAGAAATCAGTCTTTTGGACTGACAGTACGTCAGTTCTAAAGTACATAAAAAACGAAGACAAGCGGTTCCAACATTTGTTGTGAACAGGATAACAACTATAAGGGACCACTCCGATGTGTCACAGTGGAGATATATTCCGACAGCACAAAACCCTGCCGATGATGCTTCAAGAGGATTGAAAGCAAAGGACTTAGTCAATCAGAAATGGATTGAAAGCCCACAGTTTCTGGGGGAATCAGAAGGAAAGTGGCCAGAGTCCACTGTAGATGTTAACATCCCTGCCAAGGATCTAGAGGTTAAAAGAAATCTCATGGTGAATGCAATTGTTGTCAATGCTGCAAACGCCACTCAGCAACTGATAACCTATTTTTCTGACTGGCAAAGGTTAAAGGTTGCAGTTGCTTGGATCATAAAGCTGAAAAGAGTCCTACTGAACCTCAGCAAGAAGAGAAAACAGCTTGTAAATACTGGTGGTAATGGATCACCATTATTGGATGTGCATAAGGAAATGCAAGCTGTGAGAGCTTCATTAGGAAGTCAGAGGGTGACACTGGATGATCTCTCAGAAGCTGAGAAATCAATCATTTCCTTTTGTCAGCAAGACAGATTCCACAATGAAATCACCGCATTAACCATTGGTAAAGTACCAGTACAAAAGAGCAGCACCATCTATAAACTAGACCCGATCCTGGATGAAGGTCTTCTGAGAGTTGGGGGTCGACTGAACAAAACAGCTATGCCTGAAAATTTAAAGCATCCCCTCATCTAAAGATGAACACAATTCAAACCTCATCCTCAGGCATTTCCACGAACAGCTGGGGCACGGGGGAGGAAATCACATTCTTTCCAATGTAAGAAAGAAATACTGGATCACGCCAATTCTGCAGCAAGAAAGATCATGTCAGAGTGCAAGTTCTGCAGGTGTTACAGAGGAAAGACCAGAAAACAAAAAATGGCACACTTGCCCACAGAGAGAGTTGTTCCAGATCTCCCTCCTTTCACTAATGTCGGTGTAGATTACTTTGGGCCCATCAATGTGAAAAGAGGTTGTAGCATTGTAAAGCACTACGGAGTAATCTTCACTTGCATGACCAGCAGAGCCGTTCATCTAGAAGTGGCTTACTCCCTCGATACCAGCTCATGTATCAATGCTTTCCGGCGATTTATCTGCGATTTATCTGTAGAAGAGGACAAGTCTGTCACATGAGATCGGATAACGGTACCAGCTTTGTGGGAACGGAAAGAGAGCTAAGGGAAGCCTTAGCTTCTTTAAATCAAAATCTCATCGAAAGATCTCAAGCACAAAAGGGAATCAAATGGAGTTTCAACCCACCTGCTGGATCTCATTACGGTGGCATATGGGAACCCATCATCAGAATGATCAGAAAGGTCTTGAGTTCTGTCCTTCGCCAGCAAACTCTCGACGATGAAGGCTTTCAAACTGTGCTGTGCAAGGTGGAAGCAATGCTGAACGATCGCCCCCTCACCAGACCAGCGGATGATCCAAATGACCTTGAGGCATTGACCCCAAATCACCTCCTTCTAATGAAAGGAAAACCAATTCTGCCACCAGGACTTTTTGAGAAAAGAGATCTGTTTGCAAAGAGAAGATGGAAACAGGTCCAGTACATCGCCAACCTCTTTTGGAAAAGATGGATTCATGAATACCTACCTCTGCTGCAAGAAAGAAAAAAATGGACAAAGGAAAAAAGGAGTTTCATGCCTGGAGACATTGTTGCAGTTGTGGATTCTTCAGCATCACACGGATCATGGATGCTTGGAAGATTACTGGAAACATTTCCTGATGGGAAAGGTCTTGTTCGTTGTGTTCGTTTACAAACGAAAACTAATGTAATTGAAAGACCTGTGACTAAAATCTGTCTGTTGTGTGAAGGTACAGATTAAGAAATTTATGTTGATGGTTACATAATAAGAAATGTTTTGCCCAAGATGATATCTGAAGGTTTTTGTTTCATTTTTGTTTTATTTTTGTATGGCTCTTTTAAAATTGGTTTTAAATTGCTCTGCCTTCTGCTAGTAGCAATTAGGGGCTGGTGTGTTGGAGCTATATCTGTTATTTACATCCGTCACCAAGGTAATTTCAGTACATGGTAAAGGCCAAGGGCGGCTTACTTAATCAGAGTCCAATCAAGCACAGGTGTTGCTGATTCTGGGAGGCACACAGTTTTAGACTGTGCTCAGCGTGAGGTCGCAAGCGTTACCGGGCTGTACGTATTTTTAGTTATATTTTGTGTAAATGTTATGCCGTAAGTGACGGACATTTGTTTTGTTTAAAGGAGTAAATAAATACTTTTATTTAACTGCTACTTAACGTTTCGGACAACACTTTTTTTTTGGGGACAAGTCGGAACAAGCCCAATCAGCAGCCAGTAGGGCTAAGCATAGGACTTAGCCACTACAGCATCAACAATTAACTTAATGGAACATAGAAATACTAGCATTAGCTTGCTACATATCGTTCATGCTGTAATCCGTAGCTAGTTTGCTAGTCTTCTGTGTTCGCTTGAACTACGTTAGTATCAAAGATATCATGCACCATTTAGCTGGCGAACATACGTCTATGAATTGGTTTTCTAGATATCATGTCTCCGAAGTTGCTTATAACCGGTTTAGTAAACGTCAATAAGCTGTGGTCGAGAATGGCTTGTGTGGGTAACGCATTTGTACTGACCAGTGTTTGATAATTATGCTTAATAAAGTTTTCCAAAGATTAGAATAATCCTTGGGCAGTTAAACACTCGTCGTTCTTCTTTCTGCAGTGCTGCAACGTGGTAAATTCAACTAAGAACATTGTTTAGTTACGTAAATAAAAAAGTGAAATAAAAATTACACTACTCTGAACTTCTGTGCTTGCTTTTGGCACATCCTGCAATGCAGGCTATCTAACTGGCACGTAATATGTTCAGTCCATTAGCCAACGCTTATATAGACGTAAGGGATCAATTTGTTCAACTTCTTTTGTGATTTCATGAAGACAGTGACAACCTTTAGCTGCTTAATTATGACTTATTGGTACTACTTGCTTCAATCTTTGCAAATTTACCAAGGTGTTTTATTAGTGTTTAGTGGTCCTTTGCACTATTACCTTGTATTATACAGTCCTTCGGATAGTATTCCAACTACTCATTTACTATTGCTCTTTTATCATCTAATCTCCTTGGGTTTTTACACTGTCTTTGTGCCATATTTCTTTTTAATTTAAGAAGTTATATTTTTACTGTATGACATTCTATACATAAATTTCTTTGCCTTTTTTTGTTTTTGTTTCATCAGGTGCACTTGCTCACCTTTGGAAAGGATCTGAGAACTGGAGGACATGGGGTACATCTTAAATCTCTTATTTGATACTTCCTTGCTCCTCACTTGAAGCAGAAGTTTTCATGTGTCAGCCATCTTGCAGGTCATATCAAAGCTCTCATTTCTGCTGCGAGGAGAGAGCTCTGAGGAGCCATGAGCGAGTATTCACAAGGGCAGCCTTCCTGGAAGACTTCAGCTGAAAACCATGCGGTCAGTCCGTAATGACAGACACTGGCAGCAGATCCAGCTGTGTGCCATCATCAGAAATGGATGTGGATTCATGTGATTCTTCAGAGGAAAGGAGTCCTTGTGTCTTCCCTCCTCGCATAGTTTCCTTGCATCTCTCCATGGTGGGAAGGACTGAGACGCTAGGAAAAGACTAGTGAGGGAAACATGGATGCTATTTAAGAGAATTAAGATGTACCCATGATGTCGCATCTTATCCACTCAGGACCCCTTTTTGGAAAGTCAGTTCAGTGCTGACAAGCCATCACTAATCTTTGCTGTAAGCAGCTGTGGTCGAAGGCCAATTATTGATGCTGTTGCAGTCAAGTTGTCCTTGATAGGCAGTAGTCCAGAAACATTTGCGTGTGAAGTTTATAGTTTTGCAAATATGCAGATTTGGGATAGTTACTTCTGAATGCACGGTAGTGTTGACTGCACAGAATTTGTACCTGAGGCTTTAGAATTGAGCACTACAAGTGCATCAGCTGGCTCTGAAGTAGTGCCCTAACAAAGTACATTTTTTCAAATAAAATTGGTTTTATTAAAGTTTTTCATTTTCATTTATCTTTGTCCGGTAATGACTTGAGTTACTCCCTTTTTACATGAAGCATGGGGCCTGTGCCAAATCTGTTGTACGTGAATGTAAGCAGCAGCAGGGACATATTTGGAACCAAGGGTGCTGTAATGGGCCATCATGTAAACTTTGTAATAGATGTAAACATCTTAAGTTCACAAGTCCTGGAGATTCATTGAGTACACCTGGGGTAAATTTAATAAATAAGGTGGCCAGACTTCTTAAGTCTCAGACTGGGACACCTGGCAGTTTACGCATGCCACCCAGTTGGGCTTGCTTAGCTTACTCATGGATTTTACCAACAATAATGATATTATAGTTACGATTTCACTCATTCACTGCTGTTAGACGTCTGGATGTGAAAAACCCATGGGTGTTCAATTTCCTTGAAGGGGCATTTATTTCAGTATGTCCCACGTATGACAACTGACTAAAAAAAAAAAAAAAAACATCACATGAGCAAAATAAGATTTACTCTTGATCAACATTTCTAATGCATAAAGGGTAGTAAAATGTAATTTTGCTTTTCATTTTTGCAGTATCTTTGTAGACTATATTATAACGTACATCAATTACATATTTACCAAGGAAGCAATAAAAATCATTATCATCGAGTTGTTCCGGAAATAAGAGGATTTTGGATGTAAGACGACCCCCCTTTCTCTAGACAGATTTTTGGAAAAAAGGGGGTTTTCATGACATCTTGTTTTAATCACGAATACATATTTTTGAAAATACTGATAAACCTTGAGAAAAACCAGTATAAAATAAGGCAGACTTTTGTTTGGCGCAATCTATTGTTGTCAACGTATATTGACTATAGACTCTAAAATACACAAAATCACTGATTTTGACTAAAAAGCCGAGTCCCCGAAAATAAGACAAACCCACTTTTTCAAAGGGGATTTCCTGGGAGGAAACATTTTATATGCAGAACAGTACGGGTAATTAATTTTTTTTTTTGGTTCAAGGCTACACCTTAACCAACTCTGCGCTGGTATGGTCTATATTAATTTTGTTGATAATCGGTGCCTTGACGGAAAACTGCACTTTCGCCATTTTGGGAATACTGCCTCTGGAGAAGAAAGCGCTGAGTTGGCGATGGTGACTGGTCTTTCACTGGCTACCCCAGATGGAATGCCACGGTGACTGTTGAAAACGCAAGTCGCAGCAGCGGCAGTAATCAAAAAGAAACGTCAGGTAATGGTGGTCATTAGCCAGCATGCATTTGCAATACCTTAATTTACTAGCTAGCCAGATAGCCATGTACTGCGAAGCAAGTTACATTTAGCCAGACTTTCTTTGCATAAGCTGGTGGGGCAATCCTCAAGCTCCCTATCAGATACCATTGCTAAGCGTTCTAGCCTGGATAAAACCGCGCTATGTTTGTGACAAAAAAATAAAATATGGCTTCAAGCCAACACAACTCACTTAGCTAGCGAACCCCCAATCTCGCCTCACTGGAGCTACAACCTTGGTACAATTAGCTAGCTTCCCAAGCTTCCTCAGTGACAACGACATAACATCCAACCCTAGTGACCACTATGCAATGTCTGAGAGTAGACATAGCTAGGTAAAGTTAAAAAAAAAACAAACAAACATACAAACAGCAAGTTTTACAAACACAGGCATTTATTAAGTCATAAAGTTCTATGCTAGCTAACATTTCTGCAGGCAAGTTAGCCAAATTAGCTGAAATGCCAGCTATCATAAGCCATACCTACACAATCGAAAACGAATTAAAAGAAAGGGCTAACCTAATAACCTTAGACAAATTTATACCTCCTCAGGCTCCCCTGTAATTCCAAAATGTGGACCACAACTGTAATCATCTCTTAAGACAAAGAAAGAGGAGATTGCGAGAAGACAAATTGACAGTACATGTCTCTACGCTACTGTCGTTTTAGCCACAGGAAGTGTTTTTACCTGCTTTCCGGTAGGCGTGGCCATCTTGTGAATAGGCTAATTATCAATTTGCACCGGAGTGCGAACCAACGAATCTAGAGCCAAGCAAGGCTCCAATGTAGCCGGAGCGTCCTAAACCTCCTCTGCCAAAGCGTGAACAAACACTGTCATAAGAGGCGCTTCTGGCCAGCCTGTCTCTGTCGCCAAGGAGCGAAATGTGATTGAAAACGCAGCGACACTCTCAGAGCCCTGCCTTAGATGCATTAAACGTGTAGCCGCGTCCTGGCCACAAACATCCGGATCAAACACCAATACCATTTTTCTAACGAGAGTCTCCACAGTATTCACTACCGGTGAATTAGATCGAATAAGTGGGCCGACCCAAGTGAGTGCTGTGTCGGTTGACAGGCATAAAATAAATGAAACCCGAGACTCTTCATTCACGAACCGTGAAGACTGCACTTTAAACTAGAGTGCCAAGGGCCCTGAAGGTTGCCGGCAGTTACAGCTCCAACAGGAGAAAAGTAACTAGCATCAGTCCGCGGATTCAACAGCAAGCCAACACGAATTCTTGCGAAAGCAACACATTGTCTACACGATATTGGCGTTAAAAATCTCCAGCTCGGACATCCGCAAAAAAATTAAACCGGTTTAATTTTTTTGCAAATTTTGGTGGTGATGGTGAATGGTCCCGTACCACTGCGAATCAATTCACGGTTCTTCGAATCAATTCTTCTCTGCGAAAGAAGAAAACTGTTTCATCCCACATTTCCACGGGCCAACGCAGCTCAGTGAGAAAGGGGTTTTAGTTACCATTATCGGGCAACTCGACTGAGCAGTCACACTTTTTCATGAGTGACGGACAGCAACATTTCTGCCATTTAGCAAAAATATAATCTTTAAGAAGTCTAGATCATGAAATCTGATTAGATTTTTTTCTAACCTGAACTTTCACCGTCGTCTGCTGTCAATTTGTGAAGTGCGCCCTCTTCTCAATTCATTTCTGGTTCTTGCTCTGCTTTCAGACAATGATTTTTTTACACAACGCTGCCACCGAGTGGGTCTAATTAGTATTATTCTTTCTATTCCATGATGCTAATAGGAACAAACATCCAAAAATGGGTTTTTACCAGTTTTTATTGCCGCAATTGATCGTGAAAAAAGGTTGACCATGCAGTTACAATGCCCGTAAAAATTTTAATTATATATAGGTTAGTGCCTAATACATACTAATTTCTAAAGACATTATTAAACAAGGAAATAAATAGATTGATTTTGTCGCATGACCTTGACCTTGAAGACCAAAGTCAATCCAATATGGTGTGTTTGATCAACATACATGATTTGTCATTAGTATCCAATACATACCGAAGATCTAAAGCCAACATAAAAGGACTTTTAGGCCGTTTTGTCATTACCTGGACCTTGTTGCCCAAGGTCAAATCCAATATGTCGAAAACAACCAGTATACATGATTTGCTATTAGTGCCCAATACATACCTAAGCTCTACAAACAATATTAAACAAATATGGGCCATTTTTGTCATATAACCTTGACCTTGAGGCCCAACATCAAATTTGACTGACTGCCTAAGAATGTTCAGCGTACATGGTTTCCTATAGATGCCCAAACATACCTGAGCTCTAACTGCCATATTCAGCAAGTTATAGCAATTTTTGCCATTTGATCTTGACGCACAATGTTATATTCAACTTGCAGAGAATGTTTGGCTTACATGATTCCCTATAGGTGCCACATTAAGCTGTTATAACACAATTTTGCCATTTGACCTTCACCTTGAGGCTCAAGGTGAAATTCGAACAACCAACAATGTTTGGCATACATGATTCCCTTTAGATGCCTCATACATATCTAAGCTCTAAATGTCATATTAAGCAAGTTATAGCACATTTTTGCCATTTGGCCTTGACCTTGAGGCTGAAGGTCAAATGTGACTGACTCACAATGTTTAGCATACCTGATTCCCTATAGGTGCCTCATACATACCGAAGCTCTAAATGCTATATTAAGAGAGTCATTGCACATTTTTGCCATTTGACCTTGACCTGGAGGCCCAAGGTCAAATGTGACTGACTCACAATGTTCGGCATACCTGATTCTCTATGGGTGCCTCATACATACCTAAGCTCTAAATGCTATATTAAGAGAGTTAAAGCACATTTTTGCCATTTGACCTTGACCTGGACGCCCAAGGTCAAATGTGACTGACTCACAATGTTTGGCATACCTGATTCCCTAAAGGTGCCTCATA
Source organism: Gymnothorax javanicus (assembly GCA_029692085.1). NCBI lineage: Eukaryota > Metazoa > Chordata > Actinopteri > Anguilliformes > Muraenidae > Gymnothorax > Gymnothorax javanicus. Next base: position 102,157,443 of record CM056198.1, read on the forward strand.
CAAACCTAATCTCTAAATGCTACATTAAGAGAGTTATAGCACATTTTTGCCATTTGACCTTGACCTGGAGGCCCAAGGTCAAATGTGACTGACTCACAATGTTCGGCATACCTGATTCCCTATATGTGCTACATACATACCTAAGCTCTAAATGCCATATTAAGAGAGTTATAACACAAAACACCCCGAAAAATGAAGTCCAGACACGTTGCCTTGGTGGCGCTATGAAGGAGCGATTCAATCAAACGCCCTTTAGACCGTTGAAGCAGGTCATGATACTGATTCCATTGCTGCCATTAAAAAAATTCATCTGACAGTTTTTGAGAAAATTGCACTTTTTCGACATAAAAATGGCCGCCAAGTCTAAACGAACGATTCAATCAAAAAAATTTTTGCTCGGGCATTAACTCAATGACCAATTTGATCACATCCCCAAATTAAAAAAAAATTCATCGGACTGTTTTTGAGATGTGGCTTTAAACGGACGACGCCGATGCCGACGAAGCCGCCGGATGCAAAGTGACGACAATAGGTTACTGGCCTACAGCCGGCAACCTAAAAATATTTCACATTGGGCAATGAAATCTTTACATCTTCCTGCCTCGCCTCCATATCTTGGGGGTAATTGAAGCTCGGGGAAGATATATGGACTGTGCTTGAACAACATTTTGTGTGATTTGCATGGACAAGGCTCTAATACTCTCAGTGAGAGTTAACAGAACGTTCTCCTGTCTCTCCATGGCATTCGCCTGAAGGCGGACTCTTTCCGCCAACTCTGCCTGTTGATTGTTCAGGCTAACAAGACCCTTGCCATAACCAGAGAGAGCAGCTTGTTGGTTAGCCACAGGTTTCTCTAACGCAGCTGTTGCTGACGACTCCATGTTGGCTAGAGTGTTCTGTAATGGCCTGTAGTATGCGGAGGCCAAGCACAGGAACAGAGAGAAAGAGAGTAGCACGAACACAGTACAAACATGGAGAATAATATAGACCAAACGCAAGTACTCGCGCTTCCAAAGGACGTATAATAGTTCGAACCACGGAAGCAAAGCGAGATAGAAAAAGGGAGAAGAAACTCCGAAAATTATAAGATAGAAAGTCATACAAAACCTGACTACAGATATCTTTAGCTATAGTGCGAAGCTAAACACAGACACTCTAGCGAAGGAGGCATGCCAGACTTCCTACTTATATAGATTCTGGGAAAGCGCCGCCCCAGCTCAATCAACCAGCTGGGTAAAGAATTTGATGGCCCAGGAATTCGATATCGTCCCGGGACAAGAGCCACAACGAAAAGTCCAAACAACATGCACACCTCACAAACCATGACAGAAGGACCTTGATTAGTAGAATCAGGTGTGTAATTATCTGGTTGGAATCAAAGACTACACCCACACCGGCCCTTTCTGGAAAACTTCCCCATCCCCGATTTAAAAAATGAAATAAAATACAGGAGTTCAGGAAAGAAAGCATGAACGATTTTCATCAGCGACAGTTACAGCCTGATCGAGTATTGCACTTTGTCACATAGCTAATATGATAATGCATCCAAAGTCCCTTCATTGTACCCGTTTTCTCTCGTATTGGTTGCGAGATTCAATAGGAAGATTTAAGAAATAATCCTGGTGCCCGCTGCGAAATTCAAAAGGGAGACAAAGGAATGTAACATATCGTACCAATCTAGCGTGAAATAATCTTAACAATGGTCGGAATGTGTTTTTAATTTCCCTATTCAATCTCACAACCAATACTGTCCTCTGTGCTTGTTAACTGTCGTATCGGTTGGGAGACTGAATAGGAAAATTAAAAACACATTCCGACCATTGTAATGATTCTTTCACGCTAGATTGGTACGATGTGTTACGTTACATTCCTGTATCTCTATGGAATCTTGCAACCGGTACCAAAGAAAACAAGCATGGAGGACTGAAACAAACCGAAGCAATCTAGCGTGAAGTAAGATTAGCCTAATAATGGTCGGATTGTGCTCGTAATGCAGCAAAATCGAATGGAACTTTTTAAAGAACCGGGATGCTAGCTATAGGGCAAGCGCAGCATATGCATCTGCAATAGTCATATTTAATCCACCTTCTGCTGTTCATTAGGAGAAAATATGCATTATTTTTTGTAATATGGCGACCAATATCACCAAGAAACATTCGTTGGCATCAAAAATTGGACATTGTGAACACTCTATATGTACAAAAATGAGATTTACTGGAACAGAACATTTGCCTGATTATTGCAGTTTATTGCTAGACTGGATTCAAATACTGGTCGAGCAGTAGCTGCCTCAATCACGGGGTGTCGAATCCAGCTTGGCGCAATCTTTTAAACTTTATATTTTCTTAAATTTATTGTTTTCACTGGTGTTGGTTAAAGTCGCTCTCATCGATACAATCAAAGCGGCCACCACAACTGCTTCCGTTCAAGCGTACCAACTCAGGAACTCGCAAGGGAATAAGTTAATTTGGAAACCAGTCGGGGCATCATACCGGTATTCTTGAAAATACTGAAACATAATAGTGCTGGCGCCACTTCCACCTTGTACGTAAATAGTCCAGCCACTCATAGTAACAGTATTTATCAATTTTCTTAACATCGTGTAAGTTCCTATGTTGGACTGAGGGATGGTTAACGTTAACGTTACCAACGGATCTGAAAGAACAAAACAAGAACGGACATGATAATCACACGCTTAAATGAGTGTGGCGCGTTCAATTTCACTTTTAATTTCTGTTTCTGCTGCAATATGTCAAATCCAAGATCCAACAGCAGCATTCAGTTTCTGCCGCAGTGTCTGAAAGCTGAGATTCCGAGACCCATGTATTTATAATGCAAATACACAGACCAGTAAATACGAGTGACGTAAACACCCAGCCAGCCAGCGAATCTTCAACCAACTAATCGTTGAAGTTCTTCTCCGCCGGCCGACCAATCGCTGAACTTCTTCCCCGCCGGCGAGCCAATCGTTGAACAAAAATTGTCAGAGATTCGTGTCTGATCCAATTACAAACCAATGTTTAAAAAAACAAAAAAATAAAAAAATTGATACGTGTCAGATCCAATAGACGACATCGGGATTAGCCCACTGATCTGTACTGAAAAAAAATCTGGACATCTGATTGTCCAGTCGAGGTGACGCCACTCGGCCGCCATATTACCACTCCCATATATCTCCAACACTACTCTTGGTAAACTGAGATCACGTCTCGTTAGCCGTGTTTCCCGTGAAAATATTTAGGAGGAAATGCCAGCATGTGCTGCTGTCAACTGCACAAATCGCCAGTTCAAAGGCTGTGTGCAAACATTTCACCTGTATGTATGATTCTCATCGACATTTTATCATCATCTTGGAGCGACTGAAGAATACAGCCTGCACGTTCAAGTTCAAAATAATTTTGCCGCATACGCCGCATACCGCTGCACTTTAATTCAATTAGTACGTTCCTACAACATTTCTGTTAGTTAATCCTAACCGTAACCCCAACCCAATGCAGGCCGTATTCTTCAGTCGCTCCATCATTTTCATTACTTGTAGACAGAATTTGTTCATGCCTGTGCGTAAGCTGTAGCCTTTTTTATGGTCATTGCGTGTGCCCACATATATCGATCATTTATGATGGTTCGTCAGCGCTGACTTGTCACCAGGCAGGGTCAAAATCTTGGTTGGAATCTTAGCACAAGCACTTGTGCAAGAATAACCAAAAACAAGTGAACAAAAGAGAACAAGCTAGCCCATATTTCATTCTCGATGTCCAGTACTCCAGAACATTTCACTTTTACATTTTCCTTGTTCAATTTTATTGCCTTTAGCTTGGCAAATATTTCACTGTGAATTCATTCTTTTCTTTTTTTTTTTTTTTTTTTTTTTAAGGCTGTGAATTAGTGCAAACTTTAACATGATAGTTGCAGATGTATTAATCTGTATAAATTTGCACATGCATGTGTGTGTGAGCATTTTAGGTATGCTTTACATTGACTTGTTAGAGGGTCACAAGGAGAGAGTGAAGGTACCTTTCATGGAATCTGTTCATGGATTGCCTGTTATATTACAAGTTGGCATGGTCACAAAATAAATACAGCGGTTTGAAAGGTCGCTACGGAATACCAAAAAAAAGGAGAGAATGAAGATGGGTAATGAAAAATAGAGCGCGAAAAGGCCGCACAGAATGTACAGACACATTGGATTAATACGTATGCCTTTGACCGTCCGCATACTGTTGGGAGTGGAAACATTGCCGCGAGGAACCATAAGGCAGCATCAGTTATTTATATGGTGTGTATTGGCCAATGAGATATCCAGATTTTTTTCAGTACAGATCAGTGGGTTAGCCAGCAATTGCGGAAGAGATGGTAAATTACCCATGATCCATTGCATGTGACGTCACACATTTTCGGCTGGGGGTATAAACTCCGCCGTACCTCAAATAGATTTCCATTGACAACCACCGACACAACGTTCATTCCCATCATTTATACGCGATATTTGCACACTTTTGCCAGAAGTTGCGGAGCAAGGACGTAGTAAGTACACAATTTGGTGGTGTTTGTTTTATAAAGTTTTAGGGAGTTCAGACTCCTAGCCAGGAATCAAAACAAGGCAGAGTGCAAAGACAGGGTGCCAGTGGATACTGCATATCTTGTAACATTATCCAGAGTAAAAAGCAGGGTGGAGATCATTAAGGTAGTATGCTGCACCCTTCTATAGAGGCCCAGTTAGTGGTCTGAAGTCTGACTAACACATGCCAGCATTAACAGTTTAAAATAAAAGGAAAGAAAAACTTATACTTTTTTCCTTTTCAAAGTGGTTATTTTCCATTTTTCTGCCTACTGTCGTGAAAATTTCTTTTTAACATAAACGCCACTGGTTACATACACTAAAATTTTCATTCCCATCTCGCTGTATGGCAGCTTACAGTCATATTACAAAATGAAAGTGTAATGTATGCAGCCACTTCATTCATCTCGAACTTCAACCTTTTAAACTCCCTTCAACTTTATAAAACGAACACCACGAAATCGTGCATTTTCGAAGGGCCTTATGCATGATGCCAGGATAAGTGACTTATCTGGAGGATAGAGGCTATCCCCGGGATAGCGCGGTAAAAGTGGTATGCATGTAGAGGAGAAAGCACTATCCGTGGTCCTTATCTGGGGATAAAGTTATGCCTAGGTTCAAATGGGGATAGTGGCTTTATTCCATGGATTCCGCTGGTCTCGCTGCCTGTTTAGTACAGTTGCTTTCAGAGACTTCCACTTATCTTTCAATGCTGAAATAGTGCGTTCTGCGCAGCCGCACAAATTCACCTTTGCGGCAATTCGGGTCCAAATTTCAGTTTTAATTTTGTTCGCTACAGCACACGTATTAGCTGTAAACAGCACTGTACGTTCCACTGAGATTTCCAACAAAAGAACACGGATTTCAGTGGCAGAAAAGTTACTTTTCCGCTGCCGCTTCGTTGTGAAACAACTGACGCCTGCTGCATTGTACGTTGCAGCAAATAGCTATTTGTTGTACAACCATAAAACGAGAAGTGTTGTTATGTAAGTGTGTCACGAGGAATCCCGTACCGACATGCGCAGAATGCTATAAAACACAGCGAGTCCCCCTTTGTAAAAATTGCGCTTGCATGTAAACCTGGGATAGCTATTCCCTACCCCATCCTTGACTCATGCATACGGAGAGCATGCGGCAGTTATCCCTCGGATAGTAATCCGGGGTATGGGCGTAATCTGGGGGTAAATTATCCCTCCTCCATGCATACCGCCCCATGTTGTTGTTGCTCTGCAACTTCTGACAAAAGCGTGCAAATATCGCGTATAAATGGTAGGGATGAACGTTGTATAAGTGGTTCTCAATGGAAATCTATATGTGATACGGCAGAGTTTATACCCCCAGCTGAAAATGCGTGACATCACGCGCAATGGGTAATGGGTATTGCTGGCTAACCCCGATGTCGTCTGCAACGTATTACAAACTAGTGCTTTTTTTCTGAAAAATAGGCATCTCCTCAGCGCGAGTTTCCTTGTAAACTAGTTTCCCGACATTGCAGCGGTCACAATAAGACACTTTTTTTTTATCAAGGTTCCCGGCATTTGCGATGATAAATTATCCTACAAGTGCCCCGTCATGCCGCTGGAGAAAATAAACCCGGCCTGACAGAATGAGATAGGTCATAATATTACCGTACCACCCCTGACAAAATTGATGCTTGGCTCTAGACCAGGAAGGAGATGATGCTTGCTCTGGTACCAGTTTTGAGAGCTAGGAGCTGGTGCTTAGGCTGTGGAAAAACAAAGAACCGGTGCTAAGTCAGGCTCTGGCTCCGAACTAGCACTGGAACCAGCTTGGTGGAAAAGGGGTACCAGGGAGCCTCCAGGACCGAGTGTTGGAACCACTAGCTTAAGGGCATAAGAATGACAATTCAACAACTCTGGTGGACCAAAATGAGGCTTACATACACCAAAAGTATGGAGGGAAACGGGGCACCCAATAGATTACGCCTGTATGAGGGGCAGCATGCAGGAAACCAATTAAGGAGACAATACCTCTAAAATACACACAGGTTGTGGGAAAGGGGGAAAAGACAATCAAGCAGACCCAAGGGTTAGGACAAATGTGCAAAATCCGGACGGCTTTGATTACTGATTACATTGAGGCTTCATTACGGCCAACCAAAAGAAACTCCAGAGGAGATGAAATAGATTTATTGGGAAACATCAGTCTGGATAGGGTTTCAAACCCAGCAAACTATAGTGGGAGCCATCAGCTTCAAATTTAGGAAACTTTGAACTATGGTGAATCTTCCCTGTGTGTTTGGGCTTGGAAAATTCATCCAAGAGTGCTTTCATGACTCATCTAGGAAATCACAGAAGAACAGAAATAAACATCTAACGAACTGCTGGCCATGCTCGCCTCAGATAAGGTCAGCCTTCCTGATGCCAGAAACAGAAAGATTATTTAGCAGACAACTGCAGATGAAAATCACTACTAACCAACAGCAACACTAAAGTTCCTCTCACATTCAGCAAAAAAATCACCTTAATGACTCTTAAGCTCTTTGGCATAATGGTCTGTGGACTAATGAGTCATGAGTGGAATTTATGAAAACATGGCTCCCAGAACAACTGGCATAAAGCTTACACAGCATTTCACAATGGATGGGTTCTGTGCAATAACATGATAAATGCTAATTTTGTGTTTTATGATATTACACTGACTGTACTCTCACCATGTACTAATGTTGTGTACTGGTCAGAAATCTGCTTTTCTCATGAAATATTGTTTCTGAATCTATCTAAGGGGAAATTTAACTCAAATATGTAATCTTCCTATCCCCCTCTTTCATAAAAAACACAATATTGGCATTTATAAAGAAGGTTACTGCACTGAACGCTTCAATTAGGAAATCATGCCACCAGTCAAAAAGTGTGATGTTATTAGGGAGAATGCTATGCTACTTCAGGGATTGTGGGAATTGTTGTTATAATTGATTGAAACATGTATTCTGATTTCTACCTGAAAATCATGAAGTAGAACATCCAATTTTTAATCTGTGCTCTGAAGGTCAAGCATTGTTCGGTTATGCAGCAAGACAGCAACAGAAAGCTCTAGACCAAGTCCAACTCTGAATGACTTAAACAATCTAAAATTGAGATCCCTTTAGTGGTGATTTAATTGGGAGAAAAAATGTTGATGTTTCCCACTTAAAATGTATTCTTTTTAACACTGAAAACATTTTGAATAAGTGCCATCTGAAAATAAATTACACCTGAAAAAAAAATGCGAAAACGGGAGATGTAATTTGGGAAAAGTCTTGGAATCCTTAACTATTTGTATTAATGCCATCCTTTCAATACCACGTATGTGCATTGTCAATGTAGCTTCTTGGTGCACTGAAAAATATATCCAGGTTTGCATCGCAAAATGCGAAGATTTTTCAGTAAATTGCAAGGCAGATTTCACCATGTATAGCAGAACTTGCGAATCTTCTTCATCTTCGTTCGTCAAGGGCGGCGCCATGTTGATATCACGAGAATACCGCTTGAAATGAGAATACCTTTTCAAGAGAGAAACCTGCCGGAAATATCGAGAGAGGCACACTTGATTTGACCTGTACCAAAGACTCTGAAGAGCAAGACCCCTCACTGAGGAGTAATTTCTTTTATCAGTCACGTGGGTGCCCCGTCCCCTTAGAGAGACTTGCGGCGGGTCCTGAATTTATTACTTCCTATGGAAGAAGTGAACGTGAGCACAGATTATCACCGACTATTTCGCTCCATTGTCACAGAAGTAAATATTGGACTTACTTTTCACAGGCCACATATGTTTCGAACATTCTGACGCTGGAATGACATTTTTAAGACCAACAGATCAGGAGCAAATGAACTTTGTTTGAGACTTTTGTATCTCTCAGCAGTGCTCGCATAACATCTGGCAATACAGAAATACAGTTTGGACTGCAGGAAACCATGAATAAAAATGTTGAATATTTTTGTTGAAAAATGCCAAAACCTTGTGCAGCAATAGGGTGTACTAATAGGAACACGCTATCTATCTTTTTTTTCCCCAAGGATGCAGACAGGTGAGAAATAAATGAGCAACTGTCATATTTCATTTCAGCTTCATATGTTTGAATGTACTAGCTGATGTTGTTTCGTTTTGCAATGCCCTTCAAGCTCGCCAATAGTAATTACAGTAAAATACGTTATGTTATTGTGAGTATTATTATTTCATTAAACCTTAATTATACCAGGAAGTCCCACTGAAATAAAAAAATAATCCAGACCTGGCCAAATTATAGTGGAGGTTATGCGATGAACGTGTACAACTCTAAATTCAGTAGAAATATAGTCGTAAATATATTTGCTTACAATTAGAGAGGTTGCAAAATGTAATGTGTAATAACTGAACTAATTTTAAGGAACAAAGTGGTAGCAGTGGAGCTTTGACTGAAGACTATTCTAGAACTGGAGCAAAAAGTACAACTGTAATCAAATGCTGTGCAATAGCATGATTCTGGGGACAAGAAAATAGCAGGCATAGCTCGATATTTGGAATGGTCAAGTAGGGGAACAGGTTATTCGGTGTCTTAAGAATGTTTCCAGTAAACTTGCGCTTATGACAAAAAAAATACGTTTGCACACAGGTGATGAGCAATGTACGTATGACCAGAGATATGAGGAAAGACTAACACGTCTTAGGATAGGAACTGAGTTAAGGCAGGAAAACCGCAAAATACAAGGAGACGATTTGAGAGTCAAAAGGAAACTTAAATGTTTCACAGGTTGGAACGAATGAATGATTTATAACTCTTATAGCCGATGGACCAGAGTTGATGTAATGTCTTGCCAACACAATTTTCAAGAACACAATTTTCAAGAATACCAGTAGCCTATTATCCACTCATGGTGGGGGTGTCATCAGGAGCCACCTGACTCATTGTTTCTTGCTTTGCATTGTAACCATTCTGTTAAAAATTTACAGATTAGTTACAATGGCATTATGCTATAAGTGATAATGAAATGTCTTAATTATTTTTCTTAGTATGAAATCTTAGTATGAAATCACTGTCTTAAATAGAAGAACAAGTAACAAAATTAACAGAATTTTCAGATTAATATTAGTCAGAGAATTCAACTGATGTTGCCATAAGCATGTCATATGACATCAATCATTGATGTAACACACAGTCTAATTTATTACGTTAGAACAAATTAAGAGACAATAGTAATGGGTTAACTTTATAAAATGTATTATGAGTCAGTACGGAAATTGTCAGTTGGACAAAATACTTGGAATAATATATACTCAAGGTGTCTCCTGAAAAATAAAGTAGACTTGCACTTATGTTACAGTTTCAGTCGAGCAAAATTGCTAATCAAGATTGTTCATTTGCTAATCAAGTGTCAAGCTGATATATTTTACGCTGTGGTGACCTCTTTTTTATTTCTTAATTATTTTCTTATATTATTATAGGATCATGTATCGCTCTTGATATTCAGTGTATGAACTGTTTGCTTGCTAATCAGGCAATCTGAAATGGGAACAAGTTGAGAGCAATTATGCGTAAAAGGTGAGAGACTTCTATACCTCTGAAGACAGGTAGCTGAAAATCCTGTAATGCCCTAATTACCTCATGGAGATGTTGGGCTTGAAGAGGATTTTAAAACATATAGGGCGACAAGTTTGATAGCTTTTTAAATAATAATTATGGGCCTGCATGACACAGGCAAAGGATAAAATGTTAAAAAAAAACAAAACAACAAAACAATTATGGATTAGATTTTTTTGTCACCTATATATATATATTTTTGATGATATATTTGTCGAGTATTCATTTGTTACATCTGTCTGTCTTCCCATCAATTGTTACCGCTCTAGCTGCAAAACAATCGCAGCAACAGCCCTCAAATTGAAATTGGTTGTGTGTATTGGGTGTCAGGAGGTAGCAAACAACATTTCCCCGCTTCCCCAGCAACCAAATACCATGCGATGCCATTGAATTTTTTGATTGGTTGATGTTGTGCATTTTTCCACCAATAGGAAAGAGATGATTTTTTTTTTTTTTTTTGCTTGCAAGCATTTTCGACTTGCGAGAGAAGGCAGAACAGCCCGTCTTTACTGTTTCTTCCTGCACCAAACGTGACAAAAATAATCAGGAAAAGTGTGCCGTGATTAATTTATCAAAAGTATTGTTTTACTTGGCCTATCAAGATAATTCAAAAACTGGTATATAGTTTTGAGTCCGCACTTTCGACACAAGTTTAAATGGGCACTCTACGAGGCTGCATCTTGCCGCTATGTTCTCTTAAATCAGTCACGTGATTATGACGCGCCGGTGCGTCCGTCGACTTTGTAGGGTTAATTTCAAGGTCATAGCTCAAATTTTGACCTAATTTTTTGCAGGTCAGAGGTTGGGCATGTCTATCCTTAAGGCACACAGGGGGGCTATATAGTGCCGAGTGCAGTCTAATTAAAAATGGCAAGAATTCGAACAGTTTTAATGGGATTCTGTCATGGTTTGGGAGGTGTGCGTGTTTAGGACTTTTCTTTGAGGCTCTTGTCCTGGGACGATATCGAATTCCTTTTCAATCGGGTTCTTTACCCAGCCGGCTGATTGAACTTGGGTGGCGCCTCCCTGGACTCTGTATAAGCCAGAAGTCCGCCACGCCTCCTTCGCTAGAGTGATTGTTTGTAGTTAAGCACTTTAGCTGAAGATATCTGTAGTCAGGGTTTACGTGACTTTGTAGCTTCTCGTTGTTATAGGAGTTCCTATCCCTCTAGGGATATTCCCTTTTCTTCTCTATCCTTTGTGTCGCACTATTTTAGGTGCCTTGTTTTTCTCGGCTCTCAAGATACTTCTTCTTTTTTCTCTCTCGCTTTGTTTCCGTTTGGTCGGATGTTTGGACGTCCTTTTGGAAGCGCGGGGATTTTCCCTGTCGTATGGTCTGTATTTTTCTTTGTATTTGTATTGTGTCCGTGCTGCTCTATTTCCCTCTTGCTGCCGCACTTGGCCTCTCAATTCTACTGGCCATTACAGATCACTCTAGCCAGCTATGGAGTCGCCAGCAACGGCTACGCTGGATGGAATTGTTGCTAGTCAACAATCTGTCCTTGCTGGTTATGGCGAGGGCCTCACTTGCTTAAATAATCAGCAGGCAGAGCTGACAGATAGGATTCGCCTGCAGGAGACTGCTATTAAGAGACAGGAAAATATCTTATTAAGCCTCACCGAGTGTACTTGACCACTCAGCTCACCCAAGATGTTTCACAAGCACAAACCACACACTTTGCCCGAGAACCTAAACTCCAGTTACCCCCAAGATATGAAGGCGAGGCAGGGTAATGCAAAGATTTCATCGCTCACTGTGAAATATTTTTTAAAACGCAACCCTCCCGATTCTCTCATGAAGAATCACACGTTGCGTTTATTTTATCCCTGTTAGCTGGTACAGCTCTCACTTAGGTGTGACCACTCATTTGCGCTAGATCGCCGGTGGTAAATTCCGTCAATACTCTGGTGGGGGAAATGATTTCAGTGTTCGATCAGGACGTGTTTGGTCAGGACGCCGCTACGCGTCTTATGCATTTGAAGCAGGGCTCTGAAAGTGTCGCAGATTTCTCCATTGCTTTCTGTTCCCTCGCTACAGAGACAGGGTGGCCAGAGGCACCTCTCATGACAGTTTTTATTCACGCTTTGGCGGAGGAGGTTAAGGACGCTCTGGCAACATTAGAGCCTTGCGTTTCTTTCGATTCGTTGGTTCATACTGCGGTGCGAGTTGATAATCGTATCCGCGAATGAAACAAGGAGAAACGAACTGCTCGGGCTCATACTAGCAAATTGGTCAATTCTCTCAAAATACACACAGCCCCAGCTCCGCCTATTAAATTTCCCACTGTTAATGAGCCTATGCAGATTGTCGGTTCATATGAGAGCAAGGTTCCTAAGCCTGATCACACATGAATAATTTGTCATCATTGTAGCAAACCGGGACAGATCCGTCCACATTGCCCCAAGCTTAAAGGGAAACGGGAAGGCCCTCTGGCGGTATGGGGGGCGCTAGAGAGACAGACTAAATTTCCCTTTCGAACATTTTTTTTCAGTAGAATTGACTGTGGGGAGACAGAATATATTCGTTGAGGCTTTTTTGGGCTCCGGTGCCGTGGATTGTTTTATGGATGTGGAGTGGGCTAGGAAACATTCCATTCCCATCTGTCCTCTTTTACATTCACGCACTGTCAGGTCCTTGGACGGTCATGTTCTGGGTACTGGACTTATAACTGAGGCCTCTGAATTATTGACTATGTTCATCCCATTTGGGGGTCATTCAGAGGAAGTCCAGTTTTTTATGATCAGTTCCCCTGTTTTCCCTTTAGTCTTAGGACATTCTTAGCTACTGAAACATAGGCCACACATCTTTTGGGGCAGTCAGAATAATCCGGTCGTCCAGTGGGGCACTGATTGTAGGTCCCACTGTTGGGAGAGTTTGGCGTGCTATCCCAGACATCAACCTATGGGGGAGGCTGATGCCTGGAGTGATTCTGAGGAGGTTGTCTCACCCAACCCTCCTAATCTAGAAAAAGGGGCAGAGGAGGGGATGGAATGGGATTCTCAATTTGACTGGCGGCAGCCAGAGGAGGATTGCGATTCAGAGGATTTCTCTGACTCGGAATCAGTCATAGAGATGTTAGGTTCCGAACAGGGTGAGAATTTGGGGGCTGCTCTTAACTTTTGTATGCCTCCCAATGTTCCTAACGATTATGCTGATCTTGGAGGTTTTTAGCATGCAACGGGCCTCGACTTTACCTCCTCATCGCACGTACGATTGCGAGATAAATCTCTACCCTGGTACCGCTCCCCCCAGGGGTTCATTATACTCGCTGTCAGGGCCTGAGGGTAAGGCCATGCGTGAATATATTCAGGAGGCTCTGGCTAATGGATTTATTCAGCTTTCCACGTCTCCTGCTGGAGCGGGGTTCTTTTTTGTGGGCAAAAAAGATGGTGGTTTGAGACCCTGTATTGATTACAGGGGCTTGAATAATATCACCATTAAAAACTGATACCCCCTTCCATTGATGAACTCTGCGTTTGAACGTCTGCTGGAGGCGTCATTTTTTACCAAGCTAGACCTCCGTAATGCTTATAACTTGGTTCGGATCCGGGAGGGGGACGTGTGGAAAACGGCATTTAAAACGCATGACGGGTACTATGAGTATTTGGTCATGCTGTTCGGATTGGTTAACGCTCCCTCTGTGTTCCAGTCACTCGCTAATGACGTCCTCCGAGAGATGTTGGAGAAATTTGTCTTTGTCTACCTTGACGATATTCTGGTTTTTTTCTTCAACTCTCTCAGAGCATAAACAATACGTCAGACAAGTGCTTGAGGCCCTCCTTAAAGTCAAGCTGAAAGATGCATTTTTCATGCCAAGACCGTCTCGTTCCTTGGCTTCATTGTATCTGAAGGGTCGTTCGTATGGACTCGGACAAGGTGGCAGCGGTCAGGAATTGGCCTGCCCCTCAAAATGTCATGGAGGTTCAACGATTTTTGGGCTTTGCTAATTTTTATAGGAGGTTTATCCACAATTTTAGTAAGGTAGCTGCCCCCATTATCGCGCTCACTAAGAAGAATACCTCCTCGTCGTTTGCTTGGTCTCCAGCAGCCGAGGCTGCTTTTCTGGAGTTAAAGAAACGATTTAGCTCGGAGCCCATTCTCATTTTGCCCAACCCTTCCCTCCCATTTGTGGTGGAGGGAAGAGTGGCGCCATTCGTTGGAGGGGGCTGAACATCCGTTTGTGGTTTGGACGGATCATAAAAATCTCCAATATATCCAACAGACAAAGTGACGTAATTCTTAGCAGGCGCGGTGGTCGTTGTTTTTCAATCGCTTTTACTTTACATTAACTTACTTTCCTGGCTCCAAAAACATCAAGCCTGACGCCTTGTCGCGGATTCACGACCGCTCTGGTCGCGATCCGATTCCTGAGCCGGGTATTCCGGCAGCTCAGATTGTGGCTCCCATTCAGTGGGACGTTGCTCTTTTGTGCGTGATGCCTTGAGGTCCGATCCCAATCCTGGTGGGGAGCCGCCAGGCTGTTTGTTTGTTCCGGTAGCGGTACGGTCCCAAGTTCTCCAGTGGGGGCACTCTTCTTGCCTGGCGGGCCACCCGGGGGTTCATCGGACCAAGCGGTTCTTGGCCCAACGTTTTTGGTGGCCCAGCATGATTGAGGACATCCGGGAATTTGTGGCGGCATGCTGTACCTGCGCTAGAAACAAGGTTTCCCATCTCCCCCACCTCTGGTCTGTTGCGGCCGTTGCCTGTCCCCAAGCGCCCGTGGAGCCATATCGCTCTAGATTTTGTTATGGGGCTGCCTATTTCTGGCAGGCAACACTGTCATCTTGGTCATGGTAAACTGCTTTTCTAAGGCCGTCCACTTTATCGCTCTGCCCAAGCTCCCTTCGGCGCGGGAGACGGCCCTTCTTATTGTGGACCATGTGTTCCGGCTGCATAGTCTCCCTCAAGATGTGGTCTCTGACCGGGGCCCACAATTTACGGTTAAATTCTGGCATGCTTTCTGCAACCAGTTAGGGGCTGACGTGAGCCTTTCGTCTGGTTTTCACCCATAGACTAATGGGCAGACAGAGCAAATTAACCAGTGGCTGGAGAATACACTTCGGTGTTTAGTGGCTGACAACCCATCTTCGTGAAGTCGTTTTTTGGCATGGGCCAAATACTCCCATAATTCACTCTGTAACTCCTCCACAGGCTTTTCCCCGTTTGAGGCTCAGTTGGGTTATCAACCTCTGCTGTTTCCAGAGACTGAGGGATTCAGAGGTTCCCTCGGTCAATTACTTCGTTCGGCGTTGTCGGTTGGTCTGGTCCAGGGTCTGGTCCTCTCTGTTGCGCTGTGGGCGGAAATAGAAGACCGCCGCTGATAGAAGGTGCCGTTTGGCCCCATCTTATCAGGTTGGCCAAAGAGTTTGACTCTCTTGAAAGGACCAATGAAGCGGGGAGCCAATTTCCATGACTCCACTTTGAAAGGAAGGTCCCAAGTGGAGAGCTTCCTTTCAAAGTGGAGTCATGGAAATTGGCTCCCTACTTCATTGGTCCTTTCAAGATAGTGCGGAGGATCAACCCTGTCACCGTCCGTTTGAAGCTCACTAGATCCTTGCGCATCCACCCCTCTTTTCATGTCTCTCGGCTTAAACCAGTTAGCACTAGTGTCCTGGCACCAGTCGACAAACCCCCGCCGCCGCCGCGGATGATTGAGGGGGAGCCGATTTACACCGTGCGTCGTATTCTGGCCAAGAGGCATGCTGGTCGTGGTGCCCAGTTTTTAGTTGATTGGGAGGGATGTGGTCCTGAGGAGTGGTGCTGGGTCCCTTTTCGGGATATCCTGGATCCCACACTTATCTCAGAGTTCCGTGCATGGGGTTCTCTGGGAACGTCCGGAGCCGTTCTTTAGAGGGGGGGGGGGGTCCTGTCATGGTTTGGGAGGTGTGCGTGTGTTTAGGACTTTTCTTTGAGGCTCTCGTCCCGTTACGATATCGATTTCCTTTTCAATTGGATTCTTTACCGAGCTGGCTGATTGAACTTGGGTGGCGCCTCCCCGGACTCTATATAAGCTGGAAGTCGGCCACGCCTCCTTCGCTAGAGTGACTGTTTGTAGTTAAGCACTTAAGCCGAGGATATCTGTAGTCAGCGTTTACGTGACTTTGTATCTTCTCGTTATTATAGGAGTTCCAATCCCTCTCGGGATATTCCCTTTTCTTCTCTATCTTTTGTGTCGCACTATTTTAGGTGCCTTGTTTTTCTTGGCTCCCAAGATACTTCTCCGTTTTTCTCTCTCGCTTTGCTTCTGTTTGGTCGGATGTTTGGACGTCCTTTTGGAAGCGCGAGGATTTTCCCTGTCGTATGGTCTGTATTATTCTTTGCATTTGTATTGTGACCGTGATGCTCTATTTCCCTCTTGCCACTGCACTTAGCCTCTCAATTCTATCAGCCATTACAGAATTCACATCAAATCTGTTTTTAACATTCCTGGCGCACAGAGGATGAATCTTCCTGTAGGCCAGCAACTGGCCAAATTCAGCATTTCCAAATGCAGCAACTGAAGACAGTTTAGACTGGAATCATGACAAACCTTTTGCAATTGTTCTTGGAGTGTAAAGCTGATGTTGGTGACCACGGTACCTTACCTGTATCACCTTACCTGTATCACCACCACCAGGCCAAACTTTTCATTTTTAAAAAATCTGATGACTCAAACAGTTTTAAGGAGAATCCTGTCAAATCTGCGGTCAACATTCCTGGTGCATAAAGAAACCTTACTGAATTTATTGGCTGTATTACTTTAGATGTTGTACCACCATTAGGTGAAACTACCTTTTCAAATGCAATAAATCAAACAGTTTTAATGGTAATCTCATTAACCCCTTCGCCAGTATTGGCCCAAGGGCGGGCTGCTCCGCATAATTTTTATACCTTGAAATATTGTGCTACGTTGTGGAAGTGTTTATCGTCCGAAAGTTCGAGGACTGAGTATTCTAACTGCATATGCCGTTTTATTGATGCAAACATGACTGCGATAACAAAAATTGTGTCAAAAAACCCTCTGTCTGATTATGCAGTCCCATAGGTTCAGTCATATAGCATTGTTCAGATTTGCCTAAATATACTATTCAAAAAAAGTAGGGGATATTGGATTTACAAGTACCATGAAATGCAGATCATGAGGTCAGGAAGGAAACAAATGACATAAAAACATTAAGGAAACATTTGTCAATTTATTCGAAACCCTGTGTACAGTCAGTAAAGGACAGATTCTCCAGAATAAGGGTCGACACAAACACAGGGTCACACAGCAAATTTACCACCATTGTGAAACAGAGTCAGTAGCGGGTAAAACCCCCTCGGTTGGCTAGACAAGCTCGAATTCGGCGTGGCATACTCCTAATGAGACGTCCCAGGTCATTTTGGGGAACGTTATTCCATTCCTGTTGCAATGCTGCAGCAAGTTCTTGGACATTGGCAGGAGGTTGTTGACGTTAGCGTAGTAGCTGCTGTCCAAGCATGTCCCAGACATGCTCGATGGGGGAAAGGTCCGGACTGAGTGCTGGCCATGGTAATGTGGTGATATTCTGCTGCTGGAGGTAATGTGTAACGATCCTGGCCCTATGTCATCTGGCATTGTCATCTTGGAAAATGAAACGGCGGCCATAACGACGTGCAAATGGCACAACATGGGGTGCCAAGATGTTGCCCCGGTAGTACTGCCCTGTGACACGTCCAGCAACAACATGCAAGTGTGTTCTGCCGGCAGCAGTGATGCCTCCCCACACCATTACAGAGCCACCCCCATACGGATCATGTCTAATGACGTTAACGTCATGGAAACGTTCGTTACGTCGGCGCCAAACCCTCCTGCGTCTGTCAAGGAAGTCCACAGTGGACCTCGACTCATCTGAGAACATTACGTTGTTCCATCGGCGATTATCCCAGCGTTGATGATGACGACACCATTGGAGTCTGGCCCTAATGTGACGATCCCTCAAACATGGAATGACACGAGGACGTCGGGCGTGTAAGTGAAATCTGTGCAGACGATTCCTGATGGTCTGGCCACTCACTACCAAGCCAGTATCCCTTTGAAGTTGAGACCTTATCTGATTTGCTGTTACCATACGATTTCTCAAGACAATAGTGCGGATGAATCTGTCCTGAGCCTGAGTTGTTGCCCTTGGTCGACCGGATCGTGGTCTATCCTGAACAGACCCTGTAGCACGATGTCTGGACCATAATCTGCTGATGACAGACTGGGAAACATTCATTGCCCTTGCCACAACGACCTGTCTTGTGCCAACCTGTAGCATGCCAAGGGCACGTAACCTCTCCTCCTGTGTTAGACGGAGCATGGTCTCTGTTTAATTAACGACTTCAACCACTGATAATCTGATGCTTTCTCTTCAAAATCTTCCTTTACAGTGGCTCTAACCTTCCAATTCAGAGTCATGCAAATTTGTGGCACAACCCCCTTGATCATCAATAGCATCCCGTGCAGATCGTGAGAGTGTCATTGATGTGTTTGGGTGATGAATTTCTTTGGAAATGCTTCCTCAGTAAGGAACTATACAACATGGTTTCGTATCCCTTTGTATATGTGAAAATTTTGATCTCAAAATAAAATATCCCCTACTTTTTTTGAATAGTATATGTTGAAATAATATGTCCGGAGATAAAAGCTTGTTATAGTTTTTAATTCACAAAACAAACAAGCTTGGTCAAATCTCACTAAATAGATTTTTCCATAGTGGTTGTAGCTGTGTGTCTTTGTGAATTTCACTATAATTAGCATTTCTACTCAGGATGCAGTGCTGTTGATCGTATTGTAGTTCTTAAGGAAGAAAATAAGTGCACCCACTGCTATTATGAGCTGATCTGGCAGAACAGTAAGCATTTTAGCCTATCAGCCCTTACTCCAATATTACAGGAACATCAAATTCTTTTAGTTTACGCGGACTGCTGATGGTCTGAAACATCCGAAAGACAGAGGCGAATGGTGGCCATGGGATAATTTTTTGAGAAGGAATTGTTTCAATGGTTTCGGAGAAGGGGGGGGATTTTGTCAGTGAAGCAAAGGAGTTTTGGAAGCAACTACATTGCGCATATATAATGCACACCAGTGCAGGGAATTGAAAGGGTATACTGGAGTGAAAATTTGGCAACACATGGGCAAAACAACCTGAGGAAGTTCGAAAACTTTGTGAAATTGAATGCGACCTTAGCTAGGGACGCAGGGAAATTTAGACTCTCCAAAATTGTTTTTTTGGACAAGCACAAATATAACCAAGAAAATCTGCAAAATAATCATTTTCAGTCACAGAATCATAATATTTGTACCTGCAGTTGTTCAGGCATCTGGTTGTGGCTTTATTATTTGTCTAGGCTGCGGAGCCTTTGTCACAGCACTCCTAGGGCAGAAAAAGAATAAAATCTTTTTCTGTCAGTCAAAAAATTATATTTCCAGTGTTGTTCCTTAATTTGTGTAATTCTGACTATTTGAGAGCAATCTACTGTGTGGCACCTTCCAAACAAGATCATGACTATGCCTGCATTCAAAGTGGCTCAAGAGCAGTAAGCATTTTAGTGTGGGGGTAATTTGCTCAGAAAAGTACTGCACTTTAAAGGATTAACTTTGTTGTGAACATCTTAGTGCATAAAAGGCAATCCTAATGTTTTGGTGGCACTATGACTGTTCCTGTTGTTCCACCTTTTGGCCGAACTTAACTTTTTCAAAAATTCAGTAAGTCAAATTCTTCTTATGGGAATCAGGTAAAATTTTCTTTGAAGATTTCAGGAGCCTGGATTAGTCCCCCAGGTAATTGTCTGAACCGTCCAGCCTTCCCTGTTGCACCATCACTTGGATGAACTATGAACTTTTCCGGTGGAGAGAATGCTATAGTTTCCAGCACATACCCTGCTGTCGTCCACCAACAGTGTTTGCTGAATTAGTGATTTGCACCAACAGTGTCACGCTTTGAGTTCTTCTTCAGCCCCATAAATGCTTCTATGAGTATTACTGACTCAACTATGGTCATAGCAGACTGCAATAATGGACTCTAGAGTCAAGACAAGATTCTAAAAGCTTTCATATTCTAGCACTGAGGAGGCAAGTAAAACGCCTGTGTAGCCATTTATTCTAAACATTATGGTACCGCAAACAAGCATGAATTCGCAGTGCATTCTCGCACACGTAGTTCAAATTTTGTGGACGGAATGACCCAAAGAGTGAGCTAGAGAGCTGCTGGTGGCTGTTAAAAATTCTGTTTCTTCATGGGTACATTAATATGTATAAAATCAGCCTTCAAAACAAGCTTAAAATCTGTACTTTAAGTGTGCATGGATTGAATAAAAATCAGAAATTGTGGAGTAAATGCGAGTAAAACATGTCCTAGTCCAGCATACCATGACCTTGGCTTTTGAAAAATGTAATTTCCCCTGCCAACGGCTGTCAGAATCTTGTCACAGTGATGAAAAATCAATTTGTGCAGCCAGTGCGCCCCACATCACTGAGAGATACTGGCTGACAAGTATGCAGTGTTAAGAATTAGTCATTAGGCTTTCGAATCTTTGGATTTTATTATGGCAACAATATGCGTGTCACCACTATCATGATTACTGTCGCTCTCTATGTCATATTTTATAAATCATTGATGCATGGAATTTATCAAAGACAGCAGCATCTTCTACCTTTAATGTTTAGCCAAATCATTCATTCTAGATGTTAATCAATGGTTCTGGCCGTGGTCCATCCTTTCTGTGATATGTAACATGACATGACATCCTAAGTTGAAAAAAGCTCGCATATTTGACATTGATGTGAATGACAAAAAGTCTTTGGGCATAAACTCAGCTGAGATCAGAACAGTGCTACACAGAAGTGTAAAATGGCAAAAGCATTAGAGGTGTGAAATCGTGCAGGTCAATTAAATAAAAAAAAGAGAAAAACCTGGAACGTTCAGGCAGTGAATTTATTACTACAAAATATATTGCTACAAAACACACTGAAACACACACACACACACACACACCTGCTAGGCCTTTAATGAAATAAAAGTTGTTTCCACTGCAGTGGAATTCATTTATTCATTCATTCATGTTGTGCCTCGGAGCATTTAAGCTGGGTAGTTTCAGTAAATGCATTGCTACTGCAGTTTGATTCTGATTCGCTCAGTCAGTGTGTGTAAGCACATGTACAGACACTGTTGTCCTAGCATTAAATATTGTTTAATTGTTTGGGCAATAGGGGGGCATTAGACAAAAAAAAAATCTTTCGTGAGGAAGAAGGTTTTAGGTAAAACTGGCCTGTTTTAGGTAAAACTCATCAAAAGACTGGGTCAAAACCCAGTATATGGTTAGAATGTTAATGGTCTATGTGCAAAATAGTGGGCAACTGAAAACCTCAATTCCAATGAAGTTGGGACGTTGAGTAAAACTTGAATAGAAATACACTGCCCAGCCAAAAAAAAAGTCACACACTCAAATATTTAGTTGGAACCCCTGTAGCTTTGATTACAGTGCATATTCGTCTTGTCATTGTTTTGACAACTATATGCAATGCCTGAACATTTATTTTCGATCAGAAATTCCATAATATTTGGCCGAGATCTTGTCTTCTCGACATAATGGTTGAACCACTCGGTGGTCTTTCTTGAGCACATCCCAATAACTTTTAATGTGTTTAAGGTCAGGACTTTGTGGTGGCAAATTTGTTTGTGAAAATGATTCCTCATACTTGTTTTTGTCATTCATGGTTTTCTTTGCTAAATACAGGCCAATAACTTGCCCCTCCTGAAATACTGTAACATCTTTTCCACCATCAAGGGATGTGTCTTCCAACATGATTTTTTAAGAAATGAGTAGCGACGCGCTTCATCAGTCAGGGTTAAAATGATTATTGCCAGCTGAAACATATCAGTAACAGCAATAATGATCCAATTATAGAATTCGTTCATTAATTTCCAAACGGTGACTTTTTTTTTTGGCCGGGCAGTGTAGAATGCAATGATGTGCAAATCCTTTTCGACCTATATTCAACTGAGTTCACTACAAAGACAAGATATTTAATGTTCAAACTGATAAACTTTATTGTTTTTTGGAAATATTCACTCATTTTGAATTTGATGCCTGCAACACCTTCGCGGTTTATCAGCATTAGGTAAAATGCGTTGTCTTTGCCATGTGGTAAACCATCTGTGGGTCAACATACTATCGCCTTAAATTTTAGTGACAGAAAAAAGGGTTTGGTTTATGTATCCATGCAGCAATACTATAGCCAACTGGTCCAGTCATAGTACATGCTTTACCATGACTCAGGCTAAGTAAGTAATTATATCTGGCATCTACTCTTTTGATCACATTGATTGTAAAACAGATAAACAAGAAACCTAATATTGTATGTAAATTGATAATTGGCTTGCATTGTTGCATTGCTTTTCATGTGTAAATTACTGATAATTACAGTTATTAACCCTTATTTCCATTATAAAACGTATTAATAATTGTACGCCAGAAGTGTTGATTTACTGCACAGTCCATAGTGTCCACAAAATGCGCCCTAACAAGCTCAATATTTCATAACAACACGGTGCACCTTACTTTTTTGCCAATTCTGTTTCTCAAGTTTTTTTTTTCTTATTGATTGGAATATCTGTCTTACAATGCTTATGCAGTTATGGCAACACTGCCTGTTAATTTTAGGGCAACAAACAATATATTTTGATGATTGATACACCTTTGAAATGTTTTACACAGACATTGTGCTGAAGCAACATAGGCATTTTGACTCATGCTGCAAGTTGCATTCCCTTAGTTATTGAAATAAGTTTCAAAGTTTCAAAGAAATAAGTTTCAAATCGCCAGCAAACATTGTAATGAGGGTTAGAAGGTTTGTTGAAGGCAGTCCAGACAATAGTCCATAACAAACAGGTAAAAAACACAAGGCAGGGGCACATAAGGCAAATCGGAAAACGGAGGTCCAAAAATGGTCTGGCAATCAGGCAGGTAGTAGAATGCAGAAAATGAACTTTGGTGAGAGCAGAAAATCTGGCAGAGAAAAAGAGAAACATACAGGCTTAAATACACAGATAATGAGGGAAACCATAGGAATCAGGCACGAGTGACTCAAAGGCAAAGAGGTGCAGATGGTTTGTCTGCTGTTAAGTGGAGATATTCATCCGTGCCCTGGCCCGCTCTACGCTAAACCAGAGAATGGAGTCAACATTATAGCTGACACAACACACAAAACTGCACCACAGTGTCGGAGCTCGCTGGGTTGTGGTGATTGCTGGTCTGCCAGGGGCCTCCCGGATGGGGATTGATGGACCGCTGCCTGTTCCAGGGAGAGTGTCAGTGCTAGAAGCGGGAGATGTTGGTGTGTTGTCCGGGGGTTCGGGGTTTGTTGATTGGAAATGGCTGTGCAGTGGCAGTCTGAATCGCAGTTCAGTTTGTATCAGATAACCCATGTGGAAAGACTATGCTGACTTTAAATAAGAAGAGGATTAATCAGGCAATCACGAAGAACCGGAAATGGAGGGTGTTTTGGACTATCAATCATTCAAGACAAGTTTGGAATCCTAAAGCCAAGCCTAAGGGTCTTCTGAGTGGACTTTAAATATAAGAAGCATCAAATCCGAAAGTGATCAGGTCCATCATCTTTTGTTGGACTCTAATTTGGATTTATTTCAACTGTCCCAAGACTTGGCTCTATGGAAATACCCCATGAGCAGCACGGAAGGGACAGAGTGGGTTCTAAAGGGGGTGGAGTTATGGTTAATGTCAAAGACAGTATTTAGCGTAATGAAATCAGATGGTCAAACTGCAATTTTGAATTGGAACTCATTGGTCTAAATAGCATTCTGTCCTTTGTCCTCATTGTAATTTATCATCCTTCCTCTTCTGATAAAGGTTTTTCTGAGAAATTTTAGAACTTATTGGAGGAATGTGATTTTAAACAAAGAGATCATTATCATGGGTGATTTTAGTATCAATCAGGAGGTCAAATTGTCGAGAAAGAGTCTCAAATAGATAACTGATAGTTTTAAGCTTATGCAGCTGATCAGTGCCTCCACAAGAATAACTGACTCTACAGGGACTCAAACTGATTTAATATTTAGTAATAAACCTGAGAGGATTTTAAAATCATATGTGGACTGTTCTTTCTGACCACAATGTAATTCTGGTGTCAAGAAAACTATCAAAGAAGCATTTTTAGTCCTTCTCCCTGACAATATGGATCTTAAAGAATCCTCCAAAACAAACAGAAGAATTTTAAATGTGCTGTTCAGCAGATTGAATAGAATGATGTCTTGCCGGGAACAGACCACGAGGATGACAGGTGAACATTTGAAAAAATATTAGGGCTCTAAATTCGTTGACCAGGCGCAGGCGTGGCGCAGGTCCCTTACGAAAATGAACTAAAGAGTTACTATAGTATATTATAAGAATTGTATAGTGTTCTAAAGTGTGGTTGTAGTGTTCTATAGTACGTTTCACCAGCTATAGTATTACTATTGAAATATTGTAGAAAAAACTATTGTAACACAAAAATCTCTATAGTGCGTTCCAAAAAACCATACAATTACTACAGTAATACTATAGTTTTTGATGGTAAATTTATGGTAAATTTTATGGTATTCCAATAGTGGTTTTTTGTAAGGGGTGCGGCAAATGGGGGGAGCGCCGCGCGAACAAGGTGTATCCAGGCGTATTTTAAGATCTACTTTGGGAGTATTAGATCTACTTTAAGAGTATTTACTATTATTTTTTGAGGGGATGGGGGGTTTTGTATTATGTATATATTTTTTCATTCTTTTAGGGAGCCTTCTGTAACATCTGGCCAGGGACTACGGATGTAAACTAGCCTTTTGGCTAATTCTGGCATATTTACAGTAATGTTTATTAATGTGCACAGTCCCTGTTATATAAATAATAAATGATAAATAAAAATGGTAAATAAATAAATAAAATAAAAAATTTTGCAATTTAGTGCCTGGCGTAGCCCGGCGCAAGTACTCCTCTGTCCCGCATGCCGGCGCAAGTGGCAAAGAGGGCGGAGAGAAGGCGTAAGTGGGTTTAACACAGCCGAGTCAAATCTTCACCAATAAAATGAGCTCCTCTCCTCACCTTTAAAGTGTTGAAATAAAGAAGCCTCTGTCCTATATCTGCATGATGTGTTAATGTTGCGTTTTACTTTGCTGCTTCAGGCATGTTTTCTGCACCGCTTACGTCTATATTAAGCATTACGAATATGAGTTAGCTGGCTAGCTAGGGCATTCTCGAATTATTACCATTAGTGAACTTGAATGGAATTTCAAAACGAAACTACGTCAGATCATTCAAACTTATGAAGTTGGAATGAAATACGACAGTTGCTCATTTATTTCTTCTGCCTGCATCATTGGGAAGAGAAACGATGGATAGCACGTTCCTATCATTACACCCTGTTGCTGCTTAAAATTTTGGGATTAACATGCGTGGACAACAATGCAAGATACGTTACACATTTATTTTCAATATGTGGTCTTAACTCAGTACAAGATTATGGCAATCAGGCTGTATTCCTTTCCCCCACTAAAAACGATGAAACCTAAGTGACAGTAGTAGTAGTATTAAGCCGCTTGCACACTGGATGCGAAACAAATTTTTCGCACGACAGATTGCGTTGAATGCAGTGTCTACGTGTCCGAAAGTCGGACAGGGTTTTAATATATCTCCGTGTCCGACAGTCGGATGGTTTCAATATAACTCCGTGTCCGACTATCGATTATTGTTTTTAATTTCTTCAAATCTACTGAATCTTTTAGATAGTATTAAACCTGAATGTTTTGATAAGTGGCTCATCGCAAGTCAATGCAAAGACGCGAATACACGCGTGTATTCGCGTCTTGCATTGACTTTGACTGTAATCAGTCGTGCGAAAAATTTGTTTCGCGTCCAGTGTGCAAGTGGCTTTACTGAGCATAGAACGCAAGCATTATATATACGCACTGCCTGATGCCGAGGCAGTTTGTGGTTGGCTGAGAAAGATGTGAAGTCGTTAGTTTGCATCACAGATTCAGCTGCGTTGATTAAGCCAGGTCGAGTTTCCATTACGCGTGCCAACCGCCTTTAATCTGACATCAGGACAATCGATATAGATACTAATAGATGGCTAATAGATACCAATTTATGTCCTGATTCAGATAGTTACATTACATAGTGGTTGCTGTAATTATTTATTGCATTGAAATGTGCCTGACATTCTGGAAACCTGCCTGTGAGGTTTCGGTGTTGTGTGCGCACTGTGCGCCGGTCAGCCAAATTACCACTGCACAGAAAGTAAACCAGGTTGGAGCTGGCGAGCTCTCTGCGCAATTTTGGCGGAGCCTTGATCCACGAAACTGTCACTGCGTCGTGAAGAATATGTGACACCTCCCCCTACTACGCCGCCACACCCATCTCGGCGCACGTTCGTCCACCAAATTGCCAAAGTGGCTGTGCATGGTGTTGCACTGCGCGAAATTACCACTGCAAGGGCTGCACCGGACGAAATTACCACTGCGTGGGCTACGGCACGCTGCGCCACCCTGCGCTGCGCCAAGAAATTAGAGCCCTTAGAGTTAAAATTTACCTGCAAATATAGGCATAGAAATACCAAGAACACAGTTTCTTAGAAAAATTCTGACATTTTTCGACTGATGATGGAACAGGGTCATGCATTAAAAACCTCATGTAACGCAAGATGGTAGTAAAGAAATTAACCTCTTAAGCCCTGAGCCTCTGACTTGAAAATGACATGCCCAAAATGAAATATTGAGTACATCTCTACTACCACTGAGTCCATTTGAATAATTTTGGTATCATAATAAAGGTAACACCTTGGGGATTTTTCTCATGGTGTAAAAATC
The DNA here is from genome assembly GCA_029692085.1 of Gymnothorax javanicus. Taxonomy (NCBI): domain Eukaryota; kingdom Metazoa; phylum Chordata; class Actinopteri; order Anguilliformes; family Muraenidae; genus Gymnothorax; species Gymnothorax javanicus. Next base: position 102,184,391 of record CM056198.1, read on the forward strand.
AGTATATACAGTTGCAATCAAAATTATTTAACCCCCATTGCGAATTGGGTTTACTGGCAAAATTTACAAAGTTTCAGCTGTTTCTGATGAACAGATTAAACAAGAACATTTTAAATAGCTCAACAGAACTAATATTACAAGTGGTTTCTCAAAATTTAACTCAAAATGCCACTTTTAATGACCACTGCAGTCTCAAAATTATTCACCCCCTGAATAGAATCTGTCAGAAGAGCATATTTGCAAGTCAGGTATTGTCTTAAGCACACCTAATGCAGCTAATCAAGAGCTTAATTAGTTGCATCAGGTTTGCTTGAGATAGAACACATCAAATACTTGCACTCGCTAGGGGTTTGTTGACAGTGACATTTGATTGCATATCAGAAATATGGCTGTGCAAAAAGCTAATAGAGGAGACCATTGCCTGTCACAAACAAGGTGAAGGATACAAAAAGGTAGCACAGGCACTGAATGTTCGTAAAGATAAAGTTGGAAGCATAGTTAAAGGAAGAGTGGCTACAGTACCAGGATGTGGCAGAAAGAGGAAGCTATGAATGGCTGCCACCAGATTCCTGACGAGACAGGTGGTCAAAAAGCCTCGGGTGACTACAGGAGACCCGTAGCAAGGCTTGGAGGCAGGAGGCACTGAGGTTTCAGGTCACACAGCAGGGCGCATACTAAACGTTGAAGGTCTCCAAGACATACACCACAACTGAACCAAAAGCACAAGCTCCAATATGCTTAAAACCATATAAATAAGCCACAGAAGTTTTAGGATACTGTTCTGTGGAGTGATTAAACAAAACTGGAACTTTTAGGGCTTATGAATCAGTGGTATGTCTGCAGGAGGAATAAAGAAGCATATGCTGAAAAGTACACCCTGCCTACAGTGAAGAATTGTGGGCGCTTTTTGATGCTCTGCAGCTGCTTTGCTTCCTCTGGCACTGGAAACCTGCAAAGTGTGGAGGGCAAGATGGATTCAGTCAAGTACCAGGATATCCAAGTAAAAAATGTCATGCCGTCTGTACGGAAGCTGACGCTTGGGCATCATTGGACCTTCCAAAAGGACAATGATCCTGAGCATACCTCAACATCCACCAGGTCTTGGTTTCAGAAGAAGTCTGGGAAGATTCTAGAGTGCAAGGCTCCAATATCTACTATTTATTACACCAAAAATGTGACGTTTCGCGCACTACAGCTCTTCATCAGACTACCAGAGCTGTAGTGCTCGAAACATCACGTTTTTGGTGTAATTAATAGTGGATATTGGAGCCTTGCAGTGTGCGAGTCATTTGTCTGTTATTGTATTTACTCTTTTTTTGACTCAGCACCTGCTCTCTCTCTAGCTTTGGATGTGCGTGTATTCCTTTTTTATATTTTAGATCCTAGAGTGCCCATCACATTCGCCTCACTTGAACCCCATAAAAAATCTCTGCTGGGATTTGAAGAAGGCAGTTGCAGCACGCAAACCCTAGAATATTAGTGAACTGCAGGCCATTGTCCATGAGGACTGGGCTAAGATTCCTTGGGAATGCTGCCAGAGGCTGTTGTCTGCCTATGCATCACATTTTCAGCAGGTCATAGTGGCTCAAAGGGTGCTCTATTAAGTATTAAAGATGCTTGCCATGAAGGGGTTGAACAATTTTGAGCCCGCAGTAGTCATTAAAAGTGGCATTTTGTGTTGAATTTGGAGAAGACACTTGTAATATTTGTTGTGTTGAGCTATTTAAATTGTTCTTGTTTGATTTGTCCATGGCAAACAGCTGAAAGTTTGTAAATTTTGCCAGTAAACCTAATTTGCAGTGGGGGTTGAATAATTTTGATTGCAACTGTATGTCACTGAGTCAGAGTAAATGAAAATGGAACACAGCATTCATGAAAGATCATATTTCTGCCGAACAAAAATTTTCTTTCATCCCTTTTGAAATTATTTAGTTGCAATCTGAAACCTCTTTGAACTCATTTGGCGCCATTGACGTTGATCTATGTCTTTGACGTGAATCTACGTTAATGGCGCTTGGCGTTATACTATTTGTCAGAATTTCAGTACCACCTATCTCCGCCAGATGGTACTGCAATTTCATCACCATGATCATGGTCGCTCAGAATGTTCTTGTGTTTACATTTCCCCCATGTATTCAGTGCATAACAATGGCCTGCTGGACCATTGAAAGTGTGGCGCCAATGAGTTAAAAATTACAGCACAGAATCTCACCATTATCTATGCCAAAGTTTATTCTAATGAAGTAAATCAGAGCAAAATTAGAGGGGTTTTAGTTTAGGAATTTTTCGTTGGCATCCCCAAATTGGCAATTCGGGCACCTTTTTGGGCACGGTGTACCAATCAAGATTTTTCAGGTACCAAATTGTAAAACTCATTGAATTTAACTTATATGTCACTACAGGCATACATTCCATCTAAATACAACCATTTTTTATTATTTATTTATTTATTTAAATGTTTTTATTATTTTTCATATTTCATAATAAATTTTCCCATTCATAGGTAATACATTCAAAGGAAATGAAGTTTAACTCTACTGGAGCATGTTTTATTTCAATAAAACAAGCAAATAAACGAAACTATAAATATAAGGATCAGGAAAAAATGGTAAAAAGTAAAAAGAACAAACACCCCAGCAATTAGTTAAACAAGAACTATGCTTCCACTGCTCAAAATTTACTCACACTTCACGGAGGTTTGGAACCAAATCTCCCACGTCGGGACCTACCGCCTAAGCCACTACGCTAGTTAAGGGGGCTATCCTTGTCGTCTCTTGTAAATATGAAGACTGAGACAACAAAACATGTCACGCACCCCGATTTAGCGCTTGTATTGTTGCACTGTCTCAGTATTTGTGCGTGATAGCACAAGGATCACAAGCCAATAACAGAGAAAAAAATATGTTGCGTGCAAGCGGAATACTCAGGGCCTGACCTCATGGGAAGCAGTGCCACAGAAAAAAAACATGTATAGAGACTGGAAGATCTAGTTTCAATATAACGCAGACACATTGGGCTAACAATAGCCAGTGCAGATTGACCCTCAAACGCAGATTTTTATAGCAAAATATCAAAAATAAGAAAAAATATTTGCTCATAGCTGTAGAATGTAATGTGTATGCTTGCTGTTGTTTGAGTGTGGTTTCGGTTTAATATGACATGGCTTATATCGTTGGATTCACATCCGGCGTACCGCAAGGGTCTATTCTTGGTCCCTTATTATTTGTATTGTTTATAAATGATTTACCCTCTGTTATTGATAAGAATACCTTTATGGATTTGTTTGCTGACGACAGTAAGATTTACAGAGTAATTTCAGGTCACAATGACAATTTGAGGTTACAAGAGCACATTGAGAAACTATTTGGGTGGAGCGATACGTGGCGCATGAGTTTTAACATTATCAAGTGTGAATTTATGCAAGTTAGTAAGAAGCATAGCCATTCTTGTTTTTTTTACAATATGGATGGAAGAGTCCTCCGTAAGGTAGACAGTGTAAAGGATCTTGGTGTCATTTTCGATTCATCTTTGTCATGGGGCAAGCATATTGATACAATCATTAATAACACTAATCAAGCATGGGGAGCCATAAGAAGAGTTTGTGGTGGAAGGGCAACCCCGGATGTGTATGCTACCCTTTATAAAGCATTGGTACGGAGCAAATTAAAATATTGCTTGACAGCGTGGGACACTCATACTAAAAGAGATCTAGAGTCACTGGAAAAAGTTACGAGACGTGTCACGCGCCATATTCTTGGCTCAGGTCAAACTTATGTTGAAAGGTTAAATAAGCTAAATTTACTTCCTCTTTCATTTAGGAGAGAAACGGCTGATTTGTCATTTTTTTCACAATTGCTTGTATAAACAAGTTGATTCAGACCTGATTACCTTCTTAAGTCCAGCAGTCCGAGGTGATGATCCACTCAAATTTAAAGGTCCGTTTTTACGTACAGAGCAGTATGCTGCTAGTTATTTTAATAGGGCTTGCAGGCTATGGAATGGTATTCCATTGCCTGTTAGGGCCACCTTCTCCTTGAAGTATTTTAAAAATCAGGTATTTGAAATGTATAAATTAAGAGTTGATTCTGTTGATCTGTCCCATTCTTGTAACTTAGTTACTTATTGTCGCCGCTCAAAATGTAGGCCTGCCTCAATGTGATTTTTCTAGGATTTTATGATTTCATGATTTTGGGAACCACTGATACAGGTTTTATCCTTTGTGGTTACCCCTTGGATACAACTTTCTGTATTGAACCTGAACTTATTTTATATTGTGTCGATTTTTGTTCCATGTTTTTAATTGTATACTTTATGTTATGTTTAATTCATTGTGGTATCCATACAGCTTAGTAAAACTTAAAACATTCTGCGGACTTTCCTCTTTCATTTTATGTCTTGTTTGTATGCATAGTACAAATTCAGTAGAAATGCTAGCGATCAAGCACTGATATTATTTTATTCTAGGTTTTGCTACATGCTTATTTACAACTGATTGGTGCTTGCATTGTGTTCGGTTGAGATAAAAATGGTCATTGTGAGCTTTTCACTGAGTTTCTTCCCATTAAGTGGCAATGCCGCGTGATGATGTTGTTATTAGGAAACATGCTGTATTTATGATTCATTGATATTATTCTTGATTGCCCCTGGTACTGGGGGCGTTGCGATATTAGTGCAGGATCCAGTTGGAAAGTGGAGGGATTTAATTTAATGATTAAATCATGAATATGCAATGGGTCTCTTGGAGTGAAGCAATTAAGAGGGGTGACATGAGTACTAGCACAGCTGAACCAAGACCAAAAAGCCAAGTGTGGGTTGGGACGAGAGTTGTTTATATATATCGCCAATTTTGTTTTGAGATTACTGAAGAAAATCATTGAACAGAGTTGTGGAGCCAGTCATTGTAGAAATTTTGATGATTTTGAAATATTTTTGAAATATTGAGTTTGTGAAGCCAAAGGATGTGAATTCTTTTCCCCAACTACATGTCATCACTATGCGAGGAAAAAGAATTCAAATGATGTGAAATTTTGGATGCGCAGAAATAGTTTTGGTGGGTTGTTCCGTTATGGTGTCTTCATTGCACTGAACTGACTGAAACTTTCTGTACGTAAATAAGTGGATACAAATGTGCAACAGGATGCACATTCAAATGTCACTAAGGACATAATGAATCTGCGTCTTTAATGGGGGCAATCTCGCACATTTGTGAATGACTGAACAGCCAAAAAGCACAAAATGGAACAGAAAATTTTTGAAATGCTGTTGATGTTTGGCTTTTGCAGTGAACATTTGAGTTGCATTAAAATATTCAGGGGATATATTTTTGGACATAAACCCACATGAACATCAGCTGATATTTTGTGCAATTTTCCAGGGGCTGCATGTCAGATGTTATGACGTTATTCAGGACCTGTGATCTGAAAGCAAGCAGTGTTTTGGAGTACATTGGTTACATTGTGGTTTGTAGGAATGTTTTGTCCTGCAAGAACAGTAATATGAAATTGAATGAACTTGCTTCAGAAATTAATGCAAGATTTTTTGAAAAATTGTGATACTTCCTTGCAGTACTAGCACTCACACTCCAATGCACCCTTTCCCTCTTTCAATCACAAACTAAACCAGTCACTCTTGATCTCTGACTCACATTTATTGTACTGAAGTGGTCCAGAAATGGGCTCGTCCAAAGGCTTGCTAGTATAACAGTGTGTTCTTGTTGAGACGAGGGCTGTTGAAGTAATTTTATCTTTCTTGACAGGGCGTTCATTCCACCCAATTATGGTCCTGACTAAGAATGGAACCTCAAGATCTGGATATATCCCTCACTATCTCCTCCAAGGTGACCCATTTGCCTCCAAACTGTCAAAAGAGGCAGATATTGTAGCTGCTGTATACATCTGCATTATAGGTAAGCAACATGCAAGGTGGGCAAATTATTTATAATGTAGACAAAGCGGCCCCTCCCCAACTTTTAGTGCGCATTAGAGAGTTACTGTTAAGGTGTGCACGTAAAGTAGATTTCAAAGCAATATTTCAATAAATAAACTGCAGTCTTATTCATTTTGGATGAGGTTTCACATGTTGTTCTGCTCGATTATGTAGTTTTGATACTGTATGGGACATTTGGGATAATATTCTGTTTATTGATGGGTAATGGGTCCCAGTAAATCTGGTGGCTCGGCTAAATCAGGTAGAAACAATAGGGAAGGGGGCAAATACTTTTTTCTCAGCACTGTATAAAACTGTGGAATATTCTGTAGTGAATTTGCCTCTGGAGATCACTTTGCTTTGTCAGGATTATTGGTTACAAGGGGTCACATAGCGAATGGCTGAACTCCAGTATTGTATCCCTGGATGACGAGTCGGGCATACTATGAATCAGCGATTGTCATGCCGCGTTCGCAGCCGTGTTCGCCACGTGCATAGAGATTTACTTGTGAGCGCTCTACAGGCCACAAATCTCAACCAATTCATTTCATATTTAGTGTAGTGTGAGGTAAGATCACAAAGCCTCTCAATTTTGGGTGCAATTGCTCTAGGGATTCGGGATACAGGTCGACCAACAGGCAGGCGTCCAGTTCAGGGCTTTTTTTTTTTTTTTTTTGTTACTTTTGCATACTGTATTGCTGTCACGTCTGGACTGAATTTCCCAGTTGACATGCCCTCCCTGGACCTAAATTCCATTCCACGTTTTCCATCCATCCAACTTGATTACTCATCTCCAGCACCTGTGCCCAATAGGACTGCTCCATTTAAGCTACAACTCTACTTTCCAATTCTGTTTTATGATTATTCTCAGAGCTGCCAACCCCAAAATGACTCCAGTAGTGAGAGAGTCAGGGACCAGGGGCTGCAGGTCCTGGTCAGGTCCAGGGCTAGGCTGTGATGGGGGTCTAGTTTCCAAATGCTTCTGTCTAACGATCTGTACTTCGAAAGCAGAAAATGAGTGGAAAAATATGGCAGATATCCAGTCAAAACCTGTAACGGAAAACAAGTTTGTCATAGCCTTGCAAGCTGGTTTCTTAGCTGAAATGGTACTCGGAAAAAATGTTTTCGAATCAGCTCTGTCGGACCTTTTCAATATTCATTCTGTGACAAATCGAAAGGACCTTCAGCACCTGTGTTCGCTGAATTTGATAAACCACCGGGATGTTAATGCCTGTCTGCTTACAGGTTTCAATACTCAGTAAATAGAGATATATTGCATGACTTAACACTGACATTCAAAACATGCTAAACAAACCATCTACCTGTGACGTGTTAGCGGATTTGGCAGATCAGTTATGATCTATTTTGTGTCTTTCGGTGTCCTGTTTCTCTGATTTTGTCAATGGATTGAATTACAGACTTATCTATGTCGCAATCAAAGATTATGGAAGAGATTGTCTGGCTTGAGAGACTAGCGCTGAATGGAATGCATTCACATTTAGATCAATTTGGGTTATATTTATGTGGTACGTGTTTTCTTACCATACTGTATGTATGCATGGTGTGTAACTGCCTCAATATAGGTGGTCTATTTGCCTTCAAATACGAGTATTTACTCTTTAAATATTTATGAGCCAACATTGCCAAATGTATTAATTCTAATGTGGATGATGGACTCCACTATTGCATGCATGCACCATGATAAATGTTCAGCAAACAAGTGTAAGTGGTGTATACTGTATTGAAGATCAGAATGGGTTTTTATTTATTCTTATAAAGCAAGGCTGCATTAGCCTAGAAATGAACTGCCTTCAGTGTCAAGGAGCTGTCTCTTTGAATTTCACAATAATTCAACAGAAAACTTGCTGTCAGCTTGCAAAAAAATTATCATAAATTTGACTTTAGAATACGCTTCTGGTCTGTTAAAAAAAAGAAATAAAAATGTATTCGTAAAATAAAGACTTCAATGGAATTTAGAGTGGTTCTTTGGACAATGCAATCATGAGAATTAATTTTAAAGAAGTTTTGAAAAGTAGCCAGAGTAGAATGGGAAGATGTATTGAGCAAGTGTCTATTTTCTGATCCACATGAAATCACCATCTTGCTTCCAGGAATCCTGGGCATTAACTGAAACAATTTTCTGTCCTTCCAAAGGATTATTTTTTGACCCATTACTGATAAACGGTCTTTCATTTGCTTTGCAGATAGCATTTATATGTGTCAAAGTATCTCTAGTTAAGATTTTTATGGTCTCATGATTCTTGCAAAACCCAAAACATATTCTCCCTGAAATTAGTTGCTTATAAATTGAAAAGCCTGGATTAGCTCTGAACAGTACTGTGAGAAATACTACACTAACTTTTTATGCCTTACAGCCTAGCTTTTTGTTTATGATCTGCGATTCCTCAGTGCTTTACATGCCTTGTTTACCATAGGGGTTTTGTCAGCTACTGGGAATGGATATGTCCTCTACATGTCGTTAAAACGCAAGACAAAGCTGAAACCCCCTGAACTCATGACAGTGAACTTAGCCCTTTTCGACTTTGGTATCACTGGTAAGACCCTTTGTAATTTCTTTTATTACCTTTGCCTTCTTCCTCCCTATATCAAGAGAGCATTTTTTGTTCAACTGGATGAATGGCTGTGAAGTTCCTCTTCCCTTAATGGTGTGAGATCAGAGTGAGATCAGAAATATGTGAGTCGAAAGTTCTTTATTGCTCGGTCCATTACAGCTGTTATGGTTATGACTGGTAAATGACTGCAGTGCACTTCTAGTGCACTGACACAGAACTTCAAAAAAAGGAATGACTCTTCGGGGGGTCAAATCTGACTTTGTGTTGATCTAATTATAATAATGATGCAGGATTAAATATTGAGGAGTTGCCTTGGACTGTATGCAGTAGTTGCCGGAAGAATTAAAACTCACAGCAGCCTTTTGTTTTGGTTCATTTTGGATAAAGTGAAGAAAGGGGCAGATGAAAGCCTATGCTTAGTCCAAACTCCTGTTCTTAGATGTTTTAGAAAAAAAGGCCTCAGGGCCCCAGTGTTTGGAATGAGACCTGAAAGTTGTCGCCATCCAGTGGCAGAATTAGTTATTGCACCTGTTCACAAAAAAAAAAAAAAAAAAAAAGTAAATTGGCCATTGGTTTATATTATACAGTGGGCTCCAAAATTACTGGCACCCCTGATTGGCAATGCACAAAGAATACTTAAAAAAATTCTAATAAATATATTTATGGAGCAACTCTAAATAACAACGTGAGAAATACTGTACAATATTAATGTTCCAATGGAACCAACCAAAATCATTTTCTGATATAAATGAAAATCAATTTCCTCAAAATCAAGGTTTCACAATTAATGGCACGCTTAATGATTATTATAAATGATATCTATCAAAATTAAAATTGGTATCAAATTCCACTTATTTAAGTTTTATCTAAGTGTTAAGTAACTACAACCCCAATTCCGAAATAGTTGGGACAAAGTGTAAATTGTGAATAAAATCAAAATGCAATGACTTTCAAATCACACCAGCCAGTATTTTATTCACAATAGAATAGAGATAACATAGCAGATGTTGAAACTGAGAAATTTTACAATTTTATCCCCAAAATGAGCTCATTTCAAATTAGATGGCTGCTACAGGTCTCAAAAAAGTTGCGACAGGGGCCTGTTTAACACAGAGTGGAGGCGTCTGGGCATTGAGGAGACAAGTTTCTTGAGTTTAGCCATTGGAATTTGATCCCACTCTTGTTTAATACAGGCTTCCAGCTGCTGGAGAGTTTTGGGTCTCCTTTGAAGGACTTTTCGTTTAATTATGCGCCAAATGTTCTCAATCGTCGAAAGATCAGGACTGCAGGCAGGCCAGTTCAGCACATGGACTCTTCTACTACGAAGCCATGCTGTTGTAATAGCTGCAGTATGTGGTTTTGCATTGTCCTGCTGAAATACACTAGCCCTTCCCTGGAATAGATATCGTCTGGAGGGGAGCATGTGTTGCTCTAAAACCTTTATATACCTTTTAGCATTCATGGTGCTTTTTAGAACATGCAAGTGTCCCACACCATTTGCACTAATGCATCCCCATACCATCAGAGATGCTGGCTTTTGAACTGAACGCTGACAACAGGAGGGGGGGTCTTTCTCCTCTTTAGCCCGGAGGACACAACGCCCATGATTTCCAACAAGAATGTCAAAGTTGGACTCGTCTGACCACAGGACACTTTGCCACTTTTGCACAGTCCACTTTAAATGAGCCTTGGCCCACAGAAAACGGTGGCACTTCTGGATCATGCTCAACAATGGCTTCCTTTTTGCATGATAGAGTTTGAGGTGGCATCTGTTGATGGCACGGCAGACTGTGTTTACAGACAGTGGTTTGTTGAAGTATTCCTGGGCCCATTTAGTAATGTCAATAACAGAATCATGCCGGTGAGTGATGCAGTGGCGTCCGAGGGCCCGAAGATCACGGGCATCCAGTAAAGGATTTTGGCCTTCTACCTTACGCTTAGAGATTTTTCCAGTTTCTCTGAATCTTTTGATGATGTTATGCACTGTCGATGATGAGACCTTCAAAGCCTTTGCAATTTGACATTGAGGAACATTGTTTTTAAAGTATTCCACAATTTTTCTACGCAAGCCTTCACAGGTTGGAGAGCCTCTGGCCATCTTTACATCTGAGAGACTCAACCTCTCTAAGACATCCCTTTCAGAGCCAATCATGTTACACACCTGATGCCAGTTCACTTAATTACTTCTTAAATGTTCTTTCAGCTGATTCTCATATATATTAATTGCTGTTTTTTAGCCATTTTCTGCCTGTGTCCCAACTTTTTTGAGACCTGTTGCAGCCAGAAAATTTGAAATAAGCTCATTTTGTGGACAAAAATGTAAAATGTCTCAGTTTCAACATTTGAAATGTTATCTAATGTTCTATTGTAAATAACATATTGGCTCAGGTGATCTGAAAGTCATTGCATTTTGATTTTATTCACAATTTACACTTCGTCCCAACTATTTCGGAATTGGGGTTATATATTGAGCCATTCTATCACTTCCTGTTTCACTAGGGTTTAAAAATGAGGTAACACACTTCGTGACCTTAGAATTGCAGGTTTCTAACCATAGTCTGTATAAAAAGATGGACGTAGCACCCAAGTCTGAAAAGTGAAGCCAATGCGGAGATCTCTTAAAAGTGCATCCTATTTAATGGCCAGCAGATGGCGACATCGGTGGTTGCAGAAAGAAGTTCAATGCTATAGAGGTCTATGAGAAAATGACCCTACTTTCCCACCTGATTTATTATTTCAATAATGATTTTCCACTTTATTTATGGTATCTATCGCAAGTTTCAAGTCTCCTTCGATATATCATGATGTTCACTTTAGTAAATTATTGTGCCAAATAGACTAGAATAAAGGATAAATCCAGATATGCTTTAGAGGCGTGGCTATCCTCTGGTCCTCGTCAGATACGGTCAGATCCACCCGAAGATCCACCTCTTGCTCGTCCCTGGATCTTCAATTCATGCTCTTGTCCAATAGGAATCACATACGGTTTCAAAATGACAAAATGGCGCTGTTCAAATTGCCAAAATCGAGGCTTCCTAAATTGTATGCTGAAACCAATGGGTGATGTCACGGTTGCTTCGTCCATCTTTTTATACAGTCTAAGGTTCGAACTGACATTTTGGTCAAAATTGAGTTAACTATTGCACATAATTGGTAATAAATAGTTCTATCTAATGATTAAGTATGGGTATGCAATTCATTTATTAAATTGTGTTCAGATCAGAATTACGTTGTACAAAGTTACAGTTCCCTAAGTGTACACTGAGCGGCCAAACTTTGCAAGCAAATTCCTCAAAACTGCATAAATTTTAGTCAGAACCCTGTAATACGAAGGTCCCGACCTGTAATTTCCCACACTTCCAACACAATGAAGAAAACAAAACAAATGTCGGCTCAAAAGAGGCAGATGGTCATAGACTTTCATAAATCTGGTAATGGCTACAAGAAGATTCACAAACGATTGAATATGCTACTGAGCACTGTCAGGGCAACTGTTAAAAAATTCCAAAGATATGGAACTGTTGAAAACCTTGAGGGTAGAGGATGCAACTGCCCCACAGGATACTTAGGAGGGAGAAGCAACAAAATCCTCAAGAATCACTGTGAAGGAATTGCAGGCCTTGGTGGCATCTTGGGGTCACCAGGTTTCAAAAAGCAGTATCAGGCGCCACCTTCACAGTCACAGGCTCTTTGGAAGGGTTGCCAGGAGAAAGCCTTCGCTGACCAGAAGATCCAGAAGCAAGCGCTTGAAGTTTGCCAAACGTCATTTAAATTATCCCTGAAACAAGGCGCTGTGGTCAGATGAGACCAAAATTGCACGTTTTGGTCACATACATCATCGGCATTTTTGGCATTGAAATAGAGATGCATACAAAAAGAAGCACCTCATACCCACGGTGAAATGTGATGGTGAGTCATTCATGTTTTGTGGCTGTTTTAATTCAAGAGGTCCAGGGGAAATGCTTAAGATTAATGGCATAATGAATTCCATCAAGCATCAGGATATTTTGTCTGAAAATCTGGTTGCCTCCACCAGAATGCTGGGACTTCGCCATAGGTGGACTTTGCAACTAGACAGTGACCCAAAGCATACCTCAAAATCCACGCAGAAACGGTTCTGTGACAACAAAATCAACATTCTGCAATGGCCATCTCAGTCGCCAGACCTCAATCCAATTAAAAACCTGTGGGCTTATTTGGAGAGGTCAGTTGATAAACGCAAACCCAAGAATGTGAAGGATTTTGAAAGGATCTGCTATGAAGAATGGTCCAGAATCCTCCCAAATGTGTGCCTTAACCTTGCCAAAAATTAAAGGAAAAGACTTCATGCTGTTAACTTGCGTGCAGTGGTGTAGTCTATTTTTTTTTGCAGTGGGTATACTCTGAAACTCGCACTCACCCGTCTCAGAGCAAAAAAAATATATATATGTGTGTGTGTGTGTGTGTGTGCGTGTGTGTGTAAATAAGCCTACCTCTATAAACAGAGGTATGGAAATTATTAATTTTTTTATGACAAGATAATGAGTGAACGAGCTTGAAAAAATTGCCTTGAGAGACCATAGGACTTTGGGAACATAGGCTGGACCCCCGCTTAAATTCCATACATTAAACAACATTTTGTGACAGATGTCTCTTTCTTTAATTAGCTTTTTGTAATTAACAATAAGCCACCAATAACAATGGAAACAAAAGACACTTTTAATATAAAACATTATATATATTTTAACTATAAAAATTCTGTACTGTTTATGACTGTCAGTGCACACACGCCCACCGCCCCCATGCCTCCCGCACATACACACACACACGAGCGTGCACGCAATATCTAAGTCAGGGCTATTCAACATTATCCAGAGAGGGCCAGTGAAGGTGCAGGCTTTCATTCCAGCCAAGCAGTTACACACCTGATTCCACTAATCAAGCTCTTTAGCAAAGAGTCTTGGGGTTGATTAGAAGAATCAGGTGTGTAACTGCTTGGTTTAAATGAAAACCTGCACCCTCACTGGTCCTTTCCGGATAATGTTGAATAGCCCTGATCTATGTTATCGCTCCCCTTCTCTCCCATTAATTGAACCGCCACACAAATGTTAGTCAAGTTAGCTAGTTCTTCGTACATTTAAGTATACTAACAATCCAATGATATTACAGTTATGATAACGTATATTCCAATTTCACTTACTGGGTAACATTACAGTAACATTAGCATCGGGCTCCATCTTTGTATTGTGTAGGACAGCCTCAGCCCGTTTTTCTGCAAAGTTAGTTTCTCCAACCTCTCTGTCATCTTCTGGAGCTGCTGCAGTGTCACGCGAACCGGTGTTCTGACAATTTGTGCTGCCTTGTCAAAAAGTGCTATCGTAATGCAAAGCGATCGTGAAGTCTTCGTTTTCGCCTTAATATTGCAATATGAATCAGTCTACTGTAGTAACTTTGTTATTTGCTAGCTTGTTATAACATAAGCAGACGTTACAATGTGCTGGACAAGTTTGTTCAAGAAGATACATGCCGCACGCCCTTATCAAATGTCTGCATTTTCAGGAAAACCCAGCGTGTGCAAATATATATACGCTTACAAGTCAAAAGGCGCGCTGAAAAAAAAAAGTGTTTTCATGATTTTCGAAGATACTATGTGAGCGAAGAAATGGAGCCCAAGATTTTCGGTCTGCGTAAGCGCAGAACCGCAAGGTAGCATATTTTGATAGGTAGCAAAAATTGACAGAACACTGGCTGTAGTTTCAGGGGCAAGTTGGGCAACTTTCTAAAAACACTTAAAGAGTGTAGTCTGCCGTTGTTTCCGTTTCATCCTTTATCTCTTTAGGTTATCCATTCGCGTTTCAGCAGAGAATGCTCACCAAGCAAGTTTGTTGCGGTTGCCCAGCAACAGGTCACGGACTCTCAGGCGACGGAAGCCCCAGAGGTCCAAAGGTCGGTGCTTGAATCCTCACACAGACGGGGTCCAGGGTGAATTTAATGAATAAACGCGTTAAAGTTCTGTTACAAAATGATGTTGTTACGTATCCTCGCACATTTTTAAGAGGGTATACGCAAATCATTGACATTTCTAGTGGGTATACGGCGTATACCTGCGTATCACGTAGACTACACCACTGCTTGTGTGTAAAATCTCAAATATTAAGAGAGGTAAGACAATTTGCTCCCTAGGTATAACCTTTGCCACTGTTACCCCTTTTCCACCGAGCTGGTGCTGGTGCTGGTTCAGAGCCACAGCCTGACTTAGCACCGATTCTTTCGTTTTCCACAGCCTAAGCACCAGCTCCTGGCTCTTAAAACCGGTGCTAGAGTAAGCACCAACTCCTTGCTGGTCCAGAGCAAGCACCGATTACTTGGGGCGGAGTTTACCAACACGACCAGCGCAGTCGCGGAAGTATTTTGAGCATTCTGCTCGCAGTAAACGTTGGGATGTATAAGCATATGTCTTATATCTGCATGATGCGTTTATATTTAATTTTACTTTCCGCGCCGCTTACGTCTATAATAAGCATTACGAATATGAGTTAGCTGGCCAGATAGGGCGTTCGCGAATTACTGTTATTGCCATTAGCAAGCTTGAATGCCAGTTCAAAATGAAACTACATTAGATCTTTCAAAGTTATGAAGCTGGAATGAAATACGACAGTTGCTCGTTTATTCATTACCTGTCTGCTGCCTTGGGAAAACTAAAGATGGATAGCGTGTTCCTATTATTACACCCTATTTCTGCACAAGGTTTTGTTATTTTTAACATGCACGGACAACAATGCAAGATACGGTATGCGCCTTATATTGCCGCCTTTTAAATATCTGATCTTAATCCAGTACAAGATCATAGCAATCTAATCGGCTATATTACTTTTCCCCGCTAAAAACGATAAAACCTCAATGACAATAATAGTATTACTGTGCATAGAAACACAAGCATTATTTTAGTTTTAAATTTTTATTCGTGGTTTCCCGCAGTCCATACTGTATTTTTGTATTGCCAGATGTTACGTGAGCGCTGCTGAGAGAGACGCAGATCTCGAACAACGTTCATTTTCTCCTGATCTGCTGGTTTTAAACTACAGTGAGATAATCGCGTGGCTCTGATTTGGCTCCTCGGCGATGGAGGTGCGTGGGTTGAACAAAGCACTGGCACTAGCACCAGGTTCTTTTTGGTGGAAAAGGAGTATGTGAGGGGCAGGGAGAAACTTTCCCACCATTTTTTCCCCCTTGTAACAACTTGGTTAGCAACTAGCCAAATTAAACTGCTAGTCTGGTCAAATAAAAGCGGCGAGTTTTTTTTTTTTTTTGGGTGGGTTTTCGTTCTCTTGAGAGCAAATTGAAATAAACACATATGTTAGGCCGTAGGGTGCCATGGCTTTGTATATGGATCAGTGACATCATTACTGCAAAACTTCAGCATCTCCACTAATCTGGCGGAACAGGTGACTGGAACTTGGAGAGCGAATGCGCTCCTAAACTGCGTGCTGCGAGCTTGCTGAGTGCTAGGTGAGAGCTGACACTGGGAGCTGCGAGCTGGCTGGGAGGAAACATAAAACCTAAACTGCTGGAAGGACTGTGTGGTGCCAGCTAAAAGTGCGAGCAACAAGGAGGGAGACTGGCGAGCTCGAGATTCCTCCCAATTTCCAAGGATGCTTCACCGTCAAGGTTTATTCTGCAAGCTTCCTCCGAGCCCTGCAGAACTGTGAATATGCTGTGGAATTTTCATTATGTTTTAGGATTAACATCACGTATTGTACAACTACACTTTGGACCCCATTTTACTGATTTAACCCCTTTGCGCAGAAGCCAAATCTGGCAATTTGGGGGATTACCTTATTTAAGGCTTTATAATTCAAGATTGCAGCTTCACAGACAGGAAAGGAGCGGCTGAACTGAGTCTAGACACTTGAAACATTTAGACTCCCATCGTATTTCAGTTTATTTTCATGATTTTGGTGGAGAAAAGGGGCTGCAAACACAAAACATCTTCATGAAAATTCAACATTGAAATTGCAAAAAAAAAAACAATACTGAGAATTGAAAAACTGCTGGGGCTTAAATCTATACATTTCTGGGATCATAAACTCCTTGACCACAAGTATAATTTATCTTGAACATTGTGTTCTAGATTACCTACTTGCTATGAGCCAAATTAGACAGCTATCCAGGTGGCTCCCCAAAGTCTGAGGTCCCTCAAAATGGTGCACTGTCAGATCATAAAATAATCATATATTTAACACAAATAAAGTTTTGAGGCATGAAATTTAATATGAACTAATGATTTTCTGGTTGAGTTTAGCATGAATTTATCAATATCAGTGCTGTTGAACATCAATGGTCACCAGTAACCTCTCCAAACACAAAACATGCCTTTTCTCCATAATAAAGTTTAGAGTTTTGTCCATTTTTCTTCAAAGTCCCCCAAGCCAGCACACATACTCTTTAAATAAACTGCTGATTAAACGGTCAAAACATTCACCCTGCAATGAAAGCGAGCAGTTCCGACTTCCGAGCTCACAACCTTATTTCAACACTTATGAGGAACAAGTACAACTCACTAACTCAGTGATATCTGATTTCTGAAATATACCTTATTTTAACAGAACAGACATTCCACTATCTGGGAAAAATCGAAAAATATATGCCTCCCTGGATTCAACAGAAAGGTGCAATGAACATACCAGGGGATCCACCAAAATGCATGACCAGTTCACGTTTTAAACATGAAAAAAAACCTTGGCATTTGATTTTGTTGAATATGGTTTACATTCCATAACAAAAAGCAAAAGTACCAGCCTAACCATTTTCACTGAATCCCTCCTCCAGAAACCGATGTATCCAGTAGAAGGAACCCTCCGGTCCTGTTTCATTCGAAATTATTCCCATTGACTATGTCCTTACCTCATTTAAAGCCTGTAAATGTAACTGAACACTTCAGGCCGGTTTAGGGACTCTTTTTTTCTATAAATCGCGTCATTTTCAGCTGCGCAATCGTGCTCAACGTTGAACAGATACAACCTACCTTGCTGATACGCATAGGCTTGTATGCTCTTATGTTTGTCCAATCAGTGTCTTTCAGTTACTGTGGAAAGTTTAAACACTCAGGAATTGGATAAGAAACGAGCCAATCAATACATCGTTACCGGAGAAATTTCACGAGGGTGTGAACTATAACAGTGCAGTTACGCAGAAGAGCCTGAGTGTATAATTGAGTGATTGGCTATCAACACCAGTACTTGGGTGGATATAAGGAAGCGCTGAATTTGTCAATGAAGGAATCTACACGCAAATCCACTGTAGGGAACTACGCATTTTTTGTATGTGATGACTGTAATTGACAGTAGAATGTGAGAGAATCAATACCATGTTGAATTTTTTGCTTCAGAAAGCTGATTTTTCTAAACCACTAATTGGAATACTGTTGGCTCACTGTAGCTAATGGTTGCTACAGAGGACAACAATTTTTTCTGTCACAAGAGATCATTTTTTTGAACTGCTGGGTCGATACTATGGGCAAGGATGTTGACTTATTGACCAGGCTTAGCTGAGGAGTTTAATTCATGCAACTGTTGAAAAACATGGATTGGAGAGAACTTCTCTATATTCTAAACCGCGTTTGAACTCTACTTGCTTGTGAATGTTCAATAACTGATCCGGGGGTGCCATCTAGTGATCGAGTACTGTAACTTCGTACTTAAATTTGCAGTTCCATAGACATTGACGTCTACGTCTGCACAAAGGGGTGAAGGGCTGCTCTGTCTGAAACGCGTGGTGCGAGTGCATTCAGGGCATGTCCAAATCCATTTTTGCCAGTTTAATGGCAGGTTGTCTGGGGACATAGTGAGGTGCGTAGTGCAAAGGAGCTGGATTTAATATTTTAATTAATCATAGGTGTGGTTTTGGGCAAAACATGAAATAAACCAATCAGAGTGTCATCTCCCATTCCCTTGAAAAGCCAGATGGGCTTGTTACTTGGCACTAAGCTAGTATGAGGGCAGATTTTCTGAGTAGCAGGAGAAAAAAGAACTGCAGCAGAATGAGGTCTACTCATGTGCAAGCAAACCATTGCCTTAAGTATGGACACCTGATCACAGTGATCTCCAAAAATGTAATAAATAATATTTTTGAAATATAGCTCAAAATTATTTTAAACATATTCAGATGCTAAAAATCATAACAGCAAACCCCCAGGGCTGCTTGTTCATAAAACAAGCAAACAAAAGAAAGGTTTAAATTCTGGGTTGTCAGTAAAGAGAAAAAATAATAATACTTGCACTCTGGTGGAGAACACGGACAGTATATAAAGATGGACGACGCGTCACCACTTCCTAGCACTGTACAAAAATGGAGCGTAAATATCCTTCATAAGGACGCTGCCATCTTGCATATTTGGAGCCAGAGTCTGCTCAGTTGTGATCGGGGGGTTGAGCCGCGGTATCAGGGTTCCGCTCATATACACTCCCTATGCGTCATCTCATCCCCTGATCATCTTACGCAGCCCAAATGGCTCCCTCTGTTTGCAGTAAACGCTGGGTGATATACATGGCCAACAGACCGGTTCTACTACAACTAAAAGCTTGATAAAGGGTTTGATAGGTCAGATCTTTTCCCAGTACAGTCGTATGATGTTAAAATACGTTTGCTGCTGTCCTCATCTTAGGCAACTAGTTGCTTAGCCGATGTCCAGTACTAGCTAGCTAATATCCATAGACATTGTAAGTGGCTAGTTAGCTAGCTAGATCATACAAACCTATTTTACAACTCTGAGCTAGCTAACCTTTGAACATAAGGTAATTAAAGTCTCTGGGTGAATGGACTCCCCACTATCATGGATTATAATGTTAATTTTAACTAGCTATCTAACTAGCCAAGGGTGACCTTTTTGAATCTTGATTCACTATCCTTAGTAAGCGGAGTAGCTAGCTATCAGCTTTTTGGGTCACTTATCATAGCAACGAAAATTGATCGTTGAAAGCCCTTTGCTCTGAACATAAAATTGCTGCAAACGGTAGCTACATTACGCTATGTTCAAAGTAAAGAACTTTTTACTACCAATTTCTGTCACTTTCTCCAGTGACCTATTATATAATGTTACTTAGCTCGCTGTACCTTTCTACAGTACTAGCATCGCTGCAAACAGTACACCGCCCTATTTTCAGGGCAAAGACCATTTCACGATCAATTTTCATCAGACTTGCAAATCGCTATGGGTTATATTCTGTTGTACTGGGACCTAGCCACATATGCGTGTGTCATGTTAACATTATATCTCTTCTCTATGGTTGCACCCTGGCTCCGTACAATTACCAGATGTAAATTAAGAGGCGACGACTTCTCTGAGAGAAACCATCAATCAAAGCTGTCAATCATGACTTTACATCCCCTTTCTATTGCATCAAATTAAAAAATAAAACAAAACTTATCAGGATAAAAGAACAATGGAATGTACACCAGCATGGTAATAACTACTTAAAATGACCATCTTCTGAAAAATCTTATTTCGCACATACTTAAATATTTATGTGAGGCTGAAGTCTCATCCACAACATGGAGAGAGCGGGCTTATAACTTGCTCTGCGGCCAACCACTAGATGGTGATCGACCGAGAGAAATTAAAATGAGTGAGAAAACAGCTTGCCAGAAAGAAAATGTTATTTTGATTACGCTATAACATAAACCCTTAAATAAGATCCAACAGTAGTGAAAAGAACTTGCTTATGCTTGTCTGACAATTGAAGGTTGAATCGGATATATGGAATAAATTCAGACTAATTATAGACGGTGATGAGAATGTCGTCTGTTGCTTTTGTTGTTACTTAAAGCTGCTGTAACTGATTTGGTCGTTTCCATAGCTTCTTGTCTGAAGCCTATGTAAGCAGTCCCCGCACCCCATCCCCAAGCCAGGCACAGGAACGCGCATCGGTTTTCGGCAGAGGAGAGTAGCAACTTGGTTACAATATAAGTACAATATAAACAGACACTCTCAGTGATTGTCGTGTGAAAGCCACACTGAAAACATGGACTAACGACACATTACATACATGCAGAAACTTCAGTATGAATGGCTTTTTGAAGGCATTAGCTAAAACTAGCTAGTGTCGTATAGCCACTCATGCTATTGTTACACAGCTAAGCAAGCTGTAGTCGGCCACAAACAATGATGGTTCATTTATAAACTGACATTAACAGGATTAAAAGCCACCAACAGGAATATCCGAGACTGATAAAACTGCATAAAACAAAGCTTACCTGTCCAGTAGCAGCAAGGCTAGCTGTGCATCGCTGTTTAAACCCTTTGATATCTTCAGTTTTCCCTATTGAAAGCGGCACCGATATAAATACAGCCCTTGGCCATCTCGCATTTTTCCTCCTTAATTCTATTTGTTCCTCTACCGTTCTTTGGTGCTTTGGCTGTTTAATTGTGTAAGCAGTCTCCTGTGGTGCTGGGATTGGAAGCTTCATCTGTTCTGCTATTGCCAACAACATAGATTTTTCTTCTTCTTCTAATGGTTTTTTCCGGCAGATGGAGCACTAACAACGTAGATTCAGCTCTGCACATTCACAAGCAGAGAGAGACGCGTCTTTATGGCATTCTCTCACCTGATTGGATAGAGGCAGTCGGTGACTCCAGAATTGCTGTTTTATTGCAGAAGACAGTGACGGAGAGTGCACGCAGCTTTACTATTCTGTTACTAGATGGCAGACCTGGATCAGTTATTGAATATTCACTAGCAAGCCGAGCTCGAACATGGTTTAGAATGTGGACGAGTTCAGTCCCATCCCTGTTCCCCAGGAGTTGCGTGAATTAACTCATTCTCTACGGAATACTTTTATATAAAATTGTCGCATTTGTACGGAATACTTTCCCCAAAAATTGCATACTATAAACACACGTTTAGTTACACGTCTGTATTTTCAAAATAAAGGTTTTTAGCAGGTTCAAATGCAAATGTCAAACTAGCAGTGTCAATTTGGGTATTTGTAACATCGTTCCACTTGCCATTTTGGTTGCCTGCTACATGATGCTGACCAGCTCCTCGACTAGGTGATCGACTACGTGGTCCTCGACCACGACCTGTCCTGGCTCGAGCACGGCCCCTCCCCTCCTGTGGTTGAAGTACAGGTGGCCCATCACCGCGATCGTCAACTGATTTCGTGTTTTCATCGGACGGCGAATGGTCGAGGTCGCTATTACTGCTGTCAGATTGGTCAGATTGACGTGATACTCATGTATTATGCATGTTTTCAACGGAACTCCAAATGACGTCATCCATGCCGCTGGCACCGGCTTACCATAGGGAATAGTAGAATTTGCTGCGCCGTTGGCAGCGGCTTGCCATAGGGAATGAGTTAAACTCCTCAACTAAGCCTGATGTGCAAATTGCTCAATATACTTGCCCATAGTATCTATCCAGCAGTTAAAAAAAAAGATCTGACAGAAAAAAATCGTTTTCCTTTGTAGCAATCACTTCAGCTATAGTGAGCCAATGGTATCCCAATTCAGTACTGAAGAAAAATCAGTTTTCTGACGCAAAAATTCGACAAGGTATTGGTACTATGTCATTGTACCATCAGTTATAATCATCACATGTCAAAAATTTGTAACTCCTTACCGTGGATTTACACTTAAATTCCTCCATCGACGAATTCAGCGCTCCCTTATATATGGAATAGTATGCCATATGATTTAAATAGCCAGCATCACAGCATGCTCTAATGTGGGGACATATATCATGCTGACCATTCTGAAACATTTTTTAAAAATGTCTTGACAATAATTTTTGATGTCGTAATCTTTTTTTTTTTCATGTGCGTTACGGTGGATTTCACCACTAGTAATTGTAAGCAATGGAATTGCATAAAGACGTTTCAAATGATCTTATTTCATTTAAACAATTTAAACGATCATGAAACACATGCATTGCTTCCAACCCCTCTGTACAGAAAAGCATGAGAAGAAGTGGTGAAATCCACCGTAATGCACGTGAAACTGATCTCCCTCCATGAACAAGGACTCCAATTCTGCTTGAGAATCTCTTACATACACGTTAACTGAATAATTGCTGACTACAGCAGGGGAACGTAAATATGCCACTAAAACTCACACGGAATGCGAGAGAGTTGACAAGTATGCGTTATTAATGAAAACTGGCCACACCTGATAATGTTGAGAGTTTTCAGAGTTTCTGTAATGGTAATTTAAAGGTAACCAATTCGTTCCTTATCCTCAACTTTTTTTCTGCATAATTTGCCAGGCTGTTCCAATAAGCAGATTTGTGTGTAAGTTTTAATGTCGTCCTTGACCCCTAACAAGGATAAATTCCGAAGGAAAGCAATCACTCGACCGTTACGATCAGCCATTGTGTCTGCTGGACCGCGGCCATTTCAACGTGCCTACTACTCAATTTGCATGAGCAATTTGCATGAAAAGTCACGTCAGATCAGTCATCAAATTCGACTGCTAGTAAATAAATTACATTTATGCATTAGAATTCATAACTATAAATATGTCTAGTTACCAATATGGGAAAATTTCAAGCACATTAACGATCTGAAAGTGCTAGGAAACAGGGAAATCGGGCATTTTGCACCAGGCATCAAGTTTACTTAAGTATCTAGCAAAAGTTTGGCCACATCTTCATCAGAAATATCTCCGAACCTGGCTTTAAATGCCAGCGATCACTTTGGCCTTTTATATTTATCCTGGCCTTCAATCACTCTTCTTCCTGGTCTTTTCTAGCACTTTTACCGGCCGAATCAGTCAGATATTTGTTTGGCCGCGGCATTTTGCTGTTAACCAACTTCTCTTCATTTCTGCGTTCACTGCTCACATCCGCTTTCGCGTGACATCATTTTTGCATACTCATGAATACTAATGAGGTATTTCAAATGGTGCGGGGAGTTTTTGCGGGTTGCAAAAACTATTTTCACATTCAATGTTCCGCGGATTGCAAGCGTTCTCAGAGAAAATATTTATTTATTCCCGTTTGTTTTGGTCATATCTATTAAATTATATTAAAAAAAGAACAGATTGGTTACCTTTAAATGAATGATTGAAAACAGGTCAAGAATAAGTCTATTCGTGCTCATTTTAACTTAACAAGGAGAACTGGTGACACCTGATAGTCCTTGGGATTTTTGGAGTCAAATAAAGTCAATGTTATTAAGATTGACAACAGGTCATGACCGATCATTTTTAAGGTATGGTTTGTGCTTCCCCTATTGCCAGTTCACCAGCCGCCACTGTTCATTGGAACATTAATACATCTTTCAGTATTTCTCACATGTTGATATTTAGGGCTCTATCTTTCACACTGCCTTACCCGTTGCCACTACCCGCAACCCGTGAATTACGCATTTAGCAGCTTCCACTATCCCTAAACGATATCTTGCGGCCACACTACCCGCTATGCATTATGTCTAATCCCTTATTTGCGCCTGGAGGTGTGCCCGTGGGCGTGTTTATGCGCTTTCCCTAAAATTGCTATCTTGACCACACACTTCAGGGAAAGCGTGTAGCGGGTCCTAAAACCACGCGCTACCCGCATTTGGGCTTTCACAAGAGCCCTATGCATTAGCACTCAGCAACGGAAATTTTTCCAGCGAGGCGGCATTTCAGAACTCTCTTGCGAATGAAGGTAATTTCGGCGACAAGTATGTACACCTGTTTTTGCAGCACGGTCACGCAACTTGCTGTAAAAAAAATAGGCAACTGTCCGATTGGAAAATGTAAACGGACGAAACCACGTACTGGTCACCAGAATTACCTTCATTCGCTGAAGAGTTTTGAAATGCCGCTCTCGCTGGGGAAAAAAAAAGTTACGTCGCTGAGTGCCAGTGCATTTACCTAATTTTATTTTTCTAAAATGAGATTTTGTTCTATGCTTCATTTCAGACAGGAGAGGGAGTTGGAAGTGCATGGCGAAACGCTTTTTTTTTTTTTTTTTTTTTGAAGTTTCCATCACTAAAGGGGTAGGCTTGATTTTTTTTTTTTTTTTTTTTTACTACATACCAAACATTAAACAATTTGTCAATGTCAAGTAATAATAATAATAATAATAATAATAATAATAATACAATTCATGATTAACTTAACAAAAACAGATCCTCCCCTGACTGGATTTGACCTCATGCACGGGCAATTTAACTTCGTCAACGGAGAAACGTTTCTCCATCACAGATTTCGGTTTGAGGATTTGGGATTGCGCAGCCTGCTCCGAAAGGCAGTGGCACCTGGCACACTGATTGGTTTAACTGGCCTAACGCCCAAACCACGCCTATGCATAATGTAACGGGTAGCGCTGGTGTTTTAGGGATATAGGCAGGTGTGCAAGATAGCAATTTACGCGGGGGAACGCCTCTTACACAATGCGAAATCCCCAAATAACGGGTTTAGGGACTCTGGCGTAAGATAGGGCCCTTAGAGTTTCTTCATATATATATAAATATTTATATATATATATATATATATATATATATATATTTTATAAAGAATGCTTTTTACATTGCCAGTCAAGGATGCCAGTAATTTTGGAGCCCACTGTACAGTGCTATATAAGAGAAGCTGTTGCCATCATCATGAAACTAACATGGGTGCCACAAACCTCATGTGAATCCCTCGCGTCTCTTCGCAATTCAGCAGCTTGCGTGTCTTTAAGGTGTGTGTGCTGTGATTGGTTATGGTCTTGTGCATCTCACCCATCTCTTTGTACTGAAATCCCAGAAGCTTCATTTGAATCCATCTGTCAAAAAATCGAATGTGAAAAAACGACATTCAGTGCCCTACAAATGATAAAATTCAGGATTGTGAGGTAGCGCCCACAAGCCAGCTCCCAATATCAGGCCTCTGATGTCTGAGTTTAATCAGTAGGACACGTTCTCATTTTCTCATTGTTCGTGGGTGTATGTGTGTGCGCATGGGTGTGTGTGTGTGTGTGTGTGTGCGTGCTTGCGTGCGTGCGTGTGTGCATGTGTGTGTATGCGTGTGCATGTGTGTGTGTTTCACAAATCTGCTGGGTCAAAAATGACTCTGAGACAATCTTTGTACCCTGATGGTGTACAAGTTTCAAGGAAATATAAACAAATGCATTGTCCCACTTTTTCTGATGTTAGGGTCACTTTAGAAAAAGTCATAAAATTCCAAGGTGAAAATAGTTGATCATTGAGGGGGTTTTTATTGCTGTTAAACATAGTGGAGGGTCATTTTTCATCCTGTCGACAACACAATAGTTAATTTGAGACTTTTTTTTGCCAAGTTTAACACAGATTTATGACTCCAACTGAAAGTTAAACACTTACATTCACCATACACCATACTTTTATTATCTCATTGTCACAATGGGAAATATTTGTAATAAGATTTCAGAGATTCTGAAATAGCACGATTCTACCCTGTCACTGCAGGGCAGAAATGTAACCTTAGCTCATTAATCAGCTTTGTTTGACAAATGAGACAGAGTGAGAATTCACAATTCTGTGGATCCTTTCTCTCTGCTGACTCAAATAATTCAATTCAATTCAATTCAAGCCTTTATATAAACTCGGAACCCACCAATGTAACGCCGTTACTTTTGACTGTAACTAATACTCTGACGCATTACTTTTTAAGTAAATAAACTCAGTTACCGTTACAATATGGTGCGTTAGTCTGTTACTCGGTAAATTAATTCATAGAGTATGTAATGCCGATTACATCCAATGGGTGGCAATGTTGTAGAGAGAGATCCTTGTCTGAAAGCTCTGTGAAAACCGGAAGTTGATCGGTGACAATGATAACCCCAAGTTTTGGCTTCAGGTGAAGGTGAAAATTGAGGCAAGAAAAAAATCTTAGCATATTTCATTTTCTTGACACCCTAACAATTATATTTTTGTTGAATGGCAGAAACGTTTCAATAAAATGAATCGATGTGGTACCCTGGAAAAAGTGCTCAACCGCTCGGTCGAGCTGCCCAGTCATGGTAAACTGAAGCTGATGCCGACTCGGTGTAATAACACAGTCAAGATAAAAAATGTAATCTGCCAGTTTCCTTGCTAGACTGCTTTGTTCATGTTTGACCTTCAGATCGGCATATCTATAAAGCCATTTACTGTTTACATAATAATATAATGATGATAATAATGAGATCTTTACATAATAAGATAGATAATAAGCTAGTGCTCATTTATTCTGTCATAACCATCGTAGCTGAGCCATATTGAATAAGACTGTGCATCAGAGGTGTAACCAGAACTTCAAAATGTGTACGCACGAAACATGCCTTTACGACAATAAGTCCTGACTAATTCCCTGTTGTTTATCTTAATTAATGATACATTCACGCTGAAAGCGCACCACCCTATCAAGTGTTGGTTATTCTCCTCATTGAGTAAGACCACAACCATTCATAACGCGCTATTGGAGCGTTTCAATTAGGTTATGCTTATTCAAAATTGTGTGAAGGTGTTTCAAATCTTTTTGTTTGGTTTAATTTAAACAATTGAAACAATCATAAAACGCAGGTTAGACCGCTTGATATGCCAAAAAGATAGCGCGGATGTTTGTGAGCAGTTTACCATTCGAAAAGCAAATACCTACGTAAGGGTAAATTATCTTTTCGAACCAAATTCAGCTCATTATATCGCATCAAGAAAGAACGTGTGTCTTTAATTGCCAATGGATGATTCTTATTGGATAATGTGTTACTAAAGGAAAATTATTGAGAGCAAGTCAGGACCAATAATTGTTGTAAAGGGATGTGCCATGCAAACGCATTTTGAAGTTCTGGCTACGCCTCTGCTGTGCATTGAGAAGTTATAGTTACAGCTATCTAGATGGGTAGCTAACTATAAACATTAAATTTTACAATGGTAAATATATGAGGCTGTAATTGAAGAGATGGATATTATGTAGCACAGTAAACATGAATTTCAGTCTCTTGTTTTCTATGTAGCTTTGAATTGATGTGATGCATCTAGATAGCCATGTTGTATTTGCTTTAGTAGCCTCTGTCTCTTATCTAAGTGCATCGTCTGGTCCGTTTATTTTATCAAATTACTTCTATTTTTAGGTAACTATTACATTATGTTGACTGTCGCACTTTTTACAGCATATATATTTATATGTGAGTGTGTGTGCGTGCGTGCGCAGATATATCTCACACATTATCATCAGAAAAATTTTTTTTTTCAGTAAATTGAATAATTTTATAAACATATTCTGCTGTCAATCATTTTTTCAATGAAAAAACTTAAACTTCAGTTGCACAAATGAAAAAATTCCATTGATGCCTAATGCTTGTTAGTTCAAGCCTAAAGTTACCCTAACTGGGCAAGTCAGCCAGCTGGTTGACTTGCGTATCTGCCATCTGATTGGGTCATCTGGGGAAAAAAAATGAATAGTTGCAAAATGTGGAGTCAGGAACACAATTTTACCAATAAATAATTTTTTGAAAATGTATTTCGTAGTGTGCCTGTTAAAGGGTAAAAAAAAAAAGTAACTAAAAAGTTACTTTTAACAGTAATGCATTACTTTTTGGTGTAAGTAATCAACCAAGTAATTGAGTTACTTTTTGAATGAAGTAACTAGTAACTGTAACTAGTTACTATTTTTCAGTAACTAGCACAACAGTGGTTGTGGCAGCATTTGATTGAAGGTTTCTGAT
This sequence comes from Gymnothorax javanicus, assembly GCA_029692085.1. Taxonomy (NCBI): domain Eukaryota; kingdom Metazoa; phylum Chordata; class Actinopteri; order Anguilliformes; family Muraenidae; genus Gymnothorax; species Gymnothorax javanicus. Next base: position 102,212,511 of record CM056198.1, read on the forward strand.
AATGGAATCCCCAACAGTCAGAGAGACGGTAAATATAAATAAAGCTGCAATGCAGTGCTTCGTCGCTGCATGGTAGACAAGGGCTGGCTTTGAAGTGGTAGGTCTATTATTGTAGGCTCATAGGGCAAGTTATAGCTGTGTGCTTAGTAGAAGGAGGATTTTCCTGACTTGGAGATGAGCAACGTATGATGGTAAAGCCTGATGGATATTGCCCAGCTTCTGAGCTTGGTTAAACTTTTTCCTGTAGCTTTTGATGGACTGCCTGTCTAAATTATGCGCTTTTTGTTTGTATTCACAATGTCGAGTTTCATTTATTTTATGATTGCCCCATGTTATGAATGGATCAGCGTACCCAGTCCTTGGTGTAGCGCAGCTTTGAATACACGTGCAATGACTATTTATTGTTGCCAACTTACAACCCCAATTCCGAAATAGTTGGGACGAAGTGTAAACTGTGAATAAAATCAAAATGTAATGACTTTCAGATCACATGAGCCAATATATTATTTACAATAGAACATAAATAACATTTCAAATGTTGAAACTGAGACATTTTACATTTTTATCCACAAAATGAGCTTATTTCAAATTTTCTGGCTGCAACAAGTTTGAAAAAAGTTGGGACACAGGTGAAAAGAGGGCTGAAAAAGCAATTAATATATAAGAGAATCAGCTGAAAGAACATTTAAGAAGTAATCAAGTTAACTGGCATCAGGTGTGTAACATGATTGGCTATAAAAGGGATGTCTTAGAGAGGCTGAGTCCCTCGGAAGTAAAGATGGCCAGAGGCTCTCCAACCTGTGAAGGCTTGCGTAAAAAAATTGTGGAATACTTTAAAAATAATGCTCCTCAACGTCAAATTGCAAAGGCTTTGAAGGTCTCATCATCGACAGAGCATAACATCATCAAAAGATTCAGAGAAACTGGAAAAATCTCTGTGCTTAAGGGACGAGGCCGAAGACCTTTCCTGGATGCCTGTGATCTTTGGGCCCTCAGACGCCGCTGCATCACTCACCAGCATGATTTTGTCATTGACATTACTAAATGGGCCCAGGAATACTTCAAGAAACCACTGTCTGTAAACACGGTCCGCCGTGCCATCCAAAGATGCCACCTAAAACTCTATCATGCAAAAAGGAAGCCATTGTTGGGCATGATCCAGAAGCGCCGCCATGTTCTGTGGGCCAAGGCTCATTTAAAATGGACTGTAGCAAAGTGGCAAAGTGTCCTGTGGTCAGACGAGTCCAAATTTTACATTCTTGTTGGAAATCATGGGCTTTGTGTCCTCTGGGCTAAAGAGGAGAAAGACCACCCCTCCTGTTATCAGCGTTCAGTTCAAAAGCCAGCATCTCTGATGGTATGGCGATGCATTAGTGCATATGGTGTGGGACACTTGCATGTTTTAAAAAGCACCATGAATGCTGAAAGGTATATAAAGGTTTTAGAGCAACATATGCTCCCCTCCAGATGACATCTATTCCAGGGAAGGCCTTGTGTTTTTGAGCAGGACAATGCAATACCACATACAGCTGCTATTACCACAGCATGGGTTTGTAGTAGAACAGTCCGTGTGCTGAACTGGCCTGCCTGCAGTCCTGATCTTTCACCGATTGAGAACATTTGGTGCATACTGAAACGAAAAGTCCGTCAAAGGAGACACAAAACTCTCCAGCAGCTGGAAGCCTGTATTCAACAAGAGTGGGATCAAATTCCAATGGCTAAACTCAAGAAACTTTTCTCCTCAATGCCCAGACACCTCCACTCTGTGTTAAAAAGAAGAGGGGATGCTACATGATGGTAAACAGGCCCCTGTCCCAACTTTTTTGAGACCTGTAGCAGCCATCAAATTTAGAATGAGCTCATTTTGTGGATAAAATTGTAAAATTTCTCCGTTTCAACATTTGCTATGCTATCTCTGTTTTATTGTGAATAAAATACTGGCTGGTGTGATTTGAAAGTCATTGCATTTTGATTTTATTCACAATTTACACTTTGTCCCAACTATTTCGGAATTGGGGTTGTACATTTCGAGGGCTGACTGTTAATTGCACTCAGCCCTCGATTTGTACAAATAAAGTAGATTTTATTATCAAGAGTTGATTATCTAATTTATTTTTCACTGCCATAGCTGTATAACAGATCTTACCATACTGGTGACGTCACTGCTTGCGGAACTTAATAATGGCAGTGCCCAAGTGACAAGACAACAAACTAAGCTCACAATTTTCTCCCTTTGGTATTGGACCTGAATAACCCCGACGGTCCATCATACTTCTTTTTTTGTTTCAGTTCCCTTTTAAAGCTTATGTTTTCAATGTTTTTAAACAAAATCATATGAAATGCTGGGACATAAATTGATGGGTGGATTTCCTCATTGGTGATACAGTGTCCTTATGTTTGTCTCTCTGTCCAGTTACAGGGAAACCATTCTTTGTGGTGTCGAGCTGCGCCCATAGGTGGCTCTTTGGTTGGGAAGGTTGTCGCTATTACGGTTGGGCAGGGTTTTTCTTTGGCTGCGGCAGCCTCATCACCATGACACTTGTCAGCCTTGACCGATATTTGAAGATCTGCCATCTACGATATGGTGAGCCATATTTTCAATAAACAGTCTGCCATCTTTAATACCAGATAGTGCTCTTTGACAACGCCTGAAACAAACTTCTGCTTTGGGAGATTGTATGTTATGGGGCTCTTGAGATGGCACAGTTTCTAAATTTCTAGGAGAAATAATAGTGAAATATAAGCATCTGAAAACTTGCCATTAACTTGAAGTGGCTGAATCATGGCTCATTGTATGCAATACTTGTAAGCAAGATGGTTGACCACCAAATAGGGATTGGCAGATGGCAATGATTCTTAATTAAAATTTCTACTGGGGTATGCTGCTAATGAAATGTTTATTTCAGCGTTTTAAGGAGTATTTTGCATTGTTAATTGCAGGAACTTGGCTGAAAAGGCATCACGCTTTTCTTGCTATGGTATTCACCTGGGTTTATGCTGCATTTTGGGCCACTATGCCACTGGTGGGATGGGGTAACTATGCCCCAGAACCTTTTGGCACTTCCTGCACTTTGGATTGGTGGCTAGCGCAGGCGTCTGTATCCGGCCAGACCTTTGTGATGAGCATACTCTTCTTCTGCCTCATCTTCCCCACCATCATCATTGTCTTCTCTTACATCAAGATCATCTTCAAGGTCAAATCGTCCTCAAAAGAGGTCTCCCACTATGACACTAGGAACAGAAGCAGCCATACTCTGGAAATTAAATTAACAAAGGTCTGCATCCCTTCCTTTTTGTAAATGCTGAAGTGATTATTGAAAGGCATAAAGCAACACGGCATTTACTATATGTCAACAGGTCTTAAAACACAATTTCAGGTAATCATGCGAAAATTTGATTGGTACAATTGTCACATGTTCACTAAGGAGCGTTTCGCACATATTACTGTATTTATTGGGTCATTCTGTGTCAATTCACCAAATTTCAGAAAATCTTCCTGCATGACCACCTCAGATTTTCTTGAAAAAAATTCATCTTGGGGGATTCACCTCTTAATAGAATTGTCCCAAAATTGTAGGTTTCTACTGCCAATAGTTTGGCCACAAAAAAAACTAAAAGGACAAAGATTTGGGCGATTTTTAGCCTTTTTTTTAGCATCGCCTTCTGAAGTTCCAATTTTGAGCTGGAATATCTTAAAAACTACTTGAGCTAGGACCTCCAAAGTTTGTATGTCAAATATCTGGTGCTACATCTGTACATAATTTAAATTTCAGTTGTCTGGCTCATGTGTAACATGCAGTAATAGGTCCCTAGATTCTGTCGAAAATTTCTATTTGCAAACTGTGGCAGCACTTTTAAGGGCCTGTAAACTCATCACTTTGTATGACAGGGGGCTGATATTTTGTAGGGGGTGTCTTTTGGACTAGGTACATGGTTTTCTGAAAAATTACCAATGTAAAGTAAATTGCATCTTAGATATTGCCGATCAAAAATGAGAAAAAAACACATTGTCCTGCAAATTTGAAGCTATATTCCCGTTGAATGACACCATGTATCAAATCCAAATCAAATTCACCTTAAAGGGCAGATTTTTGTTCATGATATATCCAAAAATTGTGATGGTCTTCTTTCTCTTTTTCCCAATATTAATTTTTAAAATTATGTTATATATTGGAATGTAAATTCTCGATTATAGCTTCGTAGTCTTGTGGACAGCTTTGTAATTATGTCAGAGATCTCAAATTTTGTACAGTGCATCTTATAAACCATTTGACATTAACTTTAAAAACGTATTAGTCACATTCACACTAGTATATGGAAAGACATTGAAGCTTGAAAATGGAAACCAAATAAGCTTTATTGCAGTTTGACATCGAGTATTTTAAGTATGTGACAACACAAAACAATCACCAGAAATCATTTCAGAGTACCTCTAGCTGTGAATTTTTTAAGCTGGAAATTATTCTATTGCAACTGACCTGTTCTAATTAAAATTCAAATTGACATTGAAGCTAAAGCTGGTCAAAGTTTCTAAGTTAACATTATATAAAATTGGCTGGTACTTATATAGCCAATGCTTTTAGTTTATTTTATTTTTTGTTTGTTCCAAGATAAATATGTTGAGCTAAATCATGTCTGTATAAGCAGTGATGGGTAGGCAGCATTAGAAATACATCTGAGGAAGAGCAAGATGTGCTGATAGTGTTCATGCACCCCCATGGACCAGCCAGGAGCTTTTATTGGCCCAGAAGGGAAGATGTATGCTGGGTGCCAAAACAGCACATAATTCGAAAGGTGGAAGCTCCTTCTTCCACCACAGGCCGTAGATATGTGCTAAAAGAGGAAGATATTAGAGCTGCAGATGTTTTCATGAAGGACTTCAAGTGACTCTCTAAATTGGCAGAACATGTTCTATCATATTCATTCTGTGTTATTCATTAGAACTGATAAGTTTTGTCTGTACTTTTGTTTGCTGCAGAACATTTATCATTATCACAATATAGTTGAAAAGTTTATGTATGTGAGTAGGTTAGCTGCAAGGGTACGGTTATCTGCAACATTTATGAGTGAACACGTTTCGCTTTATCTCATCAACGATTTCAGTTACAGGCTTCTAATTTTTACTGGACGTGCATCTCATTAACGCCTCCAAATGACGTGCCTAAAGGTGACCTTGGCCTATTTTTTTAAGGTCACTGGCCTAAAAATATCGCCAAAAACTTTGACTTTTTGCTTTATCTCATCAACCATTTCAGTTACAGGCTCCTAATTTTTACTGGACATGCATCTAATGAAGGCCTACAAAGGACGTGCCTAAGCATGACCTTGGCCTATTTTTTCAAGGTCACTGGCCTAAAAATATCACCAAAAACTTTGACTTTTTGCTTTATCTCATCAATTATTTCAGTTACAGGCTCCTAATTTTTACTGGACATGCATCTAATGAAGGCCTACAAAGGACGTGCCTAAGCATGACCTTGGCCTATTTTTTCAAGGTCACTGGCCTAAAAATATCATCAAAGTCACTGGCCTAAAAATATCACCAAAAACTTTGACATTTTGCTTCATCTCATCAACTATTTCAGTTACAGGCTCCTAATTTTTACTGGACATGCATCTAATGAAGGCCTACAAAGGACGTGCCTAAGCATGACCTTGGCCTATTTTTTCAAGGTCACTGGCCTAAAAATATCACCAAAGTCACTGGCCTAAAAATATCACCAAAAACTTTGATTTTTTGCTTTATCTCATCAATTATTTCAGTTACAGGCTCCTAATTTTTACTGGACATGCATCTCATAAAGGCCTACAAAGGACGTGCCTAGACCTATTTTTTCAAGGTCACTGGCCTAAAAATATCACCAAAAACTTTGACATTTTGCTTTATCTCATCAACTATTTCAGTTATATGAGAAGCAAACATTCAAATTAGCAGGGATGGAGGTGATTTGCTTAAATTATGCAAATTAGGTGTCCAAGATGGCCGTTGCAAAGGGGCATATAATGACCATTTCAAAACACCATACCTCAGTAACTAATTGACATATCAACTTCTTATTTTGCACACAGGTTGCCTGATCCAGCATCTTTGTGCTAAACCTCTTAAAGTTGGATACTTTAACAAAATGCAAAGGTTTTTTGAAATTTTGCTCTTGACTTGAAAATTCTCTGCCTCATTATATATTCAGCACCGCCTGAAATTAAAAGAGTGCCAAAAGGGCCATATTTTTTAGGTTCAGGACAACCATCATGCTGTAACTGTTTATGTTCCAAATTTCATTAAAATTGGACTAGTGGTTTTTGAGAAATGGTGCATGAAAAATGTGGAAATGGTAATGGTATTTTCATAGCAGTAATCTACCTTAACGGCGGGAGCTTCTGGGGCCTCCAGTGCCCTATATTTTTGATTTCCATTTTCAAGCTTCAATATCTTTCCATATACTAGAGTGAATGGCACTAATATGTATTAAAAGTTAATGTCAAATGGTTTATAAGAGGCACTGTACAAAATTCGAGATCTCTGACATAATTATAGAGCTGTCCACAAGACCATGAAGCTATAATCGAGAATTAGCATTCTAATATAAAACATAATTTTAAAAATTCATATTGGGGAAAAAGAGAAAGAAAACCATCACAATCAATTTTTGGATATATCATTAACAGAAACCTGCTCTTTAAGGTGAACTTGATTTGGATTTGATACACGGTGTCATTCAACGGGAAAATAGCTTCAAATTTGCAGGAAAATGTGTTTTTTCTCATTTTTGATCAGCAATATCTCACATGCTATTTACTTCACATTGGTAATTTTTCAGAAAACCATGTACCTAGTCCAAAAGACACCCCCTACAAAATATCAGCCCCCTGTCATAAATACTGATGATTTTACAGGCCCTTAAAAGTGCGGTCACAGTTCGCGAATAGAAGTTTTCGACAGGATCTAGGGGCCTATTACTGCATGTTACACATGAGTTAGACTGCTGAAAGTTAAATTATATACAGATGTACCACCAGATATTTGACATACAAACTTTGGAAGTCCTAGCTCAAGTAGTTTTTAGGATATTCCAGCTCAAAATTAGAACTTCAGAAGGGGATGCTAAAAAAAGGCTAAAAATCTCCCAAACCTTTGTCCTTTTAATAATTTTTTGTGGTCAAACTATTGGCAGTAGAGACCTACAATTTTGGGAATATTCTAGTAAGAAGTGAATCCACCAACATGATTTTTTTCAAGAAAATCTGAGGGGGTCATGCGAGAGCCATTCAGTGAATTGACACAGAATGACCCTATTTTAATTTTGATATCTTAACTGAATTAGTGGAGCAACGTGATTCTGTGCTAGATTAACATTTGTGCATGCAGCCATTATTGATAGTGAGTCTTTTGTCATTTCAAATGAGTGCAAGTTGTTGGAAAGACGTCTCGCTAGTTGCTTATTTGATAAGCCTTTAGCAGAACAAAATAAGCGAGTAGTGAGGTGTCTTTTCGTTGAGTTGCATTCATTCGAAATGAGTAACTCATATGTTGCATGTAATATGTAATAAGTAATACGTATACATAACGCATAATTAGCAGAAATTGTGTTTTCGGCTTCTTGACCTAAAAACTGCGTTGCTTAGAGCATTTAAGTGTGTGTGCACAGAAATGCGCTCTTGCTTGTGTTAATATGTGTCTTTTCACGATACTGGGTAACAAAAGTGTGACCGCAAAACAAGAACGAAAACGCCGACTCATTGAATGTGGGAAGTTGTCATCTCTGCTTATGGGTAACGTGAACTGTCCAATTAATTCATGCAATATTTTAGAGGGCAATGTTACTCTGAAGCGTAACTTTCATCTTGATGCATTACGGTGGACAAGAAATGCATACGAATGAATCGGTCACTGCATGACAAAACATTGCGTTATAGACCTAAAAATATCAAATCAATAACATAACTTATTCAGAAAAGTCATGGAAATAGCAGTCAGTAACGTCTTACCTTGCTGGAGGATGGCCAGTTGCAGAACGATGATCAAGAAGAAGGATGGATCCTGATGACTTTTTATCAGAATTCCCTTATCACTTAACAGTAATGGTGGCATACAAAATTGTGGACGTTACTTATAGCAGCAGAAATAGCTGACTCACAGCAACACGCTGTAAAATGTTTGTCGCTGATCAAATGTGTGTACAGATTCATTCCATCAACTGTGGAAAAAAAATCAAAACATTGATGCGCATAATCAAAGAATAAAAATTAAAATTTGTCTTTGGTAACAGTCGTGATTTACTGGACACAAAATGATTTTTAGTTTTTGAGTTATTATTTTTCAAAATCGACGGAAATTAGAGGGGAAGAGATTGGTTTATCAGTGCAATGAAAAGTAAATTTATCTGTGGAATAGCACCTACATTCGAGCAGTGCCTCTCATTCATGACCTACCTGCTGTGGTAACAGTCATTAGCACCGTGGACACTACTGGCAAAGACTGCAATCCGATAATTTCATTCTGATATCCTCCTATGCGCTGACCAGGAAAGTTTTGTAACAAAGTGAAATTTATTCACTGGACTGTGAATAAATAACTTATGGGCCAATCAGCATGATACTTGTAAATTTCAATTTTCGACATCCTTTCTTATAAGAACTTATTTCTGATGTCATATTTTGTTGTCCTTATTTGAGCCAAAAATCATTTTAATTAATTTCATTTAAAAAAAAAAAAAACTAATGGCAGTTCTAGTCCTATTTTTTTTCCTCACTATATCTCCTATATGTGATAAACAAAATGAACATGAATTAAATGCATCAATCATTATCTGCCGATAATAAAACAATGAACAACTACTATCCCTGAAATCTGTCCAGTGTTGTGAAAAGACACATATGCTTTTTGTGTGTGTGTGTGTGTGGGTGTTAATGCTTTTCTGTGCGTTAATGCGTCTTCCGCTATGTGCCTTTGTCCACTTATGAGTGAGTGTGTACAAGTGTGTGCTGGCTCACAGGTTGTGAGTTCTAATAAAGACCTCTGAAGTCATGTCCTTAAACTGATCGTTGCCCTCAGATTGTTTACAGCCTGATTAACAAGCATGCTAATTAGCTGGCTAATTGCCCACTGACAGGAAATTACCTTCCTCCAAATTTTACTCCATGTGGTTGCATTTTTTCCTTAATGCTGTCCTTGAGAACTGAGGAAACTTGTTCAGTTTAGAAATTAGTTCATTCATTTGACCTTTTTTTTTGTAGAATGAATGAAAATTATTGAATGAAAAGTACAGACTCCACTTCTCAGTACTTGGAGAGTGCTGCCAAATAGATCTACTTTGAAGAGACAGAGGAAATGGATCTACTTTAAGAATGGTTTTCTTGTGAACCTTTGCGCAATAAGCATAAAAAGATGATCAGATTACTGACAGTTATAGACAATACACCACATTGTGTTCAGTTAGCTAAATACTAAAAAAAAAAAAAAAAAAAAAAAAAAAACAGGATATGAGTTTTATGAGTTTGTCTGGGTGTGGTATGCAGGAGACTAGCACAGATCTCAGACAAATCCCCATAGGGTGTCCTTAATAACTACATTAAAGCAATATATAAGCAAGGAGCAGGCGAGGAGAGTTTTTTTTTTTTTGCATCTGATAAGGACCAGTAAGGACTGTTTTTGATTGTCCCCAGTATTGTTTACAGAAATTTCTGTTGGACTATTAACGCTCTGGCGTAGTTGTACCAGCATCATTCAGTGGTTGCCCATGTGGACCTTGCCGCTTCAGAGAGGAAATGCTAGCATTTTATTCTCTTGGTGCAAGATCGAGTTTCAAAGTGAAAACAGGAAGTCTTTTGTATTTCTTCAGCAGTTTTTGAGTCCAGTTATCATTGAGCATCATTTATCATTATTCTTCATTTAAAACATCAAGCTTCTAAAGATTTGTTCAGTATTTATTACAGTAATACCACGTGATATAAAGTATCAAAATAGTAATGTGTGGCTGAGTACCAAGTCGTAAAGTGTAATTATGATTCTATCCTGCAGGTGGCAATGTTGATATGCGCTGGATTTTTACTAGCGTGGATTCCATACGCTGTGGTGTCAGTGTGGTCTGCATTTGGGCAGCCTGACTCAGTCCCTATTCCAGCATCTGTTATACCCACTTTGTTGGCCAAATCGTCAGCAATGTATAACCCCATCATATACCAGTTTATGGACTGCAAAAATAATTGTGCAAAAACTTCATGTTTCCAAGCTTTGAAGATACAAAAACACCTCAACAGTTCAAGGTACTGCATTCTGTTACAGAGACTGTATTATTAACTAAATTACTGAATTTTCCACAGAGCTGAAGCAAATACTAAAGCAAATAATGATTGAACCACGGCCTTGCCATTGTGTTCGGTAATACAAAAATCAAGGATGATCTGTTTTCCTTCTTTGTTCTGGTTTTCATAAGCATACACATTGTGGCTTATTTGCTCCTTAGTTTTCAAGTTACTTTCTTACTTATTTCAATATTTTGTGTGCAATTGTGTTAGAAATAAGTGTACATTAATACCTCCTTTTATATGTAAATATGTAAATGTATTGCAATATCAATATCGGAACTGGCGTGGTCATTCAGTTATCGTTGTCATAATCTTTTCAGAAAGAATGCTCAGTACTTAGCCTAGGAATATTTAGAAGATTTGTGTACTACAGTGCCTGACAAAAGTCTTGTCACTTATTAAAGTTATAGGAACAACAAATAATAACCTGACTTGTAGTTGATCAAATGGAATCAAAAATGGCTTATATGAAAGACAAAGTCCTCTAGATTATGCGAAATATACCAAAATAGAGTTTTGTGTCATTGATTGAGTTTTATAATTTAATTTGTACAGAAAGGTCAGATTTTGCTTGGACAAAAGTCTTGTCGCATTGAAAAAAAATGTGGAAATTATACATAAACTTTATTTTGAATACACAAATATGCCACTATAATGTCAGAACATAAAGCCATGGTGCCTTGGAAAAAAAAGAACTAATATTGCGTATGACTCCCATGAGCTTGGAGGACTGCATCCATACGTCTTGGCAATGACTGAGATAACTTGATGATGAAATCATCTGGAATGGCATAGAAAGCAGTCTTGCAGGACTCCCAGAGTTCATCAAGATTCTATGGTTTCATCTTCCAAGCCTCCTCCTTCATCTTACTCCTGAAATGCTCAATAATGTTCATGTCAGGTGACTGGGTTGGCCAATCCTGGAGTATCTTCACCTTCTTCGCTTTCAGGAACTGTGACATGGAGGCAGAAGAATGAGAAGGAGCAGCAGTGTATGTAGGGCAGCAAGAACTTCCTGATATTTCAGGCTGTTGATGTTGCCATCCACTCTGCAGATCTTTCTCACACCCCCATGCTGGATGTAACAACAAACCATGATTTTTCCTCCACCAAACATGATTGTTTTCTGGGAGAATCTTGGGTCCATGAGGGTTCCAACAGGTCTTGTACGGCGACTGGCAGGCAGTTCAATGGATGATTCACCAGAAAAATAAACTTTCAGCCACTTTTCCAGTATCAATCCTTTCTGCGAGTTGTGGGCCTTGGCAAATGCAATGCAGGTTTTTTGTTTTCTGTTTAATGCAGGCTTCTGTGTACTAATTTGGCTATGAAAACCACTTTGAGAGAGAATTTGGCAAACTCCTCTTGTAGATACCGGGATTTTTGGTGACATTTCCTCATGTAGCTTGGCTGTTGTTGAAGAAGGGCTAGCCTTGTACAGTTGAAGCAACAAACGGTCCTTTCAAACAGTTGTCATACCGGGGTCTGTCTGACCTGCGCTTGCCATGAACGTCACCAGTTTCCTCAAATCTTTTTCTCATCCCCTCCACTTGACATTTGGATACATTAAAGATGTCTGCCACCTCAGCAGCAGACTCAGTCTTTAGGCTCTTGATGATCAGCACTTTGGTCTGTGGTTGAATCTTTGGTATGTTGTCAGAGGTCTAGTCGCACCTCATATGAAAGTCTGGTGTGCTGGGGTTATGTCTATACACATCCGGGAATGTGTTAATTACAGTATTTGTCATAGGTTAAACTCTAATCTGCGATTTGTTGCATCATCTGAAGAGACGACAAGACTTTTGTCCTAGCAAAAATAGATGTTATGGGCTTAGCCAAGCTGTGAACATCAGAACACTTTTTGACGGTTTCATTTTGCACCAAATTATTAATGTGAAAGCCCTTGACATTAAAATGGACCATTTATTGTATCAATTGATTGGTTTGAAATAAAGTTATATGCTATTTTTAGTTACTATGTCCTTATGCGACAAGACTTTTGTCAGGCACTGTATGTTTTTTTATGGCATGGATTTCCAAAGCATTATCACTCCTATGCATTGTGATGCATGTCTTTTGGGATATCCTGGTCCGATTTTTAGGTAAAGAATTAGCCATATTTATACTTCAGACTGAAACAAGCAATATACAGCTCACATTTGTCATCATGCTGTATGGTGCAGTAATACCATGCCTTTATTCATTTTCCACAGATTTTACTCAGTTACAGTTGCAGTTGAAGACAGACCAGCAAATAAGGCTCGTGTTGAAATGAAAGGAACCAATATATGACCATCCTGAGTGAGAGCCTTTCCGAACACCTGAATCTGCCACTTTAGCCATTTTTCCTATCGCACTTCAGGGTTAAACTACCTATGAATCATTTTCCAGTTCACTGTATCATGGTTAAGTTAGAAAAGGATATTATATATTCCCCTGTATGACTAATATGACACTGTTTCTTGCACCTATGACAAATATCAATGTTCAGTGGTATGTATACTTCTGTATGTCCATATATCTGTTTCTGCTAACAAATGTAAAAGAATATTCCTACATTATTGGAAAAATACCCTTTTTCTGACTTGCCCAGACTGAGGCAGGGGGCCCTAATTTAGCAGCGTAGACAAAAGTAAAGTGCAGGGGTGAAGTCCTTGGTTTCTGGCGCACTGGGCGTGTCTAACTTATTTATGCTATTTGGTGACATGCACAGTGAAAGTGCTGTGCAGTGCGATTGGAAAAACTGTTGGACCACAAAACATGCCCCAAGGAATATATTGACTCTCTGAGGGCTGTATTGTGATGTACCTACCGATTGGTCAACATCTGAAATGCAGTCGTAACATTCCAAATATTCTCCCGATTTCAAACCTGGTTCTAATAAAAACACTGTTAAAAGCATGCTCCCTTCGTTTTGTGGGCGTAATATTTGCTGTAATGAGCCATGATTTTTTTGCATAGCCACTGTTACTTAGTTTCCACCCATACATGACTGTAAGAATGACAGAATTGGCAAAGATGATAGAATCATGTGCAGACCCAGGGTAATTGGCATACATGTGTCACCAGGCAGTTTGCATCACAAAAAACCTGGATATTAACAGAATTTACCACCTTTTGATTCAAAACGTAGATGAGAGAATGGGTAGTTGTTGCATGCAAATGCACATGCATGCATGGCACCTAAAACCCTTGGGAATCCACACTTGACCATTGAGTTTATGGCTGGCTTTCGGGTATGTTCAGAAAAACTACCTTACTGGCGCATCTGACTAGAGAGGAACAAACGGCATGTAAAGCCAAACTGAAGGCAGACTGGCTGATGCCGGTCACCAAGACCAAAGTGTGCTGGAGGGATCCAGTGGCGAGGAAGGCGAGAGCCATTGTAACTTTGACTACGATTGGGAGAGAACAGGGACTGTTGGGGTTTTGTCCAAGTCTGGGGCAACCAGCTGGCAGACCTAAATAACAATTCTGTGATGACAAACCCAGAGAGCTGAAATAGGCATTTTCTTTCGGCTCACAGTTGCATTTTATTTACCCGATAGACATTGAATTTGCTGAATTACGCAGGATTGTGTGTGTGTGTGTGTGTGTGTGTGTGATAAAGTGCATTGACTGATTCTGAGCCCCAAAATAACCAAAAACATAAAGCTATAACAGTGAGTCGTGAATACCTGATTAAAATGTTGCATAATTTGAAACTATTATTTGTTGAACAATTTATTCAATAAGTGTGTGGTGATACTCATGGCTTTCATCCATAATTCCAGTTTGTAGGAAATTTGACAGGTGTTCTCCGCCTAGATGGTCAACTCACTGCCCAGTCTAAAGTCACGAAAATACCGTGGCACATGCAGTTTGCACTTTAGGGGGGGCCTGGGCCAGCAATTACAGGTGTAATCTTATGATTAAAAGGACCAAAATTACATACCCAAGCAGATCTCTGTCAACAAACTCCCAGCTGTGCCTTTACGCCCTTCTTGGCAGAAATGCATGCATTTACATCCAGAAAAATTCTACACTGGGGTAAATGAGCAGAAATTGCCTGGACCATAGATTAAAGCCATGCTGGCACCAGCACAAATGTAAGGCCCAGGATGCTTTGTATCATTTTCACCTCTGTAAGTCCAAAGGTTCAATTTCTGTGCGTAGTATTTCATGTTAGATACGCATAATGACTTGAAGTCTATGGGAGTCATTACCCAAGCTCCAAGAAAGTGAAGAAGTAAATCTTACAGCAACTCCGAAACTGTCTTGCACATTGAATTGAGTCATTCCATTTCAAGTGGACCACTGGTGGGAACATGACCTCCTTAAAAAAATTTGCTGAGCATGCTGACTTCAATATGCTAACCTTAAGAGAAATGCAACTCATAGGAACCAAATTATTGCATGAACGGAGGTGAAAATTGTATTGAACATCTTGTCTCGGGCTGAGCAAGTCGGAAAAAGGGTTTTTTTGCAACAAATTATTGAAGTATTCCTTTTAGCGTAACTTAATCTGTCTGCATTTGACACAACTTGGGATCAAACATATTGGTATGATATTTCATCAAACTGTACAGGCTTAGCTGCCGCGAAAGACATCAAGGTTTTACATTTCAATCACAATCACCTGCTCAGCCAATAATACTCCACCAAAGATTTTTGATTGAAAACTGAACTTTTTTTTTACATTGAAGCATGTTTTGTCAGTCACTATGGAGAAAGCGAGGTCAAATAAAAATCCTTACTATCTTGAGGTAGTATCATTTAGGATACACATTTTTGAACAAAATGTTTTCATCATTGCATAATTCTCTGCGTGATCTTGAGCTTATAACAAACTTTGAATTGAGTCAGATTTCTGACTGAATCTAGTGTAATGCATTGATGATACAGGGTTATCAATAATATGCCTATTCATTTTTTTTGACCCCAGAAGTACCTGAAATGAGAGCCTATCTCTGTCTGACTGACTCAAATACCTTGTTAAGACATGCAAGCAATACCAGTTTGCAATACTAGTCTGTGTATTGTCATGCTGCCTCAAGTAATAGAGGGATTTACAAGATGTACTGGTGAGGTATACAAGTATATAAAACAGACAATGAAAAAAATACTGCAATAGTTTAAGTGAACACAGTGCTATTTTTAAGTGTGTACAGTGCTTAAATAATTATTATAAAAATAAAAAATAATTATTACAAAATATGTTGCAAAAGATGTATCCTACATTTCTACGGAAGCTGATACTGTCCTTTAAATGAAACTCAAGGAAATCTTGGATTGTATCTTGCAAAAGTACACATGATCATGATTTGCATTATCAGGCTACCTTAACAAGCCATCTGAATTTAATTAGGCAAACTTTTATAGCAGGGATCACTAAGAGACTGGATACAGGATCATTAACCAGTGGAACAGTCATAAAGGTAAGAAAATTCTGCTTGTTATATGCTGACGTGGTTGGTGAATTTATTGGAATGGGAATGATTTGTATTTGTCTCACCAAAAGCACCAGATATTGTTCCATTTAAATTTTTCAGATTTTGTTCATTTGCCAGCAGTGGCATGGCTTGATATGAATTGTATTTTGAAAGCAGCTTTACCACTTTGCACAAAAGCCAAATTTATGCCTTCCTCTTTTTAAAGCTTTATAATGCAAGATTTGAGCACAACAGAGAGTAGAAAAATAACTTGAAACAAACAAGATATTCAGAATATCAGCTTATTCAATTTATTTTTATAATTTTAGTACAGAATCAGGGCCGTAGACACAAAGTGTCTTCATGAAAATTCAACATTGAATATGTTAACAATACCAAGGATCGAAAAATGGTTCAGACGTAAAACAATACATTTTTGGGATCATTACCTCCTTGACCACAAGTCAAGTCCAGCACCTGAGAGTGATATTTAGGATTTCCAACTGTCCAGGTGCTAAATAAGAGCACTCATAAGAGCACATAAGTGGCTTTCCAAATGGCTTCAAATGGTGCGTGGTGAAATCATAAAATAATCATATTTTACCACAAATCAACCATTTTGATTCATGATTTGTCCATTTTGCACCACAGCCCCATTAGCAAGCACGCGTAGTAATGAAAAAAGCTTATTTTAAAGTCAGAATGTTTACCCTGCAAGGAAACCGTGAGCTTTTAGCACCATCAATGATGTGGACGAGAGGTTTGGCTTTAGTAGGCATGCATCATGAAGAAAAATAAATAGCTAAAACTATTTACAAGGAACACCTGGCTGCATACTCAGTCCTGCTGTGCCCCACTCCTCTGTGGTTCATGCCAATCGGTAAAACGGATGTGATCTGCGACATTGCTGAGAGGGACATCACAAGAACGATACTTGCGCATCGTCTTCTTCAGCTTTTTCCTGCTGCGGCAAATCAGGCAGCACCTCCTCCTTCAATGGCCTTTTCACACAGTCGAGGACCCCATGCCTGTGACTTGGCCCCATGCATGTGAATTGCTAGTATTCTCCTAGCACAGAAATGAACAGCAAACTTGTATAAACAACTTCCACACCCTATAAGAAGCAGGTACAACTCACTACCACTGTGATATCCAAATTATACCCCATGTGGACAAAAAAAGATTCCGCCATCAGGAAAAAGTAGGCAACATGCCATTCAAGCTTGAATTGAAATCGTTGCATCAAACATAACAGCAGGTATACTGAAGTCCGTGAGCGGTCCGCAGAATAAAATTGCACAAACCTAGACATTGCCTTTTCTGGAATGAGGTTTAAATTCTGAAACAGATCACCACACTGAGCAGTTTGCCGCTATATGTCATTTTCTTGGAAAAGGCTAACGGTTAGTTATAATAACCAATGTGACTAACCAGCTACAACAGAATCATAATAATAGCAATGGGAGAAACAGGAAAAACAAAATAGCAAGCTAAATAGCGAATATATTCCAAACAACAATACTTAAGCGTCAAGCAGAAAGACTGCCTGTGATTGCATGAATCCTCCTCCAGAAAATAAATGCTCTCAAGCTCAGAGAAGCCTCCAGTCCTGTCTCTCTTGGACTAACTCCAAGTGTTCACATCTATGAGAGGGGTATATAGCCTTTCCATCTTGTAAAAGTAATGTGAAGACTCTGAGGTTGCATATGGTAGCATATTTCTCGATGCACTTGCGACATTCAAATGCGAAAAAAAAATTGAGAAGATGCGGCTTTACTTGCGGTTACACAAGGCTTTTTACTCTTTTTCCAACACATTCTCATCTGGACTCGTCATTTATTGACGCTACCTGACCAAGCGTCAATATAGGAGGCAGAAGGAAGCTTTTGGCTTCATTATTTGAAGGTTAGGGTTAGGGTTCGGGTTAAGGGTTAGGGGTTAGGGATTAAGGGGGTAGGGTTTGTTTTAAACTGGCGTCAATAAAAGACGCTAAAAGCGACCTTTTTCCTCATATATCGACGCTTCGTCAGGTAGCATCAATATATGACGCGTCGGGATGAGACTGGGCTCCTATTTCTGGAGGCCCTATCAATTTCTTTCAATTAGCATCGGGAAGTTCATACAGTGCTCTCAAAATGCCTATGAATCAACAGTTAATTACCTGAGAAGTTTAATGAGGGCATGAACTACGCATGCTGTGCTTTTGGCCAGTACAATGTCAGCAGGTACTAATCAGACTGTATTTCTGGGAGAGATTGTTTAAGGCGATAACTGACCACTGAAACCTGCAATGGATGTATCTATGCACAAATCAATGGTGGAATAATATGTTTTTTTAAATATTAGTAGACAGTAGAATGGCACAGTATCAAAACCATGTTGAATTTTAGCTTCAGAACGCTGCTTTTTTCAGTAAAGAATTGCCATACCTTTGGGCTGTTGTGGCATTAGCTTGCTGCTATGACAGAAACCAGTTTTTTTGTCTTGAAAGAAAAATTTTTACCAACTGCTGGATACAATACAATTCCAGGGCATTACGGCAACAGTGGTGGGACTAAACACGCCCATATTATAAATAGTTTACTAGCACTGCTTCCTTATTCAATATACGTACATTTTGTGTCTATCCCATATTGTTAGGATGCTGCCGCTGAGTGCTTCAGTTTAGCGGATCCATGGACGCTATCATCTCCGATCTGCTCTGCGCCAAGGGCTTAAGGAAAATAGCGATTGCATTCCCAAACTTTTTACCTTTTAGACAGCCTCAATAAGGACTAAGTGTAATTATTCAACACATTCTCATCCGGACTCGTCATATATTGACGCTACCTGACCAAAAAGCGACCTTTTGCCTCGTATATCGACGCTTGGTCAGGTAGCATCAATATATGACACGTCGGGATGAGACTGGGCTCAATTATTTTAAATATCTCTGTGAACTGAAACAGATGGGTCATGGTCTTGTGAAATACTTAAAGGTATACCGCATATAATTTTCCTGAAGACAAGGATAAGACTGCAAAAACAATCCCTCTCAATCATCATTTATAGCCCACTCGTAGAGTGAGGCAGTGCCTGTATCTACGCAGAATCTGCCATTTGCCTATGTTTATTTCTATTTGTATTGGACGTTTCTGTATCCTCCGTTGGAGATGTCTTATGTGGTTCGCTTCGCTCACACACCAACATCTGCACACTCAAGCTGAGTTTCCTGTTCAGAGAAACTCTGAAATTTCTTGAGCTAATTACTTATGCACATACAGTTGAGGGAGCATGGGAGGGAAGCAAACCACATGAGGCATCTGGAACAGAGGTTAACCAACACCAACATGTTGAAAATGTTCAAAAGGAGGAATTTCTTCAGGTTTCATAGGTGTTGAAGTTTTCCCAAACACAAGTACTTTAGCTGCAGAGCAGCGTACTTCAGTCGGCGCCTCGGTTGGTCGACAGTTGACGCTGGGCCGGTCCCTATCACCGTAAAGTTGCTTGAGTTCCTTTATGTTTCAATCCAGTTGGCTTTTTATTCTTTGTAACTTTTCTAATAAACGGTAACATTCCAGATGGCACACAAACAGTCCGCTTGAGGAATATGCAGCAGTATTCACGAGAAGAACACTTCTTATAATTGAAGGAACATCGAGTTGACTTTTCCATATACACGTATTTTCCCTTTCTTTGATCCAGTTCTTATTTTTCATGAAAAAAATGTCATTATCAACAAATTTTTTAGGGGTTTCTGTTCCCGCAATTTGTGTTATTAATATTTGACAGGGGAAACACAAAAGGACTATCATACATGCAACAAGCATTCTGAATGGCTTATTTTGCATAATGCCATTGTGTTATGGAACGCAAAACCTTTCGCGAGTGCACAGAAGTTGGTGTGTGAGTGAAATGAACCACATAAGACGTCTGCAACGGAGGCTAATGTTTTTCGGCATCAGCCTCTGGGCAATGGGTGTGCAGTTGATGGACTACCTTCCTGCACGATTTAAGTAAATTAGAGCATTCAGTGATCAGGCACACAGTTGCAGGGGCGTGCAAACGGTCACACTTGCCATTATGACATCTACTTTTTAAATACCTTGATTAACTGGATAATTATCTTTCACATAGTAATCTTTTCATTTTTAAGTGTTTGCATGTCTGCGCATTGCTGCTCTTCCCTGTATGTGTACCAAGCCGAGGGTACCGTGTTGTGCACTCGCCTACAAAGGCATACTATCTTGATAATGTGCCCTTAAAATAGCAGTTAACAAGATGTTACTGATGCCTCCGGATATAAGCATAGTTTGGATTTATAATATGGAAAATGACCTGATGGAATCGCTTGGACTTGCAAAGGGTTAAATAAACGAATAAAATTTTTAAAACTTTGACAGGAAACTATTGTGAAATCAAAATGACGCCAAGGTGAAGGTCACAAGGTGAAAAATTATGACCTCATCCTAAAGGTCTCGTGTCAAGGGATACATATGTCAAGTATCAAAGGTCTATCACTGACCAATGATAAGTTATAGCCAAGGTTAACGTTTTCGGAAAATGCGTCCTACACCAAGGTCAAGGTCACAAGGTCAAAACCAGTGACCTCATCCGAAAGGTCTCGTGTCAAGGGATACACATGTGAAGTATCAAAGGTCTATCACTGACCAATGATAAGTTATGGCTAAGATTAATGTTTTCGGAAAATGCATCCTACGCTAAGGTCAAGGTCACAAGGTCAAACCAATGACCTCATCCGAAAGGTCTTGTGACAAGGGATACTCATGTCAAGTATGAAAGGCCTATCTCTGACCAATCAAAAGTAATGGCCAAGGTTAAAGTTTTTTTCGGAAAATGCGTCCTACGCCAAGGTCAAGGTCACAAGGTCAAAAATGATGAGCTCATCTGAAAGGTCTTGTGACAAGGGATACACATGGCAAGTATCACAGGCCTATCCCTGACCAATCAAAAGTTATGGCCAAGGTTAACGTTTTCGGAAAATGCGTCCTACACCAAGGTCAAGGTCACAAGGTCAAAACCAATGACCTCATCCGAAAGGTCTCGTGTCAAGGGATACACATGTGAAGTATCAAAGGTCTATCACTGACCAATGATAAGTTATGGCTAAGATTAACGTTTTCGGAAAATGCATCCTACGCTAAGTTCAAGGTCACAAGGTCAAAAATAATGACCTCATCCGAAAGGTCTCGTGACCAGGGATACACATGTCAAGTATCAAAGACCTACCTCTGACCAATCAAAAGTTACGGCCAAGGTTAAAGTTTGTGGAAAATGCGTCCTACGCTAAGGTAAAGGTCACAAGGTCAAAAATGATGACCTCATCCGAAAGGTCTCGTGACAAGGGATACACACGTCAAGTATCAAAGGCCTATCTCTGACCAATCAAAAGTTACGGCCAAGGTTAAAGTTTTTTTGCTGCTGCAGACAGACAGACAGACAGACAGATGGACGGACAGGTGCAAAACAATATGCCCGGCACAAAAAACTGACCATGGACTTAAGACCTGGGCTGCTTCCGAATAGTCTTTTTTGCCTGGGAAAGTTCCTCACTCCTAAAAAATGATCCAGAAATAATTACGTGGCAGCCATGATAAGTGGATTTGAATTCTTTAAATGCTAAGGAAACGTGTCTCGGTGCTTCCTAATTTACCTCCTTTAGCATAGGGTAGACAGAAGCATCCTTTTCGAAAAGAAAAGAGATAACGCTATCCCACAATTCTGCGCAGCAACAATATTTAAAGCAGCGACCATTCATCCGGCTAATCGCGTAAAGAAACGTATATGATGGGCGGGGGACTCATGATCACGTTGCCTAATGTAAGCGAATTCTGATTCTCTAATTAGCATGGTTGCCTTCCTAAGGTGTTAGGGATTTCCTTTTACACCTTCCTTTTATTTTATGACTTTTTCCACAAAGATTAAAGAAAAGTGGTGAGGAATTAGCGGATAGGACGTAGTTTTTTGACTATTCGGACGCAGCCCAGGTTTTTGTTGGTTAGCTTTATGCGACCTCAAGATAGAAACATTGCAGCAGGACACCTGACCACACCTAATTTTAAGACCAACATGCCCATAGGCGCTCAATTTGGCGCAAGTGCATTCCCTACTTAGGCCGACTGGATGCTGGATGGGATAATGCTGTTTGCATCAGTCGGAAAGTAGCAAAAACACTTGAGCTATGGTTTAGGCCTCGGTGTTTTAAAACTGTTGATAGAAAATGTGGAGACTGCTGTTCATATAAAAATGAAAGAGGAGAAAGGTGATGGAGCTGAGGACAAAGGTTTGCTGCTGATATTGAACAAATGGATATACCTTATAAAGGTGTTTGTGAGTGGTAATCAAATTTTTGCTTACAAAGAAAAAAATAGGTGACATTGTTTGAGCGGTACTTACTGAAATGATACTATGCAGTTTTTAATGGCCTTGCATAGGTATTGAGTTTCTCCTTTCAAACTATGTTGTTTTGTTAAATTCCTCCCGCACTGAACTAATTCCTCAATGCGCTCTTATTCCCAAACTTTTCACCTTTTGGACAAACTCAGCTATTGCTGATTATAATTGTTTGAACTGTGCATGTTTGTTCTTTTAAATATCACATTATAAACTGAACTTATGTCAATGTTAATTTGATGGATGGTGGTTACACTTCAATATGCGTCAGCCTTGAGAAGCTCAGGGCAACGGGCTGTCAGAATAGTGGGCTTTTGGTCCAATGGGGAATTTTTCAGATGATAGGACATTTGGAATATTGGATGTTTGTTTTCTGGGTAATAGATGTTGGACTGATGGGCTTTCGCTCTAACGGGAAATTTTTCAGACTATTGAACCTTTGGAATGATGGGTCATCACATTAATGGGCTGTCCTCCTCCCCCAACACGTCCCAAAAACTTTCAATGGGGTTAATTATGCATAGGACAGTTAACCCAATTCCTGAATTTCCGCGATCTCCTAAATTGTTTTCTTTGCTAGATGCTGGCCAATATTTTGCCACTTCTGAAACAAAGGCTAACATTATTCCACAAACACGTCATACATCTTCCGACATGATTATTCAAGACAAGAGAAGCTACTGACTACATCAGTTATGGTTAAAACAACTGTTGACCGCTGAAACATATAAATCACTGCAATAAATATCCAGTCATAGGCTCTATTTAAATTCAAATGCCAACTTTTCCTAGCCCGGCAAGCTATGTTACATTACTTTACATTGGCCTACAGCTTTTTTCCTGAATAAGAACACATGGAAGGTTATTTTTGTCAGTCAGCCCACCTACTTTTCTTGACATGACAATTGAATTCTACAAGCATTAGGATATCTGATGAATCGGAGTTCAGCATCTTTTGTTACCTACTTGCAGTGGCGGCTGGTGAACAATATTGTAGGTGGGGCTGTGATATGCTATATGCAGTTTTCTGTAACCATCCCACAATGATTCAACACAAACCACGGGATACCAATACCAGATTCTAGTAATAAACATCTGAGTCATTTTTACACAAAAACAGACAGCTAACAATGTACTAAAAATGAATTGACTTGAGTATTTTTAGTGATAACATATGTTGGAAAAATTTATTAAAAAAAAAAACTAAATCAAAGTAATATAATTAATTTAATTTAGCTGTGAGAACATTTATAGAAATGTGCTCGGAGAATAGAAGTTTCTTTATTTTGCAATTTTCATCTTCTTTAGGTTGACCTTATCTATAGGCTTGCTACCTAACATGTAATCTAGCTTGTGTGAACACAGAAGTTTGAGTGTGCTTTTACATACAGGGTATTGCTCAGTGACGACCAGTTGCATTTACTCTAAAGTAATGTCCAACTTTGACCCAGGTGATCTTAATAGCCTGGTGGCCATTTGACAACTTTGGGAGGTTTTTTTTTTGGATATTTTTACTGTGCACATATATGCATAGATACAGCTGCTTGAGATGCAAAGTAATTAACTAATTGTAACAATATGACAAAAGCGCTGCTGTGTTCTGTGGGCCAAGGCTGCTCATTTAAAATGGACTGTAGCAAAGTGTCCTGTGATCGGACGAGTCCAAATTTGACATTCTTGTTGGAAATCATGGGCTTTGTGTCCTCCGGGCTAAAGAGGAGAAAGACCACTCCTCCTGTTATCAGAGTTCAGTTCAAAAGCCAGCATCTCTGATGGTATGGGGATGCATTAGTGCATATGGTGTGGGACACTTGCATGTTTTAAAAAGCACCATGAATGCTGAAAGGTATATAGTGGTTTTAGAGCAACATATGCTCCCTTCCAGATGACATCTATTCCAGGGAAGGCCTTGTGTATTTCAGCAGGACAATGCAAAACCACATACTGCAGCTATTACAACAGCATGCCTTCGTAGTAGAAAAGTTTGTGTGCTGAACTGACCTGCCTGCAGTCATGATCTTTCACCGATTGAGAACATTTGGCGCATAATTAAATGAAAAATCCGTCAAAGGGGACCCAAAACTCTCCAGCAGCTGGAAGCCTGTATTATACAAGAGTGGGATCAAATTCCAATGGCTAAAGTCAAGAAACTTGTCTCCTCAATGCCCAGACGCCTCCACTCTGTGTTAAAAAGAAGAGGGGATGCTACACCATGGTAAACAGGCCCCTGTCCCAACTTTTCTGAGACCTGTAGCAGCCATCCAATTTGAAACTAGAGGCACTCGTAGAGTGCAAACCTCTGCCAAGGCAGCACAATCCAAATGTGCATGAGTGGGAGCAAAGTTGAGTTATCGCCTGTCATAGGATTTCAAGATGGCTGCTGTGGCGGCCATATTGTTTCACTGATTGCAGTCAAAATCAATAGGGACCATCCTTGATGTAATAGCAATCCACCCACAAAATTTCAGACAAATCCATGCATTACTTTTTGAGTTATGTTGTTTACAAACAGACAGACAAACAAACAGGGGCGAAAACATAACCTCCGCCCCAACTTCGTTGGCGGAGGTAATGAGCTCATTTTGTGGAGAAAATTGTAAAATTACTCAGTTTCAACATTTGCTATATTATCTCTATTGTGAATAAAATACTGGCTGGTGTGATTTGAAAGTTATTGCCTTTTATTCACAATTTACACTTTGTTCAAACTATTTTGGAATTGGGATTGTATATAGCGTATAAAGTAACTATTAATGTAAATTTAATTAATATCTTTAAAAATATACATTTGTACATCTCAGGTTAACATGTTTATTTAATCAAGAAAGGACATTCCTTCTGGTTGCGCCACCTGACTTCCTGGTTGCGTCGCCTGACATTTGCTACTAATTCCCAATTATTCAGGCATCTACTTGGAGACCTATATAACCTTTTGACATTGCTAGCTAGTTCATTCATTCATTTTTACAATACAATAAAGAGTTTTTCTTAGTTTTATATTGGTTGTACCACCTGACATGTAAACTGAACAAGTCCAACTATGAAGAGAAAGTAGCTATTTTTTATCAATATTTGAGAGAGATCTACATACCTTTCACTCATCAGTAAAGGTCACTTAGGGTCCTTTTGATGATGCTATATCCTGTTTACTCATCTCTCTCTTCAATTTAAAATAAAAGTTGTATGAATGCGGCTGCGCCACCTTGACATTTCAGATATGCAGATTTCCGGACAAATTTGTTTTTAATATTCCAAACAATTTAAGAACAATTAAACTATTAAACTTTGTTTATTTGAAAGGTTTCCAATATAAAATTATGCCCCCATATGAATATTATATTAATTCATATTTTAAATTACATATTTAATACATTTCACATAGTGTTAACTTGCTCGGACGGTTGCACCACCTGACATTTTGAGGGTTTGAGATGGCAAAACATAAAATATATATCATTTTTATGATAAACTGGAAATATTTTCAAATTAAACAGGTTTTATTCAATAAAATTATGCTGCTTATGAATCATTTAAAATTATTTTTAACCAAAGTAGTGCGCTCGGACACAAAAATCTGCATGTCACGTCATTGACCAGTAGACAAATATTGATACTGTTTAACTAGCATGAATTATGTAAATTTAGCAAGAAAACAGCAAATAAATGCATATGCTAACAAAGGCTACACTTAAGATTAGCTGACTATTAAAAGCAGTGAGTAATACTAGGCTAGCCACTACATTTAGCAAATAAAATCACTGATGCAGCTGGCTACGAACCTAATGGCTGACTCTACAGGCTTGTATGGCAGAACTAGGTTCACCACTAGTAAAGCCGTTTAGCACTCTTGGTGGATCAAATATGACTACCGCAACCCCTTTCAAGACAAGCTTTCACAGCAAATGTAGGCACCTAAGGATGGCAGCTAACTTACAGCTTAGCCCACAGTAAAATTCTCTCCAAGCAGTCTGCAGTGTCAGCCTACCTATAGGGTAGCCATTCACTCCATGCCACCTGACAGAAATTTGCCTCAAACGTCAAAACAAACAACCCAGTCAGAATTCAAACTGGAAAGAAAGAGTAAGTCCCACACACTTAACCATCCTTTCCCCACTGCTTATCTGCTCTTCTCAGCCAGATCTATGGACTTGCCTTCTCCAACACATTCACAAAGGATTTAATCACCTGTTTAACCTTATTAGTAGAGAGGCCAAAGTCATGCAATAATGATGTCTCCGACCTAGATATGGAGCCATGACACCCTATTTCAATTGGCCCAACTTGGGATAAACAACTATGTGATACATCGGCTGCCGAATCAGCATATTTGTTTTTTTCTTTTCATATGTTTTATCATTGAGCCCTCCTAAGGCAAAGTTAATTTAAAAAAATGAACTATACTTTCGACATCTAACCACAAAATCATGTCAGGTTGCAAATTGCTTACCCACAGATACTTCTTCTGGGACCATTTACCTACTACGAAGATCAACTTAAAGTTTCCAATCATTTGCCATGCTGAGGTGACAGCCCATTCATCCACCCAAACCCACATGAACATCCCTTCCTCCCTCCATCACAGACTAAATTAAATTGTTTGCACAGATGTAGATGCCCACAGACATGGACCTGCTCTGTTTAGGCACGCAGTTACACTATCCTATCAATAGGTCGTACACCTGAAATGGTTATTGAATATTCACGAGGAAGCGGTGCCTGTTAAGGATTTGGAATATGGACGAGTTAAGTCCCATCGCTGTTTCCCAGGAACTGTATGAATTAAACTCCACAGCCAAGCTTGATGTGCAAACTGCTTCATATACTTGCTCTTAGTATCTATCCAGTAGTTAATAAAAATCATCTCTTGCGACAGAAAAAATTGTTGTCCTTTTTTGCAATCATTTCAGCTATAATAGGCCAAAGGCAACCCAATTCAGTCGTAAGTAGAACAATGCCATGTAGTATTTTTTCCTATCATTTATAGTCATCAGATATTAAGAATGCGTGATTCCCTACCGTTGATTTACGCATAGATTTGTCACCTCAAAGAATTCAGTGGTCACTTATATCCTCGTTTTTTATTTTTTATTACCCCGCTCTGCCGGAGGGGAGAGGGCAAAGGGTATTGGTTTTGGCTTGGTTTGTTTGTGTGTTTGTTTGTTAACACGTTAGCAGCAAAACTAATGGCCAGATTCACCCCAAATTGGGTTTAGGGATTGCCACTGACCCAGAATAGATGCCTATTGAATTTAGGAAAAGTAGATCAAAGTATGTGCGAGGCGCGGGGTTTGTTGTGGCTGGCACCACTTGTTTAACCTTTATTTTACCAGGAATAAATCCCATTGAGATACAAAATCTCTTTTCCAAGGGAGTCCTGGCCAAGACAGCAGCATAAAAGTTTCACACAGAAAACAGCAACAGACAATGACAAGCAAAATCTACAAGAATAATACATTAACCAGTTTTAGCAGTGAAACATGTGCATGCACTGGTTTAAGTAAGCCTTAATTCTGGTTTTAAAAACAAGTGAACTTATGCAATTATCCAGTTTAAGATAATTCTGTAGCCTGGACCAAGATGAGGGAGCAAAACCAGAGAAAGCTCGATTTCCAAAAACAGAGCCAGGATGACAAACATGATGTGTCCGTGAGAACGAAGATTAAAACTGCTTACATTTTTTGGAATCAGCAGAGAACATAGATACAAAGGCAGTCCATGCAGGATGGCTTATATAGAAAAATGTACCAATTGTCCATTCTTCTATTGTATAATGAAGACAAGCCAACTTTTTCATACACCATACAATGATGCGTGTGGAAATCCAGATCAGAAATAAATCTCAATGTAGCATGGTGCACAGAGTCGAACATTTTCAGAGATGATGTTGTTGCATGCATATAAAGAACATCACCATAGTCGATTACCGACAAAAAGGTTGCTTGAATCAGTTTCTTCCTTGCGATAGAAGAAAAACAACTTTTGTTTCGATAAAAGAATCCTAATCCCAAATCCCAAATCCTGTTGCTCATTCAAATGAACAACAATACAATCCGGCAGACATGTCTTAAATTCTTCCAACAAAATGAATTTACGTAAAGAAGAGAAATCGGTTGCTTTACAGGCCATGCTCCATTTATCAAACAATGTGCTCTTTTCTCTCACAAACTCGACATAGGTTTGATTTGAACTTTTCTTATGGTTTCTGAACTTTTGTCGATATGCTTCGGGTACCAACTCATAAATTTGCAGAATGGCAGCTTTAACGACATCATATTTGGCGCTATCCTCCAGAGACAGTGCAGCGACAGCTTCCTGGGCTTTACCATAAATTTTACATTGCAACAAGGCAATCAGAGATGGCAGACTTCACCCCATTCACGCAAATATTGGCAAGTGCGGAAACACAAACAGACAGACAAACAAGCAATAAAAAAAACACACAGAGCCACTAAAAACAGTACTTCACACGCCCACTCCGTGGGGTGAAGTAATAAAAGTGTCCATACTTCAGGTGGCCACTGCAAGGCTAAGGCAATTCTCTCAAACGCTCCAAAATAGGAATCCACTTCCGTACCGCAAAAAATTTGCACAAAAGCAATATGCTTACTAATGTCAAATGGGTTTCTTAAAGCAGTGGAAGCAGGAGACACATTTGCGAACTCGAGTGCAGCGCCCAGTGCGGACATTTCTTTCTGGGCATCAATTTCAAGCTGGCACAACCTTACGGCTTTGTCAGCCTCAATTTCCAGTCTCTTAATTGCGAGCTGGAGCTGTACTTGCCTGTCTTGCGCTTTTTCCTGGGCCTCCAGTTGGAGTCCAACGAGGTGGACTTTTAATCATGCCTCTTCTTGGGACCCAGTACTGCCAGTGAAGAGAGGATCATAACGTGGTAATGTGAATGGAGTTTTCACCCACCCCTCTATTTCTCCATCATCTCCTTCAACTGGCTGCGCACGGCTGACTTGCCCCTCACTCAGGGCACCTGTCTCGAGCACATCAGAGTCCGCATTCATCGGCATCACAATCACCCCCAAATCCACCAACTTATCAACAACTACAGCCTTGAGCTCTTTCTTTAATATTGATTTTGGATGCGTGGGTTGCTATTCGGAGCAAATCATCCTTGCGACAATTATCAATTTGGACCAAAGAAGGCTTAGCCAGGAAACTGCCGATGTCAAATGGCGCCATATTCAGTGCTGCACCCCTTCAATTTAATCACACACCTCCGCACCTCCAATATCTTCAACTTACGGGAATCTTTTTTTTCTCTCTTTTTAAAAGAACCTCCCGGACGAGCCCCCACGTGTAACATCCCCATTGGTCTAAGGGTGAAGGAAGTAACAAATAACCAGATGGTAATAGGTTGAAGTAAAGGTATAGGTTTAATGCAGGAGATTCGTGGATAAACTGAACAACAAAAGAGCGGCTGGTACACAGGAGAAAGGGAGAACAAAGGGCTGCAATGGTGCTGCTCAAATAAAACAGAACCAAAAACGCACTTAACCAACTGTACAAAAAAAGGGAGAAAAAAAACAACATCAGTGAGTAGCACCACTAAAGGCTAACAAATTGCGAAAATTAGTGCTTTTATCTGGTCCTGTCTCCAGAATATTTCACATATAATTAACAAAGTTAAACTCCAGAATTACAGATTCAAGTCATTAGACTTCATACAGTTGTCTAACTATCAATACTTCGTACAACACACACAACAACGAGTAACCACCGGAGTGCAAGTAATGGATTCAACTCCTTATACTTCATATGATTGTCAAACAATCAGCACTTAATACAACTAACAAAACAACGAGTAACCACCTGAGTGTAAGTTACAGATTCAAGTCCTTATACTTTATATGATTTCCAACAATCGATACATGCGAAACAACGGGTAATCACGAGTTTAACAGCACGGGACGGACTGCTCACATTAAATCACTGCTGTCTCGAGTGTGCGTTTGACAGCTAGATTTATAGGTAAAAGACAATGTGTTGACCCACGATTGGAGGAGGACAAGAACACCGGACCAATCAGGCATGTCAGCGAGCGGGCAGCAGAGCAGACAGGAGGCTGGCAATGGGCTGGGCTTGGCTGAGCACCAATGAAAAACAGGGGCTCGCATGGAGTAATTTGCATAAGTGACAGATATTTGGAGACAGAGAGAGGTTAAATCACGTGGGAATGGAGACAGACCCACTAGGGCCGTATCGCTGCAGCAATGACGCAGTGATCCCTGACATCATTTGCAAATACATCGGTGGCCTTAAACTTGTGTGGGGCATTTGTTAAAATTAAGTCCAGTAGCGTAGACGGATGAAATAAACTTGATCCTGATCCTGATCCTGACTCTGATATGAAAAGCTAGTAGTTAATAATAATAATAATAATAATAATAATAATACATTTTATTTTTATAGCGCTTTTCATGCAGAGATGCAACCCAAAGTGCTTAACCCTTTCGCAGGCACAGCGACATTTTTGTCGTTTTAACCAACGTGTTTTATAAAGTCTTCTCTCATTGGCCGATTGCGGGAATTCCCTTGTTAGTTACACTCATTACCATTGGCTGTCTCTCAGGTCACCCAGCACTGTATTTTTAGCCGTGAACGAGGCATGGGATTTCCTAAAAACGCTAAATACGAGACTACTTCCGGGTCAAATTGTGGGACATGTGAACATGGCATCGACGAGTACAAACAGCCGGCATTCTAGCCGTGTTTCTAAACGAAATACAACGTGGATGAAGTTTTTTGCTTTATTGAATGACTCTGACGATGAGTTTGAATATCCAGAGAGCGGGAGTGACTTGGATCCAAACGATTTTAGCGATTCTGGAGAGGATTAAAACATAAAAACATCAGTTATGGGAAACTTATTGTGAGATTTGGTGTTATTTTATTGTTATTTTGAATAACAATCATATTTTGGTAAAAACCCAAAATTAATCCGTCCGTGGGGGTATGCATCTGGGCCAAAATTTGCCTGCGAAAGGGTTAACAAACAGCAAGTTAACAGACATAAAACAAATACATTAAAATACATTACAATGCAATGGCACCTATATATAGAATTAATCCATATTAAATGCCAAATTAAAACTACTACTATTGATCCATGTCGCTAGCGACAACTGGAGACCCAGATTCTGCAGAACTATCTCCTACGGCAAGCACGTCTAGCAGCCGCTCTTTCGAGTAGCCTGGCATCAACAAGAGCCATTCCACTTCTTGTTCTATGCCGCCAGCTGTCACGGTCGGCTGTCAGATCAAACCAGTTGTCTGGGAAGCCGCAAATACACAGATCGTCCTTAGCGCAGTCTTTCCAACGCTTCCTCGATCTTCCTCTGGATCGCTTGCCTTCAGCTAATTCTCCAAACAGGAGCTCTTTAGGGATCCTATTGCTATCCATCCTGCAGACATGACCAAGCCAACGCAGTCGGTTTGACCTGATGGTTGCCTCAATGGAGTTACAACTGCCCCTCCTCAGCACTTCTGCATTTGTGATGTGTTGCCACCAACTGATCTTGAGGATGCGGTGCAGAGACCGTTGGTGGAAACACTCAAGCAAGTGAACGTGGCGGGCTAGTGTGGGCCATGTCACACTTCCGTAGAGTGATGGAAGAATGATAGCCTTATAGACTACAAGTTTGGTGCCTATTGATATGCCTTTCCTGTCGAGGCATCGGGTTGCCAGAGAGCAAAAGGAGCCAGCTGCTCTGCTTATCCTCTTTTTTATCTCCGGCTCGAGATTTCCGTCGTCAGTTAAATCACCACCGAGGTAGGTGAATTTGTGGGCAATCTTTAGAGGGAAGTCGTTGATGGTGGTGGCAGGTGGGTCTGGGCAATTAACATGCATGACTTCCGTTTTTGGGTTGCTGACTGTAAGCCCGAAGTCTTTGCAAGTCTTATTGAGCACATTTATCCCGTCCTGCAATGACCTGTGGTTGTTGGTAGCGAGCCTGCGTCATCGGCGTAGAGGAAGTCACTCAGCTGAGTTACTGTTGCAGACTTGGTCTTTAGTCTATGAAGGTTGAATAGCTTCCCGTCTTGTTTGTGGCGGATGTTGATGCCGAAGTCAGGCATTGACTGGTGAACCTTCCTCAACATGTAAGAGAAAAAGAAGATGAACAGGGCCGGTGCCAGGACACAGCCTTGTCAAAGGCCGGATGAGACATCGAATTCCTTGGTGAGCTCTCCTGCCACAGAAACTCTGGCCTGCATACCCTTGTGGAAGCTTTTTATGATGTTCACAATCTTTGATGGGATCCTGATCTTGAGCAGGAGATTCCACATAAGAGGTCTTTTGACGGAGTCGAAGGCTTTTACAAGATCTACGAATAGTACGAGGAGTTCCTGGTGCTGTTCGCGGCACTTCTCAATAAGCTGTCTCATGGTGAACATCATATCGATGGTGGATCTTCCAGCTCTGAAGCTGCACTGTGCCTCTGGATAGTATTGTTCGACAGAAGGCTATATCCGGTTGAGAATGAGTTTGGCGTAGAGTTTCCCTATGATGAAAAGCAGGGTGATTACTCTGTAGTTTCCACGTGTGAAGCAGCAGTTCTTTTTAAACAGAGTGACAATGATGCCGTCTTTGAATTCCTGTGGCACCCTTTCTTCTTGCCAAATACACAGAAGGAGCTTGAGGAGCTGAGACAATAGAGGACGCCAGCCTCGAGCACTTTGGGAGGAATACCATCTGGTCCAGGGGCTTCATCATTGGCAAGTTGTTTCAAAGCCTCCTCTATTTCAGCCTCGGTTGGTGGTACAGCAAGCTCGGTCTGCACTTCCTCCTGCGGAATGTCGTCAAGAACTGACATATCCACTGAGCCTTGGTGGTTAAGAAGAGTAGAAAAGTGCTCTTGCCAATGTTCTAGTATGGCTTCCTTCTCAGTAAGTCTGTTGCCTTTGGAGTCATCAATAGGAGTAAAGCCTGGCGAGCATCTTTGAGAGATCAGTTTCACTGCCTTAAAAAAACCCTTGGGATCGTGTCTTTCGGCAAGTCCTTCAATTTCGCGGGCTTAGTCTAGCCACCACTGATTTTGCAGGTGGCGCAACTCCCTTTGGCAGGAGTTCCTTGCTGTTCTGTAGCATTGGCAGCTCGCAGGGGTGTCGCTGTAGAGGACCTGTTGGTAAGCTGCTTGTTTCTGCTTGAGAAGGTTGGTGATGGAGGTATTGTTCTCGTCGAACCAGTCCCGGTGTTTAGCAAAACCAACTGTTTCTCTAGTGGAGGCATAAAGAGCCTCATGGAGGCTCTTACAGTGTTGGTCTAATGATTCCACGTTAAGGTTCTTGATGTCCTCAGAAATTCTCTGTTCCAGTTAGTTACTGAGTTCGGGGAGTTTCAGTCGGGCAGCGTCAAGGCGGCGTAGACCAGATTTCTTTTCGCAGGATGGTATGTGAAAACATAGTTGTAATCGCGCGCACACAAGCCTGTGGTCAGTCCAGCAGTCCGCGCTGTGGTGGACGCGGGAATCAACAAGGTCTGACCTGAAGTGATGGCGAATAATAATATAGTCAATCGCGTGCCAGCATTTTGATCTTGGGTGCATCCATGTGCCTTTGTGAATGTCAGAATGAGAGAGGAATGTGTTGGAGATGGTGAGTCCAAACTGGGTGCATAGATCAAGCAGCATGATTCCCTAGTCATTTTCCTGCCCAAGACCATGAGGGCCAATGACATTTGGCCAAGTCACGTGGTCGCAACCAACTCTGGCATTAAAATCACCAAGAAGAACAAGACGATCATTTCTGGGAACACGCGCAAGCATATCAGTTAGCTGGTCATAGAAGCGGGTCCTTTGCTCGTTAGGTCTCTTGAAAGTGGGGACATAGACACTGACGACAGTTGCGTGGCAGGTGTTATCTAGCTATATGCGCATCCACATTATATGGGAGTTGATCCCCTTCCAGCTGACAATTAGCAGACGCAGATGGTTCTTTAGTGCTATTGCAACACCTTCTTGCTTTACTTGGTCACGGCTTCTGCCCCAGTGTATGAACGTGTAACTGCCGTCGATGAATTTACCTTCTTCTGGGATGCGGCATTCACTCAGGCAGGCAATATCTATATCAAGGTGTTCAAGCTTGGCTGATACCAAGGCAGATCTGCGTTCAGGAGCTCAGCGCTTGGATGTTGTGGCATCTGAGAGAGTTCTTATGCTCCAAGATGCTAGTTTGATCTGCTTCATAAAATTTTTGCAGACACGTTTGGGCTTATCGGAGCCATAGGGTCCTTGCAGCTTTGCCAGTGGCTCGTCATTAGCGCGTTGTCGCTGCCCTGATGTGCGATGCAGGTAGTTAATAGTCTTATGAGTAGGGTCTGTAGCGGGTATAAGAGTCCACGACCAAGGGCTGCTAACCCCAGGCTGTGGGTGAGTAGGCTGCCCTCCTCCGTACTCACGTCCCCCAGTGGCATTGGCGTAATAGTGAACTCGTGGGAGATGCATTTCTGTCACGTCGTTTGCCAGTAGGGCGGTCAAAAAGAACATCGGTCAGTGGGCTGACCCAAGCGGGGACTGACCCTTAGATTTTTCCTCAAGGTTTTCTCCTGAGGCGTTACCCGGACCGGGTATAGCCGCAAGGCAGCGGAGGTTTGGAATCAGGGTTTTCCTTCCCCAAGGTGGACTGCCAACCAAGGCTAACGAGCTCCACCTGCCCAGGGAGTATACCGTCCCTTGCTCGGTCCCTGGCGTAACTTTTTGTCTAAAGACAGGTGCACCACATGAAGGTAGTTACCCAGGAGTTAGGTGACCTGAGCCGTGGGGCGTAGTCACCCTTAGCACCCTTAGTGCCAAATTAAAAAGATAGGTCTTTAACTTCTTCTTAAAAATTCCAAGGGAGTCAACTGTTTTGAGATCCAGAGGGAGGCTGTTCCACAGTGTAGGACCATAAAAGCAGAAAGCAGCCTCCCCAGATTTTTTTGTGGGAGACCCTTGGAATCTCTAAAAGATGGGCAGTTGAAGATCGAAAGACTCTTGGGGGCACATAAAATGAAAGGCAATTGCTGATGTACGCCGGTGCTTGTTTATGTAGGGCTTTATAAATAATTAAAAGGACTTTAAAATCGATTCTAAAAGAAACCTGTAGCCAGTGCAGCGATGCAAGCAGAGGGGTAATGTGATCACTTTTTTTTTGTATTGGTTAAAATCCTGGCTGCAGCGTTTTGAATCAACTGTGACTTTCTGAGAGACTTTTTGGGCAGGCCAGTAAAAAGAGAATTACAGTAGTCTAGTCGGCTTGTGATAAAAGCATGAATCAGCATTTCAGCGTCGTTCTGAGTTAAAAATGGTCTAATTTTGGCTATATTCCTAGGATGAAAAAATTATGTTCTAGCAATTTTGTTAAAATGACTAATAAAGTTAAGATCGGAGTCTAAAATCACACCCAGATTTGTCACTTGGGTTTTTATTTGCTTAGACAGATTTAAAAACATTGGTTCTATTTTTTGCCTTTTATCCTTTGAGCCTGCAAGTAATATCTGTTTTTTCCTCGTTTCTTTTTAAAAAATTCCTACTCATCCAATCATTGACATCTGTGAGAAGTTGAAAAGATTGTTTAAAGAAGTGGGGTTATGAGGTGAGACAGATATGTCTAATTGTGTGTCATCCGCATAGCACTGATATTCAACGTTATGATGACTAATTATGTTGCCTAAAGGAAGCATATACAAAGAAAAATAGGACCAAGGGTCCTGTAGCTTACCGGCAAGCAGTCTTACAGAGATGATACAAGTTATGAAAATTTCATGTGAAGTTTGACATTTGAATCAATGAAAATCAATGTCAAGGTTACTAAATAAAAGTTCACATACATTTATAAGATCTTCTGTAATACAATCCTAAGCTCTGAAGCAGTTTTGGTGATACAGGTCATTAAAATATGTCAATATGTATTCAATATGTCAATTGTGAACTTTAAAGGTCACAGAATGTCAAGTTGTGGTCAGCAAACGGACTTCATATATGACTTTCTAAATGTCTCTAGACAAACCTTGGCTCAATCTGTGACCATTTTGGTGATAGAATTCATTGTAATTTCACTGTCAAGTTTGACCCTCAAAGGTCACTGACAGTCAAGTTGAATGTCACCAAATGAAAGTTCATATGTGACTTCCTAGATGTCAGTAACACAAACTTTGGCTCCATCTGTGACCGTTTTGGTGATACAAGTCATTGAATTTTCACTGGGTCACATTTGACTTTTGAAGGTCAATATGAAGATCACCAAATGAAAGTTCATATATGACTTCCTATATGTCTCTAATACAAACCTAGACTCCATCTGTGACCGTTTTGGCAAGGCAAGTCATTGTAATTGTTTTATGTCAAGTTTGACCTTCAAATGTCATCAACAGTCAAGCTGAATGTCACCAAATGAAAGTTCATATGTGACTTCCTATGCCAGTAACACAAACCTAGGCTCCATCTGTGACCTTTTCAGTGATAGAAGTCATTGAATTTTCTCTAGGTCAAGTTAGACCTTTGAAGGTCAATATGAAGGTCACCAAATGAAAGTTCATACATGACTTCCTATACTTCTCCAATACAAACCTACACTCAATCTGTAACGATTTTGCTGATATAAGTCATTGAAATTTCACTGTATAGTTTGGCCGTTTAAGGTCACTGAAGGTCAAGTTCAAGGTCACCAAATGAAACTTCATACATGACTTCCTATATGCCCCATTACAAACCTAAGCTCTATCTGTAATAGTTTTGGTGATAGAAGTCATTGAAATTTCACAATGTGAAGCCTGATCTTCGAAGGTCGCCGAAGGTCAAGTTCAAGGCCACCAAATGAAAGTTCATACATGACTTCCTATAAGTGTTCAATGCATATATGCTCCCAATCTACAATATTTTCAAGCCTAGAAACCTTTGAAAATTGTAACATTTTGCTTGACCTCAAGTTTGACCTTTCCAGGTCATCTGAGGTCACCTTTAACACAGCCAAAATATAGGTCATATATTACTTCCTATATGTCAGTATTACAAACTTAATCTCTATCTGAAACCATTTAGCTTCCACAGGCGATTTGGCCCATTCTCCATAAGACCCAATGCTAAAGTACAGCGCCCCCACTAGACCCACTTCTGTCGATTCAATCAAAATGGCACTCGCACTGTACATAAAGTGTATCAAGGTGAATTGATTGCCAGATTTAGAAAAAAGTTATCAGACAATTTTTGAGAAATAATTTTTTGAAATTTCAAGCCCATAAAACGGACAAAAATGATTCAATCAAAAATCCGAGAAAATTGTCTGGAGATATGGTCTAGTAGAATGTTATTGCAAATTTACACTAAAATTCATCAGGCCAAAAAAAAGATAAAAAATGTTCTTTTAACATTGTTAATATACTATTCAAAAAAAGTAGGGGATATTTTATTTTGAGATCAAAATTTTCACATATACAAAGGGATACAAAACCATGTTGTATAGTTCCTTACTGAGGAAGCATTTCCAAAGAAATTCATCACCCAAACACATCAATGACACTCTCACGATCTGCACGGGATGCTATTGATGATCAAGGGGGTTGTGCCACAAATTTGCATGACTCTGAATTGGAAGGTTAGAGCCACTGTAAAGGAAGATTTTGAAGAGAAAGCATCAGATTATCAGTGGTTGAAGTCGTTAATTAAACAGAGACCATGCGCCGTCTAACACAGGAGGAGAGGTTACGTGCCCTTGGCATGCTACAGGTTGGCACAAGACAGGTCGTTGTGGCAAGGGCAATGAATGTTTCCCAGTCTGTCATCAGCAGATTATGGTCCAGACATCGTGCTACAGGGTCTGTTCAGGATAGACCACGATCCGGTCGACCAAGGGCAACAACTCAGGCTCAGGACAGATTCATCCGCACTATTGTCTTGAGAAATCGTATGGTAACAGCAAATCAGATAAGGTCTCAACTTCAAAGGGATACTGGCTTGGTAGTGAGTGGCCAGACCATCAGGAATCGCCTGCACAGATTTCACTTACACGCCCGACGTCCTCGTGTCATTCCCTGTTTGAGGGATCGTCACATTAGGGCCAGACTCAATGGTGTCGCCATCATCAACGCTGGGATAATCGCCGATGGAACAACGTAATGTTCTCAGATGAGTCGAGGTTCACTGTGGACTTCCTTGACAGACGCAGGAGGGTTTGGCGCCGACGTAACGAACGTTTCCATGATGTTAACGCATTAGACATGATCCGTATGGGGGTGGATCTGTAATGGTGTGGGAGGCATCACTGCTGCCGCAGAACAGACTTGCATGTTGTTGCTGGACGTGTCACAGGGCAGTACTACCGGGACAACATCTTGGCACCCCATGTTGTGCCGTTTGCACGCCGTTATGGCCGCCGTTTCATTTTCCAAGATGACAATGCCAGATGTCATAGGGCCAGGATCGTTACAGATTACCTCCAGCAGCAGAATATCACCACATTACCATGGCCAGCACTCAGTCCGGACCTTTCCCCCATCGAGCATGTCTGGGACATGCTTGGACAGCGACTACGCCAACGCCAACAACCTCCTGCCAATGTCCAAGAACTTGCTGCAGCATTGCAACAGGAATGGAATAACGTTCCCCAAAATGACCTGGGACGCCTCGTTAGGAGTATGCCACGCCCGGTCGAGCTTGTCTAGCCAACCGAGGGGTTTTACCCGCTACTGACTCTGTTTCACAATGGTGGTAAATTTGCTGTGTGACCCTGTGTTTGTGTCGACCCTTATTCTGGAGAATCTGTCCTTTACTGACTGTACACAGGGTTTCGAATAAATTGACAAATGTTTCCTTAATGTTTTTATGTCATTTGTTTCCTTCCTGACCTCAT
Source organism: Gymnothorax javanicus (assembly GCA_029692085.1). NCBI lineage: Eukaryota > Metazoa > Chordata > Actinopteri > Anguilliformes > Muraenidae > Gymnothorax > Gymnothorax javanicus. Next base: position 102,251,453 of record CM056198.1, read on the forward strand.
GATCTGCATTTCATGGTACTTGTAAATCCAATATCCCCTACTTTTTTTGAATAGTATATATTCCCTGACCTCAAGTTTGACCTTTCAAAGTCATCTGAGATCAACTTTAACATAGCCAATGTATATATAGGTCATATATGACTTCCTATATGTCGATAATGCACACTTAATCTCTATCTGCAACCATTTGGCCTCCACAGGCCATCTTGCATATTTATAAAGTACAGTGCCCCCAATAGACCCACTTCCGTCGATTCAATCAAAATGACGCTCGCACTGTACATTGATGGTACCAAGGTAAGTTGATTGCCTGATTTAGAAAAAAATTTATCGCACAATTTTTGAGAAATAATTTTTTTAAATTTCTCAGTCCTATCATTAACATTGGAGCCAAAATTTCAAGGGCAAATAAAACGGACAAAAATGATTCAATCAAAAATCCGAGAAACTTGTCTGGAGATATGGTCTAGTAGAATGTTATTGAAAATTTACACTAAAATTCATCAGGCCAAAAAAAAGATAAAAAATGTTCTTTTAACATTGTTAATATATTCCCTGACCTCAAGTTTGACCTTTCAAAGTCATCTGAGATCAACTTTAACATAGCCGGGGCGCCCCGGTGGCTCATCGGTCTAAGCGCGCATACCATAAAGGCTGTGTCCTTCTCGCAGTGACCTGGGTTCGATTCCGGCTCAGGTCATTTGCTGCATGTCTTCCCCCATTCTTCTCCCCAACCTTCCTGTCTCTCTACACTGCATAACTGTCAAATAAAAAGGAAAAATTCCCAAAAAAATAATCTTTAACTTTAACATAGCCAATGTATATATAGGTCATATATGACTTCCTATATGTCGATAATGCACACTTAATCTCTATCTGCAACCATTTGGCCTCCACAGGCCATCTTGCATATTTATAAAGTACAGCGCCCCCAATAGACCCACTTCCGTTGATTCAATCAAAATGACGCTCGCACTGTACATTGATGGTACCAAGGTAAGTTGATTGCCTGATTTAGAAAAAAATTTATCACGCAGTTTTTGAGAAATAATTTTTTTAAATTTCTCAGTCCTATCATTAACATTGGAGCCAAAATTTCAAGGGCCCATAAAAACACAAGATCATCAATGGAGTGGGCATTGCATGGTGGAAGAGTTGTCATTATATCTAAGAACCTGGCCCTAGCATTGTCATCCACAACATGCTTTACAGTAATAGCCTCATTACACTGTTCTGCTGCAGACATTGTGACATTAAAAAAGACAGAAAAGTGATCAGAAACAGGAATATTGGTGATGCTGGTGATATCAATTTCAATACCTTTTGTAAGAACTAGGTCTAATGTATTCCCATGGTTGTGGGTGGCTCCCTTTACATGTTGAACAAAGCAAAGACAGGTCAAGACATCTAGAAATTCCATAGCTTTTGAATCAGCAGTGTTATTCACATGAAAGCTAAAATCACCAAGCAAAATAATCCTATCATAGCTGGTAAGAACGACTGACATACAGTCAGAAAATTTAGATAAAAAGTTGGAGTTGTACTTAGGAGGCCTATAAAATGTTACAGTGAGTATAGATTGCTGAGCTTTAATAGCCACAGCCAAATATTCAAAGCTCAGAAAGTCTCCAAAAGAACATTTAGAACAAGCAAAGTCAGAAGAGAAAATGTTGGCAACTCCTCCTCCTCTTTTATCTTGTCTACCTGAGTACAGGAAACTGTAGTTTGGAGGAGATGATTCCAATAATGTGGCAGAGGCAGTTGAGGAGAGCCAGCATTCTGTTAAAAATAAAAAGCTAAGACTATGTTGAAAGATAAAATCATTAATATAAAAGCTCTTGGTAGGAAGGGATCTGATATTCAGAAGTGCAAATTTTATCACTGTAGGTTCTAGACGAACAGGGATTGATTGACTCCTGACAGTTTTCACCAGATTAAGGGGATTTCTGTGATTCCTATGATACTTTAATTCCTTTATGCAGCGATCTGTAATAACAACAGAGATTTGTGATACAGTGGTCTCATAAAATACTGATTGTCAATTGGGAGCGCCTGGCCACAGGGTAGAGCTGTTGAGCTTAACAGCGGGCGTACAGATAATGACGCTGAAGAAGAGTTCAATGTAGTGACTGGTTTTGTGTCCAGGGGCCGGTTGCACCAACCATCCTAAGTGCTGTCCTAAAGTTACGCACGAAAATGGGTTGCACCAACAATGACTTACGACAAGCCTTATCCTAAGTGCTGTGTCATAAGACAAATTGGTGCAAAGGCTATCAACGGTGAAAAGAGCCGTTGCACCAACACAAATTAGGACACGGAATTACGACAGAAACCTACGTGTGGCGGGAGGTGACCTAAGTGTGCCGCGATCTTAAAATAAATCTCTTTCTTTTTAATTTATATGTAATAATCTCCTAAAATTGCTACAGTGAGACTTCAAGTATGTACAAAATTGCACGCAACTGTCTACATAACCCACGGCCGCAAGTGGTCACGCTTTTAAAAAATCGTGGTTTAGCATTGCCACATCCCAACTCTTAATTTCATCTCTCATTCTAGCATTTTTAGGAGATTATTACAGATTAAACCAAGAGATTCATTTTAAGATCACCGTGGATTTTAGGCATATAAAAAATACACAAGGTGGAAAACATTCTGTAGAACAAAAGAAACCTGGCATTGAGATATAAATTATTGCAATCTCGCGAAATGGCTAAATGTAAGCCCACAAAAAAATCGTGCTATCACATTCTTGCAAAACTGTGCCGTTCAATGGCCATTTAATTTTCAAAATGCGATAATCAAACATGCTATCTTGATAAATTGGAGTATCTACTCATTCAACTTATTAAATAAGCAAATCTACTGTTTGATTACTGATTGAGCAAAGTAAATGGGGACAGGCTTAGAGTAGCCTAATTGGTTAAAAGGAGACGATTTTGTAGCCCTTTGCTTAGCTCCATTCAGAAAAATACTGATGTCAGTCAAGTTTTTTCCAGAAGAATTTCACACGCCCTCTGATGTTTAGCACTTTCTGGGTCGTTCATTCAAGACTGCACCGGGATGCTGTTTTTTTTTTGCTATACTTCAGAGAAAAACCACCTCTTTGCTTTTGTGTGTGCTACATGTAGCTGTCTTAGTTCTGTTCATTCTATGATACTAATGTTTATTTATATATTATTGTATATATCATATAAACTGCGCATGCATGCATACATACATACATTACACCATCCAAAATTGACTGTATGCCACTCAAATTTGACCTTCCTACAGTTGAAGACACCAGTCAGGACTTCACGGCCAGGGATGTTTGTGTATGTCATTTAGGACATGTCCTAAGACATATCTTAAGATACGGATTTTACAACACGCATAAGAGTTTTTGGTGAAATGGCAGTTACGACATGTCTCAGCGCTGTCCTAAGTTTGGTGTCTTACGACAAGCACTTATTATACGTTTGGTGCAACCGGCCCTGGGTGTGTTGCAGGAGCAATTAGTCATGTGCGTATAGCAGTGAAGACAGAATGAAAAATATTTGCAGCTAGTGCACAACTGCCCTCTGCATTGTGATGAAGGCCGTCTCTGCCTAATTCCCACATCCGAGCTCACAAGCTTGTATAAACACTTTCTACACCTCATAAGGAACAACTATAACTCACTAACACAGTAATATAGGACATATACCTTATTGTAACAAGCTAGTCATTCTACAATCAGGAAAAAGCAGGCAACATGTTACACGAGATTGATTAAAAAAAAGGTGCAAGGAACGTACCAGGGAGTTTGCCTAAGTGCTTGAGGTGTTCTTATTTGAAACCAGCCAAAACCTCAGCATTCGATTTTCTTGAATACGGTATAAAACAAAAAGCCACATTGAGCAAAATGCCACCACATGCAGTATTATTAGTGAAGACTAATGGTTGCTCTTACTAACCAATGAGGCAAACAAGCACTGATCATCATGGCTAAGCAAAATCGGGAATAAAAAACTGCTACCCAGCTAACTATTAGTGAAACATGCAATTGCACTTACTCTTAAAATGAAAACCCTTTCTTCATTAAATTTGTCCTCTAAAAACATAGATCTATCTGGTAGAAGGAACCCTCCAGTCCTGCTCCTTTCGGAATAATTCCCATTGACTATGTCCGTACCTCATTTAAATCCTGTAAATGTAACTGAACACTTCGGGCTGGTTTTGGAAGTCTTTTTTCTATGCAATAACATCTTTTTCCATTGCGCAACGTTAAGAGAATACGACCTAACTTGCCGTTATGCAAAGGTTTATAGACTTTTCTGATTGTCTGATCAATGTCTTTCAGTTACTTTGGAAAGTTTATTCTCTCTGGAATTGGACATGAAATGTGTCAATCAATAGGTAATTACTGGGGAAGTTTCACATGGGTGTGAACTATAACTGTGCATGACGCAGATGAGCCTAGGTGAGCAATTGAGTAACTGGCTGTCAATGACAATAATTAGAAGGATATAATGGAGTGCTAAATTCGTTGATGGAGGAATCTACTCGTGAATTTACAGTAGGGATTGGTTGGTCCTGTGTTTCCTTGCTGGGGGGAAGCAAAAAAGAGGGAATTGCCTCCTTTCCTTCATGAAATAGACAAGCAGGATGCTCCTTGTTTTAGCTACCAACCATACCATTTCAATTTCATATTCACCAGCAAGGAAGGTTCCTTGCTCTTCATAGAAATCAGATGCACCCAGAGAGATGATTGACACAGGAATAGCATGGTAAATTGTTGCCACCTACTGATCACTGCTGATCTCATTGCAGCTCAAGTTGTAGAGCATAATTTGCAAAAACATGTCTTATGGGACATTTTATGGAAATTTTTCTCAGGTGCCAGTTAAATTTTTAAAATACTCTTAGTCTAAATGCAGCTGAGGACACTCCTGGATTACTCAGGATTTTTTTGTTGTCCTTCCAACTGAAACATCTGTGCAATAAAATCTGTCAAAGAATGACCAATACATTCAACCGGTACAATGTTAAAGTTATTTTTTCACAAGAATCAATATGTGGCTTAAAATGTAGCAATCAGTGTGTCCAGTAAATATTCCAATAGACTTTTAGAATTAGACAAAGAATTTCCTTTGTGAAGAATGGGAGAGGTTCCAAATTTTCCTCCTCATTCACTTGAATGGCGCCTACAAATATCGTGAATTAAACAATTTATACAATTCCATGAACTATTTCAATACTGGATGTTTATTATATTATATTATTATTATTATATTATTATTATTATATTATTTATTATATTTTTTCCTTGACGTGGTGTTTTTTTTTTTTTTTTTAAGCTTTAGTTTCTGCAGTATGCAGAATATTGTTAGCTGTCTGGTTTTGTGTAAAAATGACTCAGATGTTTTTTTACTGGAGTTAAATAATGACTGACCATTCCACAGAGCACCGGTATCCTGCAGTTTGTGTTGAATCCTAGTGGGATGGTAACTGAAAACTGAAAATGCCACAGGATAGCCTCACCTAGAATATTTTTCACTTGCCGCCACTGGCTACAACAGGTAAGGCCTAATGCTATACTTAATGCCAATATGCAGAGGTAAATTTAACAAAAAGGACTTGGTGCGACTAGATACACATTAGAACCAGTCTATGTAGGTTATGTGGTTAGATCCAACTGAATTTTTTAATGAAAACTAACGATAAATGCTGAAATTATTTAGTTTGCAGGATAAGCAACCCCAAGAATTAGATGACCTTTCAAACCCACTGTAGCTGCGATTCAGTTGCTTATAGATGATAAATTCCTTAGCGAAGCAATGTCAATCTCTCTCCTGCCTGCTTCTCTTCCTGCTTTTGAAAGATACCAAATGAACACTTGGGAATGCAGGAGATGAAACCTTGGTCTTCCAATAATATTTTATCCATAAGAAATTCAAGAATAGGTTAAGAGCGCCAAGATACTGCCTCCACGCTGCACAAACAGTGAAGAGGGAGACAATAGGGGTGAAAAAATTTATTTTGTTGCTCCCCGTCACAGGCAGAGTGAAATGGACTATTGTCATAATCTGATGAGATCTTTAATTTGTGCAGATGGGATCCATTGTAGTGCAATTAATTTTGAATCAGACTTGAACTTTTTGCCATTCCCTGAATGAGATGGGAGGTGTGAGGAAGATTTGATTTTGGCAATTTATTTTAAGCAAACACTCACACTTGATAGTTTGGTCTCCCAAGCATGTTTTGACTTGGAATATAGCATTATAAAACCCCCGTTTCCAAAAAGGTTTGGACACTGAGTAAAATGTAAATACAAACAGAATGCAATGATTTTCAATCATTTGAACTTATATTTATTTGAAAACAGCATAAAGACAATATACCAGATATTGAGACAGATGTTTTATTGTTTTTCTTTTTTTAAATGTGTGCACATTTTGAATTTGATGCCAGCAACACGCTTCAAAAAAGTTGGCACAGGGGCATGTTTACCACTGTGTTGCATCAAATCCTTTTTAATCAACACTCTTTGAGTGTTTGGGAACTAAGGAGACCAACTACTGTAGTAGTTTTCCCATTCTTGCTTTGTTTAGGATTTCAGCTGCTTTGCAGCCTTCTTTGTAATACTTTTTTTGTTTCATGTACCAAATGTTGTCAGTGGGTGACAGGTCCGAACTGCAGACAGACCACTTCAGCACCCAGACCCTTTTACTACAGAGCCATGTTGTTGTCATACATGTAGGGGATGTTTTTTGGTATGGTGTTGCTGAAATGAGCAAGGCCTTCACTTAAAAAAGACATCTGGATGGCAGTAAATGTTGCACCAAAACCTGTAAATATCATTCACCATTAATGGGGACTTCACGGATGTGCAAGTTACCCATGCCATATATACTAATGCACCCCTATAGTATCATGGATGATGGCTTTTGAATTGTCTGCTGATAACAAGCAGGAAGGCTCCTCTCCTCTTCAGCCCAGAGGACACGGCATCCATATTTCCAAGAAAAATTTTACATTTTGATCAGTCAAACCACAGGGCAGTTTTCCATTTCGCCTCAGTACATTTTAAATGAGCTTGGGCTCAGAGATGAAGGCAGTATTTCTGGATCTTGTTTATACAGGGTGTTTCAAAAAGATGGACCCGATTAAGAAATATACTGCATTGAAATTGGGTCCATCTTTTTGAAAAACCCTGTATATGGTTTAATCGCTACATGGCAGAGTTTAAACTTGCATTTATGGATGCAATGACAAACTGTGTTTACTGACAATGGTTTACAGAAGTGCTCCTGAGTCTATGCAGTGATTTCCGGGACAGAATCCTGTCTGTTTTTAATGGACTGCTGCTTGAGGACCTGAAAATCACATCCATTCAAAATTGGATTTTGGACTTGTCCCAGGCATACAGAGATTTTTCTTGATTTTTAGAATCTTTTAATGATATGTAAAAACCCCAATTCCAATAAAGTTGGGACGTTGTGTAAAACGTGAATAAAAACAGAATAAAATGATTTGCAAAACCTTTTCAACCTATATTCAATTGAGTACAATACAATGACAAGATATTTAATGTTGAAACTGATAAACTTTATTGGTTTTTTTTGAAAATATTCACTCATTTTGAATTTGATGTCTGCATTGCAGACAAAGGCTACTATTCAATGCACTTTCCATACTTTTCCTACTCTATACATGATATTTTTGATTCGAATAATCATTATAATTATAGCATCTTTCTGAGAAGTAAATTCAAACTACATTCATAATTGTAGCTTAGCCTACTCGTGGAGTATTTCATTTAATTCAATTAATGGTAACTTAAATAACAAATGTTAGAAAATTTGTCTTACTCATTTTGTGGACTGAAGAAAGACGAAAAACCAGCCCACATTTGCCCATATTGACCAATAATAGGGAATTTCATTTTGGAACAACATTGTTTTCATAATAAAATAGTTAATACATTTCTAACAGAATTCAAATAGGCGAGGACACCCCCGCCCCTGCTGTGTATTTGGTCACAGTAGAGTTGCAATTCATGAGGTTTTTTTGCACCTGTATTTTCACATAGCCCTAGACTTATAGGTCGGAGCACCACTGTTATTCTATCTAGTTTGATTTTGCTTTCAAAAGGCACCAGATTGATGGATTTAAATGTACAATTTTCAAAAATTTTCTCCCAGGGGAGCATTCCCCAGACCCCCTAGGGAGAGTGCCCTTTTCATTTTGGCCCCTGCCCTTCAAAAATCCTGTGCACGCCACTGGTCTGCAACATGTTCCGAAAAAGCTGGGACAGGGGCATGTTTACCACTGTGTTAAATCACCCTACCTTTTAACAACACTCAATAAGCGTTTGGGAACTGAGGACACAGTTGTAGATGCTTTGTCAGTGGAATTCTTTCCCATTCTTGCTTGATTTATGAATTCAGTTGCTCAACAGTCCGGGGTCCCTGCTGTCATATTTTGCGCTGCATAATGCACCACGCATTTTCAATGGGAGACAGATCTGAAGTGCAGGCAGGCCAGTCTATTACCCGCACTCTTTTACTACAAATCCACACTTTTGTAACATGTGCAGAATGTGGCTTTGCATTGTCTGCCTGAAATAAGCAGGGACGTCCCTGAAAAAGATGTTGCTTGAATGGTGGCATATGTTGCTCCAAAACCTGTATGTACCTTTCAGCATTAATGGCGCCTTCACAGATGTCCATGTTACCCATGCCATGGCACTAACACATCCCCATACCATCACCAATGCTGGCTTTTGAACTTTGCGCTGATAACAATCTGGATGGTCCTTTTCCTCTTTAGCCCGGAGGACAAGACATCCATGATTTCCAAAAACAAATTTGAAATGTGGACTCGTCAGACCACAGCACGCTTTTCCACTTTGCATCAGTCCATCTCAGATAAGCTTGGACCCAGAGAAGCTGGCGGCGTTTCTGGGGGTTGTTGATGTATGGCTTTCGCTTTGCATGGTCAAGTTTTAACTTGTACTTGTAGATGTAGCGACGAACTGTGTTAACTGACAATTGTTTTCCGAAGTGTTCCTGAGCCCACATGGTAATATCCTTTACAGAATGATATTGGTTATTAATGCAGTGCCACCTGAGGGACTGACGGTCACGGGCATTCAATGTTGGTTTTCGGCCTTGCTACTTATGTGTAGAGATTTCTTCAGATTATCTGAATCTTTTGATGACATTATGGACTGTAGATGATGAAATCCCTAAATTCCTTGCAATTGCATGTTGAGAAACGTTCTTAAACTGTTGGACTATTTGCTCATGCAGTTAATCACAAAGTGGTGAACCTTGCCCCATCCTTGCTTGTGAACGACTGAGCCTTTCGGGGATGCTCTTTTTATGCCTTGTCATCACACTGACCTGTTTCCAAACAGGTGTTTTTTGAGCATTCCTCCACTTTCCCAGTCTTTTTTTTGCCCCTGTCCCAGGTTTTTTGGAACATGTTGCAGGCATCAAATTCAAAATGAGTAAATATTTCAATAAAAACAATGAAGTTTATCAGTTCAAACATTAAATATCTTGTCTTTGTAGTGTACTCAATTGAATATAGATCAAAAAGGATTTACAAATCATTGTATTGTTTTTAATCACGTTTTACACAACGTCCCAACTTCATTGGAATAGGGGTTTGTACCATAGAGGATAAAAGCTCCAAATTCTTTTCAATATTAAGTTGAAGAAATTATTTTTCAATTGTTGAACTATTTCCCGATGCAGTCTTTCATAGAGTGGTTAAGCCCTCACCATATTTAATAATGAAAAACTTTTTATACCGAATCATGTGACTGACCTGTTTCCAAATAATCTACTGAGCTGTGAGATGTTCTGCCAGTTGTCTTTTTTTTAGCATCATGCAACTTTTCCAGTCTATTATTGTCCCGTCTTAACTTTTTAAAACATGTTGCTGTCATCAAATTCAAAATGAGCAGATATATTTCAGAAAACAATAAAACTGATCAGTTTCAAGAATTGGAACGACCTGATATAGCGCGAAACTGTCGTAAATCGGGAGACAAGGGCTGTGCCCGAATAGTTGAAAATTCACAACCTATCGTCTAATTCCTAACCACTCATCTTTAACCTCTGTGTAAAACGTCATGATGTAAAGGAAAGGTGTAAAGGGGACTCTTTTACAGCTTAGGAAGAGAACCGTGCTAATAAGAGAATCTGAATGCACTTACACCAGGCACAGTGATCACCCGCCTCCTGCCCGTCATGTTTGTTTGTTTTCCTGATTAGCCGGACGGACGGTCATCGTGGAATTGCGGGATAGCATTTCCTCCTTTCTTTTCGAAAAGGATGGTTCACTGTGCCCTCTATGATAAAGGTGATAAATTAGGAAGCATTCTAGTACCTTTCCTTTACATTTAAAGAATTTGACCACACTTATCTTGGCTACCACGTAAATACTTCTGGATCGTTTTTTAGGAGTTAGGAACTTTCCTAAGCAAAAAAGACTATTTGGACGCAGCCAAGGTATATGAACAAGATTTCTTGTAGATGTCCGCACTTCCGGTAATGGGGCCAGCTTCGCCAAGCCAATGCATGCATGTTGGAATGCGATGAGCTTCGTGCAGCTTCGCTATAGAAAACAATCATAGATACACAGATATGAACATGAAAAATACCGCAAAATTTAAAAAAAAAAAATCTAATCTAAGCCGGAGTCCACGTCTTGGAACTAAACACTATGAATCGCAACTATATTAGCTAGCATTCGACTGCGCGCGGGTATGAGCGGAAGTTCACTCGTCTACATTTTGAAATTTGAGCCGTCATTATCAGCGATCATATCTGCCTTGCGATGCGCGGTATTGGGTCTCGGGTCACTCCAATTGATATGTTGTCTTTGTCCTATTTTCAATTAAATATATGGTTTTAATTGTTTTGCAAATCATTGCATTCTGTCTTATTTACATTTAACAACATGACCCGACTTTTTTGGAAATGGGGTTGTATTTTTCATATTTTCGGATGTTGAGTATGATTAATGATTTTATTTCTGAGGCATTAACATTGAGGAAAACTGAAGTCTTCTTTTATTCTCAAACAAATTCAATAAAGAGGTATACTCAGAGCATTAATTGGTGCACTTAAAATGATATCCAAATTTGATTTGCAGAATGCCAGATTTCAAGAAAAGCACAAGTAGGGGATTTCTTGTTTTTCCTCTCTACAGGGAAAACTCAGTCAGTGATCGACTGCTTGTGTTACTGGCTGTGATTTTTGGATGTTCGTGTATCATATGAAAAGTTGAAATAGTTGGAACATTATTTAGCATATATAATCAAATAATTTAAGACAAAAACTGTTATAAATCTACACCTCAAGTATACACCGATCAGCCATAGCATTATGACTACCTGCCTAATATTGTATACGGCCCCCATTTACCACCAAAACTGTCCTGACCCATCAAGGCATGGACTCCATTACACCTCTGAAGGACCGGTTTCTGGCACCAAGACATTAGTAGCAGATCCTTTAAGTACTGCAAGTTGCGAGGTTGGGCCTCCATGGATTGGACTAGTTTGTCTGGCACGTGGCACAAATGCTTGATTGCATTGAGATCTGGGGAATAGGGAGGCCAGGTCAACACCATGAACTCGTTCTTGCGCTCTTCAGACTGTTCCTGAACCACTTTTGCAGTGTGGCAGGGTGCATTATCCTGCTGGTAGAGGCCACTGCCATAAGGGAATACTGTTTCTGTAAAAGGGTGTGCTTGGTCTGTGACAATGTTAAGGTTGGTGGTAGGTGTCAAAGTAACATCCACGTGAATGGCAGGAGCCAAAATTTCGCAGCAGTACATTGCCCAAAACTTCACACTGCCCCAGCTGGCTTGCCTTCTCCCCATAGTGCATCCTGGTGCATGTCTTCTGCAGGTAAGTGACGCACACACACCTGGCCATCCACATGATGTAAAAGAAAACATGATTCATCACATCAGGCCACCTTCTTCTATTGCTCCGTGGTCCAGCTCTGAAGCTAGAGTGCCCATTGTAAGCGCATTCAGCAGTGGACTGGGGTCAGCATGGGCACCCTGACCAGTCTGCAGTTGCACAGCCCCATATGCAATAAACTGTGATACAACGTCTGTTCTGACAAATTCTATCAAAACCAGCATGAACTTTTTCAGCAATTTGAGCTGAACTATCTCAGTCCAGTCGTTGAGCCATCACTATTTGCCCCTTGTCAAAGTCATTCAAATCCTAATTCTTGCATATTATTCCTGCTTCATTACATCAATTTCAAAGCAAAATATTCAATTGCTGCCTAACATATCCCATCCACTGACAGGTCACTGTAAGGAGAAAATCAGTGTTATTCACTTCACCTGTCAGTGATCATAATGTTATGGCAGATCACTGTATAGATAATACTGTGGACAATGAGCCAACAATACTATGCTTAATGAGCCCATAATTACTGAGGCATTGCTTGCACAAAATCCAGGTTTTGGCAGCATTAGTACATACTTTCATTACTGTACATCCATTCTTTTCATTCAATAAAAAGATTGACTGCTGGGCATTCTGCATCTCCACTTAGATCTCAACCAACAAAGTATTTTGCATGATTCCAGTGTCTGTCTCTTCTGTTTTGCCAGTTTAATGTGTTATATTGTCTGGCAGTCCCAATACTTTTAAGCTCCCAAATTTGGGGTGGGGGGTGTCATAATAAGTAGTTGATAAAATGTTTTGCCAAAACCATGAAAATAAATTTGAAAGTTTACTCTTCAAGCACATATCAGTTGATTACTGTCAAATCCATTGCCGTGGCATACAGAGGCAAAATGATGAAAATCATGTCACTGTCCAAATATTAGTGAACCAGACTATATGTGATTAGAAAGTCCATAACTAAGCATTCTAATGCTGAAGTATCAATCAACTCTGAACTGAACTGAAAGTAATAGAGTTCTCCAGAACATATGCTAAGATTTTTGAAATAACATTCTACAAAAACTCACTATAAGAAGGATTAATCAATTGGTGGACTTCAATGCCAGCATTGTATCATTCCAACTCTTCATGTTGTTATGCTCCTGCCCAAACGTTGATGTATGACAAAAATGGAGGGCCTTGGCTTCCTTATTTGAAACCATTGCAAAATGGTTGTGTTTAGGCAGCGGAACAATTTGGTTAGGTTTAGGCATCAAACCTATTTGGTTATGTTTAAGGTTGGGGTTAGAATTAGGGTTAGAGTTAGGTTTAATCATTGAAACTACTTGATGTTGTCTAGGCTTGGGGTTAAAGGTATAGTTCACTTTTTTTGAAGTGGGGTTGTATGAGCTACAAATTGCCACTACTTACATTAGATGCAGTAGAAAGCTCTCTGATCTCCTCCAGGTAGCCGCACCAGCGCATAGTGCTGGGTGGAAATTTAGGCGATACACGGTTGTGAACGGGACCAGGGAAACAGCATATTTTTGCGCCCTAAAAGAGGTCCTACTTGAAAATAATACACCATTTCAGTTGTACGCCATATTAAAAAGAATTACAGCGCTTTACCTGCTTGGAAAAAACACAGTTGCTCTTGAACTAACCAACTGACGTATTCCATCGGAGTAAACTGCGCGCTGTAGCGATCAGCTGTTTGGGTCAGACTCTGAGCGGTTTATGGCAGAGGCAGCATTTCAGTGACATCGAATAACATCTCAAATTTAAAAAAAAAAATCCATATAATAACCAGCACAGCAGATACACAGTATGTGGCTGCATAGACACTATGCGATATCAGTTGGTGCTGCAATGTTACATTAGACTTTTTCGCAGGTGTTTCACTCTTTTACCTGATGCATGGGTACAGCAGTGCCCTTCAGCATGCACCGTTGAGATTTCCCTGAATGTAGCGTCACGAAATCCTCTTTGGAAAAATTAATACTGCAAACACGGAGCTCTTTTAGGGATACGGGTGGCGTATCAATTTCCATGTTGAGCGCAGCTAGCCACAGCTGCCGAAGTGCAGCCCACAGAGGAATGCGGTGGAAGCTGTAAGTGCGCCAGGATACAGCTTTGCTTCCACATACAGGAAAGCAGCATACACGGACCATTTTCGAAATATTTGCACAAGGTTAACCAACGTCCGACTTCAACCACGAAAGCCGCTTAACACTGACGCTTGCACAAATTTTTTACATAAGACAGATTACATTCAAAGTCAATGCGACTCGGCCACATTTTTGGCGGTATTCGCTTCGACGATTGACTTTGAATGTAATCTGTCGTGCGACAAATTTGTTTTGCGTCCAGTGTGCAAGCAGCTTTACTGTGACCCAAACAGCTGATCGCTACAGCGCGCAGTTAACCATGATGCGCCACGAGGACTACGTTAGTTGGTTAGTTCAAGAGCAACTGTGTTTTTTTCCGAGCAGGTAAAGCGCTGTAATTCTTTTTAATATAGCGCACAACTGAAATGGTGTATTATTTTCAAGTAGGACCTCTTTTAGGGCGCAAAAAAAACGCTGTTTCCCTGGTCCTGCTTCACAACAGTGTATCGCCTAAATTTCCACCCAGCACTATGCGCTGGTGCGGCTACCTGAAGGAGATCAGAGAGCTTTCTACTGCATGTAATGTAAGTAGTGGCAATTTGTAGCTCATATAACCCCACTTCAAAAAAAGTGAACTATCCCTTTAAGACTAGGGTTACGGTTAGGTGTAGGCACCAAAACTGCTTGGTTAGGTTTGGGTTATGGTAGGGTTTGGCTTTAAGGTTGCAATTAAAGTTTGAGTTACCCTTAGGGTTCAGAATAGAAACAACTTAGAAGTGCAGATTCATCAGTGGGTGTAGTATTGCATTGTTTAATGCAACTGTCTTGGATGCAGCAAGTCTCAAGTTAAAGTCTGACCAGAAATGTCTTTCTCTAATGTTTACCATTGTCAAATGACACAGTACGTTTTATACTGAACTCTACAGGGATACCTGCAGCATTGAAAACTGATGCAAAAGGTCTCCTTTCTCATTTTTATACTGATGCCCGGGGCATCAGCCCAAGCATTGCTTTATGATGCCTGGGGCATGAGATTAGCCTACCAATGCTCGTGGCATAATTCTCGGCAAGGGTTGTGTACTGTCGCAGGGCAGAGAGCCATCCTGCACTGGCTCCTGCTTTGAATGGAAAAACATTTGGTATTGCTGCCCAAGGTCAGGGTACCACCCCCTATTTTCTGTTTTCCTGGTGCAGAGCTGACATCACACTGGGATCACAGGACTCTGTGGACTGTTTCCATGGTGGCAGACATCACAGGAGGCTGTCCATGTAAATAATGACACCCTTGTGCACTGTGCAGTTAGTAACTGCATTAGTTCACAAAACATAGCACTATCCTAATATCAAACATGGGCCGAGAGTGTTTCCACTGGGATACTATTGCTGTAGTCCAAATTAGTGGTATAACTTCACCTTTTGGCATAGCATGTTTATTAATTGTAAACAGGGAACTTCATGACTCTTGGGAAAAACACACATCTTTTTCTTGACCAAAGGAAAAAAAAAAAAAGATTTCCAGCTTTTATTCAAGGGTACTTTTTATGCATTTGGGGCATGCCGTGTCGAAAATACAGGGCCTTGTGTCATTGCTCACCAATTTTAGCCGCCTACAGTATATTTGTGACATTTTAACCCCCAAACTCTGATTTTTTTCCTGAAATTTTCCTGCAGGTAGGTAAAAAATCATTAAGACATTTTTTCATACTGTAGGACAGTGTCGCATATATAATCCATATCTGCTGGTTGCAGTGCTTCACTGAAGCTACCTCACACTTATATTGAGAGAAATATTGAAATCCAAAATGTCATGTTTTTATGGCCAAAGCATTACATCAAATGGAGAATATCCAGATCTTGTACATCATTTTATACACATTTCAGTGCAATTCAGTAGGGCATATTTGGAATCATTGGAAATCTTGGGATCTTCCCTAGAATTTTCAATAGGCCTGAAGTTCCACAGGTTCAATTCAACAGCTGCATTTTATGGACCCATATACGGGTCTGTAGGTTTTATGGGGTTTGTCATATGAAAATGAAAGTAGTCGTGTTAAAGTAGAAATGTACTGTAGTGAGAAATCCATAAATGGTCAAATTATTCCTCATCATAAAGCTAAAGCCATGGAGATGATGAACAAAACACTTTCTGGACACTCACTCAAATAGGAAGAGAATAAAATAGGCATTTTAACACCCTTTCAACTCGTGCACATCCCCAAAAAGACCAATTGACAATAGCTCCTTTCTGATGACGTAATTCGTGGGAAACGGGGACAAACGATAAGGAATTCGAGTGCATTGACCATTGTCTGCCATCGTTGTCCATCGTCGTCTTGTTTTATATTGCTGGTGGATTAGATTCATGCTTGTCAAAAAGTATGCTACTGTTGGGCTACTGAGTTAGCTCACCTGGTTAAAGTGCCCCTTTGCGGATTAGTAGTGAGCTCCACGGCCTAGGTTCAAGCCTGTTTCACGCCAGTGTCGGCAGTGGCTGGTAGCCTTTTCAGAGCAGCACACCATTTGAGTGATCGCCAATACAAAAAAATACATACCGGGGGTGGCTTTTTCACCGAAATTTCTTTCACTTCCGGGACTGCAACACTTCCAGTGCACAGCTTGCGTTGCGGTATGACAACAACAATTCAGCTATACTTGAGAAACTGCAAACGATATAAAGGCTACAATCAAGTAAAGAAAAAGTACTGAATGCATAAAGAATTAATACCGCTTCTACTCTCGGTATCGTGTGGCCAAGTATCCGCAACCATGCACGCTAACGTAACTTTTCCCCAGCAGCTGCGCGAGACCAGAAGCGACTTGGCCGCCAAACTATCCCATAAAGCATCGGAAATGGGGCTTGATTTGATCTGGGTATTTTTTTTGTACTGGTGATCGCTCAAATTGGCTTCGCGCAGCAGGGAAATAAATTGGGAGGGACTTCCGGTTTGTTAGCCGGTTTTGACTTCACTCTTATATGGCTTGCGTGTTCAATCATTCTCTGAAATCAACGTCTGTTGGAGGTCCATTTTGTCATCCAAAGAAAATATTCATCCTGCAAATGAAACCAAAAAGGAAAGACAAAAAGTCTTTCAGCAGACCTTCTGGCACCTTCTAGGGGACTAATAAAAATGGTACAAATCTAGCATTTCTAGACAGGGATATAATTTTATGTGCCAGTTGACATTTTATGTGCCGATTTTCGCACTAGTGAGTAGCATTTGTAACTTTCTAGTTACTTTTTGTTCCTGCAGTTCTGAGTGTGTACTGCGTTTATATAATATTATGTACTTACTTCGGAATTTCCAATGCAAATCTGTTTGTTGCTGTCCCTTTTAATCATACACTGTCTCTCACAAATGCATAAAATATAAATAACAGGTAGCATTTGTTTATTTGACAGGTTCTGCAGTCACTATAATTTGCTTTTGAAACTGGGCTGTGAAGAGCTGACACTAGCATTTACTTATCAAGATTCTGTCAGCGCCAATCAAAGATTGTTGAAGGAAGAACCACTTCAGCCAAAAAAAAAAAAAAAACCCATAATACTATTTCAGAGACAAAAGTTTTAATGAAAATTGTATTTAGTCATTTAAAAATCCCTCAGGCATTATAAATTATAGCTTCAACATTGCAAGATGTAGAAATTAGTTTATACTGAACATATTTAAAACATTCAAAAGCAGACTTCCAATAAATTTCTGACATAAAAATTCCTTTCACCCATGTGATATCAAATCATTCCTGGAAAACATTGACCTTCCCAAACTATCGGATGAACAGGCAAATGCACTGGATAAACCCATAACAAAAGATGAATTTTGAAACGCTCTGTTTTCAATGCCCAACAATAAATCACCTGGATCGGATGGCTACTCCGTTGAATTTTACAAACATTTCTGGCAATTAATTGCACCATTATTCATCAGAATGACCACTGAAATTAAAAAAATCCAAAACTATCCCACCACATATGAATACCGCCCTTATCTCTGTTATGCTCAAACCTAATAAAGATCCAAACCTCTGCTGCAGCTATCGCCCCATAAGTTTGATTACTGATGATTTTTATGTCACAATTAAAGCTTTAGCGAATAGAATGGAATCAATAATCAAATGCCTCATTCACCCAGATAAAACAGCTTTTATCAAAGGTAGACACTCTTCAAACAATATGCTCCGTTTATTCAGCTTAATGAGCATATCCAAAAGAAATAACCTGAATACAATCATTGCATCATTGGACGCTGAAAAAGCATTCGATCGGGTCAATTGGAACTTTTTATTTGCCACATTGAAGAGATTTGGCTTTGGAGAATCATTCATTCAATGGATTCAAATCCTATATAACTCACCCACAGGATCCATAATCACTAATGGTCTGACTTCACAACGCTTCACATTGCACCGGGGCACCAGACAAGGATGTCCACTCTCTCCAGCATTATTTGCCATATTTATCGAGCCTCTTGCTGCTGCCATCCGACAAAACAGAAACATTCAAGGAATACAGACCAGATATTCATCCCATAAAATAAACTTATATGCAGACGATATTCTCCTATACCTGCAAAATCCAGCCACATCTCTACCGGAAGTCTTCACTGTAATAAACACTTTTTCAGACATATCAGGCTACTTAGTCAACTGGACTAAATCCACAATTTTACCACTTACACTGAAAGACCTGAGTGCCGTGACTCAGAAACTTCCTCTTAAGATCACCTTGGGCAACATTAGGTACCTCAGTATTGACATCTCCACCAATCTGTCAGAGTTATTCCAACTTAATTTCATCCCCCTTCTTAAAAGCATTGAAGATAATCTAAGCCGTTGGAATCACTTACCCATTTCTTTAATTGGCAGAATAGCAGCAGTTAAAATTAATATATTACCAAAAATAAATTACCAATTCACAATGACTCCAGTCCAACCAACATCAAAATGGTTCAATACTCTTGACTCCAAAATTAATAAATTCTACTGGAAAAATAAAAAACCTAGGATTAAATTAACCACTCTACAAAAAAGCAAAGATCTTGGGGGCTTAGCAGCCCCAAATTTCAGACATTATTACCTGGCAAACCATCTGCAATATATCATAAAATGGCAACTTCCCAATGAACAACAAAGCCCATGGTTTGAAATAGAACAAACAGAATGCAAAGAAATTTCACTCGCTAAAAAAACATGACTGCTTCAACAACCCTGTAACTGCAACAACTCTGACAGCTTGGTGGAAAGTCAATACGATCACTGGTATCACCCCATCTGCCAACAAACTCACTCCAATTTGGTATAACCCTGATTTCAAAATCCAAAATAAATCTTTCATTTTAAATTCGTGGAAATCACAAGGCATAACTCACCTTGAGCACATATTTGAAAATAACTCACTAATGTCTTTCACAGCACTAACTGAGAAATACAATATTGGTTGTGACAATTTTTTACAATACCTCCAGCTAAAAAACTCACTGAAATCAAAGATCAATATATCAAACAATAGTCTTCAACCTCCACCATTAACAGAACAGCTCATGCTCATTGGCAAGTCAAAGAACCCCTTTTCCAAATTATATAAATTAATATCCAACACGGATACCACACTCTCGCTACCAATTTCAGAATGGGAAAAAGATTTGTCTATAACAAACAATATTGATTTCTGGAAAAAAATCAACAACAATATCTTCACTATAACTAACAACCCAAAAACCCAGCTCATCCAATATAAGACTGTTCATCAAGCACATATCACACAACACAAAATGTATAGAATGGGATTTATTGATAGAGGCACATGTTCACATTGCAGTCTTAACACCACAGATAACTACTTTCATGCCACCTGGCTCTGTTCACCAATCCAGACATTCTGGAAAAACATTATACTTCGATTATCCACCTTTCTGGACTACAGCATTCCACTCTCTCCATCCCTATGCTTACTTGGAGACTTGTCATCAATTAAACCACCACCAACCACCACCATCAACAACCCACTCTAATTGCCTTGACCATCGCCAAAAAAACAATACTCCTCAACTGGAAAAGCAGAAACAAAATTACTATATTACAATGGTTAAACTTGTTGACAGAATATATCTTGATGGAAAAAATGACAGCACTTTCAAATAATCAAATAGAAACATTTAATGAAATCTGGATACCACTTAGTGTTTCCTTACATCTGCCAATGAGCTAGCTCTACTTAAACACCAAAATTTCACCTCCCAGATTTAAGCCCCCCAGTACCTCTGAATGCACCCTTTCACATCATACCAAGCACATTAACAATGATGACGTCCTTCTTTGTGTATAAAATTTTTCCCCCCTCCCTTTTTTTTGTCGTCTGCCCCCTCCATCTTGTGAATGATATCAACCTGTGTGTATACATATGTGTATGTATATGTGTATGCATTTGTTTATGTGTATGTATGTGTGTATGTGTACGTATGTGTGTATGTATATATATATGTATGTATGTATGTATATGTGTATGTGCATGTACATATGTATGTATGCGTGTTTGTTCAATTTTTTTTTTTTTAATATAACCCCAGCGAGAGTTGTATGTGTTTATAAGTTGGGTTTTTGTTTCTTGTCATACCCTCCCCTTTTTTTTTGTAAATTATGACTTCAACTAAAAATAAAGTTGACCTCCCAAGATGGGGGGGGTTGTGGTTGGGAAAAAAAAAAAAAAAAAAAATTCCTTTCAGTTTTCAATTCATGAGCATCTACTTTGTCGGCATGTTTGTAAATTTTTTTGTCCTTCACTAGTAAATGCTTATAGGATCCAGGACCTAATATTATTTACTTTAGCAAATATATATGCATACTGTGCTTGTTAATTGATGGATTGTAATTGAAAGTACTATTCTCAAGCTTTTATCTGCCCCAGTAAAAAGTAAACAACTCATTTCTCATTGGGCAGCAGAGGACAGGCTGGTTTATACACAAAATACCTTGTGTTCAGCAGACTGCCATCGTTTTCCAGGGAAAGTCAATTACAGTCATCACATATTGAGATTTCAGAGTTTTATTAAATACTGATTTTATAAGTCACAGATTATCATATGTTTAAGTATGATGTATAGGGTTTGGTGCCAGAATTAAAAGTTGTCTAGTGTTTTAATTTTACTGCACTGATGCATTTTGGATATAGTGACCAAAAGGATTTCAAAACCAAAAACTGGTTAGTAATTTAGTTTGTAGCCAAAACAGAACTTGTTTACCAATTGTTAATCTATAACCAACAGCAAGTATCTCATTTGCAGCTGGCTTAAAGTTAAACTTTCCTAATATAAAGCAATCACACCGAATGACTTAAAAATTCAAGTAGGTGCATCAATCAGCATGGAGATACAACTGTTTGGCATTACCTCCCACCTCTCAAAAACACAAATTGAAGGGCTTATTTCCATAAGTGCTCAAGTCCATTTTCATTAAAAATCAGGGCCTGTATTTATCAAGCTTCTCAAAGTACAATTTAGTCTTAAGTGCTGTGAATTTCTGAAATTTACTTCTACTTTCAAACTTAAGTATAAAAGCAAGTTATGAAATTTCTTAAAGCTAAGAATCACTCTTACTCTCCCAGTTATTTAAGACAGCTCAAGAGGTCTCTCAAGTGGTTAGGAGTTTCCAGTAGGGGCCAGGTGATGGCACTGAGGAGGCAGATGTGTACAAACCTTTCAGGAGTGGAAGAATATGTTTGAATTGTTTGACAACGCACAGTTAGTCAAACAATATTGCTTGGATAGAGCAGGTATCATCTTTGTCACAGACTTAGTGAGGGACGTAATCTCACCATCCACTTTACGCAGCAACGCGATCTCAGCTGAATTAAAGGTAGAGATGATACTCCATTTCCTTGCCACAGGAAAAACGCAGCAATGCAATGCTGATGATTTGGGGCCATCACAATCATCAATTAGCCGAATTATTATGGAAACAATTATGGCACTTACTGCTCCACACATTGTTACTCGTTTCATCGACTTTCCAACAACAACCTCGTGCTATCCAAGAGAAGCAAAAACAGTTCCTGCAAATCGCCAGCTTTCCAGGAGTTGTGGGCATAATTGATGGCACTCACATTAAGATCATCGCTCCCAGCATAAATGAGGATGTGTATGTGAACAGGAAGAGGTACCACAGCATCAACACTCAAGCTGTGTTTGATGCAGAATACAACATTTTGGATGTGGTACCCTAATGGCCTGGGTTTACCCATGATGCACAGATTTTAAATGAAAGTGGCCTGAAGCAGCTCTTTGAAAGAGACTTTGTACCACGGGGATGTCATCTATTACGTGATAAAGGATACCCTTTACGCCAGTGGCTGCTCACCCCTTTCCATGTGCCGCTGACAGAAGCCCAAATCAACTGCAACAGGTTGTGCTTTTTTTTTTTTTTAGCTATTTACAATGATACCCAGTTGTTTTTCAAATTATTAACACATTGCGAGAATAATCCAAATGTGGGCTGTAATTAAGGTTTTAATTTAATATCCCTTCACAGGGCACACTGTATCACAAGAAGTGTGGTAGAAAGAGGGATCGGCCAATAGAAGCACCGATTCCACATTTTACACTCTGAAGTTTGGTACTCCCCCGAAAGAGTGTGCCATATTATAATGGCATGTGCAATTCTGTGTAATATTTCCAAGAGGCGCAACATCCCACCCCACCACAGGAAGACTTTATACACGGAAGTCAGTCAACCGCACCAGTTTCAAATTTGTTATCAAGAAATGGTTGGAACAAATCGGAAGCTGTTTGGGCCCTATCTCACGCCAGAGATCCCTAAACCCGTTATTTGGGGATTTAGCATTGCGTAAGAGACGCAAAAGTTGCTATCTTGCACACCTGCCTATATCCCTAAAACACCTGCGCTACCCGTTATATTATGCATAGGCGTGGTTGGGCGTTACGCCAGTTAAACCAATCAGTGTGCCAGGTGCCATTGCCTTTAGGAGCAGGCTGCGCTATCCCAAATCCTCAAACCGAAACCCGTGATGGAGAGAGGAAGGTCACCACGTTTCTCCGAAGACGAAGTTAAACTGCTCGTGCATGAGATCAAATCCAGACAGGGGAGGATCTGTTTTTGTTAAGTTAATCATGAATTGTATTATTTTATTATTATTATTATTATTTGACATTGACATATTGTTTAATGTTTGGTATGTAATTAAAAAAAAAACATCAAGCCTACCCCTTTTGTGATGGAAACTTCAAAAAAAAAGATAAAGAAAAAAATTCGTTTCGCCATGCATTTCCAACTCCCTCTCCTGTCTGAAATGAAGCATAGAACAAAATCCCATTTTAGAAAATACCCACAGCCAAATAAATGCCTACATTGACTGCAACCATTTACACTTTTTTTTTTTATAAAGTGACTTTGAGTATTTAATAAAATGTAATATGATAGAGCGTTTTATTACATTATTAGTAGCCTACTGATTGCACAAAATTACTTACCAGGCAGGCTGCAGATGACATGACTAGCGGTGTCACAGCTCTGCTGCCAGCTGGTCCCTCATTGCCCCTGCTACTGCTGGCACTATATCAGCATTTGGAGTCAGCACCTGCACTTCAGCCTGCCGCCTCCTATAGTCCGGTAGTAATCTATCCTCAAACTCCAGCATCACTCCATGGCGCAGGGCAGTGTTGTGCAGCACACAACATGCCACACAGAAAGATGCTACTTTCTGAGGACCATACTGTAAGACCCCACCTGACCTGTCCAAGCAGCGGAACTGCATTTTGAGCACGCCAAATGTTCGCTCAATGACAACTCGTTCGCATGAGTGTTTTCTATTGAAAGCGAACTCACGCACACTTGTTGGCTTAATGTATGGCACCATGCACCACGTCTTTAACGGATAGCCATTGTCACCCAACAGCCACCCATCCAGAGGGGGGGGTCCTCTGGAAGACTGCAGGAATGACCGACAGTTCCATTATAAAAGCGTCGTGGCTACCTCCAGGATGATTTGCGATACATTCAAGATGTAACCCCATGCATCGCAAATCACCTGGACGTTGATGGAATGGGTTCCCTAACGATTCACACAGGCGCCACTGTTCAGAGCCCGAATCAGAACATGTGTGCAGTCGACGGCACCCAGAACCCTAGGGAACCCATATCTTGCCAAAAATCCCGCTTACCCTGCTTTGTCTCTCGGTGTCACAGGGGATGCCAGTGATGTACCTACAGGCATGTCGGACTATGCTGGCAGTGACTGCAGTTATAGCCGAGCTTACGGCAGATTGGGTCATGCCTCCAATTGAGCTGAGTGGGTGTTGGAATGGCCCACTAGCAGAGAAAAATAGTGCCACAGTAACCCTAACAGCAACGGGCAAGGCATACGGACAGCTGGCAGTGGTGTCTACATCATATGCAACCAGGTGACATAATTCCGTCACTGCCCGACGGGAGAGGCGCAGTTTTGTCACGCATTCTCGTTCTGTGGGAAATAATACTTGTATTGTATTATTATAATTTCAGAATATTATATATAATATATATCATTAATATATATTATATATGATAATTATATATTATTATAAAAGCGGAAAAAATGATTGATACAAAATACAAACAATATAGACTTACCTGAAAGGCCCAGGTTGCTGGTGCGCTGGCGGTACACGCGTTCTGGGCTTCTTCTATTATTTAACTGGCGATCAAGGCGATTTAGTACTACCTCTGCCATTTTCTCAGGGGTTCAACTGAGGCTAAAGCAAGGTGGCTTTTTATAGGCAAGTTAATTCGAAGTGGAGTCGCATGTGCACGCCCACATGTGTCCAAGTGGACGCCAGACTGAAGCCGCCTGGGCGCCTTGTAAAAAGCCCAAATGGGTAGCGGGTGGTTTGAGGACCCGCTATACGCTTTCCCTAACGTGTGTGGTCAAGATAGCAATTGTAGGGAAAGCACATAAACACGACCACGGGCACACCTCCAGGCGCAAATAAGGGAGTCGGCATAATGCATAGCAGGTAGTGTGGCCGCAAGATACCGTTTAGGGATAGGGGAAGCTGCTAAATGCGTAATTCACGGGTAGCGGGTAGTGGCAACGGGTGGGGCAGTGTGAAAGATAGAGCCCTTTGTCTTTAATTTCCAATCTAAATAATATAATTTATTCTTTCGAAAATTCATTATTGTTATATGTGCATTGAATGTGAACTTATCTTGGGACTTTCACTATTCATTTTGACATTTCTATGAGAATATTCTTAAATAAGAAATTACATTCAGTGATTGGTCCTTGCCTGGGGTTTTCCAATCGCGTCATCTACAATGCTGTTTGCAGCACAGCAAAATGTCATAAAATCAGCTCTTAGAATGACACTTAAGATTTAGTCCTACACCTTGCTTAAAGTGAGACTTAGATGCTTGATAACTAACTTTAAAGCACAGCTTTGAGCCAAGAATTTTTTTTCTCTTAAGTCAATTCTTAGCAGCATTCTTATGAGTAATTCTGAGAAGCTTGATAAATACGGGCCCAGATAGCCACATGAGCTAATTTTGGCTAAGAAGCACTCAAGTACAATATAAAATGTGAAGTGAATTGGAAATTCCCCAAGAAGCTACTTCTAGTGGTCACCAAGTCCAGTCTAAAACTTCCACAAGTAAACAAGTCCAGTCAGCCAATCAAAGCATCACTTAGAAAATTGGTTGGCCAATATTAGCAACTGTAACTTTCTTACTTAATCAAAATGGCTGACTCTACGGGCCAGGATGTGTGTGTGTGTGGACTCAACCCAAAAGAGCTAAAAAAAAAAAAAAAAAAAGACCCAGGCAGCCAGGAACATGGGCTAAAAATAAGCAAAAAAGAAGTCTGGCAAAAGGTAATCTTTTTCAGCTGCTTATTCTTTGGCTGAACTTTCAAATTAACATGCCACATCTCGATCGATGACGAATGAAGTCTTTAAACTTGTTTGGATGGTGGTACTGCCCATTCATAATTTATGGAGATTGGTCTTTATTGTGACCGTTGATCAGCTGCATTTACCTTCCATTTCACTAGATCTTCCATTCATTTCATTCAAGAAGCTTTGTTAATCTGTGTAACTGCACACTTATAGTTCACACCTACTCAGAGCTTCCCCGGTAATGATGTCTTGATTGACTCATTTCTTATCCAATGCCAGAGTAACTGAAAGACACTGATTTGACACTGAGAAGAGTGTAAAAGCCTTTGAGTAACAGCAAGGCAGGTTGTGCTCTGTTAACGCTGGGCACAGTTGCGCCGCTGAAAATGATGCAATTTAAAGAAAAAAAAAAACGACTTCCAAAACCAGCCTGAAGTATTCAGTTACCTTTACGGGATTTAAATGAGGTATGGACACGGTCAATGGGAATTATTCACAACAAAACAGGACTGGAGGGTTCCTTCTACTGGATAAATCTGTCTCTGGATGAGGGATTCAATGAAGAAATACTGCTACTTCCACTGTGGTTGTATTTTGCTTAATGTGGCTTTTAGTTCTTGAATTTATACCGTATTCAACTAAATCGAATGCCAATGTTTTGGCTTGTTTATTATGCCAACAGCCTGAGGACTTCGGTAGACCCCCTGGTACTGTAAATAGCCAGACTTGGCTTCTGCGCTAAAGGGTTAATGCCATGAATTTCAAAATCACTAAAATGCTTTTTACTCGGGTCGGTAGGCCACGAGTCTAAGTTTCGGCTCTGTTTTTCTTCTTTTTTTTTGGTTGCAATTGTCCCGCTCATGGGCGCGCGCGGTTTCGCAATTGGCCCAGGCCTAGACCCGGCCTGAGTAGGAGCCTCTTGTTTAGACTACTACTCGATAAAATAAAGAAAAGAGCCTTAACGAAAACAAAAAAAACAAATAAGCAAACAGAGTTGATGATGCCACTTGCCATTACTGACTATGTTTTATTATTATTACAAAGTGGCTATTCCCCTGACCATTAGTGGAACAGGGGGGAAGGTTTCTCTTATTCCCCCAACTGTTGGTGGAACAGGGGGATAGGTTGCTCTTATTCGCCCAACCATCTTTGTGAGACACCGAAAACTTTCACCACAAGATGTCGCTCACGAAATATTCCACGCATTCCATTTGCTGCAAATGGTTGGGTGAATAACGAAACAGACACGTACAATTAGCCCAATGGTTGGGGGAATAGCCTTTGCCTCATTATTATTGCGGAATGTGCACTGAATTTATTACTAGTCTAACCATTGTATTTTGTTACTTTGATTACCTTACTTATTACTGAGACTTACTTGTGTGCATAACATGAGCACCCTCTGCTGAGCCCCAGCAGACTTAATGGGTGCGCCCCAAGCTCAGCTTCCAGTCTTCTATACTCACCGGCCACTTCATTAGGCACACCTTGCTAGTACTACCGGTCCCCCTTTTGTCTTCAGAATTGCCTTAATTCTTTGTGGTACAGATTCAACAAGGTGCTGGAAACATTCCTCAGAGGTTTTGGGCCATATGACATGATCGCATCACGCAGTTGCTGGAGATTTTACTACTGCACATCTTGATGCGATTTTCCTGTTCCACAACATCCCAAAGGTGCTCTATTGGATTGAGATTTGATGACTGTGGAGGCCTTGTGAGTGCAATGAACTCATTGTTATGTTCAAGAACACCAGTTTGAAATGATTTGAGCTTTGTGACATGGCACGTTATCCTTCTTGAAGTAGCCATCAAAAGATGGGTGCACTGTGGTCATAAAGGGATGGACATGGTCAGCAACAATACTATGGTTGGCTGTGGCATTTAAATCATGTTCAATTGGCACAAAGGGGCCCAAAGTGTGCCAAGCTAATATCCCCCACACCATTACACCACTTCAACCAGCCTGAACCGTTGGTACAAGGCAGGATGGATCCAGACTTTCATGTTGTTTATGCCAAATTCTGATCCTACCATCCAAATGTCGCACCAGAAATCGAGACTTATCAGACTAGGCAACGTTTTTCCAATCCTCTATTATGCAATTTTGATTAAGCAGTGCAAATTGTTGGCTCAGTTTTCTATTCTTAGTTCAGAGAAGTGGCACCCGCTGTGGTCTTCTTGCTGCTATAGCCTATCAGCCTCAAGGTTTGACGTGTTGTGCATTCAGAGATGCTTGGCTGCATACCTCGGTTGTAACGAGTGGTTTTTTGAGTTACTATTGCCTTTCTATCTACTCAAACAGTCTTGTCGTTCTCCTCTGACCTCTGGCATCAACAAGGTATTTTTGCACAGAAGTGGATGTCACTGAATATTTTCTCTTTTTCGGACCATTCTCCGTAAACCCTAGAGATGGTTGTGCGTGAAAATCCTGGAAGATCAACAGTTGCCGAAATACTCAGACCAGCCCATCTGGTACCAACAACCATGACATGTTCAAATTTGCTTAAATCACCTTTTTTCCCATTCTGACGCTGAGTTTGAACTTGTGCAGATTGTCCTGACCATGTCTACATGCCTTCATGCATTGAGTTGCTGCCATGCGGTTGGCTGATTAGATATTTGCACAAACGAGCAGTTGAACAGGTGTACCTAATGAGGTGGCCGGTGAGCGTATGTCATCAAGGTAGGTTGATAGGTAAAATACCCCATGAATACTTTCCGTAACTTTGATTATATTGGTAAAAGTGTTTAGTATTTACTTACTATGTTGAGACGAACCCCAATTGACCTCTGGCAAAGCCCCGCCCTCAAATGCGATGAGCCGATCATAGGGCGTATTCTCTCCCCATATACTCGGACATTCTGAGCCTGAACTTCCATTAAAATGCATTATGGAAACTCCAAATCGTTTGCTTTTATGGGGTTTTAAAATGTTTCTAAGTTAAAAAAATGGTCAAACGCTGTGCTTGGGGTAAATGTAATTCCGAAACGAGGTATCCCGAGAGGCTGGGCGATGAGGTGTATTTTATACCCTTCCCAAAGCCACATCATAACCGAGAGAAGTGTCTCCACTGGATAAAGCTTTGTGGAAGACCCCACTATCAGCTTAACGTAGCTAACAAAGGTCTACAAAGACGTCTACTTTTGTTCCAAGCTACAGCACCCTCCATAATTATTGGCACCCCTGGTTAAGATGGGTTAAAAGCCTTAAAATAAATTCAATTTTTATTGCAGAAGCATACTCTCACACTGAAAATTGTAGAAAAATGTAACCTTCAACTCAAGTGAATTTTAAGGGAAAAAAAAAAATTCCCTGACTAAGAAATAATTATTTTTCATAAAATCACCTGTTCTACAATTATTGGCACCCCTAACAATTCCTAGGAAATAAATGTAATTGAAGTATTTCTGTCATTTCTACAGTAGTTTACAAAGTTGATCACAGTATCTAGGAACATTTAATTAGTAATTCATCACTTCCTGTTTCCCTGGGGTATAAATATGACGTGACACAGAGGCCATTTCTCTTATCCACTCTTCAACATGGGAAAGACAAAGGAACACACCATTCAAGTAAGGCAGATGTGTGTCGACCTTCACAAGTCAGGCAATGGCTACAAGAAAATAGCCACTCGCCTGCTCCTGCCCATATCTACTGTCAGAGGAATCATTAAGAAGTTTAAAACAACAAACAACAAACAAACAACAAACAACAAACAAAGTTTTTGGCAACAAACAGTCTCAGTGGGTCTGGCGGAACACAAAAGATGAGTATGCAGAAAAGCATCTCATGCCCACTGTGAAGTATGGGGGAGGATCGGTGATGCTGTGGGCCTGTTTCTCTTCCAGAGGCCCTGGGAACCTTGTTAGGGTGCATAGCATCATGAACACTTTGAAATACCAGGACATTTTAAATCAAAATCTGGTGGCCTCTGCCCGAAAGCTGAAGATGGGTCGTCACTGGGTCTTTCAGCAAGATAATGACCCTAAACATGTGGCCAAATCTACACAGAAATGGTTCACCAGACACAGAATCAAGCTCCTCCCATGGCCATCTCAGTCCGCAGACCTCAACCCCATTGAAAACCTGTGGAGTGAGCTGAAGAGGAGAGTGCAGAGGAGAGGACCCAGGTCGCTGGATGATTTAGAGAGATTGTGCAAAGAGGAATGGTCGAAGATCCCTCTTTCTGTATTCTCCCATCTTGTGAAACATTATAGGAGAAGATTAGGTGCTGTTTTGTTGGCAAAAGGGGGTTGTACAAAATATTAACATCAGGGGTGCTAATAATTGTGGCACACATGATTTGATGTAAAAGAATTATTTCTTAATTTGGGATTTTTTTCCCCACTGAATAAATGCACTTGCATTAAAGGTTGGATTTTCCTCTTTTTTTCATTGTGGTCCTATATTATTTAGAAAAAAACTGAATTTATTAGAAGCTAAAGAACACATCTTAACCAAGGGTGCCAATAATTATGGAGGGCGCTGTAAGTCAACATCGTTTTTAAGGCAACCGTATTGATAAAGACGTATTGATAATTTGTGTCGTCATTTATGTGCGAAAGAAAACCCCTCATAATTTCGTGGTGCTATGTATAACAACGCTATCGAAAATAAATTTGACTGTCCTTCTACCAATTCGTCTGAGCGACTGCTGATCAAGAAAAGTAAACAGCAACAGGTTTACTTACAGGTCTTTAAGTTTTGAAGAGCGACTGAATGACACGCAGATAAAGTGTGATAATTTTTGACGTTATTTATGATGCAGATATTGCCATTGGATAAATGTTAACCAACCAACTCGGGCCACACGAAAACAAAAACCAATCGGCAAGTATAAAAAGTAACCAGTTTGGATTGAAGGGCAGATTAAGCGTCCAAAAAACAAGTAATTACAACTAGGGGTGGGAACATGAACAAAAAATTCTAAACATGTACACGCGCCGTAAAATTGCATGTACACGTGTACACGTGTCTTCAGAGTTAGTGGATTTTGACCGCTATACAACCGTTAGAGGGCACTGTCACCATTCCAGTGACAGTCCAGACAACCATTAACACAGTGATCAGCCAGATAAGTTCATTAAATCAATAGATGGTAACGGTGAATTTGTAGGTTACTCCAATACAAAATTACGGCCTACATCAGATAGGCATAAAATCACAACTAAATGAATAATGTTAGGCCCTCTCACCAATTTAAATGAATTAACCATAAACGAAAATAATCATTTTGACAAGCAAGAACATGGACATGAATTCTAACAGTTTAGCTCTGCTTTTTTGTCATTGTCCTTATTACTGTACCTTGTTTTTGTACAATTTGTTTTGTGAACTTAAACAGCATCCCTCACTCACAGCGGGAGCTGTGTCACACTATCGTTACGTTTCATAGCGTGATTAAAGTGAATTGTAATTGAGGAGGAAAAGCAGCTGGATAAAGTAAAACTAAATTGAGAAACACTTTTTACATCCACAAAGCTAAAACAAAAAGAAATGTAAACTGCGTTTTACGTGTTCTCATTCAAATAACGAAATGAATATCGTCGGCCTGCTGATAAAACCTTGTATCTTCAAAATGATGAACTTCACAGGAAAATGAAAAATAAATATGAAATAAAAAAATAAAAATGAAATAATAAAATATTACAAATATATAATTTAAAATATAAATAAAAAATGTTTAATTTTGCATCTAAGAATAGTGGACATAGTGGACGAGTTTTTGTTTCTTATCAATTTGGAGATACGAGTTTTTATCAGGCCGACGATATGCTTTTCTTTTAACGAGCAGACGCGAGGATGACATTGTGCATGCAAATATAGGCTTTTGGCCGACGGAACGTCCACCAAAAATGTAAAAAAAAAACACACAGTGAGTGAACAATATGCGAGATAGAATAATGAGCTATTAACCAATCATGCTTTAAAGCAACATAAAGAGGAACTGAGCATCCTTTTCGAAAAGAAAGGAGGAAGTGCTATCCCGCAATTCCGCGATGACCGTCCATCCGGCCAATCACGAAAACAAACAAACATGACGGGCAGGAGGCGGGTGATCACTGTGCCTAGTGTAAGTGCATTCCGATTCTCATATTAGCTCAGGTCTCTTGCTAAGCTGTAAAAGAGTTCCCTTTACACCTTTCCTTAACCTCATGACGTTTTACACAGGTTAAAGAAAAATGGGTAGGAATTGGACTATAATTTTTTTGTTTTACTTTTCGGACGCAGCCGATGACTGCCGTGTACACGGTTTGTGTTTTTTTAGAAACGTTTATGATTGACTAACCGTGTACACGTGTACACATTTACAAGTCCCACCCCTAATTACAACAACGAAACAAGCTCCAACACACTTTACATTTTACTTAACAGTGAGGTAATTCATCGCAGCTAAATCTGGTTTCTTTCAAACATCAGACAGGCGTTACACATCCCTCAAAATTATCGTTGGAAAAATAATAAAAACCGACATTTGTAACTTTTTTTTTAATATAGCAAAAGGGGCTGCTGCACTATGTGGTGCTTTGTTATTTGCTATGCCCGTTTACTTCAGCCAGCTTTCTTCTTCCATGGTGTTTGACATCCAGCAACTCCCCGACCTAACATACTACGAATTAAATCGATTCTGTCATACTACATACTGCTGTGGAATTCAGTATGTAGTATGTCGTATATACTGCATACTGGATCCGTTGATAGTATGTAGTAGGCGGTTCCGAAAACAGCCATTGTCTCCAAGTACCATGAAAATCCACTGAAGTCTTTGGATACAGTGACCTTCTGACCATTTTGGATTAATGACCCCTAAATGAACTTTGACCATTTCATTGTCCCCCTTCTTTCGGTGGGTATCAATAAAGCTTCAAACTGTTTAAACACTCTGGGCAACAAACACAACACATCTTTGGAGCGTCTATTATGTTTCCATATTCTAACTTAAAAGTCCCATGAACACACTGAAGTTGGGAAAAACGACTACCTAACTTGGTAAATAGGACCATCCAAGGTTGCGACAAATGTAACGCTAATCCTCGCAGTGTAGCTCGCTAACCAGCAGCAAGTTCACTCAATTCTGTATTTCTTTAGCATTTTAAGGAGTTTGTTACAATGAAACTGGCTGTTTGAGACTTAAAGAGGCCATCCAGACCCATTTTCTCTGATGAAATTTTTATCTCCCAGCTCAAATTGGCTGAATTCAAACAAAGACATTCCCCTGCATTTTTGTCCTTACACTTGTAGAATATTATTATTATTATTATTATTATTATAAGGTTTGCTGTCATTAAAAGTAGAGCAATACTTTTGGAACTTAGGAAATAATTCACTGAAATCACATTAGCCAGTGTTGCTACTGCACCTGACTATAAGTCTCAGTACATACGCACCAAGAGCTGAGTGTGTAAGCATAACTAAATCAACTTAGGGCAAAAAACCATGCTCTGTCCTTCTCATGAAATAATAATCACATCAAAGACCTTAGTTTGTGGCTGGTACAGAAACTAGCTCACGAACTATCTGTGCCCTTGTCCATCATTTGTAATTTGTCTATGGCTGAAGGTCATGTTCCTGATCAGATGAAAGTGGCCAAAATAGTGCCAATTTACAAAAAATCAAAAGACCAACAAGATTTTACTAATTATCGACCGGTATCACTTCTTCCAAGTTTATCAAAAATACTTGAGAAAATAATTCATAAGCGATTGTATAACTTTATCGTATGTAACCAAGTGCTTTACAATAGTCAATTCGGATTTCGTCCTGGTCACTCAACAGAACAGGCTGTGTTGCAGTTTGTTTCTGAAACCATTAAATCTTTGGAAAAAAATTTTTTAACGCTAGCAGTGTTTCTGGATTTGTCAAAGGCGTTTGACACTTTAGATCATTCAATTTTACTCCAAAAACTAAGCCATTATGGGGTAAGAGGGGTTGCAATGGAGTGGTTCCGAAGTTATTTGAGTAATAGAACACAATTTGTTCAATATAATGGTACCTGCTCAAAATTGATGAAAATCACTCGTGGAGTACCGCAAGGCTCTGTACTTGGACCACTTTTATTTATTTTGTATATAAATGATCTTCCCAATATCTTAAACCGAACTAAGTGTATAATGTTTGCCGATGACACCACAATTTACTGGTCATCTAACAATCAAAAGGAGCTGTATGACGTGCTTAATGTTGAGCTCTCTGTTATATCCGACTGGTTTAGAGCCAACAAATTATCGGTGAATTCAGGTAAAACAAACTACATGCTGTTTCGAAACACTAACTCTGCTCAGACTCTTGAGGATCAGATTTTTCTTGATGGAAATCCTATCAATTGCGTAACATCGGTCCGCTTTCTTGGCATAATTATTGATGAACATTTAGAATGGCGCGAAGCATATTGAGCACTGCCACAAGAAAATTAGAAGTGGCATGTATGCTTTGAATATGGGTAAAAATTCACTTTCAATAGCAAACAGGAAAATGCTTTATTTTAGTCTTATTAATCCTCATTTGCTTTATGGCATTATAGTCTGGGGAATGGCACATAAGAAATACATGAAATCTTTAATAACATTGCAGAAAAAAGCCATAAGGATTATTATTGGAGCTAAATATAATGAATCAACAGCACCGCTCTTTAAAGGCCTCGGTATACTCTGACTTGAGGATATATACCAGATGGCTATGGTCAAAGTTATCTTTTTATTTAATCAATCCCTATTACCGAAGCCATTATTATCGTTATTTACCTATAATCATGAAGTTCATACGCACAATACTCGTCAGCGTAATGATATTCATTATGGACCAATTTGTGGGGAGTTGATTCACCGCAGTTTCCTCCACAGGGGCCCCAATCTCTGGTCGACACTCCCGCAGCTAATCAAAAACGCACACTCATTGCCATCATTTGCAAGGCGAATTAAAAATCATTATCTTAAAAGCTACTAAATATCATTATTCTTTCACACATGTGCTATTGACCAGCCATGCCATGGTTTTTATGCATTTGTATGAGTTTCTGCATATGTAACCGTGTTTATGCATGAGTTTGTGTGTGTCCGTGTCTGTGTTAGTGTGTGTGTCTGTGAGTGTGTTAGTGGAGGGGGTGTGTATGTATGTGTGTGTGTGTGTGTGTGTGTGTGTGTGTGTGTTAGTGTTCGTTTTCTGCGTGTGTGTGTGTTGGGCAACCGCACCTCCAACTTGTTGTTAATTTGTAATACTTAGCTTCTACTTTGGAGGGGACAGACTGAGGTCTTTGGGGGTGTCCTCGGGTTTACTCTATGTATTATACATTTCTGTGTGTGAGTTTTAATGTATTTTTTTTACCCGAAATAAAATTATCTATCTATCTATCTATCTAAAATGGTGAGCACACTAGAAAATGTTGCGATAGTTGTGTATAGTCTAAATTTCATCCAAATTTTCCTCATTATCCCAGTGATTATTATCAATCTAGTAACCTCCACCACCTATAAAAGGGAAAAAAAAGAAAGAACGCCTCTCATCTCAATTCCTTTTCAAACCTAAAAGGAGCAAAAACCTTTTTTGCATTTAAAATACTGTACTTGCTGATAGAAGCAGGAGGCCAAGTGCAGCGGCAAGAGAGAAACAGAGTAGCACAGACCCAATATACTCATGGAGAATGAC
This sequence comes from Gymnothorax javanicus, assembly GCA_029692085.1. Taxonomy (NCBI): domain Eukaryota; kingdom Metazoa; phylum Chordata; class Actinopteri; order Anguilliformes; family Muraenidae; genus Gymnothorax; species Gymnothorax javanicus. The sequence goes on from CM056198.1 coordinate 102,286,975, forward strand.
ACAGACCCAATGACAGGAACAGCTCTCGCATTTCCTAAAAGGACGCCCAACCATCCGACGAAAAGGAAGCAAAGCGCAAGAGAGAATAAGAAGAAGTATCTAGGGAACCGAGAAAAGACGAAGCACCTAAAATAGTGCGATCCAAAGATAAGAGAGGGGAATGAAGAAAAGGGAAATACCCTAGATAGATAGGAATTCCTACAATAACTAGAAGATAAACCGTCAGAGAAATACTGACCACAGAAATCTACGGCTGAAGTGCTTAACTAAATCAAACACTCTAGCAAAGGAGGCATGGCGGTCTTCTGGCTTATATAGAGTCCGGGGAAGGCGCTGCCCGGGTTCAATCAGCCAGCTGGGTAAAAACTCCGATAGAGAAGGAATTCGATATCGTCCTGGGACGAGAGCCACAAAGAAAAGTCCTTAACACCACCTAAACCATGACAAATACAGTGGCGCGTAGCTGACATGGGAACATCAGCAGTTCACAATCTTGCTAGGCAAGGTTTGTTATTTCCATTTCTTAGGCTAAATTAATTGCATTTGCTCTTATTTTTTAATTCATTTATTTCTGATTGCTGGGATTCCAAAAAATTGTAACAAATAAACTCTTGACATCAAGCTTCAAACGGAAAAGTCAGATTTTCCCTGGCTAGGCTCTTTAATACCACCAGGTACATGTAAAACTTTATATTGCTTGCATGTAAAAAAAGCCTGCCACTGGTAAGTGCTGGCATCTATTTACCTGTGCACAGCTGTAGAATTTACTCCCATCTAACTGCTGTTCAGTGTTCACTCCATTAGTTTGGCTGGCTAACACAAGGTTGGCTGTGTTATATTGCGGCAGAATGTTGGGAAAAGATGATGCTGAACTTGCTATAATGTTTAGCATCATTGCCCAGTGAGTTGTTCTGGATTTGATTTTTAAAATTTTTTTTTTTACATTGCGTGAGCTCCTGCAGACTGAAAGAGTGTGCTCCAATCTCAGCTTCTCGTCTGCTTATCCTGTCTCTGCACAATTTATGGATCCTGTTATGGTGAAACTGGACTTTGTAGGCCTATTGGTTTTTAAGTTTACTCAACCCCATATGACGCATCACCCCTTTATAATATATTCCAACATTTGGATATCACATAGCCCGTGTAAGAACCACTCCTATTGATAAATCACAGAAGAGGTTGCAATAGTCTATTAAGGGTATCAAATATGAAAGGAAAAATCCGGCCCTGTGTTTCTTATGCTTTCATAATTTCAGAATATCATCTATGTTTATTAGTACAGTTATTTTTTCCACTGTCCACAAATCAATGTGCCAACAAATAAACAATCACACAAATAAACAAGTAAACAGGCGAGCTGTACAAGCATTAATGTTCCAAATGAATGTCCCATTCCTCATGATTCCTCCTGTATACAGTGAATGACTATGTCAAAAACCTATATACAGTGCATTGCCACACAATTTTCCATTGGGGGGGATTTCAGGGCCCATGGAAATCTTGAATAAAGACTGAACCAGAAAAAAAAAAAAAACAGAACAAAAAAAAAGTCACAGCAGACGCCATGTATCTTAGTAGAGGCACTCCCCCCCAGAAACAACGTTTGTGTTTCCCACTGAATAAACCACCTGCAATGAATTGAGCCATGCCGCCGTGCCGAAAAGAAGGTTAAAAAGAGACACAATGTAAAAAAGCCATAAGTGGATCAATGCAGAGTCATGAGAACTGAGTGTGGCAAATCTGTCAAAAATGGGGTTAATCACCATGCTGATGCAGAAGATTATTAATATGTGGTTTTAAGGGCGAGTAACTAAAACAGTTCAGCCCCAAAAGCAAGGGATATTTATTGATATTTATCAAATCAAGGGCTAACCCCAGGCATCTGAACCATTTTATATTCTCTTTTGCTACTGGATACAGAAAATGGAGAACTGCAGGACCAACTGTTTCTAATAGTTAGTTCATTCATTTCTACAAGAAATCTCTTCTTTCTCTCTGTCTCACTCATACACATAATCAAACTGCTCTCACTCAAATACATTCACATTAATTTTTTTGATATTGTAAACCCACTTTTGGGTGAGTACATCTTGTTTTATCACAGTGATGCCTACTACTGTTATTTATGTCATATTTCAATGGGCTGCAGGTCTTTTTTACAGCCATACCATGGAAGATGGTAGACTCAAAATTAAGCGAGAGCTCATTTTGAAACAGGACTGAACAAATAAGCACAATAAACACAAAATTTGTGAGAATGTAGGCCTCAGTGGCCCTGTTTGAATGTGTTTTTTTTAAATAGCTACCATTATTTAGTTTTTTTTTTTTTTTACTCCATTTGGATTTTAAGAGGAAAACTAATATAATATCAATGTCAAATTAAGTTTGGCCTAGTCCAATCAGTCATTAATGAAAGGAATTGCTATCATACTTAAACTACAATTTCTGGCCCCTACTGCATCTCATCTGGTTCCATGTAAAATCTCTCAGTCATAATGTAAGTGCTAATGTCAAGCAGGAGAAAATATTGCCAGGAACCCCAACAAATCAGGATTAAAAATCTCAGCTGAGATGGGGAATCAGGCCTGAATATGCACTTTTACCCCTTAAGTTTTATTACTATAATTTAAAATGCATTTTACTTTGTAAATGTGTGAATATGCCTCTTATTAGGCCACATTTTAGGATCTACAAAATATCACTTACTCCCTTCCTAAATGAATTCCAATGAAATGTCTGAACTTAATATTGAAATTAGACATGGCACAGCGGAAATGCAAAAAAAAAAAAAAAAAAAAAAAAAAGACTAAATGTGTCCTCCGTGGTAGTTGAATGTAGGCTAACTGTCCAGTACTGGCAGGCAAGCCCACTGCAACTCATTAAAACTGCACCGTTGAAGGTGCAACATTTGAATGCATTCAAGTGGCTACTAACCAAGGCAATTAATATAAAAATAAATCAACATATTTCCCCACTTTTACAAACCAGACAAAACCACTGCTTATTGAACCTGACTTAAAACTGTCAATGCAATGAATTGAGCCCCTAAGAACCATACCGGGCCATCCCGCACTTTTGCCGAAATTGAGTTGTGGTAGTCAGCATGTGCAGAAAACTGAGATCTACATTTCCTACCAGCCCAACCCAATCTGCCCACATGGATTGTTAATACAAGCAAATGTCTTCTCTGCCCCTGTATATATGCACTGCACTGCCTTAGCCATAATACGCCATCCCACAACCTTCCCATAATTCATTGTAAACATGGCAGCTCGGTATCTCACTGATGAGGAGTTGCTTATTGTGATTGATGATGATGGTGAAGTGGAAGATGACAGAGACCCAAAGTTTGTCCCAAATGAATCAGAAGATTATGCTTCCTCCTCAGAAGGAGGTTGGTTTCAATTTAATGCAGCAGAAGGGCACCCAAAACCTGCACAAGAAGTGCATGTGCATGATTTTACATATCTTGAGTTTGTACCAAATGCAGTGTTTAAACTAGATGACTCTAGGTGCAGTGTTTACTCTGGCAACTTTGAGTCCCATTTTCTCAAAAGTACCCCAACATGGGTTGGCCCAGTATGGTTCTTAGGGGCTCAATTGTCCTGTTCCTTTTCTTTATAAAAAGGGTTGAAACTGAAACTGGCACCAATCAATCATGAGAGTCGTCTTAGCAACTATGTTTAATTCAACCATAAAAGGACTGTGCTTGCTTATATTTAAACAAAATTCATATCGAGCATATTACTGTTGTTTATTGTAGTGAAGACAACCGACTATTTGTTTATGTCAACTAGCAGTCAACCAATAACATTCTGTCGGTAAGAAAAAGTATCTTGCATAAATGTGTAAGTCTGAATGGGGCCTTATCATATATACAAGTGCATAGTCCAAAATTTATTTTCATGAACAAAAAATGCAGAAATACAAGCAGAAATGGACAGTGAGGAAGCAATAAATTAAATTTTGCCTTCAGTTAATTACCATTTCTGGACGATACAAACCTATTTCTAAATTGTCATATTGGAATTACACTGTAATTTGGTCATAGAATTTGTATGTATCTGATTCAGTATATTATCAACACACTGTGAAAGGTTTATTGACATCATGATGCAAACTACAAAATAATGCTGCTTTATTGCATTGTTGTAAACAACTGCTGGTGTTTTAGCTGGTGAAGTTAACCTGAACTAGCCAAGAGAAATAGCTCCACTCAATTCATTCCTTCATCTGAACAGAAAGAATCTAAGCTTGCCAGGTATGTCTGAATGATATTTAGATGATCCCAGGAAAAGTTAAGATGTCATTCAGTACTTCAGATTGACAAAAAATACTAATTAACTAATTTAATTAATTAAATCCACCACCGACAGTCTAAAAAGAAATCTAAGTAGAAACATGTTATCTCTTGCCCATAATGACCCTTTTGTAGACTTTGTTCTTGTTAGCAAATCAAACAGGCAGCTCTGCAAGGTATGCAATACAGACATGAGACTCGGCTGTCAGATTGGACAAGCTTTTATGACATGGAGTCTAATTAGCCAAGGCCGCAGAGCACCTTCATCCATAGTCAAAGATGAACAACCTCAAATTCCACACATATAAACATAAAATCATCAGGGATGATATGCTTCTTGATTGTTTTTATGTATACATTTTGGATTTTTCATTAAATGAGAATATAAATGTGATTATCAATATTGTTTTTGGTCATGTTCAAGTAAAAATTAAAATGGCTGGCATAATAAATTTCTTTCAGTTTTTTCCTCCTGAAAATAAGCTGTGTTCAGTGCCACAGATATAGATGGAATGTGAGTCTTCAAGTTGTACTACTCTAATTAGCACTATTGGCTTCCTTGGATTAACCTAACATTTATGTTTTCGGATCATTTTATTTTATATCTAACTATGTTAGATCAAAAATAAATATATATTGCCGAATAGAAATGATCACAACAGTGGCTGTTGTCTGACGAAAACTTTGCTGCATGCGAAAATGCTTTAGGCAGCAGTCTAGGCCTTCACAAGACTGACATTTTCGTACTCCATACAGAATAAATTCATCTATTCAAAATGGATATTCAACAATTATGCAATTAAGTGGCAATATAAGCACAGTGTCTAAGAGGACTACACAAGTATATTTCTGAAGACCATGTGGTTTTTAAACATAAAGGCCAGCAATTTGTAACAATACTCTAAGAGTGCTTTGCTGCACAACTGACATGTTTAAAGGGGACATATTATGCTTTTCTGTATTTTTTGTCTTTATATTATGTCACCATAAAGGATATTGATATCAAATGTGGCAACAGTTTGAAAAAATGAGGTAAATGTATGTAAAAGTAATCCTTGTGAATATAAACCTCTGGTTTCCCACAGCTCTGAACACTGTGTCCAATGGTTTTTCTATTCTGGCTGCAGTATGGCTTCATAGTGTGACAGATTTCTTAATATTGTCATCTGCTAAAGTCACTGAAAAAGGCTGACTTTTATTCTGGCAAAGCGCCTTCTATTCTACCCAAAGCGCTGTGTTGTTGACTCCAATGACCAATGTAATGTTACATGTATTCATTTTCTGCCAGTATTGGAGGATAAAAGAAGCAATGGCTCAGACGATTTTCTTGGGGTATGTGAAACTATCAAGCTAGCTAAGTATTTCTGATATCTGTTGATATTTAAACGGAATTCCAAGCATTACATTAATCAAACTTGTAAAGCTTGGTTGTCTATGTAGGTAAGTGATACCCTCAAAATTTCTTATCATGTGCCTCCTGCCTTTCAGTCTGAAGCTTATTTCCTAGCAACTAAATCAGTATGTATTCAGGCTCCATTGCTAGTTAAGCCAGAGGCGATGTATGAGATCGATAGGAACAACTAGATTGGGTGACTGTCAAATGGAATTCAGTTGTTGAAAAATAGTGCAGCCATTCATAAGAAATGGAACGTCACTTGACGATTGCGCTATAAATGCTGGCAATAGACCTTTCTTAATGGTAGTGATTAAATTCCAAGGATGTCCGTGAATAGTTTTTTTTTTTTTTTCTTGGAGAATTCCTAACTTCCTGGAAATGACAGTATTATTTACGTGGCAGCCCTGATAAGTTGAATTCTCTAAATGCTGAGGAAAGGTGCTTCAATGTTTCCTTACTTTTCTTTTTTGGCATATGATATACTGGACCATCCCCTTTATAAAAAGGAGATAATCCTTTTTATGGCAGCAGTGTTTACATTAACATGCTATCCTTTAGGCTGTTCACAAAAACAAATGAACTTGATGGACGCAGCTTGCATGATGATGTTGCCTACTTGTGCAAGTGCAGTTCTCTTAGCGCCACGGTTGTCTTTTCATAAATTCTTACGTATTCTCCATCACTTCTTTCTCTAACTTCATGATGTTGCCCATTGAGGAATAAAAGTGGTTTGGAATTAGATAATAGAACATAATTTTTCAACCATTCAACCGCAACCCAAGAGTGATTGCTTTTACGGTGAGTGTTATGTCGCACTTGTTTGTGAATGTAACTACCATCATAGTTGCTTAACTTGTAGACGTTACCATATCATTTTCATCTAGCTAGCAACTAAATTAGTTATGTATTTAGAGACAGTTGCTCATAGCCCAGAGATTTTGTCGTGGTTGCTATTCTTTGACTCATGGGGCTGGAGCCTGTGTTTGCTGGTCAATCAGAGCAGAGCGCATTTCATTGAGGGACCCTCACTCAGAAGAGCCCGTTTTTCAGAGAGTTAGAAATTTTAGGAATCAATAGCCCAGAAATATTGAATTTTTATGGGTTTTTTTTTTGCAAAAACACTTATAACCCTCCCTTTTGGACATCAAGAATATTATAACTTGGCAGTAACAGCATGATAGGTCCCCTTTAAATCTTTTCTGCTTCTTGCTGTCATCACAGCAATAGTACAAGGCACACAGTCAACTTAGAACATACAGCAGGGCCTTAGGTATATGCATACCTGGGTACTTTTAAGTAAAAGTAAAAGAAGTTGGGGTCTTTTATGAAAGCAGTAGTGCCTACAAACTTTAGCATGCGTAAAACTTTTAGCACATGAAAAATAAATAACATGACCAATGAAAACAAATATCATAGCACACAAAATGTAGTCATACTTTTAGTTTTGAATGAAGGTTTTCAATGCGATACAGGTCTTTAGTAAATCATGGCCAAAATCATTAGCTTTCATTTCAATAATTAACAAAATTTACCAGAATTGCTGTAGATGTGAATTACTGAATCAGTGACGGATTGACCATCTGCAAATTGTGCAAATGCTGAAGGACTGCCCAACTATGTGCTGCTTGAGCTGCTCAGAATGGGTCAAAAAAAATTTGATTCAAAAAGTTATGTAAACCAGCCAAAAACATTTGAGACATTTTAATTAACACGTTTTCCAATGATTCCCTCAATGTAGTAAGATGAAGGCAGAAATTGAGCAGGTATGGAATTTATGCCAGGCTAAAAGTAAATGAATCAGAGCACCAAACGACCAGAAAAAAGAGGGTTCAGAGAATAAAAAAGAAATCTCTTTTCACTGGGGGTGAAAAATGCACAAGTACAATAGATTTATTCCGTACATCAGGACTGGACATCCTGGCAGAATGAAATAAAATATCCGTCTTAAGGTCTGTGGTGGACCATTGCCAGTCGGTGCATTGTGACAGGCATTTCCCCAAGAGCGGTGATAAACATGCCTATCTTCCGGTCATTCAGTGCAACATGCATTGGCTCCAGTCTGTCTTGGCCTGTCCACGCAACTGGATATGTCAATTACTTCCAAGAATGTACTGCTAGTCCGCACAAAAGCTAGCAGTACAGTAAATATTTGCGAGCAGTTTCATGAAATGGTCGAAACAAGAGAATATCATACCGGCTCGGACATCCCCTGAGTTATCAATGTCCACGCTGGCTCACACGCACTCCGGCGGCCAGTGAAAAGTAAGTTCGGAGACAGGAACAAGAAGAAAAAGAAGAGGAAGAGGACAGAGGTGCTGAATCTAGCTGAATGGAATGTGCGTACATTGATGGATCGCTATAGGTCTCCACACCCTGAACGACAGACAGCCCCCTGTGGCTATGGAACTAGAACGTTACAACATCGACATAGCTGCACTCAGTAAGATACCACTATCAGAACATTATAGTTTCAGAGACCACGGCTACACCTCCTTCTGGAGTGGAGTCAAGACCAAAGAAAGTCTGGAGTAAGATTTGTCGTCAGGCACAGTACAGCTGAAAGACTTGAACAGGAACCATCACCCATCAGCGATCACATCATGACCTTGATACTACCTTTGCAGAACAAGGTGCATGCTATCATCATCAGTGTATATGCTCCAACCATGACCAATCCAGATGAGGTGAAGGAGTTCTACAGTGAGCTTACAAACAGAATCAGGAAGGTTCCAGCTGAAGACAAGCTTATTCTTGTTGCGGATTTCAATGCAAGAGTTGGAGCTGACACGGACAAATGGTCAGGCGTGATTGGAGGCCACAGAAATGGGCAGTGCAACTGAAACAGAGAACTCTTACTTACACTCAGTTCGGAGAACAATCTAGTGATTACCAACACCATCTTCAAACACAAGCACGCACACATGGCCACATGGTTGCACCCAAGATCTAAACATTGGCACTTGCTTGACTACATCTTTGTCAGACAGAGACAAGAAGGATGTGCTGGACACCAGAGCCATGAGAGACGCAGACTGTGGCACAGATGACCACATGTTGGGAGCTAGGATCTGGTTTACTACCAGGAAAAGATGCAACAAAACAAGAGCAAAACCACCAAGGAAGTTAGCCATAAGAGCGTTAGTACTTGACAAAACCAGAGAAACTCTGAGTGAAGAAATGAGTAAAGAGCTTGAAGACTGGGAAAACCTGAATTAGCAGAGAGGAGTAGATGAGCAATGGACACCCTTGAAGTCAACAGTCAATAATACAGCTCAGAAAGTACTTGGAAAACCAGAGAGGAGGCACTAGGATTAGTTTGACGAACGTGACGAGCACCTTAAGGCATTACAAACAGAAACACTGCTAGAGAGTGGAAACCTCAGAGGAACACACAATCTAACAAAGCAGGGTATAAACAAGCTCAACAGAAGTTGCAGAACTACACAAGGCAAATGAAATCTAACTGGTGGGACAGAAAAAGCTCTTGAGCTCCAGGAGGTGGCTGACAGGAAGGACATAAAAGCATTATGTGCTGGACTAAAGGAAGTCTACGGTCCAAAGCTAAGGGGAAGCTTGCAGCTTAGAGCTTCAGATGGCGAGTCAGTATTACAGGATAAGGAAAAGATACCGAATAGGCATGGGCAACGCTCTGCATAAACTCTAATGGAATGCTTAACAGCTGAACTGGGGCGGTAAACAAGCCTCAGAAAACTTATTAAAAAAATGATGTAAATACCATTTTCATACAAAAAGAACACCATGGTTTGATTAAAAGCAACCTTTTCAATAGGATACCCGCATTTTTTACATGAACTCTGCGTATTACGGCCAATAACGCGATTTGAACAGAGCTATTATTCGCCCGTTGGATGAATGCGTGACCTCAATTTGCGCCATGTTTACAAACTTTCAAGTGCACGGTGTGGCAAAAATATCCATTTTGGAGGTAGATTTCAAATAGCCCGCGATGACGTGATATCCCAGCTACGGCCCTGATTGACTTACAGCCATCTAATTTGAGAAATTACGAGTCTGAGTGAAGGCCTCCACTCAGATTCAAGGATACAGCTAGATAAATCTGAAATGTAAAGACATAGATAGGAACAGATGGCAACGATATGCAAAGGAAAAACCAAAATGGAGGAGTATGATACGCCCCTAGAGACTGCATGAAACAGTCATTGTCAGTTGAACAGACTGCTATGATGATGATTTCGTAAACACGCCTCCACAGAATTCTCCTCAGATGTAGCTAGGGTCACCAACAGTGCTGCTTCAGCTAATAATGCTAATGTTCTCGTGGGCAACAACATTGCTGTTGAACTTGCGGCAAAGTTGGACCAGGGAGACTATCAAGATAATGACGGGAACAAACAAGAGGAAAATGTCTAAGAATCAGTCGTGGACACTGGACTAATGGCAGAAGCTAACGACAAAGAGCAAAAAGCCACAAAAAGTGGATTACTGAAGCTGAACACAACTGAAGCAGCAGAAGTATGTCCGAAGCAGCAGGTGCAAGTAAGGCTTCAGATGATGCTCAATATGATTTTTTATGTGCTCAAATTCCATTAAACTGTAATTGTTTTCCAAGTTTCACCCCTATCAGTCTGCTGGTGAACCAGCGAAGACTGCATTTCCTCACAAAGATGGATCACAACATGCATGGGTCAGGAATTGTCCTGCAAGTCATTGTTTATTTTGAGCAGAGTGCTGGGCATTTCAATTCAATTCAAATTATTTGTATAGCGCTTTTCACAGACAGACTGTCACAAAGATGCTTTACAGTGAGAGATTCAATAAATGAAAGGACAGTGACAGCCTATTCCCCACTATAGCAAATGAGGCAAAAAACTCCCAGTAGGGAGAAAAATCCTCAAACAGTGGTGAGAAAAAACTCCCCAGTGGAAAGAAATCTCAGGTGGAACCCGGCTATAGTGGGGGAGCCCGTCCTCCACGGGCTAGCTAATTTCCTCAAAAAACTGCAGCAAATTCCATCACTGATGAATGTAACGACTGGAGGCAGATACATCAGAGGCTAAATGAGACTGAAAACTCTGTTACACAAATGGATGTGTAAAGGCATACTTTTCATGAGTAAGTCAAGTAGCAGGGTTCCGCCCAGGATGCTAGGAGTGGTGGATGGAATATTTCTGCCATCTCTTAAGCTGACAATCCATGTTCCCAGAGCTAGGAAGCATGACATACATTATTCATGAATGATCTTGTCAGCGGAGGGCATGGATTTAATTTGAGAGTCGGTAGGGACGTATGTTATGCGAGCTCGCTTAGCGCGAGTGCGGGAAATTTTTTGCGACAATTCGAAAGCAAATATTGCCTCTCCGTCACTAGAGATAATGGTTTCTTTGATGTTCTCCATGGTGCGTAACGAGATGCCTCTAGTTTTCATGGATAAATGCCATATTCATATACTTGTTTTTCTATTTTGTATCCAAATACTTTTGATTAAATTTCTGAATACAACTTAACAACTGTTATTTATGTTTCAAACATTTCTTACAAAGCTTAACAAACTGAGCAATTGATAAAACTTAACAATTCATAAGTAAGTTAATTACATATGTTGTGTCATTAATGACTGTTACAATCATTATATGGTCTGATCACTCTGATGCCAGTCAAACAATTAACGTATGTACATATCAAACATGGAAATGCCTCGCTAAGTTATGTAGCCCAATATCCCGCCAAATTCACATGTAAGTTAAACAACAGTTAACACAAAGAATTTGTGAAGAACTGTTTTTCTGACCCCTTCCCGTATTTGTTGCACTGCAAAACTCAAACTTTTCCATTATTAAACGCTTTATTGTAAATGTAAAACCTCCAAATCAGTGTCCACTCTATCTTCGAACAAAAACTGGGAGCAAGTTGTGTAACCTACTAACATCCACTTACCGACTGTCTTGCGTCAGCGAAATGATCGAGCTGGAAACAATAAACCAGACAGTGTTATGTAGCTCAGAAATAGTCATGCTGCACATCGCACAACGAGCCAAAAAATAGTTTTCAGCTTTTGGCAGTTTTATCCTCGTCTCATCTTCCTCTCTACTGTTTCTCCCATTTGTGTGCTTTTACTTTGACTACATTTTCAGTGACGTTAAAATGCTGAGAAAGGCTGTTATACCCATAGAGACATATAATAGAACCAGAGAGAATGAGGAAGTACCTTTGCTTCAGCCAGTTAGCTTGTTAGCTTCCTGCTTCCGCGTTTCCCAAGGATGCAATTTTGTGGCCAAAAACGCTGAAGCTCCATAGACACCATTTGAAAAGTGCGCATTTTTTTCTTGCCAAATAAAGCAAAAACAAAAGAAAATGTATTCGGTAATCCTTCATTATTTTGCTCTTTGTCAGACGCAACTGTTCGATGTTTTCAAGAGGGCCTGTAAAATAAGAACAGCTACTTAGAGCTTGATGACAGCTCATGCACGAGTTTGGTTGTCAAGCTGTTGCTCTGACTGCAGCAGTTCAGCCAATGAGTGTATAGTGCATGCGCGTTCCGGATTGACAGCGTTGCTCGTCATTTCCCCTCGAACACATTCGCCAATCCGCACAGACAACACAATTTCTTGGCCATTTTGTGCTGTGTAATCAGATGGGCAATCTTATGAAATGGTGCCGGAAATAAGCACCCATAGAATGCCATTTTTATAGATGGCGTCGGTCAATTCCGTACTTCCTGGGCTGAAGTAGCTAGCCTAGCATCTCCCATTGAAAGTAATAGGGGTGGTACTTCCTCGCTCTCTCCAGTTCTATTATATTACCTCCATGGTTATACCCTAGCTCCGAGGTCACTAATAGGCGGACCACGGTCCGAGTCTGGACCCAGACGCCGTCCAATCTGGACCCAAGGCTGTAACTAACGTCAAATTGCTGAGTTTTATTCAATTTTGGCAGTTCTCGTTTTATCAGGTGCCTCTTTTCGTGCCTTTATGGTAGCTAGCGCATTTTGTGTGTGGGTGGTGCATGCACTCTTGCTCCTGCAGTGTGGCTGCGGCAGTGCCAGAAAGTAGTGAGAAGGAAATACACTGGAGAGAGACAAGGCGAAAGAAAGAACAGCGGTGAGAAAAAGACTGTGTTTTTGCGAAGGAACATGACATGGCTTGTTCTAAACGGCACAAAGTGGATAGCAAAAACAGAGCTTTTAAAGCGGAATTGACAGACTCTTACATGTTTATGCTCCCCGCTGGAAGCTCAAAACCACTGTGTCTCATATGCTCCAAGTTGGTAGCACTAGTGAAAAGTGCAAACGTTAAACGCCACTACGAAATTAAACATAAAACAGCATTTGAGAAAAGTTATTTGCTAAAATCCGAAATAAGGTTGCAGAAAATTACCAACCTAAATACCAAATACGATAGGTCCACAAGGATTTAACTCATTAATTTACTGCCCAACAACTTGCCAACGAGTGTTCCCTCAGAGTTGCTTGGATTTTGGGGCAACACAAAAAACCATTTAGTGATGGAGGCATTGTCAAGGAGTGCCTGAGTGCGGAGGCTGATACTCTTTTTGAGGGAAAACAAAAAGAGGAGCTTTGTGAAAAAATTAAGCAAATACCTATGTCCGCATCATCAGCCACAAAGAAAAGTGAAATATTGGCCAAAGATGTGCTGGAACAGCTGGATGAAGCCATGCATAAGGCTCCATGTGTTGGCTTAGCTGTAGATGAGTCTACTGACCTGTCTGACAATGCTCAGCTGTTAGTTTATGTCAGATTCTTCAACATGGAGAAGAATGAGTTTTGTGAAGATCTGTTAGGTGTCACACCTCTTAAGACCAATACCAGAGGAGAGGACATCTACTTGGCCATGAAGGAGATGTTATTGAAGAGGGGAATTGAGCCAAAAAAAGTGATTTCCAGAACCACAGACAGAACCCCTGCAATGATAGGGAGGGAGAGAGGAACTGTGGCAAAAATGAAAGAGGATAATCCTGAACTTATCTCTTGCCATTGCATCAGTCATCAGGCTGTCCTGTGCTCCACCCTGTCAGATGAGTATGCTAAGGTGATAGAAACCATGATGAAAATGATAAACTTTCTCCGGGCATCCTCTTCTCTCCAGCAATTCCTCCAGAATTCCTCAAAGAAGTGAATGCAAATGCTCATGACCTCCTGTTGCACAATAATGTGAGATGGCTCAGTAAAGGCAAGGTGTTGGAGCGCTTTTGGGCCATCAGAGAGGAAATTGCGGCTTTCCTGGCACAGCTGAAAAGCCAAAAGGCAACTCAATTTTCTTGCTTTTTAGAAAATAAGAAGAAAATGGATATTGTGTCTTTTTTGGTGGATATCACTTCGTACCTGAATGAACTAAATTTAAAGCCACAGGGGAGGGACAATTCAGTGTGTGACCTGATGGCAGCTGTCCGCACATTCCGGAGGAAACTTGAGGTTTGTGCTTTTCTTTATCCCTGTGTAACTCCGACACGTCATTTGAATTTTACATTCCACCACAGCTGCTCATATTTTAATTTGCACATTCCTGCACATTTATTTAATAAAACTCTGATAACATGGCCAACATTGAAAACATTTCTATTTAATATTTTTAAAAAGCACCTGAGCAAATTCCTATTACGTGTGAACTTACTAAGCAAAAAATTCTGACTTTTAATTTAGGTGTTCAAGGAGGACCTGCAGGGAGACTGTGCACACTTCGCTGCACTGAAGGAGCAGGTCCAGGGTGAGAGGGATCTATCTACTTTTGCCAACTTTGTTGACAAGCTGATTGTGAACTTCAACAAGTGTTTCAACACCTTCAGCCTTGGACAGCAGGTGACCCTGTTTATGCGGAATCCATTCCTGATCACAGATGTAAGGGGGTTCTCAATCGAAGTCACACAGCACTTCCGGTGGGCAGACCCTAGGCCTCTCCAGAGGTAACTGGTTGATCTCCAGGGAGATGTGGCTCTGAAAGAGTGTTTTGGAGGATCTGACCCTGCCACCTTCTGGTTGAAAAAGGTCCCAGAGGCAGCTTTCCCAGGCCTGAGGAAAGTGGTCCTGTACATCCTAACCATGTTTGGCTCCACATACAGTTTTGAGGCAGCTTTCTCTACCATGAACATAATTAAAAGCAAATATCGCTCAAGGCTCACTAACCACAACCTTCATACATGTATGAGGATGGCCCTGACACCATTCCAGCCCAGATTTAAAATCCTGGCAGACAAAGCCAGAGCTCACTTCTCTCACTAAATGGGAAGAAGTGGGCAGTGGGAGGGAAATAAATAAATTTTTATTTATTAAAGTCCTTAATGTTATAATCCCCAGTTGAATGTGAAAAAAGTTAAAACTACACAGTTTATGAGACTGTGAAGGGAAGTAAGAAAACTCAAACTACACTTTTTATCTAATTTTTTTTTAATGTAAGCACTTTAAGATGCACAGTCATGTCTCACAGCTTTGATTTGCTTTTATGTTGAAATGGAGACCTTATTTTACTTGAAGTGAGTACACTTACATTCCTTTTACTTTTATTTATTATTGTATGTAGCCTGTCACCCCTCCAGTCCAGAGTTAGCTACACTGAAAATAAATACTGTTGAAATGGCATTGAATTGTACCCTAACTTTCTTCATTTGATTTGAGTCATTGACTTCATACAGTAAAGATGCTGATACACCAACATTATACAACAACAGTACTACTTCAGTTTGAAGAATATAAGGTATGACTGTATTATGATGCAACTTAGACATGATGATGCTGTGATCCTGCGGACCTTTGTATGCAGAAATTTTTACTATCCGGACCGCTTTGATTTGTAATTGAATACCCCTGCCCTAGCAAATCAAAATAGCCTTCTTTACTATGGAGTACTCCTTGGATATTTGAGTGGTCATATTTTTTCCCATAAATCTCGACCAAAAAAAAGCAAGATATTTCCCATTACGTCAAGAGAAAGTATGCAGCCTAACCACCAATTACAATAAAGAATGCAATTATCTAACGTATGTCTAATGGAGGCCCGAAATTGCCTTTTTATTTGATTATTAAACACTGATAGATTAACATGTAAAGAATGTTGCTGTCCTCGACGGAGATTTATTTAGCTTTGCTGTCGTTTATATAACAAGAAACTTCTGACCACGCAAAGTACAACGCTAGAGAAATCAATCACCCCGCCCTGATTATACTTGACTGTCTTTCATTAGATTGAGACAACAGTACCGATCATTTCCCCACAGCCTCAGATTCAATTCGCCCATGAATACCGAGCACACACGAGCTGGATGCCGCCGCACCCTCGGCGTTTCCATCACAAGTGTGCAGGTTCTTCAATATCAATGACAACCAGCGCAGACGAGTCCCGCGAATTGGCCGCATGCCGCAGCGTGGGTCGAAAATGAAAGTTCCCTATTCTGACAATAACAGAAGAAAGGAGCGTACTTAGGGTCAGTTATGTTTTGTTTCTAGCTGTTTTATTGGACACTGGATGCATTAATTTTAGCTGATCTTTGAAAAAATAGTGCCGGACGAAAAAAGCACTCTTAGCTTACTGGTGGTCGGTGGATTCCGAGTGCTGCTCGGTACATTAAGAGTGCTGGTCGGGGCCGACCACCGCCGACCAGCATCGGCAGAACCCTGAAGTAGGTATTGAAATTTTGCAAGATTCAAATAAAATGTCAGCCCTTTAAGAACAAATTCGCAAGATACAACATGTTCTAGAGCAGGGGTCACCAATCCTGTTCCTGGAGAGCTACCATCCTGTAGGTTTCTGCTCTACCTCCTATTCAGCACACCTGATTCAAGTAATTAGCTACTTAATTGCCCAGCTCGTGATCTTGTTAAGTAGCTAATTACTTGAATCAGGTGTGCTGAATTGGAGGTAGAGCAGAAACCTACAGGATGGTAGGTCTCCAGGAACAGGGTTGGTGACCCCTGTTCTAGAGCATGTTTTAAACATATTTAAAATGATAGCATGCACTCAGCTATCAGAGCAATAAATTAGTATGAGGCTGCTTACTCATTAGTTGACATGTCAGTTGACTATGAGAACTTTTTGGAAATACTTTTGCCTCTCTGTAAAGCCTAGTTTATGCTTGACGCAGTCGCGAGTGCGCAAGGTTTGCGTGCCACAAATAACGTAATCGCGCACCTGGCGACAGCCACGTGCACTGGCGCTATGCGAGGTCGCGCACCTCCAGGATTTTGAAACTTTAGCCGCGCTAGTGTCGCCCAGTTCAAAATGGATGAATTTGAGGGAAGACTAGCTGAGCTGGTACGCTCACATCAGCATTTGTACAACTCATCGCTACGAGATTACAGTGGCGACTGGTCATTAGGGGCAGGTGGGGCACAGCCCCACCTGGTGTCACCAGAAAGGACCGTAGGCTTCATTCTCAAACATGATTGTATTATCTGATTAAATGTATTATCTATAAATTTAGCATTTTCCTAAATTGCATGGAATTTGTGTTTGAATTTAAGTTCATGTTTATTGGTCTCTGTTTTGCTGCTTCAGACCGATCTCCTGATCCATGTCCGCATGAATGGGGCTAGCCCCCCTTACGCAATGCAATATTAACGATACGTGTGAAAATATAAGTACGCATGCTCAGAGTGTTGGCTGTATTAGTGGAGGTAGCACGAATTTGTTGGCATGTGGGGCTGACAGCCCCAAGCCCCACTACTGCGTCATTTTATCAGGCATCATAGACATATAAGTAGACGTCTCATGAGTGGTGGAGAGGCGTGCCTACCGGGCGACCATGTTAGTACAGGGTTAGAAGTATCAAACAATTTCTACAAATCATTACTCGCTGAATTTTGGACTGATTTCCAAGCGGTTTGATTTGTTATAAACGTAACACATTTAGCTATGATCCAGGATGCCCTGATACTCTAAAATGCCGGTTTTACTACCAAAATACAACATCGTGTTCACAACAGTCGAGCGCTTAAACTTAAATCTACACCAAAGATGCCAGATTTTTTGCGCTGCATATGGATGCTGAATGAGATATCAATACCAGATCCAGTGGAATTACCTTTCGCAGGTAAGATTTAACGATAGATTTTGGATGTATTTGTGTATTATAACATTATGTTGAGAGCTACTGTAACTATTTGTCCACCAGCGAAATGCTAGCGTAGCTAGGCTAGACTAGCCCTAGTCATGGAAGCTGAGGCTTTATAACAAATAAATCATAATTATAATGTATAGTTATCCGGGTATTTCTCCATACCGCCCAATTTTATTACAATCCTATCTTTTCTTATGAACGACTAACAAAGAGGATGTGATTGCATTTCAAAGCTGGTTACTAAGGCTGTCAGGTCAGATCCTAACGTTAGTATTAAGTTTACAAGATTGTTGTTGACCCAGGTATTTTATACCGGTTGGATACAAAGAAATGCTCTTTCTTTTCACAATTTCTCTATCATTTTTGTAATATTAAAAACGCCTGAATCTACTATCATTTTTAAATGATATTAAAAAGACTCGAAAAAATATGTTGCAGTTCATAGATATTTCTCATATCTATTTCAATATGTTGTAACATTATGACAGTAAGACAACGGTATACTAATGTATAATATCTTATGCTGGATCGAGGCTAGATGGTGATGATAGTGTGTCACACATATGCTTAAGGATAAGGTTGTTGTCATAATGCTGTCATAGAGTGGATCGATCCTAATAAGTTGTCTGTGCGTGCGGTTTGCTGTGGCACTTAGTGGTGTTGAGCGCTCTACTTTGTTTATGGCCATGTAGGCTCTGAGCGTTGTGGAGCAACGGTGGCAGATGGCTTTTAAACAAACGTCGATCTCCGTATTGGTGAACTCTCACTCACTCGCGTGCGCTCTCTCTCCCTCGTCTCCTCCGTGTGTGTGCATGTGTGCGATAATGTTGACTTTTAACTAAAAGCTTGTAAGGTAAAACGGCAGCAGACAAACTAATTTATCACAAATTGTTGTATAGAAATCACCCCATACCCCTCGTTTACTGTGTCCCCCCCCAGACGTGAAATACATTCTTGCCCCACCAAGTTTTTACACTTAAAAATGCCACTGCGAGATTATAAAGACTATCAAATGGCCCAAAACTCGTGGAGAAAGGTAGTGGATGCACTGGGCAAGTATTTTTTTTTGGTATTTTTTTTTTTTCTACCGGCCCGTCTTTGCGGCAAATACTGCAACGGAGAATGCGCCAAGTATAAATGCCTCCACGCTTTGTTGAAGTGCATGCGCAATCCGCGAATGGAGCCAGGCGAAGGTATAACTGAAGCTTAAATTTGACGGTTATTTATTGCAGCAAGTAAAGGAGTGCATTGAGAAACGCTAGGTGGATAAGGGTATAGGTTCATTAATGACATTAATATCCAAAGCAACTGTGAATTTGGTTGTGGAGTCTATCTGGAAACTTATCAAGGAGAGTGTTTCTTCTGATGTGATCCAGCCAGAAATGTATCCAGTACAAATCGATACAAGACATAACAGCAAAAGGTCAGTGCAGTGTTATGGTCTGCTTTGTTACTAACAACTTTCACGGGAAACTACTTGCAGTTGTCGATTGTGAATCATTAGCAGGGGAACTGTCTAGAACTGCTTACACAGACTTCGAACTCAAGAAAAATTGATGTAAAGAAGTGCATTGGAAACTCAACAGATGGAGCCACAATCATGGGGGAGCAAAACAGGGGGTTCACTCCCTGGCAGTCAAAGGAAGCCCCAAAAGATCATGTGTGGTTCACGACTTGATTACTGCTGAAACTATAGACATTGTGAATTTGGGCCATTAACAACATCATGACTCATATCAGCAAATTAATGTTTTGGAAGGTGTTAATCACCCCCTATTTCATTGATAGATGAAATGAGATTGTCTTCCAGGAATGCTCCACAGAAGAAGACATTCAGATCATTTGCCCAGCCAGACAATGGTTGTATGTGGCTCTTGTTGAGACACTATTCAAGGTTCAGGATAGTCTTTAAACCAGCAGTACGTATTAAAGCACACACCTTCAGGGGTCAATTTTAAAGTGAGACAGTTTTGACTTGATGTTTCTGAGCATTTTCGCACTAACTTCGCCTTTGTCAAAGTACCTCTGAACCAGTGGGTTGGATCTCTTGAACACCCATCAGATGGTTACAAAAACACATCAGCAACTGAAAAACTATGTCAGAGGCTTTGGCACTATGAAAGAGGCTGCAGACAATTTTGCGAAATGGACGAACAAAAGGTTTCAAAGCTTGTAGTCTAAAATCAAAGGGCAAGCCACGCTGTTAAAATGAGTCAAGAAAGGGAAAGCTATCAGGGGAGCCTGGTGATGCAGAGGGTGCTGGAACAAACTTAATGGCAGCCTATAGGATCCATTTCTACAATATAAATATCAATGCAGCACTGAAATGCATGCACTGCCAGTTCCTGAAGGACAGGAAACTTTATACTGATCTAGCATATTAGGATATGCATAATTTCCCATTGATAAACAGCAAGTGGACAAGTCTAGTTATGGATATTGCAAATGAAGGAAGACTCTCCTGCTCTCCATGAGTCCCCCCTACCACTTCCATGCAGGATCTTGGAAAGAAGAAAAGGCTACAGGAGTAAACCCAGACAGAAAATCCGGAGTGGAGACACTGAGGTGGATAGGTGTAAATGAATGTCCTTCTGGTAGCTCCTGCAGCTAAAGCTAGTGCCAAACTTATTGTTCTATCCTCCTTTGGAAATTGCCAGCAAGGTTCAGAGGGGTACTCCGGTGTCTGTTCAACACAAAATCTTAAATTACAAACTAACGTCCTGCAATGGTGAGGTCACTCCAGCACCACAGTGGACAGCATTGCAACATCATGGGAGACCGCAGTTATGAATTATAAGTCCATGTCCAACTGGAATTGCAATAGGGTGCAACAGGTTGTCTCCTCAGTGGGAGATAGAATGGTGTTTCAAAGGTCAGCAACTATCAACCTAAAGATGGGCAGCCCCCAGCAAGTATAATGGTGACGAGCCATGTTATACCCCATTCCATGAGTACTAGAGGCTCACAGAATCAACTTGACAAGCAGACCACAAACATTCCACCCCGCAAACAGCAAGGAGTCAAGAAACCAGTTCTACAACTGGTAACGCGGAATATCAGGACCATGTGCTCTGGCCTCCCCAATGACCGATCAATGACTGATGACTCGAGGAAAGTAGCCCTCATCAACTGTGAGATAAAGGAGCACAAAATTGACATTGCCACTTAGCAAGAGACTAGACTTACTTCAGATGGCAATCTTGAAGAGCAGGATTAAACCTGCTGGCAAGGAAAGAAACCAGGGGACCAGTGACTGTATCGCATTGGCTTTGCAGTAAGAATTGCCCTCCTTCCCACAGTGCAGCTGCCAACTGGGGGCACTAGACAGATCCTGTCACTGCACCTCCCTTACTTCATCAGGCCAGAAAAAATTAAGACCATCTACACTCCACATTTCTGCCCTTCTGCAGAGCCCACGGTCCATTTCTATAAGGAACGCAATGCTGCCGTCAAAGCAGTGCCTGCCTCAAGGACCCTGCGCTTGCTCAGCAGCTGTAACTCCCCAGTGAGAACCGACCATGAGTCCTGGCTCACGTGCCTCCGCTTCTTTGGGCCTGGCAAGCTGAATGAGAACAGCAAGAGGCATCTGCGCTCTGCTCCTTACATGCCCTCTGCATCCCTAATACATTCTTCGCAACTATGCCTTGGTACAGAACGTTGTAGTGGCACTCCAGATCCCACCACTGGCACCAGCTGGACCTTGTCATTACTAGAGGATCTCTCCAGCAGTAAGGTATGACTCCAGCCCAGATGACTTTATCACTCTAGGAAGAAAAAAACCTCCCTACACAAACACCACAAAACATTGTTATTTGATCTGCACACTCAGTTTTCCAAATTGTAGGCCCTTGTGGACCTCCCACAGGGCTGGAAATTAACTTTTTTCCTTGGTAGCGCTGCGCTCCCAAGTTTAAAAAGTTAGGAACGCAGGCAAAAATCTAGGAGCGCACACACCGAAATCTAAGAAGCACCAATATATATATATTTTTTTTAATGCTTAAAAAACTTCAATATAACACTCCACATTAACAATACAACTGTCCCCAACAAATGAAAGTTATTAATTAATATGACAGTCTTGAGTTCATTGATTAACAAAAGTTTCCACTACATTGGCTTTATGCTATATCCTGAGGCCAGGATTTAAAATTGGGTCTCCTGGCTCTCTGCCCTTCCATCCATTTCTTCACTGCCTGTGGGGCATCAAATATGTCCAGAGGAGGACCCTCCCCACTGATCCGATTCAGATCTTCAACTGTGTTAGGGTTAAATGCAGATCTGACGTAAAGTCGTTGTTTTCGCCATATTGCAATATGAATTAGTCTACAGAGGTAACTTTGTTATTTGTTAGCTTATTGTTACATAAGCAGATGTAATGAGTTGGATCCGTTTGTTCTAAGATATATGCCGCACGCTATTGTCATCTAATTTCTGCATTTTCAGGAAAACCCAGCGTGTACATGCAAATATTTAAACGCTTACAGGTCAAAAGACGTATAGAAAAAAATTTGTTTTTATGATCTTTGCAGATAGGCTACTTAAGATATGAGCGAAGAAACCAAGATGAAGATTTTAGGTCTGAGCAAGCGCAGGACCGCGAGGTAGCATATTTTGATGTGTAGCAAAAATTGACAGAACACCGGACCGACTCGTTAACGCACATATATCACAGCATTTTCTGTGTTTCGCGCTTTCTCCATGTATGGAGGGACTTCCACGTTTGAAGTGTTTGGACGCAATAGCTAACGCGCAGTTACCTGCGAGATCCGGGTCATATTAACTTTACAGTGAACACAGTGCATTACACGTTCTTTAAACCTCAGCCATTCAAAATTTCGAAGCTACTCTTTGTGACAATAATAAACTCGTTTTGCCGCCGGTTTGTCCGAATCACCATAGCAGTCATTGTCGTGATTCTCAGCGTAAGTAACTTTTGTTACCGACTCGTTTTTTTTTTTTTTTTTTTAACGTTAACGGTACCAAAAAGAAAAAAGTCTTCTATTGTTCTTAGTTTCATTTTCTGTCTAAATCTTGTGTATAGTTAACTCTCAGTACCACGAAATGGGGTGATAGACGACTAATATTAACCATACTAGAATCAGTACCAAGGTTTAGGACGTCAAGCTCCCCCTTGATTGGTCAGAATGGTCACGGTCAGCATAAGGGCACACACTGGGTGCGCTCCATTCTTATACCGGTATGCCCAGCTACGGTATGTCCAGTAGATGCATGCACTGCTCCAACACATACGTCCATCTCTATTCAAGCTGCAGCAGCAGCAACTACGAAATGTACAGGAAAAGAGGCGTGTAATTGGGGGGAAAAGCGGTTACACAGGTGCGACTATTTTAATTCAAAGGTTGCACAGTGCGACCAAAACGGCCGCAATTTCGAGCCCTGTCCCAACAAGCAGCACAGAAGAGAAGTGGAGCTTTATCTGGGACGCCACCTATAAAACTGGCATGGCTACTTTTGGCGAGAAGAGGAGGCAAAATCCCTAGTTTGAAGCTGTATTTGCAAAGACGAAGCCTGAAATTGAAGCAAAGTGAGCAGCGCTCATCAATTATAAGAACAACCCCTCAGAGGGTTCCCTCTCTGTACTAAAGAAGGCGAGAAGTGATGCGAAATGCACCGCCCACCACCACTCCAATAGCTACTAGCTGAACCTCTGACAGAGCATCCAGCACTCCGCAGCCAGAAGTAACATCCAAGGCACGAAGAATGCTGTTGCACTATCCATCACTACGATTCGACTGCTCAAGTCTTCACTCAAAGAAGTTAGCACTGACTGGTCCAAACAGATGGAATGCTGGGCTGACCACCTCCAAATCCTCAATAACCATGAGGTTGTCACAGAGGATGTACTGGAAAACCAGACTGTCAGTCATGGAGGAGCTCAATGTTATACCTACAGCCTTGCTAATTTAGAATTTGTTTTTTGACTACGAGAAAAATCAAGAACCAAGAATAAAGGAAGGTATAGGGTACAGGGCCAGCCAGGAGTTAAAAGCAAACCAGAAATACATGCAGCATATGTGCAGGAACACTGAGGGGGCAAAAGCAGTGTGCCAGTAAACTGGCAGCTTCTAAATGCAGTGGAATCACACTAGACGTGGAATGTGAGCCAAACATTGATTCAACAACTAAAACCCGGGCCCCGCTTCAGAAAGCGGGGTTAGTGGTAACTCTGAGTTTGTTAGCTCAGAGTTGCAGGAAACTCCAAGTTATCCAGTTCACAATGCGAGTTCAGTCCAACTCTGAGTCAGTTACCGCGGCAACATACTCCATGAAGCTAACCTGCTAGCTGGTTCTTGAAGAGACAGAGGACATTGAAGCGCAAATACTGAGAAGAATTCTCCGTTAGGAGAGTTATCCGACCACGTTTGGATGTTTTATCGTTTTCGGACGAATATTTGTGTGAGCGTTCCATTTCTCTGTGGAATATATAATTTATTTCGACAAAATTTTAAGCCCGCATATTGCTCGTGTGACACACCGAGGACATTCTCTCATTTCAGAACAAATTGCGTAGCTCTTGTTTTTTTTTTTGTTTGTTTTTGCAAACGGCAGTTTTCATTATCCTTTTGTTTTATTACGGAAAGAAACAACCACGACTTTATTCATTAAAGGCACAGCCAGTTTCTACCACGAGTGGGCTCTTCAAAGTACAAAATAATGAATAACTCTCTGGAGAGTTTTTAATTCTTCACAATACATGTTGGAAAGTCTGCTAATTCGCTGTAATGAATGATCAGCAGTTCGTATGTTCAATTCATTCCAAGTCAAAAGACCTAAAGATAGAACAACTAATGTTTTAAAATGTGAAAATTAAAGTCTGTGGAATTATCCTGAAATAAGTCATTTGCATCAGCTTGGAATGAGAAAAAAAGATTCCACTTGTATCATCTTAAATAAAACAAGGAGAACTTAAACTTACATTTTTTTATTTCTTTGCTTCCTGCAAGAACAAATGCAGTAGTTAATATGTTGTATGTCGTTCAAACAAGTAAAATCATCCACCTGTTATCCCCTCATCCACCTGCAACTGATGCTCCAGCATTTGGATTTCTAATTTAGTTTTCTGCATTCGTAAGTTAACCTTCATTTCGTTGTTTTTTAATACTCTCGCATTGACTCGGTCAGCGATTTTCTGTGGCACACACTCACGCTCTATTGCAGCTGCAACTGTACTTTTTTTTTTTTTTTTTTTGAAGGCGTTCGTACTCAGCGTACGCCTTTATTAATTTGTCCAACTCTGCTGGAGAAAAATAAGACGCGCGACTTTTTTTCTCCACCGTTGCCATGGTGAATCGTGTTATCTATGTTCCATTGATGAGGGCTTTTAATATCCTCATGCACACATCTGACTGTGGCGTAAGTTAACTCAGAGTTGATTGAACCAAGTGTTATCACCTGTTGTGAACCCGAAAACTCCGCGGTCAGCAACTCAGAGTAAGTCAACTCACAGTTACAGAACAAACTCAGAGTTTGTTTACCCTGCTTTCTGAAACGGGGCCCTGGACAGCCCTGAACAAGCTGAAATATTTTAAATAAACACAGAGTATTTTTTTCTTGATTTCTGGATATTTGGAGTTGATATCCAGTCATAACTCAGTCATGAAAAGTCATATCGCATTAGAGAATACTTCTTTCAATCTGCTATCCAATAGCTGCTAAAGAATTAGGAGCTTAAAATCTATTTATACTCTATAACCACTTAGTTAAGTATAAGTAAAAAAAAAATACAGCTTTACCAATTAATAATTCTTGTTGATCAACAACTAGCAAAATTAAGGTATTATAAAAGTGGAAGGTATATGGTACAGGACCAGCCAGGAATTCAAAGAAAGGCAGAATTACATTTAGCATCAGAGCAGGAACACTGAAGGGGCTAATGCAGTCCACCAATAAACAGGCAGCCTCTAAGTGCAGTGCAATGACACTGGACCTGGAAAGTGAGCCAAACATTAATTCACCAACTACAACCAAGAAAGCTCTTAACAAGCTGAACTACAGTATTTTAAATAAACTCAGTATATGGTTTTTCTTGAAATTTGGATATTAACCCGGGACAAAACATTTTATATCTATATATGACCACCTCAATTTATGAAGGTATTTTGATATTATTTGACTTTATATTCATGCATATACTGTATGCATCTACACCACTTATTTTGGAAATAAAAATTGTAGTACCAGGGCTAGTGGAAGTGCAGTTTAGTCGAAAGTGGCAGTTCTTTCCAGGAGATTTTGCAGTGTAATCACAAGCAATCGACTGAGTAAATATCATCTACCATCTCCCACACTAAGTTTATAAAATGCAAGGTATGATTTTCATGGCATGTTATTTATCTGCTTGTGATGTATTTTTTCATGAATAAAATCCCATAGGCCAAAGTTGCTACTGGCCTCCTAGGTTTGACTCTTTCACTTTTTCTTTATTGCTTTTAAGTAAGAATTTAAGCTTTAAAAATCTTTTCAATGTTTTTTTTTTTTTTTTTTTTTTTTTACAAAATTAGAAAATCATGTACAAGTAGTTTACATGGAATAATACTATTTTCTGGCTTTTTTCATTTAGTTTACACCAGAGGTGTCCAATTTTATCATTTGAAGGCCAGTGTTGTGGCTGATTTCTTTTATAGCCCAGCATTAAGATGCCCAATTTTACTTAACATATGAAGTTCTTGATAAAAGACCATGGTTAGTTAATTTTTTTGGATCATGCAACATAGTGCTCAGCTAAAATGAAAACCTGCACCCACAACGGCCATTTGTGGATAAGAATGGTTACCCCTGGTTTACACATGTGGTAAATGTTACAAAATATGATCTTTAGAATATGCATTGAAACAAGAAATGCACATTCCAACAGCCAAGCAAAAGAGGAAGGAACAGGGGGTTACAGACACTTATTAGGTACATGCATACACATACATACAATAGTGCCATGCATTCACAGTCAATTTTGGAAGTTTATGAATTCAATTAGCATTTCCCCCCATTATAGCAGGTTGATTCTCATGCCTCCTTGTTATACACATATGACAGGGCATTCAGAAAAACAAAACAATGCCCTCAGTGACCAGCGAACTGAAAATGAACCTGTTCCTCGACCGTGTGATTAGACAGTTTATTAAGGTCTTCTGTATGGGTAACTCCATAATCAACATTCAAAATTCAAAAATTAGAACTTTAATTAATTATCTTGAGTGTCATCCAAAAGTAAACAAAACTCCTCATTAGGGAACACTAAAAACCACCAATGGGTAAAATTTTCTGAAAGTTTTTTTTCCAAAGGTTGTAATCTGTCATTTTGTACCAGTATATTAGCAGCTCGTTGCATATGATGTAACATTCTGCTTCTAATATTGGCATATGTTTTAAATTGTGTTTGGACTCACATCATGTCTAAAAAGACCAATATCTGGACAACTTGATGGCGAAACAGAAACACTGCTCGACAGAATGCCTTTTGAGGATAATCTGTTTGGCATCCCAAAATGGATGACAGTTTTTCACTTCATATCCTCCTGGCACCAGGGCAAGATAGATATGTAATGACATTATCCCTGTATTCATACTGCTCTCACGTTCTCAAAACCCGTTGTTCTGACAGAATAAGAGCCAAAGTCTAAGAGAAGATCTGTTCAGCAGTTCCACAGTACACTTATGCTGCCAGATGTAAGGTATGAATATTGTGAAAAATACATGTTATTTCACCATCCTTGAACATTTCATAAAAAGTTAAATTAGCTGGTAGATTGAAAAATAGCAAGTGTGCGTTACTTGGGGGATATTGTCTTTTTTTTTACTTTGTGATTTCTCCAAAATATTTTTTTCCAAGTATATTGGTCTGCTATTTTCTAATAACATGCATAATGTTATTAAAATGTATTGTACTGCAATTCTGCTCCTATTTTTAGATAAAAGCCAACGTGAAAATGATACTTTTTCGACTAAAAAACCGAAATTGCTCAAGATCCTACCCTCACACACAGTATAGTGCATGATTGTATACAATTTTCAATTTGTATAGGTATGTGTTTAGGTCAGTCTAGGGAATACACATGCATATCTTTTTTCATTGCTGATACATTTTAAACTTATCACAAGTTCTTGATCAGACATCGATTTTCACTATACTTTGAAGCAGTTTTCAGCTTTGCATGAGGTGTCTAGGGAAAACTAGAATCTCTCTACTCTGAGTCTCTACTTAAAATGAGATTCAAAACATTACAAAGAGATATTCACAGGGCTCATAAGTTCACATGACACTGTAGATATTTTGGCTGAAACTCAAATTTTCACCCCTTTAAGATTTGAATCCTTTGGTGTAAATGACTATCTGACATTTATCTAATCAAGGCAGTCAATCAAATGTATACTAACAGCGAGTGACACCCTGGAACCCAAGGCTGAGGGGGCAGCATATTTAAGCAAAGGATCACTCAATCAAATATTTAATTAATGTAATTATGTCCTGGCATAATGCATGATAAATATGCATTCTGGTTTATCATTTTCCCTTTGCCTCATGGGCACTAACAGAAAAAAACCATGAATGTCATTTTTTCACATTGACTTACATAATTTTTAGACAAAATGGTACCATTTTAACTTGAGTTTCCCACACGAATCTTCTCCTTGAACTGATACGCTGCTGAAAAATAATAATATGCAATAAAAATATAGATTTTTTTTTTTTACCTTGGCCCAAAATGACTACAATACGTATATTAATGTCTGGAATGAAAACAAGGGGAAATCATTCAGTTGAAAAGTGCACTATGGAAATGTTCTCTATCCTGAAAGGTGAGTCTAACTGGCTTTTGCTGGGATCGTGAGTACCTTTCCTTGGGTATCATTTATCTGTGGCTTTGTAAGCTCTGACATTCCCTGACCTGAGAGGCACTGCCTGTTGCTGCTACCTTTTTTGAGGACACATTCCCTCAACAAGCTTTTACATACAGACTACAGCTTTTCAGACATTGGTCACATGGTCAGGGTTATCCCTGACTTCAATGCACTCTATCTCCTCCCGCTCCCGTTCCCTCTCCCTTTCCCGCTCTTTCCTTTTGGCCCGTTTCTTTTTCTTGTGTCTCTTTTTAGAAGGAGGGAAGAATGTTAAAAATACAGGTAATATGACGAAGCAATGTAGCACTGTGCAGCCAGCGGTGAGGAGTGAGCACTTAAACAGTGTGTAGGTCAAGTTGGAAGGCACAAACACCAAGGGTATCATCCCAATCACAAAGCAGGATGTGTTCTGTAAAATGGCTGCGCCATGCTCCTCCAGTGAGATCTTTATGCACTGGGTCCTAGTGTGCTCGGTCGCGAGCACGAAAGTGTAAAGGTGTGGGGCACAGTGATCCATTGCAAAATTCAAAGTGTAAATAAGGCACAGAATAGATATACTATCCATGTCAACATTCCATAATGTCATTAAGCCAAGAACTCCAAGCTCCACGGAGGTGACGGTCAGTATCAACCAGAAGTTTCCCAAGGGGTTGATGACTAGGAAGAAAGTGAGGATCAGGACAATGAGGACACTGAAGCCTGAGGTGAGGATAGGAGAAATGACTGATGAGCTATAACGATCCATGAACACGAAGGTTGGGTTGAAGACAATGAATTTGATGCTGTTGATGAGAGAGAGCGGCCTCAGTCTCTCCAGTAGCTCCACAACTTCCTCCCGAGTCTTCTCTGTGGTACGGGCCACAAGGTACATCCGGGATGCAATGATCTCAGTCTCATCCCTCATTTTATAAAATATGATGTCATCCTTGAAGTGCTGGTACTCTGGGCTTTTTAAGAATGAAGTTTGGAGGATGGTTATGAATTCACTTTTCGTTGACACGCTGACATTTACAAGCTTCAAATGGTGGAAGAAGTTGTCAATCCATGAGATCTTATTGAATCCATTGCCCAATGTCTTTAGGTGCTCTTGAACAGTTGAGTTCCAGTACTCAATGGGCTCATAGATATAGAACCCAATCACTGGACTGTAGTTGCTGAAGTATTTCTGCTGGGTGAGAGCATAGGAGACACTCGGGGAGTTGCTGGCCAGGAGGTTGACTATGTTCGATCCATCACTGATTTGTAAGCATCCCATGAAAGAAAACGAAGCATAAATTAGGTAGAGGATGACAACAAAAGGTTTGACGTAAGTGTTGGTAATCCACTCAGTATAATGCTCCCGTAGGAAGTGCTGGATGAAATGGTTCTGGTAGGGGATACTGTCATGGTGAGTGGAGAGGTCGTGGCCATCGCTCATCATGGTCTTAAACCATGCAGGCTGCCTGTCTAGGTACTCCACTGATGGTATTTTGCAGCAAAAGATGCTGTGATACCGGTTCTGCTCCAGTTGTCCGGCGAAGACCAAACATGAGCCATAGAAGGAAAATACATAGAAATAGTTCACCAGGATGGCCACACACATGCTCTGGCAGAAGATTTTCACAGACTCTATGTTGGTGAAAGGGCTTGCACCCATGCCAAAAGTGATAATATAGAGTGAGCTTGTCATAGTGTAGCACACCATCACATCCGCAAAGGCGTCGGCCACCCTCTCCTTGAATGGCAGGTTTTCTCTGGTTCTTCTCCACCCAGCGAGCAGTTCAAACACTCCTTTGGTGCCATGTCCTAAAATAGGAACAAACAAAAACATTTAATCAGAAATCACATGATGTGTGTGCAATATGAAGTTTTGCTTGATATTGCTGAAACCCAAACGCAGTCACATGCACACTCAAATACACACTGCAGATAAAATTTCATAGAATTGGGCAATTTGACAAGACTGGCATGAAAGTAACTGGCTCAAGATTTTCCCACAAAGATCAGGAATAATTTATTTCCTGCTTTCCCCAATTAATTTAGTAGTATCTGATCATTTCCAGTAATCATTCACAGAATAATTTTTGATTTTAATTAGATTACAGTGCTATTCAATTACTTCAGTGTCAAAAAGTTTGTAGGGAAATGTACGGGACAAAACAACCATAAAGGTCCTTTTGTGCATATGCGATAGAATTTCAGCAATAACTGAACGTGTTAAAATTCACATGATTCGGTGATGCATTCTGGGCCTTGAAGTCATTGTGTTCCTTGGTTTATGCAATGACCAAACTAGGATCTTAAACTCTCTGGGAAAACACAAGAAACCACATAGTTAAATAAAAAATTTGTCAGTGTTCAATGAATCATGGCATTAGCTTAGGAAGTTGGGGGGGGGTTGAGGGCCTGAAGCCCCTGAAAAATTTTGCTCATGGTGGATAATAACTTTTGAAAATAGGTACAAGATTGTGCAGCACCCATGCGTGACTGTCCAGAGTCCTCTCTCCGACACTTTTCCGTCAGTAGTAGACACAAGATTGGAATTTGAAGCCTTACTATTTATTGGGATAGTTTTTTTGACTGTCATGGCAGTGTAACGGCTTCAAAACAAAACAAACAGGCTACATTGTTTTTGTCACTGTTTGTCTTCATCCACCTGGTAACTGCATACCTCAACTTGAAGCAATTTGAAATTATGTCCGATTAACTACATTTTTTCTCCTAAATAGGTATGTTTCTGTCGTAATCAAAAACTCAGCGTTCTGGTTGACCGCCTCTTCTCAAAAACTGATGAATAGTTAATATTGAGGCCACATGCAATAGATTCCCTTCAAAATCATGTGCCAAGAGTTATTGCCAAACAATCAAGGTGATTCTACTTGTTCACCCATGAAAACAGAGCGTACTTTCCGGCCAAATCACTTCTCGGCCACCATAAGACAATTGCTCTAAATTGTCACATTTTAACTGAAATGTAATACGGTGTCGGAGAAGTAAAGTTTAATTGAATTATGTGCAATGTCCAAATCCAGCAGTTTTAACAGTTAGATGCCCTTGCTTAAAGTCCAGCACTCTGAATAACGAACACAAGTGCTTCAGCTGTTAAAACCCCTCACTTATCCATCATATAATACAAATGTATTCAATTTAGTTTATTAATTAACACCAAAGATATTAATTAACAATTAAATTCCCAAATTAGTTGATAGGCAGAGCAATCTGTATGATGTATAGGCCTACAGGTTTTGAAGCAACATATGCTGCCATTTAGACATTATTTTTTGGGAAGGCCTTGCTTATTTCAGCAAAACAACTTCAAACACCGCATTCTGCATGCATTGCAACGACATGGATCCATAGCAAATAAGACTGGGTGCTAAACTGACCTGCCTGCAGTCCATACCTGTCACCCACTGAAAATATTTGCCACATTATGCAAAAAAGGAGGCCTTGAAGTGTTGAGCAGCTGAAATGCAACATCAAGCAAGAATGGGAGAACATTCTGAATTCAAAGCTACAGCATTTGGTCTCCTTAGTTCCCAAACGCTTACACATGTTGTAAAAAAGAGGTGATACAACACAGTGGTAAGCATGAACCCGTTTTGACTTTTTTGAAAAGTGGTGCTGGCATCAATTTCAAAATGAGAATATATTTTTCCAAAAATAATACCATTTTTCAGTTTCAACATCTGATGTGTTTTCTTTGTACTGTTTCCAATTAAATATAGAGGTTTAATGATTTGCAAATCATTGCATTCTGTTTTTATTTACATTTTTCACAGTGTCCCCACCTTTTCAGAAATAGGGCTGTACAGTCGACATGCTGTTTTCCTTGTATTTTTAATCTCTGACTACTATAGGTGTAATACGTTAAATATAAACCACATTGTATTATTAACTAGGCTAACGTTTTCCACATAAAATTGTTGTTTGTTTATGTTTAAAAAACGGTGAAATATAAAATAAATGCTATCCCTTTTGTAGGCACAAAGCAACCATAAAGAGCATGAGCCTTCTTTTTCTTAAGTAAAGACTTCGCAACTCGTCCATATCTATGCTCTTGATGACTGATTTTTTTTATTAGCCAAAATGACCAAATTCACTGTCCACTCACTTTGTATGGTGCGAAGAAAAGGGGATGGAACACGCAACAAAGCAGAGAAAGAACTTCGCATGATGTTGAGAAAACCTTAATCACCAATTAAAACACATTGTGCATGCAGCTTATATAGGCTTGGGACCATCTCTCCTGTGATCTAGAAAAACCCGGTGAATTTATCAGTGGCAAGGATTCGCGCAACTGAACAAAAACCTTTGGATTCTGGACTTCACCTAACTGACGTAAATAATAGAAACTTGATGTAGACAGTTCAAATAACACTAATAGCTAGTGTTTTAAGATTTTTGCAAATGAGTGTCAGACTCAGTTTCTCCCAAAAGTGACATATATACTAGGTTTTTCCAGATCACAGGAGTATCTCTATCATTTGTGCAGGTGGTTCCCTATTTCAAACTTAGCCGTGAATGACACCAACGTGGACTTCAGGAGCAAGCAATTGTACAAAATATACGCATGTAAAGTCATTTTAAATACATGGAGATGATGCACAATAATTTAAATCACAAGTCAGATGCAGCACTGCCTGTGATCAGTCGGAAGTGGCCGGGAAGTGAGCTGCTCGAAAGAGCACTAGAAACAATGGAGCTGGTGTTACAGCAACATCTGTGACCCTTCGAAGAACTAACAGCAGCTGTAATACCATTAGTTGTACTAGGCTACATAAGGCAACCACAAATGGGTTTATAATGGTCATTAAATTGAAAAAGAATGACTTCCTTTATAAAAATAAACTATAGTTTATGAAAGTATGGTTTATCTATGGTTAAACTATAGCTCTACTATGGTATCCAGAGTTGAACTAGAGTAGTTATGGTAAAACTATAGTTAAGTACAGTTCAACCATAGTTCCTGAGGTAAAAACTAAGAGTTCACTATGATATAACTAAAATGCACTATGTTCCAAGAATAGTTACCATGGTCGAACTACAGTTAGTTGACCATGGTAAAACTATAGTTGAATACAGTTCAACTACTGTTACTATGGTAAAAACTACAATTCACTGCAATATACAGTACTGTGCGAAAGTCTTAGATGCCCTGTATTTTTAAAAATTTAAATCTGCTATAGATGTTTACTTTTTGTTTTCCACATTAGAGTTGCTGAAGATAAAAAGTAAATTTGAAATTCCTAAAGCTAATTTAAAGAAAAGTTTAATAAATAAATATTTGTATTTCATTGCAAATCAGTTGATACAGATCATAGAGTCTTGACAGAACCCTGATTGTCAACATCATCATGGCTGTCAGTAATTACTTGGAGAGACAGACCCAAGTGAGACAGTCAGTTTGCAAAACGGTAGCAAGTTTTCCACTCTGCTTGGAAAAAGCAAAAAGCCAATCATCTTATAAAACTGTAGCACAACTGGACAGTGTCCTCCAAAAAGTAGTTACACCAAATATTGATTTGATTTAGTTGTCAGCAAGTTACAGCACTTTATAGTACAATTCTCAGTTATAAGATCCTTTTAATTTAATCATTTTTGCAAGCATATTTTCCCTGCAAAATTGTTTTAAATGTGCCATAGACTTTTGCACAGTAATGTAACTATAATCGAATATTTTCCAAGTTTAATAACCATGGCATAACTATAGTTACTATGGTCAAACTACAGTTGACCATCATAAAACCATAATTGACTGCGGTTCAACTACAGTTATTATGGTGGTAACCATAGTTCACTAAGATATAACTATTGTATATCTTATGTTCCAAGTTCTTATGTTCTTAGACTATGTTCCAAGTATAGTCACCATGGTATAACTATAGTTGACCATGGTACAGTAGTTGACCATGGTGCAACAACTGTTCACTACGGTACGAGTACACTTAGTGGGTGTAACTCTAGTTGAATGGGGCACAACCAGAGCAAGTATGGAAATGTGGGCGTAGCACTAGTTCAGCAGCATGGTAAAACTTTGGAATAGCTTTTCCAGTCAGCACAACTGCAGGAAATTCAGGAAGGAAATTGTTCTATTAGAATGGAAATAGCGCCACTGACTTGACTAGACTAGAACACTGGGGATGGCAGTTGGAAGGGTCCAATTCACAGTGGGGGCTAAAACTAAGGTGAAGATGGGAAGAGCTATTTAGTCCAAAAGAACACAATAAATATTCTTGACTATTTTTGCATGGTTTTATTGCGGGTAAAAAGTAGAAATAACCCATGAAAAACATGCATCTTTACACTCCTATGCCGCCCACCCAAGTATCATTAGTACATTAAAAGTGGGGACATCATCAGATGACTTCACCGTACCCTGGGATTCCACGGGACAAGAAATTTGGTCCAGGGGACCCACTGTGTGTGCAGGTTTTTGTTCCAACCACAGTTACAACCTCAAGATTAACAAGGTGTTAATTTTTCTTAATTAGTTGCTTTTCAGGCAAGAGAGGCATTTCACCCCCTTAAGCCATCGCTACATTCACATTGCAAGCCTGGTTCTTCAACTTTTTTGCTTGGATCGAATTTGCCCATCTTGAGGGTTCACAATCATAATTTCAAGTAACCTGTATCTATCTGTAATGAAAATGCATCTACCTTCTGAAACGGCAGGCAAGTGCACACTGATACGCTTTTGAACATGGAGTCATCTGCATTGTCACCACCAAAAAACATCATATTAATAAGAGCACTAATGGTATTAAAACCTGATTCAAACCCCCGAAGAAAGCAAAAAGTTCTTCAGGTGGACCTGATGACGTCGAGAAGGCGCAAAAAACTACCATTGTAGGCTTTTAACACCGCTCAGTGCATGTGTCCAGGCAAAAAGCCACATGGATTTGTTATGGCCCCAATTTGTTATGGCGTCAATTTGTTATGACGTCACGGACAGCAAGGGATGACAGACAAAATTCTTAAACTTCAACAGATTTAATTAAACAAACACTTAGAACTAATCTACACTCTACCCTACTGACCAAGATTGAAATAAAAAAAAAGATAGTTACAGTCCCTTGGTAATTGACATGGGCTGCTATGTTGCGATGTCCTGGGACAGGAAAATTCTCCAACACAGGCAAAAATCCACAAAAAAGCTTCACAGGTCTTGAAAAAAGAGTGACAGGTCTGGTCAAATGTATCCTTCCACAATTTCTCCTTGCAATTTCTCCAACTACTCTTCCACTCTCTCAATTTTTCTCCTTATATACTCTTGTCCAGCCCCCTCTGAGGCATGCCCAGGACATGCCCAACCTAGCTCCAGACTGGGCTTAACAAAAAAAAATTGTCAATACTGCCATCTAGTGGCTTTTTTTTTTTTTTTTTTTCCATTACACCTCCATTCCAAAAGGGAAAAATTTTTTGACTCATAAAGGCAAAATTTTTTCTTTTCAATCTAAAAATGGTTAAGTAGACACTGGTATATATATATATATATATATATATATATACATATAATACAATATGCTAATAAACACGTGATATATATACACATACTCAAACACGGGATAAGCAATCAGCAATTACTTTGTCAGTACCCTTTACATGCTTAACTTCCAAGTCAAACTCCTGTAAAATCAAACTCCAATTCAACAATCTCCGATTCTTGTTTTTCATCTTACTCAAAAACATTAAAGGATTGTGGTCAGTATATACAATCATTGGCTTTTGCCCTGTACAAACATAAACCTCAAAGTGTTGTAAGGATAGAACCAGAGCCAACAGCTCCTTCTCAATTGTGGAATAGTTCTTTTGGTGGCGATTGAACTTCCTGGAGAAGTATGCCACGGGATGCTCAATGTCATCAGAGTTACTTCTCTGTAGGAGCACAGATCCACAAGCTTGGTCGCTAGCATCGACTGCCATGGAGAACAGTTTGTTGAGGTCAGGAGATTTGAGCACGGGGAAGTGACATAGCAGAGACTTCAGGCGATCGAAGGCTCTTTGGCATACTTCATCCCAAGTGAACTTTACGCCTTTCTTCAGTTGGTTGGTGAGACTGAGAGCAATCTCAGCAAAGTTCTTGCAGAACTTGCGGTAGTACCCGATCATTCCAAGAAAGCAGTGCAAAGCTTTTTTGTTGTCAGGAACTGGAAAGTCCATGATGGCTTGGACTTTAGCATTTATGGGTGCCACCTTACCCTGGCCTATAGCGTAGCCAAGATCGTGACAGTAGCACAACCAAAAGTCACTCTTGTTCAGGTTAACAGTCAGGTTAGCCTGGGTCAAGCGCTGGAACAACGTCTCTACATCTTTCAGATGTTCTTCCCAGGAATCACTCCATGTGATCAGGTCGTCGATGTACGCACCCGTGTGTGGCAATCCGGCGATTGTAGACTGTATCATCCTTTGGAACGTGGCTGGGGCATTTTTCATGCCAAAGGATAGGACTTCATACTGGTATAACCCAGATGGTGTGGCAAAAGCAGAGATGGTCTTGGCCTTCTCGGTTAAAGGCACACACCAATAACCCTTCAATAAATCAATCTTGGTCAGAAACTTTGCTTGCCCTACTCTATCGATACAATCATCAATCCTAGGTATTGGAAACACATCAGTTCTAGTTACAGCATTGACTTTTCGATAATCTGTACAGAATCTAGTACTTCCATCAGGTTTTGGAACTAGAACACAGGGTGAACTCCAATCTGAGTTAGAGGGTCTGATAATATCATGTTCTAACATGTACTCAACCTCTTTCTCAACAATCTTTCTCTTTTCTGGATTCATCCGGTACAGATGCTGTTTTATTGGTTTGGCATCACCAACATCTACATCATGAGAGGCTATAGAAACTCTCTTTGGAACATCAGGAAATAGAACTTTATATTTCTTGATCAACCTCTCAAACTGATCTTTCTGTGAGGGTTCTAAGTGCTGGAGTTTTACATCAAGATTTTGCAACAATTCAGAATTTGACAATTTACATGAAAGAACTTCAGCTTTAATTCTAGGTTCATCATCTTGAAACTCCCCCTCATCTTCACAAGTCTCGGCCATAGGAGGATCTGAAGTGACAGCTGCAACCCTAGCATTCCTATCATGATAAGGCTTCAGCATGTTAATGTGACACAACTGTTTTGGCTTTCTCCTATCTGGAGTCTTCACAATGTAATTGAGATCATTGAGTTTTGTCAGAATTTCATGAGGACCATGAAATCTAGCCTGCAATGGATTGGACTGCAAGGGAAACAACACAAGGACCTTGTCTCCTGGTTTAAACTCACGGCTTCTAGCCTTATGATCATACCAAGTTTTAATTTTTCCCTGACTTGATTTCAAGCTCACTAGGTCACAAGCTGCATGCAGTCTTTCCTTGAACTTGCTAACATAGTCTAACAGACTGATATGCGGCTCTTTCTCTTGCCATTGTTCACTCAACAATAGCAAAGGTCCTCTCACTTCATGGCCAAACACTAGCTCAAACAGACTGAATCCAGTAGACTCCTGCACTGCTTCTCTAGCTGCAAACAACAGCAAATGAACACCTTCATCCCAGTCTTTCTCATGGTCATAACAATAAGTCCTCATCATTGTCTTGAGAGTGGAATGAAACCGCTCTAAGGCACCCTGACTCTCTGGATGATAGGCACTGGAAAGAATCTGCTACGCACCTAGTTCATACACAACCTGCTGAAACAATCCGGAAGTGAAATTGCTACCTTGATCTGACTGAATTTCCCTGGGAAGGCCAAACAACGTGAAGAACTTTATCAAAGCCTTCAAATTGCAGTTGCCTTGATGTTGCGTGAGGGTATAGCTTCAGGGAATCTGGTAGATGCACACATGATTGTCAACAAGTACTGATTTCCAGATCTAGTCTTGGGTAATGGACCAACACAATCAACAATGACCTTGGAGAAAGGCTCCCCAAATGCTGGGATAGGCTGCAATGGAGCTATAGGTGGGTCTAACTGGTGTTTTCCAACTACCTGACAAGTGTGACAGGTTTTGCAAAAGTTGGAAACATCTTTCCGAAGTCCAGGCCAGAAGAAGTGTTTCATGATCTTGTCAACAGTCTTGTTAACACCAAGATGACCTCCTAAAGGCAAACTATGAGCCATTGTTAAGATCTCATTCCTGTAGACCTTCGGAACAACAATTTGCTTGACCACTGCCCAATCTGCATTGGCAGGGATATCAGGAGGGCCCACTTCCGCATCAACACTCCATCCTTGAGATAATACCCAACTGGAACTCGTCTATTTCTTCATCAGGAAGGGCTCTCTTCTTTAGTGCACAAATTTCAGGATCATTAGTTTGCTCCTGAATCAACCGCTTTCTGGACAGAGACAAGTCTCCAGACACATCAGAATCACCAGACCCATCTGGCTGGCTGAACAGAGAACTGATAAAAGTGTCTGATAAGTCCTCAAACGGAGAAACCAAAGTAGGCTGAACAGAGTCATGAGGCGAACCACCTGAGTCATGACTATTCAATGTGCTGGACGGCACCACATCATCTTCTTCTTGAGCCTTCTTAGCCATAGCACGGGTCACTGCACAGGAAGGATACAGAGATGGGTCTTCATCGTCATCTTCAGTGCTCGGCTGTGAAGTAAGATGAACAGGAGGAACTACATTGCCCCCAGCCAGGTCATTGCCTAGCAACAGAGAAACACCCTTGATAGGTAGACTTAACATAAGTCCCACCTTTACCTGTCCTGTAACTAAATCTGACTTCAAGAATACAGAGCGCAGGGGTACAGATACAGTCCTCCCTTCAATACCTTGTACAAGTATGAAATCCCCAGAAGCGGTCTCATCACGTAACTCCAAGGAGTCCATCAACAAAAGTGACTGAGAAGCTCCGGTATCCCTTAGGATATATATGGGGACAGGAGGAGAATGCTCATTCAGAGCCACAAATCCCTCTGACACAAATGGAAGAAA
Organism: Gymnothorax javanicus; assembly: GCA_029692085.1. Taxonomy (NCBI): domain Eukaryota; kingdom Metazoa; phylum Chordata; class Actinopteri; order Anguilliformes; family Muraenidae; genus Gymnothorax; species Gymnothorax javanicus. Next base: position 102,326,505 of record CM056198.1, read on the forward strand.
TTCCTCCCTCACAAAGTCAGCATTATCAGGCTTCTTAGCCTCACAAGGAGCAGGCAATTTAGCAGATTAGTCATCTACTACAGGGGTTTCTAACCTTGTCTTCACAAAGGCATTGGGTTTGGTATCCTTTTCTTTTTCTTTCTTAGCTTTAAGGAACCAACAGTTAGTTGTAACATGACCAGATTTCTTGCAATAATTGCAAACTAGACCACTTTTGTCACTGTCAGCTTTCACACTTTGATCAGACCTTTGACTGGATTTCTGAGCACCATCACCAGATTTGTCGTTGTCTTTGGGTGAGGAATCTTGGGTATCACCGTTATCTTTCTTCTGAAATTGGGACCATCTATTGTTACTGCTAGACTGAAATTTGGACTTATGTGTGAGAACATATTCGTCTGCAAACTTGGCAGCTGATTGCAAATTCAGTGCTTGCTTCTCATTAAGGTAGGTCTTAATATTATCCTTGACACAGTTCTTGAATTCTTCAACTAACACCATCTCTTTTAGTGAGTTGAAATCATCCTTGACCTCCATAGAAGTACACCAGCGCTCAAAGCAAACCTTCCTCTCGTTAGCAAATTCCACATAAGTCTGATTGTCAGATTTCTTCAGACCTCTGAATTTCTGTCGGTAAGCCTCTGGAACCAACTCATAAGCTGTCAAAATAACCTTTTTGACAACCTCATAATCAGAGGAATCATCTGCAGACAAAGCCGAATAGGCTTGTTGAGCTTTACCCTTGAGGACAGTTTGCAACATCAGAGGCCAGTGTTCCTTTGGCCACTGACAACTCTTAGCTACCTTCTCGAAGCACTGGAAATACTTATCAACCTCCTTCTCTGAGAATGGAGGCACCAGCTTTACCTCCTGGCTAGCCCGAAATTTGTTTTCAGCTTGCATTTTGATTTTTAGTAGCTCCATTTGGAGCCTTTCTTCTCTATCTAATTTTTCTAAATCGAAATCTCTCTGTCTCTGTCTCTCTCTTTCTGCTCTTTCCTCTTTCTCTCTCTCTTTTCTCTTCTCTTGCTAATTTTTCTAACTCAAACTGCCTTTGTTTTTCTTTTTTTTTCCTCCTTTCTATCTCTAGCATTTTTTAATTTAAGTTCCATTTCTATATTTGGGTTTTCCACTGGAAACTGTTCCAGATCTCCTGGTGCAAACACATTTTCATCAATGTAATATTCAACAATCTCTCTAGCCAGTCTTGCTTTTCGCATGGCTGGTTTTACATCTGTCAGCTCTAACTGTCTGCATATTTCTAGCAGTTCTGTCTTTTTAAAAGACTTCAAAACCTCTACGGTTGGTGATGCCAAGAAATCATCCATTGCTGTTGATCTGTCAATATAGATCTAGGAAAATTCAAAAAACAATTTCACAATTTGAAATTTCACAATTTGAAATTTTAGATTTTCAATAAATGACTCGCACAATGGTCTATCCCGGACCCGAGCCCCCAATTTGTTATGGCCCCAATTTGTTATGGCGTCAATTTGTTATGACGTCACGGACAGCAAGGGATGACAGACAAAATTCTTAAACTTCAACAGATTTAATTAAACAAACACTTAGAACTAATCTACACTCTACCCTACTGACCAAGATTGAAATAAAAAAAAGATAGTTACAGTCCCTTGGTGATTGAAATGGGCTGCTATGTTGCGATGTCCTGGGAGAGGAAAATGCTCCAACACAGGCAAAAATCCACAAAAAGCTCCACAGGTCTTGAAAAGAGTGACAGGTCTGGTCAAATGTATCCTTCCACAATTTCTCCTTGCAATTTCTCCAACTACTCTTCCACTCTCAATTTTTCTCCTTATATACTCTTGTCCAGCCCCCTCTGAGGCATGCCCAGGACACGCCCAACCTAGCTCCAGACTGGGCTTAACAAAAAAAATAGTCAATACTGCCATCTAGTGGCTTTTTTTTTTCCCCCATTACAATTCTGATCTCATTCATATTACATGGCCACGTATCCAATTTCTATCTGATCCAGGACCATTTATGAAAGTGGCTGAGAGCAGATATTAGATCGGATTTTTGTGTCCATACATCCCTGAAAACATCAGATCTGAGTCACATTAAGGCAAAAAAAAATCAGATTTGAGTCCATGAACTATGGTTTCCTGTCATGAGCAGCAGGGTGGTGCAGTGGTTAGCGCTGCCACCTCATAGCAAGAAAATTGTGGGTTTGCATCTGGCCTGGGGCCTTTCTGTGTGGAGTTTGCATGTTTGCCTGGTGTTTGCTTGAGTTTCCTCCCACATTTCAAAGACACATCAGGCTAATTGGAGACACTAAATTGCTTGTAGGTATGAGTGTCTGAATGGAGTTGTGGAACCATAGTTATGAGATATAGTAAGACTATGGTTGAACTATGTGAAATATGATGGAAACATAAATATGGTTATGAAATATAGTGGAACCATAGTTATGCACTTTAGTGTAAAAGTTTTCATAACCTTGTAGTTTAACAAGGTTAAAGTTTGTACAGTTTGTTGACAAAACTATAGTTTACAACTATAGTTGAAATATGTCGTAAATCTTAGTCGTAAACTATAGTAGAACTAAGGATTATTTTTTGTAAAGATTTATTTACATTTAATATAACATTAGCTATCTACAGTGGGCTCCAAAATTACTGGTACCCCTGACTAGCAATGCACAAACAATACAAAAAATATATAAACAACATACAATGCCGGACAAAAGTCTTGTCACTTATCCAAGTTGTAGGAACAACAAATAATAACCTGACTTGTAGTTGATCAATTGGAATCAAAAATGGCTTATATGAAAGGCAAAGCCCTCTAGATTATGCAAAATATAACAAAATAGAGTTTTGTGTCATTCATTGAGTTTTATTATTTAATTAGTACAGAAAGGTCAGATTTTGCTTGGACAAAAGTCTTGTCGCATTGAAAAAAAATGTGGAAATTATACATACACTTTATTTTGAATACACAAATATGCCACTATGATATCAGAACATAAAGCCATGGTGCCTTGGAAAAAAAATTAATATTGCGTATGACTCCCATGAGCTTGGAGGACTGCATCCATATGTCTTGGCAATGACTGAAATAACTTGATGATGAAATCATCTGGAATGGCATATAAAGCAGTCTTGCAGGACTCCCAGAGTTCATCAAGATTCCATGGTTTCATCTTCCAAGCCTCCTCCTTCATCTTACCCCTGAAATGCTCAATAATGTTCATGTCAGGTGACTGGGTTAGCCAATCCTGGAGTACCTTCACCTTCTTCGCTTTCAGGAACTGTGACATGGAGGCAGAAGTATGAGAAGGAGCAGCAGTATAAGTAGGGCAGCATGAACTTCTTGATATTTCAGGCTGTTGATGTTGCCATCCACTCTGCAGATCTTTCTCACACCCCCATACTGGATGTAACAACAAACCATGATTTTTCCTCCACCAAACATGATTGTTTTCTGGGAGAATCTTGGGTCCATGAGGGTTCCAACAGGTCTTGTACGGCGACTGGGATGCAGTTCAATGGGTGATTCATCAGAAAAATAAACTTTCAGCCACTTTTCCAGTATCAATCCTTTCTGCGAGTTGTGGGCCTTGGCAAATGCAATGCAGGTTTTTTGTTTTCTTTTAATGCAGGCTTCTGTGTACTAATTCGGCTAAGAAAACCACTTTGAGAGAGAATTTGACAAACTCTTCTTGTAGATACCGGGATTTTTGGTGACATTTCCTCATGTAGCTTGGCTGTAGTTGAAGAAGGGCTAGCCTTGTACAGTTGAAGCAACAAACGGTCCTTTCAAACAGTTGTCATACCGGGGTCTGTCTGACCTGCGCTTACCATGAACGTCACCAGTTTCTTCAAATCTTTTTCTTATCCCCTCCACTTGACAATTGGATACATTAAAGATGTCTGCCACCTCAGCAGCAGACTCAGTCTTCAGGCTCTTGATGATCAGCATTTTGGTCTGTGGTTGAATCTTTGGTATGTTGTCAGAGGTCTAGTCGCACCTCATATGAAAGTCTGGTGTGCTGGGGTTATTTCTATACACATCTGGGAATGTGTTAATTACAGTATTTGTCATAGGTTAAACTCTAATCTGCGATTTGTTGCATCATCTGAAGAGACGACAAGACTTTTGTCCTAGCAAAAACTGTGAACATCAGAACACTTTTTGACGGTTTCATTTTGCACCAATTTATTAATGTGAAAGCCCCTGACATTAAAATGGACCATTTATTGTAACAATTGATTGGTTAGAAATAAAGTTATATGCTATTTTTAGTTACTATGTCCTTATGCGACATGACTTTTGTCAGGCACTGTAATTATTGAGAAGTGGAATATAACAACACGTGTGATATACTTTACTTTATTAATGTTTTGATGGAAACAATGAAAATTATAACAATCATGTAATACAAAAATCGAGATTTCAAAATTATTGGCAGCCATCATTTCCTACTATGTGCAACCACCTCTGGCAAGAATACCAGCATGGAGTCTTTTCCTTTAATTTTTGGCATAATTAAGGCACACATTTGGGGGGGATTTTGGACCATTCCTCAAAGCAGATCCTTTCAGGATCCCTCACATTCTTAGGTTTGCGTTTATCAACTGCCCTTTTCAACTCAACCCACAGGTTTTCAGTTGAGGTCTGGCGACTAAGATGGCCATTGCAGAATGTTGATTTCGTTGTCATAGAACCATTTCTGTGTGGATCTTGAGGTATGCTTTGAATCATTGTCTTTTTGGAAAGCCCTCCAATGGCAACGTCCCAGCCTTCTGGTGGAGGCAACCAGATTGTCAACCAAAATATTCTGATACTTGGTGGAATTCATGATGCCAATAATCTTAACCAGTGCCCCTGGACCTCTTGAATTAAAACAATCTGAAAACATGACTGATCCTCCATCATATTTTATCGTGGGTATGAGGTGCTGCTTCTTGTATGCATCTCTGTTTCAATGTCAAACATACTGATGCTGTATCTGAGCAAAACGTGCAATTTTGGTCTCATGTGACCACAGCGCCTTATATCAGTCGTAATATGAATGCCAATTGGCAAACTCAAAGCACTTGCTTCTTCATCTTCTGGTTAGAAAATCCTTTCTGCCGGCAACCCTTTCAAGGAGTCCTCAGTGGTATATTGAATTGTTTGTGAATCTTCTTGTGGTTATTACCAGATTTAAGAGTGTCATGGCACATATTTTGTAATTTATTACGTCGTCACCCTATTAAAATAAAGGCCTAAGTCATTTTTTCAAGTTTTTGGGAAAACACAAAAAACCTTACCAAATGCAGAGCAAGAGATGATCAGAGATGATTCGTCAAAAAAATAATGACTTTGGCCATTATTTTAATAGGGTGACGATGTGTTAACATAGCCCCCTAGTGGCAGAGGATGAGAATTTTTCTTTTTTTGTGTACTGACACTTGCTTTAATTCTGTGATTAGTCAATTAAGATCATGTGACTCAGGTCAAAGTTGAACCAGGAAGCCTTCAGCATTGCCATCACATGTGCTTCACAACAGGGTGTTTTCTTTCTTTTTCCTTTTTCATTTGTGCCTTGGAGAGTCACTGGTTGTAAGTTTAGTAACTTTTGTGATTACTTTGTACAAAAATGCATGTTGTTAATTCACAAATAACACTTTTATGTTAAGAAAATAAGCATCTTCATTTAGGGTTGAAACAAATGAAAAAATGCAAAAAATACTTGCATGCATATGGCTTTGGTTCATTTACTAAGAGGTACATTGACCTGCGATATGTGTAATGGTAATCTTGTGTTGGAAAACTATATACATTGATTTGTACATTGATTTTCTTTAATTGCAGTTTTACAGTGGAAAGGAAAGAATAATGAGTAAATCCCTTTCAACTTTACTCAGCGTCCGATTTTCTTTCAAAACCTGTTCGCTATCTGTAGATGTACGTAGTTGGAACACGTACTGAAGACAGAATAATGAGGGTATATGACCATCTGCCTCAAGGGTGCCATTAATTGTGAAACCCTGATTTAGAGGAAATTGATTTTTAATTAAATAAGTAAATGATTTTGGCTGGTTCAATTGGAACATTAATATCAAACAGTATTTCTCACATGTTGTTATTTAGAGTATCTCAATAAATATATATTTTTAGAAATTTTTAATGTATTGTTTGTGCACTGCCAGCAGTTTTGGAGCGCACTGTACCTGTCCGATGAAAAAATGAAATCAACCGACTGCTGTTTGATGCTTGCAAGCTAACATTAGCTAATCTTTGTTACCAATCAATTCACCACAAGCAGCGCTCCTAATTCAGTACAACACCAAAACAAACAATTACGAAAGAACTTGGACAACCAAATGACATGGATCTTACAGTTGTTGGTTTTATCAGATGGAAATTTTAAATCAAATTATATATGCCACCTAAGATTTCCTCTGTCAGGAGCAGTGTTGAATAGCACTGTAGAATTCAATGGACAGTGGGACACACGCATTAGTTCTGATTTTTTGTACTGTCCAGACAACACATCAGAATTGTGGACTCTCTTATGAGACACAGAAGATACTAGATTGGCGAACTAAATAAACATGATCACTGGATTCAAAACGCGCAGAACACAACTACCTGACTGTGAGGGCATTTCCCACCCCATCTAGAACTGGCCCTGCTCACAGTTTTACAAGATCCCACGGGTGGAATATGCATTAAAAAACAAGGTATAAAAATTATAAGCAAATGCAGCACATACAGGAAGGGCGATCAGGTTTAAATCAGTACACTGCAAACTAAGCCAGGACACTCATAGTATATTATTTTCAGGCTAAGAAGGTCTCTCTCAGTAAGAATTCTGCAATCTGAAATGGCCAGTGGCGTCTTATTAAGGCACTGCAGGTTGGGCATATTGGTCACACTCTTTGCTGATTTGAGGGAAAATTGCTATGAAGGACACAAGATAGTACTCAGTGGCATCAATACAATGTGTGTATGTGTGTGTTTGAGTGAGCGTGTGTGTATGTTTGTGGGGTTGAGAGAGCATCCGAGGTGATAAATCACTTACAGCTGGCAGGTGGGTATCTTCTGTGTGATTTTTATGAGCAGCTTAATTGAAATTGAGGGCGACCGAGGGACTCTGCTCATTATGCCATCCTCAAATCAATCCTGCTCCTGCGCATAATTTTCAAATAATTGGAGCCATTCAGCTGCTGGGACCCCTTATCCTTGAACCAAGTCTCAGGACAGAGCCAAATTTCAGATTTCACTAATCCTGGCACCATGCTGGGATTAATACACAGCGGCCACCCACTTGCAAGCTTCACTGAAGTTTCCTTTCTATTGTCTGTCGGCAAAGTAAGCTAAATGCGTGGAACTGACTACGGAGGAAAGCCGGCCTTTTACCTTATAAGTGTAGGTATATTAAGAAAGCCTTTTTTTCAAAATTCAGAGGCAACGTTCTAGAAATCTGTCATTTTCTATTGACAGTCAGGATTGTGACATCAACATAAGAATGTCAAGTGAATAACATTCTAATCACATACAATCATATATTCATGGTCTCACATGTGGAGGAGTTAAATTGTTTTTGGTGTGCGCCTAGGAGCAGCTACAACATGCTGTTGGGATTTCAGAAGAAATGGGGAGGAGGCTGTATCACAGATTGAGCTGAGACTATAAAACATGCAGCATGAGATAGCAGTTAAGATGGCAGTTTGCCATGTAACTCTGATTTTGGGAAAAAAAAAAAAAAAAAAAACTAGAGTGACCGCGAAGTGGAAGACAAATTTACAAAAAAAAAAAAAAAAAATTAAGAATGTAAACAAGCAAAAAATCACACAAAATCAGAAAACAGTAAAATGAGAAGACAACAAAAAATGAACAAAAAACAAATTAACAAAACTAAAAACAAGAACAAACATCAGATATGAAAGAATGATTCAATTAAGAGAACCCTAATAATATTCAGCATGTATGGGAGCAACATAGCCCTGACTGTGCAGTAGCAAATGTAGCGCCCTGTTATGATCTAGACAAGGAAGCAGATGCAGAATCAGTATGATCCAAAGGCAGGGTTTACTGATAGAAGATAGGAGTCAGATAGGGCTGGAGCCCACAGTAGTATGGGGACAGATCAGTTCAGACGGTAATGAGCCTGGGTGAGGGGCGTGTCTGCGCCCGGCAGGAATCGTCCTGGGGCAGAGGCCAGATGGAGATGACCCTCGCCAGAGCAGAATTGTCAGATGGCAGGTTAAGACAGTTTAGCAGGAACACAGTCTCAATCCTGATGATCGCAGGAGGCTAAGGAGGTGTTCCTAATAAACGCGACAGGTGAACAAACTGAAGGAGGCAGGTTAACAGGAATGCGGTCCCAATCATGGAAACCAGGAAATAGGCTTAGGAGCTTGTTCCCATTAATAAGACGAGGATGAGTACTTCCGTATTTCGCTATCATGAAAGATTAATTCCCAAAGACGATACACTAGGAAGATCACTGACTGGTAGCTTTAGGGCATATAGCAAGCCACAGTCCAGCAACTGTGCAGACTCAAAGTAACATATACGTAACAGAGACTCATGGGAGTGGGGAACACAAATGCGTTACACCTGGAGGGAGAGGCACACAAGATGCTAAACCAATTAAGGGAGACATTACTAAAAGACATGCTAGTTGCTTGATGAGAGAACGAATAATAGGGATTCACATGAGAGCTGTGACAGGGCCCTGTGATTTACACAACAGAATCATGAAATTTGATAACAAAAAAAATGGGATCAACTTTAAAATGTGGAATATCGTGGAATTTGCGCAAATGTGGATGCAATTCATACAAATCATTGTTTTCTGTTTAGTGCCTAAAGCCTAGCTAACTGACATTACAGGCATTGCTGGTTTGCAACGAGAACGTTTACAGCTATAACCTACAAGAAGCAGCATAGCCCACCTATTTCAGCCAGGAGTTGGAACTTAGGTTCAAGATAGAGAGATGAAGCAAGAAACCCTGCAAGTATGGGTTAGCTCCATAAAAGACCGAGCTAGCCACATCTGCAGCCAATTGTCGGACCAACTTTTTGGGTGGTGTTGCAAAAATCAATATGCTAATCTGTATTAAAATCTCCACAGTGCTAAAATGCAATCATAAGCTAAAGGACAAATACTAGCAAATAATTTGCTGTGTATATTTGCTGTTGCAGATACAATATTGGTATTGCAGCGGTACGGGGGCACAGGGAAGAAAAATGGCAGATGTGGGAAAGTAAACTAAGATCTGTGACGTCTGTGAATACAACCCATAAACTTACCACTGATATTCCCACAACTTAATGCCACATGCGATGGACAAAGAAATAATAACATTTTATTTTGTTCAGTGCTTTACTTCTCAAAAGGAAGATCACCCCCAGCTATTAGCAATGGGAATTGGGCAAATGGATAACTTGCAATTTGTGAATAAGTCAAACATATTAGCAGCATTTAGAGGAAAACATTTTCAGTTTTATTCAATTGAACATGGGCAGGGAACTGTTCATGACTGCCACAGTTTGCAGACCTTTATGGTCGCCTTTCATTTGGCAATTAATCAATGCCTTGTGATCAAGATGGACTCATTAGACAGCCATAGATTCAAATTTATCAACAGTGCAGAAACACACCTAAAATGAGCAGTCAATGGCCCTGCAAGGACCAGAGTCGCCCATTCTGGGTTTTGATTGAAAAACAGAAAAACTAAATTCGATCCTTTCCATTTGCTGAAAACCTTGATCGCTCGGGCGTTGTTCACAGTTGTGTTCTGAACAATACTGTGCCCATCTGACAGCGACATAAATACTGTCTTCCATCCCATCATGTCACATAATATGTAGCCACACACACTGCAAATTACACTTTGCCCCCGCAGAAAGGTCACAAGATTATTAAATCTAGAACCTCAAAAATTAGCCATCCTTTCCTGGCAAACAATATCTTGCCTCACAGCCAGCAACAAATCTAATAATTACTTGGTCCTGCAGACTGATTGAACTTGATCGTGACCAGTCAAACACAGCTCTCATCCCCCACAACAGAGTAAAGCAGCTAATTACATGCAGCTGACACGCGGACAGGACATATTAAGAGGATATACTATCCCATTATTTAGACAGGCTACATTTTGTCTGCTCATAACAAGTCCCTGAGCTCCCATTTGAAAACCTTACATTCCAGTGAGAAAGGTATTGCTTGCTGAAACCTTTGCGGGTCCTGCCTGAGAATTAATTTAGTATCTCATAATGATACACGGGTGGCAGGGTGGTGCAGTGGGTAGTACTGTTGCCTCACAGAAAGATGATTTAGGGTTTGAATCTGGCCTGGGGCCTTTCTATGCGGAGTTTACATGTCCTCCCAGTGTTTGCATGGATTTCCTCTACATGCTTTGCTGGTGAGAGTAAAATTTTTGACCAAGAGCCAAAGGCCTAGCTGTCCCCCTCAGAAAATTTCTTCAGAATCAGAATCAGAATCCTTTAATTGTCATTATACAAATGTAGAATGAAATTATAGCAGCGACTGTATGTCACAAATAAGAACTAAACTTGAATATAAGAATATAATTAAAAAAAAATTAATAAAGTAAAGAATAAATACAGACAGTATATAGAAAGACAAGACACTCAGTATCCTCCAATATTGCACATTGTCCTTGGTGGTATTGGTGTGTGGGGGGGGGGCGCAATGTCAGTGCCCGATTGTATTTAGTGCAGTGATAGCTTGTGGGAAAAAGCTATTTCTGAGTCCATTTGTCCTGGTTTTGACAGACCTGTAGCACCTGCCAGAGGGTAACTGGTCAAACAGATGGTGTGCGGGATGAGTGATGTCTTTTGAGATTGCCACAGCCCTGCTGTGGCAGCGGGATGTGTATATGTCTTTAAGGGAGGGGGCAGCCGATGATCTTTTGTGGTGTCTTGGCCGCTCTCTGGAGTCTCTCCCTATCTGCCTCGGTGCAGCTGGAGAGCCACACTGTGATGCAGTAGGTTAGGATGCTCTCGATGGTAGAGCGGTAGAAAGTCACCAGCATCTTTTCGCAGATGTTATTTTTCCTGAGCACTCTCAGGAAGTGCAGACGCTGCTGTGCCTTCTTGATGGCAGCTGAGGTGTTTGCCGACCAGGAAAGGTCAGCAGAGATCACGGTGCCCAGGAAGGTGAAGGTGTGGACCCTCTCCACGCTGACACCATTTATGAAGAGGGGGGATGGATCTGCTCTGTGTTTCCTAAAGTCCAGTATGATTTCTTTGGTCTTTGTGGTGTTCAAAGACAGGTTGTTTGCTGCGCACCACTCAGACAATTTCAGGACCTCATCCCTGTAGGCAGACTCGTCTCCCCCAGTGATCAGTCCTACCACCGTTTGTGAGAAAATCCTTAATCCTGGAGCAGGTGTGTGGGGGGAGTCCCAGGTCAGACAGTTTGCTGACCAGGATGTCAGGGATCAAGGTGTTGAATGCTAAGCTAAAGTCAATGAAGAGCATCCTGACATATCTCTCCCGATGTTCAAGGTGGCTCAGCACGGTGTGCAGTGTAATGGCTATTGCGTCCTCTGTCGATCTGTTCGCTCTGTAAGCAAACTGGTGAGGGTCTAAGGAGGGAGGGAGGCAGGTCTTGATATGGTTAAGGACCAACCGTTCCAGGCACTTAGTGATGATGGGTTTTAGTGCAACTGGGCGGTAATCCTTGTGGTTAACGGAGGCAGATTTTTTGGGTACTGGGATGATGGTGGCAGACTTCAGGCAAGCTGGGATGGTGGACTGTGTCAGGGAGAGGTTGAAAATTGTGGTGAAGACCTGCGAGAGTTGTTTAGCGCAGGCCCTAAGCACCTTCCCAGGAACACCGTCGGGTCCAGAAGTTTTTCTGGGGTAGACCCTGCTTAGCATCCTTTCCACTTCTTGTACCTGCACAGTTAGTAGTTGGGAACTGGGAGCTGGATGGGGCTGGGATGGTGTGGCTGCAGACTGTTGGGAAGGGGTCTCAAAGCGTGCGAAGAAGGAGTTCAGCTTCTCCGCTAGTGCAATCCTCGAGTCTACTGCTGTGTTGATCTGTCCCCTGAAGTTGGTGATCTGCTGGATTCCTTGCCACACCTGCCGAGGGTTGTGATTGGAGGGGTGGTTTTCCATCTGCTGTCTGTGTTCTGCTTTTGCTTTCCTGATTCCTCTCTTCAGGTCAGCTCTGGCAGCACTGTATAGTTCTCTGTTTCCAGACCTGAATGCGGTGTCACGGTTTTTGAGGAGTGTCTTGACCTGGCTGTTCATCCAGGGCTTCTGATTGGGGAACACTCAGATGCGTTTATCCACTGTTACATTCCCCATACAGAACTTGATGTAGGACAGTACAACCTCTGTATGTATGGTTAGGTCCTGATGTTCAGAGACACTCCAATCAGTGTATTGGAAACAGGATTGTAGCTGGGAAAGCGCATCTTCAGGCCAGGTTATGATGGTCTTAGTCACTGGGGTTGTGCTTTACCTCAGAGGTGTGTATACAGGGGTGAGGAGCAGAGAGAGGTGGTCTGACTGGCCTAAGTGTGGGAGTTTTATGACTCTGTATGCATGTTTAATGTTTGCCCACACAGAAAGAACCTATATAAACATATAGGTTTTAATATAGGGCCAGATATAGGTTTCGCATATATGTGACATACATAAACTTGGCTGTTTTCATAAATTATAGGTACGTATATGTACCTATATGTCACATACATGCAAAACCTATATGTGTTTAGTATTAAAACTAAAATTTTTTTTCGTTTGGCATCTCCAATCGCACTCTAAGCTGGGATACCCAATTAAGGAACTATGTACAAGTAGTTAGGCTTTTTCCACGTTTTATGGCCCCCTCTTCACAATCCATGCACATTTTATCAGTTTGCGGTTCTCCTCCGAAGTTTGCGCTTGTTCGTAGTAATACTGTAAATACTTACGTTCGGAACTTCGCAGACTCAGAACGAGGGCGGAGGAATCTTTAGTGCAATCGCCAAAATCTAATTCATGAGCGCTCGTCTGCCCAACAGGACGCGCCTCCGGGAACTCTAATCTACATAACCCTTCCCAGCAGGCCCTTCGCAATTTGCATCCCTGTAGTGCATTGGCCAATTGCGCGCTACTTCTGAAAAGAGCTGCCGACCACTGGGTGGGGATTAAAACCTATATGTTTATATAGGTTCTTTCCGCGTGGGAATTTAAGAATCCTTGTTATTTCATCCCTGTAGGAAAAAGTCTGGGACCTTTAGTTGCTACACAAGCATCTCAGATAAAAGACAAGTGTCTGTTCATTAAAACTGTGAACAGAAATGTAGACTTTGTCTTCAAATTCATTAACCACAGTGAAATGCTCAAATAGATGTGGGGATGAAAATGACTTTTGAAAGGCATGTTTACTTGAATGTATGTTCATCTGTGTACTATTATTTTGTTATTTTTGTTTTATTTTGCTACATTTAGACTAAGGACCTCGAAGCCATAATCATCTAGAAACTGCATTACAGACAAGATAGAAAACATTGCCATTTGGTGGATGTAACAGTGTAGTGTATAACCTTTCAGTGGTTGTGTATGAGCTGTAATGATGTGAATCCAATTTTATCTAATGTGGTGAATCTGGCAGTGACTTAAACTTGAAAAAATGCTTAATTGATGAAATAAACATAATCAAACCAATTTGTTTTTATACATTTCCTTCTCTTCCACAATACACAACTCAATCTTCATAGAATGGAAATAAGTATGGTCAAGAAAGAATTGATGACCGTGTTATTGTTAATGTTTCAGGAAAAAAAAAAAAAAACAAATAGTCTTAGATATTTGTGTTGATATCAGAGCTTTTTGTCTCCTCTCACTTGCCATAGTTAATAATGACTGGTTTACACATAACATGCCGTTGTCACATGTCAACATGTATTTAGGATCAAATGTGATGCCATTTTCACATGTTCACATGCAATTAATAAGTTATTTCATGAAATTCTTGTTATTTCTGTAAGGGACTTTGGACTAATATGCAGATATTACCTTGAGAATAAAAACATGAGCAAGGCATCATGTATGACAGTTGCGAAAGTGAGATATGAGCTATACAATAGGTATGACAAACAGAACCTGCCACTGGGTGTATGAGCTATATAGGAGACCTATATGCCCTCTATAAGCGCATATATGTACCTGAATTTGGCCTATATGCGGCATATATGCATATAGGTATTTTCTCCTCTAGTAGCACAACTTACATGTTGGTAGAATTTAGGCAGGACAGACTTCAGGTTTGCCTGGTTAAAGTCTCCCGCAATAATGTGTACTCCGTCGGGGTGAGAGCGTTGTAATTTGTTTATTGTGTCTTACAGTAGCGTGAGAGCTATTCTAGTTTTAGCATCAGGTGGAATATAAACAGCCGTGATTAGCACGATAGTTAGCTCTCTGGGCAGAAAAAATGGACGGGATTTAATAGAAATGAACTCTAAGTCCGGTGAACAATGTGTATGCATGACTACATTATTATTATGTTCCCCGCAAATGTTGCGGAGAACATAATGTTTTACCCTCCGTCCGTCCTTCCGTCCTTCGAGCAAGTTTGTCCGGGCCATAACTTTTAAACCGTTCAATATTTTTTCACAAAATCTGGTATATCATTAGATCCCATGGTGTAGATGTGCCTTTTGATATTTTGGTTGTTTATAAATTTTTCTTTTTTCCACTTTCCATGGTAACAAGTTCAACTTAGTGCATATTGAGGGTGGGGACCTTGTCCGGACCACAACTCTTAAACCGTTCAATATTTTTTCACAACATTTGGTATATCATTAGATCCCATGGTGTAGATGTGCCTTTTGATATTTTGGTTGTTTAGAAATTTTCCTTTTTTCCACTTTCCATGGTAACAAGTTCAACTTAGTGCATATTGAGGGTGGGGACCTTGTCGGACCACAACTCATAAACTATGAGAGATTTCTTTTCTTTTCTTTTCTTTTGTTGCGGAGAACATAATGTTTTACCCTCCGTCCGTCCGTCCTTCCGTCTGTCCTTCCGAGCAAGTTTGTCCGAGCCATAACTTTTAAACTGTTCAATATTTTTTCACAAAATCTGGTATATCATTAGATCCCATGGTGTAGATGTGCCTTTTGATATTTTGGTTGTTTAGAAATTTTTCTTTTTTCCACTTTCCATGGTAACAAGTTCAACTTAGTGCATATTGAGGGTGGGGACCTTGTCCGGACCACAACTCTTAAACCGTTCAATATTTTTTCACATTTGGTATATCATTAGATCCCATGGTGTAGATGTGCCTTTTGATATTTTGCTTGTTTAGAAATTTTTCTTTTTTCCACTTTCCATGGTAACAAGTTCAACTTAGTGCATATTGAGGGTGGGGACCTTGTCCGGACCACAACTCTTAAACTATGACAGATTTCTCCACCAAACTTGGCATATATTTAGATCACATGGTGTAGATGTGCCTTTTAATAGTTTGCTCATTCGGAAATTTTTAATTTTTTTGTTTCCATGGTAACAAGTTGAACTTAGTGCATAATGAGGTTGGGAACCTTGTCCGGACCACAACTCATAAACTATGAGAGATTTCTCAACCAAACTTGGTATAGTGTTAGACCACATGGTGTAGATGTGCCTTTTGATATTTTGTTTGTTCAGAAATTTTTATTTTTTCCGATTTCCATGGTCACCTTTTCAACTTAGTGCGTATTGAGAGTGTGGACCTTGTCCGAACCAAAACTCCAAAACACTTCTCAACCAAACTAGGCATATTGTTATATTACATGGTATAGATGTGCCTTTTCATAGTTCTCTCTTCAAAATGTGCAACCAAATATATATAATGGCGGGGAACATCATAGTGCTTCACAAGCACAGATTCTAGTTATTAGACCAGTCGTTGTGCGCGTTACCACCTCTGCTCTTACCGGAGTCCTTGTTGTAGTCCCAGAGGTGCAAGGAGCAGCCTGCTAGCTGCACGGCAGCATCGGGGATCAGCGGGTGAAGCCAGGTTTCTGATATGATCAAAACACAGCAGTCCTGAGCATATCGATTACCCTCGATGAGTAGATCCAACTCGTCCATTTTGTGGATCAGGGATCGTGCGTTGGTTAGAAACATACTCGCAAGGGGAGGCTTGTGTGGTTTCTCCTCAGTCTGGCTAGCACTCCAGAGCGGCAGCCTCGCTTTTGCTTTCTCTCTCTTCTTCGTCTTTGTCGCCTTCCGGCACCGACAACAATCCGCGGAGCACCCGGTGGTCTCGCTATGGCATTTGGAATATTGTAGAAGCGGCTTCACTCTTCTGTTATTATCGCAGTGATGCTGTAGCCAATATCCAGTAGCACCTGATGGCTGTAGTGATGGTTTTTGAGCGAAACAACATACAAAACACACAAAAGTACAAAGAAACACACGGAGCTACGAGTCGCTGCGTCCATGCGCGCCGCCATCCAACCACCATTTTTTAATGGTACAATTTGGTGAATTCTCGCCATGATTGTCATTCCTGGCAAAGCCATTAAAATGATCAAATTAAAAAAATTTACCAAAAAAAAAAGCATGCTAATAGTAATGGCTATTTCTCTCCTTACAAAGCAATTTATTTGAACTGAGTTTAACTGTCAATTATATTTTAGAAAAATAATAACACAAAAAGAATAAATTCAGAACAGTATTAGGATTTTATTTTCAGCCCCATTTCCAAAAAGGTTGGGACTCTTGTAAAATTTGAGTAAAAACAGAATGCAATGATTTTTAAATCATTTGAACTTTTATTTATTTGAAAATAGTACAAAGAGAATATGTTGAGACTGATAAATTTTATTGTTTTTTGAAAAATATCAGTTCGTTTTGAATTTAATGACAGCAACATGTTTTTAAGAAGTTGGGACGGGACAACAAAAGACTGGAAAAGTTGCATGATGCTAAAAAAGAAACTGGCAGAACATCTCTCAACGAATTAGATTATTTAGCAACAGGTTAGTTACATGACTGGGTATAAAAAGTCTTTCGTGAGTAAATATGGTGAGGTCCTTACCACTCTATGAAAGACTGCAAGGGGAAATAGTGCAACAATTGAAGAATAACATGTTCATTGTAAAATTGCAAAGAACAGACCCTTTCGGTTTAAGGGCCTGAAAAAGCAAGATTTGGAGAGCGCATAAGCACTGAACATTTTGTATGGCAGAAAAAAAAACTGGAGACTGTTATCAAGCCTGCATTCAGTGAGAGGAGAGCAATCTCTCAACTCAAGGTACGTGAATTGAGACATATGCTCAAAAAGGGAGAATTAGTTGAACAATAATTTAAAAAACATCAACTGTCAAAACAAATATTTGCACACGACAGGCTAACCATCCCCATTTACAGCCCACTCTTTCTGATAATACCACGATAATTGGGTCACTTAGCAACCAGATATGTCATCAGTAACATGGCAGCCACTGTTCTATGCTACTACCACAAATAGCAGCACTAGAAACTAAAATCTAAATTTCCTTGACTGGATGTACACCTGATTTCTTTGCATACCCGAATGTTTCTCTGGGTACCCAAACATCAAGCTAAGCCGAAAAGGTTCTGATTTCAAGTGAAGGTTGAATACAGAATTCTTAATCTCGCCACCCGGACAAAAAATGAACGTTGGACGCCGTAGAATGTTCCCGAATGAAAATTCTTCCTGTTTATAGTTTGAATCCACGCTGTAAGCTGCCTTATACCACAAGGAAAGCGAAAGAACTCATAATTCCCCCCTTTTATAATGCTATTTGTATATCTTCTGCCATATGTAGTCTGCAAAGAGCATGTGTGCGACCCAAATCTCGCTTAAACTGAACTGGTCTATTGGGAGATTGTATCCTCTATTGCACAAGAAAAAAACATTAAGAATCCAGAAAAATCTCTGTACGTATGGGACAAGGCCAAAACCCAATTTTAAATGGCTGTGATTTTCAGGTCCTCAGGCAGCACTCCATTAAAAACAGACAGGATTCTGTCATGGAAATCACTGCATGGACTCAGGAAACACAGTTTGTCACTGCATCCACAAAACAGGTAAAACTCTGCCATATAGAGATTAAACCATTAATAAACAAGACCCAGAAACACTGCCTTCCTCTATGGGCCTGAGCTCATATAAAATGTACTGAGGCGAAGTGGAAAACTGTCCTGTGGTTTGACTAATCAAAATATGAAATTCTTTTTGGAAATCATGGATATCACGTCCTCTGGGCTAAAGAAGAGTGGGCCCATCCGGCTTGTAATCAGCAAACAATTCAAAAGCCAACATCCATGATAGTATGGGGGTGTATTAGGACACATGATGCCACATGATGGGTAACTTGCGCATCTGTGAAGACACTATTAATGGTGAAAAATATATGCAGGTTTTGGTGCAACATTTACTGCCATCCAGATGCCTTTTTTTGGTGATGCATTTTAGCAACACCATGCCAAACACCAAACTCTGCACGTATTACAACAACATGGCTCTGAAGCGGCCCTGTAATGCAAACACGTGGGGACCCCCGCAGCTTACCCTTAATGGGCCCCATTGCTGCAGCACAGAGCTGGCGAATTTTGATGTTTCAAAAGCACAAAACGACCACTTTAAGACACTGGGCAAAGATTATAGAGTTAACCATTTCATGCGACTTTAAATTTAAACGATTGGGGCTTATCAAGACAACAAACAGTAAAATGTCATAACCATTGTCAAAGCGCTGATCCTGCAATGGCCATAATTGCGGGAGTTGTCCAAGGTAGCCCGACTCCTCATTATTACCCATTATTACAGAGAGCTGGATTTCATCGTCAAAGTTATTGCAAAAAGCCCACCTGCCCATTCAACTCAGATTGTTACACAACTGCACTGAACACAGTGTGCTTTAACAAAATTCAGGGTTAAAAAATTTGAGCAGACATTTCCTTGGTACCAAATTTTGACAAGGCCTCCACCATCATAATAAGCAGAAAATTAGAATATTCTGTTGGGAAAATATTGTGTTATGTACAGTTTTTTGTTATCAGTGTGGCTTCTGCATGCATGTTTTTATCTTGTGTGAAAAATGGTTAGTCTCATGGATATCCTTTAAAATGTAGCCTGGGGAATAGATTATCAAGACAAACAAAATAATGTAGTTATTAATAATAGCCTTTATCTCTCCACAAAATCATCACAGACCTCAAGTGCATATTCCGTAAATGTACGCTACATATAGTACACTGCCCTATAACCAAGTGTCCATTTATTTAATACTCGTGGCTTCATATCTTCAGATATGGTAAGAGTTGAAATGCATCACAGCTCTGTAAAATTTATCTAAATAACTTGCCTGGGATATGTCTTTGATCCGGTAGCTATTGAATAACTTGTCAAATTTGGAGTGAGAAGTTTCAACCACCTGCTCAGAGAATCGACCCAAAGGCCTGTTGTGGTGCCTAATGAACTCTGGAACATGGCAAATCATGATGTGGACCTTGCTGGTATCTAAAATGTTCAAATCCTTGTGTGTCCTGTCAAATCTGGCCACCTTTTCCTTGTACAGTGGGTCCAAGGTGAAACCTAGACATGCATTCATAGCACTTATTTAGATAAGTTATTAAGATAAATTTTACAGAGCTGTGATGCATTACAATTCTTACCATATCTGAAGATATGAAGCCATAAGTATTATATAAATGGACACTTGGTTATAGGGCAATGTACTATATGTAGTGTGCATTTACGGAATATGCACTTGAGGTCTGTAATGATTTTGTGGAGAGATAAAGGCTATTATTAATAACTACATTATTTTGTTTGTCTTGATAATAGACTATAATTATACTACTATGTGCGGAATCACATAGTAAGGTACGTTACTCATTAGATAATATAGCTATCTAGCTTGCTAGCTAATGTTAACTGCGGACAATCTTTGTTAGCGATATGATTTGGTTTTGCCCTAACTTTGCCGACTTAGCTAGCTGTAATAGGCATGAACTTCTTTGAGATATTTTGCAGTACTTTCGTAAGTCCGAACTGTTCTTTTAGATTTTTAGGACATTTTCGCGTATTTGCTAGCTGGCTACCTTAAGAGCTATCGCTGTTACAGCAAGCAAGCTTGTGAAGTTAGGGCAAAAACCAAATGATAGTGCTTAAATATGGCGATTATTAACAAAGATTTTCCTTAAACAGCGTTAGCTAGTTAGCATGATGGCCATATAATCTGAAGAGTAACGTAATACGCAATTGCATACACAATGGTGTCGCGCAGCCCAGCTCAAACTGTCTGCTTGCTCTTCAGTTAACGTTGAAGGAGGTCGTGTGGGAGAGATCACGTTGAAAGTAACCAATCAATGATCGGCCCATTGGACCGATTCGCACGGCGGGGGCCCCCCGCCTTGCGGGGGCTGCGGGTGTATACTTTACGGCCCAGCTCTGTTGTAAAAGAGTCTGGGTATTAAAGTGGTCTGCTCGCAGTCCAGACCTGTCACTCACTGACAATATTTGGCGCATTATGAAACGAAAAATATGACAAAGGGGGCTGCAAAGTATTGAGCAGCTGAAATCCTATATAAAAGAATGAGAAAACATTTTGCTTTCAAAACTGCAGCAGTTGATCACCTCAGTTCCAAAACACAGAGTATTGGTTGAAGAAGATGTGAAGCAACACAATGGTAAACATACCCCTGCGCCAAATTTTTTGAAACGTGTTGCTGGTATCAAATTCAAAATGAGCACATATTTTCCAAAAAACAATAGATCTCAGTTTCAACAGCTGATATATTGTTGTTGTACTATTTTCAAATAAATGTTCTGTTCAAATAATTTGAAAATCATTTCCTTCTGTTTTTATTTACATTTTACAGAGCGTCCCAACTTTTTTGGAAATGGGGTTTTATATTCTTTATACAACTAAATGTTGCTTCTAAAGTAGAAACAGAAATGTACACAAAATCACGATAAAACTAAATACCTACCTGGAAGCAAATCTAAAATGTCAATAAAATAAATAATATCCTTAATATCACAATACTGAGTGAAGTTTAGAAAGAATGAAGAATGCAGACTTCAATAAGTAATATTGGAGCCGTTCTTTTATTCTTGCTGGTATGCAAAGTATGAGCCAGGTAGGAAAGGTTTTCCATACAATTTATATCCGGCTCATGAAATTCGAGCAATTGACAAAACGAAAAAATTCCCTGACGTTGCAGTCACGCCCCATTTCCGATGCTTTATGGCGGTGTTTCCCAAACCTCTCCTAACATACCCCTTGTCCTGCATGCTTTAGATCTCTCCCTGCTCCAGCCCAGGTGATTCAAATGATTCGCTTATTATCAAGCAGCTTCTGGGGTTAATTATGACCTGATCATTTGAATCACCTGTGCTGGAGCAGGAAGAGATCTAAAGCATGCAGGACAAGGGGTACGCCAGGAGAGGTTTGGGAAACACTGGATAGTTCAACGGCCAAATCACTTCCAGTCTCGCTGAACAACAGATGGTTACTTTAGCATGCCTGTTTACGGACACTTGGCCGTATGATAGCGTAGTAGCCAGATTATTTCTTCGTGCATCCGGTACATTTTCTTGGCTTAATTTTTGTGTTTATATTGTTTGCAGTTCTCAAGTCTCGCTGAATTGTTGTCAGTAAGGCCATGGGTCGCTACTATGAAGCTGCCACAAGCTGGTCGCACAACAAAAATAATAACAGATGATGTCGGTCAGTGGTTCTCAAAACTCTCCTGGAGTACCACCTCTCCTGCATGTGTTAGATCTCACCCCCCCAGCATGGACAACTCTAATGATTTGCTCATTTTATCAAGCAACTTCACAGGTAACGAGCTGATCATTTGACTCACCTGCGCTGGAGCAGGCAGAGCTCTAAAACATGCAGGAGAAGTGGTACTACAAGAGAGGTTTGAAAAGCGCTCATGAAGATGACAAGATTGTTATTGTTCAATGTTGTTAAGTGCATGTGATAGACCTAAGCACTGGCAAGCTGTGCACCTAGAGTGTGGTAGTCTCAGAAGAGCAATAAGTTCCGGCGAAAAAGCGAGGCATTTTTCTTTTGTATTGAAGATTGGTCGAATTGCCTGCTCCGTTTACGCCTGGCCGAAGTAACAGCAAAGACGCTGTTCACATACAAAAAGTTGATCAACCTCGCAAATTACGTGGCGGCAATAGCTATTACCCGCTGACACTCCATTCAAACAGTTCGCCCGGTCTGTCAGAACCTTGCCAACGTTGCATCATTTTGTGCTGCCTATCGACATGTGCTACTCAGCGATTCTTGAGCTATTTTTCCACACTAATACAATGGGCTCCACAATTACTGGCACCCCTGACTGGCAATGCACAAAAAATATAGAGAAAAATATATAAACGCTAATTACAGAGAAGACGGAATATACTAGCATGTGTGGGATACTTTATTAATGTTTCTATGGAAACAACCAAAGTCATAACAGTCACTTAATACAAAATAAATTTCAACAAAATCAAGGTTTCATAAAAACTGACATCCATCATTTCATATTAAGTGCAACCACCTCTGGCAAGGATAACTGCATGAAGTCTTTTCCTGCAATTTTTGCAAGGTTAAGGCACACATTTGGGGGAATTTTGCACCATTCCTCTAGGCAGATCCTTTCAAGATCCTTCACATTCTTGGGTTTGCGTTTATCAACAACCCTCTTCAACTCAGCCCACAGGTTTTCAATTGGATTCAGGTCTGGCGACTGATATGGCCATTGCAAAAT
Organism: Gymnothorax javanicus; assembly: GCA_029692085.1. Taxonomy (NCBI): domain Eukaryota; kingdom Metazoa; phylum Chordata; class Actinopteri; order Anguilliformes; family Muraenidae; genus Gymnothorax; species Gymnothorax javanicus. Next base: position 102,349,221 of record CM056198.1, read on the forward strand.
GTTGATTTTGTGTCACAGAACCATTTCTCTGTGGATCTTGAGATATGTTTTAAGTTATTGTCTTGCTGCAAAGTCCACCTACGGCCAAGTCCCAGCCGTTTGGCGGAGCCAACCAGATTATCAGGCAAAATATCCTGATACTTGATGGAGTTCATTATGCCAGTAATCTTAACTAGTGCCCCTGGACCACTTGAATAAAACAGCCCCAACACATATCTGACCCTCCATCATATTTCACATGCGTATGAGGTGCTTCTCCTTGCATGCATCTCTGTATCAACGCCAAACATGCTGCTGCTGTATCTGACCAAAACATGCAATTTTGGTCTAATCTGACCACAGCACCTTGTTCCAGTCATAATTTAAATGGCGTTTGGCAAACTAAGTGTTTGGTTCCCCGTCCTCTGGTCAGAAAAGGCTTTCTCTGGCAACCCTTGAAAAGAGCACGTGGTTGCGGAGGTGGCACCTGATGGTGCTTTTTAAAACCTGGTGACCCCAAAATGCTACCAAGGCCTGCAATTCCTTCACAGTAATTCTTGGGGATGTTGTTGCTTCTCTCACCATCCTCCTCGGTATCTTGGGGGGCAAAATGCAGTTGGGTCCTCTATCATTGAAATTTTCAAATTCTATGGCTTTGGAATTTTTTGATGATTCCCCTGGTGGTGCTCAGTGGCATATTCAATCGTTTCTGAATCTTCTTGCAGCCAGTAACAGATTTATGACAGTCAATGACCATCTGCCTCTTTTGAACTGACAGTTGTTTTGCTTTCTTCGTGGTGTTGGATGACAAAGGGATATTGCCTCTGTGTTACCTCATATTTATACCCGAGTCAAATAGAAAGTGATGTAATGGCTCAATATAGTTCCTTGACAATAAAAACTTAATCCGGGTATTAAATTCTACTTATTAATTAAGGCAGATGTTATTTACAATAATCTTTAAGGGTGCCATTAACTGTGAAACCTTGATTTGGAGGAAATTGATTTTTAATAAAATCAGTGAATGATTTTGGTTGGTTCCATTGGAGCATTAATATCACACAGTATTTCTCACATGTTGTTATTTAGAGTTTCTCTGTAAATATACACTCTTCAAAAAAAAGTAGTGGATATTGAAATTTCAAGGTCAATAACAAAATAATGATTGTGTTTTGGATACAATAACTGACTGCAATGCAGATAACATGAACTGCTCTAAAACAGAGCACCAAAACGCAGCCAATGGTGTGCATGTGCAGCATGTGGAAATCCTGAACACGAGACCGAGATTCATATTTGAATTAGACAGTGTAGAGAAAGGTCATCTACTCCCTTGTAATTGAGACTTCTTTAATTCTGATAGCTTCTGACTGTAATTCTTTGTTGATTTTGTTTATCTGGGACATGCTTTGATTTTTTTTTTCGCAATGTGACATCTCCAACATGCTGAAAGTCGAAGAGCAATTCGTATGCTTGAAACCGGCAGCCATCAATCTGAGGTTGCCAATTTATTCAGTGTTTCCCAGTCTGTGATTGGCAGATTATGGAACAGGTATCAGCAAACCCATAATGTTGATGATCGACGTCGTTCAGGGCAACCACGGTCAACAACAACAGCCCAGGATAGGTTGATTCGTACCCAGGCTCTCAGAATTCGCACTCAAACAGCAAATCAGATTGCTGCAAACCTACACCAGGCTACTGGTGTCCCAATGACAGGTCAGACGATTAGAAATCGTCAACATGATGCCCATCTTCATGCTAGAAGGCCTCGCTTAGTGCCGCCATTGACCAACCACCACATTGGCAATAGAGGCAAATGGTGTACACAACACAGGAACTAGGGAAATCATTTGTGGTCACATTGAATGTTCTCAGATGAGTCCCGGTACACTTGAGACTTCCTTGATAGGCGTGATCACATCTGGTGAAGTCATAATGAACGCTATGCCAATGGTAACCTGAGGCAGCATGGCAGATTTGGTGATGGGTCTCTTATGGTGTGGGATGGGATCGCTATGACTAACCGAACCCCCCTCCATATCATGCAAGGAAGTCACTGGCCAGTACTATCGGGACAACATACTGACACCCTATGTTGTCCCATTTGCAGTACATGAGCGGCAGTGTTTTGTCTTTCAGAATGACAACGCCCGCACTCACCGTGCAAGAATAGTCAATAACCACCTTCAACAGCACAATATCCATAAGATGCTCTGGCCAACAAGGGGCCTGACCCCCCCCCAAAATGTCTGGGACATCTTGGGCCGACGTGTGCGTCAACGTGAAATGCCATCAGCCATGCTAGATGATCTTGGCCAGGCGTTGGTGAAAGAGTGGGACAGATTGCATCAAATCACTATAGGTAGACTCATACGCACAATGCCTCGACAAATAAATGTGTTTATGGCCAGTAATGGGGGCATTACGCACTATTAATGCAAACATGTCAACTTTCAATTTCCGTTTCTTACCCATTCGTTCTTTCACGGACCATGACAGCAAGAGAAACTGCTTAGGTAATGAAATATCAGGTGAATTGTTTACTCAATTCCTTCTTTGTTAATGTACAATTAGTTTGGGCGATTGATTTTGCAATTTCAAAATCCCCTACTTTTTTTTTGAAGAGTAGATTTTTTAGAATATTTTTAAGTATTGTTTGGGCATTGCTTATTAGGGGTGCTGGTGATTTTGGAGCCCCCTGTACCTTAAATTATCTTATAAATGCATTTATTTTCATTGAGCCTTTTGACCTATAAGCATATAAATTTTTGTATGTTCTCACAGGCTATGTTGGAAAATGTAGACTCCAATCAATAATGGCATGCAGCATGTTATCTTTAAACAAATATTGCTAACTCATCATAAGAAATTCTGGCGTGACGTCAATGTTTTTGTCACATGGTATATCCCACCTCCTCTGGTAGGCAAAAGCAACACCGAAGGTGATTGAGGCAACATAACCCGTGCAGACGATGCATCATACTCATGATAGTTAAAGTTTCATCTGGTACAAAATGGTTGTTTCTTGTGCAATTGTTGGCTACTCAAATCAATTCAAACAGGGGTCAGGCTTAACATTTCATAGAATACCCGCCAAAGCATAGAGGCAACGTAAGCAGCTTCAGGCAATCAACTGCAACAACTAGGCACTGCTCCTACTGGTATCCAAGCTTACTGGTTCCCTGGCGCGTGCATCCACTGTGTGCACCAAGCGTCAGCAATCATGTTGTGCCGGCATATTTTTCACATATTCACAAACATTTTACTTGCAATTTCAAAGTCGTGTGCTATTTCATATCTCCTGCAGCGAATGTAATTTTATAAGGAGCACTTCATCACAACCAGATACGAAAATAGAAATTCAAAACAAATAATTTCTGCAAGATTGCATCGAGCCGGATTCAATCTTACTAATGTAAAACAATATTTATACCATTGAAAACGTGCGCTACACTGCAAGTCACATAAGTCTACTCGACATATTGAGTTTCTCGTCACGTATTTATTGAGTTCGTCAACATCCAGGTAACACTTCATTTTGGGCTAATCTGAAACAACTGGTTACCTTAGGCTAATCTGACAAAATAGCTGAACATACCCAAACTCCAGGCAACAACCATAAGAACCGCTGCATTACAGCCTCTTGGTATTAAATAGAGTACAAATGACCGCTCTCCTCATATTTAGAAGGATTCAAACACGTGAAAGCCTTTCTGACTATCGCGAGTGAACTGCCCCAGCGTGTCTATCAGATTAAAGTAAATGTCTGTGAACGTTATGTAGGGCCGCAATGACGGGTCATCAATCCATCCATTTGAAAGGAAATTCAGGTCAGGCAATGAACATGTGCCTCTGCAATATGCTTGCTTTGTCAGATCATGCTCATGAGCATCCAAGAAGAGTTTTAGTACACAATCTGACGATGTTTAAGAGCCATATTCTGAGAGAATGGCACTTTTGAGACACTTAGTGGAGTTGACATCTCAGAATTGCATGAAATTTGGCAGAATGGTGCCCATATATGTGTAACAGAAAATACCAGAGTTTGAACTCACAATTTTTCATTGATATGCCTACAGTGCCACCTAGAAGTGGACTAGTCAGGTACCAAATTGAGCATTTTTGAGGAAAAATACCCATTTTTGAAGGAATATTGTGGATAATTGCTTCAATGTGCCAAAGAAGTTATGATTGTATTTGATACTGGGATACCCAAATTTTTAAAATGTGAAAGTGCCACCTGCTGATCATGTTGGTTATACATGCAATGACAAGAAATCTGTGTACAATGGGAAAAAATATTTTTACAAATTCAGGCTTATTTTAATTTTTAAATCAGACCAGTGCCAAATTCATCTTACCGGTTTGCTTTTCAGACATTAAAGGTGAGAAAAATTTTGAGGTATTTAGTCTGGCAATTTTTTGGTTTTTCGAGATATTTGCTCCCAAAGTTGGATGAGGGTTTATTTTTTCTTGTTTGTACAGTGGATTAACATTAATAACCAGACACCAGTCGGGATGGGTAGAACATTAATTTGAACCTTCTTTTGGGCTAAACAAAGGACACCAGAAACATCTTTGGCACTATGCTCCATCTTGGAGCAGCGGCTACAGAAATTTTGACAAAATTTCCAATTCACCTATTTGCAGTGATGTTCAGGGGCCCATAAAAATGTTAACCAGGAAGATAGAGCCTTGAAATTAGCTGAATCTCCAGCCCTCTCAGGACATTTGAACATGCCAGAGGAAGTTTTATGGCACTCTTTGCCAGTATCTGGATATAAAGGGACGAATGTTCAAAAATATATCAGTATAGGGGGCACTGTTGCCAATATGTCAGATCTGACAAAACCACACATGTGCCATGGTGAAGTTTCTGGAAATGGAGTATGTGTCTTATGTACATTGTGAAAACACTGATTTTGTAATGCCACTATGTCAACTAGTACTAGACCAAAGAAATATCTGACTGATTTGGCCTGTAAAAGTGCTAGAAAAGGCCAGAAAGAAGATTGATTGAAGAACAGGATAAATATAAAAGGCTAAAGTGATCGCTGGCAAACTTTTTAAGCCAGGTTTGGAGATATTTCCGATGAAGATGCGGCTTTTTCTGGATATGTCAATAATTTGATACCTGGTGCAAAATGCCCAATTTTCCTGTTTCCTTGCACTTTCAGATTGTTAATGTACTTGAAATCGTCCCCATATTTGTAACTAGACATATTTATAGTTAAGAATTTCTAAGGCATAAATATAATTTATTTACTAGCAGTCGAATCTGATGACTGATCTGACATGACTTTTCATGCAAATCGCTGATGCATATTAAGTAGTAGGCACGTCAATGGCCGCGGTCCAGCAACCACAATGCCTGATCTTAACGGTCAAGTGATCGCTGTCCTTCGGAATTTATCCTTGTCACGGGTCGAGGACGACATTAAAACTTACACACAAATCTTTTTATTGGAACAGCCTGGCAAGTTATGCAAAAAAAAATTGAGGATAAGGTACAAATTGGTTACCTTTAAGGTGAAAACAAAGACTCTGCAATCGCTCTGCATAATGACAGCATTTTTCAATAAGAGAGCATAAATCGAAGGAACACCACGAGCACCAATGAAGGAACCGCCTCAGTCGTTCCCCGTCCTAATCCTGTTCCTCCTGCTGCCGATGTGATTTAATGCCTGCAGCTAATGCCCCGCAAAACTAAGCAAAACAGCTAGAATACACACAGACCGCTTTTGTTTTTGCTTGTTAGTAACAATTGACCATCAAACAAGCTAGTGTGCTGGGCTTGCACAAAAAAATACAAGTTAAGCTACATGTTTACGCTTGTTGAACAGATGTATTGAAAATGTACTGGCTTTTTTCACAAAGGTTGTATTGCACTCACAGTAATGACGGTACCGTTAGTTGTCATCAACTTGAGTAAAAAGTAGTCTTTCCCTACCTGGGCCGTTTCTCAAGGCGTAGGCTGCAGCCATCAAAGGCTGTATTTCTGGACTGCTGGGTCTTTGCAGGCTGTGCCATTGTGAAAGCTCTTTCCTATACACCTGAGAAATGCCGCCTTCATCTAGCCTGATATCAGTCGGAAATGTCAGTTTGTTTACTTTCCGTTTCCATGTTGACAATTCTGTCTGATATCAGGCAAGATCATTTTTTGGATGAAGTGTCTTCACAATGGAACAGACTGTGATGACGTAGCACCTACGAAGAGCACAACCTATGTTTTGAGAAATGGCCTGCGTTTACTTTGCTGTTTCAACCACAGCCTCCCAGCTCTGCTGCTGTTTGTTGACTTTGCTTCGAGTTTATTTGTTTGTGGAGAAGCTCAGCTCAACACAGCAATCAGAGAAGAGGCCACAGCAAACCCTAAAAGTTAAAAAGTACAGATAGACTGTAAGGTTGGAGCTTATTAATGATAGGGTCTTTAATAATATAGCCCTGATGCCCCTTTAATATTGGGTTTTGGTCAGCTACCCACACAGAACATTAATTCAAGTTTTGTCACCACCCATCCCTCATAACATTGACTATTTTGCAGAAAACATACCTATAAATTGATTCATATTGCAATCATGGGAAGCTGGAGCAAGTGATGCTGTCTGAGACAACTTGTCTCTCTTTCCCTTGCCAGCAGTTGCAACTGCCAAACTGCAAGTCGCGTGGCAACACGCACGATGGCAACCTCCACAAGGATCCAATTCTCTGGTGAATTTTTGTTCTTTCTCAAAATTGCACTATGACGGAACAAATAATTCTTTCATCGGAAATCCCTCTGTAGACTGAGCTCTTGCATCTGTGCTTCCAGGCACACGGATTACCTCCAACCATCCTAAGACATGCATGTCAGGCTAATTGGAAACTTAAACTCTAAAATTGCCCATAAGTATCAATGTGTGAGTGAATGGTGCATGAATGTTGCATACTCCCCGAGATGGATTAATGAAGGTGCGTTCCAGCCTTTTGCCCATGCTCAGGTAGGATAGGCTCCAGCTCCCCCATGAGCCTATTGAGGAATAAACTGTTCAGATGATGGATGGATGAATGGGTGGTAATGACATGGAAGCACTCTCAGACTCTGACAGTATCCATTTTCAGCAGCAAGGTTTTTCTTCTTTTTTTAACAGGTTGTTGCAATTTTTATTATGTATCACATGTATTACAGGTCTCTAAGGAAGCATAGCATGTTTAGCCCTGCTAAAACTTCCTCTTCCCATGTGCAGTGACACCGTAATTCATCAGACAGTGACACCTTTTTTTGTTATTGTGGTTTTCTTAGCCAAGTCAATGACCTGATCTGAATCCCACTGAACATGTTGAAGAGGAGACTTCCCTGAAAAAAAAAGGAAGAACTGAAAATGGCTGCAGTACAGACCAGGCAGAGCACCAGGGAAGAAAAATACATAGCATCTTTATACAATATTACACGCACGGCACGGTGGCACAGTAGTTAGCACTTCTGCCTCACAGCAAGAAGGTTGTGGGTTCAAATGCGGCCTGGGGCCTTTCTGTGTGGAGTTTGCATGTTCTCCCCGTGTTTGCGTGGGTTTCCTCCGGGTACTCTGGTTTCCCCCACCCGCAAAAAAACATGCATCATAGGAACACTCCAACCAGTACCCCTGACCGAGGAACTGGCTTTAGAACTGGAGTTGGTTCCTGGGTGCTGCTCTGTGGCTGCCCACTGCTCCTAACTATAGGATGGGTCAAATGCAGAGGACAAATTATCCCACGGGGTTCAATAAAGTATATCTTCTATCTTCTACATCATACAGTACAATATTTTTTATGCACCCAAAAATAGGGGGTGGCTGTTTAGAAAAGGTGCTGTCATTTCTCATTGGTTTATTCAATATGGACACCCTAAAATTAAAGCTGACAGAAAACTCTTCAAACTCACGGTAGTTTTTTTTAAATAAAAAATATTGCCATGGACACTGTGGCTCATCTGGACAATAAATCTCTGGTGACCATGAGTAAAAATTATATACCGGTATGTATTTATCACTTCATCTTTGACACATCGATTAATATCTGTAATATATTACTGTAATCTTATTACCCTAAACTATGGTGTAATACTGGGATCATTACTTACTGGTTACACTTTAAAAATTTTTAAATGTTAATAGTATTCCTTGGTTAAAACCTGCATCTTCAGTCAATCTTTTAGCATAAATTTATTTGCAAAATAGAAATTTAGCAATGAAATCATTCTTATGAATGGTATGAGCTGATCAAATGATTATTTCAATCAACAGATGCCAACTCAGGTGAAATTTAGTATTTGAAATTACATGTAGTATAGGCATGGGCAACGCTCTGCATAAACTCTAATGGAATGCGTAACAGCTGAACTGGGGCGGTAAACAAGCCTCAGAAAACTAATAAAAAAATGATGTAAATACCATTTTCATACAAAAAGAACACCATGGTTTGATTAAAAGCAACCTTTTCAATAGGATACCCGCATTTCATACATGAACTCTGCGTATTACAGCCAATAACGCGATTTGAACAGAGCTATTATTCGCCCGTTGGATGAATGCGTGACCTCAATTTGCGCCGGGTTTACAAACTTTCAAGTGCACGGCGTGGCAAAAATATCCATTTTGGAGGTAGATTTCAAATAGCCCGCGCTGACGTGATATCCCAGCTACGGCCATGATTGAATTACAGCCATCTAATTTGAGAAATTACGAGTCTGTTCGTCCACTCTAGACCTCCAGGGGATATGAAATTAGTTCGACAGAAGTTGTTGAAGTTCGTCGCGAGTTCGCCGTGACTTCTTCTCAATAATAGCAAGAAAAGTGAGTGTATTTTTACTGTAAACCTACATAGTTAGTTGGCAGAATATCCTGTGACCCTATTTGTGAAGTTTCAGTAAAATATACCAAGGAATAAACCAGCGCCAGGCGTTCAAAACCTACCAGTGTTCTGACAAATTTTGCTACCTATGCCACCTCACGAACACCGGTCACAAGATTCATTCACTTATACCCTTCAATTCGAGACTGCGAGGATGGAAATCTGAATAATCAATTAGGAAAAATTCTCGGCTCTCGGTAATTCTGTATATCGTTTAAACATTTTGTTAATCGGATTATGAGAGAAGACTGAAAATAAGCGCCCGCTTTTTGTTTGGGTGTAAAAGCGCGTATTTAAAGGAGAATACATTGCATATTGATTAAGGATTGAACTCTGCATAAGTCGAACTGTTTTAATATTTGTTGATGACATTGCTTCGGCTTCCTGGAAGCAAGTATGCACAAATCTGCTGTCCTGTGAGCATTTCAGGTTCGATATACTGAGTAATAACGCCGCGGAAACCTAAACTGGCCCGTCATTCTGCCGAATAGTCTTACTAAACTAGTTAATCGTCTGATTGCTAATCAAGCAAAGGGGAGGTTTCTGCCTCGCCAAACTAACCTCCGACTGCACGTCACTGTGTTTTACTATGAATTATTTACAGTAGCTCATTGAAACTATCATGGGAGGAGGGTATATGGACATTATAAAAACAGTGTAAAGTTTTTTTTTTTTTTTTAATCACCACGGGTTATTGAAGGGGAACGTTTAAGTAGCAGTGGGAGGGCAAACAACTGCCGGCATCAGCGACTTCACTGCATTTTATACAGTAATGGGCGAGTAGCGTTAATGTTTGCCCTCCCACCGATAATTTTGACATTTTTGCAGGCCATTGATCCAAAAAAAACTTCACAGCCAACCCATTCATACCATTTTTTTTTAATATCAATGCAAAACCTAATGTTTGTTGAACATAATTGGGTGAAATTCAATGCATTTTCCATTAAAAAGGGCCTAGGGGGCGCTGCTGTACTTCAGAAAAGGGGTTGATGACTTTAGCATCAATTATTTCTGTTAGGGTACCCTAATGGATAATTTGGCCAGGTTTATTTCTGAGTAGACTTCATTTTCGAAAATGCCCTCAGGCTTCACCCCCCAATTTTCACAATGGGTTTTGTTGATAAATGCCGAAATCAGCCATTTTTGGGACCCTGTGGCTCTGAGACCCTTTCCTGTAAAGGCGTTGGACTTGTGGCAAACTCTTCGTCTGTGTCTTCTGTACTTACCTGCAAAAAATCATTAGAAAATAATAAAAACTTTTTTCTCAGCAACTCAATAAATGTTGTCATTTTATTCATTTGTATTGCCCATGCCTATGTAGTAAAAATCAGACATTATAAAACGGGTGCTTCCCATCCTTAAATGTGATTGGCTGAGCCGTGTTCCATGCCGGTATAAAATTAGTGTAACCCACTGTATTCTGAGGCAGACCGCAGCACAAAATATCCCTGCGCGCCTGGCCTAGCAACCAACTACTCTGCTCTCAACTGACTCGTTAGGTTACGTTTGTTTCAAGACTTTTAGCTTGCTATTTCAGTGTTCGTGAAGTTTAGCCTTTTAACTTGCTAACCAGTTGGCTATCTACCTAGCTAGCTATAGCATTATACAGTTCGATATCACTATAGCTTGCTAGCGACATTGCTAACTAGCTCGCTATTTCAGTATTAGTGATAAATTGTTGATTTTTTTTCTTGTGTGTTTATTTATGGGCTATGTGTAGGGTAACCACATCCATTGTAGTGAACACTAGCTAGTTTACAAGCTGGCTAGCAAACTAATGCACAATTCAACATATTTTCCTGGACACTGGCAAGTGTGGAGGACAAAAGTCAATCTTGTTCCCTACTCTCGCTGCTGGTTGTAATGATATGGCCGATCGGCGCGAGTTGAGAACAAGTTAACTCTAAAACCGAAACCGAAACTAACGTAAATTATTTAACGGGGCCTTCGGGAGACCGAAGGAGACATTCCAAATAGCCTGCTTTCATAGTATATCTACATTAATGAGCCCAAATAGCCTGATGTGACATGATAATGGCGCTAGATGAAAAAGAAATCTTAGCGTCTGTGTTGCTTGCCAACCATTCTGGCCACTCGATCTTGCTTGGAGGAAGAACGAATAGTTCTCAATTTTATTGTTGCATTATTACCAATAAATTGATTTTTTTCTTGTGTGCTTATTTAATGGGCTATATATAGGGTAACCGTTTTATAAAAGCAATAAGCCCCTTGAAGCAGTGGGTTACAGTGATTTTATAACGGCGGAGGGGCACTAAGGCACTCCGCGCCCCTCCGCCGTTATAAAATCACTGTAACCCACTGCTTCAAGGGGCTTATTCCTTTAATATACACTTAACAAAAATATAATGCCCCATTTGACACTTTTAAACTTTAATTAGCATTAAGGGTTTTACAATATATTAAGTCATCCACAATTCATTTTATTGTTCAATATGCAACAGATTACTGTTCATTAAAGCAAGATGGGGGCGTATGGCAATCAGGGATACTCGTGGACACAGTTGGGATCACGAAGAGGACGACGAGCGTTTAAGTTCGCTTCTCTCAGGCGGTTCCGGACAGTTTGAGGTGTGATACGTCTGTTGTGCAGACCAACTGTTTCATCTGCTGCGCCTGTTGCTGGTCAGAGGCGATCATGCAAGTGGAGAACCCGGATGTGACGATCTTGTGCTCGTGTGATCACATGCGGATGACGAGGGTGAGGTTGATTTGCTTAACTGCCAATCTGCCTAAAACAAACTCTTAAACCGCCAATTGTCCAGTAGTGAACAGTCAGCTGTGCAGCAACTGCTCTGGTGGACATTCCTGCATCCAGCATTCCTATGGCGCTTTCCCGCATGATTTGCGATATTTGTGGCATAGTGACTTTTGATGAAATTTGACATTTTGGGGTGGCCTTTTATTGTCCACAGTTTTAGGGAGTGTCTGAGTTCTGTTCACGCTGTTTGAGCAGCGTCTGCACATGCCACACCTGTGTTGTGGGGTGGAATCAATGCATCACTGAGCAGGTGCTCACTGGCAGAGATGAACGCAAATGTTGTATGCAAATCAAGACAAATATCCATTTTGCACAATTAAGACATTATCAGCTCATTTAGGGTAACACATTTCATGTTACATAAATAATTTACATGGGGCGTTTATATTTTTGTTAAGTATACGTGGACTCTTACTGTCACATAGACCGATACCAAAAGATACCAAGATTTTATCAGCTCAATTGCTCCAAAAAAAAGACAATTTCAAGATCTTTGAAATAAAACTGAAACAATTTGCATGTATTCATGGCCAGGAGGAAGATGCATGCCAACGGTTTCTGAATGAAGTTTCTGGAAAATTTTGCAGGCATGGCATAATGACAAAGGTCAAATGAAGGTTAAAATGCCCTGAAAGACAAAACTTGCAATATATGTCATGAGTCTTACTGCTTAGCGCCTAAATACCACATTTCAACTGAACTGGTGCAGAAAAGGCTGAGATATGAGGCGCGAGAAATAGATAAGATAGCTGTCTGGTGGCCACATTGAAAATCGGTTCAGAATGCCGTGAAGAGATTTTGGTGCACTCCTAGGAAGGAATATCTATGCCAAGTTTCAGCTTCATCGGCTGGACAGTTTTGTAGAAGACGTTGACAGGCAATTGGAAGTACTTAAGGGCATGGCATAATGACAAAGGTCAAAGGAAGGTCAAAATGCCCTTCATGACAAAACCCTTAATGTATGTTTTGAGTCTGGCTACTTAGCACCTATTTAGCAAATTTCAGCCTGATCAGTGTGAAAATGTCTTGAATATAGCAGAAACAGGCATTTTAAAGATGGCTGCCTGACAGCCATATCTGAAATTGGTTTGGAATGCCTTGAACAAACTTTGTTGCGCAAATGGATTGGACCATATACCAAAAGTTTCAAGTTGATTTGCCTGACAGTTTTGGCGAAGATGTTTACAGAAGATAGAAGTACTTATAGGTCAAATGAAGGTCAGAATGTGCTGCATCATAAAACCCAAATATATGTTATGAGTTCTGCTACTTAGCACCTATATACTACATTTCAGCCTGATAGGTACAAAATTGTCTTATATAGAGCATAAACAGGCATTTTAAAGACCCCTGTCTGGCAGTCATATTTGAAATCAGTTCAGAATGCCTCAAAAAAATTCAGAAGTCCTCATGGGTAGAAAAATGTATATGAAGTTTTAAGTTGATCCACTGGACAGTTTTGTAGAAGATGTTTATGGACGAACAACGACCAAGGACGACAGACAAGCAGGCCATGATATAAGCCCATCAAACCTTTGGTCCAAATGAGCAAAAAATGTGTCACTGTCACATGAATTATGGTGCTCACTGAATTTTTATGAGTGCTCACAAGAAAGAGAGCAGATATGTGCCCAGCAAATAAAACTAAAGACAAATCAAAAACACTAATATATAATAACAAAAAAACTTTATTTTATAACCCCTTCATCTAATTAATGTGCAAACCTCTACTAAATTGCATATGCCAAAGTATTTCAAACACAATTAGGTTTTACTTTTGGTAAGCATGCTTCCTACCTGCAAGTAAAAAATAAAATGAAATGATGTGAGTTATAATTCTGCATGCAAAATCAGGTCAGGTCAGACTAGGCGGAGTAGAAGGGACTGGTTTGAAGTCAGTAGTTGGGGTGTTAAGCTGAAGGGATCAGAATGCATAGGTGGATGGACATTCTCAGACATGGATGAAGAAGATACTGGGAGAAGCGCAACTCGGCAGGATCGCAAAGACTTGAGAATTGGATCCCTAATAATTAGATTCTTTGAGCAAGAGTTAAACACTAAAAATGAAAGACAACAGTCCAGCAAAGGGGAAATGCAGAACAGGAAATTAACTAGACAGTCCGGTCGCCCATGACCACATGGGTCTAGCCCCCAAAAGCCCCCTTCTTCAGCCTGAACTGCATCCACAAGGAAATCTCTATGTTTGAGCACAAACTGTGCATTATTCAGCCAATACCGTCACCATGGCAACCAAAATCGATAGGTGTCATAAGTGAAGTATAACACATGTCTATACCACATATGAAAGTAATCAGAGAAAATTACAGCTTGCCCTGTACAATGTCCACAAGGAAGTGTCAACGGACGTGGCGGCAGAGACGACAACCATGAATCCATAGTAGCAGCCCAACTTCGTCTGGGGGCCACAAATACACAAAGACAACAATTAATAATGTGGAAATGGGCGTGCAAAGCACGCAGAAAAAACACAAGAGGAGGGTTGATGAGCGAGACAATACCTGAATAACAAGAAACCATTAACCAATTGAAACTGACACAGCCAGGTAGACTATGGGGAAAACAATAAACTTAACATTCAGGACATGACACATGATATATAGCCCTATCAGTTTGTCTTCTTCAAATAAGGCAAAATTGTCTCTACCACAAATACTGTGAATACTTCCACAAATACAATTACTTTAAAGGACCATTATATTTTCATCAAACTTGATGGGTTTTAGAATTGCCACTACCCATGGATAAAAGAAGCCAATTCCTCGGGCTATCAGTGTTTTGATCAGCACGTCACATAATATGCAATGTAGCTTGACTACTTCCATTCTTTCGACTTGGTCAATATTATTGTATGACCACCAACATTTTCAAAGTGATTACAAGATTTTGACAAGGTCAGTTTCCCATAACAAACTGTTATGATTCTGCCATGTCTGTCTTGTTCTGCCATGTTTATGTTCCCGCCTTGCTTATGTTTTCCTTATTCCCTGTTATGTTTATTATTAGGTTTTGCCAGGTTCTGTTTAGTTTTCGTACTTTGCCATGTTTTCATTTTTGCCATTCCCTATCCACTTTTCTGTTATAGTCCGGTCCATGTTTTGCCATGCCCTTCATTGCACTTTGTCTCCCCTGTCTGGTCTCTTGTTAAGTTACAGCTTCTCCCCAGTCCCGCGTGTCACATGCTTAGGTGATTTCATGGTTTCTGGGTTTCAAACATTCCTTCCAATCTCGTTTGCTTCCTTCGCCTCTCTTTTCTATTTTACTAACCAATACTAACAGTTTGTTGTTTTTGTTAAAGTTACTAACCCAGACTAACATTGTATATAATACTAACTTACTAACGAGCACTACGGATTGTATAGCTGCACTTACTAATTGATTAACAAGCTCTCAGCACTCGCCCTGTTCTAGTCTCCGCCTCTTGCCTTCACTTAGTCTTTGCTGCAATTCAGCGGATCCTTCGTACCTGCTCCACTCTGTCCTGCTTCTCATTATCTGTGCACGTTAGAACTCCCTAACCGGAGCTGTATGTTTTGTCATAGGTTGTCTCGTGATCCCTGTCCACATTTTGGCCTTTGCCAATTTTATGTGGTTAGGTTCTCCCTCATGTTTTGCTCCCACGTAATTAGTCTGATCCTCTTCACCTGATCCTAATCATAGCATGTGACTTCCCTTGAGTGTACTTAAGCTGTCTTCTCACTGCAGTTCCCCATCAGAACGTTTCCCTTGTTTACCTGTGCTGCTATCGTTTTCGCCTTGCACTCATAGTGTTTCTCTTCTGACTGGACTGTCCGACCTTCGATTTTTGGTTCTGCTTTTTGGTACTTCTGTCTGCTTCTGTTTACGAACCCTTTTTGCCCGACTACGAGTTTAGTGTTTACTGCCCTGTTAACGGTTTGGATTACGCCCACTGGATTTTGGCTTTTGCTTCTCTGACAAACCTGTGCCTGTGTACCGAACCTGTTTTTGCCCGACCACGAGTACTGTTATTGCTGCCCTGGTTTTCGACTCTGATTCTGCCCTACTGGATTGTGATTTTGGATTGTGGACTCTGTACCGTTGCTTTCTGCCCTGTGGGGGTTTACCCCCCAAATACAATAAAATCACTTTTGCTGCAACTTCCTGGTCTCGCATTTGTTTCCAGAACAGTACCTCACACAAACTTTTTTTTTTTTTTTTTAAATTCCACTGAGGTTAAAAATTAGACAGTGAAAATTTACAGCTTTCATACTGAATGTTTGAGAGTCAGTGAGAAAGATGCTTGAGCCCTGTCAAGTTCTCGATCAAGTCCTTGATCACACAGTGCATTCATTGTTCAAACAATGCAGCAGAGATCTAAACTGTTTATTTTTTAACATAGCTGTAGACTACTATTATTGTATTCTCTGAAGTGAGATGACTTTCATTTCTGACATAGTAAGAAATAAAGTGATTGCAGTAAGAAAAATGCAAAACAGGAAATCTAACTGAATCAAAAATGGTTCACACAATAGAATCATCAAATCTAACATGTTGTGGGCCAGATTTCTATATTTAAATAATTTAATTATTGAATCTGTACTGCATGATATTTGGTTCTCAGCCAAAAAAAAAGGGGTCATTTTTTTTTTCAATTACTTCAGTATTCTGAATAATGATGGAACACATTTTGTTAGATATCGCCCCCAATATACACTGCCTGGCCAAAAAAGTTGCACACTCAAATATTTAGTTGGAACCCCTGTAGCTTTGATTACAGTGCATATTCATCTTGTCATTGTTTTGACAACTATATGCAATGCCAGAACATTTATTTTCGATCAGAAATGCCATAATTTTTGGCCAAGATCTTGTCATCTCGACATAATGGTTGAACCACTCGATGGTCTTTCTTGAGCACATCCCAATAACTTTTAATCTGTTTAAGGTCAGGACTTTGTGGTGGCAAATTTGGTTGTGAAAATGATTCCTCATACTAGTTTTTGTCATTCATGGTTTTCTTTGCTAAATACAGGCCAATAACTTGCCTGTTCTGAAATACTGTAACATCTTTTCCACCATCAAGGGATGTGTCTTCCGACATGATTTTTTAAGAAATGAGTAGCGACGCGCTTCATCAGTCAGGGTTAAAATGATTATTGCCAGCTGAAACATATTAATAACCACAATAATGATCCAATTATAGAATTTGTTCATTAATTTCCAAACGGAGACTTTTTTTTTGGCCGGGCAGTGTATTTTGTCTCAGGGAAATATTATGCAACAATAGTATAAAATGAAGCAACTTTCATTATGATTTCATTTACCAACATTTCGTGAAACAAATGCTGACTCTCCTCTGTACTTTCATGAGATAACTAATTTCCTTATTAAGTAAAAGGAGAACACCACTTAACATTGGACAAAATAATACAACTTGCAGAAAGTGCTGATCTTTCGTGTTTTTACAATGGGGACACTTACATGGAGAACATTTTTCATATAATGTTTACATTGCTTTTATATAAATAATCACTTCTCACAAACATTTGCCTCGCTAGCAGTGGTGTAGTGGTCCCTAGCCAAGGCGATATACTCTCTCAGGTAGATGGGTAGATCTCTAAGAAGAAATAGAGGATCTTGCAGGAGTCGGCTTCATCTGAAAGTTAGGAAACGAGTTGAGTAAATTTTGCATTTGTTGCGAGCGCGAGCAACAATCCCAAAATGTTCTCCGGGAGTTTCATAACTTTCATGTAACACGACCAAGAGTATAAGATTCTAATTATCGCATGAAAGAATTGCATAATATAATAGCAAACAAACTTAATTTCCGCTACTGCTGAAATGGTAGGTAAATATATCCCGGAAATACGAGTTTTGGGGATATCATGGTTTTGCCCCACCCGCTGCCGCCGCTGCTGCCGCATCCGCAGATTTTAGCCGTTAGCGCAATAACTCACAAAATACTTTACATTGGCTTCTCATTTTTAGCATATGGGTAGATATGGTAGAGAGGATGAACTGATTAGATTTTGGACTAGTATGCACTCCTAGGTTTGCCACCAGGTGGCGCTATATATTGAAAAAAATCTGTTTTTTAACCATATCTCTGGAACAATTACTTACACAGACCTCAAATTTGCCTCATATTGTAGGTCTAGTAAAGGGGAATCTAATAAAGGGAGCTTCGAGGATTGGGGAATTTCGGGGATATACCCCTTACTGTTGGCCGCCGACAGCGTAGGCCTAGTTCCCATTATGTTAGCGCTGAGCTAATGCCATCTCTCTGTTTCTCCATAAGTCACTGAATCACAGACATTCACAGCTGGACTAGTTTTTAAATTCACAGCCAGTTTTTAAATGCATAGTCAATTGCGTTGCTAGCTAGCTAACAAACTAATGTTACATAATGGTTATGGAAAGTTACTCCGTAAACTCTGGCTAGCTAGCTCAGTAAGGATTACTTAGTTACGGGGAAGGTGCTTAGCTGGCTCGCCACAGCACCAAGCCATACAGATTTATCGTACCATTTGGAATTCAGTTTGGCTAAATATTAAGAGTGTGACGTAATGCAGAGCGATTTTTTCCCCCACGCATTCAGCCAATGAAATTTTTGCAAAAGTGACATTCGCCCTTGAGTTATACCAAAAATATGTCATGAGCTGGGCTATGGGAAAAGCACTGCAGTAATGTGATAAAGTACATATAGTCTCCTAAGTATTTCAATGGCTTTTTGGCCGATAGGTGATTATCTTTTAAATTAACAGCAAAAAATGGATATGCGCCATAGACCTAAGTATACCCTCTATAGCTCCACTTCCAATTGGAAACTTTCACGTTGCCTTTAACTTGCAGCAAGCAGTAAGTATTTTAAACTGATGTTGATTTGTTTTGAAAGGTGCTTCATCCTAACACTGTCTTGCATTTAGATAGTTATGCGTGTTTATGTATTTTTTCTGCAATAAAAACACTGAAAATTAAATCCAGAGTTTAATTTATGTTCAACATGAACAGAAGATGCATGGCAATTCATTTTTATGTTCTGTAACATATTCAGTACACAGTGCAGTAGATTCTTTACACAGCTGTTACTATTTGCCACCACTGGACAATCTGGCATGAGTGAATGACATTTAAATTTAGCTTTGGTGAAAAGAAAATCCATCATGTCAAGGCACATTCCCTGCTGACTGTTCAATTAAAGATGCATTACTTTATCTGGGCTGCATCAAATAACAACCACACCATAATCCCACTTGGATGCAAAATAGTTGCACATCCGATATCACTTGGCAGACCGACTGAAATAAAAGGCTTAATGGATCTGTGAAAGAAAAATGCCAAAATGGTGGAAAACGATGATGTCCTTTCACTAATGACCCCAATGTTGTTTCTAGCAATAAATCAGGATGGCCATGAATGCACAACCAATTGAAGAACACTTCTCTGGATCTGAAAGACTCAAAAATTTGGGCCTTTTGAATGGCTCTCTCTCACCACCCCAGTGAGCACGCAAATGCAATTTTAAACTTGACTGCTGACCCTGCAAGATACCTCCCTCCTCATGATTCCCAGTCTCATGTAACTGTAGGAAATTATGGATCTGGGCATTGAATGAAATAACTCTTCAGGCCTTTCATCGTGTAGTAAATAGCCAAACTACAGCGGGCAAAGTAAGCACTGAGCGCGTCAACATTTTTCTCAGTAAATATATTTCTAATGGGGCTATTGACATGAAATTTCACCAGATGTCGGTAACAGCCCAAGTAATCCACACATACAAAGAAATCAAACCAAATAAATCCATAAATTAAGTAATGTGTAATAAAGTGGAATGACACGGGGAATAAGCATTGAACACATGAAGGAAAGGAGGTGCAAAAAGGCATGGAAAGCCAAGAAACCAGCTGAAATCTGTCAGTATTTAGAAAGCAATCCAGCCCCCTATTGATGCAAATTAATGTCAGCTGGTTTAGGCCAAATTGATGGCCTTTAAAAAGTTTTATCATAATCAAGATGTCTCAGAAGAGGTATCACATGATGGGTAAAAGCAAAGCGCTCTCTCAAGACCTTTGCAACGCTATTGTTGTGAAAAATACTGATGGAATTGGTTACAGACGTATTCCTAAACCTCTGAATGTTCCAGTGAGCACCGTTTGGGCCATAATCCGGAAGTGGAAAGAACATCATTTCACCATAAACCACTACCAGGTGCTCCTTGCAAGCTTTCTGACAGAGGAGTCAAAAGAATAATCAGAAGGCTTGTCCAAGAGCCAAGGACCACTTGCGGATAGCTTAAGAAAGACCTGGAATTAGCAGGTGCGGTTGTTTCGAAGGAGAAAAAAAAGTAATGCACTCAACTGCCATGGCCTCTATGCACGCTCACTGCGCAAGACTCCATTGCTGAAGATTAAAGATGTTGAAGCTCATTTAAAATTTGCTGCGCAACATTTGGACAAGCCTATGAAATACTGGGAGAATATAGTCTGATCAGATGAGACCTTAATTGAACTATTTGGATGTCATAGCACACACCATGTTTGGAAGAGAAATGGCACTGCACATCACCCCCAAAACACCATACCAACAGTGAAGTTTAGAGGTGGGAACATCATGGTGTGGGGCTGTTTTTCAGCATATGGTACTGGCAGACTTCGTATAATTGAAGGAAGGATGAATGGAGAAATGTACCCAGACATTCTTGTTAAGAATCTGCTGCCATCTACCAGGGTGCTGAAGATGAAATGAGGGTGGACATTTCAGCAAGACAGTGAATCACACAGCCAAGGAAACTCTCAATTAGCTTCAGCAAAAGAAAAAAAAGCTGCAAGAATGGCTCAGTCAATCACCTGAATTGAATGCAAGTGAAGGGTTGATTTCCAGAAGCGCGCATGTCTGTTTAAATCTCTTTAGAAAAACAAGATTTTAAGAATTTGACAACTTGTGGGGATCATGCTACATGTCTTAAGCTGATGTAAACGTAATGAAATATCAGAAAAGATGTCTTAAAACATATTACGAGATCTTCTAGCCTCTGTCTTGATTAGTCCAGATATTTCAAACACCAGTCTGCGGACTTGAGTACTTTTAGAAGCAAATGCCTAAAAATAACAAAACTTGAACTTGATTTAAAAAATTAACAGCATTAAATTTTATTATTTCAGAGTACTAAAACATAGCATGAAAACAAAACACACCACTTTCTAATGAAAATGAACAGCAAATATAGTCTTACCAGTATATTATAGTCATGGATGTCAAAAAGCTTCTTGAACAAAATGAATGAAAGATTACTCATAATACTAACATTTGTATATTGTATTATAGTCACTAACCTAACTAACCCATGTACATATTACTAACTAACTAACGAGCACTTGGGTTAATTTGTAAAATTGCACCGCTACTAATTACTACTAACGTAATCTCAGCACTCGCCCTGTTCTAATCCCCGCCCCTCGCTTTGCTTTCCCTGTATCTCCCTGTGTTTCCACAAAATCTTTTGCAAATGCTAAATTGCTATCCTGCACTCTTTTATCTGTGCAGGTAGAACTCTTTTACCGGAGCCGTTTATCTGTCATAGGTTGTCTATGTGTTCCCAGTCCGCGTCTTGGCTTTTGCCAATTATTGTATTAGGGCTTCCTCATGTGCTCACCTGCATTGCTCATTATCTGTCACTCCCACCACCTGTTACCCAATAGCATGTAACTTCTGTTTGGTGCATTTAAGCCCTGCATTTCTGTTCCTTCCCCATCAGAACGTTGATCTTTTCTTCTGTGCTGAGAGACCCGTACGCCAGTAGATCTGAGAAATTTGAGACACCCTTTGCCCGACTACCATTTTCTGCCTGTGCCCTTCTTAGTAGTCTGTTCGTTGTTTTAGTTCTGACCCTGCCTGCCTGATCACGATTCCTGTTTTTTGCTGCCCTGGTTTTTTAATTTTGAATCTCTATTATCGACTTTGATTTTTGCCTAGTGTTTATGTACCGTTGCCATTCTGACCCACTATTACCGAACTGTCCAAAGACCCTGATTTTTGGATTGTGTTTTGTTCCACGGTACTTCTGTGATCTCTGGCTTGAACTTTGACTGAATAAAGGATTTTGACTTTCACTACTGCTTGCTTCTGGTTCCTCGGCTGTATCATTACAGGCTGACTAGACTTGGTCACCGCTAGAAGTAGCTTCTTGGGAATTTCAACGTCACTGCTCATTAAATATTGTACTTGAGTGCTTTTTGGCCAAAATTAGCTTATATGGCTTATTCCTCATCAATAAAAGAACGGATTTGTAGTGTTATCTGATTTTTAATGAATATGTACTTGAGCACTTATGGAAAATATAGGGCACTGGCGGCCCCAGAAGCTCCCGCCGTTAAGATAAAGCAAAATGTCGAAGTTTTTGGTGATAGTTTTAGACCAGTGACCTCAAAAAAATAGGCCAAGGTCACCTTAAAGCATGTCATTTTTTGGCCTTTATGAGATGCATGTGTGGTTAAAAAATTATAAGCCCCGGACTGAAACAGTTGATAAGATAAAGCAAAATGTTAAAGTTTTTGGCAATATTTTTTGGCCAGTGACCTTGAAAAAATAGGCCAAGGTTACCTTTAGATATGTCATTTGTGGGCCTTTATGAGATACATGTCCAGTAAAAATTAGGAGCCTGTAACTAAAATAGTTGATGAGATAAAGCAAAATGTCAAAGTTTTTGGTGATATTTTTAGGCCAGCGACCTTGAAAAAATGGGCCTGGGTCACCTTTAGGCACGTCATTTATCGGCCTTTATGAGATGCATGTCCAGTAACAATTAGGAGCCTGAAAAAATAGCCCAGGGTCACCTTTAGGCACGTCATTTGTCGGCCTTTATGAGATGCATGTCCAGTGAAAATTAGAAGCCTGTAACTGAAATAGCTGATAAGATAAAGCAAAATGTGTTGACGGGCGCACGCACACACGCACGCACGAAGCCCGATACGATAGCTCCCGCTCCGCTTGGCGGCGGGAGCTAATAACCTGTTCAATTGAAAATCTGGGGAAATAACTGAAGATCTGAGTTCATAGAAGAGGCCCCTGGAACTTTTAAGATTTGAAGACAGTTTGCGTGGAAGAAGGCCAAAATCACACCTGAGCAATGCATGCGACTAGTTTCTCCATACAGGATTGAAGTTGTCATTACCAACAAAAGCTTTTCTACTAAGTATTAAATAAATATCAGTGAGCGTGTTCAATACTTTATCCTCCCCATGTCATTCCACTTTATTACCAATAACTTAATTTATGGACTTATTTGTTTTGATTTCTTTGAATGTGTGGATTACTTGGGTTGTTACCGACATCTGGTGTAAATTTCATGTTAATAGCCTCATTAGAAATATATTTACTGAAAACAAGTGAAAAAGTAAGCAGAGCTTACTAATACCCCCGACGTCCCCAATCATGCTTTTTCCGTTGGTGATTATAGAAATGATCACATTCGGAAAATCAATTTTGACAAAAATAACAACACATCTATGACACTGGAGAGGCACTGCACCTCTCCATATGTTAGCAACTATGTGTGGCAAATTTGAAAAGAATCCATTAAATAATATTTGAGATATCAATCAGACAAATTGACATTGAACCCACTTGAAAATTTCTAAGTCCAAAAACAGGAAAACGGCGATATTTTTGTGAAAATTCATCCCAGATGTCCGACACTTTGCACTGCACCTCTCCCTGTGGTAGAGAATATGTATGCCAAATTTGAAAAGAATTCAATGTATAATATTTGCGATATCGATTGGACAAATTGACATTGAACCCACTTGAAAATTTCTAAGTCCAAAAACAGGAAAACGGTGATATTTTTGTGAAAAATCATCCCAGATGGCCGACACTTTGTACTGCACTTCTCCCTGTTGTAGAGAATATGTGTGCTAAATTTGAAAAGAATCCAATGAATAATATTCGAGATATTGATCGGACAAATAATGTCTTCGGACGGAATGACGAATGAGGGAATGACGGACAGAATTCTTGGTATATAACTATATACCCCCGACATTTCGTCAATGGGGGGTATAAAAATGTTGACGCGTCCAATACTTATTTTCCCTGCTATATGTCTAATCTCTTTCTGCAGATTTTTCTTGAGTCTTAGCAACAAACCTATGGCAATTCAGTAATTCTCTTGTAAAAAAATTTCCCCATCATGAAAACTGAATTCACTCTTCAGTGATCCCATCAATCCATCCATAACCTAATATTTCTTCTTCGTCAGCGTGAGCTGGTGCCTATCCCAGCCGACTATGGGCAAAAGGCAGGAACATATCCTGGACAGCTCACCAATCCATTGCAGGGCCCACACACCATTCAGTCAAACATTCAAACCTATGGGCAATATAGAGTCTCAAATTAGCCTGCATGCTTTTGGGCTGTGGGAGGAAACTGGAGTACCTGGAGGGAATGCACACAAACACAAAGAGAACATGCAAACTCCACACAGAGAGGACCCAAGCCAGATTCAAATCCAGGATCTACTTCCTGTGAAGCAACAGCGCAACTTACTGTGCCACCATGCTGCTCCCTTCAATAAATCACACTGTCCAAAATATTCTGCAAACTGGTCACATTTGATTATCAGATGTTTTCTCGCTTCCCAGAAACCAGGCTGTACATATGTAAAACTTGAGTGATTCAACCAAAATTTCCACTCCCCATGACAGCTATATTCTGGCTTTTGGTCACTGGGTAAATACAAATATTGGAGGAAGTGCAGCGAAATAGGAGATACACTCTACTGGAAGATAGACAGATTTGCAGAGCATTTACCATACAACATTGGCCCCCTATCCTCACCAACTGAAGCAGCACATGCAATTACCCTTTACAGTTATATTAGCCTGGAAAAAGACCTTGCTTATCCGTACTGGGAGACACAGTTCCCCCAACAGCGAACCGTAATCGATGACAGCCAATGACCTATGAACACAGAGTGGCCTCTGAATAGTGACATGCACTCATTGTCCACTCTACTCATGGGCATTTGCAATATATTAATCTGGCCACTGGAGAATTAGCTGAGGCGGAGAAGAAAGAAAAATAGAGATTCAATTCCAAAGGCCAGATGAAGAACGAGAAAACCTGATCATTGCTTTGTCTTTACAAAAGCAGTAACTTACTCAGCCACTTTGATTTCCCAGCCTCTCTACAGTCTGAATCAAGAATTGACAGAGGTTTACTTTACAAACCTAATTTTGAGTTTAAACTGGCATTATGTCATTATTTACATAACCAATTTTGCTCTGGCGTGTTGAAACAATGGCCATGCATGGATTCATTTTCAGAGCTAACTCAAGATAAATGACCCTACTTAATGGTATCCTCAGATGCCCCCTCAAACAAATCTCATGCTCACCCATCCAAAATAAATTTATAATATTCTGCAACTTCACATCCTCACAAAGCCACGCAAATGAGAATGTATTATGTCAGCTCTGCGTAAAAATCACATCTGTCTTTGGTTGAAATGCTGTTGCTTTACTTTATGAATCAAAAACAATCAAAGGAATTTCGCTAAGTGACCTTCAATGTGAAAAATAATAAATCCTCGAATGAAATACCTGTGCCTCTGTTACAGCACTAAGGGATTTCCTTTAGCACATAGACACTACAGTAATGTGCAAGTGATGATTGTGCACCACCTCTTTCGTCTAAAAGTGGTTCTAATATATTCCATCATCTAAAATTTTTTCGTGAACATGTATTGAAAAATACTATTGCAGGCAATAAAAACAAAAGAAAAATAATTCCCTCGACTATATTGAGGTACAAATATGGGTAATAAACAAAAACATTGAAAACACGAATTTCTTATTACAATTGACAGGTGTCGCAATTTTTTTTTTGACACTTGCATAGCCTGAATGAATGCTTGAAGGTTCATTCCATGATTATTGATGCTACAAAATTTGTTTAAACTGGTTTGAGGCAACATTATTCTGCAAAATTACCTCTGATGGTGAGTTGTTCCAGTATATAAGGTGACATAAACTTTGAGCAGTGGCACAGGGTTAAACACGATGGCACGATGGAAGGAGCTCTCTGAGATTCGTCGCCGCATTGTGGCCTTACGTGATGCTGAAGACGCTAAATGCTGCAATGGCACTGTAAGAAACATCAAGCGTTTCAAAGAGAACGATTCGCTGACTACTGGTATCAATAGAGGTGCAAAACGGAAGGCAACAGCCTCCGATGTTGATTAT
This sequence comes from Gymnothorax javanicus, assembly GCA_029692085.1. NCBI lineage: Eukaryota > Metazoa > Chordata > Actinopteri > Anguilliformes > Muraenidae > Gymnothorax > Gymnothorax javanicus. The sequence goes on from CM056198.1 coordinate 102,375,069, forward strand.
CTGTGTATGACAAGTAAAATAAAATTGGCGGTAAACAGCTCAATAACTCCATGAAGATATTTATAGCGCCAGAAGTGAGGAGGTGAAAGTATCAAGATCCACTATTTCCAGATGCCTGTGTGAAAATGGTCTGATTGGTCGTGTTGCTGCCAAGAGCAGGCAACACAAAAAAAAAAGACTTCAGTTTGCCAGGATATTCAAGAAATGGATCCCAGTGGACTGTGAAGAAGTCTTTTGGACCGACTAATCAAAATTTTAAATTTTTTCACCCAAATGCAGAACTAATGTGTGCCGAAGAGTCGGAGAATGTTTCAAAACTGGCAGTTTAACCCCCGTCAGTAAATGTAGGTGGTAATTTTATGGTTAGGGGTTCCGTCTGCTCGGAAGGAGCCAGTAATCTCTTAAAAATCGACAGAATCATGGATCAGAAAAAGTATCACTGCATCCTTGTGAGGCAAGCATCGCCATTTTGAAAGAGACTCGTTGGTCGAAGATCTTATTTTCAACAAGGTAATGACCTAAACACATTTCTATGTTGTGCAAAAATTATCTCAGTCGGAGAGAAACATCTCGTGACATAAAAGTTGCTCGAAGTCCAGACCTGCAAATCTGTTGTAACATCGAAAGAATCTCTTTGGAATAAACTTCAAAACATATGGAATGGTTTAGTGAGCGAGGAACTAAGAAAAAATGCAAAAACTACGCCTGGAAGATTACAACCCCATTTTCAAAAAAGTTGGGATGCTGTGTGAAGTGTAAATAAAAACAGAACGCAATGATTTGCAAATCATTTAAACTCTATATTCAATTGAAAATTGTGCAAAGACAACATATCAAATGTTGAAACTGAGAAACTTTATTGTTTTTTGAAGCATCTTGTCATTTTTAATTTGATGCCAGCAACATCTATCAAAAAAGTTGGGACAGGGGCTACAAAAGACTGGAAAAGTTGAATGATGCCAAAAAAATACACCTAGTGTACATGATTGGGTATAAAAAGTCTTTCAGCCATAAAAATGGCAATGGCTTCACCACTCAGGGAAAGACCACATGAGCTAATAGTTCAACAATTTAAATGAACATTTCTCAATGTAAAATTGCAAAGAATTTGGGGATTTTATCCTCTACAGTATATAATAATATTATCAAAAGATTCAGAGCATCCAGAGAAATCTCTGTTCACAAGGGACAAGACTGAAAACCAATACTGAATGGCCATGATCTGCCGGCCCTCAGGTACCACTGCCTTTAAAACAGACAGCTTTCTGACGTGGAAATCATTGCAGACTCAGGAACACTTCTGTTAACCATTGTTAGTGTACACCATTTTATGCTGCATCCACAAATGCAAGTTAAATCTCTGCCATGCAAGTATTAAACCAAGATCCAGAAATGCTACGGCCTTCGCTGGGCCCGAGCTCATAAGATGGACTGAGGTGAAGTGGGAAACTAGCCTGTGGTCTGACCTAGCCTGTCGAAATTATGGACGACGTGTCCTCCGGGCTAAAGAGGTGCGGGACCATCCAGCTCGTTATCGATGCGCGGTTCAAAAGCCAACATCCATTATAGCATGGGGGTGCATTACTGCACATGGCATTAGTGTTGTGCCGATACCGATATCGTTAATATACTCGTACTCGTTGACACATCTGCCGATACCACGCACCGATACCACTTAATATAAGACGCAAGGTAACTGCCTGCTCAGGGTCGCAAAGGCTACGGTATGTTGTACTATCTGACTTCTATGTCTAGGGGGAGACAGTGAGTTAGAAATAATAAGAGAAAGAGAGCTTTATAGTCATCACATCACATGCAGGCATGCACGCATACACACCAGAGGTGTATAGTAACGAAGTACATGTACTTCATTACAGTACTTAAGTAGTTTTTTGAGGATTTGTACTTGAGTTTTTTTTTTTTTTTTTTTTAACCAGGGCTTTTACTCAACTACATTTAAAAGATAAAAAGTAGGCCTATACTTTTACTTCATTACTTAGACACTGACCTCTTCGTTACCCGTTACAAATTAAAATATGAATATAATTCATCATTTAAGGATTATCTGGATTTGGCTTGTTCGAGAAGAACAACGGTGCTCGGCAGGGTATTTGTGCAGATGTGCCTGCCAGCGGAAATGGAGCTGCAAATTTATGCACGCAGTTACAACATTCTATCACTAGATGGCACACCCGGATCAGTTATTGAATATTCACAAGCAATTGACTTTAGTTGGATTGAGGGCCTATGAATGTGTGTGGAAACTATCTGTGCCAATTAATAGTTCTACTTTTTATGAAGTTGGGTGTGTTACCTTGCCTATGCAGCGAGTTTAATTTCATTTGTCAAGCTTCAGTAATGTTTTGCCTCATTTGATGGCAGTGCTTAAAAGGCTTTTTGTCAGCCCTTAATACAGAAAGATGTTTAGAAATTAGGCCTACTCTTTTTTTTTGGAAATAGCCATGTGTAAATTGTTTGATATTGGCCTCCTTTAGGCTTGTTGTAAAAAGAAAATAAAACCTGCACTCCAAGAATGGTCATTGTATTTTCCTGGAAAACATTTCAGAAATATCAGTATCGGTACTCGGTATCGGCCAGTGCACAAGATAAAATACTCGTACTCGTATCGGTTTTTTAAAAAGTGGTATCAGTGCATCCCTACATGGCATGGGTAACTTGCACATCTGTGAAGACAAGATTAATGCTAAACAATATATTCAGGTTTTATATATTCAGGAGTTTCATATGCAGCCATCCAGAGATCTTTGACAGGGAGGGCCTTGCTTATTTCAGCAAAACAATACCAAACACAACATTCTGCATGTATTACAACAACATGGCTCTGTATTAAAAGAGGCTGGGTGCAAAACAGGCCTGTCTGCAGGCCAGACCTGTCACTCCCTGAAAATATTTGGCGCATTATGAAAAAATAGGACAAAAGAGTCTGCAAAGTGTCGATCAGCTGAAAGCCTTTATCAAGCAAGAATAGGAGAATATTTTGCTTCCAAAACTATAGCAGTTGGTCACCACAGTTCCCAAATGCTTTCAGAGTATTGATAAAAGAAAAGATGACACACCCACCATGGTAAACATTTCCCCTGTCCCAACTTTCTTGAAACATGTTGGTGTTATAAAATTCAAAATGAGCAAATATTTTTCAAAAACCAAATTTCTCAGTTTCAACATTTGATATGTTGTCTATGAACTATTTTCAATTAAATGTAGGGTTTAAATGATTTGCAAATCATTGCATTCTGTTTTTATTTGCATTTTACGCAGTTTTCCAACTTTTCTGGAAATGGGGTTGTACAAAGACAACATATTAGATATTTAAATGAGAAATTATATCTTTTCTGAAAAATATCTGTTCATTTTTAATTTGATGCCAACAACATGTTTCAACAAAGTTGGGGCAGTGGCAACTATAACACTGGGCAAAAATGCTGGTTTTCTGGAGATATCGCGACTCGGATACGTCCGTATATTATCTGTATCCGGGGATATACGGATTGATATGCTCCGAATACCGGTTTGTGCACGTTTCGTATCCGGGGGTATCCCAACTCCGGATTGGGACTGTTCTGATACGCGTCGTATCCGGGCTCCGTTCACGCACCCGGATACCAGACGTGTTTGAGGTATCCTGGGGAAAATATCTCCGGATACCCGTCAGTATCTGGAGCATATATGAACTCCAGATACATCCCAGGAAATACCATCCATATCCGGGCTCATGATATCTCATGATATCTTTGACTGACACACAGAGAGTCTTTTTTCAATAAAAAAGACATTTATTATTATTGGCTATTGGCTGTTTGCTTCCTCTCCTGGTCCGGTGCGACTGGAGAACCTTGCCAGAGGTCGGACAGGTATGTGAATGGCTTTAAATGTTAACAGGATGATTTTGAATTTGATGTGGGACATAAGCCTTATAATTCACAAGTTTAGGAGTTAAACACAGGCCATTTTGCACACAACTTTTATTTGGAGAAAAACATCCATCTGAATAGGACAGGTATCTGTGATAAACCAAACAAATACAATGCCAAATTTTTGATAGTGATGAAAGTGAATGACACTTCAAATTCATACTGGGGCACGGGCAGTAAAAAAGGTGACGCCCCTGGAATAGACATTTAAAAGGTCGTAAATGGGGAAAACACGGGGAACATTTATTCATGCAATTATGCCCTGTTGCATTAAGGTACTCACATTCCATGTGCCTTAAAATGTGTTTCCGTATACGGTCGGATACGTGATAAACAAATCTTGACTCAAAGTCAAAACAGGCCCCAAAAATCAGAAATCAGGACACTGCCGGATAAGGTCCGAATACACAGCGTGTTATGAAATATATGGCGTCAGGATACCTCCGGATTCTGAGGTATTTTGTTCAGTCCATTTCATTTAAGTGGTAGTGTCAGATTAATGTGCCATTGGATTCTTTAAACCGTCCGTTTACCTGTTAAATAGGCTTAATCAAACTGGCATGCTTTGACGCAGCCTGTAATAGCATCAAGCATCCTTTGGAAAGGGACAGATATCAGTGATAATACAATGCCAAATATTTTGCTGTTGATAGAAGTGAATAGCACTTTAAATTCATACTGGGGCAAGAATAGTGAAAGCTCTAGAGACGGCTTGAATAGGCTACACTTTTAAAAGGCTGAAAACTGTCCTGTGGTCTGACTAATCAAAGTGCTAAATTCTTTTTGTTAATTATGGATGCTGCATCCTCTGGGCTAAAGAGCAGAGGAACCATCCAGCTTGATATCAGCGCACAGTTAAAAAGCCAACATCCATGACAATACGGGGGTGCAACTGTGCACATAGCATGGGTAGCTTGCGCATCTGTGAAGACACCATTAATGTTGAATAATATATACAAGTTTTGGTGCAACACATGCTGCTATACAGATGTCTTTTTCAGGGAATGCCTTGATTATTTCTGCAAGGCAATGCCAAACACCATATTCTGCACGCAGTACAAGGCCATGGCTTTGTTGTTAAAGAGTCTGGGTGCTAAACCGGCCTGCCTGCAGTCCAGACCTGTCATACAGTACACTGAGGATATGTGGCACATTATGAGACAAGAAGTATGATACAGGAGGCCATGAAGTGTTGACAGCTGAAATTCTGCATGAAGAAAGAATGGGAAAATACTCTGCTTTCAAAACTACTGTATTGGTCTCCTCAGTTCCCAAATACTTAGTGAGAGTTGTTAAAAGAAGAGGTGATGCAAAACAGCAATAAACTATCCTCTGTCCTAACTTTTTTGAAATGTGTTGCTGGCATCAAATTCAAAATGAGCAGATGTTTTTCAAACAACAATATAATTTCTCAGTATACACATCTAATTTGTTGTCTTTGTACTATTTTCAGTAAAATTTATGGTTTAAGTCAGTGGTTCTCAAACTCGGTCCTGGGGGACCCCTGTGCATGCTGGTTTTTGTTCCAATCACAATTGCAATTCCAGAATTTTAACAAGCTGTTAAGTATCCAAACTAGGAGCTAATACTGTGGGATTACTTAACTCTTAAATCACATCCTGCCAGAAGTGTCTATGTATGCGATGAAAAATTTATGTTCTTTGGGCATGCAGTACTTACTGGATGAAATTTCAAACAGTTGATTTCAATATGCCTAAAGAGAGGTAATCTATAACCTAAGAAATTAGAGACTGAGGTCAATCAGCAGGCTCTTAATTTGAATGTACATCTGGCCATCATTCCTAACCATCAAGAAGATAATGAAGAATGTAATAACAACGCCACTGATAATGAGGCCCACCAGTTTTGTGGTGAAGTATCAGGGAAAAAATAGCCAATTATTGCGTATACAGCAATTAACTGAGTTAGCTGTTATGTCATTAAGTTGGCAAATTAAGCTTATTGGTCTGTTACCTCTTTAATTTTTGCCTATAGTGCAATAAGCACAATGTAAAATTGGTCATCTTTGGGGCATCGCTAAGCAATGTTTGGCATTCTGTGTATTAAGATGGTAATACCTCTCTGAAGATCAAAAGCACCTAATTAAGAAAAACTAACAGCTTGTTAAAATCCTGGAATTGCAATTGTGGTTGGAGTGAGAACCAGCATACACAGGGGTCCCCCTGGGACCGAGTTTGAGAACCTCTGGTTTAAGTGATTTGCAAATCTTTGCTTTCTGTTTTTATTTACATTTTGCACTGCTTCCCAACTTTTTTGGAAATGGGATTGTGTAGCGAGACACCAGAAAACAAGGCGCAGACAACGCGGGTGGTTGAGTCAAGACCGGCCCACTGGTCGGTAATTTTAATTGTATGTCTGCAACAACAAAAAAAATAAGGCACTTATAATACCGCACACATTTAAATGAATACAAAATGGAATATAGCTTTTGTCGTCTTCTTGTTCAGGAGGCGGGCTGCATGTCTGGATCAGGTAGTGGGTCTCTACATGAACCCCTAATCTCCCCTCCATTGGAATCTTAAGGGCAAGAAGAGAGAAACATTGTTAGTCAAAAGCTTTACATCCGTGGTCCTCGCTGGCCTCCCCACAGCTGCCTGGTTCCCTCTCTTACGCTGTGGTCGGCTTTGATTATTAACAGGCACAGCAGCGTCCCCTCGTGCGCCTTTTCCCCAGGCCCGCCAAACCTAATGACTCGCAGCTGGCGTGAACTGTCCAGCATCCTACGAGTCTAGGGAGTGCTGTGCGGGTGCCGGCTCTCCGGTCGCTGTCAAGGGTGCTGAAATTCCGATCTGCACCGAGAGCAAGGGGAAGGAGAATCAGCTGTTACGGATGCGCTGAAGTGGTCGAGGGGCATGGCCACACCCCGGTTCGCCACATTGCCCCCCTTCTAAAATTCACCATCCCCCGCACCGTCTCATGTGCCCAGAGCACGTCTTTGGAGGAGCCCGTCTGCGTTGGTGTGCAGCACTCCTGGCCTGTGCACCACGTGGAACAAGAAGGACTGCAACGAGAGAAACCAGCGTGTGACCCGTGCTTTGCTGTCTTTTTCCCAGCTCATCCATCGCAAGGGGGCGTGTTCGGTGACCAGGGTGAAGGACCGTCGCAACAGGTAGTATCGGAAGGAGTATATCGCCCACTTGATGGCAAGGGCCTCCCTCTCCACTGTGACACACTTGGTCTCACTGGGGCGCAGCTTACGGCTTAGGTATATCAGCAGGTATTCCTCACTGTGGAACTCCTGTGACAGCACTGCCATCAAGCCCGTCTCCGACGCGTCTGTCTGTAACACAAAGGGGATGTGTTACAGGACCGGCTGTGAGCACAGGGCAGCCTTTACAGCCTCCACAGGACGTTCTCAGACTGCCCCTTCCAGGTGAGGTCCGACAAAGGTGTGGCTATGGAGGCAAAGTGAGGAATGAACTGCTGGTAGTACCCCGCCAGGCGCAGGAAGGCACGTGCCTGGTGTTTGGTGGTGGGCACTGCCCCGCAGGTGTGGCGAAAGTAGTTTTAGGTCGATCTTTGGGGGCAAGCGGAACCTGCTAATACCCCTTGCTTAGGTCCAGGGTCGTGATGAACCGGGTCTCCCCAGGCGCTCTAGCAACTTGTCAGCATGGGGCACGGAGTAAGCGTCTAATTCCGTGACCGCATTCAGCCTCAGGAAATTATTGCAGAACCTGAGGGTGCCATTGGGTTTAGGAACCATAACGATAGGGCTCGACTAAGGGCTGCAGCCTTCTTCGATCACCCCTAGGTCCTGCATCCACCTCACCTCCTCCATGATGGCCTTCTGCCGCGCCTCTGGTACCTGGTAGGGCCATACCTCCACCACCACTCCTGACGGCGTCTTCACATGATGGACGAGCATATTGGTGTGTCCTGGGCGAGAAGGGAACACATCGCCATACTTTGACAGGAGTTCACATACTTCATATTTGTGGTGGGGGGTCAATTTTCCACCCACTTTCACGGCTTTGGGCCTGACCGGCGGCGAGGTGGTGGTGAATAATGTGGCCGGGACAGCTATTGGCGCCTCCACCCACTTCTTTAGTAGGTTGATGCAGTACAACTGCTGTGGTTTCCACTGGTCTAGTTGCTCCACCAGATAGTTGATGGTCCCTAACTTCTTAATTATGGGGTAAGGACCCTGCCAGGAGGTCAGGAACTTGCTCTCCCGGTTAAGGATCCACACCAACACTCGTTACCTCGATTCATACTCCCTCGGCTGGGCTCCCCGATCATAGACCTTTTGTTGGGCTCGTTAGGCTTCTTCCATATGCTCTTTCGCCAACAGCATCACGGCCTGGATCCGGTCTGGCATTTGGTGCACATGTTCAATCATCTTGCACAGCGGGGATTCCCAGGACTCTTTAGCCAGGTCCAGGAGCCTGCAGGGCTGGCATCCGTACAGCAACTCGAAAGGGGGAAACCCAGTGGATGCATGGGGTACCTCCCCCACCGAGCAGTCCCACATACCAGCTGGATTGACTGGTATGTGGGACTGCTCTGACAAAACTTTCTTACTTCTCCATATACGCCTGGCCAAGAGAACTGGTCCGTGATGCGTGATAGGGTTTTCTCTTCGCCTAAGTGAGCCCCCAGCAAGTGACTGTGAGCCAGCGTCATAATTTGGGTGAAGTAAAGCCTGGGAACGACTAAAAGCTCCTTCACTTCTCCCCTCTTCTACAAAGCACAGCGGAAGAGTCCATTCTTTACACAAAAATATGGGGGTCATTTTTCCCCCTCTCCACAGGGGGCGCTTTCCACCTTCCGCACCTTTGACCAGGCTTGCCGTAGGTTGGTGTTTTGTAGCAGCTCTATCTCGAACCTTCCACAGGGACGGACCTGGGAAGGGAAATCAGACACGGAGAGGGTTAGTTGTTGCTCACCTTCTCCGTCCACCTCTCCCGCCTACGCCCCTGCGGCCATGCACTCCCCCAGCCAAGCCATGTACGGGGTATCCTCCTTCTTCGCCCTATTGCCAGCTGTGGTATGGGCTCGACTGCGCCAAAGTATGTCAAACTCTGGGAAGTCTCCTCCTAATAGGAGTGGTACAGGGAACTCCTTCACCTCACCTGCCACCATCAGGTTACATCTGCGGGCGTGCTCGACGCACAGTTTCACGGTGGGCACTTCTTGAATGTCTCCATGGACGCACATCAAGGAGCGCAGGTAGGCGGATGGCGCATCAGCGGGTACAAGCCAGGGCTGGATTAAGGTCAGTGCACTTCCCAAATCCAAGAGGGCCCAGACTTTCTTGCCATGCACCTTCACGTGGTATCCGGAGGGCACTGTATTCTGGTTTGCTATCTCAGAGTGAATCAACAAGCAGGGGGAGGTCATGGCTGACTGGGGACCCCTGTTGCCATAGTCGGTGGACATGGTGGCATCAGATGGCGTTCTCCAGGGTCGGGGCCAAAGGGGGGGCCAACCGAGGAGGGCACTCTGCTAAGAGGAGCCTAGATCTTTCTCAGTTGTGCCCGAGGGGTTCGTTGGTAGGAGAAGGATGAGTGGGTTTCTTGTCTGACAACCTTCGGACCCTAAGTCGTTCAGGTCCCCCGAGCATTTCTTGTGTCGCCTCCACTCGCTCCACCAGAGTGACCAGCTCTTCTAAAGTGGCGGATGCCTGCTAGCCAGGCAGTTTCTTGGCCTTGTAAGGGAGGGCTCACATGAAGTGGTCCATTACCACGTGATGTACTATCTTGCTTGCGGGCAGCAGCTCAGGTTGCAGCCATCGGGTCCCCAGTCGCGCCAGTCTAGCCATCTGGATGCGAGCGGGGCAGCCGGTTTGGTGCTCCCATGTGCTGAACTTCTGGGCAGCAGCATAGACTGACAAGCCGACTGAAGCAGTATTTCTTCGCATAGACGGGGATAACAATGGGCTTCCGTGGGTGGCAGGTAGAAGTAGGCCTGTTATGCAATCCCGGTGAGGAACGGTGCCGGGATCTCAACCCCCTCATCCTGCTCCCACATTTCTCGTTCCGCTATTCTTTCAAAGATGTGGAGAAAGGCTGCGGCATTGTCTTCCTCCATCATTTTCGTCAGTAATTTGCTAGGTCCGGTCGATAGATGCTGGGGTCTCTTCTTGATGGTGTCAGCCAGGTGGGAAACTTGTTCAGCAACGGCTTGGGAGGCCTGTTGGGCTCCAATGTTGGTCACAATCAACATCCGAATCAGCTCCTCCATCCCATCTGTAGGGTAACCAGAGAGAGAGAAAAAGAAACCAAAACACACAGCACCAACACCTGGGACCGAATACACCACACAGTATAAATCCCAGTAATATTAATGGTTACCCCTGTCAATGTGCACCTGTTTCAGGGTCCTCATTCTCCACCAGTGTAGCAAGACACCGGAAAACAAGGTGCAGACTAGGCGGGAGGTCAAGCCCGGCCCACTGGTCGGTAATTTTAATTGTATGAATGAAACAACAAAAAAAAAAAGGCGCAAATAATACAGCGCAAATTTAAATGAACACAAAATGCGATACAGCTTTCATCGTCTTCTTGTTCAGGAGGCGGGCTGCGTGTCTGGATCAGGTAGCGATTCTCTACACCAAGGGTCTCCAACCCTGTTCCTGGAGAGCTACCGTCCTGTAGGTTTCTACTCCAACCCTAATTCAACACACTGATTCAGCTTATTAGCAGCTCGTCAAGATCTCTAACTGGGAAAGCAGGTGTGGCTTGCTTTGGTTGGAGTGATAACCTTCAGGATGGTAGCTCTCCAGGAACAGGGTTGGAGACCCCTGCTCTACACGAACCCCCAGTCTCGCCACCATCGGACTCATAAGGGCGAGAGGAGAGAAACATGGTTAGTTAAAAGCTTTACATCCGCGCTCCTTGCCAGCCTCCCCAAAACTGCCTGGTTCCCTCTCTTAAGCTGCGGTCGGCTCTGATTATCATCAGTACCCTCGTGCGCCTTTTCCCCAGGCCCACCTAGCTTTATGACTCGCAGCTGGTGGGTACTGTTCAGCGTCCTGCGAGTCTAGGGAGTGCTGTGTGGGCGTCGACTCTTCGGCCGCTGTCCTGAGTGCTGAAGTTCCGATCTGTACTAAGAGCAAGGGGAGGAAAATCGGCTGTTGCGGGCGTGCTGGCGTGGTTGAGGGGTGTGGTCATGCCCCGGTTTGCCGCAGTTGTAAATGATGTAATCTAAGCAAAGGATGGCCCCACTAGATACTGACTTTTTCTTTCAAAAAGACTTCTTTTTTCTTCACAAAATATTGTTATCTGTTTACTTATTTTCATCTATATGATTCAATATTACATGAATTAAATACTTGAATTAAATACTTGGTTTCTAATTTATCTTCATTTTGTATAGTGTATAATCATCAATGCACACTACTGTATGTTTTGCCACGGAACACATACAATACGTAAATCAGGTATTATTATCAGGGATGACAATTTTCTGTCGATCCGTGGATTTCCGCGTTTTTAAATCATTTTCGGTCATTCTCCTAAATAGTCTAAATATGATGAGAAAATGTAATGGGCATATAGCGGGGTCTATTACTACGTGGACACTAACAGGTGAGCGTGTGCAACAATTCGTCTCAACTTTCATTCCCGTGGAATTGAGCGCTAAAGTAATCCGATATGAGGCACATTTAGCAAGTCTTTCGTGTTTAGTAATACGGGCAATGACTGGACGTATTTGTAGGAAGTACAAAAAATCAAAAGTGGCATTACATAATTTCATACGTGCAAATGCTGACATTGGCGGAGCACATAGTTTGCGAAACACGATAAACGTGGTGAAAGGTAAAGAAGAGGAATCGCGTATAGCAGAGATTGATAAGGCCATAAAAAACAAGTTCAAGTGGTGTTGGATGTTAAAATTGGCAAAAGCACTCAAACTATTGTGGAAACACTGTCAGGTTTTGTGAAGAAAATGGATTTGGCTGCAAAGGCCCTGTGCATGTACTGTAATGATTTGATAAATTATGGATCTTTAGCTCGTCGTCGGTCCAACTTCTCCTTTAGGATTGACATTCAACAAATTGAGAAATGGTGCCGATCAGCCTGGATTATCAAAGGATGTTTGCAATTGGGGGACTTCAACTAAACCAACAGATGACGGGACGAACGATACCATACCTTTTACACCAGTTGCAGACAGATAAGCCCATTCAGATGTAAAATATTTTTTAAAATGTTGTTGAATTAATTATTGTATCAGTGATCAGATTCAGGAAAAAAACCTAATTAGCATTTTTTGCGAATCATTATATAAATTGATTGGCAATTGTTGAGCACATCTGAAAAATGATCTGCAAAAATTAGAAAACAGTGTATCAGATTTTAAATGACAAAAGGACTTTTTTATTCTTTCCATATGAAAAATTACAAAGCAAAACAAATAATTTCCAAAAGCCACCAATTTTACCTTGAACAATCATAATTTAATACAGCACACTTCCGTTTCTCGATGAAATTTCTGTAAACTACTTGTAAACTTCTACAGCTGTCTTATCTATACCTTACTCTAGCACAGGGCTATTCAACCGTGTCCAGAAAGGGCCGGTGTGGGTGCAGGCTTTCATTCCAACCAAGCACTTACACACCTGATACTACTAATCAAGCTCATTAGCAAAGACTCTCGGGGTTGATTAGTAGTAAAAACGGATCCTCAACCTTCACCCAGCTCCACTCCCACATCTCTCAAAACACTCACCTCCTGTCTAACTGAGATAAAGGCATGGATGTCCCAAAGCTTTCTCCAACTAAACAGTTCTAAAACAGAGGCTATTCTAATAGGCACCCCACATCAGCTCCAGCCATCCCCAATAACTTCCATAGCATTCCCAAAACAAAACATCTCACTATCTTCCCTAGTCATCAACCTCGGTGTTCGATTTGACCCTCACCTCACTTTTGAGAAACATATCGAACACATCGGCAAAACCTCATTTCCTCACCTGAAAAATATAGCAAGTCTCCGTTCATCCCTTACCCCTTCTGATGCGGAGAAGCTCATCCATGCCTTTATCTCCACCCGACTGGATTATTGCAATGCACTTCTGTATGGTACCCCCAACAAACACCTCCATAAACTTCAGACACTACAGAACAGTGCTGCCAGACTACTAACAAAAACAAAGAAACACAATCACATCACCCCAGTCCTTCGCTCCCTCCACTGGCTCCCCATCACTGCAAGAATTCAGTACAAGATTTGGCTCCTTACCAACCAGTGCATCAATGGCCAAGCCCCCAGCTATCTTAAGGACCTGCTCACTCTACACACCCCAGCACACTCCCTTCATTCCACAGCTACCTACCAACTCCACCCTCCAAGAACCAGACTCAGGACTATGGGAGACCGGGCGTTCTGTGCAGCTGCTCCACATTTGTGGAACGCCCTTCCACTTATCTCAAGGAGCCACAGAATCTAGAATCCTTTAAAAAAGGACTTAAAACTCTCCTTTTTACCAAATTTTATGGATCTTAGCACATTGTTTACTATCTTAATTTCTATTGCTATTATTTTAATGGCAAATTTATGTAGCACTTTGAGATGTCGAATGTAAAGTCCATTAGAAATAAAATGTATTATTGTTATTATTATTATTATTAGTATCAGGTGTGTAAGTGCTCGGTTGGAATGAAAGCCTGCACCCACACTGGCCCTCGCAGGATAATGTTGAATAGCCCTGCTGTAGCATAATGTTGTTTAACACCTGATCAGAGATGTGAAAGGATCCATTCCCATTAAAATCCTGTCACACAAGGCACTCTCCAACTCAGTCACATGCCAGCTAGCTGTACCTAAGCGATTGTTTTTGAACTAGCCAGCAAACAAGCTAAAGTCCCATAAATGTGACAGTTCAGTTGGGTTGGACGAAACTGCCGCGAAACCTCAGATGCGTTCATGCCTATGACAGCTGGCAAAGTTAGTAAAGTTGGGACAAGAAACAGATCATATCGCCTAAATATGATGATAATTTACAAAGATTTTCCTTAGTTAACGTTAGTCAGTTTACTAGCCAACTACACTTAAAAAAAATATAAAAGCCCCATTTAACACTTTTAAACTTTGATTAGCATTAAGGGTTTTACAATATATTAAGTCATCCACAATTCATTTTATTGTTCAATATGCAACAGATTACTGTTCATTAAAGCAAGATAGTGGCGTATGGCAATCAGGGATACTCGTGGACACAGTTGGGATCACGATGAGGACGACGAGCGTGTAGGTTCGCTTCTCTCAGGCGGTTTCCGGACAGTTTGAGGTGTGATACGTCTGTTGTGCAGACCAACTGTTTCACCTGCTGTGCCTGTTGCTGGTCTGAGGTGATCACGCAAGTGGAGAAGCCGGATGTGACGATCTTGTGCTCGTGTGGTCACACGCGGATGACGAGGGTGAGGTTGATTTGCTTTACTGCCAGTCTGCCTAAAACAAACTCTTAAACCACCAATTGTCCAGTAGTGAACAGTCAGCTGTGCAGCAACTGCTCTGGTGGACATTCCAGCATCCAGCATTCCTATGGCGTGTTCCCGCATGATCTGCGACATTTGTGGCATGGTGACTTTTAATGAAATTTGACATTTTGGGGTGGACTTTTATCGTCCACAATTTTAGGGAGTGTCTGAGTTCTGTTCACGCTGTTTGAGCAGCGTCTGCACAAGCCACACCTGTGTTGTGGGTGGAATCAATGCATCACTGAGCAAGTACTCACTGGCAGAGATGAACACAAATGTTGTATACAAATCAAGACAAATATCCATTTTGCACAATTAAGACATTATCAGCTCATTTAGGGTAACACATTTCATGTTACATAAATAATTTACATGGGGCGTTTATATTTTTGTTAAGTGTAGGTGGATATATCCAAAGAGCAACGTAATTTAATACGTGATGGCTCACATAGCAGAGTCTGGCCGTCGTGATCAAAGATGATAGAGCATATGAGCATACGAAAGCCTCCCGAGTCTCAAGTGCATGCACACGCTCCCCGGAAGCTGATTGGTTGGTATGCAAATAAGGAACATCATTTTCCAGCCAATCAAAGTCATTAAAACTTCTCCTATTGCTGTGTGGCTCGGGAACTCGGAAGTTCACATGCCAGTGAGTCGAGAATCATGAAATATCATAAAGAATTTTTGAATCGCATTTTTTTGCGAAGGGATTGTAATGTTGATTAGCATTTCGTCAAAACTGCTGAAATTTGATTCGCATTTTGCGATGCGAATCTGCCTAATCTGATCACTGATTGTATCTAAGTCATAAACCTGATAGATATAGGCATTTTACAAATTTGATTAAATAGATTTTAAGAAACTTGTTAATTTAAGAAAGTGGACATACATACAAATTATTATGATATGCATGATTTATTTTATTTATAATTTATGTTGTTTGATTTCAGAAATTTTCAGTAAGTGATCACATTTATCGCTATGCAATAGCTGAAATATTTTTATTGTGGTGGTGAGAATTACTAACAATTAGAAAGCTTATTTTGACTTGATTCTAGTTGCAATATTTGTATTGGCCCTTTCCGTTCTGCATTTTTAAAATCTGTTTTCCTTTTAACTTCAATCTTACTTCGTTGGTGATGGTCAGCTACTTTAAAAAAAAAAAAAAACTGATCCATGCATCAAAGCTGTTATTGTAATTTATCATAATTGTATATTAATTTTGGTGATTGTGAGCCCTGTTCCTATTTTTGTGTTTATGAACTAAGAGATCAAGAAGTTAAGCTTCTTTATGTAATTGAATATCTCCAAGCACTGCTAGATGTCATAAAGTCAGCTTATTCATATGAATGGTTTTTCTTATACATGTATTTAATAATTTCAATATCTGTCACTAATGTAGATATTTGTCCTTAAACCTAAATGTCACAAATATGTCAATTTGAGAACAATTTCAAACTTCTTAAAATGCAAAATGTCTGGAGCTTCTAGGGGGCTTCGCTCCTCTGGGTCCCCTACTGGGCTCTGTATTATATTGGTCCTCATTAGTTCTATACGCCTAGTACCCTAAGTGCATTAATAGCTTTTTTCTTCTTGCTCAGGGAATATAGTTGTGACCTAGGCAGTTGGGTGATCACAGCTCATTTACAGAAATACTGATGAATGTCCTCAATTTTTGTGAAAATTAACCAGTAAATAAAATAAAAATGAATTCAGCAACAAACACAGCATTGGCCTTCTTGCAGTCATCTCTAAACTCTGCAGCCTCTATCTTGATTTTATGTTTTTTGGAGCATGTTTCAGCTCAATATGCACCAGTTTCTTTCAAAATTCACATAATTAGTAATCTATAGCTGTAAGTATACCATAACTACCAGTCACTCCTCAGCTTTGAATCCATACTGAAAAATAAATAACAGATAACATTTAATAACAATGATAAAATCATTAAAAAATGAAAATTCCCACTGATTTCAACCTGCTGTGTGCACTACACTAGGCCAGACCGTTTCTCCGGATCATGATAGGCTTTCTCTAACTACGTGTCATAAAGGAAACATAGCATACTGCAGACTGTGTAAACAAGAAGAATGGGAAAGGTTTGTCCTCCTAACCTTTCAGAGAATTTCAAAACCCTACCTCATGACGTACAAACAAACAAACAAACAAACAAACACACACACACACACACACACACACACTGCAACATTCAATCTATTGGATGCCAGTCCCTGCAGACTACCAAGCACATCTGCTTCCATCCAGTTTCTGAAATGTGAATTCCACCCCCGGCACTCTGTTAGATAATGCAGTGATATACGTAAAGAATGGTGATAAATTGCAAAAAATATTGGCACTTCCAAATGTATTAATATAAATATGAGTCATACAAGCTGAGCTACTTTCAAATGTGAGAAATTATCCCTGGCTTTTCATTTTGAGGGCATAGACTGATGCCTGAGAAATATAACCAAAAAATAATATCAAAATATTTCAGGGTAATTTGCGGTAACAATATTGAAAACAAAATGAAAAAACTGAACAAAGTTGTTTTTTTTGTGGTTGCATCATTTGCTTGCTTTTGGGTCGAACGTCATGCATGGCACCTGCTTAACTCTCCACCTCACGTGACTTCTGTGTTTCCTCATACTGGTGTGTGTTTTTGCTTTAGGTGGTGAAAAAAATTAGTTGTGTTTCCACCTGTGACAGTTTTCTTGCATATTTTGCAGGAAATCGGGTTTACTGAGGGTCTGACCTCTTAAAGCCGGTGCTGTCATAGTAAGATAATAAGTGAGTACACCATGGCAGCGAAGCCAGAAATCCCCCAGAATATTTAGAAATTTAGATGGCAGGGAGAAGCACTTCGGGGCATTTGGGGTATATTTTCATCCGGAGTATAACTTAATCTGAGCTTGCATAATGATGCTTTTATACAGTTAAGATGCTTAATAAATGAATAACCAGTTCAATATTCTTGGGTTTTTTTTCCCCTTAATAAGTTCTCATATTCAGTTCTTGTGAGGAAAGATTTTATTGAGGGTTTGGAGTAAAATGGTTTTATGTCCAAATTTTGTGATTTTGAGATTTTTACCCCCGTCACAGCTTTCCATCAGCTAATTTTTGGCAAGAAGGGAACAAACACAGGGAGATGCATAAGAAAATGAAGGAGGTTACTGGAAGTTTGAGGAAGAACAACATTGGTAACTGCATCAGGGGTAAATATGACAAAATGATATTTGAGGAGAGTGATGTTAAGGAAAGATGGGAGGAGTATGTAAAAGCACTACTTGACGATAACAGAAATTGAGACTTTCAAACTGAATACGAGACTAATGTCGGAGAAGATTTCCTTGTAGCTGAAGTGAGGAAAGCCATACAAGACTAATGAAGAAGACTGAACACTTAGCCATACAAGCAGGCAAAGCTCTCGGTCTCAACAACATCAGCACAGAAATACTTCAAGTTCTGGATGACATTAACATCACCAAGCTGACATTATTCTGCAATG
Organism: Gymnothorax javanicus; assembly: GCA_029692085.1. Lineage (NCBI taxonomy): Eukaryota > Metazoa > Chordata > Actinopteri > Anguilliformes > Muraenidae > Gymnothorax > Gymnothorax javanicus. The sequence goes on from CM056198.1 coordinate 102,392,954, forward strand.
AAATATACAAGAGAGGGGTCTTACCTGGGATTTAAGTGGCTCTATATTGTTTAAGTTGGCAAAGAAGGCAAATGCAATTGAGTGTACAGGTTTGAGAACACTAAGCCCAATGTGTCATATTAAAATCACTCTGAGGGTGATACTGTCGTGCAATAAAAAAAAGCATTGAATAAGAAGTGAATGTAATACAAAGTGGCTTCATCAGTGGCAAAGGCACAAGGCAAGGCACCTAGAACATGAGAATTATTTGTGAAAGGTATAACAGTTTGGGATAGAATGCCTACGCTTACTTCATTGACTACCAAAAGGCAAATGAGTGAACCATGTGAAGATGATAAACTGTCTGGGAAAGATCGAAATGAGAAACAGAGACATAAATTTCATCAAGAATTTATACTGGATCAGCTTGCCTTTATATGCCTAAAGAGAGGACTTTTGGGTAGCATAAAGATCAAAAGAGGTGAGCGACAGGGCCATATCTGGTCTCCTTGTTTGTTTATACTCTGCACCGAATACATATTAAGAGCTACAGAGAGAATGCCTGGCTTAATCATCAGGGGAATGAACATTAACAACTTAAGGTATGCCTAAGGTACGGTACTGTTGGCAGGGAATGAGGCTCAGTTGTAAGCAAGAATTGACGAACTGAATGAAGTTGGAGAAGGAAATGGTATTAACATGAATGTAAAGAAGACTATGACAATGGTGATCTCGAAGACAAGCCCTGCACCTGCCATGAGTCTATGTCTGGATGGAGAAGTCGTAAAGCAAGTGCAGCAGACAGAATACCTGGGGCAACTGAAAACTGAGGACTGCAGGAATAAAAAAGGTACAGAAAGAAGACTGCCCATAGCAAGGTATGCCTTCAACAAGTTAAGAACTGTACTTACCAACTTAAGACTAGATTTGAGAACAAGAAGAAGAATATTACAGTGTTATGTTTGGTTTATATACCTATCTACCAAACTACAAAGAAGACTGTTAGAAGTAAATATTGATGGGATATGACCCAGAGAACAACTGAGAGTTAACTGGATGACGAACAACCTCGAGAGCACAGCCCTCAGCTACTTTCAGACTGTCAGAGCTGCCATGGACAGAAGACGATGGCCATCTATCATTCCCTCCAACCCTCTGCAGGATGGAACTGATGATGATGAATTACAAATATGACCTAGAGCAGGGTTGACTATACCATTTACCCCTTTAGCCAGCATTGGCCCAAGGGTGGGCTGCTTCGCATAATTTCATTTCTTTTAACATGAAATATTGAGCTACATATTGTTTTAAAGTTTGACGACTCTGCATTCTGACTTCATAAACAGTTTTAGGACGCAAATACGATAGTTAAAATAGCATTTAAAATTGTGTCATAACAACCCTCACCCTGCAGGTTCAACTGTATAGCATTGGTATGATTAGACAAAATATGTTACAATTAGTGTTCTTACCATGGTAGTGGTTCAGAGATAAAAACCCATTATATACTCAAAATTTGATAGGGATCATAGGAATTTTTTTGTGAAATGACATGCAAATTTGGTAACTGCCACTGATGAACAATATATTGGATAAATGACATGCAGTCAGACACAAAACACATTTGCAAGTGCATTTAATGACATTAAATGAGCGTGCAGCCTCACACTTTTGGCTTTCACAAACACTTCATGGTTTCACCTCTGACATGTAAAGTAAAAACAGACAGTGTTCGTTTGATGTTTCATTACCACAGTTAATGTCAATAACGGGTACGGCCTCCCCTAGCTTGAATGACGGCTTGACAACGTCGGGTCATACTGTCAATCAGAACCCGGATGCTTGCAATTGGAATGTTGTTCCATTCTTCAACAAGGGCATTTCCGAGCTCTTCTAGAGTTGTGGGTTGTGCCCTACGACCGAAATGGCGACCTGCAGCATGTTCCACACATGCTCGATAGGGGTTTAGGTCCGGCGAACGTGAGGCCAGTCCATGAGGACAATTGTCTCCTGCTCTAGGAATTGATTCACCACCCTAGCACGATGGGGACGGGCGTTATCATCCATCAAGATGAAATCAGGGCCAACAGCACCAGCGTATGGTCTTACATACACATTGAGGATCTCATCCCCTGTACCGTACCCTGTCATCGTCCCTCTCCCCATGACATGCAGGTCCGTTCTGCCGTTCCTGCTCATTCCTCCCCAGACCATAATTGATCCGCCACCATAACGGTCGTGTTTGTTGATGTAGGCATCATTAAATCGCTCACGTTGTCTTCGCCACACCCGTTGCCTCCTGTCAGTAAAGTCCAAGAAATATCGGGACTCATCAGTAAAGAGAACTGGAGCCCAATCGTTGTGTGTCCATGTGACATGATCGTGAGCCCAATCCAAATGGTCACGCCTATGACGCACGGTCAGTGGGATTCGAACACATGGCCTTCTTGAGTTGAGGCCGGCAGTATGAAGACGATTCCGTATCGTCTGAGTGGATACCCTGACCCCCGAGGCGTTATGAAGGTCATTTCGTAGGGTGGTGGCTGTCCAGAAAGGATGACGTCGTGCCTGAAGTGTGAGAAAGTGGTCTTGTCATTGTGTAGTCGATCTCTGACGACCACCCCCATGACGGTGTGCTGCTGTACCAAACGTTTGATGCCGGTTCCACGCTCTGTTCACAACGCTTTGGCTGACATTAAGTGCATTAGCAACGTGACGTTGTGAGAAGCCAGAGTCAAGCATTCCGATGCATCTTCCCAATTGCTCTGAAGTCAATCAACGTCTAAGACGTTGAGGAGACATTGTTATTGCTAAATGTAATGCAAAAAATTTGGGAACTTCCAAATTTTCACCAACAAGCAACACACACGTCTGAGTTGAAATGGTGAAGTGTTAGTCAAAGCCAAAATGTGAGGCTGCACGCTCATTTAATGTCATGAAATGCATGTGCAAATGTGTTTTGTGTCTGACTGCATGTCATTTATCTAATATATTGTTCATCAGTGGCAGTTACCAAATTTGCATGTCATTTCACAAAAAAATTCCTATGATCCCTATCAAATTTTGAGTAGTATATAGTTTTTAATCGGCAAAACAAGCAACCTTGGACAAACATCACTAAATCGTCTTTGCCATTGAGGTAGTAGCTGCACGTCTGTGAATTTCACTGTAATTAGCTTTTCTACTCCTGATGCAGTGCTGTAGATTGTATTGTAGCCCTTCAGCAACAAAATTAGTGCACACTTAGGCTATTATGTGCTATGTGATATGCTCTGGCCTATCAGTCCTCACTCCAATATAACAGGAAAATCAAATTCTTTTAGTTCACACAGACAGCCAGTGGTTTGAAATGTCCAAAAGACAAACGCAAATGGTAGCCAAGGGATTGATTTTTATGAGAAGGAATTGAAGACCAGTGTGCAAGAAGTACCGAAGTCACAAAATAATATTTTTGAGATTTTAGGGGTCAAAGTTTTCAAACATGTTGCAGATCATGACAATGGACAATGGAAATGCACCAGTACACAAGACTTGAGTGCTTCTTTTCAGAAATCTTTGGTATCAGATGATGCTCTGGCCATTGTTGCTTTTAATACTGGTGTCAGCTCTTTTTTTTTTGCAAAATGTGACTTAATTGAAGACCTGTGTGCAAGAAGTACTTGTTTCAATGGTTTATGACACAGGAGTGGGGTGGAGAGATTTTTTCAATGAAACAAAGGACTTTTGGAAGCCACTTTATGGAACAAATTCAATAGCACATCGGAGCACGGAATTCAAAGGGTATATTGAAGTGAAAATTTAGCTACATATGGGGAAAATGACCTGAAATTCTGAAGTTCTAAAAATACTGTAAACGCGAATGCAGCCATGGCTAGCAACGCAAGAAAATTTGAACACTCTAAAATTGTTTGTAGAAGCCTGCACGAACAGAACCAAGAAAAAATCTGTAAAATACTAATTTTTGGTCACAGCATCATAATATTTGAACCTGTTGTTGTTTAGGCGTCTGCCTGTGGCTGTATTTTTTTTTCTAGGCTGATGAGGCTTGGTCACAGTGCCACAGGGGCAGAAGAAAGCATCAAATCTTTTTCTGTCCGACAAAAACTTATAATTCTAGTGTTGTTACTCGGTTTTGGGTCATATTCTCAACAATTCTGACTATTTGAGAGCAATCTACTGAGTGTCACCCTTCAAACAAGACCATGATTATGCCTGTAGTCAAAGTCGTTCAAGAGCAGTAAGCATTTTAGTTTGGGAGAAAATTTGCTCAAAAAAGGACTGCACTGTAAACGGTTAAGGCTAAGGCTCTGTCATTTCAAAGAACTCTTAACGACTACATTCAGCAACCTAATTTGAAGTTTACTGATTTTCTCATCGTCTGTATAAAAATCTGTATAAAAATGTTGCTACCCGAAATTACTTGCAGTACAGAAATATAAACGCGCTATGTTGAAGGGTCTTTTAATCTTCAGGGCAAAGATAGATATTTCTGTCAAAATGCGGCTTAAGATGCTAAATAATGATATAAACACTGTATGAAATGCACTTAATTCGGAGAAATTTACATTGAATCCTACGATTGCAATTGCAGCTGAAACGAAAACCAGCATGCACAGGGGGTCTCCAGGACCGAGTTAGGGAACGACTGCACTAGAAAGCAGTAAGATATAGGACATTGGCTAACTTTCATACTTGGTTAATACTTCTCATTTATATAACACATTTTAGATCAACTGTGTGGCGCGTATTTATAAACGCGTTTTCAGCATGCCTCAATCTAATTAATTAACCCCCACAGTTAATCATTACATAATCTAATGCGCAAATGAATTAAACATTTTCTTGTGGTTTGCCACTACTTGTTGAGCCTATTTAAAAAACAACATAAATAGCTATACTTGAGAAACTGCAAACAATATAAAAGCTAAAATCAAACCAAGAAAAAGTACCAGGATGCACAAAGAATTAATACATCCTCTATGCTAGGTATCATACGGCCAAGTATCCGTCACCATGCATGCTAACTAACCTTATCCCCCGCAGCTGCGCGCGACCGTGCTGTCAAAATTAACGCGTTAATTTTGTCGATTAATTTAAAATGTTTAACTCTTTAAAAAACATTAACGCAATTAACGCAGTTTTGTTTACTTCCGGTGTTGACTGACCCCTAACCTTTGGTCACGTGTGCAGCCCGTGCAGCCAAACCAAGCCACCCTGGCTACAGAGCGGCAGAATACCGCACAACGATGGGGGACGGAATATTAGGCGGAAAGTTTAACTTTAAAAAGTTGCCTGACGGCTCGTTGGAGAAAGTGAAAGTCATTTGCACACTTTGCAAAGCCGAATTTAACTACCACAGAAGTAATTCGTCTTTGGCGTATCATCTCAGAGCAAAACACCCAACTGAGACTACTTCTACGGGGCCTCGCCAGGCTACACTACAGGAGTGTGCTACTCGTGGGCAAATATCAAAACCTGTAAGTGACAAGTTAACCAATTCTTTGGTTACTTGGATAGCTAAAAACTGCCACCCAATTAACATAGTAGAAGATGATGGATTGAGAGAAGTCATTCGGACTGCATCGGGAGATATCTCTTATAATCTACCCTCGAGAGGAACCATCGTGTCAAACTTGCACACTTTCTATGAGGGCAAGAGGGCTCGGCAGAGGAACATGCTCGAGCAAGCAAAGGACATTGCTCTCACAGGGGACCACTGGACTTCCATGAACAATGAAAACTACCTTGCCGTCACGGTGCATTTCGTGGATAAAGACTGGACTCTGCAGTCATTTGCACTAACTGTGAGTAAATCCAAGGAGCGACATTATGCTGAGGCATGTGCTGACCATTTTCTGGATATTGCAAACAAATGGGAAATCAAGGAAAAGTTAACCACACTTGGCACTGACAGTGCTTGTAATATGGTTGCAGCGGCGAGACTCCTTCCATTTTTTGAACACCTGCCCTGCACGGCCCACAGTCTGCAAAGAACGGTCACCGTTTCACTTAGCGACAGTGGATTTGAAAGTGTTCTGGCCAAATGTCGCAAGATTGTTGGGAACTTTAAGCATAGTCCAGCAAACGCTCAGGAATTAATGGAACGGCAAGTTGCACATGGACAAAAGCAAGAATCACTCGCTCAGGATGTAGCAACAAGATGGAATTCAACGCGAGATGGTGAAGCGGATCCAGAGAAACAAAGCTCCACTGATCACTACCCTGGCTCAGCAAAACAACAAGGTTGCCATGTCGACTGACCAGGAGCTTGCCAAACTGCAAAAGCTGGAGGAACTACTTGAACCTTGCAGGTAAATTATTTCTTTCTCCTCCCTCTCTCTCTTTCCCTCGTTGTCTCCTGTGTGTGTGTGTGTGTGTGTGTGTGTGTGTGTGTGTGTTTCTCCCTCCCCCTGTCTTGTGTGTGTCTGTGTGCTCTCTCTCTGTGTCCACCTGTGTTCTGTGTGTTCAAGCTCTCTCATGTGTGATCCCACTCTCTCCTCCTGTTATGCGTGTGTATGCTGTTTTCTTTCTCCCTCTCTGTCTCGTGTGTGTGTGCTATTTCTCTCTCTCCCTCTCTTTCTTGTGAGTGTGTTTTCTTTTTTGCCCTCCCTGTCTTGTGTGTGTGTAGTGAACATCTTTCTCTGTGTAATTAATTAAAATGTACTGACATGTTTAAAATATCTTGTGGTTTCCATTGCAGATATGTGACTGAACTGCTGGGGGGAGAGCAGTATGTCTCCTGTTCAGTGGTGTTGCCAGCCTTGCGCCACTTGTTCAGAGTTATGGAGCCCTCAGATGATGATCCAATGTATGTTGTGAAATTCAAGAAGGTCTTTACCACAGACCTGGCTCAATGGAAGGACAACACCAACCTCACATGGCTGAAGATCGCGACTGCCCTTGACCCCAGGTTCAAAGACCTGGAGTGTATTCCCAAAGATGAAAGGAGTGAAGTGTGGGCTTCAGTACGTGACCTGGTGATGGGAGAGATGCACGCACAACCACCACCTGCTGAGCCAACAGAGGAGCCTTCACCAAAGAAGGGGAGGATGTCCATCTTGCTGGGTTCTTCCGATACAGACTCAGATGCAGAGGAGAAGTCCATAGAGCACTTAATGGTTCGCTACAAAGCAGAGCCGAAAATGGACATGGAGGGGTGTCCACTACAATGGTGGTCAAAGAGAGAAGAAGCCCATGGCTGTAATGGGCAGTGATGGGACGCCAGGTGCCGCGATCAGTGAGAGAAAGAATTGAGAGCAGCCCAGATAAGAGACAAACACAAAAGAGGTACACACCTCCGGTAAAAGCTTGCGCTTCCAAGGACGAATAAAAGTCCGCAACACAGAAGCAGTGCAAGAGAGAATAAACAACAAGAGAGAAGAGAGAAAATTTATAAGACAAGCAATTCCTAACAATAAATGGAATATAACAAATCACTAGGAAATCTGACTAGAGATTTTCTCCGGTCGAAGTGCTAGAAACAAACAGACACTCTAGCGATAGGCGTGGCGAACCCCCGGCCACACATATAGAGTCCGGAAAACTCCGCCCCAGCTCAATCAGCCAGCTGGGCCAGGAATTCGATGGAAAAGAAATCCGATATTGTCCCGGACGATAGAACAAAGAAAGGTCCAACAAACAAACGCACGCCTAAACCATGACAATGCCAGGCTGGCACCCATTGCACGCAAGTACCTGTCAACCCCTGCAACCACAGTACCTTGCGAGAGGTTGTTCTCACTCTCAGGCCACATCATTCAAAAGAGGCGAGCTTCTATGTCCCCAGAAAATGTTAACAAACTAGTCTGCCTTAGTAATTGGCTGAGTGCAAAGAAGGGCTAAGCCAACTTGTCTCTTTGGAGTGAAAAATGTTCAATGTTCTGAACTTTCAGCAGTATCTTTCCTTGTTTTTTGATATTTGCATTGACTCTTGTACACCTTTTTGAAATTCAACTAGCATGAAGATGAGACAGATTTTTGTTGCTAATATCATTTATATTACCCATCGTTCATTTAAGAAATAATTGCCCTTTAAGCTGATATTTAATTTTAGTAGCCTTGAAGGTTTTGATATTCAACCTGCACTTTAACATATAGGCCTGCATATTGTTATTATTTGTGGATATTACAGTTTATTATAGCAACTTTTTTCATGTGACAAGTTTACAACTTCTTTTCTAGAGATATTTAAATTCTCAAAGTGGTGGACCTGCACTTTAACATATAAGTCTGGGTTTTGTTACATTATCTCTGTTAGTGGATATAACAAAGGTTTTTTTTTTTTTTTTAAATTTGGAGAGAAACTGTGTTCACTCAAAGCTGAAAGAAAGTTATTAAAATGGTCTTTGAATTTAAATATACTTTCTGTTTGTTGATTCTACATTAATTCCATCATTTTCCATTACTAAATATCCATTACAAGCTTCAGTCTTAAGTAGAAAAATGCAATTAATCACAATTAATTACATAAAATTGTGTGATTAATTAGTTAATTTTTTTAATCGATTGACAGCCCTAATTAGTTTAGATTGATTGATTATTTATTACCAAAAACTAAAATATGTCACAAATGTGGGCTGATTCCCACTTACTGGGGACTCATCAGACTTAGTTTTGCAGGCTTTCTGTACTCTAAGCACAGGTCAACCCCTGCATGGTTCATATGCCCTGCTGGTGAGATACCCTGGCCATCTTTGCTTTGTGCATGATGCCGAACAAAGACAAACAGCTTAAATTAAATTAAATTACAAAACCCAAAACCAGTGAAGGTCAAAAAAAACAGAATACAATGATTTGCAAATCCTTTTCAACCTATATTCAATTGAATACACTGCAAAGACAAGTTACTTAATGTTCGAACAGGTAAACTTTGTAATTTTTTGCAAATATTGGCTCATTTGGAATTTGATGCCTGCAACATGTTTCAAAAAGCTCAAATGGCAAAAAAGACTGAACTTGAGGAATGCTAAAACTTATTTGAATCCGGTGAACGGGCTAATTGGGAACAGGTGGGTGCCATGATTATAAAAGCAGCTTCCCTGAAATGCTCAGTCATTCACAAACAAGGATGTTCATCAAATCATGGTTTGTGAACAGTTTAAAAACAACATTCCTCAACGAGCTATTGCAAAGAAATTTTTTCATCATCTACGGTCCGTAATTAAAAGGTTCAGAGAATCTGGAAAATTCTGCACGTAAACGACAAGGCTGAAAACCAACATTGAATGCCCGTGACCTTCGATCCCTCATACTGCATCAAAAACCGACATCAGTGTGTAAAGGACATCACCACATGGGCTCAGGAACACTTCAGAAAACCACTGTCAGTAACTACAGTTTGTCGCTACATCTGCAAAAGTTAAAAACTCTACAATGTTCAACAGCACCCAAAACCGCTATGTTCATAGCATGGACTGATGCAAAGTGGAAAAGGCTACTGGCTGCCACATTTCAAATTGTTTTTGGAAACTGGGGCGCAAATCGGACAAAGAGGAAAAGAACCATCCGGACTGTTATAGGCATTCATGCCAGCATCTGTGATGGTATGGGGGTGTATTCATATGGGCATATGATAATGCTGAAAGGTACATACAGGTTTTGGAGCAACATATGTTGCCATCCAAGCAACGTCTTTTTTCATGGGCGTGTAAGACAATGCCAAGCCACATTCTGCGTGTTACAACAGCATGGCTCCGTAGTAAAAGAGTGCGGGTACTAGACTGGCCTGCCTGTAGTCCAGACCTGTCTCCCATTGAAAATGTGTGGCGTTATGAAGCGTAAAATCGACAACGGAGACCCGGACTGTTGAACAAGCATTGGGAAAGAGTTCCACCTGAAAAAAGCTTCAAAATCCTCAGGGCTTACTGATGCCCTTAAACCAATGTAACACAGTGGTAAAAAAGCCCCTGCTACTGGTTGAGGAACTTTTTATTTGGAATTGAACATTAAACATCTTGTCTTTGGAGCTATTCAATTGAATATAAGGAAAAGGATTTGCAAATCATTGTATTCTGTTTTTATCTACAATTTACATAACGTTACCAACTTCACTGGTTTTGGGTTTTGTACCAGTTGGTTGGTTTATGTACAGACAAAGGATTAGTATACAGTAAAAATTACCAGTACTAACTAAGCAGCCTAGCGGTTAATTAATATGGTAATTTCCAGTAAAAACATAATTGACTACCGAAAACAACGGCATTTTAATGGTCTCAACTCTGAAAAGCAGACGAGGCAAACGAAACGTGCAGAGGTAATGCCATTTCAGGCAGGATTATGCATTTAATTTGTTATTTTAATGAATATTAAATTATAATTTTTTTGTTTGGCACTAAATGGATCTGCTTCATGCACAACAGTGCATGAATATATGTGCCCCGTCTCATTCACAATTTATTGAATTTGACTGATGACCAATAGAACTTCACAAGGTGTATGTAACGATACACTCAGAGGAATCAATCACAACTCAGGGATAATCCAAAAATCGTAAGCCTTTATTACAAAAAGGGTCGGGACCAGAAGACACAAGAATTGCCCAGCCAAAAACAAGGTCCAAAAAGCGAAGTCGACTAGACAGGCAGGGGTCAAAACCAGTCAGGCAGATGTGCAACGGTACATAGACAGTAAGCCAAAACTCGTAGTCGAAATCCAGAAAGGTAGGTCATACACAGGGCATCCAAAAACAGAAATCGTGGTCGTACAAAAACAGGTCAAAATCCAAAAAGACAAAACAGGAACAGAAGGGCAATGGCAATCTCAAGGTCGGGCAAAACAGTTGTGAAGAAGCAATAGACAAATGGCATACGAGGAGCTCTGCACAAATGAATACTGATCAATGTTCTGACAAAGAATGAACTGCAGTGAAGACTTTAAATAGACCAGAGGGAAGTCACATGCTATGCAGGGAACAGGTGAATTGGATAAGAACTAATTACAGAGGTAAGCACACATGGGGAAGTCCTAAATCACAACAATTGGCAAAAGCCAAGATACGGACGGGATCAACGCAGACAACCTATGACAGTTAAACAGCTCCGGTCAAGGAGTTCTAAGTGCACAGATAAGTTTCCAGGACAGAGAGAGAAGCGCACCTGAGGTGCGTAAGCTGTAATCAAAGCAGAGTACAGAGAAAGCAAAAGGGGCGGAGTTACAGAACAGAGCAGAGCAGGGCAGAGTTAGTTATATTAGTAAACAGTGATATCTACACACCTAATCAAAATACAAAACCCAAAACCAGTGAAGTTGGCACTTGTGTAAATCGTAAATAAAAACAGAATACAATGATTTGCAAATCCTTTTCAACCTATATTCAATTGAATACACTGCAAAGACAAGTTACTTAATGTTCGAACAGGTAAACTTTGTAATTTTTTGCAAATATTAGCTCATTTGGAATTTGATGCCTGCAACATGTTTCAAAAAAGCTGGCACAAGTGGCAAAAAAGACTGAGAGAGTTGAGGAATGCTCATCAAACACTTATTTGGAACATCCCACAGGTGAACGGGCTAATTGGGAACAGGTGGGTGCCATGATTGGGTATAAAAGCAGCTTCCTGAAATGCTCAGTCATTCACAAACAAGGATGGGGCGAGGGTCACCACTTAGTGAACAAATGCGTGAGCTGATTGTCGAACAGTTTAAAAAACAACATTCCTCAACGAGCTATTGCAAGAAATTTAGGGATTTCATCATCTACGGTCCGTAATATCGTCAAAAGGTTCAGAGAATCTGGAGAAATCACTGCACGTAAGTTTACAAGGCGAAAACCAACATTGAATGCCCGTGACCTTCGATCCCTCAGGCGGTACTGCATCAAAAACCGACATCAGTGTGTAAAGGACATCACCACATGGGCTCAGGAACACTTCAGAAAACCACTGTCAGTAACTACAGTTTGTCGCTACATCTGCAAGTGCAAGTTAAAACTCTACAATGCAAAGCGAAAGCCATTTATCAACAGCACCCAGAACGCCGCCGCTTCGCTGGGCCCAAGCTCATCTAAGATGGACTGATGCAAAGTGGAAAAGTGTTCTGTGGTCTGACGAATCCACATTTCAAATTGTTTTTTGGAAACTGTGGACGCCGTGTCCTCCGGACCAAAGAGGAAAAGAACCATCCGGACTGTTATAGGCGCAAAGTTCAAAAGCCAGCATCTGTGATGGTATGGGGATGTATTAGTGCCCAAGGCATGGGCAACTTACACATATGTGAAGGCACCATTAATGCTGAAAGGTACATACAGGTTTTGGAGCAACATATGTTGCCATCCAAGCAACGTCTTTTCATGGACGCCCTGCTTATTTCAGCAAGACAATGCCAAGCCACATTCTGCACGTGTTACAACAGCATGGCTCCGTAGTAAAAGAGTGCGGGTACTAGACTGGCCTGCCTGTAGTCCAGACCTGTCTCCCATTGAAAATGTGTGGCGATTATGAAGCGTAAAATACGACAACGGAGACCCCGGACTGTTGAACAACTTAAGCTGTACATCAAGCAAGAATGGGAAAGAGTTCCACCTGAAAAGCTTCAAAATTGGTCTCCTCAGTTCCCAAATGTTTACTGAGTGTCGTTAAAAGGAAAGGTGATGTAACACAGTGGTAAAAAGGCCCCTGTGGCAACTTTTTTGCAATGTGTTGCTGCCTTTAAATTCTAAGTTAATGATTATTTGCAAAAAAAAATAAAGTTTCTCAGTTTGAACATTAAACATCTTGTCTTTGCAGTGTATTCAATTGAATATAAGTTGAAAAGGATTTGCAAATCATTGTATTCTGTTTTTATCTACGATTTACATAACGTGCCAACTTCACTGGTTTTGGGTTTTGTACGTGAATGTTAGTTGGTTAGTTTATGTACAGACAAAGGGATTAGTATACAGTAAAATTACCAGTACTAACTAAGCAGCCTAGCGGTTAATTAATATGGTAATTTCAGAAAAGCGGGAAGGAAGGTAAAAACGAGACTTGAAGGAAGTTCGTGAAATACCGGAAAACTTTCGAAATCACCCAAAGCATGTCTGCACGCAGACAGGGGAGTGCACTGGCATGATGACACAGATCACATCAGACATTACAGGGGAGACAATGTGCAATGCAATAATGGAGTGGAAGAATAAACATGAAAAATAATAAAAACAAAATCAGACAGATATAGATCATAACAGTGTATAGTAGGGTTGCCACCCGTTCCGTATTTTACAGAATTGAATTGAAAATAATTGAAAATAATTTGTTGCATTCCTTGATGAATCAATACAGAACGCCATTTGTTCTGTATTTTATTTGTGAGTAGTGATATTTATTATGAAAAAAATCTACAAACAGATTTTCACAACGAATAACTAAAAAAGAGAGGCCGTTTGTCACACGAATTGAATTTCTGACAAAATAGTCACTTTTCTTTGGCTGAACTTCAAAGGACAGGCAAATAAGTGATCCAAGCTTTAAGGAGGCTCTCGAAGGCTCTCAATGAGGCTCCTTAAAACCCTAAATTGCTCGGCTATACATTGGATACCCCCTCCATGTAGTGTGTACTGAGGAGCAAAGGTAGCTACTGTGTACCTCTATAACTACGCACAAGTTTATTATTGTTGCAGATTTCTGTGCACAGTTGACAATTCAGAGAGGAGGAAATATCCACCTGAGTTTCAAGAGAGGAAGAAAAATCATTGAGAGATCAGGAAAAGAAAACATGACAGTGGCTAGTGGTGTTGCTAATTAATTTAGCATGATTAGTCTAATATAACGTAGCTCAGTCCTACCTGGACAGCTCAGCCTATGTCATATAATACACTGGTACAAAGGAAACACTTTCAAAATATGCTAGCTTGTTAGTTTAGAGTGCCAACGAGCCATAACAAAGTATAATACTTAGAATGAACAGCAAAACAGAGGAGACAAAACTAATCTGAGTTCCCAAATTTGCAGATGAATATTAAAAATGATCATGATATGTGAATACCATTCACATTTCTAGTTTTTTTTGGCAGCATTTCCTTGAGTAAATGCCCTACTCTGTTATTGTACTGCAGTACACTGAGACACAAGGTGACATTCATGCATACATACTGTACACACAGATACAAACTGAAAGAGTATGTGCTGGGGGCATTATGGTTGACTATTGTTTCTACTAGAGTGTCCCCAAACCTTGCATCCTTAACAACTTTTTGGGTGGTCTCGTGCAGCCACATAAACTGATACATGTAACGACTTACAATATATTATTTACGTTCAAAACCTAGACATGATATGGGTAATTACTGGTATTTGAGCAGTAGCAATAGCTAGATACTTGTAATGCATTTATTGGAAAGCAATCAATCTGTCTCAGGGGTCCAGTAATGAACCCAGATGATTTGAAAGGGGATAAAAGGCGCCACAGCAGATCCATTGAGGACATATTTCTATTTTTTCAATGACACTTGGGGAGAAATGTTGGACAGAACAGCCAAAAGTGGGGAGAGCAAGAAAAAGCATATGAGTTAAGCACCTCACTGTAAACCCTGGTAAGTGTGGTACACTCAATTGTTTAGGGGAAACCGGTTAACTCAAAAAATTGTGTATGCCAACTTAATGATCTTGTGTTCACAGCACTTAAAAATGTGAAAAACAACTTCATTTTCTTTAAGTTCTTTCCACACAATGCACTTAAGCTGGCAGCTACCTTTCTGCAGGTATAGGGCCTATTTAAAAAGCAGCCAAAGTGGAGCGGTACATTTGATACACGCACTCTGTAATCAAGTAGGAAGCCCACACGGCCAGCTTTTGGATGAACAGTCCGGCTTTTTAGCCTTTTGACCAGCCTTTTGAATCCTCATAAATTTGCTCTCTCGACTGCCATTTATTAAACTGCATCTTGGCTACTGTGAATGAAGTCGGTATTTTTATTGGCCAACAGTAGCACTGGCACCAAGGGCAGGGCAAAGGGGGTGGAATGGGTTGGCATGAGCCACCCCTGAAATTTAATACAACACCCCAGGTGCCATCTTAATACTTTAAAATGTGATTTGATATTAGCTGGTTATGTGTGGGACCATATCAACCTTCCACACCGCAGAATAGGTTGTGTTGGTGTGGACTAAGGCTGCGTTCCCACAGCCTTTTTGTTTCGTAAAATTCCTAACTCCGTGGAAAAGACCAGAGGTATTGAAGTGGCAGCCATGATATGAGCTGTTTGAATTCTCTAAATGCAAAGGAAAGGTGCTTCAATGTTTCTTTACTCATCTCTTGTGGCAAAGGATAAATAGGACCATGCTTTATGAAAAGAGATAATGCTGTCCTGCAATTCCTAGTGGCAGCAGTGCACCACTCATCTGGGTGTTAATGAAAACAAGCAAACAACAGTAGCATGATAAAGTCAGCTTGTGTAAGTGCAGTCGGATTGCCTTTATACTGTAGTTGTCTCTACCTAAGTCTTAATGAATTCACTTTCACATCTTTCTGTAACCTCTTGCAATTTTTCCATTCAGCCCAAGGAAAAGCCCCTTACCTTTCCATTAACTGAATTAATTAAACCTTAGATTCTCTTGCTCGAGGACTGTGCTGTGTTTTAGAGGAGCTTTGTATGTTCTGGCATGTTTTGGTTGCTGGAGACTAACCATCTAAAAGACAGCTGACAGGTGAGGAGCTAACACTTTTTTAAAATATGCTTGCAGCAAAGAGTGCCTCAAAACTCAACTGACAATGTTTTAATGCCCCGGTGGAAACCCGCACCTAGTCTATGCACTACCTTTCTGCTTACTGCATGGTTCACATGCCGCATGGAACACAACACAACACATAAAAATCTTGGTCTTCTCCCCCTTGCAACACAGTGCTAAAATAGCTCTGTCGCTTATTTTATTTTATTTGGACTGATCTTAGCAATTGTCACTTTGTCACATGAACAGAAGTATCAACAGCTGGACTTTCGTAGTGCTGTTTTGGAAACAGGGTTTCAAGTTGCTACTCGTTGCTTTAATATGAACTACCTGGTGTTTGAATGATTCACTGGCAAGGAGTTGCAACTGTACCTGGTTGTAGCACGAATCGTTCATGTAAAATGGCACAGTAAAATGTCTCTCATAATAATTCTGAAATATGACAAAACAACAATTTATTCCCGTCTTCCCTTAAATTTTCCATTGCCTCTCCCATCCTGTTACGATATAATAAAAAGTACAGTCGAAGACCAGGTATGTGTGGCCTCAGCCTTACTAAAATACATTCTGACTACAGTGCACTATGGAAAAAAAAAAACCAAGGCATTACTCAGTTCCTAGTAGAAATAGAAAATTGCTGAGTGGGACACGGACAGCAATGCGAGTGGCTCATTGAAGCGAAAATTGTACATCAGTGTGTTATACGATTAATTCACTGCAGTGCACTAATGACAAAGCAGGCAGGGGCTATGAGGTTTGCTTGATGCCACCCTCATTTGAATCTGTGCCCCACTTTGGCCAGCCCAGTCAGGAGAGTCTGGACAAGCGACTGGCTGGCAGTCTAAAAGTGCATATAGACTCGGTTAAGGCGCCACATTTGCGGAGCAGCAGTGACTACTACGGCGCGGGTTCGATCTCCGGTCATACCAACCAGCAGTGGTCGGCAGCTTTTTCAGAACAGCGCACGATTGGCAAAAGCACTGTAGGGATGCAAATTGGGAAGGGTAATTAAAAATGATTGCCTTGTTCATTGCTCAAGCGCCTCCTGTTGGCCAGCTGGGCGCTCGTCAGTGAGATTCTAAGCGTGCTCATGTTCAGGTGTCCTCCGCCCTTGTTCTGAACTTGCGATAGTTTTGACTAATGAGTGTAAAGATGCAGGGGCTGACAGGCGCATGCTTTGGAGGAGAGCTGCGAACTGTCTCTCAGACAGAGAATATTTTGACAGGCTGAGAATTATTTTGATGCAAAGGGTCAGCAGCTGGAGTTTAGCAGATATGTTTAAAATCAAGCCAAAGCAAGATTCAATTTGCCACCACGCATGGATCAATATTAGAGAACACTACTGCAGTGCCTTTCCTTCCCAGAGAATGAAGCCATGCATTGCATTATTCTAAGCTTTACCTTCAACATCTAACATTTTCGGAAAATAGCTGATTAACTGTTGCAAAAATCAAACAACGGATCCTAATTCGTATTTTGATCTTATATAAAGACTTGCATTTCAATTATTTCTTAACAAAGTGAGACAAAAAGATTGAGACGTGGGACCAATAAGGTGAGACAGCTTGACACAATATTTCAGTATTTCCTAATCGGGTAAGACAGTCTCACTTTAGACAGAAATAATCACTTTAACAAGCAGATATTTTTTAAGAGGAATAAAGATGTAACATCTCATCATTGCAAGACTAAACATTTAAGGCATACTTTTTGCAGTGAAGCCATTAGAAGAATAAAGGCTTCATGTTGACTGAACTCCTGACATCATTCACAAAGACATATATGTATACAGCAGTTCATTTGGTTTGCCTGAGAGGAAAGCATGGGGAACATTTAAAGTTGTGTCCCAATTTCTGACTGGAGTTGGCCAACTGCCTGGAGCTGCATTACAACAGAATCCAAATTCTGCCTTGACTGAAAAACTCAACAGATTGATTGAATTTTAGGAGTTTTTTGGCCTATAATAGAGATACTTGCTCAGCGATTAAAATTTTCTTAGCAGCAACTAGGGCAAGCAAAAAAAAAAAAAAAAAAAAAATCAAACGGTATAAGCTTTTCACCATGAAATACTTTGATTATTCAGAACACTGCAGGACAACACAATTAAACATGAGTTAATATGATTTCATCACCTGAGATTACTGCACTAACATGGGCATAGAAAAGCAGGTTCTTGAAGGCGCAGTAGGGTGTTTCATGGCCAGAAAACTGCTCATTTCAAGAAACACTCCCTAACCACAGTCAAAGCAATCTCCTCCCACTTGCTACGCAAAGACAGTACACGCCCTCCAAACTCAAGCCTCTTAACTTATGCTGGGGGTCCCGCCAATGTGTGCTCTAAACCTGGTTCTCTGTGTCCCTGGATCAGAAAGGGTTCCATGAAAGTATCAGTTTTCTTCCCATATGATACAAAAATACTGCCATATTCAACCACCAAAAATCAATACAGATTACAGATTGTAATTCTTGCAATAAACACTTAATGTTGGAAAATGGGATTTCAGCTCATTACATCTGGTATTGATCAACTCCAAAACATCAAAAGCAGTTGTGGAGAAAATACAATTTCAATGACTCACATTAAATAAAAAAGCAAAAACGCATTTATGATCTTCAAGCCATATCGTCTGATGAGGAGAAAGATTTACTAACAATATTTTTGAAGACCAAAAGGCCTATATGGACAAAATCTTGACCTTTATTAACCAAAATTGATAAAGTGTAAAACCCATTGAAGAAAACATGAGTTGGCATTTTTATTAAAACAGGACAGTCCATCTTTTTGACTACAATTCAATTTAAAATCTCTACTAACTGCATTTTTGTCCATATATTAGAAAAGAGACTTCAGTTGTATGCACAATCATCCGTTTGAATATGCTTCACTGAAGCATGCTCAGTGTGGTAGTAAACTCACTGCCACAGCCACAATCTGTATGTCCTGCCAAAAATGACTGTGAGTGCATTAAGAAGCAACAATGTCCTAGTTGTGGAAATAGAGAAAAATGTCATTGAGCTCTTTTTCAGACGAATGTAGAATCTCATCTGCTGATTTGCAGCAGTCCGGATTGAATACCTTTGCATTGCAGCTCCTATTTCTGTGATTATTCTTGGTGCGCTTGTGCGGTCACAAAATATTTCAGTGACTACTGGGTCAATATAAAAAGACAAGCCAGGCCATTTGAAAGCATTCATGTCCCATCATTTGTGGTCATTATCCGGGTGCAGCAATTGGCAAAGATCACTGAATCAGCTTGTGTGTCGGTGTGTATGTTACAGAAACCTGATACAACACAGAATGCATAATCGCAACCAAGTTCTGGGTAACCCCAAGCATTTCGATGTTGATTGATCTTTCAACAGGTGACAAATACTCAGACATGCAAGACATGCTTTGACCCCACTGATTGCAGTAAAAAGGGTTTAATTGTATGAAGCTAAGATGTATGACCTTGAGAAACATATGCAGCACATCCAAAAACTCTAGTGGTATAACTTGTAATGAGTATTCCATTTCTATTATGGTTTCATGTCATCATCGCATTTCGTACTGAGTCTCATGCTTTTCAAATCTAATATGATGCATAAAATCCCTTTCAAATTCACTGTTGAAAAAATCTCTGTATCGCTGAGAATACAAAACAATGACAACTTCCAGCAAGACACAATTACTTACTTAGAATAAGATGTTAATGGTTGAATTGTTTCCCTTAATTTATCTGAAGATTTACGGTTAGTTAACAGTAACAGGATAATTGCGAAGTCACTTTTAATTTCCCTTTGGAAACGGCTCAGTAATGAGCTTGGGATTTCATGAAAATAGGACAAAAACCCATTGGAACATGAACATCAGCTGCAGAAAACTGATAGAAATAAGCCGCAGGAAATCCATACGGGAAATTTGAATTGGGGGGGTTCACAAAATATGGAACAGATGCAGTGAACAATTAAAATTCCTCTTTGAAGAGAACGCACACAGCCCAGTAACTGCTGCAAACTTTTCATTTAATTTGTGGTTCAAAATTGAATATCTAGAGTTAAATCAATTCAAACAGAGTGCAAACAGTCTGCAGCTATTCTAAGATCACAAATATGTTGGAATGTTCCGTAGCTAAATATTCTAATGCCAGTGTTAGAACCACTACTGGCAACTAGAAGGAATGGAGCTTAAGAACAATAACTGAATAATTTTGAAAAAAATAATAAAATTCTCACAAACTCACACTTCAGAGGTTTAGCACTGGATATTTTACAGTGTGGTCGTTTGTTCTCTGTAGGAGTTAATTCAACACATTGTGTGCATGACCTGAGGGGTGTAAAGTGGGGGTGTTTATCAGCGAGCACTTACCCATGGCAAAGAAGGGGATCCCAAGCAGCGTGGCGTTAAACTTCCCGTCTGAAATGAAAAAAATCCCTGCCGCGGTCACATTGGCGATGCAGATGGTGAGAACCCCCAGCAGGCCCAGGAAAGGCTTCCCCCGCAGGCAGTCTCTCATGGAACTAGAAACCGTGGCAGCCAGCAGGATGAGCACCAGGCTGACCAGCACCTCGCTGCGGGCGAGCAGGCCCGTCCTGTGGAAGTCCTTCCAGAGGCTGAGGGAGGTGAGCGACTGGACATACAGATCGTCGCTGGTGGCCGACAGCTGCCGCGCCAGCTTGCAGAACTCATTCTCCCACTCCTCAGCGATGGCATCCTGGGCCAGCGAGTCATAGTTGTGGAGGTAGTATGTAATCTGCACCGCCCGAGCGGACTTCACCTGCTGGTTGCGGCTGTTTGGGGACGGTACCACTCCTCCCAGCTGATGGCCAATGAAAGAGACCCTCCCATCCTGAACAACAGATCGCATTGTTGATTTCTGTTAGCCGCTCACAGACTGTAACATGTGAGTAACATAGATGCCAGTCTATTTTCTGTGCAGGGGGCTGTAAACCTGGTCCTGGAGAGTCACAGGCTATGCTGGTTGCTATTGTTACTCAGTATGTAATCAATTAGAGCAGTTGATTGTGCAGTTAACATATTAGGTTACTCGAGTCTGAACTGGATGCTGATTTTAAGGTGAAAATAAAAGCCAGAAGAATCTTGGGGTTGTCCAGAACCAGGGTTGTAGGCCCCTGTGCTACTGCATTCTAAATGGGCCACACTTTAGACTGCACAAATTTCCGTGCCTTAATTACAAAAAGAATAATATTCATCAATAATGGAGCCCAATAAAATCAGCCCAGTGGTGCTAAGTCTTGGTCAATGGGGCCATTGTGTATGCTAATTTTCATTCAAAACACAATAGCAATCCCAGAATTTCAACGTTATTTTTTCTTACTTCAACAGTTTTCATGTTTTGTGGGAATACTTACCATCCTAAATGTTGTAAATCTTATGTTGTAAATGATTATATTGGATAATGATTTGAATTAGGCGTATTTGAACAGGCCAATCCATGTACTCTGAATTGTGTTATGAAGTTAAAGGAAAAAATGTACAGTATATGATCAAAGCTTTAAACATAGGTTCAACCATCTTAATCAAGTGAGAGACTGGCGGCTGTAAAATAAGAATAAGGGCCATGATTGAGAAACACTGGATTACGTCTCTGTTACATGTTTCATGCGGGAAAAACATTCAAAATTTGATGCCTGCAACACATTCCAAAAGAAATGGTAATGGAAAATGGCAAGAGTGGAAAAGCAGTGAAGTCTTCAAAAAATACCTGTTTGCAACATTCCACTGGTGAAAAGGTGAAGAGGTAACAGGTGATTCAATTTTAATTGCATATAAAATGAGCAGTCAGAAAAGACATGGTTGTTTACCAGCAAGATGGCTCAAGGTTCGCCACTTTGCTAAAAGCACCACGAACAAGTAATCAAACAGTTTAACAAAAATCAGCATCCAATTACCAGCCATTTAGGGAATTTACCATAGACAGTCCATAACATGGCGAGATTTGGAGATTGTAGAGAAACCAGAGCAATCTTTATGTATAAAAGACAAGGCCAAATACAAACATTAGACTTGTGTGACCTACTAGCCCTCAGAAAGCACTGTTTTCCGAACTGACTTGTATTTGTAATGGATAGAACCACAAACATTTGATGTTTTCTTTATCAGGGCACCCATGCTTGTTCCAGCAGAATAGCCGCAAGCCACACTCTGCTCATATACTGTGGCTTCATTGTCACAAAGTGAAGGGTACTAGACTAGCCCGCCTGCAGCCGGACCCAGATTAAATAATGTGCGGTGGATTACGAAGCGCAAAATATGACAACTAAGACCCCAAACTATAGGTCAACTGAAGTCCTACATCAGGCAAGATTGGGAACAAAGTCCGTGCTCCAAACGCCAGCAATTAGTGCCCACAGTTCTAAAACAACTATTGGGTATTAAAAGGAGAGGTGATGTTATAACATGGTGTACATGCACCTGTCCCAACATCATTGGAAAGTGCTGCAGACATCACATTTCAAAATAGCTATTATTGCAAAAAAGTAAATAAATAAAAAATAAAGTTGAGGAGTTAAACCAGTACTTATTTGTCTTTGTATGTTTTTCAAATGAGTACAAGTTAAAAGGGATTTGCAAACTACTGTCTGCTGTTTTAAGCACATTTTACACATTGTCCCAATTTTTTTCAGGAATTGAGGTTGTACATTTCTCATTCACCGTATGCATGATATTTTCATTTGATGACCTATATGATCCTTTTAATGTTGTTACTTCCTTTTTTTTATAAAAGTCTATTACCTTGTGTGTGTGTGTGTGTGTGTGTGTGTGTGTATATATATATATATATATGTGTGTGTGTGTGTGTGTTTGTATATATATATGTGTGTGTGTGTGTGTGTGTGTGTGTACACAATATACATATTAATTTCCTACTGCTGCCCTCTAAACAACATGGGTCTCTCCCTCTGGCAAAAAACCAGGAATATAAATCTATTCCATGGAGACTTGGCTGAATGATTCAGGCACGTGCTGCAACTTGCCCTTGCTGCCCCTGAAACTGAAATGCTCTCTTTGATAAATGAGGCAGCAGATATCAGGGCATGTATTGAAAATGGCAGTTTCTTCGAGAACACTCATTGGCTCCTATTCTGATTAGCACCTGCCAAGATATTTTCAAGTAATAATATTACAAATACCTCCAATTACTGGTTACTTTGAAAGTTTCAGGTCTCTCCCCAACTGAACCAATCTCATTTGAATATCTCTCTCACACATACAGAGAGAGAAACGAGACAATATTCAGCATCAGACTCAAGGAACACAGATTAACGTAACTGCAAGTCTGTACATAAACTCACTAGGCCATCAGCAGGATCTGAAAACATTCATGTACTGTAGGTCTTCCTGAGATTGAAATCACACTCCACGCAGCCCATTCAGCTTTACCTTTAACACGAATGCAGTATCTTACACCGTCAAAGTAGGCATGCTACAAAATTTATGGCTTGAGTTGCATGTTTTCAGCAGTCCTTACTACTAGGTTTCTGAGAGTGGCTGCCATTTATATACTTAAACTACTGGGGGAATACACAACTGCCTGCCACAAAGCGAGAGGGAAGCCCCGAGCCCGATCTCCCGCTAGAGTATGGCTGCTAGGGAAGCCGCACAGATTACTCCAAATCACATGATGCAGTGGTAAATCTGTCAAGGGAAGCTGCAAAAAACATCAATGAAGCATTCAACCCTTCAGCAACCATGTAATGACCCGACAAGCATACTGCTTTCCTTCCACACCTGAAAATTTAGGCTACCGTACGATTAAATATTTTCAGCGGCGTTTAACAAAAAAAAAAAAAAAAAAAAAAAAGAATACGCTGCAATTGAAAAAACACAACGATGCAATCTAGTGAAACAGGGGAGTACCAGAGCCTTGGATGCTGCATTACAGCGTCACCACTTTCAGGTCGGAAGTGATCAAGCGAAACATGAATGAACAGACTCCAGTTATATTACCGGCAGGGAACACAAATATCGCTATTAGGGACTAGTATTATTCTAGAAAACACATCCAGGCTGTACCACAGTACTTTTTTACGATCAGGGAGTCAAGGTAGCATACATGTTTAATACTCCGATGTCGGGCTTCTCCACATAGACGTAATTCACTCAGACCATGAAAAATGGATTGGCCTCCAATGGGATTGTGTCTGATTTTCACAACATGTATGTACAACACGCTTTATCTTCAGTTCGGTCGAGTGCCTTGAAAGTAATTCTGACCAAAATAAAAACAAATTCCGCGCAGTTCCAATTAACTCGCATGATCGCTGCATGCATGTAGCCTACATTTCAACTGGTAGCTACGTCGAGCCACCTGCCCTCGATAAACAAGAAAGAAAGGAAGTTCAAGTGCTATTTTGGCTTACTGCATGAACAACCGGGCAGCTTTAACAGTACTAAAGTGGAACCATATTTTGCATACACACACACGCGCGCACGCACGCACACACACACACACACACACACACACACACACACACACACACATTCACACACACACATTCACACACACGAAAAAATTGCCATGAAGTCGCCTGCTGTGTATCAGCCTTTAATTTATGCGAACAATTTGTGTATCTGGTTAGTACATAGAAGACAGCGAATCTATTCGCATTACCCTTTGATCGTTCCTCAATAACGAATGAATCGTATAGACATCAAACGAATAGGGTACCACCGCATTCGTTAAAAAATACGCTAGCCGGCATGTAACTATATTGCGGTGCTTGAGACAATTCTGGAATTTCGTTGATTCTGGCTGATAATAATGTTGGTCGCGGAAGGCATGTTAATCAAACATCAATGCATCTGACTCATAAAACCCTTCTGCATTTGGCTGTTGCTTGGGCATGTTTTTTTTTTTTTTTCCCAAAATAAATTTCTGTCTTACCTTTAGTGTTGTGTTTGGGTAGCTCACTGGCACCTTTGATAAAGTGCTGTTGGAAAGAATAGCGAAACGGATATCTTCGAAAATCGTGATTATATCATCCAAAAGACATTGCTTATCCCGGTAGCTCATAACACAGAGATGGGCAAAAGTGTAATTGAACCCTTTGTAATTAACACGCAAATCCAACACCTTCTTGTGAACCTGCAAGACCTGGTCGGCTAGTTCCAGTATGTTTCCCCCGGATTTTGCCAGTAGAATCAACCTGCCATATCTGCCCGGAGTGTGTAGGTCTGAATACAGCTTATTTTTTGACTGGTCGATGGGGAAGAGACTATTCGCAAGACTCCGCTCAATTTTAGCGAGGCTGTGGGTCGGCGCAACCAGTATCTCGAGGTCCGTTTCGGGTTTGAATCTGCTCAGCACGGTAGATCCGAAAATGATGGTCAAGACAGCGGGAACGGTAAGGAAAAAAACCGGATGCCTGCTAACAAATAAACCCAGCCAGTAGAAAGAAGCTTTTAGCCCTCTGTGAATCACTTGCCGCAGCATCCTCCTCCGGATCCAGCTTGCAGATGCCCCGTTTCTTCCGATGAAGCACATGTGACATGTGGCTCCGTTGTCGTTTTCTCAATCCGATTTTTAAACACTACACCTGTAAACCACTGCGGCAATTTGCAACTACAGTCAGGTATTGATTACAGTTTTCCTGTTTTGTCTCATCTCAAGCCATCCTTTCCATTTTTAACCACAGATCCGGGACTGATAACGTTGCTCGTGCTGCAACAGCAGCAGTCCTCGGCGGTCTAGTGTAGCATGTGTTCCTGGTTCTAACTACACTATCGGCGGTCGCTGATTTATGTAGGATACTTGACTGTAACCATGTGCTGAGGCTGGGGATGTTGGGACGGGGGAGGGGGGATGCGGGGTCGTGGAAATGCTGATGCAGGGTTATTTTAAGAACACGCGCACTTATAGCTTCCATTATTTATCAATGGCGTGATGGTTTAAAGTTGCCCTGAAGGTCGCCAGATTTCTTTCCAATTATTAACATTACAAAATCATTGGAAAGCCTGAACATTGACCTCCATTTGAGATGAAACCAGATATGCTTCAGGATGTCGGACCTGAACAGTTCTGAGCTATAGGCTATCACTTCAATCACTAGCCATATAGTCCACACAGTCAATATACTCAACCCCTTAATGGGATTACGAGTCTGCAAGTCTCTCTCTCTCTCTCTCTCTCTCTCTCTCTCTCTCTCTCGAAAACCCTCCAAGAATCTATTTCAGTGGGATTTTACAGGTTGTCATTCTGTTGTTGTGTTGTTGTGGTATGAAACATAAATAGAAGCATTTATGGACCTCTTCCATCGATTCATCTCCATATCTCCACAAATTTCATTTGTGAGACAATTTCTATCCCCACTGATTAGTTTCTCTTAATTCATAAAGCTGTCACTTTTTGGTAACGATTAACCCCCTTTAATCATTCTTTTATGATCTAATAACATTCTCTATGCATTTTCATGAGTTCAAACCACACTTGCATGCACAATAGTTGTTGCAAATAAATGACAATTAAAAATTTGAAGAATCTGAGCACAGCACGTTTCCTGTTGTTTTTTATTCAAATTCCTGAATGAAAATTTGGTTTTACTGCCCTGACACTAGTGTTGGGAATCGGTTTCAATTTCCAAAATTGATTCTCGGATACAAATCTGATTCAATTCTCGAGTTAGAATCAATTTCATGGTATGTGGAACATGAATACATAACAGCAAATCATTGAAACTACATTTGCCCAGATATTGATGTGATATGCCTCCAATTCAGCACTGGATCACAGATACGAGTTAACTTGCTTCACAGATACTAACTTACACTCCTGTAGCTTAACATAAGGTCATTTTCCCTTTTCAACCAATATCGCCATCTACTCAAATTTTTTTTTAAAGTATCGCTTTGGGTCAGGTTTTCGACGTAACCAGGTTTTTGACGCATCAATTTCGCTCATAGTTTTTGGCTTTTGTTTTTAGGTGGAAGGTGTTCATTTCCATTCACCAGGCAGCAATTTTTTTTTTAAAGATTATTTTTTTTTGGAATTTTTCCTTTATTTGACAGCCGTACAGTGGAGAGAGACAAGAAAGCTGGGGAGAAGAATGGGGGAATACATGCAGCAAATGACCCGAGCCGGAACCGAACCGAGGTCGCTGCGGGAAGGACAAAGCCCCCACGGCACACGCGCCCAGACCGATGAGCCACCGGGGTGCCCTCACCAGGCAGCAATTTGTCATCAGTATGTATTATCTTGAGTTAAGCAATAAAGCTTATTTATGAAAAAAGTGCATACTTAATTTTGGTGGCCTATTTTTACCCCACTACGATAATATCTATTACCATTCAGCACCTGCGTCGAAAACTATGTCATTTTCTTCTGCAACCGTCCTCGGTTAACAGTGGTTATAAGAAATTTGTTTTCTTTGCTTTTTGGCCTTTATTTCCAAAAATATTTTGATTTTCCATCAGCATAGAATCCAGTCTTTGTAAAGCCCGATATAAACTGTTTTGATTTAGGAACAGTAATGTAGATGGGTAATTTATTCGTATAAGTGCCTCGAAAACTTGACCCTCTTTCTTACTCGAAGGAAGTTGATCTGAAAATACAGTACATTGACCTACGGGACAACAGCATGCAATGTAGAGAGGTAAAATGAAGTTGAATAACTATAAATAATGCTTAAATATATATGGGATAATATGGTGAAGCAATGAAAAGTAAAGGGATACATTTTTGTTTCAAGCTAATTAACTGTTAACCAACACCACTCTCCTGCGACTCAGCAATAGCTTGGTTCATTTATATTTTTAATTATTTCTGAGTCTGCTTGTTTGTCACAATTTCAGAGAAAGACAGACCTTTCCTTCAGATGACTATGTATCTCTCTTTCATTAACTAGCTATATGGCCAGCAACATTCGCCCCGCAGCGAGGTAAAATTGGGGGATAGAGATCAGCTATCTACCCGAGAAGCAGTTCTGCTATTCGCACCGCAGTGGGACGGATAAGAGAAGCACTTCTGCTATTTGCCCCACAGTTGGGCCAATAAGAGATTTCATTTTATAATCTGCCCCGCTCTTTGATCTTCTCTGAACCGCCGCGGGGCGAATAGCCTCCTCCAATTTGAAAATGGCTCTGGACGAGTGAGGAGAGAGATATAAAGGTGACATCCACTTTGTTTGGGTCAATAAAATCCTTTATCTCAGAATTAGTCATTTTTCCATCCTTGAGAACATCAAAACGAGAATCCATTCTCGCTGCTGACAGACCTTGGCGATGATGTCGGCGACTTTCATCAGGTCACCACAACACAACCTGACAAATTCCCTTAAGCGAACATTGAAAGAAAGACAGTATTGAAAAGCTTATAAAACAACATTTGTGACTTTATTATCTTTTTCAGGAATCAAATATGAAACCACAAGAATCAAACCCTAAACCATTACAAAATGTGAATGGCAAATAAACAGGTACGCATGAGCCACACATATTTCACATTGCAGGTGTTTTTAATTGGCAGAGTTGGACTTTTACCTGATGTTGAAACAAAGTGAAGCCTCTCAATCTCAACTGTGGCAAGTAAAAATCCCTGAGAATAACAACTATAGTCTGCAGATTACATTTACAACCCTGATTCCAAAAGAAGTTGGCATATTATGGAAAATGCAAATGAAGCCAAAAATAACTTATTTGAAGAGTTTATGCAGATGAGCTATATTGAAAATAGTTCAACAACAATTTGATGTTCTATCGTGTGAATTTATATGCTAGATGATGACTACAACAGAATTCAAAAAAAGTTGGCACAGTCGACTATTTACCACTGTGTAATGTCAGCAAGTGTTTTAATCATGCTCTTTATGCATTTCTGACAGGACCACTTTGTCAAAAAATTTTCTTGACATGCATTCAAGCCTGCATCGAGATTGGCAACATGGCTCTGTTCTGGGAGATTTCCGCCCATCCAAGCGACGAGCCAAAGGCAAGGAGTAGCAACAAACCTGCTCACAGACCGGAGGCTACAACAACAATGACATCAAAGAAGAGACATTGTTATAGATTGGTATAACTCAGTTAAGAAACACAATTAATGACTGATATACTGGACGGGTGGAGCTGGGGTGATGGAGTTGATGAATCAAGCATGGCTATAACCTGCTTCTTCAGATGGCGAGCTTAAATAAGACCACAGATTGACAATCATGGTTCGAATTACGGGGCAGCTAAGGGGACCTTGGCTCCCTGAAGAGGACATGAGCTCCCCTGAAAGCCTTCCCTGGGACGTTTAAGGGGAGCTCTGAAAATTATATGTTTGTGTGAGGGATTATATTTTTTCTACACTTATGGCTATCCGGGTGTTTGTGTGACAAATAAAAGGGTTAATATCTGCATGGAATGAAAAGGTCCTAAGCTTTTTATTGGCAAAATTGAAAGTTCATATGTGGATGAAGCAGATACTGGTGAAGGTCCACCTGGGGGGCCATGAAGGTTTTAGTGGGCGTGGCCCGAAGTTGGGTGACTATGCCCATCTAGCCCACTTTTGGTCCCTTATTCTCCTTCCTGCACAAAGGTCCCAAAACTTTTATCGCTGATTATTAATGTCTAGCATGCAAAGATTGGAAAACAGTTGTAATTTGTTTGGGACCTTTATGAAGGATGGAACTAGGACCCAATTTCCATGTGTCGGAAATGGCATCGCTTATGACTTCAGGTGGCGCTAGCGTCAACCTACATGGAGGTCCCAGGATTTTTTTCACTTCAAGTTGCAGTCCGCCAACTCTAGTTTCAAGAATAATTGATAAAAACTTGGAACCTCCATGTAGGTTGAAATTTGGAGCAGTCAAATTTGTGACCACTCAATAAGGCACAGAAAAGTGGGCTTGGCCCTCTCAGCAGGGGAGGGGTTAATTGCTAAGGTCATGACTGATTTCCCAATTCCCAGCCCCAAACTCAATAATTATGAAGTATGGAAGATTTGGAGACAGTGAGTTTGCACGTTTGAGACTGTGCTTAGAAAAAGTCACTCTTAATATTAATATTCAATATCGCAAATACATATGCTGCGCATGCCCCAGCAACCCGAGATGTCTTCAGTAACATGGCTGCCGTCACTATATGCTACACCCCCAATTCCGAAATAGTTGGGACAAAGTGTAAATTGTGAATAAAATCAAAACGCAATGACTTTCAAATCACAACAGCCAGTATTTTATTTACAATAGAACAGAGATAACATAGCAACTGTTGAAACTGAGCAATTTTACAATTTTATCCACAAAATAAGCTCATTTCTAATTTGATGGCTGCTACAGGTCTCAAAAAAGTTGGGACAGGGGCCTGTTTACCATGATGTAGCATCCCCTCTTCTTTTTTAACACAGAGTGGAGGCGTCTGGGCATTGAGGAGACAAGTTTCTTGAGTTTAGCCATTGGAATTTGATCCCACTCTTGTTTAATACAGGCTTCCAGCTGCTGGAGAGTTTTGGGTCTCCTTTGACAGACTTTTCGTTTAATTACGCGCCAAATGTTCTCAATCGGTTAAAGATCAGGACTGCAGGCAGGCCAGATCAGCACACGGACTCTTCTACTACGAAGCCATGCTGTTGTGACAGCTGCTGTATGTGGTTTTGCATTGTTCTGCTGAAATACAAAAGGCCTTCCCTGGAATAGATGTCATCTGGAGGAGAGCATATGTTGCTCTAAACCCTTTATATACCTTTCAGCATTCATGGTGCTTTTTAAAACGTGCAAGTGTCCCACACCATATGCATTAATGCATACCCATACCATCAGAGATGCTGGCTTTTGAACTGAACGCCGATAACAGGAGGGGTGGTCTTTCTCCTCTTTAGCTCGGAGGACACGATGCCCATGATTTCCAACAAGAATGTCAAATTTGGACTCGTCTGACCACAGGACAGTTTGCCCCTTTGCTACTGTCCATTTTAAATGAGCCTTGGCCCACAGAACACGGCGGCGTTTCTGGATCATGCTCAACAATGGCTTCCTTTTTGCATGATAGAGTTTTAGGTGGCATCTATGGATGGCACGGCGAACTGTGTTTACAGACAGTGGTTTCTTGAAGTATTCCTGGGCCCATTTAGTAATGTCAATGACAGAATCATGCCGGTGAGTGAGGCATTGGCGTCTGAGGTCCTGAAGATCACGGGCATCCAGTAAAGGTCTTCGGCCTTATCCCTTACGCACAGAGATATTTCCAGTTTCCCTGAATCTTTTGATGATGTTATGCACTGTCGATGATGAGACTTTCAAAGCCTTTGCAATTTGACGTTGAGGAACATTATTTTTAAAGTACTCCACAATTTTTTTACGCAAGCCTTCACAGGTTGGAGAGCCTCTGGCCATCTTTACTTCTGAGAGACCCAGCCTCTCTAAGACATCCCGTTTATAGCCAATCATGTTACACACCTGATGCCAGTTAACTTAATTACTTGCTGAATGTTCTTTCAGCTGATTCTCTTATATATTAATTGCTTTTTCAGCCCTTTCTTGCCTGTGTCCCAACTTTTTTGAGACCTGTTGCAGCCAGAAAATTTGAAATAAGCTCATTTTGTGGATAAAAATGTAAAATGTCTCAGTTTCAACATTCGAAATGTTATCTTTGTTCTATTGCAAATAACATATTGGCTCATGTGATCTGAAAGTCATTGCATTTTGATTTCATTCACAATTTATACTTCGTCCCAACTATTTCAGAATTGGGGTTGTATTACCACGTACAGCAGCAATAGAAATTAAACTCTAAATTTTCTTTACTGGCAGTACGCTTGACATTTTTACACACCCAAATGTTTTTCTGGGTACCCAAACATCAAGGTAAGCAGAAAAAGTACTGATTTCATTCGATATTGGTGGAGGTTGAATACGGAATTCTTCCAAGCTAATCACCAATTTCGTTCTCATTTTCTTCCCAGAAATTTGATGTTCACTTGTGCCTCTGTAAAATATTACGGTGGTATTAACTGCTAACAGTGGTATTAGTGCAATGTTTTTGCAGTAACCCTGTTATTGACTGCGCTGCTACACACTTGTATTTATGCATGTGCATTTAACACGTTTTAGTAGTGGTGTGCACCGGAAAATGGGGCTCCCCCAAAAGCCAATGTGTAATTTGAACCCTGATGTGGGGCTGTTTTTCAGCATATGGTACTGGCAGACTTCATATAATTGAAAGAATGGAGAAATGAATGGCAAAATGTGCCGAGACATTCTTGATAAGAATCTGCTGCCATCTACCAGGATGCTGAAGATGAAACGAGGGTGGACATTTCGGCAAGACAATGATCCCAGCACACAGCCAAGGAAATTCTCAATTGGTTTCATAGAAAGAAAATAAAGCTGCTAGAATGGCCCAGTCAATCACCCAACTTGAATCCAATTAAATAAATTTCAGTAAGCGTGTTCAGTACTTTTTCCCTGTGTCATTCCACTTTATTGCACATTACTAAATTTATTGACTTATTTGTTTTCATTTCTTTGTATGTGTGGA
The DNA here is from genome assembly GCA_029692085.1 of Gymnothorax javanicus. Classification (NCBI taxonomy): domain Eukaryota; kingdom Metazoa; phylum Chordata; class Actinopteri; order Anguilliformes; family Muraenidae; genus Gymnothorax; species Gymnothorax javanicus. Next base: position 102,425,026 of record CM056198.1, read on the forward strand.
TTACTTGGGTTGTTACCGACATCTGGTGAAAATTTCATGTTAATAGCCACATTAGAAATATATTTACTGAGAAAAATGTTGACGCATTCAATACTTATTTTCCTCACTGTATGTTAGCCATTAGTTCTCGATGCATTAGGACAGATGACACACATCCGATGCCAATAACAAGCAGGCAGCGATGCCTACTTAGCTGAGTACTTCTACAACTGACGCTGTTTTGAAAAACTCATAATAAATTGCATGCAGCAAATATTTCCTTGATGAACGTGCAAATACGTCCAAATGTGAAATGACCACATGCACCAGGGGCTGAACAATGCAGTATTTATTGACTACAATTAGCAAAAGATCTTAACAAAGTGTTTCAGACTTGAGCAAAGCTAACGTTAAATAAAATTATGTTTCCAGGTCAGAATCTGCAGTTGGCTGTTGTGCTGGGTTGTAACAGTATGGTTTTCCTAAAGGAGGAGATATAAAGGATGTATATATAAGTAATCAATTACACATGCATAGTAATCTAACAATGATTCCAGCTAGGCTAACAACATCAGCTAAAACATAAATTAGTCCACTAAACATACTAACAGTGTGTAATGAGCAAATCTGCGGTGAACTTCCCAGATTCCCAAACTATAAAAGGAGTGAGATCCTCATTATAGTAATACCTGTGATAACTTAAATATCCCCTCAATATTATCAATACAAAACATGACTCACATTTCACTCACACATACTTTGTGGAAAAGAAACTAACAATGAGAGAAAAAAGCAACGTTAACAACTTGTGCATTAACCAATTCAAGCAAAGAAACCAGCTCAAAATGAATGGAAATTTAGTTAATAAATGAGTTCAGTAATGGTCAATTGATGTCACTGTCACGTGACAGCCAAAGCGCTCCTTGACCTCTGGCTAAACCTTTTTGAGGGATGGAAAGATGGTGACCTTCAGTTTTTATTGCTCAGTTACATTCTCATATTTCAAGCGTTGCACAAAAAAATCTTAAGAAAACCAAGTAATAATATCTGGAATTAATATTAGCATTTCTTTGATTTACCATTGGTTTTATGCTGTTGTATTTCCCTTTAAAGCTACACTAAGCAATCCCCGGCAATTAAATTGTCTAAAAAGCACCAACTGCATTTGCTCATAAACAAAGCCACTCCTCCCTCTCTCTACTCCCTTGGGAATATCGATAGAATCGATAAATAAGCTTCACTTAAACCATGCTTACATCAGGGACCAAGTTAAACCACACTTAAACCTGGCTTCAGAATATAGGCCATTGTGTTTATATTTCTACATTGCAAGCAATTGCAGGAAACAAAACTTTTAAACAGATCAAATCAGACACTAAGAAAATCAGTAAGCTCCAAATTAGGTCTCTGAAAACAGGTGTTTAAAGTTCTTTCAAAATAATATGCTTTAACTTAACCCTTTTGTGCAGATGTTTCCGCCAGCGGATATGGAGCTGCAAATTTATGGCACACCCGGATCAGCTATTGAATATTCACAAGCAAACTGAGCTCAAACACGGTTTAGAATATGGACACGTTCACTCCCATCGCAGTTTTTCAGGAGTTACATTAATTAACCTCCTCAGCTAAGACTGATGTGCAAACTGCTCAATATACTTGCCGATAGCATCTATCCAACAGTTCAAAAAATTATCTCTCGCGACAGGAAAAATCGTCGTCCTCTGTAGCAAGCGCTTCAGCAACAGTGAGCCAATGGTATCCCAATTAGTATTTCAGAAAAATACGTTTTCTGAAGCGAAAATTCGACATGGTATTGATACTATGTCATTCTACTATCAATTATAGTCATCACATATCAAAAATGCGCAGTTCCCTACAGTGGATTTACGCACAAATTCCTCCATCGACAAATTCAGTGCTCCTTTATAGCCTTCAAAGTTCGCATGTTGATAGCCAATCACTCAATTATTTATTTAGGCGCATCTGCGTAACTGCACACTTATAGTTCACGCCCACTTGAATCTTCCCGGTAATGATATCTTGATTGACTCATTTCTTATCCAATGCCAAGGTGTAAAAACTATCCACAGTAACTGAAAGACACTGATTGGACGTTAAGAACAGGATATAAGCCTTTGCATAAGAGCAAGGTAGGTTGTGTTCTCCTAATATTAGGCACAGTTGTGCATTGAAAATGACGCGATTTAAAGAAAAAAATACTTCCAAAACCAGCCTGAAGTGTTCAGTTACATTTACAGGATTAAAATGAGGATCAGACATAGTCAATGGGAATTATTCCGAATGAAACAGGACTGGAGGGTTCCTTCTACTGGATTCATCTGTCTCTGGAGGTGTGATGGTCGGGTTTTTGAGACGCCAAATGCTATGGCCGGAACGAAAGGAGGAACAGCAAAATAAGAGACAAACACAGACAGAAATCAGGGAGAGAAACTCGCGCTTCCAGAGGACCTAGATCCAGTCCGTATAACAATAAGGAAGCAAAGTGAGTACGACAGAATGAATAGAAAGGGAAAAAATCTCGGAAACCGAGATAAAAAAAATTAGCACCAGACGATGCCCAGAAAGAGGAAAAACAGAAAGATTCCCTTGCTATCTAGCACTTTCCTCTTTTGCAGCTAATACCTCAACAACTTTCTCACTAGAGACCTTACCGGCTATTGTGCAAACAAAACACTGACACTCTAGCAAGGGCAGTGAGGCGGAACTAGGGCTTAAATAGAATCCAGGTGACGCCCCCAATTAATGCTAGCTGGCCCAGGAATCCGATTGTGGGCAAGCCGATATCGTCCCGGACGAGAGCAACCAAGAAAGCTGTCAAAGCCACTACCAGCCTCCAAAACCATGACAGGACCCCTCCCTCTAAGGGACAGCTCCAGAAGTCCCTAGGGAACCCCCTGCACGGAACTCAGAAATGAGTGTGGGATCCAGAATATCCCGAGAGGGAACCCAGCAGCGCTCCGCGGGGCCATATCCCTCCCAGTCGACAAGAAACTGGACCCCACGACCAACACGCCTCTCGGCCAGAATACGGCACACGGTGTAAACCGGCCCCCCCTCAACCATTCCTGGTGGTGGCAGGGGTGTGTCGGCAGGTGCCAGGACGCTAGTGCTAACCGGCTTAATCCGAGAGACGTGGAACGACGGATGGATGCGCAAAGATCTAGGGAGCTTTAACTGGACGGTGACCGGATTGATCTTCCGCACAATCTTGAATGGGCCAATACAGCGGGGAGCCAGTTTCTGTGACTCTACCTTCAAGGGGAGGTCCCGGGTAGATAGCCACACTCTCTGACCCAGTCAATAAGATGGGGCCAAACGACGCCTTCTATCGGCGGCGGATTTCTGTTTGAGCCCCGAGCGCAACAGAGATGAACGGACCCTGGTCCAAACTGACTGACAGCGACGAATGAAATGGTTAACCGAGGGAACCTTGGAATCATTCTCAGTCTCAGGAAACAGTGAGGGTTGATAACCCACCTGAGCTTCAAACGGTGAGAAGCCCGTGGAGGAATTACTCAAAGAGTTATGGGAATACTCGGCCCATGCTAAAAATCGACTCCATGAAGATGGATTATCCGCTGCTAAACAACGAAGAGCATTTTCAAATGACTGATGCGTACGCTCAGTCTGCCCGTTGGTCTCTGGGTGGAACCCAGAGGAGAGACTCACCGTAGCCCCCAACTGCCTACAAAACGCCCGCCAGAATCTGGCCGTAAACTGAGGACCCCGGTCAGAAACAACATCTTGTGGAAGCCCACGCAGCCGGAACACATGATTAACCACAAGAAGGGCCATCTCCCGCGCAGAAGGCCGCTTAGGTAGCACGACAAAATGAGCAGCCTTGGAAAAACAGTCAACCACGACCAAGATGACCGTGTTGCCCTCAGACATAGGCAGTCCCGTAATAAAATCCAAAGCAATATGCGTCCAAGGACGCCTGGGGACGGGACAATGGTCGCAGCAGACCAGAGGGAGGGAGATGGGAAGTTTTGTTCCTGGAGCAGATGCCACAGGCAGCAACAAATTCCCAAATGTCCCTCATCATACCCGGCCACCAAAAACGTTGGGCCAAGAACTGCTTGGTCCGATGGGCCCCCGGGTGCCCCGCCAAGCGGGAAGAGTGTCCCTACTGGAGGACCTGTGGCCTAACTCTAGGCGGGACAAACAAACAGCCAGGAGGCTCCCCCCTAGGACCGGGATCGGTCTGCAAAGCCTCCTGAACCACCGCCTCAACCTCCCATTGAATGGGCGCCACAATCTGAGCAGCTGGAATGACTGGCTCCAGGGTAGGATCATGATCAGAGCAGTCGTAAATCCGCGACAAGGCGTCAGGCTTAATGTTTTTAGAGCCAGGGCGGTAGGTTAGCGTAAAATTAAAACGTTTAAAGAACAATGACCACCTCGCCTGCCAGGAATTACGTCGCTTGGTCTGCTGAATATACTGGAGGTTTTTATGATCTGTCCATACTACGAAAGGGTGTTCAGCCCCCTCCAGCCAGTGGCGCCACTCTTCAAGGGCCAACTTGACCGCTAATAACTCCCGGTCACCAATGCTGTAATTCCGTTCTGCGGCAGACAAAGACCGGGAGAAGTATGCGAATGGGTGTAGCTTATTGTCCCAAGGGGGGCGCTGGGACAAAATAACACCCACTCCAACCTCCGAAGCATCCATCTCCACCACAAAAGGGAGGGAGGGATCGGGCAAAACCAGAATGTGCTCTGAGCAAAAACGTTTCTTTAATTCCTGAAAGGCAGCCTCGGCTGCTGGAGAACAAAAAAACGCTGAGGAGGTATTCTTTCTGGTGAGCGCAATAATGGGGGCAGCAACCGCGCTAAAATTACGAATAAACACCTGTAAAAATTAGCAAAGCCCGAGAAGCGTTGGACCTCCTTAACACTTTGAGGAGCCGGCCAATTTTTGACCGCAGCCACCTTTTCCGGGCCCATACGGACCGATCCCTTGGAGACAATAAAGCCATTAACGGCAGGGGGTATCGGTTTTTAATGGTGATCTTATTCAAACCCCTATAATCAATACAGGGTCTCAGACGGCCATCTTTATTTCCCACAAAAAAAACCCCGCTCAAGCAGGAGACGTGGACGGCCGAATAAAACCATTAGCGAGAGCTTCCTGAATATATTCTCGCATGGCTTTACGCTCAGGCCCTGACAGCGAGTATAGCGAACCTCTAGGAGGAGTGGTACCAGGGTAGAGATTGATCTCGCAATCGTACGGACGATGGGGAGGTAACATCGATGCTCGTTGTTTACTAAAAACCTCAGCGAGATCAGCATAATGATTTGGAACATTGGGAGGCAAACTAAAGTTCAGGGTGGCCCCAAATTCCTCACCCTGTTCAGAATCTAACGTCTCAGTAACTGATTCAGAATTGAAAAAATCCTCTAAAAAGTAATCGTCCTCTGGCTGTTGCCAATCAAATTGAGGATCCCACTGCAACCCCTCCTCTGCCCCTCTTTCTAGTTTAGGAGGGTACGGTGAGACAACCTCCTCACATTCGCTCCAGGCATCAGCCTGCCCCATAGCTTGATGTCTGGGAAAACAAGTCACATTCTCTCTACAATGACACCTACAATTGGTGCCCCAGTGGATGATAGGATAATTCTGTTCCCCTCAAGTGATGCAAGGTCTATGTTCCCGTAACCAAGAATGTCCCAAAACAATGGGAAAAGCAGGGCAACTGATAATCAAAAACTGAACCTCCTCAGAATGGCCACCAAAAGAAATGAACATATTAAGCGGTTCAGAAACTTCGGTTAGAAATCCCGTTCCAAGCAGGCGACCGTCCAAAGTTCTCACAGAGCGTGGCTGTGAGAGAGAACAGGTGGGAACGGAGTGCCTCCTAGCCCCCTCAACATCCATAAAACAATTTAGGGCGCCCGAATCCACGAACGCTTCGATAATAACTCTCTTGCTCTTCACGGTCAGTTCAACAGGGATTAGAGTTCGGAAGGGAAATTGGGTCTGCCCCTCTAGTGCCCCCCAGACCGCTAGAGGGATTTTCCCGTTTCCCTGAAGCTTCGGGCAACGTGGGCGGATATGACCTGGTTTATTACAATTAAAGCAAATTATTCTTCTGTGAGCAGGTATATGAGTCCGGCTCTCAAACAAGCCATCTACCTGCATGGCCTCAACCAGAGTGGAATTTTCAGTGGATGGAATAGGAGCCACTAGCAACCTTGGCCCCGTTGTCCGCAAGCGGCAATCTGTTTAGTTTCTCCCTGTTACGTTCGCAGATGCGATTGTCAATTCGCACAGCCGTGCGAACCAAAGAATCTAAAGTTGAACAGGGCTCCATGTAGCCAACGCGTCTTTTATCTCCTCAGAGAAGGCATGACTGAACACAGTCATAAGAAGAGCCTCTGACCAGCCTGTCTCTGTCGCTAGGGAGCAAAATACAATTGAAAACTCCGCAGCAGTTTCTTTGCCCTGTTTCAGATGCATCAAACGCGTAGCCGCGTCCTGACCACAAACATCCTGATCAAACACTGACACCATCTCCCTAACAGGAGCCTCCACAGAATTTACGACTGGTGAATTAGATCTGATTAGTGGGCCTACCCAAGGGAGAGCTGTGCCAGCCAACAGGGATAATATAAATGCCACTTGAGAATCCTCGTTAACCAAACGTGACGGCCGAGCCTTAAAAAATATCTCACATTGGGCGATGAAATCTTTACATTTCCCGGCCTCGCCGCTATATCTTTGGGGCAAATGTAACTTCGGTTCTCGGGGAAGGTGTGGTGCTTCTGCAACGTTTTGTGAAACTTGTGTAGACAGGGCTCTGATACTCTCGGTCAAGCTTAATAGACCACTCTCCTGTTTCTGCAACAAATTCTCCAGAAGGCAGAGTCTCTCAGCCAAACCAGCCTGCTGGCTTCCCAGGCTGGAAAGCCCTTTTCCGAAACCAGATAGCATAGCTTGCTGGCTGGTAACAGCCTTTTCGATCTCGGCCACAGCTGATGTCTGCGTGTTGGCTAGAGTGTACTGTGATGGTCGGATTTTTGAGATGCTAAATGCTGTGGCCGGAATGAAAGGAGGAACAGCAAAATAAGAGACAAACACAGACAGAAATCAGGGAAAGAAACTCGCGCTTCCAGAGGACCTAGATCCAGTCCGTATAACAATAAGGAAGCAAAGTGAGTACGACAGAACGAATAGATAGGGAAAAAATCTCGGAAACCGAGATAAAAAGAATTAGCACCAGACAGTGCCCAGAAAGAGGAAAAACAGAAAGACTCCCTTGCTATCTAGCACTTTCCTCTTTTGCAGCTAATACCTCAACAACTTTCTCACGAGAGACCTTACCGGCTATTGTGCAAACAAAACACTGAAACTCTAGCAAGGGCAGTGAGGCAGAACTAGGGCTTAAATAGAATCCAGGCGATGCCCCCAATTACTGCCAGCTGGCCCAGGAATCCGATTGTGGGCAAGCCGATATCGTCCCGGACGAGAGCAACCAAGAAAGCTCTCAAAGCTACCACCAGCCTCCAAAACCATGACAGGAGGAGGGATTCAATGAAGAGATACTGCTACTGCGGTTGCATTTTGCTCAATGTGGCTTTTTGTTTTGGAATTTATACCATATTCAACTAAATTGAATGCCAATGTTTTGTTTGTTTGCTCTGCCAAAAGCTCAAGGACTTTGGTAGAACCCCTTGTATGTTCATTGCACCATTCTGTTCAATCTAGGGTAGAATATTGCCTGTTTTTTCCTGATAGTGGAATATCTGTTCTGTTATAATAAGGTATATTACAGATATTACTGAGTTAGTGAGTTATATTTGTTTCTTATAAGGTGTGGAAAGTGTTTATATAAGGTTGCGAGCTCAGAAGTGGGAACTTCTGGCTTTTCATTGTATGTGCAGTGGCTTCTGGGGCTCTGAAGAATGGACAAAATTCTGAACTTTATCATGTAGAAAAGGCATGTTTTGTGTTTGGAGAGGTTACTGGTGACCATTAATGTCCAACTGCACCTACATTGATAAACTCATGCTAAATTCAACCAGAGAATCATTAATTCATATTAAATTTAATGTGTCAAAAGTTGGTTTGTATTAAATATATGATTATTTTATGATTTGACAGTGCACCATTTTGAGGGATCTTAGAGTTTGGGGAGCCACCTGGACAGCTGTCTTATTTGACTTTTAGAGGGTAGGTAATTTAGAATATAATACTCAGATGAATTATACTGGTGATGAAGTTGTTTATGATCCCAGAAATGAATAATTTTAACCCCCAGCCATTTTTCAATTCTCAGTATTTTTTATGTTTGCAGCCTGTTTTCTCCACCAAAATCATGAAAATAAACAAATGTGATGAAATTCTAAATGCTTCAAGAGTCTTGACTCAGTTTAGCCATTCCCTTCATCTCTGAGAAGCTGCAATCTTGAATTATAAAGCCTTAAAGATGTTAACGCATAAATAGCCAGATGTGGCTTCTGCCCAAAGGAGTTAATAGCAAATAGGTCCCGTCCAGGCCATTTTAAAGCAAATTATTTTGTAAAACTCAAAATATTTGTGTTCAGCGACCAAATTTGGATTTATTTAAATCGTATAACAGCTATTATTATTGGAATGAAAACCAGCATACACAAGGGGCCTTCAGGACCAAGTTTGGAAACTAGTGTAATAAACTTTTGTTTATTGGCTTCATTAACCAAGGAGCAGCTTTGCTTGATGCAAGGTAGCAATATTATCAAGGTGAGCTAGTCTCCATTCCGTGTAATCAGGTGAACCAATATAGTCCTAATGAAGTGAAGCTAGCTAATTTTAGCAATAAATCTAATTACTTGATAATAAATTTTGTATGTCAAAGAACACCAATCACTGTAGTGAATTTGAGGTACAAATAGCAAGGCCAACAGACATGGGGTTATGGTAGGTAATGTTAATGAAGTGGAAGTGTTGTTCAAGTTACTTAACTGGAGTTAGAATGTATCTGGCTACTATCGTATGACAAACATTAACTAAAGCTGGCTACATAAAGTTATGCTATCGACCAGATTTATGGGAGATCAGCTAATTTGTTAAAATGTCGAAAAAATGCAGTAATTTCATGAACTTACCAGCAAGCATCCATGAGACACACTGAAAATGAATGTTCTATTGTGAATAAAATACTGGCTGGTGTGATTATAAAGTCATTGGGTTTTGATTTTATTCACAATTAACACTTTGTCCCAACTATTTCGGAATTGGGGTTGTAGTTATTACCATGCTGATAAATGTTCAATTGTTCTTTCTCTGTCAATTTTTGTTTTATTTAGTTATTTGATACAATAAAAAGGGGGTGAAAAGTAATGATTGACAGCTTTGATTGACAGCCTCTCCTAGAGAAGTAATCACCTCTTGATTTACTTCCGGGAATTGTACGGAACTAGAGTGCGACCATTAAGAAGTGATTTCATGTGTAACATTACACATGTATAAATTGCTAGGTCCCAGTATAACAGAATATAACCCATAGTGATTTGCAAATGCAACAAAAATTGATTGTAAAATGGTCTTTGCTCCGAAAATTGTGTATTGTACTGTTTGCAGTGCTAGTACTGTAAGTAAGTTATATCAAGTTAGCTAGCAAGTTTAGCAACATTTTTTAGCTATCAGATCACTGGACACAGCAACAGAAATTGGTGGTAAACAGCTGTTTACTTTGTACAAAGCGTAATGTAGCTGCTGTTCGCAGCAATGTTATGTTTAGGGCCAAGGGCTTTCTACAATCAATTTTTGTTGCTAGCATAAGAGACCCAAAAACACTGATAACTAGCTACCTACCTTACTAAGATTAGTACACTTCAACACTTCCATTATTGACACAGGTTTGCAACACTGCTTTGAAACTTCAGTCACATGACTGAGTTGCATCATATGCACTGCAGGAAGGTTTCAATGCTTTTGGAGATTGTTATTGCCAATGAAATTTGAGATACGTGCTGATAAACTAGTTAAGTTAAATGGATATTTTTATTAGACTATGCTGGTAGATATAAATAAGTAGCTGATGTTACATTGGCATAGCCAGGCTATGCCAATTACTTATTACCTTTATTAATTAGCTTTCATCCATTATTGCCCTGGTTCAAATTTTTTCCTCCAATAGCTAATACATTTGAAAAATGAACATCTTTTGGCGATCTATGTCCAGCATTAGGAAAACAACTTCACGGTAAATTTCAGAGTGGAGTGCCTCATGGGCTCCCTCCAAGCAGAACAGCAGTTTGAAAACATGATTCATCTGCTGATCGCTCCAATAAAAGAGCTGTGAAATTAAACCATTACAATATGTAAAAGAATGTGATTTGTTCAATAAATGGTTCCTGACCTGACGGGCAAATGATCTGAAAATGAAATGACAGTCAGTTCTATTGGTCCAAGATGTGAATGTCCACGCATTTCAATTAAGGGGACCTATAGCGAAGCAAAATGTCAATTTTGGTTCAAAACTTTAGTTTTGAGGTAAGAACTGTTAAGAAGAAGGCAGGGGAACACCAGATGCAGGAACTGAAGTGTTTATTGAAACACAAAACACTAGGAGAAAATAGGCACACAGGCCAGAAATAACACCGTGCACATGCACTGAACAAATGGGAAAACTAAGGTACACTGCCCAAGGCAGGGGGAAACAGAAGTATACACTCCAAGAGTGGCTAAACTAGAAAAACAAAAACTGAACCTAACTAGACTGACAGACACACTGGGAGACTTAAACAAGGGGCAGACAAGACGTGGGCGCAGCAAAATACAAGACTCGGGAATCATACAAAGGAAATACTCGGAAGGCACAAGGAGCTGAGATTTCACCATGCAGAGCAGAGTCTAACAAAGTTCCGTCTGATGTCTCCTCCCATCTCTACCACATTTATAGTCACGAAGGAGGCGGGGACTCGAAAGGCAATCTCGACTGGAACAGAAACACATGGGATTAATAAACAAATTAACGAGGACCGGGTAAACCATAATAACTCGAGACAAGACGCTGAGACCATCAAACTAGACAGTTTAGATTAAGGTAATCTAAACGTGACGAGTAAAAAGCAATGCGAGAGAAGCAAAGGAAAGCACAGCTTTAAACGCAGTTAATCAGGGAAAGCTTAGGCAGGAATTACAAAAGCTAGAAACACTCGCACTCGCTAATGAGTTAATTAAGGTTAATACTACTTGACGAAATATTTACAATCACCCTCAAATAAGTGCTGGTTAGTAATTATCCTATCAGAGAACGCATTCACTCAGTTTAGCGAGACCCAGAATTAAGCACAGGTAGAAACAATGAATGAAATACCACAGCCGAAACCGAAAGAGGAAACGTGATTGGACAACGAGACGCAGGCAAGCTGAAGGCTGTCACGACATCACTGGAGGTTGGCAGAGAGGAATCGATCATCAGATGGCAGAATGAAAGCTGAAAAATAAAACGAAAGTAAAGCACAAGCAAATAAGCACAAAGACAACACACATGAGGCAGAACCATAACAGTACCCCCCCTAAGAAGCGCCACCTGGCGCTTAAACGGAACATCAGAAACTAAATACAAGAAACATCAAACTAAATACAAAACCCCACAAGACTAATACAAAACACCTACCAAAAATGAAATACAAAACCCTAAAGACTAACACCTAACCAAATACAAAAAAAAAAACAAAACCCTAACTAACACCAAAAATCTAACCAAAAACTAAACAGCAGAAGAATACACAGAACATAAACAAGGTTACTCAGGGTCTCCAGCATAAGCTGGGGCTAAGGCTTCGGGTGAGTCTGATGGAAAACTCTAATTAGGTCTTTGTCCAGTATGAATCTGGCAGGGACCCAGGAACGTTCCTCGGGACCGTATCCTTCCCAATCAACGAGGTATTGGAGACCTCTACCCCTCCGCCAACAGTTGAGGAGCTTGCGGACGGTGTAGGCTTCTCCACCGTCGATGATGCGCGGCGGAGGTGGGGGCTCGGGATCCGGGTGGAGGGGGGTGGGTGACAGAGGGCCGGACTCAGGAAACATGGAAGACAGGATGGATGCGGCGCATGGTGTGAGGGAGCTTCAAACGGATGGCGGTGGGACTGATGATTTTGTCGATGGGGAAGGGACCGAGGAATCTGGGGGCGAGCTTGGGGACTCGACTTTTGATGGGAATGTCCTGGGGGAGCCAGACCTTCTGGCCGACCACGGTAGGTGGGGGCCGGCTTGTGTCGCTTGTCCGTCAAGTCCTTCATCTGTTTCCCAGCACGGACGAGGGCGCAGCGGGCGGTGCGCTAGGTGTTATGACACCGCCTCATGAAGGCCTCGGCAGAGGGGACCCCCACCTCTGCCTCCTGTGAGGGAACAGGGGAGGTTGGTAACCCAGGCAGCACTTTCGAAGGGGTGAGACCAGAGGCTGCGGATGCGTGGGGTTGTGGGCGTGCTCGACCCAAGGCATATGGGCCGACCAAGAGCTTGGGTTCTTGGCGCACACGCACCGCAGCATGGTCTCCAGGGTCTGGTTGGCCCACTCGGTCTGGCCATTAGACTGAGGGTGAAACCCGGAACTGAGGGAACAGGAAGGGCCTAGGAGGGACAGGAAAGCTTTCCAGAAGCGGGAAGTGAACTGGGGGCCACAGTCGGAAACAACGTCTGCAGGGATACCATGGGGACGGACAACGTGCTGGATCAGGAGCTCGGCAGTGGATTTGGTTGAGGGGAGCTTGGGGAGTGCAACGAAATGGGCAGCTTTAGAGAACCGGTCGACTATAGTGAGGATGGTGGTATTGCCGTGGGAGAGAGGTAGGCCGGTCACAAAATCTAAGGCTATGTAGGACCAGGGGCGACTGGGGATAGGGAGTGGCTGAAGGAGACTAGAGGGGGGTGTGTGCGGAGTTTTGGCCGTGGTACAGACCGTGCAGGCACTCACGAAACCCTTGACGTCGTCTGGTTGGTCCGGCCACCGGAAGCGATGCCGAATGAAGGCCGTGGTCCTCTTGACCCCCGGATGGCCCGAGAACTGGGATCCGTGTCCCCACTGGAGCACCTCAGACCGGAGGCCCTGGGGAACGAACAGGCAGTTACCGGGACAGGCACTGGGCGCGGCCTGCCCGCTCAGCGCTGCCCGGACCCTTTCCTCGATGGGGAGCTGGATAGCGCTGAGGAAACCGCTCGGAGGAAGTGGTCTCGGGAGGGTTCTCGGAAGCGGTATTACTCTCGAACCGCCGGGAATGGGCATCAGCCTTGGCATTACGGGACCCAGGCCTGTAAGCCAAGGAGAAATTGAATCTCTCGAAAAATAAGGCCCACCGGGCCTGGCGGGGATTAAGCCTCTTGGCCGTCTTCAGATACTCGAGATTCTTGTGGTCTGTCCACACCAGGAATGGCGTAGTGGCTCCCTCCAGCCAGTGACGCCACTCCTCTAGAGCCAACTTGACTGCCAGTAACTCCCAGTTACCGACATCATAGTTGGCCTCAGTAGGCGTGAGGTGGTGCGAAAAGAAGGCACAGGGGTGTACCTTCCCGTCCTTGGTGGACCTTTGGGACAGCACCGCTCCCACGCCCACGTTGGAAGCATCCACTTCCACGATGAACTGGGACGCCGAGTCCGGGGTCATCAGGATGGGCGCAGATGTAAACCGCCGCTTGAGCTGCTGGAAAGCCTAGTCCGCCTGGGGATTCCAGCAGAACGGGTGCTTGGTGGAGGGGAGCGCGGTCAGGGGGGCTGCCACCGAGCCGTGCCCTCGGATGAAGCACTGATAAAAATTAGCAAAACCCAGGAATCCTTGGAGAGCCTTGTGGTCCTTAGGCTGGGGCCATTCCAGGACAGACTGCACCTTGGCAGGATCCATTTTCAGGGACCCGGGAGAGATGATGTAGCCCAGAAAAGTTGTGGAGCAGGTGCTGAACTCGCACTTTTCGGCCTTCAGGAAAAGGCGGTTCTCCAACAAGCGTTTCAGGACTTGGCACACATGCCGAATGTGCTCCTCCCGGGTGCGTGAAAAGATTAGGATGTTGTCCAGGTAGACATAAACGGACCGACTGATCATGTCACCCAGGACATCATTTACCAGACCCTGGAACACTACGGGCGCGATGGTAAGGCTAAAGGGAACCACCAAGTATTCCCAATGGCCACTGGGGGTGTTGAATGCGGTCTTCCATTCATCCCCCTCGCGTATCCGCACCAGGTGGTAAGCGTTCCGCAGATCCAACTTGGTAAACACCTGGGCCCCCTGGATGATGTCGAAGGCAGACGACATGAGGCAGGGGATAACAGTTCCGGACCGTTATCTTGTTCAGCCCTCTACAGTCGATGCAGGGCCGGAGCGACCCATCCTTCTTTGCCACAAAGAAGAACCCGGCTCCTGCTGGCGATGTGGAGGGCCAAATTATCCCAGCCGCGAGAGACTCCTGGAGGTACTTCTCCGTGGCGACTCTCGGGCTGAGACAGGGAGAGGACCCGCCCCCGAGGCGGCACTGCTCCCGGCAGGAGGACAATCTCGCAATCATAGGGCCGGTGAGGTGGCAGAGACACCGCCCTAGACTTGCTGAATACCACACCCAGGTCATGGTATTCAGCAGGGACTCGGGAGAGATCAGGTGCTGGCTCGGAAGAAACCTGAGACCCTGGTACAGGTGAAGCCGCGTGGCGAAGGCAGCGGCCGGAACAGGAGGACTTCCACTCACGAACCTCGTGGGTGGACCAGTCCAGGACCAGGCCATGCTCAAGGAGCCAAGGGTGTCCCAGAACCACCGGGGATCTGGGAGACCGTATGATCAGGAAGGCGATGGTCTCCACGGTGGTTGCCTGAGACCAGAAGCTGGACTGGAGCTGTTTGATGTTCAATCTGAGCCAGTTTTTTGGCCCCGAGGCCAAAGACGGTCAGAGGCCGCGCCATTGGGGAGAGTGGAACACCCCAGGAGGCAGCGGCTTCGGCATCCAGGAAGTTCCCTTCCACTCCAGAATCCACCAAGGCAGAGGCACGGCGGCTCTGGTTGCCCCAGGAGAGGGTCACCGGGGTGCAGGTCCGGCAGTTGGAGGAGGCCTCGGGTCGAGAGGTGCCCACTACTGCTTCACCGGTCACTAGGGGGTGTTGCCTCTTCTCCGGGCAGTTGGTAACAAAATGCCCCTGCTGACCACAGTAGAGGCAGGCCTTGGACCGCATGCAGCGATCCCTCTCCTTAGTCAGGTGACTGTGTCCCATCTGCATAGGCTCTGGCTCGGGTTGGTGGGCTCGGGTGGATGCTCGACTGGGACTTGGTGACGGAGGCTGGATGACAGGAGCGTTGGAGGGGTTGGAAGGAGCTGGCCGACATCGCCCCAAGCGAGTGGCAGTCTCCTCCAGGCGGTTGTCAATCCGGATGGCAAGATCCGCCACAGCCTCGGGAGTCTTAGGTAGATCATGAAACAGGAGGTGGTCCTTGATGCCATCAGCTAGCCCTTCCACAAATACATCTCGGAGTGCTTCAGGCTTCCACTCGGAACTGGCAGCTAGGGTCTGGAACTCGATGGCGTATTCTGCCACCGAGCGGCTTCCCTGCCGGATCCGGGTCAGCTCCCTTCCGGCAGCAGTACCGCGCCTGGTGCGGTCGAACAGCCGCTCCATCTCGGATGACAGGGCCGAGAAGGAGGAAACGCAAGGTAGGCGGGTTGACCAGGCGGCAGTACCCCACTGGAGAGCTGGACCCTTCAGGTGAGAGATGACAAAGGCCACCTTGGCAGGCTCCGTGGCGTAGGTTTTGGGCTGCAGGGCGAAGAGCATCTCGCAGGTGGTCAGAAACGACCTGCAGGACCCAGGGTTGCCATTGTAACACTCGGGAGGCGGTAGCTGAGGCTCTGGACCAAGACCAGGAGGTGGCGATGCAGCAGCTCCAGCGGGAGGGTAAGGTTGCCCCATCCTCCCAGTAGCGGTGGTCTGCTGCGCTGCCAGGGCAGCAGTCAGGTGTTGGATCTGCTGCCGCTGGCGCTGGAGCTCGGGAATCCATCCTGCTGGTGTTCAGGAGACAGAACTTCTGTTAAGAAGTAGGCAGGGGAACACCAGATGTGGGAACTGAAGTGTTTATTGAAACACAAAACACTAGGAGAAAATAGGCACACAGGCCAGAAATAAAACACCGTGCACATGCACTGAACAAATGGGAAAACTAAGGTACACTGCCCAAGGCAGGGGGAAACAGAAGTATACACTCCAAGAGTGGCTAAACTAGAAAAAACAAAAACTGAACCTAACTAGACTGACAGACACACCGGGAGACTTAAACAAGGGGCAGACAAGACGGGGCGCAGCAAAATACAAGACTCGAATCATACAAAGGAAATACTCGGAAGGCACAAGGAGCTGAGATTTCACCATGTAGAGCAGAGTCTAACAAAGTTCCGTCTGATGTCTCCTCCCATCTCTGCCACATTTATAGTCATGAGAAGAGGCGGGGACTCGAAAGGCAATCTCGACTGGAACAGAAACACATGGGATTAATAAACAAATTAACGAGGACCGGGTAAACCATAATAACTCGAGACAAGACGCTGAGACCATCAAACTAGACAGTTTAGATTAAGGTAATCTAAACGTGACGAGTAAAAAGCAATGCGAGAGAAGCAAAGGAAAGCACAGCTTTAAACGCAGTTAATCAGGGAAAGCTTAGGCAGGAATTACAAAAGCTAGAAACACTCGCACTCGCTAATGAGTTAATTAAGGTTAATACTACTTGACGAAATATTTACAATCACCCTCAAATAAGTGCTGGTTAGTAATTATCCTATCAGAGAACGCATTCACTCAGTTTAGCGAGACCCAGAATTAAGCACAGGTAGAAACAATGAATGAAATACCACAGCCGAAACTCAAAGAGGAAGCGTGATTGGACAACGAGACGCAGGCAAGCTGAAGGCTGTCACGCGATATCACTGGAGGTTGGCAGAGAGGAAATCGATCATCAGATGGCAGAATGAAAGCTGAAACATAAAACGAAAGTAAAGCACAAGCACAAATAAGCACAAAGACGATACACATGAGGCAGAACCATAACAAGAACATGAAGTGGTCCTTCAAATAGTCTGTAATATGGAGTCGTGTTCCAAAGGAAACATTCATGACAAACACTGTCTTCAAAGCTGGAACAGCTGTGAGTGTGGTGACTTTCAATGATGGCCAACGAGGAATTGCCTCCATTCTTATGAAACCTGGCATAAAGGCAGGGGCACACTCAATGAAAGGCTATCACGAAAAGGACAGAAAACGTGTGAAACAGAGTGAAAAATGCGCAGTAGAACTTGAAAAAAGAAACGAATAGATGCTTGACAAGCACGTAAAACTAAGGAAGAAACAGATTGAAGAAGAGGGAGTTACTTATGAGGCTGGTGCCTTTTAAGGAGATTAAAAAATCCTAAAAACCAATAAAAACAAAATACTAAATGTATTCCTCCTGAGAACATTACTGTCAAACTTCGATTACATTATTACTGCCAAACTAAAATCTAATTTTTCTAAAAATACAGATTTTCAACAAGAAAATACAGAATTCTCAGCAAATGTACATCCAAATAACTTCATATTTGGCAGTTTTCTTCATTTTGTGATGATCTATGTCTGTACAAGCTCTTTTTGCAATATGTACCTCTGAATATGAGTAAATCAAAATATGCATATTTAATTAGCTGTTTCCCGCCGAAATTGATTTAGGGGGTCAAAATCAATACTAGAACATAGAAACCTGGGAAAAAAAGCTCTGTAGTGACATTAGGAATGTTTTTTCCTTCACATTACAGCTGAAATTATAACCAAACACTGTTTAGTTATCTCAATAACTGTGTTTCTCTAAGTATCTTTATATTCATTAAAACAGCCGTTGCCATGGCAACCACTGATGTGATGCTACAGAAACTCAGTGTTTTAAATTGTTTGCTTAACTATAAGTCCCCTTAAATTAAATACAGAAACTAATTAGCCTAAATTGTGTATACGTGTAAATGCTCAATATAAATTATGGTATATATAATCAGTACTTAAAGCTCATCTATGATTATCCATGCTTTTTCCATTAGAAATATAACACAGCAATAAACGCTTCTGCCTGTATGCTGTGCACTACTTTTAGAAAAGTTGTCTCAAAACAGTGTGAAACGTTTTGAAACGATGTTTCCAAAGTTCGAAGCTGTTTGAAAAGTTTGAAATTTCCGTCTTCACGTAGTAGAACCGGTCTGTTTGTTGCGTACATCACCCAGCATTTACCACAAACAGAGAAAGACATTTGGGCTATGCAAAAGCTTTAGGTGATGTAGTTATGAGTTGGGCTGGTGTATGGGAGGGACCACAAGACCGCAGCACAACCCCCAATCACTACTGCGCAAACTCTGGCTCAAGATGGCAGCGTCCGTATGAAGGATATTTTGGCTCTGTCAGTGCCCTATCTGTACCTCCTACCTGATCGGTTCTGCGCATGCGCTAAAGTTCTGCGCATGTGCATTCTTTAACTCATATTTACGACTCTGCCCGATGTGTTCCACGCATGCATAAAACCCTTTACCGGTTGGATTGGCGATTCGAGTGTTGGTTAAGCGAGAGAGGCAGATGCTGCGTCTCAAGTCTCTTAAATTGCACCCTCATGCCCCTCACTTGGGTTCTATCCTCGCTTCTTAGTCCCTCCCCCCAAGGATGCATGGAGGAAACAAGGGAGAGGACAGATGAAATGAGGACATATGTTTTAAGCGACATGAGATGTCCTTTCCTCAGTTGTGTTATGTGAAGTGACGCTCGTTTTGATGACGGCCATGGCTGGATCTGGTCAGTGCATGTGACTCTTACCCGGGAGTCTCGGGTTCAATCCCCCGCCCGGACCCTCCTTCGGCCTGCCACATTCAGGTCTTTGCAGTTCGGCTTCTGGGCTAGTTGTACAGGAAGGCTATAATATGAGATTGTATGAAGGACAATTATCAAATTAAACAAGAAACGAGAGAAATGAGAAATTTCATCTAATTACCATCCATGCAATCTCATTGTAGCCTTTCTCATTGATGCAAAGCTGTATGTCATATTCATTAATGGCAATGTAGCTTATTGGAAGCCCATTTGCTCAGTAAATTAGTTCAGTGTATTATCCGATTCTTCAGAAAAAGGTTGAGTGTTAACCTGCATTATGGTTATGTCACTGGTTGTAGACAGAGTTTGATTGTTACATCAGCAGCCTTAACACGCACAGCTAAGTCAGAAAAACGCATTTTTACTCCTGCATAAGCGAAGCTTAGGAAGGATTGTTGTGATGAGACTGGAGCGTCACTCACTAATCAATCAGTCAATCATTTAATTTGCCGTAAGCAGGACCACGTGCGGTAAGATTCACAAATAGCTTATCCAGGAGTTAAAGATAGTGTTCTGAGGCATATTAAGCTGATCGGACGCAGACGCAGAAATAAATATACTTCGTTTTGTGAGCTTCAGGAATTCAGAAGCTTCATTAAGACATTGACATTTTGGGCTCTAAATTCGTTGACCAGGCGCAGGCACGGCGAATGGGGGGAGCGCCGCGCCAACGGGGTGTATCCAGGCGTATTTTGCCATTTCGTGCCCGGCGCAAGTACTCCTCTGTCCCGCCTCTGTCCCTCCTGCCGGCGCAAGTGGCAAAGAGGGAGGGGAGAAGGCGTGAGTGGGTTTAACATAGCTGATTCAAATCTTCACCAATCAAATGAGCTCCTCTCCTCACCTTTAAAGTGTTGGAATAAAGAAGCCTCTGTCCTATATCTGCATGATGCGTTAATGTTGCATTTTACTTTGCTGCTTCAGGCATGTTTTCTGCACCGCTTACGTCTATATTAAGCATTATGAATATAAGTTAGCTGGCTAGCTAGGGCATTCGCGAATTATGACCATTAGCGAACTTGAATGGACTTTCAAAACGAAACTACGTCAGATCATTCAAACATATGAAGTTGGAATGAAATGCGACGGTTGCTCATTTATTTCTTCTGCCTGCATCATTGGGAAGAGAAACGATGGATAGCGTGTTCCTATTATTACACCCTGTTGCTGCTTACAATTTTGGGATTAACATGCATGGACAACAATGCAAGATACATTACACATTTATTTTCAATATGTGATCTTAACTCAGCACGAGATCATAGCAATCAGGCTGTATTCCTTTCCCCCACTAAAAATGATAAAACCTGAGTGACAATAATAGTAGTATTAAGCCGCTTGCACACTGGACACGAAACAAATTTTTCGCACGACAGACAGTGTGAAAGCAGTTGAAGGACACATACCCACATAGCCTACACACGCACTCACGCGCCCACATGCACACGTCTCTCTCTCTCTCTCTCTCTCTCTCTTTGATCTGACATTAGGACAATCGATATAGATACTATAATTTATGTGCTGATTCAGATAGTCACATTAAATAGTGGTTGCTGTAATTATTTATTGCATTGAAATGTGCCTGACATTCTGGAAACCTGCCTGTGAGGTTTTAGGTGATGTCTTCTTGACTGCTGTCGGTCAGCAGCAAATTACCACTGCACAGAAAGTAAACCAGGTTGGAGCTGGCGAGCTCTCTGCGCACTTTCCGCGGAGCCTTTATCCACGAAATTGTCACTGCGTCATGATGAATAGGTGACACCTCCCCCTACTACGCCGCCACACCCATCTCTGCGCATGTCCGTCTACCAAATTGCCAAAATGGCTGCGCACGGTGTTGCACCACACAAAATTACCACTGCGTGGGCTGCACCGGACGAAATTACCACTGCGTGGGCTACGCCACACTGCGCTGCGCCAAGAAATTAGAGCCCTTTATGTCACCATAAATGTGGATAGGAAAATGCTAGATAATTATATCAATGACCTCTAAAGCAAGCTGAGAGAAAATGGATACGGGCTGATCCTCGCAACAGAACAAATTAACACTAACAGTTGTGCTCATAAGTATTCATACCCCTGTAAAAAAATCTACTAATTTTCAATTCTCTTCTACACTTTAGCATGGTTGTTGGGAATGCACCTACATTCAGTGGGACGTTGTTATGCAACAATCCAGGGTGCATTTGATTTTGGCTTGTGAGGATTATGACATTTAAGAATATATTTCTATTTTGGCCCCTGTTCAAAATTATTAATACCCTTGTCCTCCTGAAGTACAAAGATGATTGTTTATTATGGTTCACTAATTTTGCCACACTCAAGGTGGGTCCCATTGATCCCTGCAATGTTATGCAACAAACCAAGGCCATGTTGGTTTCCAGAAAATTCCTGGGGCCTATAAATTGAGGGGAATTAGTGAAGTCATTCTCAGTTCATAGTCAATGCTAGAATCGCCATGGTCAAGCAGAAAGAACTGAGTGAGGACCTAAGGTCGCGCATTGTGGATTCACACAACGATGGTTTAGGTTACAAAGCTATATCCAAGCATTTTCAGGTCCATCCAGCCACAGTGCAGAGCATCATTAAAAAGTTCAAGGTGTTCCACACGGTGAAGAACCTGAAGAGACCCGGAAGGCAGCCCAAAGTCTCAACCAGGCATGCAAGAAAATTGGCACGAGCAGCCACCATCAACCCTCGCATCACCACCAAGGAGATGTTGCAAGGCCTCAGTGACAAAGGCACCAGTATCTCAAGACAGACACTACAGAGGACATTGAATAGGGCAGGACTTAATGGACACCGTCCATGCAAGACTCCACTCCTCAAACGCAACCACACAAGATCATGTCTGGACTTTGCAAAATGTCACTTGGATGAAGAAGAGGCATTATGGTTGTCGATTTTATGGTCGGACGAGATGAAGATGGAGCTCTTTGGACACAGAGATGTGACTTATGTTTGGCGAAAGAAAGGTGAAGCTTTCAAACCAAAAAACACCGTGCCAACTGTGAAGCATGGAGGCGGCAGTAATAATGCTGTGGGGCTTCTTCTCAGCAAGTGGGACCGGGAGCCTCGTTAAGGTTGACGGCATTATGAAGAAGGAACAGTATATCGAGATCCTCGAGAAGAACATCAGACAGTCTGCTGCAAAACTTTGTCTTGGGCAACACTGGGTCTTCCAACAAGATAATGACCCAAAGCGAACCGCCAAAAAAGTCGAGAAATGGTTTGAGGACAACAAAGTTAATGTTTTGGAGTGGCCAAGCCAAAGCCTCGACCTGAACCCCATCGAAAATCTGTGGAGGGAACGAAAGGTGAAGGTCATGGCAAGAAAACCCACTGATTTGAAGGACCTAGAGAGAATTTCGGAGGAGGAGTGGCCAAAATTCCTGTGGAAACCTGTCGGAACCTAGTAGTTAACTACAGGAGACGTCTTGAATCTGTAATTGCAAATAAAAGCTATGCCATTGATTATTAAGTTATGTAAGTCATGTTACAAGAGGGGGTATGAATACTTATGAACATGATAATTTTTGAAAGTTAGTAAAATAAAACACAAATAAGAATGTAATTCCCAAGAAATACATAAGCTGTATTCTTAAGAACCTGGTGCGACTTTTTCGTGTTATTTGTTGAAGAATAAACAGCAGGGGCTGTAACATTTTGTGTACTGTACTGTCCTGTAACATGGACTACTGTAGTAACTGTCCTGCTCCACCAGGGGGCTGGTCCGGACCAGCCATGAGCACTGTCCATCAGAAATTACACTGAACTCACCCCATGACTTTAATATGGCCTAATCGTGTGAGACTATTTACCGCAATTTGTAGTATCGACCCGGATCAGCCGTTGATAACTTGGTTCAGTGTTCATAGCGTGACTGTTGTTACTACCACGCTCTATTTATCTGCGAGCAACCTCTTTTTTCATGTTTTTTTACCCCTTCTCTTTGGAAACGGCCACCGCATTTTCAAAATTAGCCTATATGAAGTTGTTATCAAAACTCAATTTTAATGATATAATTAGCGCACTGTTATAAATGGACTGAATTTGACAATTAAATGAATTCTTTGTCTCCTTGTTATTTTAACAGTTGGTAGAGTCTTGCACGTATTTAACTGTGGTTTACAGGTAACGGAACCTGAGTTATAATCTGATGTAAAATTACAGTTAAAATAACTGGAAAAAAGGTGCAAGTTTATAACAGTGTGGGCTATATTTCATCCTTCTCCAAGAGCAGATTAGCCCCCTGCCTAAAATTGGGCTATATCTCTGTTCTGCTGAATGGAAGCGCCACGATCTACTGAGATAAACACCAACTGAAAAGTGTTATTAGAATGAATTAATATGACATACTTACAAGAATGACTTTTAATAATAAAACCAGATGAATATAAAATAATAACTCAAATTGTGTTAGCTTATGAACAAAAATCATGACGTTCTGAACAGATTACTTATTTATTTATTTATTTATTTAGTATTTATTCAATATTATTTATTTATTTGTTTATTTTATTTATTTTTTGCTGGTTAATCAACATTGTAAAAAAAGTAGTTGGCAAGTTATGATCAGGCCAGTAACGTTAATAAACTATAATCTCACTTTTTTCAGCCAAGATTACCTCAGTAGCTACACTCCCATACGACAATAAACTAAAGGGTTACTATAATATAATGTAAGAATTGTACAGTGTTCTATAGTGTGGTTGTAGCGTTCTATAGTATGTTTCACCACTATGGTATTGCCATAGTTTTTTCTGTAGTGTTATTTTATTAGCTATGGTAGCCCTACAATTATTTCAATAGTAATACTAAACTCACTATAGCGCGTTCCAAAAAACATACATTTGCTACAATAATACTGAAAGTTTTTGGTGGTGATTTTTATGGTATTCCTATGGTGGTTTTTTGCAAGGGCTATTTTAAACTTGCACCTTTTTTGCCAGTTATTTTAACTGTGATTTTACAACAGTTTATAACTGAGGTTCTGTGTATGTTAACTGTAAACCAGACTTAAATGTGCGCAGGACTCTACTCACAGTTCGAATAACAAGGAGACAATGCGTTAATTTAACTGTTAAATTCAGTCAGTTTATAACAGTGTATAGGCGCTTTCTGGCTTCAGCGAAGAAACATAATTTGAGAGGCTAGTCTAATGATTGTTCAATTATAACTGCATTTCAAGTACAACTCCGTATGGGCCTAATTCATTTGAAAATGTGAGGGCCGTTTCCGAAGAGAAGGTGTAAAAAACATGAAAACAAGAGGTCGCTCGCTGATAAATATTAAAAGCTTGGTAGTACAGTCACACTCTAAACACTAACCTGAGTTATTCATGGCTAATCTGGGTCGCTGTACTGTACTAGGAGTTGGGGTAAATCGTCTTACACAATTAGGCTGTAGCCTATCAAAGGATTATTTGTTTTTCGGAGGGATTGAATGGTAAAACCATCAAGTCATTTTCTAATGTTTTCTGTGAAGCGAAATTACTTTTTGGAAAGAGGCCACCGCATTTTCAAATGAATTACACGGAGCTGTAATCAAAGCTCCATTTGACACCCCTCTGCCTGAGTATAGCCTTCTATTATGTTTGTATGGTGCACAAAGAAAGCACAATAATCAACCGAGATTAACAGCCGACAGAAATGTATGAACACGCTGCAATTTATTAACATACCTTTCCAAACTGCTGATCATTTGTTCTCTAGCTAAGCTAGATAAAAATAATCTGTTCAGAGCATTCATATTTTTGAGAATAAGATGACGCAATATCGGTTATTTCACTTTACATTCATCGGGTTTTGTTAGGTGTCATTGGCTGATTTATTAATATGCCAGATTAGTGCAGAAGAAAAAGTGGCGAGCTGCGTATTGCTAGACTACATTGATTGTAACTAGCTGGTTTTACCGGCTTCAGATATTTTGAACAATCACATTCATTACAATTTATTCATGAAAATGGCAGGCTAGACAAATGATTTGGCCAACAGTTATGCTGAGGCTAAGGCAGGCATTTACAATGTAATTGCAGTATTTCGAGCATGGACTGCACAGTCAGTGGTTCCGAGACCATACCTCGGTGGAAGGCCAGTAAAGACTGCAGAATGTTACTGTCTCGACACTCCTTCAGTGGTCCCCCTAGTGGAGCAGGACATTTACTGCAGTGGTCCGTGCTACACAGGACAGTGGTCCAGACCATCCCCCTAGTGGAGCAGGACAGTTACTGCAGTGGTCCGTGCTACAAAGGACAGTAGTCCGGACCAGCCCCCTAGTGGAGCAGGACAGTTACTGCAGTGGTCCGTGCCACATAGGACAGTGGTCTGCACCAGCCCCCTAGTGGAGCAGGACAGTTACTGCAGTGGTCCGTGTTACAGGACAGTTCAGTACACAAAATGTTACAGCCCCCTCTCAGAATAAATGCAATCTGCAAAGAAATATACTAGAAACATCCCAAAAATGCCAGGGGTATGAATACTTATGAGCACAACTGTAGGTTGTAATTAGGAAACCTAAATAGGATCAAGTTTGGAGATATAATGCGCTTTAAGGCGAGGTGAAAGCAGTGCCAATATCCCTCCAATGACAACTCCGGAGTGAAAGAGGTTAAAAAAAGAATTTATTTAAATCCTGGATCGGTATCAGGTCTGGCAAAGATTGTGCAGGGTCACAATATATTTTACTTTGTCTTGGCATTTCACCAGTTGAGGTGTTAAACTGTCGGGCCAGAACAACTTTGGCTACAAGATTATGCAGAAGGGGAGAAATTGATTTTCTCCTGTGGTGGCCAGTTTTAAATCCTCAAGCAACGTGGGGTGCATCAGTTTGAGTGCATGTTTGTGTTTTTTGGATACTGCTGGTTTAGTTTTCTATATTCATTCATGCACTTTCTGCGCAGCAGATCCTGAGCTCAGTGCATGGGAGTAGGCAGAGGTCAGCATATCCCCATCCTGAAGAAATATGTTCAATTAGGATGTATAAAAGATATACGATTGCATTTTTTTCTTGTTGTCTTGTATTCTGCTGCATTCAATGTAAAAGAGGGGATAAAATGTACATTACAAATAACTTGGCTTTGCATCTGGCAGTGCATTTCACATTAGTGATGACGAATTGATGGCAAATCCACTCATATTCCAAATTATTTAAATATCCACAGATTATATCTGCCTTTAGGGCTAATTACAGAATAGAATGATTGATGTGAGCAGTTTATGAGACAAGGGCATCAAGTCCATTTCTTCAAACAAGCTCAGAACTGAGATCAGAAATAATTTACGAGTAAAATAATTTGCGAGACAGGCATTCTGGTATAGACATGCTATATTTTACCGACAGCTCATTGCAGGTTTGAATGTGAATCCAATGCTTAATTTATTTAGAAATGTTTAAACAATATACCTGTCTATCATGCTGTTCAATCGCAAAGCCCGCAATTGGTCCCATTCAGATGAATTTGTTTAACCAACTCTGCTCAATTGCTGTACGTGTAAAGTTGACAGCTACATCACTGAATTTGGAAGGCAAGTACTACTGATTAATGTGGTTTGACCTTGATCAATTCACAATGCCCAGACTGCAAACAAATTAGAGACTGTAGATTTCTAATTTATCCCAAATAGATCCCAAATAGAGAGTTATTAAAAATCAAATGTTTTTTAAGTCATGAGCAGTACATCAGCTGTGAAAGTAGGAATATGGCTTTGTGGAGTTAAACAAAACACTCTATGACCTAATATGAGGGTTCTTGGTTTTGTTTCCTGACTTTCCCTAAATTATTCTTGGAGGTGGGGATGGGGGGATGGTTGGCACTTGCCCTTGTTTTGTTTTGTTTGTTTGTTTTTTTTTACCTTTATTTAACCCTTTAAAGTGCAGTCCTTTGAGCAAATTTCCCCCCAAACTAAAATGCTTACTGCTCTTGAACCACTTTGACTACAGGCATAATCATGGTCTTGTTTGAAAGGTGACACTAAGTAGATTGCCCTCAAATAACCAAGGACCTTACCCAAATTAATGATATTGTGGATGCTAAGGATGTTTTTACAAGTTTTTGTCTGACAGGAAAAGAGTTTGTGCTTTCTTCTGCCCCTGTAGCGCTGTTCCCAAGCCTCAACAGCCTTGAAAAATAATGCAGCCACATCCAGATGCCTACAAAATGGCAGGTTTAGTCCAAATTTCCTTGTTCCCAACCACGGTTTGTGCTCGCGGTTGCATTTTAGAACTTCCTTTTTTTTAGGTCATTTTGCCTATTTGTAGCCACATTTTCACTCCAATATACCCTTCCAATTCCCTGTACTGATTTGCAATTGTATATGCTTAATAAAGTTGCTTTCAAAACTCCGTCGTTTCATTGACAAAATCATCCCACCCCCCCCAGAAACCATTATAACAATTCATCCACGTAATAATTAATCCCTTGGCTACCATTCGCATCCGTCTGTTGGACGTTTCAGACCAATGGCTGCCTGTGTAAACTAAAAGAATGTGATTTTCCTGTTACACTGGAGAGAGGGCTGATTGGCTAAAAACAGTTACTCTTCTGTTGGATCAACACATAATAGCCGGTTGGTGCACTTATTTTGTTCCTTAAGGGCTACAATACAATTCACAGCACTGCATCATGAGTAGAAATGCCAGTTATTGTGAAATTCATGAAGCCGTGCAGCCACTACCTCCACGGCAAAATGAATTTAGTGACATTTGTCCAAACTTGCTTGTTTTGCGGATTTAAAACTATAACAAATTTTAATCTCTAGACCGCTATCAATGCGAGAACATCGATTTCAATATATTTCTGACAGATCATACCAATCCCAGATAGCAGGCTAGATTCCTGGCTAGATTCTAGCAGGATCACCTGGAGTGGGCATGGAGCCAGCGCAGATCCAGTGCACAGGTGCTTGCTATTTGGGATGCTATACAACTGAACCTACGAGACTGCAGTCAGGCTGAGGGTTGTTATGACACAATTTTAAATAATATTAATGCTATCGTGTTTGCATCATAGAATGACTCACGCAATTCAGAATGCTGTGTCCTCAAACGTTCAAATGATATATAGGTCTCCAACGAAGCAAAAAATTTGACAGTACAAAAACGCAACTATGCCTAGTGGCCCGTCCTCGGTCCAGAGCTCTCTAAATGTTTAGCTCAAAATTTGATATTGCCATACAAGTGTTGTCCGGTATCAACAAACTTACGCAAGTCCAGGAATCACATTGTAGTCCACCAATGTATCGCTGCTTTATAGAACGCTTTTTATACTGATCAGCAGAGACGTGAAAAAATGCATGTTATTAAGGAAACCCAAAACAGTTTTTACCCTGTGAATTTTATTGAATTTTCAAATCATTTTCACTTTTAAATTGCACACATTCAGGAACTTTGCTGGTTCAAACTGCCTGCTGAAGGTCCTCGCTAGTCATGTGCAATGCCTGGTTGTGAAAGATTCTTCGTTACTCCTGAACAAGCATTAATTTGTCAATACCCTAAAAATAACTAACATGACAATATCAGTAGGTTTGTGCCCAAGAGGGACAGTATACATTCCATTTTAATTATATGCTTCATTTTAACGCTAATGTCACACCAGAGGGGCACTTCAGTAGGCAGTATGCTGTATACTGCTGCAATGATGCATTTTCTTTGCGCCATTTTGCTGCATCCACAATAAAATGTTAATTCAGCTTTTGTGCACTTTATGGGAGTCCAGTAGGGATCATTCATTCAATAAACTGTGCGTAAAATTTAAAAAGCAACCAGTTATTACACCTTAATTGCCATATTCACAGTGACCTGTTCGTATTGATTTGATCGAATTGATCGCTGGACTGTACATTAGCCTTGCTTAACTCTGTGAGAAAGGAGGGTACTGCACTGACGAAAAATGTGTACCGGTATTTCCTTATATTTGGGGTGGAGACCAGGTATGAGGAAAGGAAAGTTTTGTAGATATGAATTGGCCAGTATCAATGGCAGTAAAGAATTGGGTTATTCAGACACGGTGGACAGAAATCTCATTATTGCGGTGAAACTGGGCCCACCTTCAAATTTTAATGTGCTGTTGCCACCAGCTGAACCTGCCAGGTGGTGAGCCTGTGGACTCCTGTGAAGATTCACCAGGATTGCACTGACAATGGCCATCAACCAAAATTGCCAACTGATACATAGAATCAAGAATCTAAAATGTGCACAGCTGCTTTGCTCACACATGGCATGGCATTTAAATGATGGCAAGGACCCTTTTTTTTTTTTTTTTTTGCATGCGCTATATCTGACAATACACATACAGACAGATCACAGTGTTTAATTTTACTTGTATTTTCTTCTATTCATAAAGTCTGTTGATTTTCAGCCAGTGCTGCATGCAGCTGGGTAGAAAGATGAATGTTGCACCCCGGTGGCTCATCGGTCTAAGCACGCGTACCATAAAGGCTGTGTCCTTCCCGCAGCGACCTGGGTTCGATTCTGACTCGGGTCATTTGCTGCATGTCTTCCCCCATTCTTCTCCCCAACTTTCCTGTCTCTCCACACTGTATAACTATCAAATAAAGGAAAAAATTCCCAAAAAATTATCCTTAAAAAAAAAAGAAAGATGAATGTCAAGGGCATTGTTCAATATTTTCTGGGGGATTCCATGTAAATTAGCTGGCACCTGTGGGAGTGTAATTAAAATGACATTGCACAAGGAAATACTTGGGATGTTCCTCAAACACATGACCGGTGCGTAAGATTTTCCAGAACTGTGCCTAAACTGAAGCATAACCAATTTATAATTATACCAGAGGCTCTTGACGTACAGAATCACTTACCATGTGTTTGTAATTCAGGTTATTACTATGCTTAATATATCATAATTGTGCTGTGTTTTATTGTATCATCAATGTAAAAATTAATTTTATACATGCAGGAATACATTTGGCATGGATAACACTGTGGAGTGTGTCTGCTATTTCTTACATCCAGCTTCTTCCCACCACCGCTGTAGCCCATATAAACACATTATTTCAAGGATATTGAATTTGTCAGTTGCAACATAAAGTAAGACCCAAAGGTAACCTGTTAACTGGATTTTATTTGATTCTATGCCGAGAATTATGAAGAATATATTCTTGGTGTATGGAATGGGTACTGTAGCCAACATTTGTGTCCCTTGACAGAGTATAGATTACATACTGTAATCACCAGGAGGCAGAGATATATTTATGGTCAAAGATTGTTCCTTCAGAGATGTTCATTTCGTTCAACTGATGAGCAGTGCTGGAGGCATCTTCCTCTGAAAGTTGTGGACATTTGTCATCAAAGCCATCTAAATGCTCTCCCCATTGCAGTCAAATAAACAATTGTCCTGGTCTTATATACCAATTTGATTCATTCAGTTATTACGAAGTGATATTTTTGAATTCCGGAATTGCATTTTGGAAGCAAGGTACACTGGATATACAAAAAAGAACAAGCCAACAAGATATGAGATTTACCAGCATGTGAGAGATACTCGAGTGACATGCGACAATGGCCAAAGTTCACAGTGTGCAGCCAGAGCTTTGCAGTGTATTGTATTCCAAAAATTTACATAATCCATGATAACATCCCAGTGAGCCCCGCCCCCTTAATCACTGTTGCTAAATCCGACAAAACTTCAGTTTCAACATGGCGTTTTTGACAGCTCTTCCAGCTGAACTGCTGTCGGGCTTTTACAAAACAGCAAATGCGGTTTCAGACAGGAGTAGACAGAAAGGGATACAGTATGCCTTTGAAGGGTATATACAGGACATCCAGGTAACATGGAATAAACATGATAAGGCGATCAAAATAGAGGCAAAAGCCTATAGATCCCAATCAAAAAGTGAATTGCCACACCATCTGCTGATTGAGACAGAGGCTGGCACAAATGATATCAAGGAGCAACACTGTTCCTGTAAAGCTGGGTAGATCTCTAGTCACTATTATTGTCGTTATTACAAAGCAAAAACACAAAGCACATATAACATTTCAGCCTTGTATGCTAGCAGGCTAGCATATCATAACCATAAGTAGGCGACGTTAGCTCAGGGACGTGCGGTCAGGGTAGGCAGGGACTTCTCCTTTTTTATCGCTAGATTTTGTCAACCTGTTTCCACGTACTATGCCTGATTGTCAATCAATCAATCTGACCTTTTTTCTGGTCCATTAAGCCTGTAATGATTAAGAGGTGATAATGACAAAAAGATTAATTTACCTTTATGCTTTGATTCGAGACTGCAAGAAAGTAAATCTTAATAATTAATTAGGAAAAAATCTCAGCTCTCTCGGTAATTCCTTATATTGTTTTGATCTTTTATTTATCGGATTATGAAAGAAGACTGAAAATAAACTCCCTATTTTTTAAAAATGGCGTTAAAAAGGTACGTGTTTTTGGGGGAAATATTATTGTAAACATATTGACCGCACATTGAACGCCGCATAAGAAATGTTTTAATACTTGTTAATGGCATTGCGTTAGCTTCCTCTAAGCAAACATGAACAAACTTGCTGTTTTGTGAGCATTTTAAGTTCGTTGCACTGAGCAATAATGTCGCGGATGGAACTGGCTTGCCATTCTGCCGTTTAGTCTTGTAAATTAATTAATCAATCAGATTGCTAATCAAGCAAAGTAAAAGAGTTATTGTTAGTTTAACGGTGAGGATTCTGCCGACCCTAACTGACCTCCTACGGCATGTCACTGCGTTAGCTGTAATTAACGAGCTGATCTTTCAGTCAGCTCCACAGGGTTCTGCGCCCACATCATTGGGCTTATCCATACCCTGGACCTCTGAAAGGCACAAAATGCCAACACTGTGTCAGTAGGCCTACAGTCCTTCACAAGCTTACCACAACAGTGGCATAAACCAAGAGGTGTCAAGGTAACACCACAGCCCGTGACAGCAGTCGTTGTGGCCAGGGCCAAGACAGACAGAAAACGGCGACCTGTCTTCTGCCAATACAACAATGACAGGTGAGACACAACTCTGTTGATTTTTTTTTACACCCTGTCACCCTATTTCCTTCTTTTGTGATGGGATGAAGCCTGTAATCCAGATCAGACAACATAATTAGGAATGTATAATTTTGTATTTCAGATCACTTGACATAAGTAGAAATGTATGATTTTTGTATCTTACAGGGCCATGTCTGAGCTTACAGATCAGGATTTATTGTTAATGAGAGAACTGACAGGGACACCTATGAGCTACATAGCAAGCAAGCCCCCGATAGATGTGGTATTAGGTCAGGAGAAGTACCCTCTTGGAAGTGGCTTGAGCTACCAGGTAAAGCAGTTCATCTAAAACTGATAAAGATTAGGACTTATTTCTTATCATATGCAGGGAGACATTTTATTACAGTCACATACATACATTACATACATTTTATTTCATTCATGATAGCTCATTGGTTTATTAACCACAAAGACACAAGTAAAAAAATTCAAATTCAGTAGCGCAGCTTAGCAGTGTAGAGACATCATGGTCATAGTGCTAGAGCCTATGCCTTTATAATGTTCGGCTGGAAATTTGACAACATACAGACTACAAACCATATCTGATTTATGTTTCCGAATCTGACATTAGGGATCCTTCCGGAAACAATTTTAAATTTCTTCACTTTGGCCATGGCTCTTTCTACATGTACCCGGTGCTTGGTTATTTTCTTTGTCATCTCAACTTCTGTGGCTGGCATTTGACTATTTGATTTGGCAAAGGGAGGAATGTTCAAATTAAGGCCTAGCTCCTTCACATCCTTCTCAATAAGAAAGCCTTTATCCACCATGAGCCCATCGCATGCCTTAAGGTAGCCACACTGAAGCAGACCTTTCAGTAAATCCTTGATTCCACATTGTCTAAATATCTCTTGGTCAGAGATTGATCCAGTGAAAAGTGTAGATACAAAGATAATGGAGTCACGAGGATCACAGGCAATCAGACACTTAAGTGTATTGGTAGATTTGTAGTTGGAGAAGGTTTGACTTTGAAGTAACAGTGATGTTGGCTTTTCTGTCTTAGTCTCTGTACAATCAAAAATGGCAAAAGTTGTTGGGAACTCTGCTCTGTAGTTGTCAGGCATGTTTTCTGTTATGCTGTCCCTGTGTGGCCAAATAGATACGTTGCCTAGCTCACCATACATGACATCAATCCATGAATTGAATAAAGTGCTAATGCTTTGCACTGCAATTTGAAATTTGAAGGCAAGCTCTTTTAAATCAAAGTTTTGCCTCAGCTTCATCAGTATGAGAAGGAACTGTTGTCGTAAAGGCATGAGGTCGATCTGCTGATCAACTTTGTGGTATGTCACAGGGATAAATGTTTGTGGATCCGTTGCAGTACTGGGTAACCTGAAAAAATGCACAAAGCTTATTAAACTCATCATAACTAAAGCCTGTGCAGTACTTGAAGTACTCAGGCACATTGCAGTTACATATAGTCTCCAGTGTGAGTGGGTAATGCTGGGTTTACACATAACGACGACAAGTCACGAATGCCACGAATCTAAATTCGTGACCGAGGATCAAGAATTTGAATTGAATTTGCTGATTCAGGGCAGAGGCGTCACGCGTCATTCAGTTCAGTTCTTGACAGCTTTTGTGTCGATTCGTGACGACGCTTGACAGTGTGGGCTCAAAGAATGGCAAGAATACACGACGAATGCTGTCACGCTCTATTACGAATCACCACTAATCACCACGAATCGACACGCTCAGTTGCAAATTCCACGAATCGAGGGTGATTCGTGACATTCGTGGAAGATTTTTTGGCAGCCAAAAACATGCTCCACGAATATCACGAATGTCACGAACCGACACGCGCTGTTAAGAACCCTATTCAGATGCGTTAAGTCACTTTACGAATGTCACGAATGTGCCACGAATGACGGGATAATGATATTCGTAACGCATCGTGCCTATGTGTAAACCCTGCTTAAGGTACTTGAGTGGGTGTGAGTGTGGGTGTGGTGTGGGTGAGTGGGTAAGGCGCTTGATAACTTTGTGTCTTTTCCCTCAGCAAGGCATTTTCTTTTTCTTTTTCAGCAAGTTGCCTCTTAAAGCAATTCTTACCTTTCTGGCATGTCGCACAGCACTTAGTAAAAATTTGAACATGAACAACTCCGCCTCCCTCCAAAGTCCCACCCTCTTCCCCCCGATTGCCAGACTTCTCCTACGATAAAAAATAAGTTTGTCAGACTACAAAGGTAACTAAACGTTACGAGGGCATTTTATTTTATACCACATATAGAATTGAATATTATTTAATTACTGTTGGTTAGTTTTCACTTACCGGTGCCTCTGAATCTGACTCCATTGACCCATTTTACTCGCGTTGCTCACTTCCTCGCGCCGCACGCAATATTTTTTTCGTAGGAGAGTGAAATGGGTCAATGGAGTCAGATTCAGAGGCACTGGTAAGTGAAAACTAACCAACAGTAATGACATAATATTCCATTCTATATGTGGTATAAAATAAAATGCCCTCGTAACGTTTAGTTACCTTTGTAGTCTGACGAACTACCATTAACGTTATTATCGTAATTAAAGCATTTCAGCACCCGTTTGTTTACAGTCAAATGCGTCGTTTTTTTTTCTGCCAGAGAGTCACATGACTCGCAAGCGGTGACAGCGGTAGGCAACTGAAAGGGTCGCTGCGACGGATGACAGGAAGCTCGGCAAATCATTTTATTCGGACCGAAGAAAATGATTGGTCAGACTTTTATCAGAAATAATGAGAATTGAGTATTGAAGAGTTTCAACACCTGGTGGATTTCTTTTACATTTTAGTGTGCCATACGCTTATTAAGATCATTTTAAGATTACAAAAGAAAAGTGTAAAAATGCTAGAAAGGTAAGAATTGCTTTTAGTGTTTTGACTTAATCTTGGTTGTTACGACCGTGGTCGTAAGGTATTTTGTTATTGTATATTGTACCTTGTAGATGCCCCAAACTGGCTGTGCCTGCAGTGTGTGTCCTGAGTTGTCTTCTACCTAATTAGGTGTGCCATTACCTGCCGCTGATTAAGCTGCTCAAGTTCTCGTCGCGGGGGTGGTGATAGGTTGCGGTGGAGCTGGCCGTCTATTTAAAGCAACCCGGTGACGTCACCGAGCAGCAGGGGAACCCCGTCACTCTCAGATCGCAACCGGCCACGTCAGTTCACTTGCGAAAACTGTTGTGCGTCAGTTTGTATAACGGTAAAAGTAAGGGTGAACCTTTGGAGTTTCTTTGTATAGTTTGTGCCTCTAACCAGGAGAATTATTAATTGTGTCTAATCCTCAGCTAGGCTACTGTCTCTCCCGTAGCCCTTTTTGTCTTGTCAGATTAAAGTGCCTCACCCTGAGGTAAACAACCCCTCTTGTTTCTGTGAACTTGTCAATCCTGCCTTTGTTAAATAAATTACCTTGCTGACGGAATTTCGAAACTTAGTCTTCGTGGCTGCTTGGGATCTGAGTGTTGCGGTGTGTATTTCATGTTGTGTCCTGGCCACCCCTAGACGGGGCATAACATGAATTGGGGGCTCGTCGAACTTTTTTTTTCTTTGTGCTTCGGTAAGTTTTTAAAAACATTTTCTTGGTTGGCAGTTTTTTCTTGGTGTGTGGGGTGAGGTTTGTGTAGGGGGATAATCGAAATGGAGTTTTCTATTGATAATTTCGTGACCAGCCCTTCTTGGGAGAAAATTAACAAGTGTAAAAAGGCTGATTTGATGATCCTGGCTAATTTTTATAATGTTCAAGTGTCTTACAGTGCCCGCAAAGCGGAAATTAAACAGACTTTCAGTGATAAGCTGGTGGAGAGAGGTGTTCTCTTTGCACTACCCGAGACGGTGGAAAAGGCCATATCACCTGTGGAGGAGGCGAAAGCCGCGGAGACTGCTGGCGCACTCCCCGTTGCAGAGGAGCCTGATCTAGCCGTTTATACTGCGGGTATGTCCACAGCGGATCTACGCTTAGCTCTGCGCATAAAGGAAGTTGAGAATGAAAATAAAAAGATTGACACGGAGAATAAGAGGCTTGAAGTGGAAGCCATGCACCTCCGCATTAGAGCGTTAGAGCTTGAGAGACTAACACCTGCTGCCTCCATGCCGAAGTCTGTTATTAATCAGAGCACTGTGGGATCACATGCTGGTTTTGACATAAGCAAACACATTGCTTTAGTTTCTCCATTTCGTGAGTCTGAAGTAGACTCTTATTTCAGCGCTTTCGAGCGCATAGCAGCTGCTTTAAGCTGGCCCAGGGAGTTTTGGTCACTGTTGTTACAATGTAAACTCGTGGGAAAAGCACAAGAGGTGTGCGCTAGTTTAACCATTGAACAAAGTCTGGACTATGAAACCTTGAAAAAAACCGTGCTTCAGGCTTACGAGCTTGTGCCTGAAGCCTACAGGCAAAAATTTAGAAACAGCGATAAAACTGCCAACCAAATTTACGTTGAGTTTGCGCGAGAAAAAAACGTTCTTTTCGACAAGTGGTGCCAGGCATGTAACGTTAAATCCCTGGAGGATTTAAGGGAGTTAATCTTTCTCGAGGAGTTTAAGAAATGTCTGCCGGAACGAATTGTTGTTTATTTAAATGAACAAAAGGTGTCTTCGTTGACTAATGCCGCCATTCTCGCTGATGAATTTATTTTGACCCACAAAAGTGTTTTTTCTGTTGCAAATTCTCGCGGTCAAAATTCTACACTTGAACACAAAAACAAGTCTCCAAAATCTGTGCGTAAAAGCGCACCCTCAGCTGCTGCGGAGAGCCGCGAGTGTTTCTATTGTCACGAGTCTGGTCATTTGATTGCGGTTTGCCCGCAGCTAAAGAAAAAGCAGACAAAAGCTTCTAAATCCCTCCCTGGTGTAGGCTTTATCACCCGCACCGCTCCGCCTGTGCCAAATTCTGATTCTGACTCCCTCCTTGAGATAAAACCCGGAGTTGATCCTCGTTTTCAGCCGTTTATTTCTCAGGGTTTTGTCTCGCTTACAGGTGATGGGAAAGATAAAGTCCCTGTGACAATTTTGCGTGATACTGCGGCGTATCAATCTTTTTTGTTAGAAGGTGTCCTGCCACTTTCAAACGAGACCTCGTGTGATTCGGATATTTTGGTATGGGGAATTAAAATGAGTGTCGTTAAAGCCCCGCTGCACATGGTTCATTTGCATTCTCCTCTTGTGTCAGGACGAGTTAAAGTAGCCGTGCGCCCACGGTTGCCGATAAGTGGCGTCTCGTTTATTTTGGGAAATGATTTAGCTGGAGGGAAAGTGTTTCCTCCACCCGAGGTTGTTGATAACCCTGTTTTTGATGCGTTTGCCTCCGACCCCCCTGCTGCCTCTGTGTCAGATGTGTACCCTGCATGCGCAGTGGCCGCTGCAGCAGGCTCGCTCGCAAAACTGGGTGATATTGTAAACCTTTCTGAGTCTTTCATGACGAACTTAGACAACGAGGAAAACTGTAATAAGTCTGAAAAACAGAAACCAGAAAAATGTGACATTGTTAATGATTTGTTTCCTTCTGATTCTGAGCTAAGCTTAAATGTAACAAAAGAAATGTTAATTGATGCTCAGAAAAAGGATCCTAGTCTTGCTCTGTGTCTCTCCTCTGCTGTAACTGCGACTGATAACCAGTCATCTGTTTTGTATTTTTTAGAAGATGGTGTGCTCATGAGGAGGTGGAGTCCTGATTCAAGTGAGCTGCATTCTGTAAGTCAGGTTGTGGTCCCTAAAGAATACCGGCCTCAGATTCTCAGCCTTGCGCATGATTCCGTTTTCGCCGGTCATTTGGGCATTAAGAAAACCTATCAGCGAGTGTTGCGTAATTTCTTTTGGCCTGGCTTAAAATCAGATGTGGCTAAATATTGCCGCTCCTGCCATACCTGCCAGGTGGTGGGTAAACCAAACCAACCCATTCCACCGGCACCGCTGCACCCAATTCCTGTGCTTGGAGAGCCCTTTGAACATGTGATTTTGGACTGTGTGGGCCCGCTGCCCAAAACTAAATCTGGTCACCAGTATATCCTTACTAGCATGTGTGCTGCAACCCGCTACCCTGAGGCAGTTCCTTTGCGCACAGTAAAGGTAAAACCTGTGGTTAAAGCTCTGACCAAATTCTTTTCCACCTTTGGGCTACCTAAAACAGTGCAAACTGATCAAGGCACTAATTTTACATCAAACATATTTGCACAAGTAATGGCAGAACTAAAAATAAAACATAAAAAGTCCAGTTCTTTCCACCCTGAGTCGCAAGGTGC
This sequence comes from Gymnothorax javanicus, assembly GCA_029692085.1. NCBI lineage: Eukaryota > Metazoa > Chordata > Actinopteri > Anguilliformes > Muraenidae > Gymnothorax > Gymnothorax javanicus. Next base: position 102,463,091 of record CM056198.1, read on the forward strand.
CTTGGAACGTTTTCATCAGACACTTAAATCCATGTTGCGCAAATTTTGCCTCGAGTCCAATAAAGAGTGGGATGAAGGCCTTCCCCTTCTCCTCTTCGCGGTGAGAGAAACCCCGCAGGAGTCCCTAGGTTTTAGTCCGTGTGATCTTGTGTTTGGCCATACAGTTCGTGGACCCCTGCGGCTGCTAAAAGAAAAGTGGCTGTCCGAGTCACCAAAGCCCGAACATAATGTGCTTGATTATGTCTGTTCATTCCGAGAGCGCCTCCATCGGGCATTTGATTTTGCGCGTGAGAATCTGGCTCAGGCCCAAAACAAAATGAAGCACCAATTTGATAAAAAATCAAAGCCTCGAAATTTTCAGCCAGGAGACAAGGTACTTGTATTGCTCCCTCTACCTGGATCTAGTCTCCAGTCCCGATTCTCCAGTCCTTATGTTGTGGAGAGAAAAATCAGTGACACTGATTATATAATTCTTACTCCTGATCGCAGAAAAAAATCTCGTGTGTGTCACATTAATATGATAGTGTTATTTTTCGCGTGACAGTGTTCCTGAGCCCTCTCTTGCTGCACCTGTCTCTGTGTCCTCTGTGTCTTCAGAGTACAACCCCTCTGAAGACGGGTTGACTGAAAAGAGTGGTTCAGTGCCACCCACTCGTTTAAAAAACTCGGAGATATTAAATGACTTGGAGTCTTTCTTATCTCATCTGCCCGATTCTGCACGTGCTGAATTGATTGTATTGATTGAAAATAATTTGTTGCTGTTCTCTGACCATCCGCGTCAAACATCTGTATTATTTCATGACATTGACGTGGAGGGCCATAAGCCTATCAAGCAGCATGCTTACCGCGTTAACCCCACAAAAAGAGCTTTAATGCAGCAAGAGGTAAGCTATTTAGTAGAGCACAAGTTGGCTGTCCCCAGTATGAGTGCATGGAGCTCCCCGTGCGTCCTTGTTCCTAAGCCCGACAGCACCCCTTGTTTCTGTAACGACTACAGAAAAGTCAATGCAGTCACAAAACCTGACTCGTTCCCTCTTCCTCGGATGGAGGATTGCATTGATAAAGTAGGCTCCGCTAAGTTTGTGACCAAGCTGGACCTGTTAAAGGGTTACTGGCAAGTCCCTTTAACTCCGCGTGCGTCGGAAATATCCGCGTTTGTGACACTAGACACCTTCCTCCAGTACACAGTTATGCCTTTTGGCCTGTGCAACGCTCCCGCGACATTCCAGCGCCTTATGCAACGTGTGCTGGCTGGAGTTTCAAACTGCGAGGCGTATCTTGACGACGTGGTAGCCTATTCTTCCAGCTGGTCTGACCATCTTGCCACGCTGACACAAATTTTCAGCCATCTCACTAAAGCCTCTCTCACTGTTAACCTCGCTAAATGTGAATTTGGAAAAGGCACTGTGACCTATTTGGGCAAGCAGGTAGGGCAGGGGCAGGTGCGTCCTGTGGCAGCGAAAGTCCAGGCGATTATTGATTTTCCCGTGCCACAAACAAAAAAGTGTTTGCGTCGTTTTCTTGGTATGTGTGGTTATTACCGAGGATTTTGCCGCAATTTCTCTGAGGTAGTGGCTCCTCTCACGAGTCTCGTTAGCCCAAGCAAAAGTTTTGTGTGGTTTGCCGCGTGCCAAGCTGCTTTTGAGGCAGCCAAAGCACTGTTGTGTAGTGCGCCCGTCCTCGCTGCCCCAAATTTCTCTCGTTCTTTTAAATTGGAGGTTGATGCGAGCGCGCTTGGTGCAGGTGGCGTTCTTCTGTAGGAAGATGCGCAGGGCATTGATCATCCCATCTGTTATTTCTCAAAAAAATTTAAAAAACATCAGCTGCATTATAGCACTATCGAGAAAGAAGCCTTATCCCTGCTGCTCTCCTTGCAAAATTTTGAGGTTTACCTCAGGTCCACCTCTCAACCAATTAAAGTGTTCACTGACCACAACCCGTTGACCTTTTTGCAACAGATGCACAACTCGAATCAGCGTCTCATGCGCTGGTCTCTTCTCCTGCAGGATTTCAACTTGGAGATCCTTCACAAGAAGGGATCAGAAAATGTCATTGCTGACAGTTTGTCAAGGTCTTTCTCTTAAATTGAACATCATAGGGGGATGTTTAATTCTTGGGAATGTAGAATCTGGAAATATAAGTGACAAATGGCTGATAAGCTCGGTCCAGAGCCAGGCCAAATGGCAATAGAACTGTACACATTGCATATTTCATTTTACAAAAGATTGTTCCATTTCTGCGAAACCCGTAAAAAACTGTGCCTTTGGGTTAGGTTCTGAACCTCTGTAAGATCTGCAAACGCTGATGCGTGGGGAGCCCAGCGACTGTATCGAAAATGGCTGATAAGCAGTCCAGAGCCATGTCAGATAGCAATAAAGCTTTTGTGGACTTCCTCCCCAAAATGCTTGCTAAGGTGTTAACAGTCTTACTGTTCCTCTGTATGGGGGGGTTGTTGCAGGGCTCTGGCTGACACAATGCCCCTGTGCGAGTCATATTACTGGCCTAAGTCTTAAGCTAAAGTCCAGTTATATTAATTTGTTTCAAATAATCTAAACCACTGGGAAGTGCATAATGTGCTTATATGTTAAATCATGTTCTTATATATCCAAATAGCACTTATATACTTATAACCCAATTAAACTATATATTAATTCATCTTAAGACTTTTGAATGACAACTGCATCATATTAGTACATATTCATATCATGTTTGGTCTTGTTATTCTCGGGGGAATCTAAGGAGTTGAATGGAGTATGTTTCATTCCCATTGAAATTATGGTTCGTTCTCTTTTGGAAACCCCTGAGAATTTGGTCAGAATACTCTCTGGTAATCACCCTATTCTCCTCTCTCTGCTGAAGTGTTTTATTACCCAAAAACCGGATTCGACCCCCCTTCCAAGTGTTTATGGCCATGCCGCCTGGATCAAAGGCGTGATTTGGCTTAAAGCAAAGAGAAACAATCCATTCTGGGAAGATCGGATACGATCTCTCCCAAGTGCGTGAGTAACCATTCCGTTATGCCGTATGTAGCCAATCTATATAGTCAGGGAAGATCGTATCCGATCTCTCCCCCGCACGTTAGTGCGTGAGTAGCCATTCCGTATTGTAGCCAATCTATATAGTCAGGGAAGATCAGTATCCGATCTCTCCCAGCGACGTTAGTTGAATGATGTAACATCGATTTGAACTTCCCCGCCACGTTAGTGCGTGTATCCTTTTCCTCCAGGTATGACTTTATTCTCCTCTTCTAAATTATCCCGGAACTTGTAATTGGCTTAACGTTGATTTGTTTGATTTAAGCTTTTGCCTACCTGGTGAATAAATTATTGTCATTCCTTTAAGCTTTTGTGGTCTCCGTGACTCCTAATCCTTTTGTTCTTTCTAGCCACGTTACGACCGGTACTTAGGGGGCGAATCCTTGCATTCCAGACTAGCTAGCTGATGTTTTAAAGGTAGTGATGGGTTTTAAGTTGGATTGCAGATTACGGTCTACTTATATAAAGGGTTTATGTAGTATCGGTCCTGGGGATTTGGCCTTAAGGGCACCCTTGGGCTTATAAGCCGTGCCTGGTCGATCTCCTTAAGGGCCCTGTGGTGCACATAAATCTGGGTTCATGATATGTTTATGCCAAAGTTGCAACTATCATGTTAATTTCTTCCATCCTCTAGAACTCTCACCGAACTAAGATCCGGCAACTGCGCTATTACCCGGGGGCGTCGGTTGAGTAACTGGTTTTCACGGAAGAGTCTGGCGGCTTAGTTGCTCCGAGATTCACGCATGTGTCCCTAAACTATAAATTCTAATTCTAATTTGGAGTCAGATATTTAACGAGGGTATAACTAAATTTGGTATTCTAAATTTATTATGGAGTCGGATTAATTGTAACCGTTGTTGCTTTTTGTGCCCGTTGTTCAACGGAGAAAATGTATCCATTTTACTGTGATTCGCACCAGCCAGGACATCAAGCGCATGCTAACACTGGCCCAAAAGAACACGTTGAACCTTTGCCCTACAATTTCCGCCGTTGGTTATTGTTTTGTGGGTTTTACAGGAAAGGGGGTGTTACGACCGCGGTCGTAAGGTATTTTGTTATTGTATATTGTACCTTGTAGATGCCCCAAACTGGCTGTGCCTGCAGTGTGTGTCCTGAGTTGTCTTCTACCTAATTAGGTGTGCCATTACTTGCCGCTGATTCACTGCTCAAGTTCTCGTGCGGGGTGGTGATAGGTTGCGGTGGAGCTGGCCATCTATTTAAAGCAACCAAAGTGACGTCACCGGAGCAGCAGGGGGAACCCCGTCACTCTCAGATCGCAACCGGCCACGTCAGTTCACTTGCGAAAACTGTTGTGCGTCAGTTTGTATAACGGTAAAAGTAAGGGTGAACCTTTGGAGTTTCTTTGTATAGTTTGTGCCTCTAACCGGGAGAATTATTAATTGTGTCTAATCCTCAGCTAGGCTACTGTCTCTCCCGTAGCCCTTTTTGTCTTGTCAGATTAAAGTGTCTCACCCTGAGGTAAACAACCCCTCTTGTTTCTGTGAACTTGTCAATCCTGCCTTTGTTAAATAAATTACCTTGCTGACGGAATTTCGAAACTTAGTCTTCGTGGCTGCTTGAGATCTGAGTGTTGCGGTGTGTATTTCATGTTGTGTCCTGGCCACCCCTAGACGGGGCATAACATGGTCCTCTGTGCGTTCTTGGTCCGCTGTGTGAACCTGGTCCACTGTGCAGAAACATAATGATGAAAAGATTAAAATTAGGCAGTTTTTTTTTTTTAAACAGGATGAAAACATAATGTAAATAATCAAATGTAAATATTTGTTTTCTTCTTTGCATGTGCAGCTCCCACTAATGGACAGTTGGCAAATCCTCCCAATCAAACTCCACTGATGACTTCCCAGCATTCCCTTTGCCACCACTACCAGGCACTTTCTGTACTGTCCTAACTAAAATGCAGATGGAAAGGTTCAATACCATGATGGTTTCCAAGTCTGAGGCAAAGGCGCTTGAGAAAGAGACCAGACAGCAAAGTAGTAACATCTGGCACTATGTCCACTCTACTCGCCTTACTTCAACCTCTTTCAAGAGAATATTCTCTCGGAGAGCAGACTTCGAACAGCTTGCCACCATTATGCTAAGGAAGAAGAAGAACATCCTGACTAAAGTTATGAGGAGAGGCCCAGAGCTTGAGCCAACTGCTGCAGCCCAGTATTCAGCCATCACTGGATGAATGGGCCGTGACGCCCCCATTTAGGTACATCCCCTGACAGAAGAGTTCAGATCGGCGAGGACCAAACCTCTGGAAATTAAGTGCCCGATGCAAATCACCTACACCAATTCCCAGTACATTGAAAAGCTTGGTGATGACACCTACGGGCTCAAGCGTACACATGAATATTATTTTCAGATCATGGGACAGTTGGGGATAACTGGGATTCCATGTTGTGACCTTTTTGTTAAATGAGATGGTGACTATCACCTGGAGTGAATTCATTTTGAGGCAGAGGTGTGGGGGAAAATGAAAGCAAAGCTAGACTGGTACTTTTTTGAGTACTTTGTACCAACAATGTGCAATGAGTCCTTACAGTCACATTAATAGCTGTTTCAATGACCGTGGGCCTCTCCTCCGTTGCGGTGTCCTCCACTAATGAGCCTGATGCTGTGGAGATGCCTCTGTAAATATGCATGTGTGATATCAATTAAAGTGTTTGATGCTACTCTGATGATGTGTTGTGGCTGTAATGTTTTTCTATAATTTAGCTGTTATTCTCTTACATAACTTTTACCTTTTAGTTGGAAGTCTTCGACATTTGACTGCCCTTTCTCTACCAGATGGAATAGCAGAAAGTGGATTTGGGTAGTCGAGACTTGGCTCCCCATTGACAAAGTGCTGAAATTGCAAGGGAAAATATTGTTGAACTAGCAACACAGTGAAAGGAATTCACTTAGAAAACGACCATAATAGCTTGTCTGTAAGAGTAACGTTAGGTGTTTGGATAGATCATGAATAACAAAGTCAACATCTAGCTGCTAGTCTTACGTTGTCAAAAAAAATAGAATCCAGACTTTGTAGCATCTACGTGATTGCTAAGCTATCGCTAAGCTTGCTTGCTAGCCAGCTTGTTAGCGAACCCAATTTATAACTTAAAATCACAGAATACCGAATAGTTTAACTTTACTGCAGGGTAAAAGGCAAAACTTGAGAGAGAAAAGAAGAAAATCCGGTCTTCATCAGGCAACTTCGACCGTTTCGTTGAAACGGTTTCCAATCATTCAAGTTTCCTGGGAGCTGTAATTCAGTGTGCGGATTTTCTTCTTTTCTCTCTCGCATTGGACTATATGTTTGTCCAGCACCTGAACTGAATAAGGATTGGATGTGCGCATAACTACTTTGGTTCTCGTTACAGGCAAAACTTACCTTAGAACACCTTACCTTACCTTACCTTAGCATGCCTGTCAATCCTTGAGGGGTTCAGCTGAGAATGCGGACGTCCACAAAGCTTTATCCACAGGCGACACTTGTCAGGGTTTGATTTTGGTTTGGGGAAGGGGAAAAAACGCACACCCCCCTCCAACCTCTCTGGGTAACAAGTATCAGTCTTACAAGTGCCCCAGGCACAACGTTTAACCATAACTATGTTATAGTCCACAAAAACGAGTGTTAAAAAGTATGAAAATCTGAGACGCCTGCACTAGATTCAATGGAGTGCTGTCATGAAAGTGTCGGAGTTCAGTCGGAGCCAGTTGTTGGCTCCACTGTGATTGGCCAGTCTGCATTCTAGGGCTGGGCTTATCAAAAGGTGAATTATGACTGGTCTGAGGCATCTGGATTTAAGTCTACCTAGAATGACAGAGGGAGAGGCAGAGAGGCAAACAGATGCATAGATACTGTAGAACTGTATATCTAATGTGCTGTGAGTTTGCCCCTCTCCTGATTTCTTCTTCTTTTACATACAGTATATTTGTCACACTTAAATTCTTCTTATCATCAAACTAAATTTAATATTAGACAAAGATAATCCAAATAAACATGAAATGCAGTCTTTAAATTCAAAACAGCTATTCCCCCAACTGTTGAATGCCTCATGTTTTATCCTCCCAACCTCTCAATAAAATGCATGCAATATTTTCAGTGACCTCTTTTGGCGAAACCTCCGTATTAGATGTTCTGCTGCCCTGGGCTCTAAGACTCTTTGTCCCTGAATTTTTTGTCCCTGGACTTTTCGACCCCGGACTTTTCATCCCCAAGAACTTTTCGTCCCTGGACGGTACATCCCCAATAATGCTTTGGCCTCTTCCTGCATTATAACACTATCGCTATCCTTAACCCTAACCCCTATATCATGGTGATCTGTCCGGCGTCCATTCGTCCAACCGCCTGTCAACAATGGTGCCACACTTTTTTATCATTGGGGGACAAAAACCGGGGGCGAAAACTCTTGCGGACGAAAGGTCCAGGGACGAAGATTCCAGGAATGAAAGGTCCACGGGATGAAAAATCCGGGACGAAGAGTCCTGTAACCGCTGCCCTAATCAGTGGCAGAGCAGGAAAATTATGGCACTTCAAAAGGATTTGCCAACTTTTTGGAATTCCAAGCAGTGCTTCCACAATACGAGTGGAAAAACAATGTCCTGTATATGATAGCATTTTCTGTGTTTCTAACTAACAAAAGGATTGGTTTGACATCTTCACCATATCGCCAACAGTTGGGGCAATAACAGTTCTTGTTATCCTCTAAACCAGGGCTATTCAACCTTATCCAGAAAGGGCCGTTGTGGGTGCAAGCTTTCATTCCAACTAAGCACTTGCATACTTGACACCACTAATCAACTCCAAGAGTCTTTGCTAAAGAGCTTGATAAGTAGAATCAGGTGTGTAACTGCTTGGTTGGAATGAAAGCCTGCACCCATAACGGCCCTTTCTGGATAAGGTTGAATAGCCCCGTTCTAAACAGTTGGGGCAATAGCCTCGGCTTTTCAAATAATGATTTCATTCATTGAAGGAAAAAAGAAATTCAATCCTAACTGACCCTATGTCAAAAAGTAATTGTCCCCTCAGTTACTAAATCAACCAATTAAACAAATTGAATTTATAATTGGTTTCAAGTTCACTAGACACACCCAGGTACGATCACGGCTAGCCCTGTTGAACCTAAAAATTTCTTAAATAGAACCTGAGTGTGTTATGTTCCTGTCATGCCTGCTATGTTTCTGCCATGTCTGTTCTGTTTTTTGCCATGCCCTGTTATGTTCTCCCATGCCTGTTCTGTTTTTGCCATGTTTTAGTACTTTGCCATGTTTTTGTTTTTGCATGCCAGATCCATTATTCTGTTCATGTCTTTGTTCATACCCTGCTTTGCACTTTGTCTCCCCTGTCTGGTCTTGAGCTACAGCTTCTCCCCAAGTCCTGCGTGTCACGTTTAGGTGATTTCATGGTTTCTGGGTTTCAAACATTCCTTCTAATCTCGTTTGCTTCCTTCACCTTGCTTTTCTATTTTACGAACCCATACTAACAGTTTGTTATTTTGTTAAAGTTACTAACCAAGACTAACATTGTATATAATACTAACTTACTAACGAGCACCAGGAATTGTATAGCTGCACTTACTAATTGATTAACAAGCTCTCAGCACTCGCCCTATTCTAGTCTCCGCCTCTTGCCTTCTCTTAGTCTTTGCTGCAATTCAGCGGATCCTCCGCACCTGCTCTACTCTGTCCTGCCTCTCATTATCTGTGCACATTAGAACTCCCTAACCGGAGCTGTATGTTTTGTCTATAGGTTGTCTCGTGATCCCTGTCCGTGTTTTGGCTTTTGCCAATTTCATGTGGTTAGGTTCTCCCTTGTGTTTGCTCCCACGTAATTAGTCTGATCCCATTCACCTGTCCCTGATCATAGCATGTGACTTCCCTTGAGTGTACTTAAGCAGTCTTTTCACAGCAGTTCCCTGTCAGAATGTTTCCCTAGTCTACCTGTGCTGCTCTCGTTTTCGCCTTGTATTCATAGTGTTGCTTTTCTGACTGGACCGTCCGACTTCCGATTTTTGGCTCTGATTTGGTTTTGTTATCTGCTCCTGTGTATCGAACCCTTTTTGTCTGACCACGATTACTGTATTGCTGCCCTGGTTTTTCGACTTTGGATTCTGCCCCTGGGATTGTGATTTTTGGATTGTGGACTTTGTACTGTTGCCTTCGGTCCTGCGGGGGTTTACCCCCTCGCTTAATAAAATCACATACATTGCATTTCCTGGTTCTCGCAACTGGTTCCTGAACGATACCTCACAGACTGGCAATATCCAGAAGGCTAAAAGCTGCACATGACTGCACAATTTAAAGAAATTCAGTGACAGACAAGAAACAAAGTCGTGGACATCTATCACTCTAGAAAGGGTTACTAAGCCATTTCTAAGGCTCTGGCACTCAAGTGAACCACAGAAAAAGCCATTATCTACAAATGGAGAACACTGATGAACCATCGCTGGAGTGCCCAGCCCACCAAAGTTTCTCGAAAAACGCATCGTGACTCATTGAGAAAGTCACAAAAACCCAGACAAACATCTAAAAGACTGCAGCCTACTCTTGCCACAGTTAAGTCAATATTCACATTTCCACAAGGAGAAAGAAACAGTGCAAAATAGGCATCCATTGAAGAACTGTAAGACAAAAATCACAGCTGTCCAAAAAGGATACAAAGGCTTGTCTCACATTTGCTGAGAACCATATAGACCCTGAAGACATTTTGAATAATTGTTATGTATGAGTATTTTATGTAAAGCACTGTATATCATTTGTAAATGGAGATTTGTTACGCTCTGTTTTTGCTGCCTTGCTGGTCAGCTATTTATTTTGTTCATCAGCACCCTCTGGTGGTGTGTCTGTAGCAAAACATGATCTGACGTAATATCACTTCTTTGTAATAGACTAGTGCTTTCTAGAAGCTTCTGGCATCTTCTGCCTGGAGGGAGCGGGATTACCCAGGAATCCTGTAGATCTTTCCAGAATTTTGCTAGTATATATAAATGTTGTGATTTTGGTCAGAAGGAGACAGAGTTTTTGTTTTGGCAACAAAGTTAAATAGTGGCATTGGAGTGTTATTATAGGATTGAACAGTGGATTATTTGTAGAAGTTTTTTTTTAGTGAAGAATAAATTTGTTTAAGTTGTCATTGCTGGTTTTCTTTGTTGCGATTTTTAAGTCATAACAAATTGGAGGTTCCACCGAGATAAACCATTCATTGGATCAACGATTGGATTCACCAAAGATTTAAGCTGATCTATCATTTTAAAATCTTGTGACTATTTGAAAAACCAGCAATCATGACTTTTGATGTTGAAAATTTTTTTAAAACTCCAACCCCGGAATCAATTGTGCTGGCAAAGAAGAAGGGCTTTCTACAAATAGCCTCAACCCTTGGATTAGAAGCAGAGAATTGATTAAAGATGTGAAAGTGTCTGCAACAGAGCTGCAAAGACTTGAGATTCAGCTACGCCAAAAACAACTAGAGCTGGAAGAAAGAAGGTTGGAGAAGGAGAGGGAACTGGAAGAAAGAAGATTGGAGAAAGAACTAGACAAAAAAAGGATGCAGTACGAATTGGGAATGAAGAAAATAGAAGCCCAGTCATAAATTTAGGACTCCTAATTATTTTTACTAAGTGTTATTCACAAAGCATTTTAGGCCTAAAAGTAGCTCCTAAGTCTGGGAGAGCTTAAAAGTAGTCAAGAGGACTCCTAACTCGCTAAAACCTATTCAGAAAGAATCGGAAAATGACTGCTGCCGTTGAAAGACGGAATGACTTGGAAATTCTGAATGATGCGCAGTTGTTGAAAAGATATCGGATCGACCATGAAGCGATTATATTTGTTGTTGACTTGGTGAGGGAGAGAATTACGCCTCCAACCATGAGAAACAACCCAATAAGCCCGGAAATAAAATGTTTGACAACACTTCGTTACTTGGCCACCGGAAAAATGCAACTTTGCAACGCGGACAATTTAGGGATTTCACAATCATCTGTCAGTCTCTCAATTCAACAAACAATGCACTCTGTGAACCCCATATCATTCAACAGTTTATCCAGTTACCAATGGACATTCGCCAGCAACACAGAATCAAACTTGAATTCATGCACATCTCAGGTATGCCTGGTATCATCGGTGCTATTGACGGGACCCATATTTGAATTATTTCTCCGACCCAAGATGAGGAGGTGTTTGTAAACAGAAACAAGTTCATTCCAGCAACACCCAGATAGTATTTGATGCCGAAAACAATATTTTGGACATTGTTTCAAAATTGGCCAGGATCCACGCAGGACTCTCGCATTTTAATGGAAAGCGGCTTATGCCAATTATTTGACAGGCATTATGTGCCTGCATGCCACTTGCTAAGGGACAGTGGCTACCCCTGCAAACGTTGGCTCTTGACCCCTTTCCTGAATCCACATCCGGGACCACAACAAAATTATAACAGGTAGGTCATTGTTGCTATAGCCTACATTGGCATAGCCTATTACATGTAAAGATGGCTTAATATTGTAAATTACAAATATACTGAACAACAAAAGAAATGCAAGTTAATTAAAGACAGACCGGAAAATAAGTAGATGCGCAATTATTATAGAAACTCAAATTTATTACCAGCGTGTGAACATTTACACTCATTTCACCAAACTTTTCTTTGTTTTGCGGTCACTTTGACTGAGTAACCATAAGAGTACATTAACTAACTAGCAAACTTGCGTTTCTTTTGTTGCTCGGTATATTTAGTCTGCTGTTTCATGGAGCATGTTAGAGCACACAAGACGACACGCAGTGTGGTGGAGCGTGGTATTGGGCAGCTGAAGCGCCGGTTTCATGTGCTGCGTGTGTCTCAGCCCAGAGAGAGCCAGCAAAGTAATTACAATTTATGCCAACAAAGAAACATACCTCAACCGGATGATGATGGTTCTGTCGACAGCGGTGATGATGATGATAATGTCGAGGAGGATGATGATATTTGCAACGTTGCTGAACAAAGTGGACTGACAGTTTAGGGTAAACAAACTTGAACGGCCTGACATTTAAATGATCGCAGCATATTCCCATTGGGTAATAAGTTGCCAATTATTGGGGCAAATGACGCGTTTCATTATTGCCTCGCTTTTTGCTATTGGCGTTTTTAAAACTATCTCTTTCCTATGTATGTTTATTTGCCTAGTGCGTGATATGTGGGTACTGCGCATAGTGCATTTTCAGGAGTGCTCAACGTGTTATTATCTCATGGGACAGACCAGCCGCTCGGACTATTTCCTCATTTTTTTTCTCCATGGGTTGTATGTGGGAAATTTTTTTCAATGGGCCGCCCTGTCACCAAACAACCAATCATCGTGCTCATTGTCCTAAGGCTCGTGCATGAGAATTTATATCATCGATAGGTGGGAGTAAATCTCCGTTGCTATCTCAGAGCTACTCCTAGTTTAGGAGTTACCAGTTTTCTTAACTAAAAGTTGCTCTCAGCGGCTTTGTGAATAACTTTTAAGGTTTTACTCCTACATAAAATATTTTAGCATGACTTAGGAGTACTCCCAGCGGTAAGATAAGATGCTTTGTGAATACGGGCCCTGAGCCATTTCTAACGTTACATGACTTAAGAATTTATTAAGGCATATGGACATTTTAAGTCGCAAGTTATGCACAGAAGAAAACTTGAGATGCAATGTGTAACAATGCTATAAAAATAATTTTGATGGTGATCCTACTCATTAGTCTTAGTAAATGTTGCTTATCAGTCAAAGTAAACTGCGAGAGGTTTAGACAATTAAATATTGATAGGTGAGGTTACCGAAGGCCTTCATTACTGCCAATGGACCGCTACTGGTGACACTAGAGTAAATTTCCTGCTAATAACATTTTTGGAGTGGCCTCGGCTAAACAAATATAACATGTTTTCATTCTTAACTCATTGAGCCCTGTAGCCGCAGTTCTAACGAAAGCCTGAGAGCCAGGCAATAGCCCAAAGCCTAGCACTAATTGGCACTCAGCAGACCCCCTCTCCCTAGGGCTATTTCAGGAGCCACGGAGGCTGAGGCTGTATAGCTGACAACAAATGACATGGAATTGGTAAAAGTGCTGTAAAGCTTTTATTTGTGAATTTTTTATAACTTTTTTTTTTCATGAAATCAGTAGAAGACCTATTATAACTTAATAGTGCACAAAAGTAAACAAGAAAAATTGGGCTATTCAAAGAAAATTCTCACCTTTAACACTGATGTTTCATTGCATCTGATCAATAAATCCAAGACTGCATTACAAATATAGTCCAAAACATAAAAAATTCAAGGTGAAATTGAAAAAGGTAGGTATAAACATACGTTTTTATGAGTTTGTAAGTGTCCATCAATGTCTGTTCTCTCCACTGGAAACTACTACTATGCAAATACAAATAAATTTCAGTCAGTCTCAAGTCTTTATATTCATGATTGATGAAAAAAACATTTTAACATTTACAACTTCTCATGATACAGTGGTTCTCAAACTCAGTCCTTGTGCCCCCCTGTGTATGCTGATTTTTGTTCCAACCACAATCGTAATCCTAAGATTTTAATAAGCTGATTTGGTGTATTTCTTGTTGAAAGTCATTATTTAAGCAATGTTTGAACAGACATATCCATGTGTTTCATGAGGAATAAAAGATGCTTTAACCTCTTGGCTCCCGGAGCTTTTGATACGCTCCGTACCAGAGCTTTTCTTGAGATTTTGTGGGTTTCGCAGACAAATTTGTAATAATTTTATTTCTGGTCATAGACCCCATAAACTATAAATTTTTAGAGAGGGTATTGTCTGGGCTATTGATCGGTATTGGTTTCAAGTGTATATCTGTAAATTGGTGATCGATAACCAATATTGATTGATTTTGTGATTTTTTGTCATTGTCACCCTGTAATTCAACAAATAAAGATATTATTTGTCAAGTATTACTTTTATTTGTCTATTATGAATCACTAATCAATCAATAATCGCTAATCATATTTCATATTCCTGACTGTCATTCAGGATCTGTACAAGGGCCTCATCGACCCCAAACCTCACCCCCGTGCTCATTTGCTCAAAAAAACCCAACAAAAGTTTGCCCTATTTAGCACTATTGTATTCACAGGATAGATCACGAGTTTCCATTTTCACTTTCAGGGCAAAAGTTGCACAAGCAGCTGAACGTAAGCAGAACATAGTCCGGCAACAATATACCAGTACACAAGGAGCCCCATAGTACTGGAGTCATATGGAAACTCATATACCTTGCAACCAATTTTCTGCCCTGGGGTATGTAGGTGGGGGTTTTTTTCTGACCAATTTGGACAGTCAGCGGTAGGCAAGAGGTTAACGTATCATGTTTATATTTCTATATTGCAAGGGATTTCAGGTAACAACCCTTTTAAATAGATCAAATTAGACACTGAGAAAATCAATATGCTGCAAATTAGATTGCTGAGCACAGGTGTTTAGAGTTGTTTCAAAGGAATTTGCCGGAACTAGATAACAAATATGACCCAAATAACAAATACAATCCAGAACAGGTTTGATTCTATAATTTGCTTGCCAAATACAGTAAATTGTTAGTTTCAGTGACCGTGTGTTGCTAGCATAAGGCAAATTATCCAATCAAAGTAAATGATCAATGGGTTCCTAACTGGTTAGACCATGGTTAAAACAGTTTATTAGGCAAGTGAATGATAGAGTCAAACCTGTTCCAGGTCAAGCAAAATTATTTTGAAAGAACTGTATACACCTGTGTTAAGAAACCTAATTTGGAGCTTACAGATTTTCTCAGTGTCTATTCAGATTTGTTAAGATGTTGTCACCTGAAATAGCTTGCCATGTAGAAAAATAAACATGATGTGTTAAAGGGTCTTTTATTCTGCTGGCACACATGGATATTTCAGTTCAAATGTGGCTTAAGACAGTAAATAATTACTTAAAACATGAAATGCACCCAATTAGGACAAATTAGCAGCTTTCTAAAATCGTACGATTGCAGTTATGGTCGGAGCAAAAACCAGCATACACAGGCAAAACAATAGACCACAATGCAGAGGCTTTTGGGGTGGTGCATAGTAAAGTTTGATGCACTATCGCGGCCCGAGGGAGAGAGGATCATATTACCACACCGCAGTAGTGTGGCATGCGGTTGTAATGAGTTAACTTGAATTGTCCAAAGATGTAAATTAAGTTCTTTTAGCACCCAGTTCTTCAATTTTACACTCAAAATTTGAAATGTGGAATTAGTGACCCCAAATACGTGGGTAAAAAAAATATGAGGTGATCCTTTTTTGACTCCAATGTCACAGTGTTTAATATTTGTAATTTTCACAAATTCAACCAAATCTTACTTCTCCAGGGCATAGTGTATCAGCATTGTGGAGGAGCAGGTTTAAAGTGTTGGTTTTTAAGTGTACAGACCACACTGATATAAATGTTCTGCACAGTATTTAAAAAGCCATTTTGTTTTTCCTTGAGCATTTCAGTTCAACCATTCTCCCAGACATGGTTCGTTAGTAATCTGGTAATAAAACTGCTGGAAATGAACCAGCTGTAGTACATTTGCTGTTATGCAACTGTTAACCCATTCAGGAGTACAATTAAAAATCTGTGATAAGAGTGCTCTTAATGGAATGTTCTATAACTATATTACTCTACTACGAAGTTCTATTGCTACTTGCTACTGAAAGCTCAAAAATTAAAAATATTTAAGGCCAACACTGTAATGGTCGGCAATGGGAAACACCACTCGTGAGACAGAAACCCAAAACAAAGGGGTTCATTACAAAACACAAATAAAACGAGGCACGAGGGCCAACAAAAAACTGCACTCCAAGAGCTGAAAATACGAAAGGAAAAAATACAAGAATTACCAAGACAGTGGCAAACAAAACAGTGACAAACTAGGCTTGAGGCAAACAAAGCTGTGGCGATACAAGGCTGTGACTCACAAGAGAACATAGCAGGAACAAGGATCCATCTGCCAGATTGGAGCGCCACCTCAGAATATAAGGACTCAGGGCGGGATCAAGGAAACAGGGAACACCTGGGCAAAACGAGAGGGGCAGGGCATAGGAACATGACACATAGACAGGCAGTCAGACTTAACAAGCCCATTGAGGGAATGGGCGTATTTCAGCTTAAGTACCAATGTAAGATGCAGCAGGAAGGAAGGGTGAGACTGTTAGCAGAAAAGCAAACAAGATCTAGAAAATAACAAATGCAAGAAATCATGTCAATCGATACCCTATCTAAATTAGTAAGGATTAGTGTGTGGCTGTCTAAAGAAACACCTCCCGTGTGAGTTAGTAAATGTTAGTAATGAGTAAAAACAACAGGCAATCAAGCTTAGAACAGCCCTGAATTCAGAACAGCTGAGAAGGAAGAAGAAACACCACCAGCCAATCCAAAGCAATGAAAGGTGCAGCACGCAGGAACAAAACATGGCATGGAACGCAGACTGGAGAGGTGGATCCCAACTGGCAGACCGGACCAGAGCTAGAAAACAGACAAACAGAGCAAAAACATAAACACTTGACGTGTTTACATTCTACTATTTAAGCTGATGGTGCTCATCTAGAATTATGGTGAAAAATTTACAGAAGAATTACTCTTCAAAGGGTTAAGTGGATGTGTCCATGAAAGAGGGGATCAGAACATTCAATTACAATTTTTTCAGTTACATAATTACATACCTGACTTTGGACAAGATGTGCCATTTGAATGACATAAGTGAATAATCACACAAATCTAGACACTAAAATGAGCTTATGTATGTCAGAAATGTGCAGCTTTTTTAATGTAATTGATTTCGCAAACATGACAGTTGGTTTGGGGTAAATATTGATACCCCTAATCAATTGCTGATTCGTAGTCTCGGCAAAACATTTGTTTTGTTGACAAGCAATGAGGCACTGTAATTTTTTTTTTTATTAAATGACTGATTGTATTTGCTATTTATCTTTATATATGCACATTACACAAAATTGGAATATACAGTGAAAAATATTCAGATGTACAGTTGTGCCTACATTTAGATGCCAGACATTACCAGTCCCTGTTCATTCTAGCTGTATACATCTTCATTGGATAGCTTCCCTGGAGTGTGTTATCAATACATCCATTTAATATAAGCAAGTGAAATTATGCATAATTAATGACTGCTCAGGAAGCGCAGTATTCAGTGTGCCCCAGTGGGTATGTCCCATGGCTTTTATGCGGGGCGATTGTACTGGCTGGCTCTAAGTCTATTAAAATATTTTGCCCATGGCACTTTCTCAGTTTCAGTAAATCTTTTCTGCCCAAATACCTTGCCCCCTGCCCCTAAAGTATATAAAGAAAATGGAACTTGATGACACATTATTTCTGGCAGTGTCTCAAGCTTTCCAACTGATATTGCACACTATTTTTCATGCTTTACCACATTGTATGGTGACAGTGTAAACAAGCCATGATTGCATAGTCTTTCAAATAAGCTGGCATACGCAATTCCCATTAAAATAAATACGCCTGGCTTGTCAATTATGAACCTTGGTTTAAAAGAAAATCTAGTCAGTGTGATCTTTCCCAGCAATATTAATCTGCTTGGAACAAGAAGAGGAAATCACTCCCACAGAGCTCTTTATCCTTGCTGAATGTGGCACAGGCATCTTGCTATTTCTACAGCAATTAATCAAAATCATGATAAAATTATCTAGCTCATAGCACCTAGCTTACCTTTTGTTGTAGATATTATGAATTTTAACCTCATATGCCATCAGACCATAAGACTGGCCCTGCAGAGTCATCAGAACCATGAATTACAGACTGTTTTGGTACTCAATGTTCTAAAAAGGGAAATGCCACCTGATGTGAACAGCAAAAACCAATTTCTCAAGGTATGGCTTAAAACCTAGGCAAAAGTTGTGCTCATCTTGCATTTTTCTGATATCTCTTCATTTTTTAAAAGAATTTTACATCTTTCTTTTGACAGGACAAATAAAAACAGTAGTTTTGACAGGAGTGAGAAAGTGAGAGAGAAGGGGACACAAGCTACAACAATAAATGGTGGGGTTTTAACCACCAATGTCGCAACACATTACAAGCATGTGGACAAAGCCTGGGTCATCGAGACACCTTTGTCACAGATGCAGAAACTGAAGGTTGAAAAAGAGGAATGCAGGACATACTATGCATAATCAAGGGACATGCAGAGGTCAAGGACGGACTGTGGCAATCAGGGTCCTAGGGGGCAACAGAGCAAAGTCTGGAATCGACGCTGAGATCGAAACAAGAATATCAGTAGCGGAGGGAAAAGAAGCGGAGAAGACTGGAATCTTGTAGCAGGGCGAGGCAAACACAAGACTGTGGTGACATTAACAAACACACAGGGCTGAGGTAGAAACAAGGATCTTGGAAAACCAGAGCATGAGACAAATGAGACAGAGAGATCAAGCAACAGGCACAGCAAAGTGAGACACAGGCATGAAGTCAGACTCAAACTTCAATATACAGAGATTACAAATAACAATGGGAAATAGGTGCGGGAAGGAGTTGAAGTATGTACACGAGGATTGGGAAGATAGCAAGACAATAATTGAATAATTGAAATTAATCAGGGAAACAAAATCAAAACTAATGTGAACTGCCAGAAATGAAAACTAATTAACAAAGCTACCGGAAGTGACAACCCCATTATACTGATTTTGAAAAGTCCACCATTATAATATCATGTGAAAGTTTTTTTTCGGGCATTTTTAATTTGAGCTAGAAAATTTCCTCATTAAAATTATTTCCCCTCGTTGAGCGTCTATTTCAGTCCTTCAAACATGTCCTTCTAATCATCTTTCCTGTCACTTCATGTCATTATGTTCACCCCATGCATAATGTTGCTTTCTTTATTATACAGTATATAGACCCCATGAAGGGAGTATATTCATTGTAATTAACCCTTTCACTTCCTCACTAAGAAAAAAGCCATGCAAAAGCATTAGTTTGCAGT
Organism: Gymnothorax javanicus; assembly: GCA_029692085.1. Classification (NCBI taxonomy): domain Eukaryota; kingdom Metazoa; phylum Chordata; class Actinopteri; order Anguilliformes; family Muraenidae; genus Gymnothorax; species Gymnothorax javanicus. The sequence continues at coordinate 102,482,081 of CM056198.1, forward strand.
TCCAAATGGTTGAGGAGTTTAAAGGTTAAGTGGAATTGTGAACGGAATAAGCTTTCTGTCCTAAGGTCAAATAAAATTCCAAATAGCAATTAATTGTGAACAAACTTGGACCTCGACTGTAAGTTGGCTTTGCTGGTGAAAGCAATTTATTGGGTCAGAGTTGCTCATTGGAAATTTGAATTTGGATGACTGCCAAATTCAGCCCAGGGTGAAATTTTTATTTCTTGAAATATAAACCTCAGGCAGAACTCCATAGACTAATCAAGAATACTGTACACATTTCTGTTCATGGATAAGTGAATACACAATGATGCATTGTTTCATGGAATATTTTATGGAATCACCTTTATATAACGCCATTTCCAAAAATGTTCGGATGCTGTGTAAAATGTAAATAAAAACAGAATGCAATGATTTTCAAATCATTTGAACTCTATATTTATTTGAAAATAGTACAAAGACAATATATCAGATGTTGAAACTGAGACATTTTATTATTTTTTGGAAAATCTGTGCTCATTTTGAATTTGATGCCAGCAACATGTTTCAAAAAAGTTGGCACAGGGGCATGTTTACCACTGTCTTGCATCACGTTTTCTTCAATCATCATTCGGTAAGCATTTGGGAACTAAGGAGACCAACTGCTGCACTTTTGAAAGCAAAATGTTTTCCCATTCTTGCTTTATGTAATATTTCAGGTGCTCAATACCTTGCAGCCTCCTTTATCATATTTTTCATTTCATAATGTGCCAAATATTGTCAGTAGATGAAAGGTCTGGACTGTAGACCTCTTTTGCACCCAGACTCATTTACTACAGAGCCATAATGTTGTAATACGTGCATAGTATGGTGTTTGGCATGGTGTTACTGAAATGAGCAAGGCCTTCCCTTAAAAAAGGCATCTGGATGGCAGAAAATATTGCACCAAAACCTGTATATATCATTCACCATTAATAGCGTCTTCACGGATGCGCAAGTTACCAATGCCATGTGTAGTAATGCACCTCCATACTATCATGGATGCTGGCTTTTGAATGGTTTGCTAAACAAGCCGGATGACCCCTCTCCTCTTTAGCCCAGAGGATGTGGTATCCATGATTTCTAAAAAGAATTTCACATTTTGATTAGTCAAACCACAGGGCAGTTTTCCACTTCACCTCAGTACATTTTTAATAAGCTCGAGCCCAGAGAAGGTGAGTTTTTCTGGATCTTGTTTATATATGGCTTTATCTCTATATGGCAGAGTTTTATCTTGCATTTGTGGATGCAGTGACAGACTGTGTTTACTGACAGTGGTTCATAGATGTGTTCCTGAGTCTATGCAGTCATTTCCACTACAGAATCCTGTCTGTTTTTCATGGAGTACCGCGTGAGGACCTCAAAATCATAGCCATTCAGAACTGAATTTTGGCCTTGTCCCATGCGTACAGAGATTTTTCTAGATTCTCAGATTCTTTTAATGATATTATATACCATAGAGGATAAAATCTCCAAATTCTTTGCAATTTTTAGTTGAAAACATTATTCAAAAAATTTTGAACTATTTCCCCATGCAGTCTTTCAAAGAGTGGTTAAGCCCTCACCATATTTACTGAAAGACTTTTTATACCCAATCACGTTACTGACCTGTTGCTAAATAATCTAATTAGCGGAGAGATGTTCTGCCGGTTTTCTTATTTTAGCATCATGCAACTTTTATGGTCTTTAATTGTCTCATCCCAACTTTTTAAAAACATGTTGCTGTCATCAAATTCAAAATCAGCACATATTTTTCGAAAAACAACAAAATTTATCAGTTTTAACATTTGACACATTGCCCTATTTTCAATTAAATATAGGGTCTCATTGCTTTCTGAATTATTCACATTTTAATCAGTGTCCCAGCTTTTTGGAATTGGGGTTGTATTATACATGGAATAATTAACATTCCTTAAAATAGTACAGAATTCTTTGGGAAATTCAGCAACCGGTATAAAGAAATATTGCCCTGCACATTCCTCAAAACTGACATAATTTAGTTCTTTTTTAAATACAGGCATTATAATGTACATTTTTTTGTAACATGTTGCAAAATTACAGCCCTTTTTAGTCACGATACCATATTTAGCTGGGGGGAATTCCATGGAAAATATTGTGTCTCCTTCAGTTCATATCATACAGATGAACTGCAGAAGGAATTGTTCCCTATTTGTAATTTACATTTATGTGACTTCTTTCTTATTTGCATGACCAAAAAATAAATGGGTTAATGCAAAATAAAGCATAAAAGTTGAATGTAGTCTTAGCAAATATTGACTAAAAAGCGATTGGAAGGAATGGAATAACTGAGAGAAGGAAAGACTTAAGTTTTAGAGGGTTCCAAAGTAGCAAAATAGACGTTTCTGTAGTGGAATATAGGTTGAAAGAATGTGGTATATAACTCTTTTGAGATGTGTTGCTGCCATCAATTTCAAAATGAGCTAATATTTTTCATGAAATGGTAAAATGTCTCAACATCTAATATGTTGTCTATGTTGTATTGTGAATAAAATGTGGATTATGAGAATTGCAAATCATTGCACTCTGTTTTTGTTTACAATTTACACAGCATCCCAACTTTTTTGAAATTGGGGTTGTAAATGACACTTTGATTGGTTTATCTCTTGCTATGCCCAAAACACACCTATGATTAATTTAAGAGTAAAATCAACCCCTTTGAACCATGCAACTGACATTGCTATTAGAATATCCAGTCATTAATATAGCAAAGATGGATTTGGACATGCCCTAAATGCACTTGCACCATACGCTTTTGAACATCCACTTAGATTGCTGAAATAAAGCCAAATACGTCCTCTTTACCCCCTGATACACCCACAGTTTGCATGCCTGAATTCTGGCAAGTTGGCAGTGAACTCGATTTGATTTCTTCTGCCCTCCTCTTTCTGAATATCTGCTTTTTTTTTTCTCCAAGAACATGAAGACCTAGTTCAGTTACAGAATGCCAGCTGGGCAGGAATTTGACTAGTGCGCCCCTCAGATTTGATTTACATTTTTTTCCCATCAAATCTGTGGGAAGGAAATCATATTTAAGTACGAACATTAAAATTAGCTCTGCATCATGGAGCAGCCTGTGTTATAAGCAAGGGTGCAATCAGGGACACTGGGCGCTAACTCTCTTCTCAAACCCATCTCTATGCAATAATAAAATATTTTTTGGGGATCCTGCCCGTCAAAGCCTGTAAAATCATCTGCAATTACTTCCAATACGGTAGAAACCAATTTGCGTGCTTGACTGAGCACATTACACAAATCCACCACCACAAAACATACCGTGTTAATTCTTTTTTTTTATGGTGCATGTTAGTGCTAGAAGACACCCATATGTACAGATGTACATAAAGATGTATGTTCTATATTCCAGTTTAATGCAGTATAATGCACCCATCACTGCAGGATGTATAATAGACTCAAATGGCCATCATTAAATGTAAGAAGACAGGTACACTGGTTTCAACTCACATTTAAATGTATTTACTTTAATTATCCCCACTGCCTGCAGCAGTTTCTTGTACCTTATACATCAAGCTACCATATCAGTCACACTGCCCAACTCTATTTCTCTGTCCCCTGTGTCAAAAAGTCAATTGGCAGAAGAACTTTTATGTTTAAAGCCCCAGCAGATTGGAATAACCTACCTGCTGATATCAGGTTTATTTCTTCATTGAGTATTTTTAAGGGTGCCCTGTCCTCTTACTTTGAGGTGGTCTGCTCCTGTTATCAGTGAAGCCATCATTGTTTATGCCCAATCTGCTCTTGATAATTGATTGTATTTATGCTTTGCTGTTGATTTAGAGTTGGCCAATTTGGCCTCCTCATGGTTGTATTGTCTCAATATTCTTCATGGCATTAACTGTGGTCTGTCTATTTGTTGCTGTTCTTATCCTCTGTTTTGGCTTTGTTTTGTTTTGCTTGATTTTTATTCTAATGTTTGTGTGATGTGATATATGTTTGGACCACCTCAAAAATGAGATGGTGCATCTCAAGGGGTTTATCCAAATAAATAAATTTCTAAAAAAATACATCGACATACACACATGAGGAAGGGGAGCATGAATAGGACACAGTCGGTAAGGAAAGTACGCAAGATGTAACCCAATCTAAAGAAACGATACTTCTAAGAGACATGCAAGCTACTGGATGGGAGGAGGCACCAGGCATTCATAAGGTGTGGACAGTACCCCTCTGATAGGCACCACCTGGTGGCCCAATGGTGAACCCCGGACGCCGGCGCAGGAAATACTTGTCCCCATTGTTCTCGAATCCAAGATGGCAGCACGCACGTTTACACGTTTGTTTGTCCTGTGAGTAGTCTTTTTTATTGTGTTTTTATTGTGCTTTGTACTTAGGTTCTTATAAAGTTATTTGAAAATTCTCCCTGCTAGCATTTGAAATACTTTAAATCAATATATATGGATTGACAAAAAAATCAGCGGGATCTTCTCCGGCAAGTCTTCTCCACTGGCGGCCACCCGACTCTGCTACTTGCTCCACTGCTACCTGCCTGCTGCCTTCTATGATCAGCTGCTGGGTTTGGTTGTTTCTTCTCTACTCAGCTACTGCCTGTTGCTTCGCTGTCGGTATCGGAAGGTGACCCGCTATTTCTGCAATCGCAGCCCTCTCCGATCAGTTGCTGGGTCTGTATGCTCTGTCCTTGCTGTGCTACTATCTGTTGCCTCGCTGCTGCTGTCGGGAGGGTGCACCTCCTCTCTACTGCTGCTTGGCTCCGCTAATACCTGCTGGCCTCACTGCTGAAGAGCGGTGCTTTTCCCCTCTCTGGCGCTCACAGTCATAAATTAAACTGCTGAAATAAACTGAACTGAACCGAGCTGAATCAGTGACAATGAAAATTTTATTTGCGTTGTTCATTGCAGTTTCATTATGGATTCCTTGCAATTCGGTCCCCCAACGGGGCTGTGCGTTTGAGAAGGCGCTCTCTCCTCCGGTTGTTCCCAATTCCATTACCAGCACTGTGCTCCACCGTGAAATGGTTGTGCAGATGTTGGAACTTTCTTTGGCAGTGTCTTTTAATTATGCGCAATTGTTTCGCTTTATATACCTGTCTGTTTTGAAAAATTGTTTTACGCTTTCTGAAAATTCTGTTCTTGATTTCGTTAAGCCAAGAAAGAATGATCAATCTGGTACTGAATTACATTATATCAAGTGAAAATATTTTGTTCTCCTTTTACTTATACTCTCAGGCAACGTGCAGCCTAACGCAGGACCTACTTTCAATTGTGTTACTCAGCCAGATGAATTCAAAACTAGATCTGGTCTCGGTATTATTCACGTCAATTTTCGAAGCTTGCTTTCAAAAATGGATCGAGTCAGAATTTGGGTTAATTCAACTGACACAGATATTTTTGTTATATCTAAAACATGGCTTAATAAATCTATCTCGGACACGGATATTTTCAAAAATGGTTACAATGTTTTTCGCTGCAATCGCCCCAGGAACGGCGATGGCATCGCTATTTATATAAAAAACAAATTCCACTGCAACATTGTAACCGCTGTATCTATTAGCAGGCAGTTTGAGCTCCTTGCCCTGAAGCTTGAGTTCATGCCGGGTCAGTTCATGACTGTAATCGGGTGTTACAGACCACCATCAGCCTGTAAAGAAGCCCTGGGTTCTTTAACTCAACACTTATCTAGATTTAGTTCGAATGAGCTTCTTCTTGTCGGAGATCTTAATATTGATTGGCTGTCCACGGCTTAAGACAGCTTTAAATCTATCTGTGATTCTTTTAATCTGACTCAATTAATTGATGGTCCAACTCGTCCTAATATTAAATGTCCTCAGAGGTCATCCTTGCTTGATTTAATTCTTACGAACGCCCCACATAAATTCTCAGACATGGGAATCTTTGCAAATGATATGAGTGACCACTGTTTCATAGCAGCAGTTAGAAAGGCTAAACTCCCAAAGTCTAAGCCACGACTCATTCTTAAAAGAGATTTTAAACATTTTTGTGAACAAGCCTTTTTTCGTGATCTGTCTCATTATGATTGGGATAAAATTTAACTTATTGATGATGTGGAACTGGCCTGGAAGTTCTTTTATGATGGTTTTTCAAGTATTGTAAATAAACATGCCCCGCTCCGCCAGTTCAGAGTGAAAGGTCGAAATAATTTATGGTTTTCTCCTGAGCTGTGTAGTCTCCTTAAAGAAAGGGATGTTGCCTGGGCCAGGGCAAGAAAATCTAAAACAGAAACAAACTGGCTCCATTTTAGACAGCTTCGTAATAAGTGTACATTTTTAATAAAGAAAACTAAATCTGATTATTACCTCTCTGAAACTACAAAAACATTAAATGACCTGAAAAAGTTTTGGAAAATTATTAAACAAAATTCTGGCCATGTACCATCTAGTGAACTTCCTACTTACATTGTTCACAATTCCTGTACTCTGACTGACAAGTCAGCCATACTTAATTGTTTTAATGAGCATTTTATTTCCTCTGGTTTTTTGTTTGAATCTTTGTTTCCTGATAAAATAAACTCTGTTGTACAAATAGACAGTACTTCCACAAGCTCATATAGGCCTACTGATTGCACATTTAAGCTTATGCCTGTATCTGTTGCTGAGGTCCATAGAGAGTTAAGACACCTGGACCCTAAGAAATCAGCAGGCCCTGATAAGCTGGACCCTTATTTTCTTAAGATAGCTGCTGATTTCATTGCTGAACCTTTGTCTTTGATTTTTAATCTTAGTTTTATTAGCAGTGAGATCCCAAAAGTCTGGAAATCTGCCTTTGTTCTTCCTCTTTTGAAAGGGGGGCAACCCTTTGACTTAAATAACTATAGACCGATCTCCAAACTTTGTGTCCAAGCTAAAGTATTTGAAAAGCTTGCAAGCAATCAATTAAAGGAATTTTTAGGTTCTAAGGGCATTTTATCAAATTATCAGTCTGGTTTTAGGAAAAAACACAGCACTATGACTGCTGCTCGTAAAGTCACAAATGACATTATTGAGGCATTAGACTGCAAAAAATATTGTGCAGCACTTTTTATTGATTTATCGAAAGCTTTCGACAAAGTTGACCATAGCATTTTAGCCGGCATGCTTCACCAAATTGGATTGTCTAAGCGAGCAGTAGCTTGGCTACAACTATCTGTCTGCTAGAACGCAGTGTGTTCAAATAGCAGGGTCCACCTCCTCCTTCTTAACAGTATCCAAAGGGGTGCCGCAAGGTTCTGTTTTAGGACCTATTATGTTTACCCTTTATGTTAATAACCTATGTGAAAACGTTTCAAATGCTAATTATCATTTTTATGCTGATGACACCGCTATTTATTGCTGTTCATCATCTGTTATACAGGTCATTAACTTTCTACAGTCTGCATTTGATATTGTTCAGTCCCGCCTGCAGAAACTAAAATTGGTATTAAATACAGAAAAAACTAAACTCATGCTGTTTTCCAACAGTAGTGAAATACCAACAAATCTTACAAACATAATCACTGCTCAAGGAAGAGTAATTGAACTAGTTTCAAGTTACAAGTATTTAGGCATTCTTATTGATCGTCAGCTAACTTTTAAGTCCCATATTGCAAATCTAGTCATTAAGCTCAGGGTAAAGCTAGGCTTTTACTTTAGAAATAAATCCTGCTTCTCCTTTCCAGCTAGGAAATATCTTGTGTCAGCTACTTTCCTGCCTTTGCTAGATTATGGTGACTTATTATATATGAATGCTTCTGCACAATGTTTACGGTCCCTGGATACTGTCTATCACTGTGCCGTGCGGTTTGTTACTGGTTTTAAAAATCTCACCCATCATTGTACTTTGTATTCTAAGGCTGAGTGGCCATCTCTGTATGTACGTAGGCGTACCCATTGGTTGAATTTTATTTATAAAACTCTCCTTGGGCTGGTCCCTTCTTACTTGTCCATGTATCTTTTTCGAAGTGAAGGCCATTACAACCTCCGTTCTCAAGATATTTTGCATTTGACTGTTCCGCGTGCTCGCATGGAGCTTGGAAAAAAGTTTTTAAATATGCTGCCCCCTCTGCCTGGAACATCCTTCAGAAGGACTTGAGATTGTCAGAACTGATTTCTGTTAATGCTTTTGGTTAACTTTTAAAGGATTTAGAATGTGAAAGCATGAGAAACTGTCTCTGTGCCTAATTTACTTATTTATGTATTTATTTTTTATTTTTTTAATGTTTTGATATCTGTGTGTCATTGTCCTTGAATGAAACTTATATGTGTCCTTTTTATTTATGCTGCCCTCTTGGCCAGGTCACTCTTGAAAAAGAGATTTTAAATCTCAATGAGTCTTACCTGGTTAAATAAAGGTTTAATAATAAAAAAATGAAAAATAGCAAGCCAGGTAGGGGTCAACGATGTTACACTTTAGGACCCAGTAACATGCCTCAAACCCTTACCCCTCCCAGTCCATGGAAATTGACATCCGGGCCCCTTTGCCGGAGGTCTACAATCCAGAGCACAGTTTAGATGGGGGCACCATTGATGAGCCTGCGGGGAGGCCAGGAACGGGAGCATGCATGGTTACGGATACGTAGCCATTTGATTCCGAGCATGGAAGCCGTATAAATTCTTCATGCATCCGGTACTTTTTCTGGGCTTGATTTTAGCGCTTACATCATTTGCAGTTTCTCAAGTATAGCTGAATTCTTGTTGTCATGCCGCTACACAAGCAGTGCACCGGCAGTGTGGCAGTCCCAGAAGTGTAAGGAATTTTGGTGAAATAGCCACCTCCGGGAATTTTTTTTGTATTGCCGATCACTCGAATTGGCAGGAATTAAGCAGGAAGTGAGAGAAAATGGGTCAATAGGACAATATACAAAAACTTGATGCAAATTATGTTTAAAGTTCATCTGGGAGTAACAATATAGGGTTAGTTTTCAATGGATGGGAATATATATTTAGAACACTAGATTTCTGATGATGTCATGTTTGGATAACCCAAAGTGGAGCAACTGGCCGCCGTACTGATACACCCAACTTCTTCATTAAAATGAATGGTTTCCTATGAGGCCATTTTCAAATAAATTAATATTATCCTCAACATGCCGAGATGCATTGCTGCTTTTTGCAGCAATATTCATTTGAGGGGCTGCAATAAAACATCTCATGTGTAAGTTATCATAGAAACTTGAATTTAGTACTTTAATGGAGAAAATCACGTTAGTGAGCTAGTTAACTAATTAGCTATCCCATTGACTTATATGGACTGCTAATTTACAGCAAACGCTGGTGATCGTTAACGGTGTTCCCTTTTATGAGTACGCCTCTTTTCCCCAAAAAAGAGGATAATTAGGGAGATAAAATATTGCTCTGCTCGGCGATACCAAAATATCACTGACGCTCACACAAATATTTTTGAAGACAATGTTTGCAAGCCGGCGAAAATGAGTCGAAGTTCACGTGCAACTTTTACTTCTGGGTGTATACGCTGCTTGAATGGTTGCTTCAGTTGAGTGTACCCTATCAGTAATTGTAGTTTGTATAAACTTTGTACATCTATGATCACAATGTCATGGTTTGGAGGCTTTGAGAGCTTTCTTTGTTGCTGTCGTCCGGGACGATATATCGTTTTGCTCTCAATCGGATTCCTGGGCCAGCTGGCATTAATTGGGGGCGTCGCCCGGATTCTATTCAAGCCCTAGTTCCGCCTCACTTCCCTTGCTAGATTGTCAGTGTTATGTTTGCACTTCAGCCGGTAAGGTCTCTAGTCAGAGAGTTGTTGAGGGTTTAGCTGCATATTTGAGGACAAGTTCTAGACAGCAAGGGAATCTTTCTGTTTTTTCCCTTTCTTTTCGTCCTGTCGAGCTCGCCTTGCTTCCTTGCCTCAGACGACATCTAGGTCCGTTGGAAGCGCGAGTCTCGCTCTCTTATTTTATTTGTGTCTCTTTCTCATCTGCGGTTTCCCCTTTTATTCTGGCCGCTGCGTTTGGCGTCTCAAACTCACCAGCTATCACAGTACACTCTAGCCAAACATGGAGACATCAGCGGTGGCCGAGATTAAAAGGGCTGTTACCAGCCAGCAAGATATGCTGTCTGGTTTCGCTAAAGGGCTTTCAGGTTTGAGTAATCAGCAGTCTGAGTTAGCTGAGAGACTCCGCCTTCAAGAGAATTCCCTTCAGAATCAGGAGAGCGTTCTGTTAAGCTGGACCGAGAGTGTTAGGTCTCTGTCTACACAAGTTTCACAAAATGTTGCACAAGCATCATCTATACACCTTCCCCGAGAACCTAAGTTACAATTGCCTCTAAGATATAGTGGCGAGGCCGGAAAATGTAAGGATTTCATCACCCAATGTGAAATATTTTTTAGGGCTCAGCCATCACGATTTGTGAATGAGGATTCTCGGGTGGCATTTATATTATCCCTGCTGGCTGGTACAGCACTCACTTGGGTCGGCCCACTAATCAGATCTAATTCACCGGTCGTAAAATCTGTGGAGGCTCTTGTTAGGGAGATGGTGTCAGTATTTGATCAAGATATTTGTGGTCAGGACGCGGCTATGCGTTTGATGCACCTTAAACAGGGCAAAGAAAGTGCGGCTGAGTTCTCCATCGCATTTCGCTCTCTGGCTACAGAGAGAGGCTGGCCGGAGGCTCCTCTTATGACTGTGCTCAGTCATGCTCTTATTGAGGAGATAAAGGACGCGTTGGCTACATTGGAACCCTGTTCGACTTTAGACTCTTTAGTTCGTACGGCTGTGCGAATTGACAACCGCATACGCGAACGCAACAGGGAGAAGCTAAACAGATTGCCGCTTGCTGACAATGGGGCTAAAGTTGCTAGTGGCGAGTGTGCGGCTCCTATTCCACCCACTGAAAATTCTACTCTGGTTGAGCCCATGCAAGTTGATAGTTCGTTTTACAGTCGGACTAATAAACCTACTCGCAGAAGAATAATCTGCTTTAATTGTAATAAACCGGGTCATACCCGTCCACGTTGTCCGAAGCTTCAGAGAAACGGAAAACCCCTCTAGCGATTTGGGGGGCGCTAGAGGGGCAGACCCAATTTCCCTTCCGAACACTAATCCCTGTTGAACTGACTGTGGGGTGCAAGAGAGTTACTATTGAAGCATTCGTGGATTCGGGCGCAGTAGATTGTTTCATGGATATTGAGTGGGCTAGGAAGCACTCCGTTCCCACCGTTACGCTTTCACAATCACGCTCTGTCAGAACTTTGGATGGTCGCCCGCTTGGAACGGGAGTTATAACCGAAGTTTCTGAACCGCTAAATATGTTCATTTCCTTTGGTGGCCACTCTGAGGAGGTTTGGTTTTTTATTATCAGTTCCCCTGCTTTTCCCATTGTTTTAGGGCATTCTTGGTTACGGGAACATAGACCTTGCATCAGCTAGGGGGAACAGAACAATCCTATCGTCCGCTGGGGCACCAATTGCAACTCTCATTGTGGAGATAATGAAACTTGTTTTCCCGGACATCAAGCTATGGGGCAGGCTGATGCCTGGAGCGAGTGTGAGGAGGCTATCTCACCGTACCCTCCTAGACTAGAGAAAGGGGCAGAGGAGGGGCTGGAATGGGATCCTCAATTTGATTGGCGACAGCCAGAGGACGATTACCTTTCAGAGGATTTTAGCGATTCTGAATCAGTCATGGAGACATTAGATTCTGAGCAGGGTGAGGAATTTGGGGCCACCCTGAACTTAAGCTTGCCTTCTAATGTTCCTAATGACTATGCTGATCTCGCTGAAGTGTTTAGTAAACAACGAACATCGACGTTACCTCCCCATCGTCCATATGACTGCGAGATCAATCTCTACCCTGGTACAACTCCTCCTAGGGGTTCGCTATTCTCGCTGTCAGGACCTGAGCCTAAGGCCATGCGAGAATATATTCAGGAAGCTCTTGCTAATGGTTTTATTCGGCCGTCCACGTCTCCTGCCGGAGCGGGATTTTTTTTTGTGGGTAAGAAGGATGGCGGCCTGAGACCCTGCATTGATTATAGGGGTTTGAATAAGATCACCATTAAAAACCGGTACCCCCTTTCGTTAATGAATTCTGCGTTTGAACGTCTGCAGGAGGCGTCATTTATAACTTGGTTCGTATTCAGGAGGGGGACGAATGGAAGACGGCATTTAACACTCATGACTAGTACTATGAATATTTGGTCTTACCGTTCGGATTGGTTAACGCCCCCTCGGTGTTTCAGGCACTTGTTAATGACGTCCTCCGAGAGATGTTGGAGAAATTCGTCTTCGTTTATCTTGAGGACATTTTGATTTTTTCTTCAACACTCTCAGAGCATAAACAATACGTCAGACGTGTGCTTGAGGCCCTCCTTAATGCCAAGCTTTTTGTTAAAGCCGAGAAATGTGTTTTTCACGCCCAAACTGTCTCATTCCTGGGCTTTATTGTTTCTAAGGGGTCGGTTCATATGGACCCAGACAAGGTGGCTGCGGTCAGGAAATAGCCTGCGCCTCGGAGTGTTAAGGAGGTTCAACGCTTCCTGGGCTTTGCTAATTTTTATAGGAGGTTTATCTGCAATTTTAGTGCAGTTGCTGCCCCCATTATTGCGCTCACCAAGAAGAATACCTCCTCAGCGTTTTTTGGTCTCCAGCAGCTGATGCTGCCTTTCAGGAATTAAAGAAACGTTTTAGCTCAGAGCCCATTCTGGTTTTGCCCGATCCCTCCCTCCCATTTGTTGTGGAGGTAGATGCTTCGGAGGTGGACGTGGGTGCTATTTTGTCCCAGCGCCCTCGTTGGGATAATAAGCTACACCCATGCGCATACTTCTCCCGGTCTTTGTCCGCCGCGGAACGCAATTACAGCATTAGTGACCGGGAGTTATTAGCGGTCAAGATGGCGCTTGAGGAGTGGCGCCACTGGTTGGAGGGAGCTGAACACCCTTATGTGGTGTGGACCGACCATAAAAACCTCCAGTATATTCAGCAAACCAAGCGACGTAATTCCTGGCAGGCGCGGTGGTCATTATTCTTTAACCGCTTTGATTTTACACTGACCTATCGCCCGGGCTCTAAAAACATTAAACCTGATGCCCTGTCACGGATTTACGACCGCTCTGACCGCAATCCCACCCCGGAGCCAGTTATTCCAGCTGCTCAGGTTGTTGCACCCATTCAGTGGGAGATTGAGGCAGTGGTTCAGGAGGCTTTAAGGACTGACCCTGGTCCTGGGGGGGAGCCTCCTGGCTGTTTGTTTGTTCTGCCAACAGTTAGGCCACAGGTCCTCCAGTGGGGACATTCTTCCCACTTGGCTGGGCACCCGGGGACCCATTAGACTAAGCAGTTCCTGGTCCGACGTTTTTGGTGGCCTGGTATGATGAGAGACATTCAGGAATTTGTTGCTGCTTGTGGCACATGCTCCAGGAACAAGACTTCCCACCTCCCTCCCTCTGGTCTGCTGCGACCTTTGCCCGTTCCCAGGCGCCCTTGGACGCATATTGCGTTGGACTTCGTAACGGGGCTGCCTGCATCTGATGGCAACACGGTCATCCTGGTCGTGGTTGACCGTTTTTCTAAGGCTGCTCATTTTGTCGCGCTACCCAAGTTACCTTCAGCGCGGGAGACGGCCCTTCTTGTGGTTAACCATGTGTTCCGGCTGCATAGGCTTCCGCAAGATGTGGTCTCTGACTGAGGCCCTCAGTTTACGGCCAGATTATGGCGGGCATTTTGCAAGCAGTTGGGGGCCACTATGAGTCTCTCCTCTGGGTTTCACCCAGAGACCAACGGGCAGAGTGAACGTACTAATCAGTCTTTAGAAAACACTCTTCGATGTTTGGCGGCGGATAATCCATCCTCATGGAGTCGCTTTTTAGCATGGGCAGAGTATGCCCATAACTCACTGAGTAATTCCTCCACGGGTCTTTCCCCGTTTGAGGCTCAGGTGGGTTTCCAACCCCCGCTGTTTCCTGAGACTGAGAATGATTCTGAGGTTCCCTCGGTCAACCATTTTATTCGTCGCTGTTGGTCGGTTTGGACCAGGGTCCGTTCTTCTCTGTTGCGCTCAAGGCTCAAACTAAAATCCGCCGCTGATAGAAGGCGTCGTTTGGCCCCATCTTATCGAGTCAGTCAGAGAGTTTGGCTGTCTACCTGCGACCTCCCCTTGAAGGTTGAATCCCGAAAACTGGCGCCCCGCTATATTAGCCTGTTCAAGATAGTGCGGAAAATCAATCCGGTCACGGTCCAGTTAAAGCTCCCGAGATCTTTACGCATCCGTCCATCTTTTCATGTCTCTCGGATTAAGCCAGTTAGCACTAGCGTCCTGGCACCTGCCGACACACCCCCCCGCCGCCACCGTGAATGGTTGAGGGGGGGCGGTTTACCGTCGCCCGCATTCTTGCCGAGGCGTGTTGGTCGTGGGGTCCAGTTCCTAGTGGACTCGGAGGGATATGGCCCCGAGGAGTGCTGCTGGGTCCCTTCGCGGGATATTCTGGATCCCACACTAATGTCTGAGTTCCGCGCACGGGGTTCCTTGGGGACTTCTGGAGCTGTCCCTTGGGGGGGTCCTGTCATGGTTTGGAGGCTTTGAGAGCTTTCTTTGTTGCTCTCGTCCGGGACGATATCGTTTTGCTCTCAATCGGATTCCTGGGCCAGCTGGCATTAATTGGGGGCGTCGCCCGGATTCTATTTAAGCCCTAGTTCCGCCTCACTTCCCTTGCTAGAGTGTCAGTGTTATGTTTGCACTTTAGCTGGTAAGGTCTCTAGTAAGAGAATTGTTGAGGGTTTAGCTGCATATTTGAGGACAAGTTCTAGACAGCAAGGGAATCTTTCTGTTTTTTTTCCTTTCTTTTTTCGTCCTGTCGAGCTCGCCTTGCTTCCTTGCCTCGGACGACATCTAGGTCCGTTGGAAGCGCGAGTCTCGCTCTCTTATTTTATTTGTGTCTCTTTCTCATCCCCTTTTATTCTGGCCGCTGCGTTTGGCGTCTCAAACTCACCAGCCATCACACACAACCCTCGAGTTAATTATTTTTGTGTCTCCTCCCATCCAGCAGCTGGTTATTCTATTAGAAATGTTGTGTCATTTCATTGGTTGACATCTCAAGTGCTTTCTTCATCAGCTGGGTCTCTATCCATGTTTCACCTCTCTCGTGTATGTTATTGTATTAAAACTCCTTACATTGAGTTTGGTAGTTGCTGGATTATTGCACTTTTGCTGCACTTGCCATACGTACTTTAGCATCAGTCAGTATCTGCAAGTACAACACATTCTCATCCCTACTCATCATATAGTGACACTACCTGACCAAGCGTCGATATACAATGCAAAAGGAAGCTTTTGGGGTCTTTAATTCACGCTTATGGTTAAGGTTCGGGTTAAGGGTTAGGGCGTAGGGTTTGTTTTAAACTGGCGTCAAGTAAGAATGCCATAAGTGTCCTTTTGCATTGTGTATTGATGCTTTGACAGGTAGCGCCTATATATGATGCGTCGGGATGAGACTGGGCTTGCAAGTAAAACTCTATGTCTTTTAAAAGATGATCCTAACTTTTAATCACAGTAATTTACGGAAGTGTTCCTCCTAATTCGGTTAATAGGAACAAGCTCCCAAGCCTTACTCTCGGTCTCCAGGATTGGGATTGTGTTCTTGTTAATCAACTCTCAGTCTGTTCCTCTGCCCAGTTTATTAGGACCAAGCTGTCAAGCCTTCTAGGGTCATCAGGATTGGGACAGCGTTCCTGCTAAACTTCTCAATCCTGCCTTCTGACAGTTCAGCTCTGGTGAAGTGAGGACTCCATCTGGCAGTCGTCCCGGAAAGTCACTGGCAGAGCACTGGCTACGCCCACACAGCCCCGCCAGTTACATCTGAACTGAATTGTGCCATTCTCCTCTGGTCTCCCTCCCACTGTATAACCATCAATAAACCCTACTTTTGGATTGCACTCTGTCACCACATTTGATTCCTGGTCTGAATCGTAAAAATGTCTTACCCTAATTTTCAGAACGTGTCTTTGTCTAGGCTGATAAATCACATGGAAAAATTAATATTCTCAACTTCTTTGTCATCATTTTTAGAGTATTCTTTTTCCCAGCTGTAAAGATTTTTCTGGCATTATGTAAATTACTTAATTTACTGTTGTCACATGCTTTGCTTCCTTACCCCCCACACTATTCCCCACCCCACCACCACCACCACCACAAGTCTACTGTCAGAATGATTAATAATAACCCAGAGGCAAAAAACCACTGAACCTTACCATTGTTACACAACAGTAAATATATACAGTAAATGTGGAAAGGGAACACAGTTAAAAATGATGAGGCACTTTCAAGGTCTCTGCCATGTGACATCAGTGTTTTTTACTCTAATCTGTATATTGTTACAACATCAGACACTTTCAGATCTTCTGAATCTGTCAGATTGTATTTGTTATGGTCAGTAGTCTCAAAGGCTCGAGAATTCCACAGTCTGTAATACCATAATATTTAATGGGGAGGTGGGACTTGGAAAAATAAAAATACCCATGCCTCAGTGCATTGCTGTGATGACAGAGTTCTTATACAAATTTTTACCCATGTTTGCCTTGAATTTATTTATTTATTGATTCATTCATTCAGTATGAATTTGCTCATCAGTCTGAAATGTTCAAAGTAAAATCAACAGAATCTGTGCTCTATGAAAAGGCTGTGTACTCGGGAAGATTTGTTTTAAAACAGGAAACAGATAACACCTGGTGCAGGAGGATCCTATTCTGGCTAAAATTGTGAAGTGCGCTAGCTTGCTGTGAGCACTTGCATGTGTAATGAACAACCACATGTAAACAATCCAGTTTCAGAAAGTAAAAGTCCTCCAGTTTTTTAATCCAAAAGCCTGGATTAGCTAAATCAAACAACATGTCAACCAGGAGGTTGAACTCATTACAATCAGCTGGCTGAGTTCACGGGTGAAAGTAAAATTAGGGCATATGTTTCATTCATTGAATGAGTCTGGCAAGCAAAGCCTAGTATCTTGCAGGACTGTGGAATTTTCATGCAAGAGGTGTTTGTGCCTTCTATCACCTGAAAAATGTAGTTATGCTTCAAAAACTAGCACAGTGACAAAATGTAGTGGCACTGATAAAGGTAAAGTGGGAGGTAACCTTCAACTACGTTGCGGAAGTTTCCGTACACCTTGACAATAGGTTTGGCTGAATTCTGTGAGATTTGATTTGTAGTATGTCGTTTGCACCAGTATTGGGGCCCATTGCAAAGACCTACTGGATCATGCTGCAACTAAAATACACAGGTCTTGTTTAAAGTGGCAGTGACAAGCAAAATTGACAAATGCAATGATGACCTGAAATGTTGTGAACTCTGAAAAGACATCTATGTTGCATCTCTCTCTCTCTCTCTCTCTCTCTCTCTCTCTGCAGCACGATACTGATTTGAAGTGTTTTGTTTGCCCCACTATATGTTAGGCGCAGCGATGGGAAACACCAAACACGAGACGATAATCCAAAATAAAAGGGTTTTATTAAACAACACACAAAATAAACGCAGCACAAGAGCCAACAAAAAACTTCAATCAATGAGCTGAGAATCAGAACAGAAATGACTAAATCTGGGAACATAAGGGGGCACAAAGGTCAAGAAAAACTACACTCCAAGAGCTGATAAAATAGGAGGGAAAAACAAAGCTAATAAGACAAGGACTAAACACCGAGACTAAGGCAAAAACAAGAACTGGAAAAGCACTGAACTAGACTGTGGAAAAACCAGGATCCATCTGCCAGATTGGAGCTCCACCTCAGAATATATGGGCTAGGGGCGGGATCAGGGAACAGGAACAAGGAACACCTGGGCAAAACGAGAGGAGCAAGGCACAGAAGCATGAGACATGGAACGAGCAGTAAGACTTAACGAGCCCATTAAGAGAATGGGTGTGTTTTAGCTCACTGTCAGTACCACTGTAAGATGCAGCAGAGGAGGAAGGGTGAGACTGTTAGCAGAAAAGCAAACAAATGTGGGAAATCATGCCAATCAATACCCTATCTAAATTAGCAAGGATTAGTGTGTGCCTGTCTAAAGAAACACCTCCCTTGTGAGTTAGTAAATGTTAGTAATGAGTAAAAACAACAGGCAATCAAGCTTAGAACAGCCCCGGATTCAGAACAGCTGAGAAGGAAGTAGAAACATCACCAGCCAAAGCAAAGCAATGAAAGGTGCAGCATGCAGGAGCAAAAACATGGCATGGAACGCAGACTGGAGAGGTGGATCCCAACTGGCAAACCGGACCGGAGCTGGAGAAGCTGACAGTGCGAAAACACAACACTATACACATTTCACACATCCATACATGCTTTACACTACAGATTTACTGATCCTCACACGCTATATTGATTTATTGGTTCATTTGTTCAAAAAATTTAGTTTTTTTTTTTTTTTACAGCCACCATCTCATATCTGTCTCCTTTCTTGTCGCAGCCCTTGAGCCTGTCTGTGACAGATTGGTGGTTTGTCGGGTTTCGTTGTCTGACCTGGTGTAGTTGGTTGCGGTTGTAGCCTGTTCTTTCTCTTTTTGTAAATAAAAATGTACTCTGGTTGGTTGGGAGACATTAGTGAGTGTAGTAAGGCTGTTTTGTTGTGTGAAATAACTGATGTTGATTGCTCTGAGGGGGGTTAGTTGTGTCACCAAGCTGTTTATGCTAGTATTTTGTGGCACAGAGGTTGTGTGGTCTAGTGCACAGTTTAAGTAAATTGCTGCTGCTCTTGTGTGGTCCAGTACACAGTTAATAAGTAAATTACTGCTGTTCTGTCCCTGTTAGGTTTCAGAGCAAATTCCCTAGGGCAATTTCATTTTGCAGAAGCTCAGAGGCCAAAATTTTTTTTTTCCAGAAATTGGGGAAAACAGCGCTTGAAATGAACAGAACAGATGTTCAGCTTTGTAGAACAAAAGTGGTTTGGGTGGGATGATGTGGTGAAGGTAGCTATGGGGCATCAAAGAGGACATGCCTTTTCATGTTTTTCTGCTATCAAAATATGCATGAATTAGCCTCACTTTATATCTAGTGTGTAAACTTGTTTCTTATCCAATGCTTTATTTTTGTAATACCTGTGTCCACATTGACAAGGCGACTATAGCAGAAAATGGCTTTGTTAAAGCATTAGGTTCAAAATTCCTTTCAAATAAACTAGTTTCATGGCTTTAACTTCAGTCACAAAAGAAAAATGTCAGTAGTGCTGTAAAAAATCTTTGAATATTTCAAACTATTATCCACACATTTGTTCGAGTTAGTCAGCATTGACCTAAAACTTTCTTGTATCACTCTTGCCTGAGAATGCAATAAAGTTGTTAACGTCAGTCACATGTAACATCAGTCACAAGTAAACCCAGGTCTGTAACATCAGTCACAGTTCAACACAGCAAGCTACAACAAAATTGTGCAGCAAAATACTCATCTCTGACAAGCTTCCTTTAAAACATAGGCTTAGTGTTGTTTATTATCATAAGATAATATTAGGCAGCAACATCAGCATGAATATTCATAATTTTTCCATGATGCCTTTCCTCGTCCTGGCTTAATCCAAAGAAAAAAAGATGAGACTGCAGAAAAATCTTTTAAATCTACCTCCATCTTTGATAAGCAGGTTTGTAAAGTACTATTAAATTTATCACAGATATCTGTGTAAGTATTTTTCATTATCTGGCTATAGTTTGTCAGGTTATCACCAGCCAACACTCAAAGAAGATGATTTCATCATGTACACGAACTACACTTATACTGTTGACTATGCCAGCTGGGAAAATTAATCAGGCATACCAAGGCAACCTCTGTGCTGCGGAGCAGCCAAGAAAAGATTATTTTAGTTAGATAAAAATGTCAGGTCCCCTAAAATGTCCAATACTGATTTGGGTTCATCTCATGAAAAATGTTCATTAAGAGTGCAGCAGAATGACTTCCTATTGTAATTCTGGGCTTTTCAACTTGCCTAACTCTTTCTCAGCCTTTTTGTCCTCACCATTATTTTGGGGTTTTTTTGACCCTGCCAGCCAGTGGTAGTTCATAACAATATCAGTTGAAAATCTTTTTTTTTTTTTAATCAGGCCTGTCAGGCAAATGAACGTCACTCATTCAACCTGTGTCAATAAAATGACAGTATTCATTCTCTTTTGAAGGTATTGTCAGCACTACACTTGGTATGGTCTAGAAAACATTCAAATACCATTATTACCATTTAGTAAGCCGTAAAGGGAAATGAATATGTTGAATATTAGAATTGCTTGTCAGATTATCTTGTCTTATCAACAGACATCCATTATTTGTAACGTTGAACTCTGAGTGACAAACTGTAACGTCAGTCACGTAACATCAGTCACGCATGATTATGTAACTATTCTGATAATGCTTTTGATTTGGAACATGGCAATAATTTCTAGAATTTCAGTTGCATATTACTTTATATCCTGGAGTGAAAAAAGCTGTCAACACTGCATGGTTTGAAGAGAAGTTTGCAATAAAGTTTATGAATGTTATTAATGGTGGTTTTTGTGTAACGTCAGTCACGCTCGCAATTTCACATCCTACTTAATTGTGCATAACTCCAGCAAAGTTTCCTCCTGCCTCCAAGTAGACCTAGTCCCTAGTATACTTAATGACAAATATGAACATCTAAGGAGTACAAGTTTTGCTACCGGGCCATACCAAAGGGCCTGTTCCTTCTCTGAATGTAACGTCAGTCACCATGGGATTGCCCTCTAGGAGTTCGTTGAGGGGTTTGTATTGTGGTGTGAACGTGGCCGGAGCAGTTGTCTCGGGAGCATGCCAAGGCTGAAGGGGGGGTTGGCAATTGCTGGTTGCTTCACCTGGCTTATGGGTTGCAGTGCATAAGTACCCACCATAAGTAACATCTGAAGCCTAAGGAGGGAGTTTAACTAAATTTCTGTTCAGTAGATAGAGGGACAGAGCTGCTGTGAGCTTTTAATCTGTGTATGGGCTGTTGAGCTCTGGCTTTTGGTGTAAAGGGAGTAAAGTTGTACGTATCGGGTTTTCATTGTGTGTAATTTGGGCAGATAAGATTAATCCATTTGTGTTATGGCTACTCATGAAGAATTTGATAACCCCTTCAGAGAAGTTATTGGAGCGTTGTTCATGGGAGCAATTGGTGAAAATTTCTGACCATTTTGAGATGGATGTTGGAGATAAACGGTCAAAGGAAAACATGAAACATATTCTTTGAGAGAAACTGTTTGAGTCAGGCATCCTCCAGTGAAAGTTGCATATTGTTAGTGCTCAAGTAAATAGAGAGAGTTGGTGCAGCTGATTACTTAATGATATTTAAATGGAACAACAATGGCGAAGACTGCAATTCATCAGCCACATAGCGGCCATTTCCATAACAGGCATACAAATAAACACACCGACCACTTCATATGTAGACTGCTGTTTTGTACTCATACAGAGATTCGCCTAGGTGTTTCTTATCAGCTTAGGCAGCATAGAGTGCACAAACTCATCACTGGTGCCCTAGTAGTAGAAACAGGTGTTGTACTCTGCATACACGTTTAACAAGGTATATCAATCAGTCAGTGAGTCAGTCAGGCAGGAAGGGACAAAGACTCATACAGGCTGTACCTTTTGAGTATGGAAAAACCATAGCATGCCATGTGAAAAAAAATCATGGTATGTGCTCTGAAAAACCATGGCAAGTGCACTTAAAATGGTAATGAAGGCACTGAAATGCAGTACATTGTTAGCAAGAAGTATTGGCTTGATTGGGATTTCTGAAGAAAAAAATAAATAAAAAATAATAATAATTATAATAATAATTTATAAAAAAGCTTTCCAGCTAATTCAGTCTTACCTCTTTGACAACCTCCTTCGATTAAAGCACAGAAGCGTGGGATCACATGACACTGCTCGTTTGTTTTTGGTTCTGTAGGTCTATTCGACAACAAAATGTCAGCCAAAAATAGCTAATTTGGAATGTCAATGATAATTGGCTGAATCAAGGCATATGAAATTTCTCTGATACCAGAAAAATGCATTCTGGTGCTATTTTCTATGTCATGCTTTTTTCAGCTCACAATAGACACAACCCACCCACAGAAGCACACCTTGAAGGTACAACCCTGTTCCCATGGGACACCTTGTAAAATGTAAATAAAAACAGAATGCAATGATCTGCAAATCTTTTAAACGCTGTATTTAATTGAAAATAGGACAAAGACAACATATCAAATGTTAAAACTGAGAAAGTACAAAGTACATTTATATAGAACAATAAATATTTGTGTATGCATAGGAAAGTATGTGGAGATTCATTTATGTGTGAACCCCAAAATGCATTTGCGAATCCCTCTGTTTGCATTCCTACATTATGAGTCCAATTTGTGGCTGGTATGCAAAGTGCAGCAGGTTCAAACAGCAGTTAACAGGGTCCTCAGTTTGTTGCATATTTCACCTTCCAAGCTCAAAATTTTCAATACGAAAAGAACCTGTCTATTATTATTACATTAATATGTTTTTGTGACTCTAGATGTGACTGTTCTAACAAGAAAAACGCTGCAGCGCCACATTCATATCCTTTCCTCCTCAAATTTGGAACATCAGGAATCAATTTTTATGTCTGACACAAAAAGGAAATAGTTCCATATGTGTGTTAAGCCAAAAAAAAAAAAAAATCCAAAATGATGGCACAGATGAGAATTTCATTTTAGTCTGAACTAAATACTATGTGTACTTGTAATCTTTTGGTCAAATCCCAGAATTCATGAGCAGTGCGGTGGTGCAGGTCAAAGTCAAGAAGCAAGCTTAAGAAATATTGGAAAATAAAGGAATTATTTGAACACATGAAAAAACACGTTCCATGTAATGTTCCATGTAATGCACATTCAATTTGCAGTATGTTTATTTTATGCTCGACAAGAGTATTAGCTGTTATGTAAAGCCTCCTCTGGGCGTCAATATAAGATGCATTGATAGAACTGCCTAAACTCCCACGTATTCAGATCATACATTGCATTCCTTTTGCAACAAATTCTCTCACTTTATTCATTGTTCTGAGAGAAGATTGTGGTTGTTTCCCTTCTGGCTACAGACGGAACATTGGCACATTGGCAACATTAAATTCAGAAGAAGGACATCCCTCGTCGGGCAACATAACATTTTACAGCAGCCCTGAGCCTGCAGTCGTGGGTGCAGCCATGGCCCCGATGGTACATTTTGGCAGCGTTGCATAAGGACGTAAAATTATCGCCAAAAGAAACTTTGCCTACGACTGTCAAAATGAGTTTCAGAGTGCCCTTTCAGAAGGGGTCTTTCTCCTGCTGTTTGCACTTCACAAGAACCAAAGAAGAACACTAGAATTTTTCATTATGATTTATCGTTGATGTTTGGCACCAGAACCGTGGTTGGAGTCCAGATGCTTGGTTGCCCCCTGAGATCACGTACAGCATTACCTCTGAATTCTATGCTCAGTGCAGGACAGCTTTTAAGGGACGTTTCCAAGAACTTATAAAAGACAAGCAAAATAATGTTGGAAGAAAGTGAGATTGTCCCCAGCATATGTGAAATAAATATGACTAACTGCACTCATAGGTGCTTTTTGCAATTAGAAAGAGAGGGTCATCCAGTGAAGGCTTGGGGAAGGATATATTCTCTGTGTCTTCACAAGCATAACTCTATAACTTGTGAATCAAAATCCCTTTACTGCTTGTGATGAAACTAGGCATATTCATGTAATGAAGAAAAAATGCAATTATGATTGTATGCATGTGCTCCACGCTGTAAGAGAAGTAAGGTGTCAATTAATTAATCCTAGTAAGCTGCATGTAATCTCCTTCTCACACCTTGCTGGGGTAATTTTCCAGGACACTCGTCTTAAACAGATCCAGGGTGGTCATGGCTCCCACTTCACTTTCGAACAGCTATCAGACTAACTTTTCTTAGAGGTGGAATGCATCATGATTATTACATGGCAGGTCACTTCTCTGGAGTAATCCTGGTTTTATTAAAAACTGTGGGGTAAGCGAGCTTTGGGGGCTTGACAGTAATTGGTATTAATCCTATTCCAGGCTTTGATTAATAAAAGCCAAAATGTTGCAGAAAGTAAATAATCCCCCTGATGTTTAGTGTAAGCATTCCTGCAAATTATGATTGGCCTTGTTCTGCATGAATTATTCTCATTTCATTCCTGTTCATGACTTTAAGATGCCAGAACCATTTTACGACCAGTCACTTTTTTTTTTTTTTTAGCTCACCTGGACAAAGTCCAGATGAGCTTATGTCATGGCCTGCTTGTCCGTCGTCGTCGTGCGTCGGCGTCTCTAAACATCTTCTTCTCCGAAACTACTGGGCCAATGAAGCTGAAACTTGGCATGCATGTTCCTACCCACAAGGACACCAAAATTTGTTCGAGGCATTCCGATCCAACTTCAAATATGGCGGCTTTGGCAGCCATATTGAAAATGCTATTTTGGCTCATTAGTCACTCACTTCTGGAGCGATTCAGCTCAAATTTGCTGTGTAAGTACCAAATAGCAAGACTGAACATATACTATATTACGGGTTTAGCTGTGCATTGCATTTTGACCTTCACTTGACCTCTGTCATTAGGCCACGCCCCGTAATTTCAGAAATATCTTTAAAAATCTTCTCTGAAACTACGGACTGATGGAGCTCAAACTTCCCATATATCTTCCTACCACTAAGGAGACTAAAGTTTATTCAGAGCGTTCCAATCTGACTTCAAATGTGGCGGCTGCAGCGGCCATATTGAAAATGACATTTTGGCTCATTAGTCGCTCATTTCTGGAGCGATTCAGCTAGAATTTGCTGTGCATGCGCCAAATAACAAGACTCAACATATATAACTCTGGTTTCGCTGTGCATGGCATTTTGACCTTCATTTGACCTCTCTCATGGGGCCACGCCCCTTAATTTCAGAAATATCTTTAAAAATCTTCCTCTCTGAAACTGTGTGACTGATCGAGCTGAACCTTCCTGTAGCTAGGGAGATTAAAGTTTGTTTGAGGTGTTCTGATTCGATTTCAAATATGGCAACAGCGGCAGCCATATTGAAATTTCCTTTGTAGATGCTAAGCAGCAACACTGAACACATGTTACAGGTTTTGCTGTGCAATGCATTTTGACCTTCATTTCACCTCTTCATTTCACCATTGGGCCACACCTTTTTATAGAAAATACCAATAAAAGCACTTTTTCACTGATCATGCTGATAGTGTTCAACTGTATGAAAAGTATATTATTGCTACAGGAAAATATAGAGCTATCTAGACTAAAATTCACTATGAAGCCAGTTGTTGTGGGAAGCCTCAGGAAAGAATATGGTGTGGTACAGTGAAGCCTTAATTGGTAAGTAAACTTTTGGATTCCTGTTGGAAATGATTACCACAGAACATCCCATCTGTCCTCTTTCTTTCGATCCCGGAGAGTGTATGAATCTAATAAATACACTTTTCCAAACATGTCACATTTTTTATTTTTTCCCAATGCATTAAGGGTTATTTTAAATAGATCTATAAACATGATCACTTACTCTTTTTAATTTAGATACGTGGATCTGGGAACAGAAAATATTTGCAAAATAATTCTGATTGTTTTTTTTTTTGTTTCCAAAACATTTTTATCAATTAAAAATAGGACCAAGTGTCCTGTAGCTTACCGGCAAGCAGTCTTACAGCGATGATACAAGTTATGAAAATTTCATGTGAAGTTTGACATTTGAATTAATGAAAATCAATGTCAAGGTCACTAGATAAAAGTTCACATACATTTATAAGACCTTCTGTAATACAATCCTAAGCTCTGAAGCAGTTTTGGTGATACAAGTCATTATAATATGTCAACAGTATGTATTCAATATGTCAATTGTGAACTTTAAAGGTCAAAGAATGTCAAGTTCTGGTCAGCAAAAGGACTTCATACATGACTTTCTAAATGTCTCTATACAAACCTTGGCTCAATCTGTGACCATTTTGGTGATAGAATTCATTGTAATTTCACTGTGAAGCTTGGGCATTCAAGGTCACTGAATCAACTCAGTCAAGTTCAAAGTCACCGAATGCAACTTCATACATGACTACCTATATGCCTGCAATACAAACCTAAGCTCCATCTGTAATAGTTTTGGTGATAGAAGTCATTGAAATTTCACTATGTGAAGTTTGACCTTCGAAGGTCGCCGAAGGTCAGGTTCAAGGCCACCAAATGAAAGTTCATGTATGACTTCCTGTAAGTGTTCAATGCACATATGTTCCCAATCTTCAATATTTTCAAGCCTAGAAACCTTTGAAACTTGTAACATTTTGCTTGACCTCAAGTTTGACCTTTCAAGGTCATCTGAGGTCAACTTTAACACAGCCAAAATATAGGTCATATATGACTTTCTATATGTCAGTAATACAAACTTAATCTCTATCTGCAACCATTTAGCTTCCACAGGCGATTTGGCCCATTCTCCGTAAGATCCAATGTTAAAGTACAGCGCCCCTACTAGACCCACTTCTGTCGATTCAATCAAAATGGCACTCACACTGTACATAAAGTGTATCAAGGTGAGTTGATTGCCAGATTTAGAAAAAAGTTATCAGACAGTTTATGAGAAATAATTTTTTGAAATTTCAAGTCTTATCTTTTAACATTGTTAATATATTCCCTGACCTCGAGTTTGACCTTTCAAAGTCATCTGTGGTCAAATTTAATATTGCCAAAATAGAGGTCATATATGACTTCCTATGTGTCGATAATATAAACTTAATCTCTATCTGCAACCATTTGGCCTCCACAGGCCATCTTGCATATTCATAAAGTACAGCGCCCCCAATAGACCCACTTCCGTCGATTCAATCAAAATGGCGCTCGCACTGTACATTGACGGTGCCAAGGTAAGTTGATTGCCTGATTTAGAAAAAAAATTTATCACGCAGTTTTTGAGAAATAATTTTTTAAAATTTCTCAGTCTTTATCAGATCTTTAACATTGGAGCCAAAATTTCAAGAGCCCATAAAACGGACAAAAATGATTAAATCAAAAATCCGAGAAAACTGTCTGGAGATATGGTCTAGTAGTATGTTATTGCAAATTTACACAAAAATTCATCAGGCCAAAAAAAAGATAAAAAATGTTATGGACGACAGACGCCGGACGATGGACGACGGATGCCACACCACGACAATAGCTAATCGGCCAATAGGGCCGGAAAGCTAAAAATTGTGCCCAGCTTATAATGTACGCTGTAAGTTTTTATTTCAAAAATATTTTTCATGGTAATGTGTAGGGGCGGTAACTCGAGTTAAGGGCTTTAAACTGGGCGCCTGTCTAATATAAAAAGCAAATATCCGCAATGCTTGCTTTAGTCAACAAAGCAACCAGTTCATTCCGCTACGAAGGTAAAATGGCGTCATGAGGCACTTAGAATTTTATTCAAGATATTCATTGCTTAAACCATGTTTGTCGTTGTTTTTCTTACATTCAACTTGACTTCCTGATATAAGCAGTCCTACTAAGGAAATGTAATTTTTAAGTTATTGTTAAAACAATGATTTCATGAAACTATGCAATGAAATAGGGCAGACGGAACAACTACATTACCACGTGGTCCGGTCGACTCAGACTAGAACTTTCATCGTCTCTATTTACGGAATTCTGTAATATAGTTACAGATTGGCTAACTAACTGACCTATCATTTGTTGATGTTTACCTGCATATTTCACAGAAAATGAGGGTAACAATTGACATCTGTCTGAAACATTTGATGTATTACAGAAACTTATTCTCTAGGGCCTAATGTAAACACGAAAGTGAATGAGATATTGTTTCACTCATGGCAAGTCAGCGTATCGGGGACCTAACTTTAATCTTTGAATCATCATGAAATTATGGGCCAAAATTTGAAAATGTATGAACAAAAATGAAAATATTACAAGAAAATGCCAAAGTAACATAAAATGATGCTATTTTATAAAGGTTTTATAAAGGAGCATGTCCACTTTTCACTGTTTGTCTAAATCGCCACATTTTTTTATAAATAAATTGTACAAATAACTTTAGTGTTTGTGTTTAATTGGCAACTGAAATGATACCATACAATGGTTGACTTAAACAAAAGGAGTGAAAAACTTTGGTGGAGTGAATGTCCAGGTGAGCTACAGTGACGTGGCACTATTTTTTTGTTTTCTGACATTGTAGGTGGCCTGAATTATTTTGAATCCTAGAATATATTTTGATGTATTTTTTTCCTGATTACATGAAATTGATAGAGAAAAACCAATTCCAGGCCAATTTGAAAACATATTTGAACTCTTCGTTGACTTATTTTTCCCCAACTGGTGTCTGTTAAATGAAACAGCTGAAAAATAACAGAAAATTGATGCGCAAGCATTTTTCTCACAAATCACAAATTAAAAATAGATTTTTCTTGCTGAGTCTTTCAGTTTGGGGAAAAAGCTGCCGGCTGGGTATCATGCATGCTACAAAAATCACAGTGTAAAAAATGATGCCTTGATACAAAGACCGTGTACCTAGTCAAAGTGACATCTTGATTTTCCTTGATTTTCCTCAACTATCTCCTCTGTTCTCCCTCCTAATTATCACTCTTGGTTTTCCTTAGTTGAGTATCATTCCCTTATCTATATAAGTCTCAGTTCTTCCCCTCACTGGCAGGTAGCCTTAGAATGTAAAACTCTTTTGTTGTGAGCATTCCCTTTTTGGTATTTCCCTTGAAGTTTTGTATTTTTTGTTATTTTTTAACTTTGTTCATTTAATAAATCCACATTTCTGCACTTGGGTCCCTCACTTTCCATCACTCTCCTGGTGCCCTTTCAACACCTTTTGGGCACCAGGCTGTTGCAGATAGAATCTGCGCAATACTTGCTAGGCCCAAATTTTCCATTTATCATGTTAGAAGAAGTAACCTGCTTCTGATTCGTCAGTAAAATTATTAAGAGTACAAATAGCCGACTAGCTTGGCAAATTCACACACAGGGAGCCCATTAGGCAAATAAAAACACATAATGAGTGTGGAATAAATTAATTGACGTTGTGTTTATAAATCAAAGTTAACAATGACTTCAATGGCAACCTGTTCATTGCCAACTGCTGCGGCCCCAGTGAGCAACATCTCACCAGATAATATTAAAGTTGCAAAGACAAAGCTGAAATATGGCCCTTTGTCAGTGAAGAGTGGACTGTTTTATAATGCATGATCCCTGAGTTACACCCCCCCCCAGAACAGGGGACTGTTTCATAATGCATGATTTCCAAGTTAGCCGCATAAATGCACAAAATAAAACATGCAGAGAGCATTACAACACACATCTCAGCATAGCTTAGCACTTCATCCCTTTATAGTCTCCAGTTATCATTTTTAAAGCTTGGTCAGTCCATTGTGATCAGTTATGTTATGCAGCAACCCAGCAAAACCTGCTTTAATTGGAGCAAATGATGCCATAATTCTTTTCGTGACTCTGTTCTCTCAGCTAAAACCCCAGGTTTTACAGTGAGTGCTGTGCACCCTCATGTCTTGGAATCAACGTGCAAGTGGAAGACTTCAAGCACTAATGAGGGTAAATGGAGGACAACAGAGAGGCTGTTTCTTGAGGGGTAATTTTGATGTTGCTTAATGTTTTCTTGTAGCAAGCCAAATGCAACAGAATTATGAGTACAATAGTTGCTGACAGATGCGAAGACTAAATTAGCGGAGAGAGATTTAGAGGGTCTTTCAGCATGCAGTCACAAGACGGCATCAAAAAAATAAAACAAGAGGTACATCTCTCCCTTTGGGAAATATTTGAGCTGAGATTCTGCAATTCAACTTGGCACAAATGAATAAAATTAGTTATTTTAATAAATGGAGAATGAGGCGATATAACTGATTATTTGCTTGAGTTTTACATCAGTATTTCACATAAACAGTGTGTTATAGGTATTTTAGAATTTTTCCTCTCTTCATTGTCATTTTCAGTCAACATAGTAAAAGTAGCAGGGAAGCCCCTCTTCCGGTAGTTCTTCCAAACAATTTGATCCTTTAAATCTACCGTCTCATTCAGGTGAGGCAGAAGTCATGACTTTTATACGTGACACGATCAATCTTCAGCTTTAGATTCGGTATCACGTGCATTAATTATTTGCATAAAATATATAAATCAAGTAACTTTTTATCACCTTAATCAATGTTCGCTTCATGACCAATCAATCTTCAGCTTTAGACTAGGTTTCATTTCAGATGATCAGACTTGAGACCATCTGTTCTGCAATATTGTATATTTTCTCCAAAAATAAACTCATTGTCAGTGTGCATTTCCGATGGAGGGCATAAATTGTGTTAGACAGACTGAACCAACGACCAATTTGGATGACATATCTCCTGTTTTAGTCTCTGCAATGGCTAAAATTGAGAGGGAACAAAACAGCAATATCAGAGAAGTAGGCAAGGCACCTGCCTTTTAAAATTGAAGAATGAGATTGGACAGTCCATAGTAAAATTGCTCAGCTCACTGTCACTCTGCATTCAAGAACTTTTGGTGGAACTTTGACCCCACTGAATGTTGTACTACTTCAAGCACCGCTACGTAGACAAATGAATGCGCCAAAAGCATAATTTTGGATAAACTCTGAAATCATGAAAAAATGGTTTTCAACTTATTTTCAACTAAATTTAGAGATTGTTAAAGCCCATGTAAAGGCTGGCTTATTTTCAAAACAAGGCACATCCAGTGCCATATCTAGTTGTATCCACTACAAGAAACATTACCAATATCTATTACCAAAAGCATTCTCATTGAATGTTTAAATTTGCAGTGCATTTTCTTTTAAGTTAAATGAGCTGTAAGTGTGTATTTAAATCAGAGGCGGATTTGGGGGGGGGTGTAATGGCCGAACGAGTAGGGAGGCCAAATGCAGCAGTGGGAGAGAACGAGACCAACAAGGACTTAAAATACCCACAGGGAGAATTAAAAACGAGGCAACAGAAACAGCTCTTGTGCTTCCAAAAAGGACGCCCAACAATCCGAACCAGGAAGCAAAGCGAGAGAGGAAAAACAAACAGGGAGAGCGAAAGGGAAATATCTTGAGGACCGAGAAAGACAAGGCACCTTAATTGGTGCGACACCAAAGAAAGGGAAATTTCCTTTTTGATTCCTTCCCTAACGAAATATAAATCGCAAATATACCGCGAAGGCATATGCTACAAATCCCTTACTAGAGATATCTTCTGGCTGCAGTGAAAACTGAAATCAGACACTCCAGCAAAGGAGGTGTGGCGGACATCCGGCTTATATAGACTTAGGGGAACGCGCCGCCCACGCCTGATGAACCAGCTGGGAAAAGAATCCGATAGAAAAGGAATTCGATATCGTCCCGGGACGAGAGCCACAAAGAAAGGTCCTTCACACACGCACACCACCTAAACCATGACAGGACCCCCCCAACCCCCCTAAGGAACGGCTCCGGACGTTCCCATAGAACCCTGGACATGGAACTCAGATATCATGAAGGGATCCAGGATATCCCGAGAAGGGACCCAGCACCGCTCCTCAGGTCTATATCCCTCCCAATTGACTAAGAACTGGACCCTGCGCCCGACACGCCTCTCAGCAAGGATGTAAACCAGCCCCCCTTCAAACATCCGTGGTGGTGGCGGTGGTTTCTCGACTGGTGCCAGGATGCTAGTGCTAACCAGTTTGAGCCGAGAAACGTGAAAAGAAGGGTAGATGCGCAAGGATCTAGGGAGCTGCAACTGAACGGTGACTTGGTTGATCTTCCGCACGATTTTGAAAGGTCTAATGAAGCTGGGAGCTAACTTCAATGACTGCATCCTCAAAGGAAGGTCCCGAGTGGAAAGCCAAACCCTCTGGCCAACCCGATATTATGGCGCCAAACGGCGCCTCCTATTGGAGGCGGTCTTCTGTTTCTGCGCAGAGCGTAAGAGATGACCGAACCTTAGTCCAGACCAACCGACAACGGCGAATAAAACAATTAACCGAGGGGACCTCCGAATCCCTCTCAGCATGAGAAAAAGGGGCGGCTGATAACCCAACTGTACCTCAAACGGGGAAAGGCCTGTGGAGGAATTGCACAACAAATAGTGGGAGTATTCAGCCCATGCCAAAAAACGACTCCATGATGTAGGGTTATCGGCCGCTAGGCACCGAAGTGTATTTTCCAGAGACTGGTTAATTCTTTCTGTCTGGTTTTCATCCAGAGAGCAATGGGCAGACGAAAGGCTCACGGAGGCGCCAAACTGGTTGCAAAATGCCCACCAGAATTTAGCCGTAAACTGCGGGCCACGGTCGGAGACCACATCCTGTGGCAGGCCATGCAGCCGGAACACATGGTCCACAACAAGGAGGGTCGTCTCCCGTGGGGGCAGTTAAGGAAGGGCGACAAAGTGGGCAGCCTTAGAAAAGCGATCTACCACCACCAAAATAACTGTGTTGCCTTCAGAAGCCGGCAGACCTTACGCAAAGTGTAGGGCAATATGGCTCCAAGGATGCTTGGGGACTGGCAACGGCCGCAACAGACCAAAGGGGGGGAGATGAGAACCCTTCTTCCGTGCACATGTGCCACAGGCTGCCACAAACTCCCGGATGTCTCTTCCCATATTGAGCCACCAAAAGCGTCGAGCCAAAAACTGCTTGGTCCGGTGAGCCCCCGGATGACCAGCCAAGCGAGAAGAGTGACCCCACTGGAGAACTTGGGAATGAACCGACACCAGGACAAACAAACAACCAGGCGGCTCCCCCCCGGACCAGAATCAGAATGCAACGCCTCCTGTACCACAGACTCAACATCCTACAGTACGGGAGCCGCAATCTGATCTGGCGGAATTATAGGCTCAGGAAGAGGATCGCTGCCAGAACGGTCATAAATTTGTGAAAAAGCGTCAGGCTTGATGTTTTTAGAGCCAGGGCGATAAGTCAACGTAAAATTAAAGCGGTTGAAAAATAAGGCCCACCGCGCCTGCCGGGAATTACGCCGCTTAGTCTGCTGGATATACTGGAGGTTTTTGTGATCGGTCCAGACCACGAATGGGTGTTCAGCCCCCTCCAACCAGTGGCGCCACTCTTCCAACGCCAGCTTGACTGCCAACAACTCCCGGTCACCAATGCTGTAATTCTGCTCCGCAGCAGTCAATGACCTGGAGAAGTAGGCGCAGGGATGCAATTTATTGTCCCGAGGAGAGCACTGGGACAAAATGACACCCACCCCGACTTCAAGAGCATCTACCTCCACCACAAACGGAAGCGAGGGGTCAGGCGTAACAAGGATAGGCTCAGAGCTAAAATGTCTCTTCAATTCCTGAAAGGCAGCCTCCGCTGCTGGGGTCCAAGAGAACGACGAGGAGGCATTCTTCCTAGTAAGCGCAATGATAGGGGCAGCCACAGCGCTAAAATTGCGGATGAACCGCCTGTAAAAATTAGCAAAGCCTCAAAAAAAGCTGCACCTCCTTTACATTCTGAGGAACGGGCCAATTCTTGACCGCTGCCACCTTGTCCGGATCCATACGGACCGACCCTGCCGACACAATGAAACCAAGGAACGACGCAGTCTTGGCGTGAAAAATGCATTTCTCAGCCTTGACAAAAAGTTTGGCTTTGAGGAGGGCTGCAAGCACCTGGTCGGACGTGTTGTTTATGCTCTGAGAGAGTTGAAGAAAAAATCAGAATATCGTCGAGGTAGACAAAGACGAATTTCTCCAACATCTCTCGGAGGACGTCGTTGACAAGTGAATTGAACACGGAAGGGGCATTAACCAAACCAAACGACATAACCAAATACTCGTAGTACCCGTCATGCGAATTAAATGCCGTTTTCCACTCGTCCCCCTCCCAGATCCGAACCAAGTTATATGTGTTCCGGAGTTCTAGCTCGGTAAAAAAACGACGCCTCCTGCAGACATTCAAATGCAGAGTTCATCAAGGGAAGAGGGTATCGGTTCTCGATGGTGATATTATTCAAGCCCCTGTAATCAATACAGGGGCTCAAACCACCATCCTTTTTAGCCACAAAAAAGAACCCCGCTCCAGCAGGAGACGTGGAAGGCCAAATAAATCCATTAGGCAGAGCCTCCTGAATATATTCTCGCATGGCCTTGCGCTCAGGCCCTGACAGCGAGTATAATGAACCCCTGGGGGGAGTGGTACCGGGGTAAAGATTGATCTCGCAATTGTATGAGCGATGGGGAGGTAAAGACGAGGCCTGTTGCTTGCTAAAAACCTCTGCAAGATCTGTATAGTCATCAGGAACGTTGAGGGGCAACAAAAGTTCAGAGCAGCCCCCAAATTCTCACCCTGTTCGGAACCTGCCATCTCTATTACCGACTCAGAGTCAGAAAAATCCTCTGAATCGAAATCCTCCTCTGGCCGCCGCCAGTCAAATTGAGGATCCCACTCCAACGCCTCCTCAGCTCCATTTTCTAGATTAGGAGACTTAGGTGAGACAACCTCCTCATAATCACTCCAGGCGTCAGCCTCCCCCATAGGTTGACGTCCGGGACAACACGCCGAACTCTCACTGCAGTGAGATCCACAATCCGTGCCCCACTGGATGACCGGATTATTCTGACTGCCCCAAAAGATGTGTGGCCTATATTCAAGTGGCCAAGAATGTCCTAAAACAACAGGGAAAACCAGGGAACTGATCAGGAGAAACCAGATTTCCTCTGAATGAATGCCAAATGGGACAAACATAGTCAATAATTCAGAGGCCTCGGTTATAAGTCCAGTTCCCAACGGGTGACCGTCCAAAGACCTGACAGTGCGTGAATGTAAAAGAGGGCAGATGGGGATGGAATGTTTCCTAGCCCACTCCGCATCCATAAAACAATCTATGGCCCCTGAGTCCAAAAATGCCTCCACAAATATTCTCTGTTTCCCCACAGTCAATTCTACTGAAATAAATGTTTGAAAGGGAGATTGGGTCTGTCCCTCTAGCGCCCCCCATACCGCTAGAGGGACTTCCCGTTTCCCTTAAGCTCAGGGCAGTGTGGATGGATATGTCCCGGTTTGTTACAATAATAACAAATAATACGTCTGCGAACGGGCTTACGAGCCCGGCTCTCATATGAGCCATCAACCTGCATGGGCTCACTGGGAGTGGAAGTTTCAGTGGGCGGAGTTGGAGCTGTATGCATGTTGTAAGGAGTATTAAGCTCGTTGTTAGCAAGAGCCCATGCAGTACGTTTCTCCTTGTTTTGTTCGCAGATACGATTATCAATTCACACCGCAGTACGAACTAACAAATCTAAAGAAACACAAGGCTCCAATGTCGCCAGAGCATCCTTAACCTCCTCAGCCAAAGGGTGAATAAACACTGTCATAAGAGGTGCCTCTGGCCAACCTGTCTCTGTGGCCAGGGAGCGGAAAGAAATAGAAAACTCTGCAACGCTTTCAGAGCCCTGCCTTAGATGCATAGCTGCGTCCTGACCACAAACATCCTAATCAAAAATAAAAACCATTTCTCTCACGAGAGTCTCCACTGAATTAACGACTGGCGAACCAGATCGAATGAGTGGCCCCACCCAAGTGAGGGCTGTGCCAGTCAACAGGGATAAAATAAACGAAACCTGTGATTCTTCATTCGAGAACCGTGAGGGTCGCGCTTTAAAAAATATTTCACATTGAGCAATGAAATCTTTACATTTTCCTGCCTCGCCTCCATATCTTGGGGGTAACCGGAGTTTAGGCTCTCGGGCGAGATTAACGGATTGTGCTTGTGAAACATTTTGTGTAATTTGACCAGACAATGCTCTAAGACTCTCAGTGAGACTTAATAGAATGGTTTTCAGTTTCTGCATGGCATTCGCCTGTAGGCGAGTTCTCTCCACCAGCTCTGCCTGATGATTGCCTAGACTAGTAAGGCCCTTGCCATACCCAGCTAGCACTGACTGTTGGTTAGCAACAGTCTTCTCTAGCGTAGCTGCTGCTGGCGACTCCATGTCTGGCTGGAGTGTGCTGTAATGGCCAAAAGAGTAGGGAGGCCAAATGCAGCAGTGGGAGAGAACGAGACCAGCAAGGACTTAAAATACCCAAAGGGAAAAATAAAAACGAGGCAACAGGAACAGCTCTCGCACTTCCAAAAAGGACGCCCAACAATCCGAACCAGGAAGCAAAGCGAGAGAGGAAAAACAAGCAGGGAGAGCGAAAGGGAAATATCTCGAGGACCGAGAAAGACAAGGCACCTTAATTGGTGCAACACCAAAGAAAGAAAGGGAAGGAATCAAAAAGGAAATTTCCCTAACGAAATATAAATCGCAAATATATCGCGAAGGTGTAACCCCCGGTTACCAGAATCCTGTGATCTAGAAATAGATTATTAACATATGTGGAAACTAATCTGCAGTTTGGGCTCTAAATACAGGTAGTTAAATAGGCTGGTCTACACTCCGGAGCAACAGGTGGCAGTAGCGCTTCAGTAAGTTGGATCCAAGAAGCCAATTAGCAAAAAGGAGAACCCCCCACCTTCCAGTGGGTTAATTCAGGCAGAAACGCAATGCACTTCCTTTTCTTGCATGAACAGTGAATGAGACAGACGTGTGGTGCTCAGTAATAAAATAAAAATAGATTCATTGAATCCTAAAAGGCCTGTAGTAGTAACGATCCTGCTGCTAACTGTCGGAAGATATTCCCGGCCAGGTCTTTCAGGCCTTCTAGATCTTCCTTTTCCATTCCCTGGTTGTTGATGGAGCATGAGATTCTGCAAGATCATCTGAGTCTTCAGTCCAGCTGGTTTTCGACGGAGAAAAGGTGCAGTTGGTGCTGAAGTGGCGAGGCCCAAAATTGGAATTTAAGGAGAGATATTTGAATTACTGAAGTTCATCAAAGGTGGTAGTTCAATCCCATTTACTCACCCACATAAGGAGCATTGACTGAGGAAAAGACACTATCACATTCACGTTCCACAGTCTGCAGGAAACGGCAGTCTGATGTTGAACTGATATAGCTATGTCTGGATTTGAGCAGTGACTCATTGAATTGACCTCTTTGAACATTGCATTGTTAACATGGTATTAGTTTTGTTATTGAAGATACGGTTATGTGATGTGTTAACTTTTTTTTTTTTTTTTTTTTTGGATGTGAAACAACTTTTTCATTTTTCTGTGTATATATGTTTGCTAGTTGGTACTGGTTGGTTTTCTGGTGCTAGGAGAGAATCTAAAATCAAAGGAGCCGCCTGTTCAATTAAAGGCACTACAAAATAGGACTCTAAGGCCAACCCAGAAAAAAAAAAAAAAGACATAATGGGAAACACCAATGTAATGAGTGCCTAACTAATAGTTAATAGCTAAAATATTACTTCAATCTAAAATAGGAAATACTGATAAACCAAGCACTTAACTGACAGGTGGATCTCAAAATAATCCTAAAAAGGGAAAGATAACACCGGAGTGAGAGGGTATTTCATTTGTTGTTTATTTGATGTTTCCTATGCTGAAAATTGCTCTGATAAGAAATGCACAGTAATTGAAGAAAGAGAGGAGGAACTAAGAGAAAAGAAAATAAATGTTACATTTTCTTACCTTTTCAATTTCAACCCTTGGGTCGGTGTCTTGTTTCACCCTAGCTGCCGATACCCACTTCTCCTGAGCGGCCTAGAGCTTCTGAGTCACTGGTCCACCTTTAGAGTTTGTTGTTCTTTCATTTTGGTATAGAAACTAGCTAACGCATATTTCTGGTTGCTACAAAGGCATATGCTACAAATCCCTCACTAGAGATATCTTCTGGCTGCAGTGAAAACTGAAATCAGACACTCCAGCAAAGGAGGCGTGACGGACATCCGGCTTATATAGACTTAGGGGAACGCGCCACCCACGCCTGATGAACCCGCTGGGAAAAGAATCCGATAGAAAAGGAATTCGATATCGTCCCGGGACGAGAGCCACAAAGAAAGGTCCTTCACACACGCACACCACCTAAACCATGACAGGGGCGCACACGGCATGCGCGGGGGGTCGTTCAAAAAAATGAGTTGTGTCCTAACGCACTTTGTGATGGTCAGAGGTGTATAGTAACAAAGTACATGTACTTCGTTACAGTAGCCTACTTAAGTAGTTTTTTTTTTTGAGGATTTGTACTTTACTTGAGTTTTGACTTTTGCTTTTACTCTACTACATTTAAAAGATAAAAAGTATACTTTCACTTTGTTATGTTGACACTGGCCACTTTGTTACTCATTACAAATTAAAATATGAATTTAATTCATCATAAGGATTATCTGGATTTGGCGCGTTCGAGAACAACGGTGCTCGGCAGGGCACAGATGTTGATGCCAGCGGACATGAAGCTGCAAATTTATGCACGCAGTTACAATATTCTATCACTAGATGACACACCAGGATCAGTTATTGAATATTCACAAGCAAGCCAAGCTGAAACACGGTTTTATGGATGAGTTCACTCCTAACTTAAATGCAGGATTTCTACTTTTATTAAGGCATTTACATTGTGATATTGACACTTTTAGTTAAGTTAATCCTCTGAGTATTTATTGCACTACAGTTTAAATACTATTTTTTAACACGGGACAACTAGGCCTCTTCAATACTAATGATTTCTATAGCTGAATGTGTGAAATAGCAAGTGACTATTCAACTCTGACAACTGTACACTGTCTGTTGTATGCAGTCCTAAATGGATTAACTATAAGCCGAGCTATAACGTTTGGTCCTATACAGTAGGAAATTCACTTCAAAGTGAATTAAATACCATTCTCCATGAAAGAAAACAACTTTAGTGTTGTGTTTTAAATGTTTAATCCATGATGTGTCCTGATGGATGCTTTGATCATTTTCACTGTTCGTCTGTTGCTATCGGAATAGGACCTAAGTCTCTTTGTTTTGATTGTCTTTGCAGAGTCAAGTGCAAACTTATACCTTAAATAGAGATAATTGTTAATGAAAAAAATACTTTTTCAGCTAACTATAAGACCTTGAATTGTGTTCCCAGATGCCAGGAAAACGCGTATTTGGCACTTTAATTTTCAAATTTTTCTGGGGGAGGGGCCCCAAGTCCCCTCGAGGCTTTCCAAAATTCCTGGATCCACCCCTGTAAATGGTCTTTTTAAAATGGACTGTAAGAAAAATTTGATTTATTTTATGTGTTGTATATCCATAGTAAAACTGCAGTCTAATTATCTAACATTCGACTACCACAGGGGCATTCTTACACCTTGCATTAAAATAGTGCTTAATTGGGAAAAAAAAAAAGTTCCCAAAATACATTGCTGATTGAGTAAATTCAGTAAATTGGAAAAAAGAAATGGTCATACACTCTTGACTCAGTTGTAGTTTTCCAGTTACCTAGACAACTACAATTTCAAGATTTTAACAGACAGCATAAATTTAAATGAAATTCTCTTTCTCAATATAGTTAAGTGCAGAGATCTGTAAAATTAATGAAAAGACGCTAATTAATTATTATTTTCTAAGTAAAAATTAAGGAGAACCCAGGCCATAACAAAGATTGAATTATTGTGCTGTGTTACATAAGATGAAAATACTCTCTCTTGTAACAGTTGTATATATTCTTACTTTTCTGTTTCATTTCATTCTTTATGAGCGAAGGTGTATGTCATTTTAATGCAGTGTGTATGATGTCACCTGTCTTCCCGTGGAGCCGGATCACAGGTAGCCACTTGATTTACTATATAGCCCACCGGGGTTTGACAAGGATGGCAGAACAGCTGTATTCTGAATGTAATGGCAGGATCCTGTTTGAAGACCGAGAGTGTTTGGAACATTTGTGGATCAACTTTGTGAATGAAATTAAGTTTTGGGTCTGAGTCTGTCATCTGTGTCCACCATTTGAAATTCAATGGCCCTCATTTGTCAAATGTGTGTACACCAAAAAAATAGGTGTACGCCAAATCTCCCGCAAGGATCGGCATTTATCAATCTGAACGTGAGCGAACGGTCCGCAAAAATCTCACGCCAGGTCTGACCAGGTGTACGCAGATTTGAAACCAGCGAACAACATGCAGGTGAGTGCAGCTGTCAAAATGAGTAATAAACCATATGCAGCGATGCAGGCATCATGCTGTTGTTGCTCTTATTAGTAAAATGAATAAATAGGCTAAATAGATAAATAGGCTAAATTAATAAATGAATAAATAAATAAATAAATAAATAAATTAGACACCTGTGTTGAGAAATTAATTAAACTTATATTTTGAGACAACCTGCTTGTCAGGCCAGATGGCTGACAATTACAATCAACTTGATTTAGCGCAATGCGTGGCTTGGCAGATATGCAGTGTGGTATGTCAGATGCTCATCCAGTCAGATATACGCTGAACAACAAAAGAAACGCAAGTTAATTAAAGGCCGACTGGAAAATAAGTTTGCGTGTAATTATTTTAGAAAATCAAATTTATTACTTGCGCGTGCACATTTTCACTCGTTTCATCAAATTTTTCTTTATTTTGCGGTCACTTTGACTGAGTAACCATAAGAGTACATTTATTAACTAGCTAACTTGCGTTTCTTTTGTTGCTCAGTATATATAGGCCTACGGACACTTTGACCATGATCACATTTTGACAATGGTAGATCTTCTGTTGTTAGAGGAATAAGCTTCTGTCCGACGTGAGAGGAACTGTCAGCACAGAGAAGATCTCCTCCGGGAAAGTGACGAGTGGCTGCTCGTTTTGTGTGGCACCCAATAAAATGTCATGGAGTAATACTAATAAAAGTACAATGAAGAGTGATCTCTGCAGACTGTATTTTAACAATTACCCTCATGCAGCTCCGATCAAGGCGGTGGGGACTCATCCGCTCCTCGAACGGTGACAGCTGGAGAATGGAGTCTGGTTGGCCTCCACCGGTCCGTGCGCTGCTGAGCCTGAGCACCGCAACCCGTTTTTTGGTGGCAATCTTAAAATCGGACTACTTTTTTTTTTTTTTACCTACATGTAAAGCATTTGGATTGTCAATTATGTAGGCTATATAACATGAAATATCATGGATCTATAAATTGAATTTATTAAGGCTGATGTTATTCGCACTTATACGTGTGGCCAATGCTGATTTTTTTCTTGGCCACACTTATAAGTGCGCCAGTTGATGACCATTCCAGTGCCGCTTATAGAAAGTACCGCTTAAAATAAGTTTGGCTGAGAATTTTTTTAGCTTTGGACACACTTAAAATAAGAGCCCTCCCACGGATCCTGTCAGGCTGTCAGCTCAAGGCGATGCACCCCAAGAAGGCAGCACGTCGGTTTGCACGCTGATTTGCCTCTTGTTAAACTTTGTCTTGCGTCATTGTCAACATTTTACTGTGCGTGTATTGGAACATTTTTATATAATTAATTATTTTTTTAGAAACATTCTTTTTATTTGCTCTTGATTTAAAAAAAAAAAAAAAAAAAAAGCAACTTTCGAGTCGCACTCTTGGACTCCCCGATTGCTTTACCTTTCTGCTGCCCGGATCAGCTGATTGCTCGGACTTGGATCACTATCGGCATTTCTCAATGGGATCTTCTTGCTCTTTGTGGGCTTGCTGATGCCGGAGTTTATGGCTCTCTTGAAGGAGTCCCCGGCGTAGTTGGCCTTGACCTACCCCGTCTTCTCTGTTGCCGTTGGTCCTCGATGACTTCCGCGATTGAGCCCTCTTTCTGAGGGTCTGGCTTCAGGGTACAGCTGTCCCCTCTGGATCCGTCGGCCTCCGGTGCACACTGAGATCTCTCGGAC
This sequence comes from Gymnothorax javanicus, assembly GCA_029692085.1. Classification (NCBI taxonomy): domain Eukaryota; kingdom Metazoa; phylum Chordata; class Actinopteri; order Anguilliformes; family Muraenidae; genus Gymnothorax; species Gymnothorax javanicus. The sequence continues at coordinate 102,523,701 of CM056198.1, forward strand.
ACCCTCATTGAGGAAGCGCTGTTGTACAGGCTGCGTTGCTGAATCAGCGTTGCGGAACAGTGGTTTTACTAATGCCATTAAAATTGGTTCGAATACGACCAACGCGGACCTGTGTCACGGCGCTGAACTAATGACCTAAATGCCGTGTGTACTCTGAAGTAGAGGTACGGTGCTTGAGATTCTGTGCATGAGCTTTTTTTTTTTTTTTTTTTTTAAAGTTGTTTTTATGTCCAAATCATGATGTCAAAGGTTATTTTCAAAGTTGTGCTCGTACTTAGCTTTATTGTCGGTTTAAATCACAGAAATGTGACAGAGACGTATTCGTATGTTCATTTTAATTATATTAATCGCTTAGACCGAATAACCGATGCCAATCGAGAAACTACGGTCTGTTTTACACTGAACAGTCATTTCTCGTTGTTAAACGCTCTCTCCCTGTGCTTTCATAATTCTGGATTCTATCCTCTCGAAAGCGCAATATAGTTCCGTCTCTCAATGTATTTCCACGAAAGACGAAACTAAAAACTCTGCTTCGAGGCTTTTAATCTTGTTGTTGCTTTTAGTATCTGGTAATGTTCATGGCAACCCTGGCCCAGGGCCTTTTCCCGAGAAAATCCATCAACTTCAACTCCGTATGAATTCAGTAATCGGCATGGTTTAGGTTTTTTACATATTAACGCTCGGAGTCTTGTACCCAAACTGGATATTTTTAAGACCTGGTTCTTAATTGCAAAGCCTGACGTTGTTGTTGTTTCTGAAACTTGGCTGAAACCATCTACCCCTGACAAAGTTATTAATATTGCTGGCTATAATGTTTTTAGAACTGATCGCAAGGGCAGGGCTGGTGGTGTTGCAGTGTACATTTCTGATAAATTTCAAGGTTCTGTTCTTCACTCCATTACAATTCCGAAGCAATTTGAACTCTTAGCTGTACAAATACTGATAGCAAAGGATCCCCTTACCATTGTGGGTTGTTACAGGCCTCAATCAGCTGTCCCTGAATCCCTGACCAATTTGACCGAAGCATTATCCAGTTTAGTCACATCTGAATTAATTTTTATGGGAGATTTAAATTATGACTGGTTGAGTGACAAATCTGATCATTTCAAGCAGGTGTGTGACTCCCTGAATCTTTCTCAGCTTGTTGACAGCCCCACCAGAGCTAACTGCCAAATCTGACAAAGATACCTTAATAGACATAATTTTAACCAATGCAGTACATAAATATGTGGCAGTTGGAGTCTTCCCTAATGATATCAGTGATCACTGCACACTTGCCTGTGTTAGGAGCACCAAACTGCCCAAAACCAAGAGCTTAATTGTGCTTAGACGCTGCTTTAAATACTTCTCAGAGCAGGCTTTTCTTCATGACTTGTTTGGGGTGAATTGGCATCAAGTAACCTTGATTCCTACTGTCGAAGAGGCAGTCGCCTTTTTCCAACAACACTTTTTGAAGATTGTAAATAAGCATGCTCCTCTTCGAAAATTTAGGATCAAAAATAGGGACAATCCTTGGTTCACCAAAGAAATTGCTGGTATGATTCATGCTCGTAATAAGCAATGGTCTTTAGCCAGAAAGTCACATGCCTTAGATGATTGGGCTCTTTCTCGCTCCCTTAGGAACAAATGCACATCACTCATTAAAAAATCTAAGGCTGAATATTATTTGTCTTTAACCTCTGATTGCCTCAACGATCACTCTAAGTTCTGGAAATCAATTAGAACCCTACAGAACAAGAAAGTCTCCAGTTTTCCCAGTAGAGTCAATGTCAATAACATATCTATTTATGATAAAAATGAAATGTCCAATACTTTCAATCTTCATTTTAAAAATGGAGCTAATTTGTTTGATGAACAAAGTCACGTCCTGCATAAAAATGAGAGCACACCTTGCAACCAATTGACAGCAGATACTCCCCAGTTGGCCTCCGTTTTTGACCTGACCCCCTTTTCAACCTCTGAAGTCTTGCATGCCCTCCAAACATTAGATCCAAAGAAAGCTGCTGGGCCTGATGGGCTTGATCCTTTCTTTTTAAAAATTGCAGCTCCAATCATAGCTGAGCCAGTCACTGACATTTTTAATCTCTCAATTCTTAATTGTAAATGGCCTGTATTATGGAAACAAGCCTTTGTTACACCGCTGTTAAAGGCTGGTGACCCTGCTGAACTGAATAATTATAGGACTATTTCAAATCTCTCTGCTTTGGCTAAGATATTGGAATCCTTAGTTTCTGCTCAGCTGAAACCATTTTTAGACTCACGCAATGTCCTTAGCCCCATGCAATCCGGATTCAGGGCTAGGCATAGTACCGTGACGGCTGGACTTAAGGTTTTCGATGACATCAAGAATGCCATCGAAAAGAAACAGTACGTTGTTGCTATTTTTATAGATTTAGCCAAGGCATTTGATACTGTTGATCATTTTTTATTAATTGGTGCCCTTGCAAAAGCTGGTATTGGTCGTAAAGTGCTCAGTTGGTTCCGGAGCTATTTAACTGACCGCACTCAGTTTGTCAGATTGGGTAATATTATTTCTGATCCTATTGTTTTGGATAGAGGAGTCCCTCAAGGATCCATTCTGGCTCCACTGCTGTTTTTATTGTACATCAATAACATTTGTGATCAGTTGAAATATTCAATGTACCACATGTATGCCAATGATACTGTTTTATATGCTTCTGCTCCCTCTCCTATGACTGCGGTTGACAAGTTGCAGTCTGATTTTGACTCGTTGCAGCAGGCTCTTATCCACCTAAAACTGTTTTTAAATGCAAACAAAACTAAGGCAATGTTATTTGCCCCCAGCAATACTATAGTCCCCTCTCTCTCTATCAACACCTTGGAAGGTGTTGGTATTCAATTTGTTGACACCTTTAAATATTTGGGGATATGGTTGGACAAAAACCTGAACTTCAAACACCACATTTGCATGCTATGTAAGAAACTCAAGCTTACACTGGGTTTCCTCTATAGGCTAAAGTCATGTTTCTCACCAGCTGCACGTAAAAGACTGGTTTCTGCTCTGTTCATGTCTCAGCTGGACTATGGTGATACCATTTACAGATTTGCTAGCCCCACTACCCTAGCAAAACTTGATTCATTATACCATGCTGCCTTGAGGTATATTTCAAACTCTGTCTACCGGACTCACCACTGTGTGCTGTACGACCTGGTAGGCTGGCCTCCTCTTGCTGTACGCAGGCTGCAGCACTGGCACATTTTAATGTATAAGGCCATTTTGGGAAGGTTACCCAGCTACATAAGTTCAAAGTTTGACTTTGTTCAAAACCCCTACAATCTTAGGTCCAATTATCAAATACGTCTAAAGGTACCATTTGTACGGACAGAGGCTGGGAAAAGGAGTCTGTTTTATTTCGGCCCTTGGTCTTGGAACGACTTGCAGGCCACACTCAACCTAAGCTCCCTGATCACCCTTAGGAGCTTCAAACAAAAAGCTGACCCAAATCTGCACCACTAACTGTTCTTGTTTTAGTGCAAAATAACTTGTTTTATCTTGATACATTTTGTTTTTATGTGCCTTTGTATACTCGCAATTCTGTTCTGCCCAAAAATATTGTTTTGTATTTCGTTGTATGTATTCAGCTTGTTCTGATGTGCAATTATTTGCTGCCTTCTTGGCCAGGTCACCATTGTAAAAGAGATTTTTTATCTCAACTGGTTTTTACCTGGTTAAATAAAGGTTAAATAAATAAAAATAAAAGTGTGGGCAATGGAGAAATGTGCATCTTGGTACACTTATAAGTGCGTCTAACGCGAATTTCGATCAATTTTTTGTGCCTGGATGCACTTAAATAAGTGCGAATATTCGCTTCGATTTATTAATGAATTAAATCAAACATCTGCTGCGCTCTGGTTTTCCACCCCGATGGGGTCTACCGCAGCAGCAATAGTTTTCCAAACTGCAGCCTTCTGGGCTCCCTTTGTGCCACTTTCAAGGCTTCCAAATAAAATTATTTTGTTTTTCTCCACCTCGGACACGATAATTTATATTTCCTCCTCAGTAAAGTTCTTTCTTCTTTACCGTCTTTCGAGAGTCCATGTCGTAAAGTGGGCAGGACTATGCCTCCCGGAGCATGAATTTATAGGGGCGTGTCATGTAAATTACGATGGCTTCAGCCGCCAGATTTATCAATGCCATGCCGGTTCTACACCGAAATCAGCGACGTACACACTTTTAGTAAATCAGACGTGACACCTGGCGAACGCTGATATTTACACCAGAATCTACACCAGATCCTACGCAAGTTTGACAAATGAGGGCCAATGTGAGTACGTTATTGGTTTTCTTGCCTTTGTTAACATTTTTCACCGAGAGCAATAAAGGGCAAGGATTGTTTTCAGGAAAGCACTCAACAGCATGGAACAAATCTTCTCCCAAACACAGCTGGATATCACCTCCACACTAAAGGACGATGTAACTATTTTTATACATTTCACTCACTGAGGATAATCAATCGCCTATGAACGCTATCACCCTGAACAGTGCATGCTGTTCCGGACGACAGAAGAGAAAGTAGACCCGAGGAGTTTGCAACTGATGTGCCTACTACTGCTGAAAATGACCCAGCGCTGTATTGTTTCTTTCTATCCTCCTCTCCTCTTTGTTGAAACAAACAGGATCAGACAGCATCCCATAACAGGCCGTTTCCACAAGAAAGAGGATCAGTCCGTAAAGTAACAGCTTCTTGACCAAAATTCCAAAAAATGACAGGTCATTGCAAAAACGACTAAATAAATCACTACATTTAATTAAATGTTAAAGGAAGGACATATAAGTTGATATTACTTGCCCTCATCTGCAATGATCTATGACCAAATCTACGCAAGCACAATCCCGGGTAGTTAGTCAAGAGTAGGAGTGAGTCCTAACGTTTGAAATAACATTTTTTGTTGACCCACATGGTCCATGCACTACAGTACTTTCCTCATCTTGTAAACCTTTTTTTTAAATAGTGGACCAACACATTTTCAATGCTGCTTTTATCTTATTGATCCTACTTCAGTTTACCACAACTTGCAGTTTCCACTTTGAGCCGATATCCTATACAACAGAGTAATCTTGCCACAAATTGTACTATTAAGTGCAATACTGAAGTAAGGGACAGCTGTGTTTTCACTTTTTCTGACGTACACTGCCACACAGCAGTTAGGAATCACTTACCATTGAAGTGGTTTTTGGTATTTCATTCAGTTAAAATGTTAAAATAGTAAATCCTATAAAAAGGCCCTAATGTATATTAAGATGTTTTAATTTTGTATTGTTTTTGTTTAAATTTACATGTAATTTGATTTCAGATGGTAGAGAAGCAGAGAGGCCAGCTGAATAAAAAAATGTGCAGGAAATCTTATTTCTGAATAAAAATCTTTGAGCAAAATGTTTCTGAATCTACATTTTTATTCCACATTTTATTGATGTCTATAATCACAATGAGTGCAAAACCTACTAGGCAGAATCAGAATAACTGAAATTGTCAAGTCCATTTATATATAAAAGGCTGACCCGACACAATCTTTCTCAATGAATGAGAACATTTAATGGCAGAATAAACAAACTGTGCCATAATTAAATAATTGACTGATTATGCCTGTGTCAAAACTATTGATATTTTTGGATTTGTGAAAAGGGGGACTTCAACACATCAACACCATTTATAATTAATGGCTGCAATGACAACTTCTGCCAGTGGATGCCAATGTTGAGCGAGCAAGTTTTGAAATGTTTCAGAACATTTCGAAAGAATGGTTTGAATGTTTTGAAACGTTTCGAAGCTTCAAATTTGCCATCTCTGCCGACAAATGAACACTTACCAAAGCAAGAACTAAATGGTGAGGTGAAGTAAGAACTGAACCAATCAAAGGGCTGAACTAATAATTGAATGATTAGTGCAAGTGGCGGGAAACTAAGCTGGCAGGTGACACTGACGAGCTTCAGCTGGCGCTCGTCACGCACAGGAGAGCACTAAATCTGAGTCATCTCCTGGGAGTAAAACAGTTGAGGAGCAAGGATTTGTATTGAGGGAATATCTGATCATTTTGGAGCCACATTTTGCCAGAAGTCTGTCACCCCAGGACAGCCCTAGAACATATGCGTAAATGTGCCAGTGGCTCTATTATTATCATCTTGTGGACGAAATGGGGACAAAGGCAAGTCAGCCAGTTTCTTTAAAAAAATGCTTCCGAGGAGTCAGATAAAATTTGTGAATAAAACTGTGATGAATCAACTGATAGTCTTGATTTCTTGATGAAAGGATAACATTATTCCAAATCGTACTCCAATTAATATCCACTTTTGACTGATTTAAATCCCTAGACAAAATCAGACTAGAGCAGCGAGATACATGTGATCCCGTTATAAAAACAAAATGTATTTCATGAAATGTATATTTTATGAAAGTTATGGAACTCTGAGTAAATTTTGGGTTTGTTGCTTGCTAAAGCTCACAATAAATGCAAAATTTACTCATCTTGTTTCTTAGCTTCCATGCGACACGCCCACTGGTGTAAGATCCTCTATAACTGTAACATCCAATGAAAGAATGAGACTCAAGCGCATATTTTGTATTCATGCTCATATCTTATTTTTGTATAGAGTCATAGAAAGTCAGGTTGCGGGAGTGCTCTTGAGAATCATCCATCAGTGGACACGAACACAACCAAGTCATTGTGAATATAGATTTTTTTTTTTATTATTCACTTCCACCATCATTGTAAGAGGTCATGAAGTGTATGAATATATTTTTCCTCAACAGGTGAAAAACTAAAACCACTTTCTACTTTTTTGAGTTTTCTTTTTGTATTTGTATTTTTCAGTAAGATAATGCTGATGTTGCTTGATCAATGCTTGATCTTTGTGGCAAGGAATAATTGCTCCACTAATTACTGTAATCCTGACAGAAAACGTTCCCCTTTCTATTTTTGCATAATAAATTGAAAAGCAAATCCTCAGTTTTGTGGAAAATTATGGAATTCTAATTCAGTTGAATTCCTTTCTCTGTCCCACATGACCACAGCTCCACACCTTTTGTCCTTTAGAAAATAACATCATAATGGCATATTGATTACTATATACATTGGGTCTGTTCTATATCACTGTGCTTAGTGTAAGTGGCGTTACATATCAACCCATGATCCCAGCACTTTCAGTGTTTTTGCTAGTAGCACGGAGCGCGAACTAACATATAGTAGTAACTGAGCGGTCATCATAACGACCGAGACAAACGTTACCTTGCAATACAGGTTTTTCAGACAGGAAGTTCCGTTACCGTGAACAGTTGTGCCAAGCATTCAAATAACAAACAAGTATAAAAAGTTTGCTTCAAATGAGGTTTATGTTCACACGCCTTCTGTTGAATGTCCCCTGATATTACTCTTGCATATTTAGGACACAAACATTAGCAACAGTAACTTAGCAACATTAGCCGCAGTGCTACAGCCACATTCAACAGGCTATCACGTTAGGTAGGCTTATGCAGTAAAGCAACACAACATGGTAAAACTTACTGCTTCCGCGTCTGTGAGTCTACTGATCCAAGCTTTATCCTCAGATATTTTACAAAGCCTGCGTTTGAGGCCAGTTGTTAGTGCTAACTATTGTTAGCGGTCATGCTAGCCACCCGTAACATGCTAGCTTCACTACATTATTTACTGGTATATCGTTACTAACAGCTTGTGGCTCCGAGCGCTTGATCGATGCAACGGCTCCAGGTTTGAGAAGCAGCTGAGACGTATATCCAGCATCGAATTATCCTTTATTGACAAAGCTGTCTTCGGTGAAATGCCGAGCACAAACAGCTAACGTTCCCTTTGAGTGTGGCTGTTTGCTGCCAGCAAACAAAAAAGCTACCCACTGATTTCTGGTGGCATTGTCTTTTGAAAGAGAAAATAGTTGTGCTTTTCTTTTCGCATCCAAAAAAACACGGATGAGCAGCTTTGGGAGACATACTGATGAAACTGCACCTCAAATGATCCACGGTTCTTCTTCTTCTTCTTTTGTATTTCCAGAAGTGTAGACGCTACTAAGACGTAATATGATCCGCGGTTGTTTGTGCATGCTAGAATAGTTTCCGGGGTGGGCAGGACAAGTGCCATGATTGGCTCTGGCTAGGTCTGTATTAATTGGACGGCACAACCTGACGTCAGGTTTTCCCCAGATCTTGTGAAGATCTCAGGACAAGCTATTCAGAGAGGAAATCACATTCAGGAAATCACGTTCTCGGATTACGGCAAAACCCCTGTATCTTATCTTTAGAGACTTCACAGAGGTTGAGTATGGACATACAACATTATAATATTACTTGTATGCATTAAAAGAAGGATCAGCATAATAGGTCCCCTTTAAGTTCCAAGACTGAGAAAGTGTAATGTTAGTTCCAAAAGATAGGACTGTCTGATGGAAAGGTAAAGAGGTGAAAATAATCTAAATATGGTGAACACTTAAATTGATATTGTGGCCAATCCTGGAAACCCATGCAGGAAGTCTCAGACCAGGGAAGGGTCCAGAATGTAATGTTGGGGCACACAGGAGTGCTCGATAGGGCATTCCCAGTCCACTCCGCCAGCAACTGGGGACAACACCCATTGCACCAAAAATCCAGGATGCAAACACACAGTTTAAGCAGGATGGCCATTGATGAGTCAAGAGGGGAGGCTGGGAGTGGGGAATAGGGTTGTAACAAGAGCAACACACAAGTTTAATATGGAAGACGAGAAAGACACTCCGTGCCGCAATGCTATAATAATTAATTAATTAAATTACCAACGCTTCTGACATCTAAGTGTTTGTAACTGAATAATTTAGTAAATTGGTTATTAGTGCATTGCGAAAGTTTGTGCATGGCATGCATTTGAAACCATTTAAAATGCATGCCATATGTCAAACCTCATGGTCGCAAAATCATTGATGAGGTCTTTACTGTTCAGCATCTGGGAAAGTTGTAAGAAGGCTATAATAGGAGATTGTAAGAATGGTAAATATCGAATTAATTAATAAGAAAGGAAATCTAAACCTGATCTAACTATCATCTTCAGCAGCATTTAATACATAACATTCTACTTGAAGGTGAAATTTCAAGAGATTTCAGTTATTGCTGTCCATGCAATCTCATATTATAGCCTTCCTCTTCGATGAAAAGCTGTTTGTCTTAACAATTACCCATAGGCATATTGGTAGCCTATTCGCTCAGTAAATTAATTCAATTAATTGTCTGATTCTTACTCGGAAACAGGTTGAGAGTTAAGCTACAGTATGGTAATGTCACCGGTTGTAGACAGTTTCATTTTTACATGAGCAAACTTCACTTGTGGACCTGAGTCAGCAAAACTGTGTTTTTTTTAAACATTTTCTTAGTTGTAATCAGCTGATGGGACACTGACACAGAAAAAATATACCATTTTGTGAGCCATGGGAATTCAGTAGCTTTGAAAGGTATTGACGTTTTATGTCACTATGAATGTGGGTAGGAAAATGCTTTATTACTATTGCAGTGAGCAATAATGTAAGCTGCGGGGAAATAGACAGTAATTCCACCGATTGATCCTCCCAAATGAATGAATTAATGCTTACTTGCTAATTAGGAAGCATAAATGGGAATGGTTTTGGAGAGGTAATGCACTTTAAGGTGAGGTGAGAGCCGGGCTGTAATCCCGGCCCTGATGGCAAGTCCCAAGTCAAAGAGGTGAAATGAAAAGAAGCAAGCAATTAACAAATCAATAAATAGCAATTTGGATAATTAGAATAGATTAATGAATTCATTAAATTTATTAAAATTCTTAATCTGTTCTTTGAATTCAAACCAATATGGACCAAAAATCCTAACCTTTTCTTTTATTTGTGAATCAACTCTTTCAGGCATTTAGAAAAATATCATATATTGTGTCAAGCTATCACATAATGCAATTTAGTGTTCAGCAAGAGCCTATCTTTCAAAAAAGAAGTGTATCACTGCAATTGAACAGATCATTGTAAAATCATGGGAGATTTTGTTTGATACAAAATAATTACAATTGTGATTGTATCTTTCATTGACTTTTCATACATGTTTGTCAGGCTGGGGAACGGTGTTTCAGAGACATTGGAGAGCATTACGGGGGCCCCACAGGGGACTGTTCTGGCTCCGTACCTGTTCACACTGTACACATCTGACTTCATATACAACTCTGAGTCCTGCCACATTCAGAAGTATTCAGATGATACAGCTGTAGTGGCATGTGTGCAAAGTGGACAGGAGGCGGAATATAGGGACCTTGTGGAGGCCTTCAGTGACTGGAGCGCTAAGAATGGCCTCCTTCTGAACACCACCAAGACTAAGGAGATGGTGGTCGACTTCAAGAGATCAAAGCCACCCTGTCAGCCTGTCTGCCAACAGCTGGAGACCACTGAGGTTGTCCAGAACTACAGATACCTGGGTGTAGTTCTGGACAATAAGCTGGACTGGTCTGCGAACACGGACGCTCTGTACAAGAAGGGGCAGAGCTGCCCCTTCTTCCTCAGGAGACTTCAATCTTTTGATGTCTGCAGCGAGCTACTGTTCATTTTTTATCAGACTGAGGTAGCGAGTGCCCTGTTTTATGCTGCAGTATGTTGGGGAGGCAGCATGACAGACAGAAACAGCAGGCGCCTGGACAAGCTGGTAAAAAAGGCCAGTTTGGTGCTGGGCAGGAGACTTGACTCACTGAAAACTGTGGTGGAGGGGTGCACATGGAGCAAGCTACAAGTCATAATGGACAGTGTGAACCACCCTCTCCACAACATTCTGGCTGGACAGAGGAGCAGCTGCAGTGGGCGGCTCATCTCACTGTCGTGTTTTTATTTATGTGCTACTGGATACCTGAATTTCCCCTTGGGGATGAATAAAGTCTTCTATCTATCTATCTATCTATCTATCTATCTATGTCTGCATACATTAATACGTTTATTTTCCAAATTTCTTGATTATTTATCTTTCATATGACTACTATCTGAAGGCAACAGCAACAAGAGCAGATGTGCCCGACCTGAACGACTGAGCATTTGGAAATTACAGAAGAAATTACACTGAAATATTGATTCTGATATGGCCACAGCTTGACTGAACAGGAAAATTAGATTTTAATTCTTTGCCTTCAAGATAACAAATGTGTTTCATTTTATGATATTCTTTGAATGTGCACATGGGGATTTCCTTCGATCAATAATGTGTGATTAAAAACTGAAAGCAGCTTCAGAGAGCTTACTTTCCTGATGGTATACAGAAACAGTCTATTTGTTTTATTTACTCTGGAAAGTCTCACGTTCTACCGTATTTTTTACAACATTGTGAAACTATTTTACATTAAAATACCGAATAGGTTGTGCAAATTAAAGTCATCGTTCTTACCCCCAACTCCCCTGCTAATCAGGCTAATGCAACAAGAGTTTTGTGGAGAAGCAAGGTCAGTTTCCTGGGACCAAAGCATTATTTGGAGTTTATTTCTCCCAGTCCCTTCAGGTGTGCAATAAATCTCTTTTTTTACAGTCCATCTGGGGTTTGCCACCCAGAACTAAGAGTCATGCTGGTGAAATGAACTACTAGCAATTTTTTTTTTTGTTTCCCCCGACATGCATTGTCTTCAACTCACTTTTTGCATGGCTTGTACTTGGAGACTTGTGTCACGTTTTAATTTGGTGTTTTAATAATTATAATACTCTTGTTGTTGTACTTCTGCTTTGCATGCTTCTATTCATGATTTTAATAATACCTTGTAATTTATTTTACTTTTTAGGGTAACATTGTAACATCTGTCCAGGGAATTCAGATGAAAAATAGCCTTTTAGTCTAACTCTGGTGCAGAAGAATGTTTTATTAATGTGCACTCTCCCTGTCAAATAAACTAACAAATAAATAAATAAAAAATGTATAGCCCTTTGCATTAAAGGTATTTTGTTTGATATTGTCCACAATGACCATTCTGGATTTTTATAAGGTAGAAATATTGGGGACAATATTAAGCAGTTGCTAAATATTATAGGGTCAAAAAGCCAGTTTACTTTTAATAGCAGAATTTGAAAACGCTTTTGATGGAGTTCATCTGGATTTTATTTATAAATGATTAGAATTCTTCAACTTTGGTGAATCTCTAATAAAATGGGTTATAGTAATGTACAACAACGTCCATGTAAAATTATAAATAATGCTCATATTTTATGTAATATTTCACTATCGAGGGGGGAAAAATAACATTGTCCTTTATGACCGCATTTCTTTATAATGGCAATTGAAATACTTGCTGTAAAGATCAGGGCCCGTATTCACAAAGCATCTTAGCGCTAAAAGTAGGTCCTATTTGCTGGATTTAGGAGAAACTCCTAAGAAAAATGGGCGTCAGTTGTAAATTTAGGACTCCTAATTATTTTCACTAAGTGTTATTCAGAAAGAATTTTAGGCCTAAAAGTAGCTCCTAAATCTGGGAGAGCTTAAAAGTAGTCAAGAGGACTCCTAACTCGCTGAAACCTATTCACAAAGAATTGGAAAATTGCTGCTGCTGTTGAAAGACAGAATGACTTGGAAATTCTGAATGATGCGCAATTGTTGAAAAGATATCGGATCGACCGTGAAGCAATTTTATTTGTTGTTGACTTGGTGAGGGATAGAATTACGCCTCCAACCATGAGAAACAACCCAATAAGCCCCAAAATAAAATGTTTGACAACACTTTGTTACTTGGCAACCGGAAAAATGCAACTTTGCAACGCGGACAATTTAGGGATTTCACAATCATCTGTCAGTCGCTTAATTCAACAAACAATCAATGTGCTCTGTGAACCCCATATCATCCGACAGTTTATCCAGTTTCCAATGGACATTCACTAACAAAACAGAATCAAACTTGAATTTATTCACATCTCAGGTATGCCCGGTATCATCAGTGCTATTGACGGGACCCATATTTGAATTATTTCCCCAATCCAAGATGAAGAGGTATTTGTAAACAGAAAAAAAAGTTCATTCCATCAACACCCAGATAGTATTTGAGGCCGAATACAATATTTTGGACATTGTTGCGAAATGGCCAGGATCCACGCACAACTCTCGCATTTTAATGGAAAGCAGCTTATGCCAATTATTTGACAGGCATTATGTGCCTGCGGGATGTCACTTGCTAGGGGACAGTGGCTTTGGTGCTGTACCTCCTCCTGCTATGCATGAATTATTTTATTAGGCTATTGAGCGAGGGTTAGCCTACATTTAATAGATCATCATAATAATACTAGCCTATGTCATATTTTGTATGCATATTTAAATTGTAGGCTATAAATTACAAACCAAGCTTAGTATGCCTTCCTGTTTGAACGATAGCCCATTTATAGGCTGCAATCTCGGACCTCCTTTGCGATTGCAGCCCATGCCACCGCTTCTCGCAGTCGTCTGCCGTCCACGACTGACACCGAGGGGAATATAGCATTGATCTGTAGGCTGATATTATCCCAGGCATCCCGCCTGGATTTGCTGTTCACCCCCGAGCCAAATTTCCCTTTGATTACATGCTTTCGTTCCAGCACCAACTGGGCCAGCAGCAGTAACTGGTCGTGGCTCCAGTTGGGCTTTCGTGTCCTTTTTGAACTTTCATCGATGACAGTTTAGGGCAAACAAACTTGAACTGCTCGACATTTAAATGATCGCAACATATTCTCATTGGGTAATAATTTGCTAATTATTGGGGCAAATGACGCGTTTTATTATTGACTCGTTTTATGCTATTGGCATTTTTACAACTCTCTCTTTCCTATGTATATTTATTTGCCTAGAGCGTGATATGTGGGGATTGCGCACAGTGCATTTTCAGGAGTGCTTAATATGTTATTATTTTATGGAACAAACCAGCCGCTTGGACTATTTCCTAATTTTTTCCTCCATGGGTTGTATGTGGGATATTTTTTTCAATGGGCCACCCTGTCACCAAACAACCAATCACCGTGCTCATTGTCTCAAGACTCGTGCATGAGAATTGACGTCATCCATAGCAACGGAGATTTACTCCCACCTCTCACAGAGCTACTCCTAGTCTTGGAGTTACCAGTTTTCTTAACTAAAAGTTGCTCTCAGCGGCTTTGTGAATAACTTTTAAGATTTTACTCCTACATAAAATGTTTTAGCGCGACTTAGGAGTACTCCTAGCGGTAACATAAGATGCTTTGTGAATACGGGCCATGATCACAAAATAATATCAAAGGCTTAGAACTCTAGGGATTGCATATAAGGTTTCAATATATGTTGATGATACCACCTTTTTATTGACCCCTCAGTTCTTATCCTTGCAAAGCCTAACACAGGATCTAGATTATTTCTCCTATTTGTCCGGCTTGAAGCCAAATTATGACAAATGTACAATAATTAGGATTGGGTCTCTGAAAAACACAGCATTCACCTTACCCTGTAATTTACCCATACAGTGGAAGAATTTATCAGTGGATATGCTCAGTATTCATATTCCTGAAAATATGGAAAATCCCTCAGAAGTTAATTTCAATAGAAAACCTTTTAAAATAGGCAAAATTTTGCGGCCATGGGGAAGGAAATATTTGACAATTTATGGCAAGATCACCTTCATTAATTCCTTAGCTTTATCTCAATTTCCATATTTGTTTATTAAATTGCCTTTGCTGAGCGAATCATTTTTCAAACAATATGTACAAAAAAATCTTCAACTTTATCCGGTTTACCATTCCATAGGGATCCCATTGCCCCACTAGGTGGGAGAATTTGCTGCCCAGCCTCCCGACCTCTACCAGCTGGTGGCAGAACAGCAGAGGGAGATCGCTCGTCTGGGGGCCACCCTGGACGAATTGGTTTGCGTGGTCCGCGAACTCTCCATCTCCCGTGCATCGCCACCAGCGCCACCCTCCGTCTCTCCTGCTAGACTGCAGGCTCCCTCAGTCGTTCCCCAAGGTGATTCGCCAGTGCGCCTGCCTGAGTGCTATGACGGAAAACCCACTGCAGGCAAAGGTTTCATCCTTCAGTGTGCTCTGTATTTCATCTACCATCCAGCCCTGAGTGATTCAGAGAAGATGCAGAGAAGAGGGGGGCTGTGTCCAGAGCTACAGGCGGTGATGGCTTGCAGGGACCTGGAATTGTCCCTGGCCTCCTACATCAGTGCAGCCATCAGCCTGGACCAGCTCCTGCAGGAGAGGCGGTGTGCTCAGTCCAGAGGCCTCACCCAGCTGCCAACAGATGAGGCGAAGCCATGGAACTGGGGCACTTTAAACCACCAGAGCCTCGACCCTGGAAGAAGACCGGCCCCTCTACCCAGAGTCAAGAAGGAGAAACAGCGCCCCCCAAGGTAAAGATGTCACCTACAGCTATTACGGGACTTCAGGATCCCAGGCAAAATGTCCTGTAATGGTGTGACCCTTTGCACAGCGGCCCTGATTGACTTTGGTGCAGCGGGCAACTTCTTCTCCAGCTAGCTGGTGCGATGACTCGATACCCCGGTTCACCAACTCTACAATCCCCTCACCGTGGCAGCAATAGATAGGAAACCTCTGAGCAACAGCAGCATGACCCACCAGACGGCTCCGATCTACCTCTGCATCAATGAGCACCATCTGGAGGAACTCACGCTGCTGCTACTCAAGTATACAAGCCACCCTGTAATCCTCGGCCTTCCGTGGCTTTTAAACATAACTCCACCATCATCTGGCGCACAAGGCGTCTCAGTTTCTGGTTACCCTCATTTCGACAGCCCTACAGCCCCCTCACCATTACCTATACAACTGTTGAGAGTCCTGACCGTGGACACAAGCCCGAAATTGCCGAAGAGTACTAGGACTTGCAGATGGTGTTCAGCAAAACTCAAGCAACCCAGTTACCTCTGCATTGTCTGTGGGATTGTTCAATAGAGCTTCTGTCTGGTGTTTCACCCCCCAGGAACCATGTTTACCCCCTATCGGAGGCTGAAATTCAAGCAATGGAGCAGTATGTACAAGAAGCTCTGCAGCAGGGCTTCATTCACCCTTCCACTTCATCCGCATCAGCAAATTTCTTCTTCATACAGAAGAAGGATGGAGGTGTTTGCCCCTGCATAGTCTATAGAGGCCTTAATGACATCACAATGAAGTACCGATATCCACTCCCCCTGGTCCCCAGCGCTGTGGAACAGCTGCAAGGCGCAAAAATCTTCACAAAGCTCTATCTCAGCAGTGCCTAAAATTTAATCCGTAGAAGGGAAGGAGACGAGTGCAGGACGGCCTTTAGCAGCACCTCCAGGGTACTACGAGTGCTGCGTCATGCCGTATGGCCCTGTTAACGCCCCCTCTGTGTTTCAGTCCTTCATCAATGATGTTCTACGAGAGATGCTGGGAAGATTCGTCATCGCCTTCCTCGACGACATCCTCATCTACCCCAGTACTTATGAAAAACATGAAGCACGTGAGGTCAGTACTCGAATGCCTACTACAACATCAACTCTACGTCAAAACAGAGAAGTGCATCTTCCACCGATCCATTGTCTCTTTCCTTGGCTGCGTGATTAGACCAGAGGGAGTGGCTATGGAAGCCAAGAAGGTGAAGGCAGTAGCGGAATGGTCATTCCCATGGACAATAAAGGAACTCTGGCGCTTTCTTGGATTCGCAAACTTCTATCGCCGCTTCATTAAAAACTTCAGCTTGGTTGCCCATCCTCTGACGCGGCTGCTTTACTCATTCCCTACAGAATACTTTTATATAATATTGTGGCGTTTGTACGGAATACTTTTCCCGAAAATTGCACAATATAAAGTGTTGAAGTACAGGTGGCCCATGACCACAATCGTCAGCTGATTTCGTGTTTTCATCAAACTGCAAATGGTCATCCATGCCACTAGCACCGGCTTACCGTAGGGAATAGTAGAATTCACTGCGCCGTTGGCAGCGGCTTGCCGTAGGGAATGAGTTAAAGGGGAAACCCAAGAGCTTGGGATGGAATCCAGAAGCTCAACACGCCTTCAGCTCACTTAAGAATCTGTTCATTACTGCTCCTATACTCAAGTTACTGGACTCAGAAAAGCCCTTTATAGTGGAAGTTGTTGCCTCCATTGTGGGCGTGGGAGCTATCCTGTCACGGCGACACAGGACGCCAGAGAAGCTGTATCCCTGTGCTTACTTCTCACACAAGCTCACACCCACAGAGGCCAACTACGACGTAGGAAACTGGGAGCTGTTGGCAATAAAACTAGCGCTTGAGGAATGGAGGCATTAGTTAGAGGGGGCCTGTCTCCCATTCCTCGTTCTGACTGATTACTGCAACTTGGAGTATCTGCAAAACCTTTTGGAACCTCTTATTCTTGTTGTTTTGCATTGCTACTTCTGTGCCTTCTGCAGTGCAGTTGGCATAAAAAATACAACCAAATCTATCCTTGCACCTGAGTCCAGTCCTCAACTTCCTGTCCTCCGTGCATCTGAACTGTGCTCGCAGCACAAACATTACAGGACACCATGGGCCGATTTCTCATTACCAGTCTAAACCTGGTCTAAGTAAGTCCATAGTTTAAACCACGTTCAAACACTGTTGTAAGTGTGGTCTAACTTATTGGATTTCTCGTGCCTAGTTTTTCATAAAACCCGGTCTTAATCGTGGTCTAACTCAAAACCAGGGAGGGGAATAGTCTTAGCCATTGTCTTACTCGAGCAGTGGCAGAGAGGACGTAGCCATTGCAAGTCATAGTGTTCTGTTGCCTTTTGAATTCGTTCACGCCCTTTTTTGCCTGGATTTTCATCCATTTCCAGAGGTCTTTCTGCTGGGCTATTCCCCTTGCACTTGATGCCGCACTGTTGAACCTTGACAGGATGTTTTACCATGCTTGACTCTTCTTGCGATTGGTAGCACTGTCAATTTTCTTGTTATGGATCTCATTGATGATGGGCCTTATCAAATTCAGGAGGATTTCTTTATCTTCATCGCTGAAGTTGGTGTGAGCTCGCTTGGTGTGTGACATGACTGTTCGACCAGTTGCAGTAGATCTAAGCTACTTGTACTCCCAGGTAAATGCTCTGAATGACCCTGTTATTGGATTCTTGGGTATGGAAGCCCTGAAGTGAGAACGTACCTGGACGCTCCTCATCAAGGTTATGTCCACCGCATACTATAATGTCAACGTCTCAGCATGCAGTCGTTAAAATAAAGCTTACCTGGACAGCTCTCATGAACTGCATACACCCCTATTTAGCGTTGTGTTTGGGTTCATGGTACAGTGATGTAATGTATGGGGTCTAATCGTACGGAAATGTAAACGTGTTTAACTAAATTTCACAGAACAGTGCTATCGTCCCGCCATTTTGGTTGGGAGAGAGAGAGGGAGGTCAACAATAATATCGACAAGGTTTTATGAGGTAACTTTTTTGTCAGTGACAAATATCTTATAGTTTTCTTGTCAATCCGATGGCAACTGATTAAGAGGTATCTCAGGTCTGAAGTGACATCTAGGTTTGGGCATCTGGGCTACCGTACATATGATGTCACAAGCCCCAACAAGGTATGCATGCACTCTCGCTCAGTGGCACATAAACCTGGTTTACCCCGTGGCTTTTTGTGGACCAACGAGACCTGGTTTAATCCATCCACGAGAAATTGCTTCGTAGACCTGGTTTAATCTGCACATAATCTTAGTCTAAACCCGGATTCACCACTCCTTCTTTAAACAAGGTTTTATTCACTTAGACCACGACTAAGACCAGCGATGAGAAATCGGCCCCATATGTTTTAAAAGGGATTATTTCCCTTTCTACTGATTAAAAAATCCCAGTTCTCACAATTTAATGAGAAAATACTCCTTATTGAATCCCTGTTTTTGATGGAAGCTATACAAAGTTGGCTGCAATTCTATTCTCTAGAAAATACAGAGCAAATTTTACAACAAATCATTTGGTTTAATTTTTATATCTTGATGGGTAAGAAGTTTATTTTTTTGGAACATGTTTATTTCTGGCATTTTTAGAAATTATATTGAAAATAATCAGGGTAAACTAATGTCTCACGAAGAGTTAATTGATTCCGTCATAGCAAGGTTTGCCCATTATTAAAGTTTAATCAATTGATTGTGGCCATACCACTAAAATGGAAAAGAGGAATTGTTAAAGGAAGTGGCCAGGAGCTTGTCTGTCGACCATATATGAAAAACTTTACGTGGATTGAAAAGAAGAGTATAAACAGAATGCTGTTCAGGAGTGGACTTTCTTGTGCGCTTTTTGGATAATTGTCTGGCCACGTCACCCAACAGCACTTCAGCTTTAGGTCAAAAACTGATGGCTGGACATTCTCTTTCAGGATTTTTCTGGTAGAGTTAAAAGTTCATGATTCAATTAATTATGGCAAGTTGCCTGGGTCCCAAATCAGCAAAGCAGCCCCAGGCCATTAGACTGTCTTCCAAAAAATGCCACTTTTGACTCATCAGTCCATAGAATACTATCCCAAGAGCCTTTGGGATTATCGTGATGTTGTTTTGGCAAATATAAGACCAGACTTTGTGTTTTTTTTGGTCTGCAGTGGTTTTCGCCCTGCAGCTATCCCATGAATGCTATTTTTGCCCAGTTTCTTCCTTATTGTGGTAGCATGAACATCGATCTGATCCAAGTGAGACTTGCAGTTCTTTAGATGTTAGTCTGGGTTCTTTTATGACCACCTGGATGAGTAGTTCATGCTCTAAGGGTGGAATTTTGGTAGGCTGGCCACTTCTGCAAAGGTTCATTAATGTTCTAAGTTTACTCCAATTGTAGATAATGGCTCTTACTGTGGTTTTCTAGAGCCTTAGAAATAGCTTTTTATCTGTTTCCAGGACTGTAGTTGTCAATGACTTTGTCCCTCATGCCGCTTTTTGACTACTTCACATTGCCAGACAGGTTACCATTTAATGATGTTTAGATTTTACAGGGCTGGAAGTAATCATGCCTGGGTGAGTCTAGTGAAATTGAACCAAATTTTTCACTAAATTTGTTTAATTGGTTTAGTTAATGAAGAGGCAATTACTCTCTCACACAGGGCCAGGTAGGTTTGGATGTCCGTTTTCCTTCAATAAATTAAATCATCGCTTAATATCTGCATTTTTTTGTTTAGCTGGTTTACCTTTTGTCTAAAAGTTTGATCATCTAAAATATTTGTGTGACAAATATACAAAAATACACTGTAAACCCTGGTGAACTCAAATGTTTTGTGGAAACCGATTACCTCAAAAAATTGTGTAGGCCAACTTAATTGCATTGTGTGGAAGGAACTTAAAGAAAATAAGGTAAAGTTATTACATGTTTTAAGTGCTGTGAACACAAGATCATTAAGTTGGCATACTCAATTTTTTTGAGCTAATCGGTTTCCACAAAACATTTGAGTTCACCACACTATCAGGGTTTACAGTGTTCAAGAAATTGGGAAGGGGCAAAAACTTTTTCCAAGCACTGTGCAACTTAATAAGTGCCAAGTATCTCTGTCTCTTTCAAATACTGCTGTGAAAATTGATTCATTACCAGTCAATTAAGCATGCGGGTGGATACTCATTCCAATTCTGAATACTTCTCAAATATGCCTACTCAGCTTAAAATACATGTCCAGCAGTGTGATTCTACATTATAGTACAAGATTAGACTTTTATGCTGAGTAATGTCTCTGCAGTCTAGAGCCTGGGTGCAATGATAACCGAGTTTATTCTCTCCACCCATAAATTCAAAGTCATGTCAGCTGCAATGGTTCTTTGTGAGATATCCACTCTAAAAATGATAATACTGTGAGTGCATTCCTTGGTTTGTTGTATAATGTCATAATAATGTCTAGACTGCTTTGATTTGAGGGGCAGGAAGACATTGGATGAGAGATTGGACCCCAACTTCTACTGTGTTGGGTGCTCAAGGGACAATTTTCTTTGGAGGCCAACCTAAACACAAGCATCGATGTGCTTGCAATAGTAAAAGTCCTAACTTCCAACTACAATCAAGAGGAATAACTCCATAAATAAATATGCTTCGACTTCCATTTTCGAACTCAACCTACAGTTCCATTCAAAAGTTTGGACACACTTTGCTAATGTCACAGCACTCTTGTTTTTGGAGAAATTTAAGTGGCTTAGCTCCTCTACATAATCTCAAATGGAATTTTGTGAAAGGTAAACAGTCAGAAGTTAGAAGAGAATAATTTATTTGTTTGAATAGTGTCCAAAATTTTGGAATTCTTAAAGAAACCATATTTTGCAAAGTACACAGAAAAACAAGCTCTTTCCATTTTCCAGAAGCCAAATTAAAGTCAAGCTGTTTTGGGGCTTATTGGGCAAAAAGGCCCACGAAAAGCTCACCACAAATGCAGCACATCTTTGGGAGGTTAGACAGCTGTGCAGCTGCAAACTCATTATAGCCATATGACTGTTCTTGTGGGGGGGGAATGAGAGTATGCTCAGCAAATATGACAACAAACGCTAGTTAGTTTGATGGATTTAAGAATTTGATTTTTTTTGCAAAATAAAGGGGGCTTCTTTTTTTATTTAACATGTATGGTAAGAAAAATGTGGGTATGTTCAAATGTATGACTGGTGCTGTACATCATGACTAGCTTATTAAACGTGCGACATTTCACCCATGTGACTATCATAGTTTTCGAGTTAACTTGTCTCCATTGAAAGTGGGACGGACGGATGGAAGGAAGGATGGATGAATGAAACCCAATCCTATATCCCCTTCAGTAGTTCATGGCAGGATATAAAAATCAATGACAAGGGCCATAACTCTGTAAATATTTGAGCTGTAGCATTTATTTTCAAACTCATTCTACAATAGTATCACCCAAAGAATTACGCAAAGATTCATTATTCTTCTCTTAATTTTCATGAAAAGCTGTCCAGATGGAATGCCCAATAAACCAAGTAGGGAAATCAATAACAAGGAACATAACCATGTAAATAATTGAGCTGCAGCATTAATTTTTGAACTTGTTTTAGATCATCATTAGATATGTGTCTCGGCAAAATGTCATCAACGCCTGCTGTATAGTTTCAGGGAAAACTTGCCCAGCCTGAAAGCATGACGGACGAATGGATGGCAGGACGGATGGATGGACTGACCCCGTTCCTATATCCCCAACACCATTTCATGGTGGGGGATAATAACTAACAAAGTTTCAGTGATTTGCCTTTGCCTCATTCTACAATATTATCTGTGCCATGTTTCACTGATTTGCCTTTTATAGTTTCTGAGAAATGCTGTCCAGATTGAATGTCCTGTGCACTAATTCCATAACCATTGTCAAGGGCCATAACTCCATAAGTAATTGACCTGCGTCATTAATTTTAAAACTCATTCTACAATATTATCGGATAAATAATTGCATGAAGTTTCACTGATCTGTCTTTGACCTTTTTTGAAAAAAGCTGTCCAGATTGAATGTCCTATGCACCAAGTAGATAAATTGATGACAAGGGCTATAACGCTGCAAATAATTGACCTATGATAGTAATTTTCGATCTCAAATTAGATCATCACAAGCATGATGTCCTTACAAAATTTCATTAATGTTGGTTGTATAGTTTTAGAGAAAACTTGTCCGAACTGGAAGCGTGGCGGACGGATGGAAGGACGGCTAGTCCGTTCCTATATCCCCTGGACCATTTCATGGCAGGGGAAAATGATAGCAAAGTAACCTCTCTCCCCACTATGTATAAATTTTTATACGGCCAGACCCACCAATCAGATATGCTATTAGTAAACTTTAATTATGTTGATGTGGCAAGTTTATGATTGGTTAAATCTAAAAGGACAAAATAAACAATTTTTCAATTTTTTTTTAATTTGGGTAAAAACAGAGGCGGAAGCATGTGGTGATGGGTCCAGCAGCAAGCATTATTTTTGGACCCCATCTCCAGACCACTCATTCAGAAAATATGCACCTGATCGAATCCTGTTAGTTTGCACCCACTAACAGCAATATACAGTACAGGCAGAAAATAAAGTGTCACATCAGTTTGTGTATTAGGAAGGCACGATGTGCATAAAGTGTTTGATTCTGTCTGTCTCAAGTAAAATAAATAGCCTAAAGTAAAATCACTTCCCTAAACCTTACACTGACTGCACATTAGGAGTGTATGAACAAGTGATGAAACTTTTCCTGATGAAGTATTTATTTACACGAGAGTTTGCTGCATTAATAGCTAATGTAACTGTCATTATTACTGGATAGATGGCTATAATGGCTTTTTCAGACCCATTCCAGTGCAATAAGAGAACTTGTTCGGTCTTTACAGCCAGTTAATTAGCAAGCTAGATGGCTGGATAGCATTGTGGCTACTCACTGGAACATTTATAGTTAGTAAATGTCAACTTACCAACAGGAGCTCGTCATCTGTTAGTCCTCACCTGTTCCACAGTTGCACAGTGCATGAGAAGACAAAAATAAGAGTCTTATTTCGGCACATTAACCCTTGCCACGTTTTTCCTCTCTAGTTTCTACTGTTGTTCAAATTCTTCTCTATATTCCTTGATGCATGCAGTCTCAGTGAGGTCACTGAAAAAGGCTGGCTAACCAAAACTGGTCATCATTCCATTAACCTTCACAAAGGGAAGGCAAGAGGAATGATATTTGCCATAATTTTGCAAAAAAAAATGCAGTGTAACCATCATCAAGAAAAAAAAATCATTATCTACACTGCCGGTCAAAAGTTTTAGGACACCCCAATTTTTCCAGTTTTTTAACAGAAAATTATGCAGTTTAATGTCTCATTGTACTCTGGAATGAAAGCATAGACATGATAGAACAAATTAACAATCAAATTTTAAAAAGAAATCATGGAATCAATTTATAAACCAAAATGTATTTTAAACTTTTGGCTCAAAGTAGCCACCTTTGGCAGATATAACGGCTGAACACATTTGTGGCATTCTTTCCACAATAGAAATCAAATATTCTTCAAAACGTTCTTCTCAACTCTGTTGCAGAAGTTCCCATAAATGTGAGGCTCTTGCAGGTTGCTTTGCTTTCACTCTTCTGTCCAGTTCATCCCAAACCATCTCGATGGAGTTTAAAGAGGATGGAAACCCTTCCTTCACTATTGCTCTGCTTTTGTGTTTTGTTTGAGTATACACCTAAAACCATGTTGGAGAAACCTGTTCCACCCGATGGTCCTTTGTTGCTGTGTCACCAAGGTTTGAAAGTCACCATTTCGTGCTGCTTGGTTGCCTGGCTAAAAATAGGACAGCGCTCTTGTTAGAGGCATGTGACGTCAGCGCTAGAACACAAATCAGTGTGCAGGCGAAGCCAGGCGCATATGAACAGCCATAATTTGCATTCAGCCATTGACTCCTGTTTTGATTGTTTATCTGGCTTTTTGAACGATGGTTCAGCGTTGTGTTGTCAAATTCTGTGGAAATTCTGATAAAACCGGAAATAGTATTCACAAATTTCCATTTCACGCATTCGGCTTGAGTTTAAATGACATATTCACGTTTCCGTGCTGTAGTCAGAAATTATTCAATCAGTGCATTTGTAAGAGATTCTCAGATGGAATTGAAGTCCATGTACATTTAAGTTTATCAGTTTCACATGCATGGCGTGGATTTTGCCACTAGTAATATGGAAATCAATTATGATTCTGGACTTCCCACGCTTTTCTTCACTCAGGGGTTAGAAGCAATGGAATTGTATAAAAATATTTCAAATGGTCTTATTTCATTTAAACTATTTGAACGAACGTGGACCACATGCAATGTGTTGATTGAATAATTGCTGACTACAGCACGGGAACGTGAATGAAGCACTAAATCTCATGCCGAATGCGTGAGAGTTGAAAGCCCTCCCTACAGTACTATGCAGCTAATAGTCCAATATATTAGCGGAGATCGGGGATGTTAAACTGTGTCAAGTCATTCCATATACGCTTGATTAATTTACTATTGTTTTCAAATAAACGTTACCGTAATTCAACCTATAGGAAAATAACATACCAAGTCGTATTGCCAATGCAATCTCGTAATAATACCGCATCGTCTGGAACGACGGCATCAGCTGCAAGTCCCGCTTGGTCGTGGATTTTTTGCCTTGCTGGTGGCTCATACATGTAGGGTTGAGGACCATTGTATTCCTCCGTATCTGCCACATAAAAAACTACTTCTGTGTCTCCTGATTCCTCATAAAGATCACTCCAATCATCAAAACTCTCACTGGAATTCCCGCTAGATTCACTTGAACTGTATGAGGCCATGTTGACTTTGCCTATTTGTGTTCTAGCGCTGATGTCATGCGTACTTCAGGTGCGCTCGGGCCGGGGTCGGCATTTTCCACCGGAGGTGATCAATAAATTTAATTAGCAGCAATCTGCGATTGACTTTTGTAAAAAATTTAAGAAGTTTTGCGATCTTTGAGTAATTCTCCATCATATTATGATTGCCTATCCCATGGGGTTTCCTTGCTCTTTAAGTCTGGAGACTATGCTGGCCACTCCATGTTTTCAAGCTTACCATTCTGTTCTTTTTTCCTAAGGTAGTTCTGGCAGAGCTTGGACTTATGTTTGGGGTCATTATCTTGCTGTAGGATGAACCCCTGACCAACTAGGCGCATACCAGTGGGTACTGCATGGTGCTGCAGAATGCTGTGGTAGCCGTTTTGGTTCAGGGTGCCTTTCACTCTATAAGTCACTGAGCCTGGATCCAGCAAAACAGCCCCAGACCATCAAGCTTCCTCTTCCATGTTTGACAGTTGATGTCACACACTGAGGAACCATCCTTTCACCTACTCGACGGCATACAAAAAACCTGGGTAACCTCACCTTTTGTTTAAAACTTATGACAGTTCACCACTTACCTTTGTACCATTTCAAGTTATTTGTTAGACTGGAACTGCATAATTTTCAATAAAAAACTGGAAAAATTGGGGTGTCCTAAAACTTTTGACCAGCAGTGTAAGTGTAACATAGACTCCTACATATACTCAACATTTGACAGGGATATTGAATATTTTGTAGCACGCAGCTGCTGTAACATGTTCAACTGAAACAAATGCCATATACCTGTATTTGTATCATAAATTATGCTCAGACAGGCAGTAAAAGTGAAAGAAAAGGATATTACGCCAGAGAAGGACCTTTTGGTAATTTTTATGAAATCATCTAGTTCTCTTATCCAACTTTCAACATCAGTTAACGTTAATGGTGGGAGGATAATGAAAATTTAATAACGGGTAAGTTATCCCCGTGCCTTAATGACACTCTGACAACGACAACTGGTGCTCAGTATGAGCCAACGAATTTCTTGATGAGGAAGACCCCACTCCTCCTCGATGGCCATCACCAAGCTCGTCTAGCACCTGGGGTTGCACAACTTCTGCGGATACTGCACGACCCACTCAATTGGATTGAGGGCGGGTAAGTCCACAGGTCATTCCATTCTCGCAGTTGTCTCCCACTCCAGGTAATCTCCCACTACCCTAGCCCGACGTGGACAAGCATTGTCATCCATCAGAATAAACTGTGGGCCAACTGCACCAGCAAATGGTCTTACAATGGGATGGAGGATCTCATCCCTGTAATGAGCTGCTGTCAGCATTCCACGCCTAAGGACATGGAGAGGTGTTCTTCCAGCCATGGATATGCCACCCCAGTCCATCACTAAGCTCCCTCCATACCTGTCATGATCAGTGACCTGTTGCCTCTGGAATGCTTTTCCAACACTTCTCCATGTCCTTGCTCTACGGTCGGTATGGTCCAAACAGAAACGAGACTCATCAGTGAAAAGCACTGGCCTCCAGTCATCTAGGGTCCAATTTGAATGATCCGTTGCCCACCGCAAACGCTCCTCTGCATGATGTTGCGACAAAGGCACTGCAGGACTGGTGTATGTGACCACAATCCTGCCTCATGCAGACGACGACAAACAGTTTGAGTTGAAACATGCACACCAGAAGCATTCAGCAGATCATTTCGCAGCTGCATGCAATTTGCATCACATGACATCCTGCCTGAATAACTAAACACCGATCATCAGCGGCCCCAGTTGCCCTTTGCCAACCTCCCCCATGCTGCTGGGCTACACTTCTAGTATTTTGATAGCGGTTCCACACGTGGGATACCACGCACTGTGAAACTTTTTTTTTTTTTTTTGTTTATTTCTTCAGTAAAATTGTTCATCATGTACACAAGAGGTCTGTTTCACATAAAAAAGTGTATATTTTTAGGTGGGCCAGTTAAAGCTGCTGTAACTGATTTGGTCGTTTTCGTAGCTTCTTGTCTGAAGCCTATGTAAGCAGTCCCAGCCCCCCATTCCCAAGCCAGGCACAGGAACACGCATCGGTTTCCGACAAAGGCAAAAGAGAGTAGCAACTCAGTTACAATATAAGTACAATATAAACAGTCACTCTCAGTGATTGTCGTGAGAAAGCCACACTGAAAACATGGACTAATGGCGCATTACATCCATGCAGAAACTTCGGTATGAATGGCTAGTTGAAGGTATTAGCTAAAACTAGCTAGTGTCCAATAGCCACACATGCTATCGTTACACAGCTAAGCAAGCTGTAATCGGCCACTAACGATGATGATTCATCGATTAACTGACATTAGCAAGATTAAAAACCACCGACAGGACAAATCGAGACTGATAAAACTGCATAACTACAACAGAAAAAACAAAGCAGCTACCTGTCCAGTGGTAGCAAGGCTAGCTAATGCATCGCTTTTTTAAACCTTTTGATTCCTTCAGTTTTCCCCATTGAAAGCAGCACCAATATAAATACAGCATTTGGCCATCTCGCGTTTTTTTCTCCTTAATTCTATTTGTTCTTCTACCGTTCTTTGGCACTTTGGCTGTTTAATTGCGTTTTACCGTCTCCAGTAAGCGCTGGGATTGGAAGCTTCATCTATTCTGCTATTGCCAACAACACAGATTTTTTTCTAATGATTTTTCCATCAGATGACGCACAAACAATGCAGATTTAGCTCTGTGCATTCACAAACAGAGAGGAACACGTCTGGGGCACCCCGGTGGCTCATCGGTCTAAGCGCGTACCATAAAGGCTGTGTCCTTCCATTGCGACCTGGGTTCGATTCGGCTCAAGGTCATTTGCTGCTTGTCCTCCCCATTCTTCTCCCCAACCTTCCTGTCTCTCTACACTATAACTGTCAAATAAAGGAAAAATTCCCAAAAAATAATATAAAAAAAAAATAGAGGAAGCGTCTTTATGGCGTTCTCTCACCTGATTGGATTGAGGCAGTCAGCGACTCCAGAATTTTATTTACTGCTTTATTGCAGAAGACGGTGACTGAGAGACTTGTGTTATCGACCAGATACTCTAAATGATCTCTGTCGGAATGTGGAGCTATTTAGCACTTTTTTAAAAACGAAAAAATCCCTTACAGCAGCTTTAAGTTTAGAGGGTTAAGGCAATGGAGGTATCAATATAATTCATAAATGTAGGTTGAGAAGGTAAAGCACTGAGCTCCAAATTTTTCTACACGCACTAGGTCTGACGATGTATGCACAGACAGATCACTGAATCAACTATGATTTTTCACCAGCCCCAAGAACAAATTGGTTTTTTTCCTGTGAGTGTGAGCTGCAACAGTGCGGACTGTTTAATCTCATGGGCATAGTACAATTTCTGGTTGAGGTTTCTGTGTAAATTATATGGCACCAGTGGGAGTGCCTTGGTATGGTCCAAACAGAAACGAGACTCATCAGTGAAAAGCACTGGCCTCCAGTCATCTAGGGTCCAATTGGAATGATCTGTTGCCCACTGCAAACGCTCCCTCTGCATGATGTTAAGTGACAAAGGCACTGCAGGACTGGTGTATGTGACACAATCCTGCCTCATGCAGACGGCGACAAACAGTTTGAGTTGAAACATGCACACCAGAAGCATTCAGCAGATCATTCTCGCAGCTGCATGCAATTTGCATCACATGACATCCTGCCTGAATAACTAAAACACCGATCATCAGCGGCCCCAGCTGCCTTGCCAGTCCCCATGCTGCTGGGCTACACTTCTAGTATTTTGATATGTGTTCCACATTGGATACCACGCCTGTGAAACTTTTTTTTTCATTTGTTTCTTCAGTAAAATTGTTCATCATGTACACAAGAGGTCTGTTTCATTAAAAAATGCATATTTTTAGGTGGCCAGTTAAAGCTGCTGTAACTGATTTGGTCGTTTCGAAGCTTCTTTGTCTGAAGCCTATGTAAGCAGTCCCAGCCCCCATTCCCAAGCCAGGCACAGGAACACGACGGTTCCGACAAAGGCAAAGGAGAGTAAAATCTCAGTTACAATATAAGTACAATATAAACAGTCACTCTCAGTGATTGTCGAGAAAGCCACACTGAAAACATGGACTAATGGCGACACATCCATGCAGAAATCTCGTATGAATGGCTAGTTGAAGGTATTAGCTAAACTAGCTAGTGTCCAATAGCCACACATGCTATCGTTGTTAACAGCTAAAGCAAGCTGTATCGGCCACTAACGATGATGATTCATCGATTAACTGACATTAGCAAGATTAAAAACCACCGACAGGACAAATCGAGACTGATAAAACTGCATAACTACAACAGAGAAAAACAAAAGCTTAGCTACCTGTCCGCGGTAGCAAGGCTAGCTGTGCATCGCTTTTAAACCTTTTTGATTCCTTCAGTTTTCCCCATTGAAAGCAGCACCAATATAAATACAGCATTTGGCCATCTCGTTTTTTTTCTTAATTCTATTTGTTCTACCGTTCTTTTGGCACTTTGGCTGTTTAATTGCGTACACCGGCCTCCAGTAGCGCTGGGATTGGAAAAGCTTCTCTATTCTTGCTATTGCCAACAACACAGATGTTTTTCTAATGATTTTCCATCAGATGACGACAAACAATGCAGATTTAGCTCTGTGCATTCACAAACAGAGAGGAACACGTCTGGGGGCACCCCGGTGGCTCATCGGTCCTAAGCGCGCATTCCATAAAGGCTGTCCTTCCTGCAGCGACCTGGGTTCGATTCCCGCTCAGGTCATTTTGCTGCTTGTCCTCCCCATTCTTCTCCCCAACCTTCCTGTCTCTACACTATAACTGTCAAATAAAGGAAAAATTCCCAAAAAATAATATAAAAAAATAGAGGAAGCGCTTTATGGCGTTCTCACCTGATTGGATTGAGGGGCAGTCAGCGACTCCAGAATTTTATTTACTGCTTTATTGCAGAAGACGGTGACTGAGAGACTTGTGTTATCGACCAGATACTCTAAATGATCTCTGTCGGAATGTGGAGCTATTTAGCACTTTTTAAAAAACGAAAAATCCCTTTACAGCAGCTTTTTAAGTTTAGAGGGTTAAGGCAATGGAGGTATCAATATAATTCATAAATGTAGGTTGAGAAGGTAAAGCACTGAGCTCCAAATTTTTTCTACACGCACTAGGTCTGGACGATGTATGCACAGACAGATCACTGCATCAACTAAGATTTTCACCAGCCCCAAGAACAAATTGGTTTTTTTTCCTGTGAGTGTGAGCTGCAACAGTGCGGACTGTTTAATCTCATGGGCATAGTACAATTTCTGGTTGAGGTTTCTGTGTAAATTATATGGCACCAGTGGGAGTGCCTTTTAAACAAGAGGCTCCTCAGAGCCTGTACTCGGGCCGGGTCTAGGCCTGGGCCAATCGCGAAACCGCGCACGCAGGACAATTGCGACCCCGAAAACAAAGAAGAACGGAGCCGAAACTTAGACTCGTGGCCTACCAGCCCGAGTAATGAAGTCACACTCGACAATATTTGATATTTTCCTGGAACATATTGCTGTCCTATCTATAATTTCATCAGAAGATGGCGATGAACAAAGTAACGAGTCACATAATGAAAACTATCAATATAAATGTATCAAGAGTGTGTTTTATTGTACAACTCCATCTCGGAAAAAGTTGGGACGGTATGGAAAATACACATAAAACCACAAAGCAGTTATTTCTGAATTGGGCTTGTATGAAGGCAAGATATTTACAGTTTTACCAGTAAATAAACATCCATCCCAGCCAGTCAGATCTGCAACGCATTCCAAAAAAACTTGGGAGCGGGGCAACTTTGGGCCAGTAATGAGCTAAAGCACCTGCTGCTGGCTATCCAGGGGCTTGTCACAAACATTCAAAGCAAGCACATGTTCAGGTTTACCCGGCCTTGGTTTCGAAAGCCAAGGTTTGAATCTGCCGTGTAAAGAAGTGGTGGCTGTTAGGCACATGTTTAGGAAGAAAAGCAGTATTTTGATAGCGGTTCCACACGTGGGATACCACGCACTGTGAAACTTTTTTTTTTTTTTTTTATTTCTTCAGTAAAATTGTTCATCGTGTACACAAGAGGTCTGTTTCACATAAAAAGTATATTTTTTTGGTGGGCCAGTTAAAGCTGCTGTAACTGATTTGGTCGTTTTCGTAGCTTCTTGTCTGAAGCCTATGTAAGCAGTCCCAGCCCCCATTCCCAAGCCAGGCACAGGAACCACGACATGGGTCTCCGACAAAGGCAAAAAGAGTAGCAACTCAGTTACAATATAAGTACAATATAAACAGTCACTCTCAGTGATTGTCGTGAGAAAGCCACACTGAAAACATGGACTAATGGCGCATTACATCCATGCAGAAACTTCGGTATGAATGGCTAGTTGAAGGTATTAGCTAAAACTAGCTAGTGTCCAATAGCCACACATGCTATCGTTACACAGCTAAGCAAGCTGTAATCGGCCACTAACGATGACGATTCATCGATTAACTGACATTAGCAAGATTAGAAACCACCGACAGGACAAATCGAGACTGATAAAACTGCATAACTACAACAGAGAAAAACAAAGCTTAGCTACCTGTCCAGTGGTAGCAAGGCTAGCTGTGCATCGCTTTTTAAACCTTTTGATTCCTTCAGTTTTCCCCATTGAAAGCAGCACCAATATAAATACAGCATTTGGCCATCTCGCGTTTTTTCTCCTTAATTCTATTTGTTCTTCTACCGTTCTTTGGCACTTTGGCTGTTTAATTGCGTACACCGTCTCCGGTAGCGCTGGGATTGGAAGCTTCATCTATTCTGCTATTGCCAACAACACAGATTTTTTTCTAATGATTTTTCCGTCAGATGACGCACTAACAATGCAGATTTAGCTCTGTGCATTCACAAGCAGAGAGGAACACGTCTGGGGCACCCCGGTGGCTCATCGGTCTAAGTGCGCGTACCATAAAGGCTGTGTCCTTCCCGCAGCGACCTGGGTTCGATTCCGGCTCAAGTCATTTGCTGCTTGTCCTCCCCCATTCTTCTCCCCAACCTTCCTGTCTCTCTACACTATAACTGTCAAATAAAGGAAAAATTCCCAAAAAATAATATTAAAAAAAAGAAATAGGGAAGCGTCTTTATAGCGTTCTCTCACCTGATTGGATTGAGGCAGTCAGCGACTCCAGAATTTTATTTACGGCTTTATTGCAGAAGACGGTGACTGAGAGACTTGTGTTATCGACCAGATACTCTAAATGATCTCTGTCGGAATGTGGAGCTATTTAGCACTTTTTTAAAACAAAAAAATCCACAGCAGCTTTAAGTTTAGAGGTTAAGGCAATGGAGGTATCAATATAATTCATAAATGTAGGTTGAGAAGGTAAAGCACTGAGCTCCAAATTTTTCTACACGCACTAGGTCTGACGATGTATGCACAGACAGATCACTGCATCAACTAAGATTTTTCACCAGCCCCAAGAACAAATTGGTTTTTTTTCCTGTGAGTGTGAGCTGCAACAGTGCGGACTGTTTAATCTCATGGGCATAGTACAATTTCTGGTTGAGGTTTCTGTGTAAATTATATGGCACCAGTGGGAGTGCCTTTTAAACAAGAGGCTCCTCAGAGCCTGTACTCGGGCCGGGTCTAGGCCTGGGCCAATCGCGAAACCAGCAGCGCATGGGACAATTGACCCGAAAAAAAAAAAAAGAAGAACGGAGCCGAAACTTAGACTCGTGGCCTACCAGCCTAAGTAATGAAGTCACACTCGACAATATTTGATATTTTCCTGGAACATATTGCTGTCCTATCTATAATTTCATCAGAAGATGGCGATGAACAAAATAAAGAGTCACATAATGAAAACTATCAATATAAATGTATCAAGAGTGTGTTTTATTGTACAACTCCATCTTGGAAAAAGTTGGGACGGTATGGAAAATACACATAAAACCACAAAGCAGTTATTTCTGAATTGGGCTTGTATGAAGGCAAGATATTTACAGTTTTACCAGTAAATAAACATCCATCCCAGCCAGTCAGATCTGCAACGCATTCCAAAAAAAAACTTGGGGAGCGGGCAACTTTGGGCCAGTAATGAGCTAAAGCACCTGCTGCTGGCTATCCAGGGGCTTGTCACAAACATTCAAAGCAAGCACATGTTCAGGTTTACCCGGCCTTGGTTTCGAGTTTACAAGGTTTGAATCTGCCGGTGTAAAGAAGTGGTGGCTGTTAGGCACATGTTTAGGAAGAAAACCATGGACTGCCTGTGTACTCCTCAGATGGCAGCATGAGTCACATACAAGCATGGTTGAACAAATTTACTGATAGGACATTCCAGATTCTGATGGGGTGTTAAAAAGTCAGGTCTCGTCTGTGCCATTAGTGGGTACAGGGCGTGCTTTCTATCTTTTCATGTTGCTTGCATTGCCTTTATTAGGAATTTACATGCCTGAAGGTAAGGAAGCATATAGTTGACAAAATTTAAATGAAAATGCAATGTCAGAAATGCATTTTCATTTTCAAGATACAAGCGCATTATTTGCATCATAATGAAAATGCAAATGTAATCCTACACTTTGCATTTTCATTTTCAAGTCCATGTTTGCAATTTTTGTAACAAATGGAAAATTAAAATACATTCCTCATTTGCATTTGCGAGAAGTGCCCTGTATTATCACTAACACAATGAAAATGCTAATTGTATAAAGCAAATACATTCTCGGAATTGTTTTTTCGTTTTCGAGAAGCACGCGCATTATTTGCGTCATCACGAAAATGCTAAAGTAATCCTCACCTTTGCATTTGCATTTTCAAGTCCATGTAGGCACTGTTTTCATTTGCAAGAAGTGCCCCACAATATCACTAACAAAACGAAATCGAAAACGCTAATCTTGTAAAGCAAATACATTCTCAGAAATGCTTTTTCTTTTTCAAGAAGCAGACGCGATATCTGTCTCATAATTAAATCGCTAATGCAGTTCGCCACTTCTCTTTTTCATTTTCTTGACAGACTGCCCTGCCTGACTTTGCATTTTCGATTTCAAGGTCCCACACGCTTTTCCTAACAAAATTAAAAAGAAAATACCCTCCCTAGTTGGGTGCGGCCTGTCGGTGAGAAGGCGGGACTTCCCCTTCAATTTGGTACGGATTGGATATTAACAAATACAAGCGATATCATTGGTTATCAATCAGAAGGAAACTCCTGCTGCACAAACTTTTATGTCAAGGCACTAACGCCAACTTACGTAGTTGGAGCCACTGACTGTGCATGGACGACCCCCAGGACATTGGGGAGTTTGATTGGGAGTATAGTTAAAGTTCTCCCCTGAAAGACACTGCTCTCGCACTCAATTACCCCTTTGTGCGCTTGGATTAGCGCTGCGTCCACTGAAACTGTGTGCTTACACTCAGATCTGTCGATCTTCGAATGGGTTATCTGCGCATCATCTGTTTAGTAGTTCAGTCAGTTACAAAGCAAGTTCATACGCTCCTGCCCTCTTGAGCTTCATGTACTTCCATTGCTTTCTTCACGAACTTGGAGTGAAAGGACAGTTCATATTAATACACCTGTGCCTAAACGTCTCTTTACCTTAATAGCTGGCTACATACAATGGTAGCCGTGTAACACGTCGACCTCCAGTTCTCTATATGCGAGTCTGAGGACGAATCGCAGAGGTAGACCGAGCTAAGAAAGGGACATATTCATCCTGTTCCCTTGCATCCTGCTGCTGCAGAAGAAAGGCTTGCGAAATCCATAGATCTATGATTTCTCTTATTATACCGTAAAGTCGCTTGTAATAATATTGTGGTGATTTCGCCAGAGTTCTGTCTTGCAGCGTTTCGTGGTAAAACTAGCTCGGTTTTCCCCTGGGCCGCTGTGATTGGCTGCACTACTCCATTCTGACGAGAGCCAATCACAGCGATCCAGGGGATATATATAAGCAGGCTGATCAGCGGCCTGAGTGTGTGTAATATGCTCTGTTACTGAGAGGTTGTGCCATTCTGAGAAGCAATCGTTGTGTTTACATGAGTATGGCAGAAGAAATAAAGCGAAGCTCCACTTCTGGGGCGATGCGAAAACTCCAGACCCTGACTCCGCCTCCACTTATTGGAGAAACCGCTACAATATGTTGTCGCTGGCCATAGCCAGATGTCGACACAGTGACATGTTTTGGCCAATCGATGTGATTTTCATGAACAGTCACATCGTTTGACTAGAATTGCAGTGATCTTGCTCTCGCACTCAATTAGCCCCAGCGTGCGCTTGGATTATACCTGCTTCCACTCAAACTGTGAGCTGAACACTCAGATCAATCAATGGTTGGACAGATTATCGGCACGCTATCTTTTACAAGCAGGTTCATACGGTCCTGCCTACTGGGGCGACACAAGTAGCTACTTCCGTGGCTTTCTTCACGACTTTGGAATAAAAGGACTGCTTATATATTAATACATCAGTGTCCATACATCTACCTTAGTAGCTGCTACGTATAAGAGTTGCAGGGTAACAAACACATCGGCTTCCAATTGGTGTGCCTCACTGCAATTTTGTGGATGAATAGCAGGGGTGCTCTGAGCTGCGGGAGAGAGACACATCCTGCTGCAAGCACAGTGTTACCACATAAAACAGACAAGCGAAACTGATCGCGATCTGGTCCAATTTAATGGACTGGAAGCAAGTTTTATGATATAGTTGTTCATAATGTTTGTCATCTTGCAGGAAAGTAGTTAGCTAGCTAATTAACATTGTGTTAGTTTAATGATATGACTGTTCATGAAAAATACATCGATTGGCCGAAACATATCACTGTCCACATCTATGGCCAGCGACAACATATTATATAAGCGACTTTGTGGTATAATAAGATAAATCATAGATTTATGGATTTCACAAGCCTTTCTTTTTCTGCAGCAGCAGGATGCAAGCAAAGAGGATGAATCTGTCCCTTTCTTAGCTCAGTCCTCCTCTGCAATTCATCCACAGACTCGCATAATAGAGAACTGGAGGTCGACGTGTTACACGGCTACCATTGTATGTAGCCAGCTGCTAAGGTAAAAAGACGTACAGGCACTGGTGTTTTAATATGAACTGTCCTTTCACTCCAAATTCGTGAAGAAAGCAATGGAAGTACATGAAGCCCAAGAGGGCAGGAGCGTATGAACTTGCTTTGTAACCGACTGAACTACTAAACAGATGATGTGCAGATAACCCGTCCAAAGATCGACAGATCTGCGTGTACGCACACAGTTTCAGTGGAAGCAGCGCTTATCCAAGCGCACACAGGGGTAATTGAGTGGGAGAGCAGTGTCTTTCGGGGGAAAACTTTAGCTATACTCTCAAACTCCGCAATGTCCAGGGGGGCGTCCATGCACAGTCAGTGGCTCCAACTACGTAAGTTGGCGTTAGTGCCTTGACATAAAGGGTGCATTCGAGCGCGTCTGCAAGTAAGCCAGCGGCGCGAGATTCCCGAAAAAATATGCGAGAATCTCGCCGAAGTTGCGCGAGAAGCCCTCCAAACCCCGCGATGGCTGCAGGATCTTGCAGAAAATCGTTCGAGCACCCCGGCTGCGTGACCTTTGACAGGAAATATGTAACAAAGGCACGACCAAAAATCTGCGCGTCTCCGCAGGCCCTGGAGAGGTGCTGCGCTCGGCTGCAGAGGTCATAAGCGAACAAAGAGAACGGCACAGGGCAAGAGAGGATTCGCGTTTGTGACAGGTGATAAGTGCTGCTGATAGCACTACCTGATGGAAGAACAAATGAAGTGCAGTACTTAACTCAGATTTTTGTTTGTCCTTATACCTGTTTGCCCACGCTATAGTGTATTTTCCATTCTGTAGGAAAATATGTTGAGAATGAAGGAAGAGATTTATGTTCTTAAATCAATATTTCAAATGTTACAATGTAATTGATTGAAATCTTGAATAAGAATTTCAGATGTTGTTAGGTCTGACTTGTTGCCAATATCACATGGCTATAAATGCACTTGGAAATGTAACTCCCCCACTTGGACGTGTTACTTCAATGAGATTGACGCTTGATATTAGTAAATTAAACCTATTAAAGAATTGACTAAAGTATGCATGAGTGAACATCCTGGTCCTTGTTTTCATGGTTTATTTTCTTCAGTTGTGTGCATTATTATTTAATTCATGTCTACCCCTGGCAAATATTCCCATATGTTACATACTGCTTTGCTCTCCATCTTTTTGTACATCTTCCAAGTTTATTCAAGAATAACCACAATGGTGATGTATAATAAAGACTCTCCTAATCAGATGGGATGCTTCTCCTGTCAATGCTTGTTTATGTAGACAATTTCATTGTAGACAATTTCATTCTCTATGAAAGTCAATGACATTATGGTGATGTGTTCACTGGAATAAAACTCAAGAAGCTGGACAGCATGCCATTTTCAGCGTTGTCTCACAAAGTTGTCGGCGTATGATTTCCTACTCGCATCCTGTCTTCAAATATTCAGTTGTCAATTAATAATTCTCTGCCTTCCTTAACTACCCAGTGTAACTGTCAAGTCTTTTAAAGATGTAAAACACTTTTTGTGGTTGAATCATTCATGCTGACATTATGTTGCTTGGCTGAAACAATGATGCATCAGTCTGCATCTTATTCAAATTCCATTTTTGTTTTTCTTTTGCCTACTCACTGCACTTGCTATGTTTGGCCCTTTATTCTTTAAACCTTGATTTTAGGGAGAGGCAGATGCTGATGTGAAGTCATTGACTTTTGTGATATTCATCTACTCTCGTAAATGTCTGTCCATTTAACTGAGAGGGGCCATAGTGCAGGGTAGATGGGACACAAATGTTTATTGGAGGGATATTGAGTAAGAGGATTACCAAAAATCTTGGCAGTATCATCGAGATGAACAAATAATTGGCACAGACTGACAAATGTCACCTCATTCTTGAATTATTCATACAATCTCACAATATTCTGCATCCTACAAAAACACAGATGTAAGAGGATTAAAAAGTGGTCATTGATTAAATCTGCTAGTTGAAATACACAAGGCTTGCAGTCATGTTCCCCTCCCATCTGCAATATGCATTAGTTCTACATCATTGTCTCCATAGGAGGGTCATTTAAGTTCTGTAATTTGGGTGCAAAATGTACAATATCTTTCTTGAGTAAATGATCATCTTCAGATTGCCCCATGCCAAACGGTTACATATCTTGGAGGTTTTCGTTGCACACATCAACTTCGTGGTTAAAGTAGTAACTTAGGGGGTCACAGGAGGCCCTGGTAATGAAAAAATCCCTTGTAGATCATGGAAAAAGACTTGAGTGACACAAAACTGGAGTTCAGTTTGGTTTAGTTTATTAGGGTCCCCGTAAGCCATTACCCAGGGCAACAACTACTCTGCCTGGGGTCCACACTTAACAGAAGGTACATACAGCCCAAGAAATCAAGATAAAATAAAAAAAAATTTCCACAGCATGGAAAAAAAAACCCAAACAACAACAAAAAAAAAAAAAAAAACAAAGCTTT
The DNA here is from genome assembly GCA_029692085.1 of Gymnothorax javanicus. Lineage (NCBI taxonomy): Eukaryota > Metazoa > Chordata > Actinopteri > Anguilliformes > Muraenidae > Gymnothorax > Gymnothorax javanicus. The sequence continues at coordinate 102,562,388 of CM056198.1, forward strand.
GTAAAAATCATGAAGACATAAAACACAAAGTGGCATCTCTAATTAGATCATAAAGAGGCTACCTTCTATATCATACCTCAGCCACCTTCCTTCTGGTGATTGACAACATTTTGCATATAATATCCAACACCATACCATTTACAACACTAACATTTATTCACATTTAATTCCCTTAACAATTGAGAACTATGCAGATGTCCTCTCTGGTTTTTAAAACTGGGGATCCCAGTGCATTTTATTGTAAAGGCACAGAGTTCACTCAATTTATCATGTGGGGCAAAAGAATACCAATAGATGAGTGTAGAAAAGGAAAATACAGAGCAGCAAAGAGCCTATGGAAACTGAAGGACACTGAAGTGTTGGTTTATCATCAGACCCTGGCACATTTTCAAGCTTAAGTGTCTGCAGTGGTGGACAGCAGGCAAACGGGCTCATTTTGTTGGGAAAGAGGTACATGTAATGAAGAATTAGGCAAAATGTATTAGTTTCAGGTCTCTGTATGTAACTCACTTAATATAACAGCTCCATTTAAAATGGGAAGCAAGGGTAAAGCTTAATTGGCAAGATGGTCTCCCTTCATTGCAGTTAACTTTGAAGGCCATGTTCCAATAAACGTTTCAATCCAGTATGTCATTGGGAATCAGCAGATGGAACCTGAAAAACAGAGCACAGGGTAATACATCACTTAAGGGTACTGACTGGGGCTTTGGTAACACCTGGAGGGCAGGAGAAAGGTATATAAACATCAAAAAAGTGATAATATTGTCAAAATGGCAGCACAAAGAAAAATCAAGTTGAGCGATGGTATCAATTCTGTTGAAATGCTTGTGTCAGAGGACATATTTCAAAGACTCCAATCAGGAGTTTTGGGTACCACTACAGCATAGTGGTACCCACAAACTGTTGTCATATTTCTACATTTGAGACCAATACTGAGGAACAATTGTTATTTGTGCACTATTATTAACTGCAATGAGAAACTGCATTTTGCAGACCCATCATTTGCAGGGGACCTTTTCACAAATGCGTGGCAAATGTTCATGGAGGCCCCAAAAGACTAAGTACTTCACAATGCCAACAAAGTAGGAACGGCATGTACATGTGTTGGCACATGAGTTTCCAAATGGATGCTTGTAATCGAGCAACTTTTGTGCATTGTCACCAACAGGTGCTGAGACTGTACCAGCAGGTTCAGCTCCAAACATCACACTGTCCTGACAAACACATTATATTCACATTATCTATTACTCTTGCTGTCATGTATTCTTTTCTTGCAAGTCTGAAACCAAGAACCCAAGCTAACTTGGGGCCATGCTAACTTGGAAATATCTCTGGGTAAAGAAAGCATTTTATGACGAACTTGGACTGTACGTCTTAATAATAATAATAATAATAATGTAATTTACGTGTATACTATTACACAACACAACCGTACGTTCAGGATGCAACCTGTAGGTGGCACCAATGTATAAACGTCAGACAGACAGTGCATGGAATTTACCTAATATATCCAAAAATACTGCGACTCCCGAGCCACCAGCAGCTTCCGATCTAACCATTTATTGCCTTCCTTTGACAATGCGATAAAAGTACATTACTTTTTTTTTTTTGCAAACACGTAACTTCTCTGGCATTCACAAAATAAGGAAGAAACAGAAATAGCCGGTATTTGCGACAAATATGCACACAGTGTCGAGTCATATTTTACATACCTTCGTCTCCGGTCAAAATTTTAGCATCCATCTCCTCGATTACTTCCAGCGTTGCCAAGTAAGTCGCCATTCTTTTCTGGCGTGAAGTCTCATGTGATCACTCACGTGATGAGCTGCGCAGAAGTTTCAGCGAGCTGTTCGAGCAGATGCGAACCACCCCAGGCAACGTGTCATGTCACAGTGCGATGCAGCTGCAGACTTTGCAGACGCGCTCGAACGCACCCAAAAGTTCATGCAGCAGGAGTTTCCCTCTGATTGATAACCAATGAGATCGCTTGTATTTGTTAATATCCAATCCGTGCCAAATTGTGGGGGAAGTCATGCCTTCTCACTGACAGGCCTCACCCAACTAGGGAGGATATTTTCTTTTTAATTTTGTTAGGAAAAGCGTGTGGGACCTCGAAATCGAAAATGCAAAGCCAGACAGGGCAATCTGTCACGAAAATCAGAAAGAAAAGTGGCGAACTGCGTTAGCGATTTAATTATGAGACAGATATCGCGTCTGCTTCTTGAAAAAGAAAAAGCATTTCCAAGAATGCATTTGAGATTAGCGTTTTCGATTTCGTTTTGTCAGTGGTATTGCGGGGCACTTCTTGCAAATGAAAACAGCGCCTTCATAGACTTGAAAATGCAAACGCAAAGTGGAGGATTACTTTAGAATTTTCGTGGTGATACAAATAATCGCGCGTGCTTCTCGAAAACAAAAAAGCATTTCCGAAAATGTATTTGCTTTATACAATTAGCATTTTCATTTTGTTAGTGATATTGCAGAGCACTTCTCGAAAATGCAAATGCAAATGAGGAATGTATTTTAATTTTCCATTTGTTACAAAAATTGCACACATAGACTTGAAAATGAAAATGTAAAGTGGAGGATTACATTTGCATTTTCATTATGATACAAATAATGCGCTTGTATCTTGAAAATGCATTTCTGACATTGCATTTTCATTTCAATTTTGTTAACTATATGTTTCCATATGAAAGGAGACATTTCAGGAAAAATTCATTTCTTCAGTGCTTATGCTCAAATACTTTGGTATTTTGTGTCTACCAACCCACTAACTGTGAAATGAGACAACCCAGTCAGTGGTTTGTAGGTGGCATTTAAAAAAAAAAAAACCGCATTTGGCATGCCATTCAAATTTGGCTGCATTTCCTACATCACATGTAGGCTCATTAGAATTATTCTGCTCCTCATCTGAAAACACCCACCCATGCCTTATTTGAAAAGTTTTCCAATTTTTTTTTTTTTTTTTTTTTTGCAAATGGAAGACCTGCTGGTACTAAGTGAAGAGTGCAGAGCAGAGTAACTGCTGTATTGTTGGTTGTAAAGACCAGCACACATCAACCTCGGCTTCCTTCCTCAGTGGACAAAAAAGCCAAAGGGATGAATTTTTTATGGCAACACCCCAGCTTCAGTTAGCAAAAACCTCTATGAGTGTACTACTAATCTGGGTCAGTACTGCGCCATACTGGCAACTAAATTGATATTAAAGGGGACCTATTATGCTTTTTGGAAAACATAATAAGCAGTGGTATCAAATTATTTTCAAGAAGAATCTGAAGCTAGGTAGCTGGGTTAGTGTTTCCAATTTCTGTTCGTATTTAAACTGAATTCCAAGCATAATGTATGGCTTATTTGTCGGTGTCGCTAGCTAGCAAAGTGCTTTTCTCAAAACTCGCTACTTTATGAGCATGTATGCATTACATTTCCATTATCAATATGTTGTGTATTAGCTAACTAATAAATTGACTGTAAACGTAAAAACTGTTGCTAGTTTAGCCAGGGGCAATGAACAAGATATGTTGGTAGGAGCAGATAGAGTGGGAGACCATTTTCAAAGGAGCTCAGTTTGGTAGAATAGTGCTGCCATTCACAATAAATGGAATGTTAGCTAACGGTTGCTACTATACAGATGCTGTCCAGGGATCATTCTTTATGTTAGAGGCTGAACTCCAAGTGTTGCTAAACTTTTACGGTGACTGCATGTTGCACTTCTTTGTGAATGTAACACAGCCTGCTGGCATTACCGCTCCATACTCGTTGTGTAGTTTAATAACTATCTAACTTATTTGGTCTGCTGTATTTAAAGACTTACCAGTATGCAGGGGATTATGATATCGTCACTCTCCATTGCCATTCGGGACGGGGTGGTTTGTTCACTGGCCCATCAGGACAGAGTTAATTTCACAGAGGGGGCGCCCACTCAGAACAGCCTGTTTTTCTGAGGGTTAGGAATGACAGGAAAGAAATTGCTTCAATATCATGCATTTTTATTTATTTTTTTATTAGACATTTTTTATTTTTTGCTAAAAAGTTTATAAACCCTCCGTTGTGGACATTCAAGAAGATTATAGCCTGAAAACAATATACAACAGTTCCTCTTTAATTGTTTAATGGGCAACTATTATACAACGTATTTTTTGACTGAGGTCTTGACTCAATGTCATCATTAGCCCATTAAGGAGATGTAGATGCCTGCAGATACAGAGCTGCTCTATTTATGCACGCAGGTACACTGTACTATCAATAGGTCAAACACTCGAAACAGTTACCGAATATTCACGAGGAAGCGGTGCCTAAAAATAACGTAGAATATGGAAGAGATAAGTCCCGTTGCTGTTTCCCAGGAATTGTATGAATTAAACTCCTCAGCCAAGCCTGATATGCAAACTGCCCAATATACTTGCCCATTGTATCTATGCAGCAGTAGATAAAAAAGATCTCTTTCGAGAGAAAAAAATCATTGTCCTTTGTTGCAACCATGAAAGTAATGAGGCTCTCTTCAGCCCTAAAGATATGGCAGAGGGAAGCCGATAATTTCCTCTGCTGAACTAATATGGCACTATCCTCCTCTTCTTCTGGATATGGCAATGATCAAGTAGTAGCACAGGGGAGAAAGTTGTCATTGGTGGCTGTATAAAGACTCTCCAGAATGCTACAGTGAAGGGGAGTTGTGTGAGCTGTCTCAGGAAGAACATCCTTTGACTAGCTTTCTTACAGACTATTGGAATATGGCTCTGCGATCTGAGGTTGCAACAGATGGTGGCGCCAAGACATTTGGATAAAGGGGCTGTGTTGACTGCACTTGTTTACAATGAGTGGTTGGAGAAGACAAATGCTTACTATTTTCTTGAAGTCAATGTGCATCTCCATAGTTTTTTTAGGACAAGTAACTCTAGGTGGCTTTCACGGTACCAGGCTTTTAGGGAATCCACCTCTCCATAGTCATTAGACTCATCACCACCAATGATGATTACAATGACCTTGGTGTCATATGCATGCTTGACTAATTCAACAGATGAGTGACTAGAGGTACAATCATTAGTGTAGAGAGGATAGAAAAGAGGAAAGAGAATAGAGAAGCCTTGTGGTGCTATAATGATGCGCATGTGGGACATAGCAATGTATTTCCTCAATCTCACAAAGTGCTTTCAGTTAGACAGTCCAAATTTTCCTCCCACAGTCTAAACCCATGTATGCCAGGCTTATTGGGAACTTGAATGCTGCTTTCCAACCAACTTGTAGTTCCTGGTAATTCTCTTTGAGGAACTGAAAGGTTCCTGTGGCCCATTATTAGTTGCATTCCAACCGCGCCCCTGGGAGATTACGCAAATCAGGCCGATGACGTATGGAAAAGCAATCAAAGTAACCACAATAAACTGCCAGTTCAGTAGGTTGCAATAAGAAGAAAATGAAGGCCACGATGATAACACCATACAATGCGACGGGCAGGCAGGCATCGTCATTTAGAGCGGTGTTTCCCGAACCTCTCCTGGCATACCCCTTGTCTTGCCTGCTTTAGATCTCTCCCTGCTCCAGCACAGGTGAGTCAAATGATCAGGTCATAATTAACCCCAGAAGCTGCTTGATAATAAGCGAATCGTTTGAATCACCTGGGTTGGAGCAGGGAGAGATCTAAAATATGCAGGACAAGGGGTACGCCAGGAGAGGTTTGGGAAACACCGATTTAGATGAGTGGACGATATTCATGAAGGATAATGAAGCTGTGTTTTTGCTGATTGTGCTTTACTGTAAAAGTGGAAATTTTTGCGCTATTTTTCGTGCTTGGCGAAGAAGATGAATTTTGCATTTTTAATTTAGAGTTTTATGTCCGCACGTAAAAATATAAACACGAGCAAGAATTTTCGCGTTTTTATTTTTGCGCCAGGTGCTGGTTGCGCGACATGCGCAAAAATTTCCACACCGCGCAATATTCTGCGTTTACAGTATCACATTGCAAATGTATTCATCAAATCCACCCTGGTAAGGAGGTGAGGGCTTGCTGCAAAGCGGATTCAAAATGCCCGAAATGCTGCGGGTACTCGACCAATGTGAGATTTTAAGCACTGCAGGATGCGCCCCCAAAGTTCCTGGGCCATTGGGAAGTACCACGCCTTGAGCAGGGACTATTTTGGGGTTAAAAAAAACTCAATTTTTACCCAGGTTCATATGGTCGGAACCCGCAGTGTTCCTCTGAAGGTTCCTGGTCCCTGTGGAAAGTTCCTGTGGTCAGAACGCGGATTAAATTGCCCATACAACTTGCGCTGCAATTCACTGGACGATGACACATTTAGTGTTATTTTGGTTCTCTTGGCTGAGTCAATCCCCAGATCTGAATCCAATTGAACATAAATTTTACATGCTGAAGAGGTAACTAAAGGTTCCAGAAGTCCCCAAAACAAGCAAGAACTGAAAATGGCAGCAGTACAGGCCCGGAAGAGCATCAGCTCAACTGTCATTGTATCTCAACAACATTAAAATGCTAGAGTACAGAACAGAAACAAAATAAAAAATGTTCACTGACCAATGAATAACAGAGCTCACTGTATATGATTTGCAATCAAAAGAAAGTAACATTATGTCTGAAGTACAGAGTCCCAAACTTTATGAAACCACCTGGTTTATGTGACATCCGCCAACCAATCAGCTCGTCAAGAATGGGTCAATTGACATCGGATGAGACTGCTTTGTATTAATATCCAGTCTGCTGCATATTGTCGAGGAAGGCCCACCTTCTCATATAATGCATTTTCATTTTAATTTTACCAGTAAAAGCCTGTAGCACCATGAAATGGAAACTCAATGGGAGACTGAATAATAAATTTAATTATGAGATGCATTTGCTTTTTAAAAATTTGCAAACAAATAAGATTTGTATTTTTTAGCAATATGGCGGGGCACTTTTTAAAAATTAATCAGCAAATGGGGAATGTGATTAAATTTTCTATTCGTCATAACGAATGCATTCATGAACTTGAAAATGAAAAAAGCAAATTGCATTCTCATTTTGATACATATTTTGCATTTGCTTCTGGAGAAAGAAAAGGCATTTCGGAGAATGCATTTCCATTATAAGATTTACATTTTTGTTTGTTGTTTTAGTAAAATGGTGGGGCACTTTTTGAAATTAAGAAGAAAATGGGGACTGCCTTTTAATTTTTTTCTATTTGTTATAAAAGGGGCATGCATGGACTTGAAAATGAAAAAGCAAACCGGAGGATTATTTTTTATATTTTTTATTTTTATTTTTTATGATACAAAATTACGTTTACTTCGTTAAAAAAAAAAAAATTCTGAGAATGCATTTTCATTTTACTATTGCCAGCTATGTGCTCATACCCCCCGTATGTGTGGGTAGGTTTCAGCAAGGATTTTTTTTTTTACGTGTGAATATTTTCTTAGTGTGGGGGAAATACAAATAATTTACTTAAGTTTAGCCCTTGTTTTAATACCATGAGTGCCGTTCTATATAAATTGCCTACAATTTTTCACACAAAACATTACCTGGTGAATCATCCTGTCTTCCCCCAAATACAGGGGGGGTTTGTGTGGTTTTTTTTTTTTACATTTAAATTTTATTCCTGGTTTTAGCAAGCCAGGAGTCATGCCTAGGGGAGGGTACTGTAAGGGTTTTCACCCTTCAGTCCCTCCCCTGTGGCTTGTTCTCACCTCCACCTTAATGAGTTGCATCTGTTGCTCGTTAAGGTGGAGGTGATTGTTTAGGTATATAGGGCTGGCAGTAGCCAGTCCTCATTGTCGCTGCATTCTCGATTTTTACCCTGAGTCTCTGCTCCCCACTTTCATCTGTGTGTTGGCTTTTCTTTTAAATTCCCCAGTAGGTTTTTAAAAAAAAAAAAAAAAACAGCCTGTGCGTATGGGTACCTCTGTCTTTTAGGCCCATGGTTCTAGCTCCCGACAGATTGCAATATTCATCCGGCGGGAGCAAACCCATGACATCTTGATTCTGAATGCTCTCTCCACGCTCTTATTGACAACATAAGAGTGGCCTTTTTTTCCATCTTAGAAACATGTCTAAACTCTAAAATTTCGTCCCTTCAGTATGCTGAAAAAATGGCTCATGCATTCCTGTCCTCTAGGTTGGACTGCTGTAACATTTTACTGTCTGGTTGTAATAGCTGTAGTGTTGGGAATTGGTCCAGATTTGGAGCTTGATTGGTTTGATCAAACCAACCGATAATTGGTCATAATTGATAGTTATTTGCTGCGACCCAGGTCTGATTAGTAGGTAGCATGACTGAAATTATTTTGTATTTGTAAATGTTACTTCATTATTGTATGCGCGACATTGCATAACTTTGCAAAAAAAAAAAAACAGTGGTAGGCACTTTTTGAATGTTTCATTACAAAATGCAAGTCAAAATTTTGGTAAATGGACCGCATTTATATAGTGCTTTTCTAGTCATATGACACAAAGCACTTTACAATTATGCTTCACATTCACTCTGATGGCAGAGGGTGCCATGCATTCATTCAGTTTATCATATTAGGTTACACTTCCAGAGCACCTTTTATCTTTGTCAAATTCAAAGGCAAAATAAATTTCTTTTAACACAGAACATGTTATTTCTCTAATAACGCTAAACATTGTGCTCCAGTAAAACACTTCTCAGATTCCCAATCTGAGGTAATGTAGTGTGCTGTTGTCCTGTAGCTGTGTATTGATGCTGGTCCACCCAACAGTTGCGACTGACACAGCCTCTCACCAATCAGTTTCTGCACTGATTTTCTTTTCCTTGACCCTCTGCAACTCTGCAATGAATTTCTTTCGATTAGGCATTGCATATCTGCAAAACAAAACGGATGAAGGCACAGGAAATTAGAAAATATTTTGGCGGGGATTTTGTACATATTAACATTAAGGTAATTAAAGCACTGTATTAATCATGCAAAGTGCATTGCATGATATAATTTTCCAACTCCAACACACTTAAAATATATATTTGTGAAATCAAAATTGATATCCACATTTTATTCTACCATGTTATGCTACAGTATTTCTGGAGCATCTTTATCTTTAGTCCAAATCATGAGTCATAAATAAGCAGTGCATATTTAACTGTCACAGATTATTTACCTACTGTCCAGAAGATGAACCAATTGCTGGAAATATTCATTTTCCACAAGGCTGAGTGGCAGCACTTTCTTTACAGAGAGCTGCAGCAAAGCATCATCCAGTTGCTGCTGTCTGTTGCTCGACATCCCTTCTTGTGCCTTTTTTGTTTGGAACTGCTGCGATACTTTGGGCTGCAAACTTTTCTGTCCAGTCCTTGTGTTCATGATCGAGGTGAAATTGCAGATTGGTTTTGTTGCCTGGCGACAAAAATATTATGCATCTCACTATGCCTGGAGCTAACTAGGTAACTGAATTTGAATTAATGTACATGATAAATGTAATTATTAAAACATACTTTGAAAACCAAAGAGAAAAGAAAAATATTTACCTGTTTACTCATACATATAACTAAACCTTAATTCAAGTGTTTTCTGTGATCAGCCATTTCGGCATTTTTTTTTGTTGCTTTGATGAATTTGGGTTTCAAATTAGGCACTCTAGTTTTTAATGACAGTGCAACAGCTCTGAAAATGAGAAAAAAAAATTGTTGGCAATTTTGTTTCTGCTCGACTATTTTGAAATTTAGAGAGCTCTTGAAATGGGTGATCATAAAAAAGTGATCAGAGTGAAATTTGAAGCTCAAATTCTTCAAAAAAGAAAATAAATCACCATTAGGATGATGGCCAACAAGCTGATCCCCGAAACACCTTAAATATGTTTTAGCCAAAAACACGCACCAGAGTTTCATATCAATTTGCCTTGTGTTTGCAGTTTGTTTTTTTTTTTTGCTCTTTTGCATCACCACCTGTACCTGTTTGTGAAATATTTCTGCTGTTTAGTTTACCTTGCAAACAGTAAATACTCATATATGCAATGATAAAGAAGTGGTTTAAGCTGTGTTGGCCACCACTGTCAGTAGCTATGTTTAAATGAGCAATTTTTGTGCAACCCAATCAAAATCATTCGGATTAGCGATTCTAACTTCACTGTTTACATGGATGTCAAATCGAGTGATCCGATTGGGATGAGCGAGTATGAGCACCAAGCATTTAATCAGAACAAAGCTGTATAGACGTGCACTGAGTTGTCCCGCAGACCTAAACTGCCGAAACAGCAAGAAGAAGCAAATTGCTGCTTTTTTATTGGTCATCACTTAATCCTCTCTGCCAAACTGACATGTAATCTGATCTCGGTAAACAGCTTTGGTTTACGCGAGTCATCATTTATTCCCCTAACCCTAACCTGAGCCCCTGGCCTACCGCTGACCCTACATCTGACCCAGTTTTACAGATGGAAATAAGTGCCGACCCCTTTTATTTGGTATTTTACTGCATTTGAGCACAAACGGCCATAACATGCAAAACGACTGACCAACTAACTGTAAGGCACTGATTGCCGGTGAGCTAGTTTGCGCCAGTTTGAAAGTAAGTTTTGTAAGATGGATTTCCCATCGTCAAGACAGACTATTGAAACAAGTGTTCAGTAATTGTTCCATCTAGGCTCTTGAAAGTGATTTGTGCGATAGTTTGTCAGGTGCGGCAGTTTGTTCCATTGTAAATCATCGTCGCTTTCCTTTTTCAGTTGACATGCAGTCCTATGCACATGGCAGAAAATTAATACTGATGTAGCCATGTCATCGTAGGTCTCCAACTTATAAACACAACGCCGAAGGAAAATTGCATGGCGAGAATAATTTTACCATAACCAAGAAGAAACGAGTTTAAATTCTTATTGATCCAAATGAAAAACAGCATAAACCACCCCTCTTGATCGAAATGAAATTCAGTCCGAATGGGCCAGATCGGACCAGTTTATTCCGATTGAAGTGTTTTCATGAAGCATTTTTACTCTGGTCAGGCTTTTATTCCGATTACTAGTGGTCCATGTAAACATAGCTGCTGACGATCAGTACTTTTACACCTAGTCCAGAGAGATCGAGATCAACATTCAACGAAACGAGATTCATGGATGGGCGATAAATAGGTACCTTTATATGCATACGCCTTGTCACATAGCTTGCAGACTGCACTGCTCATATCAAGTGTGGCTTTTGATGGTTGGCCATCTTTACCTTTTCTAAATCCAAAGAAATTCCACACCTGGGAACGGGGTCTCCCTCCCGGGTGACTGTACACAACTTGTTTATGCTGTTCATGTGACGGTGCGTTCAGGAACCACTCGCGAGAACAGGAATTCCAAAAATCGTAAGCCTTTATTTCAAAAAGGGTCGGGACCAGAAGACACAAGAATTGCCAAGCCAAAAACAGTATCCAAAAAGCGAAGTCGAAATAATAGGCAGGGGTCAAAACCAGTAAGGCAGATGTGCAACGGTACATAGACAGTAAGCCAAAAATCGTAGTCAAAATCCAGAAAGGTAGGTCATGCAAGCAGGCCAGTTTAGCACCCGGACTCTTCTATTGCAAAGCCATGCTGTTGTGATGGATGCAGTATGTGGTTTAGCATTGTCTTGCTGCAATATATAAGGCCTGCCCTGAAAGAGACATTGCCTGGATGGGAGCATATGTGTTACGACCCTAGTGGGTCCGTCTCCATTCCCATGTGATTTAACCTCTCTCTGTCTCCAAATATCTGTCATTCATGCGAATTACTCTATGCCTGCCCTTGTTTTTCATTGGTGCTCAACCCAGCCCATCACCAGCATCCTGTCTGCTCCGCTGCCCGCTCGCTGATGTGATGATTGGTTCGGTGTTCCTGTCCTCCTCCAATCCCGGATCAACACATAGTCTTTCTCCTATGAAGCGAGCTGTCAAACGCACACTCGAGACGGCTTAATGTGAGCAGTCCGTCCCGTGCTGTTAACTCTCTGATTACCCGTTGTTTCGCGTGCCTTGATTGTTAGAAATTGTATGAAGTATAATGACTTGAATCTGTAACTCGCACTCCAGTGGTTACTCGTTGTTTTGTGTGTTGTTTGGAGTATCGATTGTTAGACAACCGCAAGAAGTATAAGGACTTGAATCTGTAATTCTGGAGTTTAACTCTGTCAATTGTATGTGTTTTTATTCTAGAGACAGGACTAGATAAAAGCATTTGTTTTTGTTAAATCTTAGTTTAGTGGTGCTACTCACTGATGTTGCTTATTTTCGCCTCTTTTATTGTATAGTTGGTTAAGTCCATTTTTGGTTCTTTTATTTTATTTGAGTAGCACCATTTCAGCCCCTTTCTTTCCCCTTCCTCCCGTGTAGCAGCCGCTCTTTTGTTGCTTAATTTACCCACGAAACTCTAGCATTAAACCAATACCTTCACTTCAACATATTACCATCTGGTTATGTTACTTCCTTCACCCCTAGATCAATGGGGATGAAACAATATGTTGTTGTAAAACCTCTTTATCCTTTTCAGCAATGATAGTGCCTGTCCAGATATGTAAGATGCCCATACCATAGGCACTAATGGAACTCCATACCATCAGAGATGCAGGCTTTTGAACTGAGTGCTGACAACAAGCTAGATGGTCTCTCTCCTCTTAAGTCTGCATGACACGACGTCCGTGGTTTCCAAAACAAATTTCAAATTTTGATTTATCTGACCACAGAACAGTTTTCCATTTTGCCTCAGTCCATTTTAAATGAGCTTTGGCCTAGAGCGGACTGTGTTCACAGACAGTGATTTCTAGAAGTGTTCCCCTGCCTATGCAGTGAATTCCAGTGCAGAATCAGGCCTGTTTTTTAATGCAGTGCCAGCTGAGGGCCCAAAGATCATGAGCATCCAATAGTGACCTTTGGCCTAGTCCCTTGCACACAAACATTTCTCCAGATTATCTAAATCTTTTTTAATATTATGTTTGTAGATGATATTCAAAGTGTTTTACATCGTTTTTCTAAAATTGCTCCCCATTTTAGGCAGTTTTTCGGTGAACCTCTGCCTATCTTTACTTCTGAAGAGACTCAGCTTTTCCAAAATGCTGTTTCTTTTTTTTAAAGATTATTTTTTGGGAATTTTTCTTTTATTTGACAGTTATACAGTGTAAAATTGTTGGGGAAAGAATGGGGGAAGACATGCAGCAAATGACCCGAGCTGGAATCGAATCCAGGTCGCCTATCTTTTATGGTGAGACTTAGACCGATGAGCCAAAATGCTCTTTCTACACCCAGTCATGTTACTGACCTGTTGCCAATTAACCTAATTAGATGCAACATGCTTCTCCTGTTATTTTTTTATTAGTACCACTTACTTTTCCAGCCTTTTGTTGCCACTGTCCCAGCTTTTTTGAGATGTGTTGCTGCCATCAATTTCAAAATTAGCTAATATTTTTCATGAAATGGTAAAATGTCTCACTTTCAACATCTGATAAGTTGTCTATGTCCTATTGTGAATAAAATGTGGGTTTATGAGAATTTCAAATCATTGTATTCTGTTTTTATTCATGTTTTACACAACGTCCCAACTTCAATGGAATTGGGGTTTGTACTGACAAAGCTTTAAATGACTTGGATCCAGAATATTTTAGCACTCTTCTCATTCCTTACTCCCTGCCAAGATTACTTTGTTCACAAGCTGCTGGATATTTGAAGGTTACAAATGTATCCAGAGTTACAATGGGAGGCAGAGCATTCTCCTACAAAGCACCAATTTCATGGAACAATCTCCCGAGACAAATTCAGGCTTCAGACACACTCTCTGTCTTCAAGAGTAGGCTTAAAATGCACGCACTTAGTCAAGCCTATATTTAATTAACATATTAGTAGTTATGTATTTTTATTTGGTGAGACTGACTACAGCCTAATTTCTGGGTAGGTTCACATGGTATTGATAGCCAGTGTTAAATAAATCCATGTGGAACTGGTGGCACAGAGCACGCATTAATGGTGCCAGTGGGGCTTGCTACAGCCTTAGTCACCGGGAAGGTCCATATGGTACTGGTGGCTAGTGTAAAGAAAATTCATGTTGAGCCAGTGGCTCTGAGCATGCATTGGGGGCTAGCTACAGCCTTAGTCACTGCAAAAGTCCACACAGTACTGGTGGTGGTTAGTGTTAAGTAAATCCACAAGCAGTTACAGCCTAGTATAAGTCTAGAGCCTCTGTGCTGCAATAAGTGGATGGAGGAGTGTTGACTGTTTCTAGACTAGTTGCTCCAGAATTGTAACTTGGTACCTGACACAGGACAGCATTTTATTTATTATGTAGTAGTTTTATCCAGTACCTAACCCCCTTTATTGGTTTTTTTTTAAATTTATTTATTTTTTCCGGGGATTGCTTCCCTCTGGAACACCGAGTCCATGGATCATCCAAGCCCTGTCCTGCATCATGTTGTTGCTGGCTGCTGCTGTCCTGCTGTCCTGATACAGTTCTACCCCATCCTTGCCTTGGCACTTCCTGGAGCTACAGATGCCACTGCTTGGATGTTTTATTGTAGTTCTAATGGACTTTAATTGAACAGCTTGAATTAGCTTGCCAGCGATGGGCTCCCCTACTAAAGCAGGGTTCCTCCTGAGATTTCCTCCCACTGGGGAGTTTTTTCTCACCTCTGTTTGAAGATTTCTCTCCCTACTGGGAGTTTTTTTTTTTTTTTTTGCAGTGTCTACAGATACGGCAGTTTTTACTGGTACGGCAGTTGATTTGAAGGGATTAGGATAAGGATTAGGGATTATGTTTAGGGGTTAGGGTCAGGGTAAGGTTAGGGCAGGGTTTGAAATGGGGACTGCCGTACCTCTATACATTGAAAATGCATTGGAAAACTGCTGTACCCGTAGCAACTGCCTTTTTTTTTTTTGCCTCATTTGTTATTTTGGGGCTTAGGCTGGGCACTGCTCTTTTTCGCTCAATAAAGCATCTTTATGACAGTCTTTTTGTGAAAAGTGCTACTGAATTGAACTGAATTACTACATTGGCGCAGGGGTCTCAGAGGACCGAAGGAGGCTGCGATTTTTCAATATAGATGCTTGTTCTTCTCCTGATAAGGTTGCCAGTTTGCTATGGCATTAACCTCTTTGTTTTAGAGGGAATGACTGTGGCTAATCTGATTGACTTTAACCTCTTGTCACTCTGACGAGGGAAGTTAAAAACAAACTACGTCATTTACACAGCTTGTATGTAATGTAATATACTTATGCCACATATCTTCGGAAAGCTAAGATTCTTCAATCAACCAATCAATAACCTTTATTGCAGGGAAGTCCCACTGAGACAGAGATCTCTTTTGCAGGGGAGCCCCGCTTACAATAAAACAATTACAATGGAAGGTTAAAGACAAACAGCACACATAAAAATACACAAAAGTCACAAACAACAATTTCAGATTAAAGAAATAACAAGTTTTTAACTAGAATAAAACATAATAAAAATGAATTTAAATAAAAGAAAAATATATATATATACACATAAGAACATAGGACAGAGAAAAATAAATGAGCAAATCCTACCATAAACTAAAAGCAAATACATCTGGCCTCCAGAAGCAATATATCCAACACTAATTTCTTGAAAGACATAAAGGGGATAAGGCAGCCTAGCTTCAAGGTATCCTGGAAATTATTCCACATACAGGGTGCTTAGTGAGATATGAGGGAAGTTTGCCTAGCAAAGCTTTATAAATAAATAAAATACAATGTAGCTTCCTTCTAAAATGAAGGGAAAACCACCCCACAGAATTATATAAAGCACAGTGATGAGTTCGGAAACCATCACCTGTGATGAAGCGCAATGCGCCATGATAGATTGCATCCAAGGATCTTAAGGTACTAATATGAGAGGCATGTCTGTAAAGGACATCTCCATAATCAAATATGGGTAATATTGTTGCCTCGACAATCCTCTTCCTATTGTCCAAAGAAAAACAGGACCTGTTTCTGTAAAGAAATTCGATTTCATTCTAAGTTTCTTGGACAGGTTGGACACATGCGTCTTAAAAGAGAAGTCATGATCCAACCAGATACCCAGATATTTGTGATACTGAACCTGCTCAATTTGAGCACCAGTCACTGAGAAGATGGAGTCACCTGGCATAATTGCATTCTGTGCAGAAAAGATCATGAACTTTGTTTTATCAGTCTTTAAAACCAGTTTAAGATCAGCTAGAGCATGCTGTATAATGTTAAAAGTAGATTGTAAATATGTGAGGGCCTGTAAGCATGTTGGGGCAGAGGAATAAAGCACTATATCATCAGCATAAAAATTAACCTTGCAATTTGTTACATTACACGCAATGTCATTTATATAAATTGTGAATAAAATTGGACCAAGAATGGAACCTTGGGGTACACCTTTTGTCACCTTTAAAAATTGAGACTGCGCATCCCCAGAAATTATAGCTTGTGTTCTATTTGAGAGGTAGTCCTGGAACCATGAGCATGCTCTGTAACCAAGACCAATGGAGGACAACTTATTTAATAAGATAATATGGTGTACTGTGTCAAACGCTTTTGCTAAATCAATAAATAGGGCTGCACATTTTTGTTTACTATTCACAGCTGTTACTAAATCATTTATAACCAATGAAGCTGCTGTAATGGTGCTATGTCCAGGCCTGAAACCAGATTGCTGTGACGTTAAAATGTTGTTGGAAGTTAAGAAATTACAAAGTTGTTGTTTTACAAGAGATTCTAAAATCTTAGCCAGGCATGACAATTTTGAGATGGGCCGATAGCTGTTTACTGAACTGGGATCACCCCCTTAAATAAAGGAAAAACATGAGCCGCTTTCCATATACTGGGAATAGACCCGGTCGATAATGACAAGTTAAAAATCTTAGTTATTGAATGTGCAATCAGTGAGGCTGCAAGACGCAAAAGACTCTGGACTAAGTGATCCTCTCCAGTGGAATTATTTACATCTATATGTTTTAATTCTAGAAGGACCTCATTCAAGTTTAATTCCCTGAAAGAAAACAATACTCTAGGATTTTGAGAATTTGTAAATGCACTAGAGCTATAGTTAGATATATATTTCCTATAGTGGATTGATTATTAAAATTTTCAAAAAGTTTCCGGCCGCTATAAAATGTTGGTTAAAAAAGTCACAGATTTTCTGCTTATCAGTAATAGGACCAGAATCCGTGTGGATAGAATGAGGTAATGAAGAAGAAGGACTATTATTCAGGGACTTGACAATTTTCCAAAATTTTGCCAGATTACCTTGAAATTTAGCCAATGATGAAATGAAATATTCAGATTTTGCCTTTTTTATCAGTAAGGAGCATTTATTTCTTAGTTTTCTGAAAACATGCCAGTCTGAGAGGGTCTGAGTTTCCCTAGCTTTAACCTAAGCTTCATCCCTTACGCGAAGATCATTGGATAAAGCAACCGAAAACCAGGGATTTCTTCTGTTTTTCACTCGGAATCTCCTGACCGGAGCATGCTTGTCAACAGCACGATTAAACACAGAAGTAAAATGAGCTAACGCTAGGTCAGGGTCTGGAATAAAACCTGCAAAGCTTAAATCACTCCAGAAAATATTGTGGAGGAAGGCCTGTTCACAGAAATGTTTAAAATTTCTTTTCATAAGAAAACATGGGGGTGTCTTTGAAACTTTCATATCCCTAATACACGCTATTGGGCAGTGATCACTAACAGGGGAAAGACGCCGCTCAGAGTGTACTTGTGCGGTCTATTTTTTAAATTAGATAAATTAAAGTTGACCAGGATTAATCTTTAAAATTTGGTCGCGTAGGCTCTGAGATAAGTTGCAACAGAATCAGGTCATCACAGACTTCTTTGAAATGGTTCGAGGACAGCGATAGCCAGTCGATGTTGAAATCGCCCGCAACAACTAATTCAGCATGTGCATAAGCAGACAAGATTTTAGATTTGATTATGGAGGAGGAAAGTGCACCTGGTGGGCGATACACACCTGCTAGTATAAATACTTCCACTACCCAAAGCTATTTTAAGAACAAGAAACTCAAATTGCTCAGGCATGGAGGAGGAAAATAAAACATTAACAGTGAGAGAGGATTTTACAAAAATCACTACACCTCCCCTCTCTTACTCCTGTCACACCTAAAAACACTATAACCAGCCAATGCTACAACCCCAATTCCGAAATAGTTGGGACGAAGTGTAAATTGTGAATAAAATCTAAATGCAATGACTTTCAGATCACATTAGCCAATATGTTATTTACAATAGAACATAGATAACATTTCAAATGTTGAAACTGAGACATTTTACATTTTTATCCACAAAATGAGCTTATTCCAAATTTTCTGGCTGCAACAGGTCTCAAAAAAGTTGGGACACAGGCAAAAAAGGGCTGAAAAAGCAATTAATATAAAACAGAATCAGCTGAAAGAACATTTAGCAAGTGATTAAGTTAACTGGCATCAGGTGTGTAACATGATTGGCTATAAAAAGCGAGTCTTAGAGAGACTGAGTCTCTCAGAAGTAAAGACGGCCAGAGGCTCTCCCACCATTGAAGGCTTACATAAAAAAATTAAAAAATTGTAGAATTGTGGAATACTTTAAAAACAATGTTCCTCAACATCAAATTGCAAAGGCTTTGAAGGTAAGTAAGTAAGTAAGACTTTATTTCAAACAAATAAAAAAAAATAAAATAAAATAAGAAGAGAAAAATCATACAATATAATACAATATACAAAATAAGGTTCTGAGAAAGTAATCAGTGATGCTGAGCCAAAAGGACAACATTTCTTTCCTCAATGTCCGAAAAGGAGTTAGAAGAAGCAGAATGCTTTTCAAGTCTAACCCCTTATTTCTATATCATTTCTCATTTAACTTCCATTTCATATGTAATCAACTTCTTTTACTAGTACCAAGTGAAAATACATAGACCAGTCCAAATATATCATCCATTACCAATGTAATCTCCACAATTCATTAAACAATCAGCCATTTACTAATTAATCAATTAAGGTTTGAAACCATCATTTATCAATACTAGTATACATTACCTTCCCTTTCTTCTAGACTGTAATTCTCAAGAATATTTTGCTTGTACTTTTTTTTAAAAATTGTGTTACACTTTTACTGTATTTAATGTCATCAGGCAGACCATTCCACAATTTTACCCCACAGACAGAAATACACATAGTTTTGAGAGTGGTGTGAACGCTAAGTTGTTTTAACTTCATTTTCCCCCTTAAATCATGCCCCCCTCTCTTTCCTTGAACAGTTTTTGTATGTTATTTGGTAGTAGATTATTTTTTGCTTTAAACAGTATTTGTACAGTTTTGAATCGAACCAGATCCATAAATTTCAATGTTTGTAACTATAAAAACAATGCATTAGTATGATCATAATAACCTATATTATTTATTATCCTTATTGCTCTTTTCTGAATTGTGCATAATGTCTGCAGTGTACTCTTGTAGGTATTGCCCATACCTCAACACAGTAAATCAGATAAGGCAGTACAAGTGAACAATACAGCATGAACATTACCTTCTGTTAAAGAATGCTCTGAGTTTTCCCTAAAATTCCAAAGCTCCGAGCCAGCTTTAAATGCAGATATTTTACATGTGCTTTCCAGCATAGCTTGTGGTCAAGTATTACTCCCAAGAACTTAATTTCGTCTACTCTTTCTATCTTAACATTATCAATCATCACTTGTATTTGTGCATTTATTTTCCAATTACAAAATAACATGAACTTAGTTTTGTCCAAATTTAATGACAATTTGTTTTTGTCAAACCATAGTTTTAGTTTACTCATTTCTTTAGTGACCACATCCAACAACTGTTGTAAATCTTCTCCACTGCAAAAAATGTTGGTGTCATCTGCAAATAGCACCAACTTCAGAATACTTGATATTTTACAGATGTCATTTATGTACAAAATAAACAACTTAGGACCTAAAACCGACCCTTGTGGGACTCCACATTGAATGTCCAGTCTTTTTGACCAGAAGTCACCCATTTGCACAAACTGTTGTCTTTTTTAATGTAACTACTTAACCAATTTAACACAACCCCCCTGATACCATAGTGCTCTATTTTTTTCAGTAATATTTCATGATCTAATGTGTCAAATGCTTTCTTCAAGTCTATGAACACTCCCACTGCATACTTCTTGTTATCAATACAACTGGTAATCTCTTCAATTAAGTCCATTAGTGCAATAGATGTTGATCGGTTTGTCCTAAACCCATACTAGCTGTCCATTAACAATTTGTGTTTATCAATAAAACTGTCCAACCTCATAGTAAAGGAGTTTTTCCAAAATCTTGGAGAACTGAGAAAGTATGGATACCGGCCTGTAATTTGTAAATTGATGTTTATCTCCAGTTTTATATACTGGAATAACTTTGGCAACTCTCATTTTACATGGAAATGTACCCATTTTAAATGACAAATTGCAAATATAAGTTAGTGGTTCTACAATAACGTCTATTACCTTTTTTACTAGAGTCATATCATTGTCATTCCAGTCTTTAGATGTTTTATTTTTACATTTACTAACAAGATCCAATACCTCCCCTTTATCCACTGCTGGCAAAAATATTGAACTTGGATTCCTGTTTCCATAGTCCTCAACCGGATCTTCCTCTGTATGCCGTTGATAGTCAATATTGTCCGCAAGTTTAGGTCCCGCACTTACAAAAAATCTATTAAACCCATCCACTATGTCATTCATATTGCTAACTGTTATTTCATCTTCCATAAAATAATTAGGATAACTAGTGTTTGTTGGTCCATTTTTAATTATTCTATTTAATATATTCCATGATTCTTTAATATTATTTTTATTAATTTCAGTAATGTATTATAATAATCCTTCTTACATTTCCTTATAATATTTGTCAGCTTATTTTTATATATTTTATATCTATTCTCCAGCTCTACAGTTTTGTATTTTATGAATTCTCGATATAGAGCATTCTTTTTCTTGGGGGCATTTTCCAGTCCCTTTGTAATCCATGGACTTTCTGGGTGTTTACATTTTCTCTTATATTGTTGAATTGGAAAGTGTTCATCATATAATGGTTTAAATATAACTAAAAATGTTTCATATGCTATGTCAACATCATCCACTTCATATACTTTTTTCCAGTCCTGTGTGAACAGTTCACTTCGAAATGCATTCAGGGATTCTTCCGTTCTCAATCTCCTGTATCTAATTTTATCTTCCTCATTTTTCTTTTCATAATTACAGTCATACATCACAAAAACTGGCAAATGGTCACTAATATCATTTATTAGTAACCCAGTCACCATATTATTTCCCATATTGTTTGAAAAAATATGGTCTATTAATGTAGCAGAATGTGTCGTTATTCTACTTGGTTTGCTTATAACTGGATATAGACTCATACTGTAAATAGCAGCAACAAACTCATCAGTCATCGCATGTTGGTTAGGATTTAACAGGTCTATGTTTATGTCTCCACAAATGAATGCCACTTTCTGATTTATTTTTGAAAACATGCCTTCCATAATAATTTTAAAGGTTTCAATACTTGAGCTAAGTGCTCTATATACACAACTAACAATTATGTTTTTCTTTTTTCCCATGTCAATTTCTATTGTAATACATTCCATCATATCATCTACTGTAAGTGTCATACTTTCCACCAGCTTATATTTGATGTTTTTGTTAATGTATAGAGCCACACCTCCACCTTTCTTGTTCTTTCTGTTAATGAAGTTCATTTCATACCCATTCAGGTGGAACTCCTCCCCCTTCTCTGAATTGAGCCAGGTTTCAGAAATGGCTATCACACTGAATGATTTAGTGAACTGGTTAATATATTCTTTGATGTTTTGGAAGTTTGCATATAAGCTTCTGCTATTAAAGTGAATAATTGACAAACAATGATCTGCTATGACATTTAAGCTTTACTCATCATCTGTGTAATAACAGCAATTGTTGTTTAGATTGTTATAGAAATTGTTATCTGGGTCAATATCTTGTGCAGATCTCATATGAGTGAAGTTTGATATTACACAAGTCCCTCATTTTCTTATAGAGGTGTCATTGTTATCTGTCCAGTTCCTGCACATTCCTAATGACCAGTACTTTGGACTCTTCTGGTGTTCCATTCAGTTTTATGAAGACTTTACAGTTAGCTGTCCTTGTAGATTGGATTTTCTTCTGTTTTTTCAGGAGTCTGGCTTTTTTGGCAATTTCTCCATTCTTCTGTGTCAGGCGCTCATTCAAGAAGACATCTGTTCCTTTCAACTTCCTTCCCTGTTTTAACAGTTCCATTTTGTGCTTTCTATTCACAAACCTTATTATGATGGCCGGTTTGTCAGTCTTTTTCCTCCTTGGGATGGGATGACAAGCCTCAATGTTCTCCTGTCCACCATCACTCCTTTAGACTGCAGGAAGGCAGTCACCTGCTGTTCCACTGAGCTGAGATCCAGCTCGCTGGGCTCCCCACCATTCGAGCTGGCCAAAGCCGGGCGTATGACCGGGGCTTCGTTTCCAATCCAGAAACAATGATGTCATTAATCCTTGTGTACTGTTCCAAGTCAGCTACCCAGTTCTCCAGTAAGGCGATCTTCTCATCCTTCTGGGTGTTTAGCAGCCTCAGGGCTTTGACTTCCCCCACCAAGTCCATGATCACTTTCTGTTGTTCACTCACCTTAGACACTTCCCCTGATAGAAAGTCAATTGAGTTTTTAAGGTCCTCATATTCCTCATACGAGGGATTCTTTTTTGGTGGCATGTTGAGGTTAACAGCACCCAATCAACGATGCAAAATTGTACTCCTGTTCCAGGTGCAGGTAAGAGAGGGGGGGAAAAAAAAAAATTCTGCTCCGGATCTTCCGCGCAACCTACGCAAGCGCCTGACGACAATCCACCAAGGAAGGAAGAAAATCCGCTCCGAGTTTTCCGCGAACCTACTTGAGCACCCGATCCGACCAATCACAACGCCGAGCGGTAGAAACAGTGCTGGAGATACGGAAGTTTAATCCAATGGAGAAGGAAAAAACTTGTCACTCCTGTATTGCCTAATTGAGCTTTATTCGCATAACAACAAGCTTTGTAACTGTCACTTCACCCCCAAGCAGTCACACACACACACACACGCCAGGAGTCGCCACGGAGCACCGTACCTTCCAGGCTAACCCAAATAGCAATGAGATACCAGTTTGTGGAGCTACAGCAAGCTTCCAGCAACCACAGCTAAATCTATCACACAGGAATAAGTGGAGACTTACCCCGAGTGCAGTCAACCGCCTGGTGAGGAGCCGCTAACTGTTAGATGGGGATGGCATGGGCAGCACAGCAGAAAAGTGTTAATTCCTCCTGAATTGCCAGTCAAGGAGGACGACTGGCCAGTTGAGCCCGAGGCCACAAAGGCAACCACAGTGCCTTACCATGCTTACCAGAGTTTCACCATTAGGGACGTAACAGCAGAGAGGTAACAGCGAGCGATCACCACACTCCAGCACGGGCAGCAGCCACAGCATTCACTTCCGTCCACGTCAACGGAATTGACAGACGCACCCATGCACACGCAGTTCTGAGATCAGAATTGATTCTGACTGACTCTTGAACATCCCCTTTTTCATCATCGACAGTGGATAACATCATCAAAAGATTCAGAGAAACTGGAAAAATCTCTTTGCGTAAGGGACAAAGCCGAAGACCTTTACTGGATGCCCGTGATCTTCGGGCCCTCAGACACCCCTGCTTCACTCACCAGCATGAGTCTGTCATTGACATTACTAAATGAGTATAATACTCAATACTTCATATACTTCAATACTTCAAAAAACCACTGTCTGTAAACACAGTCCGCCGTGCCATCCACAGATGCCACCTAAAACTCTATCATGCAAATGGAAGCTATTGTTGAGCATGATCCAGAAGCACTGCCATGTTCTGTGGGCAAAGACTCATTTAAAATGGACTGCAGCAAAGTGGCAAAGTGTCTTGTGGTCAGACGAGTCCAAATTTGACATTCTTATTGGAAATCATGGGCGTCATGTCCTCCGGGCTAAAGAGGAGAAAGACCACCCCTCCTGTTATCAATGTTCAGTTCAAAAGCCAGCATCTCTGATGGTATGGGGATGCATTAGTACATATGGTGTGGGACACTTGCATGTTTTAAATCTATTGACATCTATTCCAGGGAAGGCCTTGTGTATTTCAGCGGGACAATGCAAAACCACATACTGCAGCTATTACAACAGCGTGGCTTCGTAGTAGAAGAGTCCGTGTGCTGAACTGGCCTGCCTGCAGTCCTGATCTTTCACTGATTGAGAACATTTGGCGCATAATTAAACAAAAAGTCCGTCAAAGGAGACCCAAAACTCTCCAGCAGCTGGAAGCCTGTATTAAACAAGAGTGGGATCAAATTCCAATGGCTAAACTCAAGAAATTGTCTCCTCAATGCCCATACGCCTCCACTCTGTGTTAAAAAAAGAGGGGATGCTACACCATGGTAAACAGGCCCCTGTCCCAACTTTTTTGAGACCTGTAGCTGCCATCAAATTTTAAATGAGCTCATTTTGTGGATAAAATTGTAAAATTTCTTAGTTTCAACATTTGCCATGTTATCTGTGTTCTATTGTGAATAAAACACTGGCTGGTGTGATTTGAAAGTCATTGCGTTTTGATTTTATTCACAATTTACACTTTGTCCCAACTATTTCGGAATTGGGTTGTATATCAAGGTCTGACACAGAAGCATTCAACCAGGATTCAGTTGCAAACAATATATCAGGATTACTTTGAAGAACCAAAGCCTAATACAATCCATTTTCGATAACAAACTCCATATATTAAGACACAGAATACCAAGACCACATTTCCAAGATTGAAATGCTACTGAAGTTAAAACAACAGGAGAGACAGTTAAAATAACATCAGGCTACTGAATATGGACTTGTGACAGGTTAGTGACAGAAACACCAGTGGTTCTGTATTTCTGCCGTGGCAGGCGTGTGTGAGCGACTTTCGGAATAGGCTGTGCAGTTAGACCAGTTGTCACAGAAAATGAAACACAATTTCTAGCGCTGCCTGGGATATTTAAAAAGCCAACAGATTGACTAAGTCCACTATAATATGCAACGACAGCCAGGACACGATGGGGAGCTCCTAAGGGAGACAGTAGGCTGGGGACGCACCAGTGAGGAAGAGGGTGAAGGAAGGTCTGGCCTGTGTGAACAGGAAGTCAACAGTCAGTCCCGGGGGAAGGACAACACTACATAGTGCATGTTGGACGAAAGCATTTGGCTGCCCCATTTGTTGGGATGTATCCCATTCGATTTAAAAAAAGGTGAATGGTTCCAAAATAAGTTAAAATTGTCAATAATTCCCATATTATGAGATCTAGTGGCAAATTGAAGCCAAGTGTGCAGACCAAGTATTCTTGTGATTCAATTGATGCCAACCATTTCAAAATATTATCATCACAGCAGCTTCAATCAACGCCTGCGTCAGACCACAAACAAACAAACAGTTACAAAACTGATGTAACTCACCAATGGAGCCTCCTAGTACTCCTCTAGTCAAACATATCCCCTCAAACATGGTCTTGTTACATCAACAAAGTTCCAGTTAATCCAATTCAGTAAAGTATTTAGTCCAAAACACACTATTATACCAGTAAATATCTAAAACAGCCGCTGCATCGTTTGAAATGAGCCGGTGTATTTGTCGAAGTCCGCTGTATTTGTAGTCATAGCTCCAGAGCAAATGTAAACAGTACAGAGCCATTGGATAGGCATTTTAGGCAAATTTTACTGGAGTGATAAGGGGTTAATTGAACCAAACCCCCACCACCCCCACACTGTTAATATATACATCTTAGTCCACCCATTTAGTCAATAGCGCCACAGCTGCGCTATCACCTTCAGCCATGAAATTACCAGAATTGTCAGGGTTTAGAATCTGTGTTTATTATTTTTCAGGTTATTATGTTTTATTGTGTTCATTTGTAGTTATTTCTGTTGCTGTATATATTTCCCATTTGTATTCTCACTCCCAGTTCAGTTTCCGTATGCTTTTGTTTTCAACTTCACTACTGCACTTACCCCCCGCTTTGTCCGCTAATTAGTTCTGTCAAGTCCCGTTTCCAACCATGCTCCTTGTCACACTTCTCTGTGCGCTCACACCTACAATAACTTCCCCGAATTCCCTTGTTTTTTTTTCATATAGACCACATTTTATTAAGTTTGTTGCAAGTTTGTTTGCCGTCAGAGATAAGCTCTAGGAGCCTTTGTTATTCCTGAGAATTTCACGGTTTGATTTAGTTTTTGCCCTGCGGTTTTTCGAGACTGCTTAGCCCTTTACGTATTCAGATTTTCTGGTTTTGACCTTGGCTAGTTTTTTGGACTTATGATTCTGCTCTTCCCCAATTCTGGCAATTCTCCTATTTGGCTTTTGACCTGTGGTCTGCCCTGAGACTATGATTTAGACTGTCCTTTTTGTGCTGCATGTTTTCTGATTGAATTCAAACCAGACTGTCTGGCAAAGACTTAACTCAACAATAAACTTGTGGAACTGATTCTCTGCCCGCATTTGAGTTCTGAGTCTGATCCCTGTTAGGAATGGAATTGACACATCCAGTTTCGATCTGCTATACCTTTATTACTTGCATTTAGGGTCACCAAAATAGGGCGCTTTGTCAGCAAGGTCTGCGGCTATTTCCAAGAAAAATCATAAGAATTGGGCAAACAATCCAGGACAAGTGTTACAACCTGAAACCCACCTGTGTTCGGTGTACAGTAATGGTCATAACTAAAAGTTGCCACTTCAATGAGCACAGCTTGAAAACAAAAGCCAAAAGTGATATACAAAATTATAAGCAAGCGATGATTAGCCACAGAATTTGTTAGCGTAGTAGGGGTGAACAGTTTGTCCTGTCAGAAAACCAGTGGACACTTTTGTGCAGCAAGATTTGAGAATCAATTGACCTAATCTTTATGAACCTTGGAAAGATTCATGGGTGGGAATGGTCTTGAAAAAATATTTTCTCTTCAATTCAAAATGACAGAAGATCAAAATGGCAGCAATTATTTGTTAATTAGCCAAAGTTGCCCAGCTGAAAAAGTGTAATGCAATGATGCATGTGATGAATGCAAGTGTAATTTCCATTAATTATAGCCCATAGATACACTCATTAAGACCTGTATCTTTTTATAGTGCCCCCTAATGGCTGACTGCCCCCAAATTGTATTCGGTTCCACTAAGTGAGGAGGCCAATATTCTTCCCAAGTTACATGGTGATTAGCCATGGCTAAGCTTGTCAAATAGCTGCTGAGAAGTGATTTGCTTTTTGCTGCTTTATTTTTAAAGGAATTTTTTCAGTGAAACTCAGTTTCAGGCTTTCAAACAAATACAGTATATATCAGGTCAACTTACCTAAACCCAATAGAAACCTGTGATACTGTAAGGGAACACCTCCAGCCGTCCAGCTCACCGCTCTACTAAATCCCGGACCGTACTTCATTCATTATTGTATTATCATTCACACCTGTTTCTCATTACCACTGGGTGGTAGCAGTGTGTATTTAAGACTGAGCTTCTCTCAGTCTCATTGTGAAGTCTTGCATAATCCATGTCTTTGCGGCATTGTTGAGTCTTGTTTTGACTTTTTCCCCGTATTCGCATATCAAAACTCTTAAACATAAACAGCACTAAGCTTAAAAAGTTATTGCAGCACTGCTTTATTAAGGAATCTCATTTCCTTTTATTTTCCTATTTGTAATACATTGTTACTGCAGCTAAAGCCGAGAGTCTGTATTACTTATAGTGGTTAAATAACCTCGTTTCCTCTTTTGTTCTGTTTTGCAACGTTTGTGCCAGCTGCTGTGCAATAGGCATAATAAATTCAACAAAGTCCATCCTTGCACCTGAATCCAGTCAGTCCAGTACCAAGGAATTTGAAGGAAGTGGTCTCAAATCCCTTGACATTGTCCAACCTCAATAGACAGTATAGGAGAAAACTCTGAGCTGATATCTTGGCACAGTGCGACTGCATTATGTTTTTGATGAAGGAAATATACTGAGAGGCATTAAAACGCAAAGTGGGTTTTATCGTCTAATTTGAAAACTGATAGTTTTTCCTTTTGCTGATTGATATGATGACTATCAGGTATGGTAAGCATTGCAAAATGTCAAGTGTCTGGGTTCGAATCATTTCTTGGTTTCACACCTCATTATGATTTTTTAAATGCAGCACAGTTCCCTGGATCATGGTCGTGAATCACATTGGGAGAAATCATTTTGCACATGAAAAGTTGAAGATCAGGGCCAATAAAAACACACATAAACAAAGTCACATCATTCCCACTTCAAATGCCACAAACAAATGAATCTCAGAAGAATCAAACATTTTGAATGTTGAATGATGGCCAGTCTCAAAGAAAAGATTCTGGATGCATTAATGTCCATTAAATGACTGTATCCACACTACAGGGATGACACAGAATGACCAAATGTGTCAGCTGTCGTCCCCGACAAAATGCGTCATCTGTGACGCTACAAAAACACATTCCATAAAATGTCTTCTTCCATGTCAGATAATGCATAAGAATTGCTGAATTGACTGCCAATGTAACGATAACAGTGATGGCAAGTCTGACTACCAAAAGCACAGTTTCCCGAGACCGTGTTTTGCAACTACGAAAAAAACCATTTACCACTAGTTAAAACAGTATATTTTATTGTGCGTTTTTAATGCCTCTCAGTATATATTAATTGAGGCACAAGTGTTTTTTAGGAAAAGCCTTTTTTTCCATGATAATATTTTTTGTCTTTGACTCAGAGCATTTCTGTTCATGGTTATATTTCTGTTAGTATTTTGAGTTAATTATCAGGAGAATTAAAAAAATTGAGAAACTAATTCATAAACAATTTTGTTTATTTTTTCCAACAGCATCAGTATTAGTGAATGGCACTCTATCTTCTCAAAGTTGTCATGCCAAAGGAATTCTATTTATCAATATTCACCAGTTAACTTTGCTAATCTGCTTATCAAACATAGGCCTACTCTGAAAAGCTTATCTTTTTTCCAATACTGTTCAACTAAAACAAAAAAAAAGGAAGGCAGTGTGAAAACTATTGTGATATGTTGGAAAGCAGAGTATTGTGAGACTGAAGCAACCAGAATATTTGAAAATGGACAGAATATTATAATGGTAATTCAATGGAATCCAAAGGCAACTGGTCAGCCTGTCTTTGGCTAGTGCCAGCTCTAGTTAGCCAAGAGTGGTGTTTTGGTTTAGGTGCCAGCTTAGCAGCTTTATAAAGGGTAGTACTCGCTCACTCTCACGCTTTCTCGCTCCCTAGCTCGCTCGCTCAATCACTGTCTCACCAACAGCTCACTGAAAGTGCTTGCCTGGGTTTGCCAATACATTCTGTCAGTAAGAGCACCTGTTCTCACGTTCATGGTATCAAGCCATAAAATGTTATCAGTGCAAATGCCCAATATCCTAATTGACAGCATTCAACTTATGATGACTCATAACATGAATTTCATAATCACAACATGGTTCACACAGAACAACTCGATTTTTACATTTTTACACCTTTTTATTTTATCCAATACAGATTTGAGGTCAGCGACCAGTAAAATTAAATTCTGTGGTTGTGAAGACAAATTCACACCCTTGACTGTGTGATATCTGGAGACAGGCTGTGTTCTCCAACAGCTCATAGAACTGTGTGTGAGTCACTGTTCACAAACCAAAAGCTCTATAGCACACTTCTACCGCACTTGCTTCTCATCTGTACGCAAAGCTCATCATCTGAAAACGGCAGACAATCTGGTTTATAACCCCAGCATCACGTTGCAGGAAGCCCTTTATAAAAGCCAGGAGGATCCAGCAGCAGCCCAGTCAAAGGCCATTCATGCTATTCTTCCTGCTCCCATCAATAAGTGATAATGCCAGTGATAAAAAGCATCACTGAGAAACAATTTGGAAGGCAGTATACTGCTGCTGTAGGAAGCAAAAAATTCTCTAATTGCCCTCCATCATGCAACTTCCACTGCGACTTTTATGTGTTTTATTTACAGATGGCTCCAAAACTACTGGCACCCCTGACTGGCACTGCACAAACAATACAAAAAAAAAAAGAGAACAATATAATTATAAAGAAATGGAATATACCAATGTGCAAAATACTTTACTTTTTTAATGTTTTGATGAAAACAATCGAAGTCATAACAATCATTTAATACAAAATAAATGTCAACAAAATCAAGGTTTCATATTAATTGGCACCCTTCATCTTGTACTTAGTGCAACCACTTCTGGCTAGGGTAACATCATGGAGTCTTTTCCTGTCATTTTTGACAAGGTTAAGGCACACATTCGGGGGGATTTTGGACCATTCCTCCCAGCACATCCTTTCACGATCCCTCAGATTCTTGGGTTTGCGATTATCAACTCCCCGGTTCAACTCAGCCCACAGGTTTTCAATTGGATTGAGGTCTGGCAACTGAGATGGCCATTGCAGAACGTTGTCATAGAACCATTTCTGTGTGGATCTTGAGGAATGCTTTGGGTCATTGCCTTGTTGGAAAGTCCACCTATGACCAAGTCCCAGCTTTCTGGCGGAGGCAACCAGGTTGCCAGCCAAAATATCCTGACACTTGCTGGAATTCATTATGTCATTAATCCTAACCAGTGCTCCTGGAACTCTTGAATTAAACCAGCCCCAAAACATGACTGACCCACTATCAAATTTAACCATGGGTATAAGGTGCTTCTCCTTGTATGCATCTCTGTTTCAAATCCAAACATGCCGATGCTGTGTCTGAGCGAAACGTGGAATTTTGGTCTCATCTGACCAAAGCACCTTGTTCCACTCATAACTTGAATGTGTCTACTAGTCAGAAAAGGCTTTCTTTTGGCAACCGTTCCAAAGAGCCAGCGCTTGTGGAGGTGGCGCCTGATGGTGCTTTTTGCAACCTGGTGACCCGAAGATGTTACCAAGGCCTGCAATTCCTTCACAGTGATTCTTGGGGATTTTGTTCCTTCTCACTATTCTCCTCAGTATCCTGGGGGGCCAAATGCAGTTGCGTCCTCCACCCTTTAGTTTTCAACAGCTCCATATCTTTGGAATTTTTTAAATAATTGCCCCGACAGTGCTCAGTGGCATATTCAATCATTTTTGGATCTTCGTGTGGCCTTTAACAGATTTATGAAGGTGAGACCATCTGCCTCTTTTGAACTGACAGTTGTTTTGTTTGCTTCATGGTGTTGGATGATAAAAGGATATTGCATGCGTATTACCTCATGTTTTACTCTAGTGAAACTGGAAGTGAAGTAATGGCTCAATATAGTTCCTTAACACTTTGATAAAAATTGTGTAAGTGGAATTTAATACCTTGTTGAATTTTGGTGGACGTTATTAACAATGATCTTTAAGGATGCCTCAATCGTGAATCCTTGATTTGGATGAAATTGATTTTTAATTAAATCAGTAAGTGGTTTTGGTTGGTTGCATTGGAACATTAATATTGTACAGTGTTTTTCACATTTTCTTACTTAGAGTTTCTCTGTAAATATGCTTTGTACAATTTTTTAAAGTATTGTTTGTGCATTGCCTGTCAGGGGTGCCAGCAATTTTTGAGTCCATTCTACTTCTAGAAAGTTTTCCTCATCTCCTCTGCCACAAAGGTTGTGTATTGAGGACAGTTAATGTTTGAGCTGCCAGTGCAGCTTGAAGGAGACTTGATTCTGACAGGTACAGCACTTGGCTCTGCAAAGAACATGTCAAAGCAAAGCAAATGACCAACATATGATGCCTCTGAGGCAACGTGAATGAGGAACAGCCTAGTAAAGGAGGAGTTCATTGAAATGTCAACAAAAATGGGAATTTAACATAGAGGCTGGGAAAAAGAAGGCATTTACTCAAAGGCTGACAACTAAATAAATGGTGGAAGAAAAATTAATGGGCGTGTGGGGATTTAGAGCACTAATACATGCATCACATGCTGTCTCAGGAATCGGATTGAATGAATGTTTAGAGGTTGTTTATTTATTTATTTCACGTGCTATATCAGTCAGGAGAGGTGTTTGCATTAATTTTTGCACTTCTTTGCTGATAAGTTTTTCCCCTAATGGATTCCCTCTATTCATTTTCTCACTTGGAGCTGAGGAAAGCCCTTCTCTGTCTCCACCATTAGCTGATCCTTACTGCAGCGCTGCCTCAGCATCTGCATCAAACTGATGATGCATAGTGGAAGCTGCAGGGTTAAAATGGGCAATGTACCCTGTAAAACGGCAAATATATGGAAGGCGTCCACAGCTCGGTTTCAGTGGCTCTATCTAATGAGTTGTACAGCTGGACATTTTCCAGCTAGGCTCCCACAAAAAATTGGTGCTTGCTAGATTGATGTAATCATTCTTCTCCAGTGTTCCAGTGTCTTAAGAGTGAGACGGGTGATTGATTGCAGTGACCCATGGCACACCAGCTCAGAGGTGAAAAAACACTAGGTTTCGTGGTTTGAAATGGAAATAATTTCATGCTTGATAAGCAGAAGAATAAATTGCCTCTCATTTGAGGTTACCATGGATTGAGGGAGCTAAACTTGATAAGCATCATGACAACAATAAAAAGGGCATAAACATACCATTTCCTGAAGTGGATGGCTTTGCAATCTAAAAAAAAATTTAATGCAATTTTGATTGAGAGTATGAAAGTATGATAACTGCTAGGAAAAATAATATAAATCTTCTGTCATGTTGGTGTTTCAGGGCTTCTTTTATGTTAATGTTAACCCGTTTAATGTGACTGGTCACATTTGTGACGAAATTTTTTATTTATTTTTTATTTTTCACCTCTAGAAGCTCTAAAAGTGTTGTTATTGGCTTTGGGTAAAAATGCAACTTTGAACTAAATTTAACCATCATGAAATCAAAAAATACATACAATTTATGTGATAGGTAGGTCTAAGGAGTAAAATGCATGTACTTACAGTATATTGCAAGGAAAAATTTGGGATTAAACAGGTTAATAATTTTTTATATCTAAACAACTATTTTTATGATGTTCACATTTGATTTCATTATGATCAGTACAATTATATTAGCATATTACACATAGTAAGAATGTTTTTAAATAGTCCCCTTTTTGATGGTTCTGCCCTGCAGTCCCTCCCCCTCCTGCTGTCTTCGCCTCCACTTCAACGAGCCACACCTGTTGCTCGTTGAAGTGGAGGTGAAGTTTCGAGTATTCTGGTTTTTTAGCCTCGTATGTGTTGCTGCTGCTCCCCTGTCTCTTTGTCATTTTTAAAAGGTATATTTATTAAATGTCTTCTATTTTTCTTACCAGCCTGTGCGAGTGGGTCCCTTTTTCAGCCTTTGGGTACATGGTCCCAGTGCCCGCCGGATTGCTTGTTGCATCCGGCGGGACTAAATCATGACACCCTTACTTCAATACTCCTTCTAAATTTAGGCACAAAGAAGGCCCAACTGACTGGATTTAAGGTGTTCTCTTTTTCAGATCAAGATTTTATTTTTATTTGTTTCCTTCCACAATACAGCAGCATTTAAAGTTTTGTGTATGGTGTCCTCAAGTGCCAGACTGAGTTCAGACTGTCATGTGTCCTATCTGCAGTGCATTCTCTAATCCTATGAAAAACTGATCTGAAAGATTGGACTAGGCTTCTTTAAACTGCTCTGATGATTTTGTCAGAGCTGTAATGTTAGATTTTCTCTGGAAGAAGGATTGCTACATCCTTACAATTTGGAGAATGTTAGACAATCCATCTTCCAAACTCCCCTGAGGAATATTCACAAATATCTTTAATCAAATACTTTGACATTAAAAAAAATATATATCTACTTTATGAATGGGGCTGAATAACAAGAATGTTTGGACATCATATTTGATGCCATTAATCATAAATTATTAGTTCTTTTTTCACTGTATCGATGCAGCAACCAATCTTTATGCAGTGCTCTTACTTTACTGCGCAATGCAGAGTAGATCTTTGCTGTACTAGGTTGCATAATGCCTTTGGTTTTTCCCCTTCAAATTTAATTTCAGCCAAAAAAATAGATATAAGCATTTGAATACAGAGACATCATAAAATGATACATTTTTCCAAAGTTAAGTGATATCTGTGGGTACGAATACTAAAGCAAGTACACCTGCGGAAATCCTGTTTGAGATTAGATCGGTGGTCTTCAACGTCATTCCTGGAGACCCACTGTTATGCTGGTTTTTGTTCCAACCACAACTGTAATCGCAGGATTTTAACAAGCTGTTAAAATTAATGTCTAAATTAGGGGTTTTCCATGTTTAGATAATTACTCTCTTTAGCCAAATGTTACATAGAAACATCCATACATGCTATGAAGAATAAAATACCCAAGAAGATAGAATGTTTATTTCTATGCTGCAAGAAATTTCAAGTAATAAAACATTTCAAACAGATCAAATTAGACACTGAGGAAATCAATAAACTCCAAATTAGGCTGCTGGATGCAACTGTTTCAAGTCCTTTAAAAAAACTTCAGGTGAACTTATTTAGATGAACATAACACAAGCACCACAGGGGTGGGGGGCAAAGGCACTGGTACAGACAGACTTCATACTGGAAAAATGGAACGTAAGATGAATTTATGAGATGAAGGGTGCGGGGCTGTTGGAATTGCAGGGCCTTAGAGTTGATCATCTTGTTGATAGTTAAAAGATCCGATAAATCTAATTTAGTTTTCTGGAGTTAGATTTATAGTGGAAGACTCTAAGTCAGGCATGTCCAAAGTCAGGCCCGGGGGCCAATTGCGGCCCGTGTTCAAATTTCCACCGGCCCGCAGCCTCTATCATAAAATCAATAATATGCGGCCCCAGCACTGTTGACCACAGTATAAAATCCACGTGTACAAAAAAACCTATTTTATATTTCACCAGAAGATGGCAGTAGACCTGTGGCCGCAAACTCTCGGCGCGTGACCCTTGTGTGATCCTTTCCAGCCTATTTCTAAAATGGTGACTGTAACTAAAAAAACAAAGTTAACAGCGAGGGCCGACGCTTCCAGGACAAGTGGAAATTTGAGTATTTTTTCACTGAAATACGAAACAACTGTGTCTGCATAATTTAGACTGTGGCAGTTTTCAAGGAATTCAATATCAAGAGGCACTACCAGACGAAACATGCTAACTACGACAAGCTAACTGGGAACGAATGCGGCGAAAAATTGAAGCAACTGGAAGCCGTTTTAACAGCACAGCAGCGCTTTTTCACAAGAGCCCGTGAGTCAAATGAAAATGCCACAAAGGCGAGCTACGAGGTGGCAACGCTGATTGCCAAGCACTGCTAACCGTTTACTGAGGGTGAATTTATTAAAGACTGCGTGATGAAAATCGTGGAGAAAATTTGTCCTGAGAAGAAGCAAGAGTTTGCCAATGTTTGCCTGGCTCGTAACACTGTGGTAAGGAGAAAGACAACGTTTCATCTGATATTAAGAGACAGTTATAGGCAAAAGGAGTGGAGACTTTTTTTCGTTAGCCTGCGACGAAAGCATGGATGCATCCGACACCACTCAATTACTGATTTTTTTGAGAGGAGTGGACAATGAAATGAACATGAGTGAAGAGCTACTTGACCCCCAGAGCCTTAAGGACCAAACAAGAGGAACAGATTTATTTGTTTCTGTTTGTTCCGCCATCGATGACATGAAACTACCGTGGAATAAAGTCACTGGGATTATTACGGATGGCGCACCTGCCATGGCTGGCGAGCGAAGTGGATTATCAACCCTAGTCTGTAACAAAGTCAGCGAAGAAGGAGGCAAAGCTATAAAACTCCACTGTATTATTCACCAACAAGTTCTCTGTGCCAAATATCTGAAATATGATCATGTAATGAAACTGGTGATAAAGGCTATTAATTATATTCGCTACAAAGCCCTGTGCCACCGCCAGTTTCAACAGTTTCTAATTGACATCCAGGCTGAATACGGAGATGTTGTGTATCACAACGACGTAAGATGGCTCAGTCGGGGGTTTGCACTGCAGCACTTCTACTCTCTCAGGGAGGAAATCGGACAATTCTTGGCAAAAAAGGGACAACCGATGCCAGAGCTATCTGATCCTGTTTGGCTGGCTGATTTTGGATTTTTAGTTGACACAACACGACATCTGAACGCGCTGAACACGAGCCTTCAGGGGAAAAATGCAGTGGTAAGCCAACTCTATTCACACATCAAAGCCTTTGGGACCAAGCTGCTACTTTTCTAAAGGCACCTGTCACAAACGCAGCCCAATACCACACATTTCCCATCGCTGCAGGAAAAAATGACCAGTTTTCCACAGAACAATATCAGTGCGCAAATGAGGAGGCATGCAGCAGACATCTCATCTCTGGCTGAGGAGTTTCAACAGCGCTTTTAGGATTTTGAAGCTATTGAAAAGGAGATCACGCTTTTTTCCTCTCCTTTCTCCGTGGACCCTGATGACACTCCAGATCACCTGCAGCTGGAGCTCATTGAGCTGCAGTGTGACGCCGAGTGTCACAGTCGGCACCAACAGCTCCCTCTTGTCAACTTTTACCGCCAGCTGGATAAAGGCAGGTTCCAAGAGATTCGAACATTGGCAAAGAAAATGCTGAGCTTGTTTGGCTCGACATGCTTGTGCGAAAAAAAAAAAACATTCTTGGTTATGAACATTAACAAGAACTGCGTGCGGACGAGACTAAGAGACTCTCACCTGCGTGACATCTTGCGCATCAAAACCACTGTTTTTGAGCCAGACCTGGCTTATTTACTGTAGTCGAGATGTCAGTATCACCCTTCACATTAGCGCAGGCAAGTTATTTGTTTTTTTTTTTTAAAGATTATTTTTTGGGAATTTTTCCTTTATTTGACAGTTATAGTGTAGAGAGACAGGAAAGTTGGGGAGAAGAATGGGGGAAGACATGCAGCAAATGACCTGAGCTGGAATCGAACCCAGGTCGCTGCGGGAAGGACACAGCCTTTATGGTACGCGCACTTAGACCGATGAGCCACCGGGGCGCCCCGGCAAGTTATTTGTTTAGTCCTCTGAGGTGAATAAATTTTAAAATCTCAGTGAATTGATTTTTTTTGTGATGATCATAACCACAGTTTTGAATATGCACTGAGTCTTTTCAATCTGTGTATCATTTGTTCTTTTGTTTTTCAACTGACAATCAAACCAGGTCTTGTAAACCCAACAAATTAAATATTAAAATCAAATTCTGTCCGGCAGCCCGTTTTTCCATTTCTTATTTTTGATCCGAGTCTAAAATTGAAATAATGAAAAACACGGCCTTTTTCGTTTTTGATATCCGATTCAAAATCAAATAGCATATTTTAATTTTTTGATTTTTGATGGTAAATTGAAAAACGAAAGAACGAGCGATACAAGGATTCATATGGCCTTCAATGTTTTGTACTTCTGAACAAGATAACTGTTAGTGTTATTTTCCTGTTCACATGTCTTGAATTTAGAAGTTTACAGAGAGCATTTAATAGTGAATAATATGTAATGTTGCAAATGAACCTAGATATGTTTAATCTTCCCGAAAGTTTTTTTGCAGACAGACTTTTTCTTCATTTTATGTGGTCTTCAAATATGAACGGCAGAGGGATTTTGGTAAAAACTTGTTTAGATTTATTTGTGTTCTGTGTGAAGAAATGAAAAGTTTGCCATTTGTAATAAAAATTTCATTAAATAGCTCATTTGCATTTAATGTTAATGGTTCAAAGAATGTCAGGCTGAATGGTCGGACCCCCACACATTTTCACCTCACCAAATCTGGCCCTCTTTGAAAAAAGTTTGGACACCCCTGCTCTAAGTGGACAGCTAAACTTTCCGTTCCTGGACATATCTAGGTGCTGAAGAACAATGTTTATCCCCAGCTCTCTTGATGCAATGAGAAGCGTGCAGGAGCACAGGGCGGGTGCACTTTCACATTTGCCATTTGAGCGTGTCAGCTGAAGGAACTTCCTCCTCCTCTTCCGGGGCAAAGAAAAGTGTGGTTTGATGGTGCAGGCAGCAATGAAAGAGCCCGGTGGATGAGGATGGTAATATATTCATTGAATACTTCACCCACTGCAGTTGGCTACTCCAAGACCCTGGATCAGTGGCTGTCAGGCATCAGACTGACTTGCCTTCTCAGTCCGCCTGTTCAACTCTGGGCAAAAACCTGAAGCGACACTGACAGATGCACTGAATAGCTTGCAGAGTGCTTTCCAGGAATGAGAGGTAAACAGGGGATCTCAATCACAAAGTCCATCAGTAGGTAAGCCATGGATATGAAGGACATGTTGAATGAGTAACTTTGCAATTTCCTTGGTGGAGGGGAGTTTTGGCACTGCCAGGAAATTGATCATTTTAGAGATGTGATGAACAATGGTAAATACTGAATAGTGATATAACTATCTGATGGGGACAGGACAGTGATGAAATCTAATGCAATTTGGGACTAAGGGTGTGAGACACGGGCAAAGGTCCCAGAAGACCAGCATGCGGGGCAGAACAGGGTTTAATCTGGGAACAAACAGAACAGGCCAAAACATACTCACAAATGTCTTTCTCCATTGATGACCACCAGAAGCTCTGTTTTATCCGAGTGCTAGTACACTGAATCCTTGGATGGCAGGCCAGATGTGAAGAGTGTCCCGACTGCAGGACTTGGCCGCAAACAGACTATAAGACAGAGACAGATAGTGGGACAGTTGCTGGGAGAAGAACCTACCAACTGAGCAGACTGGACCACTGCCTCAATGTCCCACACAGCTGCCGCAATCCAACAGCAGTGGGGAAGAATGTTTATTTCTGGCAGATGGTCTGATAGAGTGGGTGAACTCTCTAGTTGGGACTGGACTTGCTGAAGCTCGGACGTCAGCGTACTCATGGTGGCAGCTAAATCCTCAAAGATTTTCCTGGCTGACTCAAGCCGCACCTGCTGTAGGCCCAGGGGAGATCTCTGATGATCCCTGATGATCTAAGACAGCCTTGATCTGGGTTGTGACAGCTAAGTGCACCTCAGGCAAGTTTTCTGTGAGAAGTCAGAACGTGAACTCAAGCACAGACACCAGAAACAGTTAACAGGTACTTTATTAAAGATCAAGAACCATCAGGCAGAAGGCAATGGCATATCAAGGTGTGGTTATGTTGGACAGATATGCAGGGGCCCAGGTCAGCAGGCAGCAATATAGGCAGGAGTCAGGCTTAAGGCAGATTCTAGAACAGGCTGGTATCAGAACAGGGCTGGCAGAATCAGGTACTAAGTCTTAAGGCAGAGGTGTGGTCAGGATCAGAGACAGGTTAGGACTGGGAGATCTCAGGAAACAGTACAGAAGAGAATACAGAAGCTGAAGCCAATGAAAGGCAGACAATTTGACAGACTGACCATGACAATCTTACACCAAGACACTTAACGGCAGGAAATAAAAGCACAAAGACAAAGAGCAGACAGGGCACAGGTGAGAAAGCAGACATGCAATATTTACCATGGACAGGTAACAAGTGACAATAATATTATTGGTCACAGGGGACTAGACACACAAAAGGGAAAGGTAAACACAAACACGTGGACTGGGGAAACAGGGGTTGGACAACAGAGAATACAGGAACAAACATGAAAGCCAAAAAAGTAATCAATCACACACATAAAATAAACAAAAGGTTATGGAACCCTGACATTATAATTTATTTTATTTTTTTTATATTTTTCAATTTTTTGCAGTGCATAGTAGAATGTGACTTTTCATTTCAGTTTTTCATGATTTTATTTGCATTTGTTATGAGCCAATTTTTTGGAATTAGAGGGTTAATATCAGATGTGCCTTTCCGTGATATTTTGTGTCTTAGTTAATTTCCTGGGTTGCACTGCTCATGTGGAAGGTGATGCTGAATTTTGCCAACTCTTCAATGAGATCATTTGTATTTGGACTTCATCCCAAATAAAACTGAAATTAGCTGTAGTAATGAGCCTTTGTTGAACATCTGGCTTATTACACGAGCCAGAGTGAATGAAATGATGTTTATTTAGATGTTCCTCCCTGCTTTATCCTGGGCCGTTACTCATGTTAGAGTGAGTAACAGTGTGAATTATGAAGGTGTTTCTTACACACCTTGGCCCATTTCACAATTTTCAGATAGATTAAAAGTTCAGCTCACTCTTGATAATTGGCAGCAGAGCTCATTCCCCAAACACACAAACTCAAACGAACAGAAACACCCACATACACACACACACACACACACACACACAAAGTGAACAAATAAAACCATGAAATAAAAATTTTAATCTGGCTGAAATACATTTTATTTTCATTTTCTTTCCCATGACATTTTCCTGGTATACACAACTGTGACATAGAGGATAGTGCACAAATACCCAGCTGACAACCGCAAATGTGATATGTAATTCTAACATTAATGAAGACATTTGCAAGGAGACGGCATAGGAAAACGTGCTTTGTTAAAAACCACTGTAAGCTATGATAGAGAGTACAGAACCTCCAAACAAGATAA
This sequence comes from Gymnothorax javanicus, assembly GCA_029692085.1. Lineage (NCBI taxonomy): Eukaryota > Metazoa > Chordata > Actinopteri > Anguilliformes > Muraenidae > Gymnothorax > Gymnothorax javanicus. Next base: position 102,602,792 of record CM056198.1, read on the forward strand.
ATTAAATAAGAACCAACAAATAAGTGGAACCATGCCTAAATGCAGCAAATTAGTTTTTTGCAGTCAGTTTACTTTGAAATGCTAGTTACTTTATTTTGCTTACAGTGCAGGGAAAAAAATGTATCGCCACCTAATTACCTAGGAAAAAACATCAGAAATAGGAGTTCAGGGTAAACCAAAGTTTATTCAAACAAAAAGCGGAGTGTACAGGCAGGGTCAGAGACCACAAGGCAGATTGCAGCACAAAAACACAAACCGAACTTGTCATGACAAAAAAACAGACAATGGGATGATAACTAGGCAGAATGGACGACGAGAACCGAGACAAAATCCAAAACTGGAAAATCAGGAAAAACAGACTGCGTTAAAATGGACAGGCAAATGGAAAAGAGAGGTTTGTAACGGCACAAAACAAAGACCACTGTGTTAATGAGATGGGAAGTAGGAAGTCTATAAATACACAAGATTAACCAAGCAAACAAGACACTGGTGAACAGCCCAGCAGAAGAAACGAATGAGCTACTGGGTGGACAAGTAAAAGGGGGAAGGTGGGGCAAACACAGAGGACTGGAAGCAATAGAACATGAACAAGCACAAAATGAAAAGAAAAAGCGGGAAAGGGCAAGAAAAGTGCACAGAAGGAAAGATGAGACAGTTAACCAATTAGTCAATTAACTGAAATGTTATGTGACTTCGACGTCATCTTGTCATGCCTTTGTATCTCCCAACAGCTTTTACAGTAGAACATCAAATCCCCTTAAGTTAGTTTTGCTTGTCAAGCAAAGGCTGTGATTTTTTTTAAACTTATTTTCCTGTCTTCCTGCAAATGCCTGTGCAGAGATACGGGGGTTACAGCAAAGGCAGCCTGTGTTTGCCCTTCGGTCCTTGCTCATATTTCCTCTGGGAATGTTCCACTTCCGTCACCATATCACCAGCTTGCTTCCCCTTAGACAAAATGACAAGATGCCCTCCATGGTTTTTTGTTTTTAGTCAGACACCAGGAAGTCGAGTGTTTCCATCTTTCTATGTGATGAGGGAGAAACTGGGATAGACAAATCAAATGCTTGCCAATGTGCACTGAGCAAGAAAGACCTATCTATAATTTATGCACCTTTTTGTCCAGCTGGCCTTTTCCACAATGTCAGTATTCACTGATGATGCTGGAGGAAGTACAGCAAAAGCATACCATGCTGGATTTTACCTCAAAAACATTACAAAATAGCCATGCAAAGGCATACCTCTCATGTACTATCTCTGCTTTTTTACACTTTTGTCAATTACCTTTACGTGCATTTGTTATTGTAAAATATCTTTCGGACTTTCCTGGACATACAGCGCCCTCCATAATTATTGGCACCCCTGGTTAAGATGTGTTAAAAGCCTTAAAATAAATTCAATTTTTATTGCAGAAGCATACTCTCACACTGAAAATTGTAAAAAAATGTTACCTTCAACTCAAGTGAATTTTAAGGGAAAAAAAATCCCTAAGAAATAATTTTTTTTCATAAAATCACCTGTTCCACAATTATTGGCACCCCTAACAATTCCTAGGAAATAAATGTAATTGAAGTATTTCTGTCATTTCTACAGTAGTTTAAAAAGTTGATCAGAGTATCTAGGAACATTTAATTAGTAATTCATCACTTCCTGTTTCCCTGGGGCATAAATATGACGTGACACAGAGGCCATTTCTCTTATCCACTCTTCAACATGGGAAAGACAAAGGAACACACCATTCAAGTAAGGCAGATGTGTGTCGACCTTCACAAGTCAGACAATGGCTACAAGAAAATAGCCACTCGCCTGCACCTGCCCATATCTACTGTCAGAGGAATCATTAAGAAGTTTAAAACAACTCGAACAGTGGTAAACAAGCCTGGACGAGGACGCAAGGTTATTTTGCCACCACGCACAGTGAGGAGGATGGTAAGAGAAATAAACAGTTCTCCAAAGCTCACTGTTAAAGAGTTGCAACAAATGGTAGCATCTTGGGGTCACAAAGTCTCCAAAACAACCATCAGGCGCTATCTACATTCCAATAAGCTGTTTGGGAGGCATGCATGGAAAAAACCTTTTTCACTCACAATCATAAACGCAAACATCTGGAGTTCGCCAAGGGGTACTGGGACTTCAACTGGGACCGTGTGCTTTGGTCAGATGAGACCAAGATAGAGCTTTTTGGCAACAAACACTCTAAGTGGGTCTGGCAGAACACAAAAGATGAGTATGCAGAAAAGCACCTCATGCCCACTGTGAAGTATGGGGGAGGATCGGTGATGCTGTGGGCCTGTTTCTCTTCCAGAGACCCTGGGAACCTTGTTAGGGTGCATGGCATCATGAACGCTTTGAAATACCAGGACATTTTAAATCAAAATCTGGTGGCCTCTGCCTGAAAGCTGAAGATGGGTCGTCACTGGGTCTTTCAGCAAGATAATGACCCTAAACATGTGGCCAAATCTACACAGAAATGGTTCACCAGACATAGAATCAAGCTCCTCCCATGGCCATCTCAGTCCCCAGACCTCAACCCCATTGAAAACCTGTGGAGTGAGCTGAAGAGGAGAGTGCAGAGGAGAGGACCCAGGTCGCTGGATGATTTAGAGAGATTGTGCAAAGAGGAATGGTTGAAGATCCCTCTTTCTGTATTCTCCCATCTTGTGGAACATTATAGGAGAAGATTAGGTGCTGTTTTGTTGGCAAAAGGGGGTTGTACAAAGTATTAACATCAGGGGTGCTAATAATTGTGGCACACATGATTTGATGTAAAAGAATTATTTCTCAATGTGGGATTTTTTTCCCACTGAATAAATGCACTTGAATTAAAGGCTGGATTTTCCTCTTTTTTTATTGTGGTCCTATATTATTTAGAAAAAAACTGAATTTATTTGAAGCTATTGAACACATCTTAACCAGGGGTGCCAATAATTATGGAGGGCAGTGTACAGGTTTTTTTGCAACAAGGTGAGTATTGCTAAAGAACCTTCATATTAGTAAAACTAAACTAAAAGTTGATGAAGATTGTTCTAAAAATAGCGTCAGCCAAGGCATAGCTTTTCTCGCTTGTGACAGCCATAAAAAAAAAGACAAGGAAATGGTTACACTGCTTTTAAATATTGAACATAGATGAGTGAGAAGGTCATCTTTGATTGTAAACAAGGCACCACATCAAGACTAGCAAGACAGCTCTGAGCGTGCAGCAGTCCCCACAGTCGCGACTGCCATATGCATATCATCAGTCTATCAGCAGCATATGTACAAAGTTTCAGGGATGTCCTATGACAACAGGGGAGGAGTTGATTTTACCAGCCGAGTACCCTCTGACATGGACAGATGGACGGACGGATGGATGGATGCACTGTGCCACGACATAATCCCCCTTTTGTGCTTTCGCTCGATGGGGATAAAAATTATGCAGAGTGGATTAAGCTGATATCATTCATTGACAGAAAAACAACAACTTCCAAATGAATTTGTGAGCAGAATACAAAAACAAATAATATAACCAGGAACTGAGTCAGAGATTTGGAGGGATGCAGGGGCCTATCCAAGCAAAAGCACCCACTCCAGGCTGGTCAGCAGAGCCTTTGAGTGTGTACACAAACATATTGACTTGTAAACTCATGCCTGAGGGCAATTTGCAGTCCACAGTTAAAGGTGGGTTCAGCCATATAACTCAGTACTTTCTTACTACGGTTTCATTTTATACTCTGACTGAAGAACTGAGGAGAACCCCCAATATCTCAGCAGGCCGCGGGCTCAGTAATAGAAAAAACTAACAAAGTGTGATGAAGTCAGCTACTCAGGACTTGGGGTTTTCAGAGCCAATCGCAAACAAAGAGGACATTCTTAGAGATTGCTCAGTCTGACTTCAATGAATCGCAGCAGGCAACTCACCTGTGGCATTCAATATGGACTACTAATTCCAGTGCTTACAAACATGGCATAGGCAGTTGATAATAACGTATGATGGAGTTTTCAAAAACATTTCACGGGGCTTTAATTTTGAAAAACTACATCCAAATGTCCTGATCTCCCCTGAGTTACACTGTGAGGTGGTGCACTATCATGCTGAAGTGAAATTAGTCTGAGGCATCTTGGCATGGCTGGTGTGCAAATGAGGAACATTGTTTTCAAGCCAATATGAGTAGTCAAAACTCCCATAGCTATGTGGTTTGGAAATCACAAGCTTGCGAGCGGGAGAGGGTATGCCTAAGAGTCACCGCCCGCATAACACGCTATAAGAAGTTAAACGAATGGGTCCACAATGAGGCAGTGATAATTTCATAAGAACCTGGCATTATTGGCCGGCGATTTTTGACCGCAATGTATCGCAAAAAAGTTCCAAGTGCAAGCAGAAATGTTTCAAGCAGCTGCTGGGTTGGCTTACTCGGTTAAGGTGCCGTATTGCAGAGCAGTAGTGACCACCACGACGCGGGTTCGATCCCCAGTCGTACCAGCCGGTAATGGTCGATAGTCTTTTCAGAGCAGCGCACAATTGGCTTTGTGCTGCAGGGAAATAAATCGGGAGTGTAGTAGCTTTGTTTGTTGCAGCGCCTCCTGTTGGCCAGCTGGGTGCTCATCAGTAAAATTCTAAGCTTGCTTAGGTTTGGGTATCCTCTGAGCTCATTCTAAGTTTGCAAAGTTTCAAGCTATCAGTGTAAAAAAGCAGTGGCTGACAGGCGCGTGCTTCAGAGGAGAGCCGCCGACTGTCTTCGCTCTCCTGAGATGGCAACATATGGCGCTTTTCCAATACATGGTACCGGCTCTACTCTACTCGACACCGGGTACTTTTTTGGGGTTGCTTTTCCATTAAAGGATAGTGCCGCCTCCATGGTACCTGCTCGTCGTTGCGATGCAGCATGTTACTGCCGCGACGGCATCCTCAGTTATATCAAGTTTACTTTTATTCCATTGATTTTGTTAAATATTTATGTGTTTAAATCAGGGGAGGCGCACTATCGTCACCATGTTATGGCACTAAAGTCCACGAGTGTTTAATTGTAATTTCTGTTTGACATTCTCCTGATGCATAGGATAGCAGCTGGTGTTGTGTCCGATTCGGTTGCACATTAAATAACGTGCCACCTAAAAACGCAGAGCAATGATATATGTAAAAGGCATAGAGTATTCATATTCAGGCTTCATGAAACATTTCACTTTGAAATTGCCGGCAAAACACATAGCAAATGCAGGAATTGCAGGAGATGGCGGAGTATTAGAATTTATCACTTTACAGTGCGTCATCTCATCTGATACCTTTCCTTAGAACAAAATGCTTCATCAGCATCCGTAAAGTTATTTTCCGCGCAATTTTCTTAAAATCGGGGCAGCACAATAACTTTCTCAAGGGGAATTAGGGGAACAGAATTGGACACAATTTCGCTACAAACAGGGTCACAGACAAAGAAACGCATTTCATAAATGCAGCAGCTTCGGTGAACAAACGCAACCTTGTTTGAAAGGTAAGGCAACGCACAGTATATTTATCAAGCTGCCTAAAACAACACACGTTTCAAAAACACAGTTTGAGGACCTGTTTCAATGATGGCAAGTGAAGCCAGTTTCCTAGCGATAATGCAGAAGTGAGTTTTCTTTTGCAGAGACGATTCTCTCTGACCAATCAATGGGCTGCAATGTTGCACGTCACATTTTAGTACCTACTAGTACCTGCTCGGCCGTTTTTTGGAACCCCAGGAGAGCAGGTACCAGAAAAAGTACCTACTAGTACCTGGTACCAGGTACTTTTTTCCCAATGGAAAAGCAAAAAAGGCGAGTAGAGTAGAGTAGAGCCGGTACCGTGTAGTGGAAAAGCGCCAATAGGGTCGCATGCGAGCAACTTTGTGTATGTACATAGTTCTGTAATTGGGCATTCCAAGATGCCAAATTTAAAAAAAAAAAAAAAAGTTTCAAGCCCACAGAGGCAGTTTCGAGCTTGAGAAGAAAAGGCTGAAGTTTGTGCGCAAAATCCGTCCAAGCAGCAGCAAATCCAAGCCCAAGTGGGAGATATTTAAGTGCGAGTGTGAGGAAAAATTACGCAAAATCTACGCATGAATACTATTAAATCCCTTCAGTTAAGCATGAAGATGATAATACTATGGTTGAGGTTCAGCCTGCTCGAAAGGAGCTGGTGATTTCATAAAAATCGACGGAATGATGGATCAAAAGCAGAATCACAGCGTCCTTGAGAGGCATGCATTGCCATCTGGAAAGAAACAAATAGGTCGGGGATTTTATATTCAACAAGATTATGACCCTAAACGCACTTCTAAGTTGTGAAAGAATTATCTCATTTGGAAAGAAACATCTGGTGACATAAAAGTTATAACTTGGCCTGCTCAAAATCCAGACATTAATCTGATTGAGCAAATCTGTTGTAACATTGAAAGAATCTCTTTGGAATGAACTTCAAACCATATGAAATGGTACGGCGAGTGAGGGGAAGAAAAAATATGCAAAAACTATGCCTGAAAGACTGAACTTTTATATGTCCGTAAATGTCTGTTTCATCCAAGCCACTACTAGAGGAGATGACACAATGCTGATTAATTGGCTCCTCTAACATCTGTATTTTTCAGTATTTGTTGTTTTGTATTGCGTGTCGACCGGCGACATTCCCGTGCTGGCACGCAGGAAATGATGCGTTTTATTTCAAAACAAGAAAAGAGGAAGAGGAAGAGGAAGAGTGGAGAGTCTCCTAGCAAGAGAGCTCCAGACTTCACGTGACTTGTTTTGTTTGGACCAGCGCCGCAGATTTCAAGCCTTCTGAGTTCACAACTCACTTTAATTCCAACGACATTGGACTTTATGTTGAAAAACTAAATCGGTTAAATACTACGGACTCGGAGATTTATGGAATAATTTGTGAGTACTTGCATTAGCGTAGTTACCACAGAACAGTAGAACAGTGCCGTGACAAACTAAAGAAACTGCGGCTGCGATATTTCAAAGTGGAGGACGCAGTGTGAGGTCTGGCAGCTCAAGTTATGAGAAAGATAAATTTTCCTGTTATAGGCAGTAGACAGCATAATTGGTCAAAAACGCAAGGGCGAAAGTATTCCGTTTTCAACCTCCATCAACTGTTGCGGCTACGGTCATGTATCATTATGATAAACTGCCACCATGATATTAACCAAAATAACACAAGCATTATAACAGTGCGAACACTGTGTCATGGTTTAGTCCCGCCGGATGCAACATGCAATCCGGCGGGCACTGGGACCATGGACCCAACGGCTGGAAAAGGGACGCACACGCACAGGGTGAGGAGAAAAATAGAAAGTATTTAATAAATATACTTTTTTAAAATCACAAAGAGACAGGGGAGCAGCAGCAACACATACGAGGCTTGAAAACACCGGAATGCAGCAGCTCTTGAACACTCCAAACTTCACCTCCACTTCAACGAGCAACAGGTGTAGCTCGTTGAAGTGGAGGCGAAGACAGCAGGAGGGGGAGGGACTGCAGGGCAGAACCATCACACACCGTCGTCAGTCGTCATCGGCCTTCAGCGATGTGATCGGTGCTGCATCCTTCCGATTCAAGTGGGTCGAATTTGCTATCTACCTATGGCTGATGTGGTGAGTATAGTGGTGTTTCTACTCTATAGGATTCAGGGAAAGCTAGAATCCGCCCCCTATAGACACATTTGTAGAACGGGTCGACATACCCAAGTGTAGACCGGAGACCGCAGAAATCCGGTGGGGCTGAGTTTAGAGGGAAACATGGACAGTGAGGAGCAGCAAAAAGTGGACCAACAACTTATGGACTGCTTAGGTGTGTACTTTAAGGACCTGCTGGTCCGTGTGCAGAACTGTGGTGTGTCGTTAGCGTGGAGTAACGAACAGCTTCTGCGCTGGTATATGACGGCGGGGCGAAAGCTCCAGGCTAAACGGTCTTTTCGGAAATTGCCCGTAGTAATGTTTACTTATTGCGCCGGAATGCCCAGCGTTTGCTTGTGGAAAATGGGCGCGTTATGGATAGTACACGACAGCTAGAGAGAGCTCCGGTTATTTTATGAACATAATACAGGTTTTACAGACCGTGAGTTCATTAGCGTGAACAGTTGCTTATTTGGAGCTAGCGAATCGATAACATGGGCATACGTCATATGGAAACCGGCTGTATTGTTCTAATAAGGCAAAATTCCTCTAAGGGGCGACAGAAGTTACGCACTATAGCTTTAATATATCACGTATCATTATTATGTCATATTTTGGGGACCCTCATGACGTAACACTCTCGTCTAATGGCCTCCTCTTATTTATTTGGGTGTTGGGGTTTGAAATATTTGAAACAATCTGCATTTCTCCCCGGGTCATTGAACCCACCTTTAACTTAACCTCTCATTCTTAAGTGAGAGGAAACTCACTGCACCACTGCTCAACCTTAATTGCTGTTTAATCATTTAGCTTGCATCTTTTCAGTGTATTTGTCAAGGGTATGATGTACATTCCTGGCATGAACAAATACATGTTTTGATAAATGCAGAGCAGTAAACCTAGGCCTTCAGAGATGAAGAAATGTGATTCCTATGCCATAATTCTGACATTTTTACCAGACCACTTTAATGAGCTATCTTATAGTCACTGAGCTCATATATGGCTGCTGCCCCAAGCACAATTCACTGCACAAAGGTTGCCTGAAAACACGCAATTTACTCAGTAAATGAGCTTTTTGTTACAGACAGTGACCTGTAATTTCTTATGTGAGTGCCTCTTTTCAAGGTACATCGGTTTAGCATTTCCTTATTTGTTGCGTCAGTCAAATGCTTTCTTGCCAACCCGAAAAGCCTCTAATCTGCTCACAGTTTATTTACTGAAGCTGTTCAAGAGAATGGCCTATCTTAAAAGCACAGGGGTAGCAGCATTTCTCCTGGGATTCAAAACAAGGATTAAACCCTCAAGTATCAAGTTCCGTAAAAACTGCTCCAGCAGAATGCTAATGCCTTTTCTCTACATTTCACAGCCATAATGTAAAAATAAAATGCCTTTCAACTTGTCTGCGCTAATGGTGAACTGCTTCACTGGTTATGCCTTTGCCTATGCGGAGACATCTAGTGCCTGTTTGACACACAGTATTAGAGAGATAGATAGGAGTAATAGGCTTGCACTGGACAGGCGTCAAGCAGAGTCATGCCATGAAAGATCAGAAGAAAGCTTTAAATAATGAGCCATCCAGGATTGGATACCACACTGATGGGAAACCGCTTTCTTCCAAAGCTGACTCCGAAGCTGCCACAAGCTTTTGTTTCTTCTCCTTTTCTTTTTGTTTAAAAACCACTGCCTGTGTTTTATATTTGATGGCAGACTTCATACTTACTTCACCCTACAGCATCACAGCACATATGCCAGCATGAGAGAAACTGACAATCTGAGCCTGTATCTTCAGGTATGCCAGCAACAACTGATCAATGGAGAATACATCTAAATAATTCAGTTTGTACAATTCAGGCCAAGTGTACATTCAAATTAAAGAAGAGTTTTACATGTTTGAATACAAAAGTCTAAAATTAGAGTGGAATTCAGTTTTTTTTAAATAATTCATCTACCTTTTTTATTCTATGAAGAAAGAAGTCAATCTGAGAACAGAGACTCTTATTGATGATAATGAACACTATACTCACTGACTGAAGCTATTCGAGCCATTTGCCTGTCATAAAGGCACAATACAAGTAATGCATCTCCTGGGATTCTAAACAGCCTTCCAGTATCAAATTCCCCAACTGCTGCAGCAGTGACATTAATCTCAATGGGACACTCCTGACAAAAAATGATAACAGACAAAAAAACAATCTTGTACAGTCTGGTTTGGTACTGAACAGAATTCCGTCTTGAACACTGTCACACCATTTCACATGTTAAAAGCAATCCAAATTCGAACATTTATATCTTCCAGATGCATATTCCAAGCAAATGTTGATTTTTGCCCTTTTTTTTTTTTGTTCAAATACAATGACAATGAGAATTGCTGTTCAATAAAAATGGGCTGCATTGTTTGCTCAATCCGTCTTAATATATGAGTAGTTGGATAAACATGGTACAAAATGTCTTGTCCTCTTAAATTAGGGAAATGAGACAAATCATTGTTTTCTATCACCAATTCTGCATTGCCTTGCTCTGGTCTAACCTTTGGTTATTTGATGCTGCTTAGTTTAGCATTTTGAAATCCAATACTTGGTCTCATCGAAAGACAGCAACAATATTAAACCATTAAATCATACAAAATGGGTTTTTCTTCTAAAACTCACATCTTTCTCTTTTATTGCTTTTAATTCATCCTTTTCCTATGAAATAATAGATTGCATCGTTTGGTTCATCAAAAAAAGAGTGTTTCTCGTGGCCTTGATGGTGATAATCATGGTCCTGCATCCACCAATATTCAAGTAAAACACTGCACAAAGAATCTGTTTTATTATTCTTTTTTGCTTTCTGTTGGCTAATATTTCTTCTTTTTGCTTTCATAACAGGCATTCCTGTCACTGCATTGCAGAGGATATTTTTACAGCCAGACTTTATTGAAGGGAGGGAACATGTGCAATTACTGGGTCTGTGCATTAGGTGCCCCAAATCTTTTATTTATCTTTGTGTGTGTGTGTGTGTGTGTGTGTGTGAGAGACCCCTATGGCTATAGACACCCGAGCCTTCAACCCACACCGACCTGTCTCCCTTCATCGAACTATGAAATGCTGCAAATGACTTTCACTGTGCATTGATGGTTTCTGAATGAGTGCTTGAATAGAGCCAGTTGGTGAATCAAACGTATTTTCCATGAGACCTTAGGGGTTCCTTGGCCCTTTTGTGTCATATATCTGTCAAGCTCTTCTGAGGCCTTCTTTCCATTCAGAGTGAATAAAGACTAGGAACAACCCAGCATACAAATCTGGGTTTTGACAATTGACTTTTGTATGCACCGTCAATGTCATTTTCCATAAACTATATTCAAATCAACTCTGTAAACCCAAATAATGTGGCGAACTCAAATATGCTGTTGAAACCTATTACTTAAAAAAAACTGTGTATCCAACCTAATTGCACTGTGTGGACCTTATTTGAGGAAAATAAGGAAAAGCCTTTGAAAAGTTTTTTAAGTGCTGTGAACACAAGATCCCTAAGTTGGCTTGCACAAATTTTTTTGGGGGCAGTGGGTTTCCACGAAACAATTGAGAGCACCACACTTTCTGGGTTTACAGGGAAGCTATCCTTCAAGCTGACATTAATATCCCCCGTGGATATTCATGAATCTAATGCAACACAGTCATATACAGTAAAATAACAAAAATGTAATAAAGTATATTTATTTATTTTAGATTTTAGCAACTTACATATTGTTCGCCTCATAGCATAATTGCATATCTCATTTTGTAAGGTCTTTTAAATAATTAAAAAAAACTATTATTTAAGAGCACGGATTTTATTTTTTTATTATTGTTTTTTAAGGTTTTTCAGATAAAAAAGAAAAAACTAATTTTTTCACCAATACGAAAGAACAGGCAGCCAATATCTCAGTTTGGAAAATATATCACTAAGGCAATTATGCTATGAGGCCAGCAACTGCACCTTCATGTCCTATGGTCAAGTATTCCTAACATGATGGGAGCAGTCTCATGACAAATGCCCAAGCCCACAGGGCAGAATGGGTTACTGAATGGTTTTATGATTATGAAAATAAGTCATAAGTATTTGCCACCACCTTTACAGTCACCAGATCTCAAACCAACTGAATGGGCGAATTTGGAACAACGTATTAGACAGCACTCTCCGTCACCATCATCAAAACACTACATGAGGGAATACCCTTTGGAGGAAAGGTACCCCTGCCCCCCCATTGAAGTTTTACACCTGTGCACTCTGTGCTCAGGTGTGTTAAAGCTGGCCAGGGGGCTTTTGAAGGCCTGTGGAAGCCAATAATGTAATAACTACCATTAATGTTATAATTGCCAATAATGTAATAATCTTTCTATTATCAATGTTATAAAAGTCAATAACGTAATGACTTACCAGTAATGTAATCACTGTCCATTAAAGCAATATTTTGAAGACTTTGAATACAGGGCCAAATATGCTGTTTCCAATGTGTAAAATGCATTTAGCAATTGACTCACCAAGATTCTATGCCCCTGTGTCGAAAGAGAAGAAATTTACCTCCCCATTCATTTGCATTGCGTGTGCAAATGATTCATATACTGGTGTTTGCAATATGATTTCTTTCCTTGAAATGGTCAGTTCAATTTTTATTTCATGTAGGATCTCTAATGAGTGAGCCCAAGATATCAAATTTAAGAAACGAGAGTAGTAATTTTTGTATAATCCGAGCCTTCAGCCAAAATTACCACTCAAGTTTCATAAATTTGATCTCTTGGGCTCACAAATTTGAGATCCTATTTATCCCATAAATGTCGCTGTTGTATTATTTGGAAAATTTAAGAAAAGCGTTACCTTCTATTTGGCCACCTATTCATGTCAACAGGATGAATAATTAGCTAGCTAACATGCTAACGCTTTTCGCCATTAAATTAATAACTTCAAATTTTGTACGATAACTTATTACTTTAAAGGCAAAAAGCGCAACCAAGCTAGCTAATGAAATATTCATCCCATTGATTTGAATAAACCACAAACTAGAAACTAATGCCATCGGTGGTTAACGGTGACCTGCAGGAGGATTGGTGATGTTACTGTGTTTGTCAATGATCGGAATCTGACTAATTGTGTCGCGAGAAAGCTGTATCACACGTGTGAAATACCAAACCTGTATCTAATGGGTTGTGTCACACCGATTACACACACAAAAACACACACACGTGTGTGAATATAATATGCATATATACATATACTGAACAACAAAAGAAACGCAAGTTTTTCTGTGTGGTTTAGACAAGGGGGTATGTGTCCTGTTGAGTTTTCCAACAAAATACAGAGTAAAGTTGGTGAGCAGTACCCAATGGAGCATGAGTTTGCAGACAAACACGATCACGTGTGATGGCGAGCACGTGTATGAATTAACGGAGGTGTGGCATGTTTTGAGCAATACAGCAGCGTCGCCAAAAATTGGGATTGGCGATTTCATTGGTGTATCCAGGGTCTATAAAAGCAAACGGTAACATTCGACATTTACCGCATTTTCACGATGCCACGCCTCGCACAAAATCTCAGGGAACGCGCCATTGGTGTGCTTCATGCTGGTATGACGGGTCGCAACGTTGCCAGACGTCTTAATGTTCACGAATCAACCATCAGTAGGCTGAGGACGAGGTTCCGGAACCTCTGGTTCCGGATATGTCGCCCATAGAGCACTTGTGGGACATTCTGGATCGTCGCATCCGTGCCCGTATCCCGGTCCCAAACACAGTGGGGCAACTCCAGAATGCTCTGAGGGAGGAATGGCAGGCGATTCCGCAACAAGAAATCCGTCATTTAGTGGGTTCGATGCGCAGAAGATTGGCTGCATTAATTGCAGCACATGGTGGTCACACCAGATATTGACTTTGACCTGATCCAGAATGCTAATTTCTCTTAATTTCTGTTGATAAACTCAAACACACTGTCACTATCAATTTCAAAAGACGTCCACACACAACCAAAAAGAATTCTCCCATATAAAGCATACTAAACTAAACGTTTCTTTTGTTGTTCAGTATGTATGTGTGTATATATATATATATATATATATATATATATATATATATACACACACACACACACAGTTGCAATCAAAATTATTCAAAACCATTGCAAATTAGGTTTAATATCAAAATTTACAAACGTTCAGCTGTTTGTGGTAAACAGATTAAACAAGAACATTTTAAATAGCTCAACACAACTAATATTACAAGCAGTTTCTCCAAATTTAACACAAAATGCCATTTTTAATGACTACTGCAGTCTCAAAATTATTCAACCCCCTGAATAGAATCCGTCATAAGGGCATATTTGCAAATCAGGTGTTGTCTCAAGCACACCTAATGCAGCTAATCAAGAGCTTAATTAGTTGCATCAGGTTTGCTTGAGATAGAACACATAAAATACTTGCACTAACTAGGGGTTTGTTGACAGTGACATTTGATTGCATATCAGAAATATGGCTGTCAAAAGAAGTGTCCAACAAGCTAATAGAGGAGAAACTAGGAAATGGATACAAAAAGGTAGCACAGGCACTGAATTTTCGTAGAGATACAGTTGGAAGCATAGTTTGCAAGTTCAGAGTTAAAGGAAGAGTGGCTGCAGTACCAGGATGTGGCAGAAAGAGGAAGCTATCAATGGCTGTCACCAGATTCCTGAGGAGACGGGTGGTCAAAAACCTTCGAGTGACTGCAGGAGACCACAGCAAGACTTGGAGACACGAGGCACTTAAGTTTAAGTTTGCACAGCAGGGCGCATACTAAACGTTGAAAAACTCCAAGACATACACCACCACTGCTCTAAAAGCACAAGCTCCAATATGCTCAAAACCATATAAATAAGCCACAGAAGTTTGGGGATATTGTTCTTGAGAGTGATGAAACAAAACTGGAATATTTCGGGCTTATGAATCAGTGGTATGTCTGCAGGAGGAATAAAGAAGCATATGCTGAAAAGTATACCCTGCCTACAGTGAAGAATTGTGGGGGCTTTTTGATGCTCTGCGGCTGCCTAGCTTCATCTGGCAATGGAAATCTGCAAAATGTGGAGGGTAAGATGGATTCGGTCAAATACCAGGACATCCAAGGAGAAAATGTCATGCCGTCTGTAGGGAAGCTGACGCTTGGGCATCATTGGACCTTCCAAAAGGACAATGATCCTAAGCATACCTCAACATCCACCAAGGCTTGGTTTCAGAAGAAGTCTGGGAAGATTCTAGAGTGCCCATCACAGTCGCCTCACTTGAATCCCGCAAAAAATCCTGCAGGGGCTGTAACATTTTGTGTACTGTACTGTCCTGTAACACAGACTAGTGTAATAACTGTCCTGCTCCACTAAGGGGCTGGTCCGGACCACTGTCCTGTGGAGCACGGACCACTGCAGTAACTGTCCTGCTCCACTAGGGGGCTGGTCCGGACCACTGTCTTGTGGAGCACGGACCACTGCAGTAACTGTCCTGCTCCACCAGGGGACTGGTCCGGACCACTGTCCTGTGGAGCACGGACCACTGCAGTAACTGTCCTGCTCCACTAGAGGGCTGGAGTCAGAGATTTGCAAAAAGGACAGTGTACTACACCTGAAGGGGTATCACAAATTATTATGGAAACATGGAAATGTTTACATCTATGAAAGCAACTGTTGTAAAGGGGTGTTCTGTGCCCTCCCAATTTTCAGTTCTGGGAAAACAACGGGCCCCGTACATTCTGATTATAGTAGGTTTTCTACCTTCAGTACAAAACAAAATACCACAGCCCTTTTTCTGTTTTCTCGGGTCACAAATCACCAATTTCAAATTATTTTTCACCTGTCTACAGCACATACTGCAAAGTTTTATGAAAAGATCATTCTTTCAGTGGTGGATTAGTCCTTTAACCTCTCATATTCCATTGCATAACACATTACAGGATATTTCCTTAATTTGTAATATGCACTGTTTCTTTTTCTTACTGCTGTATTGCATAATTTTTTCCACTAAGGCACCAAACCACAGGGTTTGGGTTCGCCCTTCAAATAAATAGCAAAACTAGCAGCTTTATAGATCACTGAGCTGAGAGATGTATTCCGATCATCTACAGAGCCCTCACAATCTATCTCTTGCACTAAGTCCTCAGCCCTCTCCTGACATATCTTTGAGCGTTCTTTTTCAGTTCTACACTCAAATTTCAATCACACCAAGTCAAAACTAGACTGTCCGGTCGGCCACAACCGCATGGGTGAAGCCCCGGAAAGCCTGTTTCTCCCCTTTTTTGTGCATTAATCGGCCAATACTGTCGCCATGGCAACCAAAATTGATTGGTGTCATAAGTGAAGTATAACACATGTCCATACCAAATATGAAAATAATTGGTCAAAAATTGCAGCCTGTACTGCGTCCACAAGGAACTCTCTATGTTTTGCCATAATATGCATATTATTCAGCCAATGCTGTCTCCATGGCAAACAAAATCCATAGGTGTCATAAGTGAAGTATGACACATGTCCGTATCAAATATGAAAGCAATTAGTCAAAAATTACAGCCTGCACAGTGTCCACAAGAAAGTGTCTACATGCCGCGGCAGAGATGACAAGCACGAATCCATATTTTTTTTTAAAAGATAACATTCAGTGGCGCCTGCTGCTAGTCCCAGGGGTTATACAAAGTAGAAAGACACATTTTTGTGGAAAAATAATGCTTTATTACGAAAAAAACAAGAAAATCAGTTTCGGACTTTGGTACTTCTTACCATAAAATGCCTGGACTTCGGTACTTATTGCCATAAAATGCATGGACTTCGGTACTTTTACCACAAAAATACCGTTTCAATCATTTTCTGATTGCCAAACAGTCATTTTTGCTACGCTTGTCACATGACACATACTAGGAGCTGAGTGGACAGTCATGGACTTAAACACTTGTTCCTGATGACGTCAAGGACTTGAGTACTTCTGCAAAGACTTGAGTATTTCTTGCACAAAAATTCAGTAGATTCAGGGAAGGCCGTATATCAGTATTGAGGTCTTGAGTACTTATATTTGGAATTTTTTGGCTTTAAATGATGCACATGACACTCTACTTTATGGTAGTAGTGTCACCTCATTTTTTGGAAAATGTGACTTAAGTACTTCTTGCATCCAGGTCTTCAATTGGATAAAAAAGTGTCAATTGACAGATAATTGCTGAGAAAGTTTCAGGTGGGTGTGAATTATACTTGTGCTCAACACAGATAAGCCAGAGGAAGCATTAAAGTGACTGGATTTCAGTGAGAGATCATATGAGGATTTAAGTGAGCACTGAATTCTCTGATGGACGAATCTACGCGTCAATCACTGGTAGGGAATTATGCGTTTTTAATATCTAACGACTATAATTGATAATAGAATGACACAGTATCAATACGATGTTGAATTTTTGCTTCAGAAAACTGATTTTTTTCACTACTTAATTGGGATACCTGTGGCCTATTATAGCTGAAGTGGTTGCACCGAAGGACAACATTTTTCTCTGTCACAAGAGATCATTTTTATTAACTGCTGGATGGATATTATGGGCAAGTATATTAGGCAGTTTGCACATCAGGCTTGGCTGAGGAGTTTGATTCATTCAAAAACCCAATTCCAATGAAGTTGGGATGTTGTGGAAAATGTAAATAAAACAATACAATTATTTGCAAATCCTTTTCGACTAATATTCAATTGAGTACACTACAAAGACAAGATATTTAATGTTCAAACTGATAAACTGTATTGTTTTTTTTTTTCGGAAATATTCACTCATTTTGAATTTGATGCCTGCACATTCCAAGAAAGCTGGGAAAGGGGCATCAAAAGACTGGGAAAGTTGAGGAATGCTCAGAAAACACCTGTTTGGAACATTCCAAAGGTGAACAGGCTAATTGGAAACAGGTGAGTGTCATGACTAGGTATAAAAGGAGCATCCCAAAAAGGCTCAGTCGTTCACATGCAAGGATGGGGCAAGGTTCGCCACTTTGCGAACAACTGCGTGAGCAAATAGTCCAACAGTTTAAGAACAATGTTTCTCAACATGCGATTGCATGGAATTTAGGGATTTCATCATCTACAGTCCATAATATCATCAAAAGAATCAGAGAATCCGGAGAAATCTCAACACGTAAGCGGCAAGGTCAAAAAACAACATTGAATGCCCATGACCTTCAGTCTCTCAGGCGGCACTGCATTGAAAACCAACATCATTCTGTAAAGGATATTACCATGTGGGCTTAGGAACACTTTAGAAAACCATTGTCAGTTTACACAGTTCGTCGCTACATCTACAAGTGCAAGTTAAAACTCTACCATGCAAAGCAAAAGCCATATATCAACAACACCCAGAAACGCCGCTGGCTTCTCTTGGCCCAAGCTCATCTGAGATGGACTGATGGAAAGTGGAAAAGTGTGCTGTGATCTGACGAGTCCAAATTTCAAACTGTTTCTGGAAATCATGGATGTCGTGTCCTCTGGGCTAAAGAGGAAGAGGACCATCCAGATTGTTATCAGCTCAAAGTTCAAAAGCCAGCATCTGTAATGGTATAGGGATGTGTTAAATGCCCATGGCATGGGTAACTTGCACATCTGTGAAGGCACCATTAATGCTGAAAGGTACATACAGGTTTTGGAGCAACATATGCTGCCATCCAAGTGACGTCTTTTTCAGGGATGTCCCTGCTTATTTCAGCAAGACAATGCCAAGCCACATTCTGCACATGTTACAACAGCGTGGCTTCGTAGTAAAAGAGTGCAGGTAATAGACTGGCCTGCCTGCAGTCCAGACCTGTCTCCCATTGAAAATGCGTGATGCATTATGAGGCGCAAAATACAACAACAGAGGCCCCGGACTGTTGAGCAACTGAAGTCGGACATCAAGCAAGAATGGGAAAGAATTCCACCTACAAAGCTTCTTCAATTAGTGTCCTCAGTTCCCAAGTGTTTATTGAGTGTTGTTAAAAGGAAAGGTGATGTAACACAGCAGTAAACATGCCCCTGTCCCAGCTTTTTTAGAATGTGTTGCAGGCATCAAATTCAAAATGAGTGAATATTTCCAAAAAAACAATCAAGTTCATCAGTTTGAACATTAAATATCTTGTCTTTGTAGTGTACTCAATTCAATATAGGTCGAAAAGGATTTGCAAATCATTGTATTCTGTTTTTATTCACGTTTCACACAACGTCCCAACTTCATTGGAATTGGGGTTTGTACATAATTAGGTTATGGCCGAAATTAAGATGGCCGCTATTGCCACCATGAGGCATCTCTGTAACAGCTCCATTTCTGAAAAAGTTCTGAGCCCCTCACTGTATAAGTTCACAGTTTCATGCTTTTATGAGAAGGTAAACCTATCACCTCAAATTTGGCACACATCACTTGAAGTATTGGTTGAACAATAAATGAATAATTGGTTGGTTGACTGACTGATTTCTTCACACATGAACACTTTTTGGGTGATCCAGTGTTTAGTCCGTTCATCACATAAGGAAAACTTTTCAAAAATAGGCTTTGCCTGATTGGAGAATTATGCTGCAGACTTACCTTTGTAAATCATTCTAAATATTAATGAGAAGTATGAATACTCAGCAATTCTACCAATGACAGTAAATCCCAATGGGTATGTGGAGAGGTGTCTATCTGCTATTAATTTAACTGGAATTTTTTGTGCACTGTCTGCCTAAAGACATTAACACATCTTTCACTGACAGACAAATAAATAGTGTGTACAGATGTGAAAGACTGAGGGTGGCTTTTTTTTTCAATCTTACGGTCAATAAACCTTGGCGCTCTTGGGTAAAGCCCTCATTTTTCCTCTCTGTATTCCACCCTGAATCATAAAATTCTGTATAAACAAAATGCAGGAGTAGTGTGACGATTAGACTCAAAAACACCCCATAATTCCCAGGTAATTAAAACAGACGTGATATGGAAGAAATACAGTGTCATATTGATGCAGGCTGTACCCACGCAGCAGAATTTATTTTGGTCAGCCAAGGGAGTAAATGTATTTAAAATTTCAAAGTGAAAAGCAGTTTCAACTTGAAAAGCAAATTCTATATACTCAGTCAAAAAAGAAACTTCACACTCATAAATTTCTAAATATTTTCTTGAAACTTAATACAAGAGATATTATTATTATTATTAGGGGTAAATGCGTTGTCAAAGACATCATGACACACAGCAACTCCGGCGTGCACAAGCATGCAGCACGTGAGAGCATACATCAAGGTAAAAGCATGTTTCCTCGTGTTCCTAGTCACGTGACCTTATGAGACACGTGCAATTGAGCCCACGTTAGCACGGTAGAGTGACATCTCGGAAAAACAAGTTCTTACAGTCAATTATCCGTTGATTTGCAATGCCACGACTGTCAAACATTCAACGTGAACGTGCCATTGGCATGCTGAATACGGGAACGTCGGTCACTGACGCGTTGCCAGGGTTATGGGATGCAGTCGATGGACTATCCATGATCTTCGGACACGTCTCCAACAAACTGGCACCACAGCAGACCGACCTCGTTCGGGTAGACCACGTGTGACGACACAAAGCAGAAGACCGACAAATCGTCTTATGTCATTTGCGTGTCGATTTCTCACTGCAACGTCCACTAGGAATGAATTGTTTAGAGGTCGTGTGACTGCCCAAACCATACGTAATCACCTGCGCACTGCTCATCTCCATGCACGTCGGCCATATCGTGGACCAATTTTAACCCAGTTACACCGACGTCAACGGCTTCTCTGGGCACAACGACATCTGAGATGGACTCAGCGTGATTGGAATAGGGTTGTTTTTAGTGACGAATCCAGATTCACTTTGCACTTCGGTGATGGGAGAGTTAGAGTTTGGAGGAGACGCGGTGAACGCAACGCCCAGTGTTGTGTGCAGGAAGTGGACCGTTTTGGGGGCAGTAGTGTTATGGTTTGGGGTGCCTTTAATGGTCCTGCCCGTTCCCGACTGATGGTCGTTCAAAGAAACCTAACTGCTGCAGGATACAGAGATCAAGTGCTCATTCCAGAGCTTTTGCCATTCATGGCAGCTCATGGCCCAGGTCTGACATTCCAACACGATAATGCCAGACCTCATACGGCCAATTTAACGCGGAATTTTCTTAGGAATGCTGGCATCAATGTAATGTAGTGGCCCTCAAGGTCTCCCGACCTTAATCCCATAGAACATGTATGGGATGTGTTGGGCAGAAGACTCCGTCAAGTAAGGAACCCTCCACAGAATTTGGTGCCATGTTGGTTCAATTATGGCGACGCATCCCCCAAGCTGTGTTCAGACGCATCATTCAATCCATAAGGAGACGTTGCGTCGCAGTTGTGAACGCTCATGGAGGGCATACGCGCTATTGACATGCTTTCATCAAGTTGTAACTTACCATTTTTACTCTCTTACATTTCTGTAGCATTTCCGGTGGAACTGGTTACATTATGAACATGATTTTTATGGTACACCGTCCTTAATGGGCACAGAATGGAATTAAATCATTATTTAAAACCACTTTTCTTGTATGTTCAACTTATCGACCTCCAAACGAGTGTGAAGTTTCTTTTTTGACTGAGTATATATGCTTGACAGTGGGAGGTCTTAAAAGCACCAGTTGCGTATAATGACTAAATCCAAGATGACAGATGCTCGATAGCAAGTATTAATTGGACATCCAAGGGATCCACAAGTTGCACCGTGAACCAAGCCAGAGAGCTGCAGTGTTTGCTGGTTTTTGGTGTTACTCTAGCCTACACGTAACAGATCTATAAAGCAGTTTTTTCTCATCACCTGGTTTCTTGTGTCTAAAGAGGGTGGTGAAAAAAAAAAAACAGCACACTCTGTGGCTCTCCAAAATCAGAGTTGGCTAACTCACTCCTTTCATACGAATGTTCTCACAAAGTTAGGGAAATGGTAAAACTCAATGGAGTCCCATAAAAAGGAGCCTGGACAGTGGAGATACTACTCTAGACCCCACTAAGATAAATGTGTTATGACTTGAAAATCATAACAAAGAAAACCAGCAATGACAACTTAAACAAATTTATTCTTCACTGATTAGGTCCAAAAATTTCTAGAAATAGTCCACTGTGCAATCTTATAATAACACTCTAATGCCACTATGTAACTCTGATGCCAAAACAAAAACTCTCCTCTAACTGACCAAAATCAGCATTTATATAGACTCAGAACATTCTGGAAAGATCTACAGGAGTCCTGGGTGATCCGGCCCCCTCCAGGCAAGAAGAAGCCAGAAACCTCTAGAAAGCACTAGTCTATTTCATCACAAACAAGTGGTATTGCATCAGATCATGTTTTTCTACAGACATACCACCAGAGGGTGCTAAATGAGGAGCAAAATAAACAAATAGCTGATCAGTAAGGCAGCACAAATAGTATGTAACAAATCTCCATTTACAAATGATATACAGTGCTTTACATAAAAAGCTCATATATAACAAATGATACCTTTAAAAGTTTTTATTCCCAACTGTACACCTCACAACTTAATGGTGACGATGCAGCTATTAAGGCCTTTCTTGACCCTTTGCCCACCCCAACCATTCTGCCAGAGTTGGTGGAAAAAATGGAAGCTCCTCTGTCCCAGGCGGAGATAGCCCTGGCTATATCATCTATGCAATCCGGAAAATCCCCTGGTCCTGACGGCTTCCCAGCTGAATTTTTCAAGAAATTTTCAGCACCCCTCTCTCTACGCCTTGCTACTTTCTTTTCTGAATCTCTTAGGCAAGGCTCACTTCCTCAGTCGATGAATGAGGCTCGTATAACTCTTATAGCTAAAAAGGGTAAGGATCTCACACGCTGTGCCTCGTACAGGCCAATCTCCCTGCTGAATGCAGATGTGAAAGTCCTCAATAAGGCACTAGCACACAGGTTGAAGGAAGTTGCCCCCTTAATAATAGCGCAGGATCAAGAACTGACACTCCTTCTTTAATGCCCGGCGTTAATTTAACATTCTATACTCAAGCTCTAGTAATGTCCCTGAATGTGTGGTGTCACTAGATGCTGAGAAGGCGTTTGATCGTGTTGAGTGGAAATATTTGTTTAAAGTTCTGGAAAATTTTGGATTAGGTCCACTATTCATAGCCTCGATTAAATCATTGTATGCTTCTCCCATTGCTAAAGTTCAAACAAACAGCACAATCTCTCAGCCCTTTGCCCAAGGTCGCGGAACCCGCCAGGTTGCCCACTGAGCCCGATTCTCTTTGATCTAGCAATAGAACTGCTCGCAATGGCTCTTCGGAACAGCCAGGGTGTCTCTGGTATTTGGAGAGGGGGTATAGAGCATAGGGTGTCTCTATATGCAGATGACCTCCTACTATATGTTTCAGACCCAAATAGCTTTCTTCCAGCAGCTCTCTCCCTGCTTGAGCAATTTGGATCTATATCTGGATACAAGATCAATATGCACAAGAGCGAACTGTTTCCAATTAACAGAGAGGGGCTTGACTTAGCCAACAGCGGCATTCCATTGCAAATTGAAGAGAGACAATTTACCTATTTGGGAGTGGTTGTTACACGGCAATTTAAAAACCTTTTGAAAGAAAATTTTATTACCCTCTTAAACCAGGTCAGAACATTGCTATCACAGTGGCCCCCCCTCGCATTATCGCTCACTGGGCGAATAAACTCCATAATAATGAATATACTCCCAAAAGTTACATATCTGTTTCAGTGTGTCCCAGTACTTGTTCCAAAATCTTTTTTTGTTTCACTGAATTCCATTACCTCCTCATATATATGGCAAGGCAAGAGGCCTCGAATTAGCAAAGCCCTGCTTCAGAGACCCAAAAGGGATGGAAATATGGGGTCCCTGATTTTCTTCACTACTACTGGGCTTCCAATATTTGTTGTATTGCTTTTTGGACTCGCTTCTATCTCCAGCTCAACAGTCCAGACTGGACATCTCTAGAGGTAAATTCATGCCGAGACGTCTCCCTCCCTGCACTCCTTGGTGCGCCGCTTGACTGCCCCTTAACAAAATCACTGGATAATCCAGTGGTACGTCATACCCTTCGGGTATGGACCCAATTTAGGAGATCCTTTGGATACAAACTCTTTTCTCTTTTGAGTCCGATTGCCTCCAACCACCTTTTCATCCCCTCGCGCTCTGACTTTTTCGGACTTGGCATGAAAGGGGCATCAGATTGTTTGCGGACATGTTTGAAGATGGCTGTTTTGTTTCCTTTAATCAAGTGACTGAGAAATACAATCTACCCAAAACGCACTTCTTTTGGTATCTACAGGTCAGACAGTATGTTCGCTCGAATGTGCCTTGCTTCCCCTTAGTACCCATAGCTAACCCAATTGATACCTTTCTTTCCTGTGACCCACTGTCTAGAGGTGCGCTGTCCATGTTACACAATATCATTTCGATGCTGATATGTTCACCGCTGGACAAGATTAAGGCGGCCTGGGAGCAGGACTTGGGACACATCTCTCATGACCAGTGGGACTCCATTCTTTTATCAATACATAAATCCTCAATCTGTGCTAGACACTGTCTACTTCAATTTAAGGTGGTCCACAGGGCTCACATATCCAAGCTTAAGCTGTCCAGCATCTACCCCGATATAACTCCCACCTGTGACAAATGCAACTATAGTGATGCTACCCTGATACATATGTATTGGCTGTGTCCTAAATTGCAGAAATTCTGGCACGAAATTTTCCATACCTTATCTACAATACTAAAAAAAAATCTAAGACTTAGCCCCACCCTTGCCCTGTTTGGTGTTGCTGGTGGAGATAACCCCCACCTGACTTCTACAGAACACCGCATGGTCGCTTTTGCCTTTCTCTTGGCCAGACGTGCAATCCTGCTAAAATGGAAAGGAGCTGCCCTGCCCATGCTTGACCAGTGGCATCAGGATGTAATGTCCTGTCTCAGACTCGAGATGTTACGTTTCTCTGTCAGTGGCTCAAAGCGGAAGTTCTATGAGACATGGGGACTTTTTTTAACCTACTTTCATAACACTCAAACTAAACCATCATGAGATGAGCTTTGATTCAGCCCTTGGCATAAAAAGTAAGATCTGGCTGTGTGGTGCGTTGCAAACTAACTCTTAGATATTACGCCTTATTTTTTCTTTCAGGACAGCTGGGGATGGGAGGGTAGGAAGGGCTATTGCACTATATCAGGTATTACTGTCACTGCCACAGTGACTTGTCTGTTTTACTTGTTCTGCACATTACTATACCATTTGTAGCAATGTGGAATATTACTGCGCAACCCTGGTGTTTTCTGTTTCACTTTATTTTCATATTTTGGTATTTTTCTGTTTTGTATTCTTTTATACAGATATGAGATGAAAACTCTATAAAAATATTTGAAAAATAAAGAGGAGCCTGCATGCACCGGCTGTTTTTGCATTACAGGGGACCATATGTTAAAGCCTTGCTCAGCCTGAAAGTGCTGCTAAGTCAAGGACAAAATTGGATTACTCTGAAGATTGTTCCCCATGTGCCTATCATTTAACTGTTTTTGCCGATGAAAACTTTCTTGCTCCAGAATCCGCCAACTGGCCATCCGGGATCGAAGCTTGCACACTCACTGGCAAGCAGGCAAATGTATTTATTTGCCACAGTTGCATTGTTTTGTAGTGCCATAATCAGACCTAGGGGATTGACAATTGATTAATAAAGTGAATTATTTTAGACTAGACAGAAAAAGGAACTGTGTTAGGGCTGAAAATATGGAGAAATTAATATGGTATCCTATTTTTGAACAATCTATGGATTTTTCTCATTGCACAAGTATTTAAATGTTTCTTCTTTCAAATGATCTGATAGTAAATCATTTGGTTAAAATAATCAGATGTATGATTTCTAAAATTAACTGTTCAACAATGCACCTTATGCACTTAAGCAGTCGCCTAGAAACCTGTTCTATGGCATCGCGACGACAAACGGGTTAGTGCGGTTCCAGCTTTAGAACGGGGGTTTGCAGTCGCTTGTAGCGTGGCTGCCCACTTCTCCTTTGTAACTGGGATGGATCAAATACAAATGCAAGCAATAACTTGAAAATACAGCTTTAAGCAGAACCCTATGAATAACATCCATTCCTCCAAGCATATATTGTTGTAAATGAATGGCATACATGTAAAATCTTCAGCTGGGGCAGTTGTACGTCACACAGAAACAAAGAATGTAAAGTGGCTTCTTAGCCTGTAGAGACTTCATTTTCTTGTCACACCCGGCTGAAGGCAAGACAAGACTTGATGGTACAGTGCACTGAGAGACCTGCATGCAGGCTTTGCCATCAAATGGTGACAGCATTCATATGTCTCTGTCTAAGGATTGCAACAATCCTTGATGCAATCTTAGAACAGTGTGTCTTTCTGCAATGCATGTACACACATTATTAAACCTTCCAGGTTTCAGTTACAAATATTATCCAGGAAAAATGGAAAATGGTTTGATGAGGATAGACTGATATTGCAAGCAAAGAGAGGGGGCAGAGCATGATTTACAGTATATGTTATATTTATTAGTGTATTTATATTTGTTGAATAAATAGTAAATATTTGTTATTTGGTAAATAATTTAGTAATTATATAATACAAACCCCTATTCCAATGAAGTTGGGACGTTGTGTAAAACATGAATAAAAACAGAATGCAATGATTTGCAAATCTCATAAACCCACATTTTATTCACAATAGGACATAGACAACTTATCAGATGTTGAAAGTGAGACATTTTGCCATTTCATGAAAAATATTAGCTCATTTTGAATTTGATGGCAGCAATACATCTCAAAAAAGTTGGGAGAGGGGCAACAAAAGGCTGGAAAAGTAAGTGGTACTAAGAAAAAACAGCAGGAGGAGCACTTACCAACTAATTAGGTTAATTGGCAACAGGTCAGTAACATGACTGGGTGTAAAAAGAGCATTTAGGCAGTCTCTCTCAGTAGTAAAGTTGGACAGAGATTCACCAATTTGCAAAATACTGTGTCTAAAAATTTTGGAACAATGTCAGAAAAATGTTCCTCAGTGTAAGATTGTAAAGACTTGAATCTACAGTACAGAATATCATCAAAAGATTCAGAGAATCTGGAGAAATCTCTGTGTGCAAGGGACAAGTCCGAAGGTCAGCATTGGATGCTCATGATCTTTGAGCCCTCAGCTGGCACTGCATTAAAAACAGGCATAATTCTGCACTGGAATACACTGCATGAGCTCAGGAACACTTCCAGAAATCATTGTCTGTGAACCAGTGACGTGCAGTCGGAGGTTAGTTTGGTGAGGCAGAATCCTTCCCTTTGCTTGATTAGCAATCAGACGATTAACTAGTAAGACTATTCGGCAGAATTACGGGCCAGTTTAAGTTTTCGTGGCATTATTACTCAGTACATCGAACCTGAAATGCTCACTAGACAGAAGATTTGCGCGTACTTGCTTCCAGGAAGCCGAAGCAATGTTATCAACAAATATTAAAACAGTTCGACTTCAATGCTTAATCAATATACAATGAATTCTCCTTTAAATACGCGCTTTTACACCCAAAAAAAAATTTATTTTCAGTCTTCTTTCATAATCCAATTAACAAAATGTTTAAACGATATACAGAATTACCGAGAGCCGAGAATTTTTCCTAATTGATTATTCAGATTTCCATCCTTGCAGTCTCGAATTGAAGCGTGTACGTGAATTAATCTTTTTGTCATTATTTCCTCTATCAGTATACAGGCTTCCTATAAGCTTGGTCTTAATTGTTTTGATTGTCAATATGAATAGTACGTGGGAACAGGTTCACAAAATCCAGTAGTTTGGGTCACTGCCTCACCTCACCGCACGTCTTTGGCTTCCTGTAAGCAAGTACTCGCAAATCTGCAGTTTCGTGAGCATTTCAGGTTCGATGTACTGAGTAATAACGCCGCGGAAACTTAAACTGGCCCGTCATTCTGCCGAATAGTCTTACTAAACTAGTTCATCATCTGATTGCTAATTAAGCAAAGGGGAGGATTCTGCCTCATCAAACTAACCTCCGACCGCACGTCACTGCTGTGAACACGGTTCGCCATGCAATCTATAAATGCAAGCTAAAACTGTATCATGCAAAGAAGAAGCCACATATAGATGTGAACACAATCCAGAAACACTGCCATCTTCTCTGGGCCAAAGTTCATTTAAAATGGACTGAGGCAGAATGGAAAACTGTTCTGTGCTCAGATGAATCAAAATTTGAAATACTATCTGGAAATGACAGATGCCCTGTCATGCAGTCTAAAGAGGAGAGGGAGCATCCAGCTTGTTATCAGCACACAGTTCAAAAGCCTACATCTTTGATGGTAACGGGTTGCATTAGTACACATCTGGAAAGGCATTCTCAATGTTGAAAAGTATATAGACGTTTTACAACAACATATGCTCCCATCCAGACAGCATCTCTTTCAGGGAAGGACTTGCATATTTCAGCAAAACAATGCCAAACCTCATACTGCATCCATCACAACAGCATGGCTTTACAGTAGAAGAGTCTGAGTGCTGAACTGAACACTTCCCAGATGTTTACAGACTGTTGTTAAAAGAAGAGAGGATACTAAACAATGGTACATATGCCCCTCTGCCAACTTTTTTGAGATGTGTTTCTGCCATCAAATTCAAAATGAGCAAATATCTTTAATAAATGTCTCACTTTCAACATCTGATATGTTGTTTATGCTCTATTGTGAATGAAATGTCAGTTTAAGAGATTTTCAAATCATTGAATTCTGTTTTTATTTACATTTTACACAGCATCCCAACTTTTTTGGAATGGGGGTTGTAAACCTACACTTCCTGGACTACCACTGATCATCCTGCCAAATTTCTATCCAAACCATTCATAACTTTTTGAGTTCTCCGGACAGAAATATTAAAGAGGTATATTTCAATTCTTCCGGATCCAGAATCCAGAATATATTCCGGATCACTACCAAAATTTAATCAACTCATCCTTGGACTACCACCTATCATCCTATCAAATTTCATGCCAAACATTTTATAACTTTTTGAGTTATCTTGTGAAGAGACAAACTGGCAAAAAAAAAAAAAAAACCAAACAAACGGGTGAAAACATAACATCCTTGGCAGAGGTAACAAATAAAACTCAAACATTTCTGTGCAAAGTGAAGACCACATACATAATTTTTATATTCTCAAGGATAATCTCATTTGTTCCTGCTTCAACACTGGAGCTCTCCTCCTTTGGATATTCAAAATGGTAAAAATAGGTAGGCAATGAGTATATGTGTCTACTGTGGATTGGTAGTTCACTGCAGGTTAAGAAGTTTCACTTACGGATTTACAACTCAATAGCATGGTGTCTACTTGCGCACATGCGGTAGACACAAAAAACGAAACATAATAATACCTACTAGCTCTTCTCAAAACACACATTTTCAGACAGGCCTGGACTCAGTGAATTAATATCTTTCATTTTCTTTGTGGCCATTTCCATATTTTGTTGTATTTTGTTTGTGTTTATGTCTCGTGTTCATCCTGTAGTTAGAACACTGAAATTTGCCTTAGGAGATAAATAAAAGAGCCATCTATCTATGAACTATTTCCTGCATTTTTCCAAATTCTATGAACACGTTTGAGGGCCTTAGGATATTGCAAAACTTTGCAGACAGACTAAATGTGTGATACTCTTCGATGTGGTACTTCAGTCGGTACTGGGAGTAGCGCATTGTCTCGATACCGCCCACTAATTATTTTTTCAAAAGCATTGCCTTTTTGAGGGCCTCATCATGCGGAATAACTCACGGAGTTCTGCACACTCACAGAGCCGGGTAATGATATTAGTATGGTACTGGTTTTGCGCACAGGCGTGGTAAAAATGGCTCCATAGCCGCCCCCCAGAAATTTAACCAAATTTCACCTCAGTTACCTTAGGTGAAACTGGCTCACAATTCATGACCAGTGGCTGGTTCAGGCATGTCTCTGATTCAATGTTGTTTGGGTTACCAACCGCCTTTACTGCAGTCTGAGGAGAGAGAAATGGGAGTTCCTTCTGCTCAGGTTCTGGTTTGCCATGCCCACCAGGGTTGGAGAGGAGTCCATGCTTTGGTACTCTGGTACATACCTGGCTTACAGAAGCGGAAGACCCATTGTCGCAGGCGAGCTCCTGTCCACAAAGTGGGGCAGAGGCTTTTGCTTGCCAGAAATCCTGCTCTGGGAGAACTTGAAGTTTGTCCGCCGATTCCTTCGCCCATTCACCATTTCAAAAATCGTGTCATCATCCGCTGTCAGGCTCCTCCTTCCTCATTTGCCCTGTAACATTCACCCTGGGTTTCATATCTTGAGAATTAAACCTGTGTCTTTGTCTTTCTACAGTCCTCCCTCCTACTCCCCTCCTCTCCCCAGGCTCATCAATGGTGGCTCCGTTTACGCCGTGCACTGGATCCTGGACGTCTGGTGTATGGGATGCGGATGTCTGTTTTTGGTGGACTGGGACAGGTACTGGCCTAAGGAGCATTCCTGGATCCAAGAGCGGAATATCTTTGACTCCTCCCTGGTTTGCAACATCCTGCAACAGCATCCAGGGTGCATCACTGTGCCCCCATTTGGCACTCTTTGGGAAGGGTAACTGTCATAAGCCTCATGTGAATGCCTTCTGCTTCTCCTCGCATTCAGCAACTTGCATGCCGATTAGAAGTAATGTCTCCTTTGTTTGATTTGCATCTTGCGGGCTTCCTTAAACACAGCTGTTTATTTATATTTATACCCCAACCTTTGAGTTTCTGGATTGTGATTTGCTATATGTGCTTAGAATCAGGCAGTATTTGCAAGTTAAACTCTTTGGCCTGTATTCTAAAGTCTGGTCAAGTGTGGTTTAACTTAGACCAGGGATACTCACTCTCTTCCAGAATGAGCCACTTTGGATGCAGGCTCTCATTCTAACCATGCAGTTTCACACCTGATTCTACTAATTGAGCGTCTATGGCAAAAGCTTTAAGGGTTGAATAGTAGTATCAGGTGTGTGACTGGTAGAATGAAAGCCTGCATCCACACCGGCTCATTCTGGATAAGAGTGAGTATCCTTGACTTAGACCCTGGTCATTAAGTATGATTTAAGAGAAGTTTGTTTATGGATTCTACCGTCACTTAAAGCTGGGTTTTAATATTGACTTTTTGATGTGCGGTTTAACTTAGACCTCAGTCTAAATGTGGTCTAATTTTATACACGTTTTTAAACTAGGTGTAGGGATGGTCTAAGTTTGGTGTAACTCTCTTATGTGACTGACATGGCTCATCTTTTGGATGACCTAAGGCAACTGGCAGCTGCTGTGCCAGAGGCACCATTGGTTGATGGGAAAAACCCCTTTAAAACATTCAGATCTTCAGTCACGTCCACTGCTCTTTAAATTCCCTCATGTCTTGGTGGCCATCCCCCTCGCCTTGGTCAAATTGATCTCCCAGTCGTTCTTTTTGTTCTCTAAGATCTCAACACTTCCCTAAACTAATTTTGCCAATAAGTGAAGACCTGTGTGCAAGAAGTACTTAAGTCACATTTTGCAAAAAATGAGCTGACACCAGTATTAAAAGCCACAATGGCCATAGCATCATCTGATACCAAAGATTTCTGCAAAGAAGCGCTCAAGTCTTGTGTATTGGTGCGTTTCCATTGTCCATTGTCATGATCTGCAATGTGTTTTGAAAACTTTGACCCCCAAAATCTCAAAAGTATTATTTTGTGACTTAGGTACTTCTTGCACACGGGTCTTCAAGTGTTTTTCCCTGGTTCCCAATTAGCCTAACGGCAGGGGTCTCCAATTTTATCCATAAAGGGCCAGTGTGGTTGCTGGTTTTGTGACAGCCCAACACTAATACATCTGCTTCTAATGATCAACGTCTTCATTGAACCCCTGATCTCTTAATTAGTTGAATCAGCTGATGTTGCTCTGGGCTGTAATACAGATCTGCACCCACACTGGCCCTTCACGGATAAAATTGGACAGCACTCCGTTTTGGCTTTTGGAATTTGATATTTTGACAGACATAGTGCAAATGCTGGTCACATAGATCTCAGGCAGAAATCATAGCAGAAAGTTCATTGCACTCTACTGCACGCGCGCAGTAGAAGCAGACTACGTCTCCAGGGCAATTAGACTCTGGTTCAAATGTAGACAAAACCACACTTAGATTACACTTAAAACAAGGTTTAACTAAACATCACCTTCAGAAACTAAAACTGATGTAAACCCCACTTAGACAGGAGTATTAGTCTAAGAGGGGTTTAGTTAAATCAGGGTGTAAATTTAGAAGGGGTGTTAGATTGAACCTGACTTCAGAATATGGAGGTTTATCATTTAAAAGTGAAATGGAGTATACAATGATAGCAATTTACAGAAGTTATCTTCCTTATTTAGTTAATAAGAACAGGATCCTAAGCCTTTTTCGAGGTTTTCAGCTCAGGACCACATTCTCTTTAATCTTGTCCAAATCCGTTCCGCTGTCTAGTTTATCAGGAACAAGCTCCCAATCCTTCTACGATCATAAACATTGGAACCGCATTCCTCCTAAGCCACTCCTTCCTGCCCTGGGACAGTTTAGCTCTTGCAAAGTGTGCACTCCATCTGGAAGTCAACCCGGATAGCCACTGGTTGAAGTTGAAGTTCTAGCTGAACTAGAACTATCAATAAACCCTTTTATTGGATTGTACTGTGCCTCCGCACTTGATTCCCAGTCTGGATCATAATGACTAAGATTGATTATATTGATTTTTCCATTAATTTGTAGCCCCTCTGTACACCCTAATGAGTGTCCATGTACATTTGGTGCCATTCTGTGTCAAATGATTGGCTTCAGTTGGCTTAAAGCCAACTGCTGACAGGCTGAGTTAAAATCACAAGATGTAACACTTTCAGAGCAAATAGCTGCAAAATCATTATTATACCATTATTACATATTTTTGTGCTGGCTTGCATTTGCCTTGTAGGAATAACATTTGCATTGACAAAGTGCCCATCATAGCATGGCCATTAGCCTTTGTATTTGGCAGCATTTCAAGCGGAGCAAGCCATCTGATTTGCAGCTTGTCTAACTTCCAGGGAACAAATTAATAATGACCTCTCATCTGAAATGTCTTTTTAGTCAAACAGTTCTTTTGTTTTTCAAAGTAAAAACACTGATCTCAGATGTTTGATTTAAAGTGATTAGAAACCCATTTTTTTCCCCTGGGAAAATAATTATAAACCCTTTCCAAAGTTCTTATTTGCCATGGTGGCCACAAAGATTGCATACTGTAATTGTTCATCCCATCAATGCCATAGGAAATAAAGCCATTTTCTTCTCTGCAAGTACTATAAATTTACCATTACTTTAAGAAGAAAATTGTACTATTTGCTCTTGAGAAATGCCAACTGAAGTTACTTTCCGATCATTCCTGTCTGGAAGGGACCCATTTGATTTGTTTCCAGAGAGAGTTCAGTTTATTACATTTCTTTCAACCATAGCTTTAGGGAAAGAGAAATCTATATATTACACGAGGTGAGGATATCACATATAATCTTCTTTAATATGTTATTTTAGTTCATGCATTATAGAAAACATGATGGCATAAAAACAGCAGGCAAACATTCCCCTTTATTTCGGCAAACAAGTCATACCACGGACCTAGACTAATCCACAGATGTCCATTGAGTTTAGCTCTAAATAAAAAAAAAAGGCAGCTGCTCAGAGGCTCAAAATTCCTAAGCATCCTCTGGTGGTAGACGGCTGATTGTGACATTCACTGCAGAGGGAGTGCCTTTCTCAGTGAGTGAGTAAATGTTTGAGAGGACAAACTCATTTCGCATTTGCAGTTACGAGCTAAAATAGGCTTAGCGAGTATAACTGACAGCAGTTTATCACCACAAAATTGTCATAACGGTATTACCTCAGGGATATTTTTAATTGTTTTAAATATATCTGTGAAATTGGTTCAGACCATGGACATGTTTCCCTGCTATATTTGAATGTTTCCCTGCATTTGAAAATCCTTGCATCTGTTTGGTGTCGATACTGGAAAATGCCATCTTGAGACTGAGGTGGAACTAATCTGTTTTGATGCTCCAATAAAAGAGCGACTGCAATCAGCTGAATTCCCCAGCCAACAAGCCCGCAGAGGCGAAACAAATGTAACGTCCTGACGCAGAGATTTAAATGCAAACAGTGACTTCTTTTGTTTCATTTGTGCCAAACTTTTGGCGATGGTCCATATAAACAAACAAAAAAAATGCAATAAGTATAATGCAATGTGCTGCCACTGTTCTGAAAATGGTGCATTTCTCCAGCAACCAAACCAACCAGCTTTGACTTGTTTAATGATGGAACCATGCAAATAATTGTAAATCAGTGTAATGTAATCCTGCAAAACACATCAATGTGGTAAAGGAAATGAACGTGTCTGCTGTTAATGACAACCATTTAAATGCATGCACTTAGTCAGCTCTCCATTAGCACGGAACATAGTCCTTAAAAGGTTCTGCCATGTGATTTGTGAACTTATCAGAATTTTTTTGACTCTCTCTTTTTTAATGTGGTGTCTAAAATTGAGGTGAAAAGCTCAAAGAAATCGCCAATCGTATAGTTGTTCTTTTGTCTTCTCGTGGACTCTTTGGAGACCATGCTTACCATGCATCATTCATTATTTACATAAATATGGGGCGTAGCTTGGGGATCTTGTTTGGGAAAATAACAGGCGACATGCCAACAGATCCATAGAGGCTAAAATGCATATTAGACACTGTGCTGCCCCTTGGGAAGGTGGGCCTGTTCCGTGTCCACTGCAAACATGCTTCTGCCTGCAGTTGCGCTGCATCACTCTCTGCTGCTGCATCACTCTTGCCTGCTGCTATTTAATAATGCCTCCTGCTAGTTAATGTCTGCTCTCTCCCTCATACAGCTGCTGCATGCTTTAGGTCTTACCTGCTACTCTCGTAAGCATATGTGCTGCAGTTAATGTAAGTGTAGTGGCAGACTACAAGCTAAAAAAATCATTTATTTGGCTGCACTTGCTTGAGCTCTCTTTATCCACAGCATGCAGGTGATCCATTACACGTTTGCAACAAAAGATTTTGTGTTAAATAATATCAATTCCAAATTAGCTACCCAGCCCGTTGTCTCATTTTTGAGTACTACATTGGTTGCTAATGCCACATTTGACTAACATCACATTTCAAAGGACACCACATTTCGCTCAGAATCTTGGCATTATCCTGCAACACTGCAATTTGCATTTGCTAATTGGTGCTGCCCTGTGGGGAAAAAAACAGAAGTGTGACTGGAGTTTGGCAGAAGTGTTTCAGGGGCTTGCTGATATTTATACAATAAATATCAGGAAGCCCCTGAAACACTGAACTACAGTGAGGTAAAGCCTCAGTCACATATCAACCGATTTGGGATAAGGTGCCCCTATGGGTCCAAATATTGGGGAACATTGGCAAAAACTCATTGCAGCCGCCAGGGTGCTGTGGCAATCCTGCAGGCGCTTTGGCTTGCTTTCCTCACCATACGGTGCATCAGGAGCTTTTAGCGTGGAGTTAAAGGCTCCTGATGTGTCTTTTAAATTTTTTCTGACCTTATGCCTGAAGACACATCGTACCGGGCATCGCACGGGCCCAGTACAGCCTCGGCAGTATTCGTATGGATGCCATCTGATTTGGGGATGGAATTTCATTGTGTGACTATCTTCAGATGTCCGTGCAAGTCCCATGAGCCCAGTAGGATGTATAAAAATTGTACTGGCATCTCACAAATCCTGTCCCACTCCCCTCCAACTGGCGCACGGCGTCCAAGATTCTCTTGCGGACGCGGTGCGGCGCCCTCGCGGCCCTGTTTTAATTTTTTTGTAGGGGCTGCCCAGCACATATATGTTTAATTACAATTTCAGTCATCAGTCTCTCGTCATTGAAGATAGAAAAAAGAAAAAGATGACGCTGACACACCCTCAAAGTCTGAGGCTGGCACACCTGAGGCTGCAGGCATTGTTGGTTCAATAGGGACGACTAGTGATTCAGGCTGCTTTCCTCCTTGGAGGGCAGCGCCAGGCCAGAGAGGAGAGGAGAAGACAGTCCGTGGGAGTAAAGCCGTGGTTGCAGTGCTGAGTGAGTCTGGGTCAGTAGGAAACTCTCGTGCAGGACTTACTGCAGGAGACCCAGGGGGACTTTAAGGCCTTCCTTGCATTGAGGCCGATGTTCCAGGCATTACTGGCCCAAGTTTCCCCGCGCATCACAAAGAGTCAAGAGAGCAGATCTTTGCTGGACCCAGGTCTGAAGCTGGCGATCACCCTCCATTTCCTGGCCATTGGGTACTCTTACCACATTCTGGCGTTCAACATCTGTGTGGCCCACAACCGCTTGTGGGGCAAATCTGCGATTCCATTATAGCGGAATGCCAAGAAGAGGTGTTTACATGCCCCTTGACCCCTGATGGCTGGGGCAGGTGGCAGACAAGTTTAGACAGCGTTTTAACTTTGATCACACATGTGGTGCCCTGGACAGCAAGCACATAACCATCAAGAAACCTTAAAAATTCGGCAGTCTGTACTACAACTACACAGACTTCTTTTTGATATTCTTGCTGGCCCTCATCAACGATGACTATAACTTTGTGCGAGCGAACATCAGTGCCAGTAGGTCCTCGTCCGATTGTGGGGTCTTCAACAGGTCGTCCCTCAAGCCAGCCCTCCGTGAAGAAACCGTGGGTTTTCTTCTGCCCGCTACCCTCCCTCACAGCAAGGGACATTTCGTACTTCGTAATCGGAGTTGATACTTATCCCCGCGGACTTACCCCATCAAGCCATACTCACATCGCTATCTCGGCCATGACCAGAGGATATTCCACTACTGATTTTCCCAGGGCAGGAGGGTGGTAGAGAATGCCTTTGGGATCCTCACAAAGAGATTCCGTTGCCTACTCACTACCCTGGCCATCACTCTGGCGAACTCTACAAAGATTACAAAAGCATGCCTGGTACTCCACAATGTGATATGAGAGCATTGCCAAAACCTGCAGAATGCCGACTTGGACAGGGCCAGAGCTAATGGTGATATCATCGCTGGTGCTTGGAGGGATACTGGGATGCTGGCAGAGATGGAGGCAATTGGTCTGTGAGAGCTGCGCTGGAAAAGAGCTATGCCTGTACCTCAAGCACTACTACAACAGTCCTGTCGGCAGTGTGCCGTGGCAGGAGGCAGCAATCAACATGCCAGCACTATAGAACTGTGAACACATTGCTTATTAAATAATGCTGTATTATGTGAACACTTAGTATTTTTTTATTTTTTTTAATAAAATAACCAGGAAATAATTTTATATTTTGCTAACTCTGCTTTGTTATTTCTTATTCTTTTTAAACTTTGTAAAAGAACCATGAAAGTGTTTAAAAAATTTAAGCATTGTTTTGTTTTTTAATCTTTAAACTTTGCAAAATATTGAGAAATTCTGGTTCTTTTTTTAGTTATTTCCCAGGTACTCCTCACATAGCGCAAGGAGGACGGCCCGCCCTGCTTCAGTATAGTTCCGCCCTGCTTTCACATGTCCGCCCTGCAAAAAATGTTAGTGCCCTCCTTCTACCCTCCCCCAAATTAAGAGAAACAAGAAAAGAATAAGGGTGTGTCTCCACAAGAAGCATTTTTTGCATTGGCAACTATGATGGCCGACAGGGGCAAATGTGCTGCAACGGCCCAAAACATCTCCAATTGGAGAAACTCGCTGCAATAACAGAAACAATGCAAATTTAAAAACACGCAAACCGCAAAAGCAAATGCAAGAGAAAAATCCTGCATATCAATGCCAACACAAATGCACTGCAAAGGTCTAAAACATCCCCAACTGGAGAAATGCGCTGCTAAAACATAAACGATGCAAAGTCAAAAACACTCAAACCACAAAGGCAAATGCAAGAGAAAACGCTGCATTTAAACATCAACACAGCGGAAGTACTCCAAGCCGCTATGGGGAGCGCCAACTAGAACAGTTTTTATTTTTGACCTGATCGAGGCAGGCTGGAGTATTTTGTTTTATGTTTTTACACCACAGTGAAAGGTTTGCCTGAGCTGCGACCTTATGAGCATGTGCAAAGGGCTCGCTGAGCTTTGCGACCTTAAGAGCATGCGCAAAGGGTTTGCGCAATTACGGCCTTAAATTTGATGCACAGAAATCAAAGGACAGCAGTAAATAGTTATAACTTCGCCATTTAGTTAGTAAGCTGGCATTTACACGCATCAGATATGACTAGCTAAGTCGACAAAAAGACTCTCTAGCTAACTGACGTTAGTTTGCTTGCTTAGCACGCTAGTTACAGTTACATTTGGCATAATATAAATACTCGCGAATCAACTCTAAGTGAGATAGCGGATAATGGATCATTTTTATTGATTTATTTTCTATTGATGTCCGTGCACCAAATATAACTGTTCGCTAGCTAGGCTAACTAGCGAACTAGCTAACTTAGCAAGCAAACTGATGTTTGCTAGCTAGCTAGCTAGAAAGCCTTTTTGCCAACTTAGCTAGCTAGTCTCGGTCTGGTCATAAGCAAAAGCTGTTCTACTTAGCGCTTCTCATAGCGGCTGCGAGCACTTCCGTTGTGTCGATGTGGATATGCAGTGTTTTTCTCTTGCATTTGCATTTGTGGTTTGCGTGTTTTTGAGTTTGCATTATTTCTGTTTTTGAAGTGCTGTTCTCCGATTGGAGACATTTTGGGCTGTTGCAGTGCGTTTGTGTTGACGAGGATATGCAGCGCTTTTCTCTTGTATTTGCTGTTGCGGTTTGCATGTTTTTGAATTTGCATCATTTCTATTTTTACGGCGCATTTCTCCAATTGGATATGTTTTGGGCCATTACAGCTCGTTTGCCCCTGTCGGCCACACTAGGAAGCGTCTATTTTCTATACAAATTCTATGAAGACCAGCTTTGACAGCGCTTAGCGTCTTTGACGCAAAAACACCCTGAACATTCAGCGTTTTTTTGGCTCCACTCATAGAGCTTTTCGGAACAGTGCCGGACTCATCAATGTCACTTCTCTCTCACCGACAAATCAAAATCAAGAAGAGGGACTTAGAACGTAACAATAGCGGAAATGGTGTCTCAGATCAATTGGCAACTACTTTGGTTTGCTCAGAGCCTAATATTTCCAAATTTTTCTCATGAAGTGGTAAAATGTTCCACTTTCACCATCTGAGATGTTGATTATGTTCTATTGTGAATAAAATGTCAGATTATGAGATTTGCTAATCATTGCATTGTTTTTATTTACTTTTTTTTTTTTTTGGAACTGGGTTGCATATTTTGATCTATTTACTTGTAGCTAATTTGTCTATGGTACTTCCCTGCCTTGGTTTACTCACAAATTCTGACTCCTAGGATTAGCCTACATAGCTCTTAATTTGTGCACCTGGTATATGCTATGCTCCTTGTTTGAGCACCTGACTTAATTCCCTTGATATTTCCTCACAGTTTCTTATTGAGTGTTTGTAGTCTTGGGTAGCTAACTTTGTATTTCTCTTCAGCATCTGACACTTGACATTGCTGCTTTGGACTACTAATCGCACTTTTTTACAAGAAGGCCGTTTCGGGTGGGTCATTCGCACATATATCTGATTGAGTTATTACGTGTTCCATGTCCTGATTGGTGTTTGCCCATCACTTTGTGTATTGCCATGTCTGTTACTTTCTTTGCACTGATGATGGCTTACACCTGAAACATGTCTGTTTGCCCACATTGAATATGAAGATTTTTCTTGAGTGACTGCTGGAGTACATTTTCTTTGCGTAATTTCCAGGGCAGTGCACCCTTTCATATTGTCTTGGTTTTTGAATTGTGTGCGCTGCTCTTTTCTGCTACCATTTACAGTTGATCATGGAATATCCAGCTCGGAAGAAATTTTCCGAGCTGTCTTATTGCAAAGGTGGCATCTTGTGACAGTGCCATGATTGAATTCACTAGGCTCTTCAGAACAATCCATTCTTTCACAAATGTTTGTAAATGCTGACTGCATGGCTAGGTGCTTGATTTTATACACCTATGTTGATAGGGCTAAATGAAACACCTGAATTTTATGGTTAAGAGGTGTCCCCCACTACTTTTTTTTTTCCACATATTGTACGCCTTTATAGTGTGAGAAAGAGGGTAATATGCCCCAGTCAGTTTTAAAGGCTCGGTAGGCAGCTTATTTTTGGCAATATTGGGCAAAAACTTCCATTTAACCTTTGAGCATAATGTAAATGAAGTGATCTGAAAGAAGAGCAGACCTCTGCATCCCCTCTGGGCTCTGTTTTCAGCCTGCAAAGAATCTGGCCCGTGACGGAAGAATTTGACCAATCACAGAACAGCTGAGAGAGCGAGCCCTGTGGCTGTTCTGCTGAAGCAGATGCGCGTGCATGTCTCTTCAGTGGAAACTCTACTCTGTAGCGATGGCGGATGATTGGACAGGAAAGATTGTTTTGTTTCCAATCATGGAATCGCAGTCTAAGAAGAGGAAGATGGATTCGTCAAAAAGGGAGTCTAAAAGACAGTCTGACAACAAACGCAATAAAACGCGTGTAAATATCGGCGTCACCTTTCAAAGATGGAGAGAAGTCCGGGATAACATTAGACCCTGCGTGCCACTGTGGGTGGGTATTTATAAATCTGACTTTCAACGTACACCCATTGTCGCACTGCTTCTAATGGGAATTCAGGCATACCTTTTTTACGCATGTCGGGATTAGAAGATTTCCCCAACTCTTTGAACCCGTTACAAATCAAACACACATACCTTCTGCTATATCTCCGCTTGAAGGCATCTAGACTCAGCCCTGAGTCTAGCTGTCTTAGTAGAAGGTATTCGCGTCTTGATTTATGAGCAAAAATTCCTCCAGACGAGCAGTTCAAACAATTATGCCATGTCTTCAATGGAATTCCCTGTGCCATTGCATGTGGGATTAGTAGATGAAAGTCAAGTTTTTGAACCCGTAAATACCCACCCACAGTGGCACGCAGGGTCTAGATAACATTGGTTTGAAGTTAGACTCGGAGCTCGCTGTTCTTCTCTTGGACAGGTAAACTGCTAAATTATTTTTCCTCTAACAACTACAGTTGCTGTGATAGTGGTTAGGTTGTGTGGGTTGATTTACCATATAAACAGCCAGGTGACAGCGGCTACTGATAAGGCATTGTCGGAAGTTGCTAATACGTTAGCCTTCTGCTAACCATAGCCAAAGGCATATGGCTGCGGCTAATACAAGATCAAGTTTATGTTGCTAGCTAGCGCAACGTTAGAGTCCCGAATCATACTATTCCACCTCAAACGTCTTCACATACCTACAAGTTTGGTGAGAGTGACAGTAAATTCCCTGCTATAATTTTAACAATTGCAATCATGATCGGGACGATTGAAATGAGTGACGCGTAAGCCTACTCATATAGGTGACCACATGAGTAAAGTTAGTTATCCATTTCAGTCACCCCGACCGTCTTATGAATGAAGCGCGTGCATCAGATGCCCGTGCTTGTCTGGTGGGAGGAGCTCAGGTCAGAGATGAGGAGATGAGACCCGTGTAGACTCAACGATCACCATTTTTCTAGGATTCCTGCCTACCGAGCCTTTAAAGCTTCCATCCTAGTGCAAGCTTGATTGAGTCCCATCTTGCATGTGACTTACTAAACTAAAAGGATAAAATGCATCAGCTATAGTGAATTGCTACACTTTTCATGGCTGGTGTTGTTAAATGT
This sequence comes from Gymnothorax javanicus, assembly GCA_029692085.1. NCBI lineage: Eukaryota > Metazoa > Chordata > Actinopteri > Anguilliformes > Muraenidae > Gymnothorax > Gymnothorax javanicus. The sequence goes on from CM056198.1 coordinate 102,644,088, forward strand.
TGCATTGGTGCTTGAAGAGCATGCATTATGGGCAGTATTGAACAGTAATTATTGTAATGAAAAATTATAAACATAGAATTGTCAAATTGATCAAAGGCAGTGGTACTTTATGAATGGTGAAGAGAATTCATACATTGGCACGCTGCAACATATGTAGTTCTGGTTGAAATGCATTTGTTTCATGGCAAAGCCACCTGGCCTCAGGTTTTTATGCCCCCGCCTCGAAATTCGAGGAGAGGGGGCATTATGTTATCGCCCAAGTCGTCTGTACATAAGTCTGTCCGTACGTCCGTCCGTCCATTAACCAATTTTCTTGAAAACGGTTCAACCCAACAAACCCATTTTTGGAAAGTGGCTTCGGGATGACTAGAGGACGGTTCTTTGTGAAAACGAGTTCGATCCGACTTTCAATATGGTAACCAAGGCTGCCATCTTGATTTTAGTTTCCGGACAATTAAAAGAGAACGACTCGTCTGATCGATTCAATTTTTGGCATGTATGTTTGGGGTGACGAGAGGAAGGTTTCTTTAGAAAACGGGCACGTTCTGACTTTCAATATGGCCGCCACGGCAGCCATCTTGATTTTCGTTTACGGACAATTTAAGGACAACGACTCGTCCGATGGGTTTGATTTTGGGTATGTATGCTTGGGGTGACTAGAGGAAGGTTCCGTTCGAAAATGGGCGTGCTCTGACTTTTAATATGGCCGCCAAAACAGCCATCTTGATTTTCGTTTCCGGACAATTAAAGGAGAACGACTCGTCCGATGGATTTGATTTAGGGTATGTAGGTTTGGGGTGACAAGAGGAAGGTTCCTTTAGAAAATGGGCACACTCCGACTTTCTTTTCCCTACAATATTCATACATTTTTACATGTATGATGGATATGCCTTTATGGCATAAGCTCAGATCAAACAACAGTACAGTCAATGTTTTCTTGAGACAACATTCGGGCGGGGGCATATGCCACACTTTGCGTTGCTCTTGTTCAATGAGCCCTGGTGTTATTTTTCTGCTTGCTGTGAGTTTTAGTAACATTAAGTTTTCTTGCATATTATTCTGAGTTGCCTTTACCCAGCGGGAGCAGCTAACATCTCAGGCCCAAAAGAGTACAATGGTGGGCCAGGTCTGTGGCATGAACAATGTCAAAGGCTACAGTGCATGAATTTGGACTGTAATTTAGACATTGCAATAATGATACTAGTGGCATTTGGTAAGCTCCAATATTTTTCATTTTTTTCTATCGTAATTGGAGTTTTTCAGCTTGGGCATACGATAATAGAGCAACAGCATTAGCACTAAAATGAGGTCTGGGTGAGTCAGAGCACAAATGTGGGCTGCAGTCCAATAGTCTTTTTTGCTTAGGAAAGTTCCTATCTCCTTGAAAATGACCCAGAATTATTTATGCAGCAGCCATGATAAGAGCAGTTTGAATTCTCTGAATGCTATGGAAAGGTGCTTCAATGCGTCATTACTATTTCAGCAAGACAATGTTTGCATGTACAAAGCAAGTCCCATACATGGCTTGTCATGGAAGAACTCCACTGACGCAGTGCCAGAGCATCAACACTCACTGAAGTGACCTGGAGAGTGGAGGCTGTTCTAACAGCTAATGGAGACAAAATCCCTATTAACCCCCATGATTATGGAATGAGATTTTGAACCGAGATGTTGGATGAGCATTAATCGACATGCTATCCACAAGTACTCACACAGTGTAAGCAGTAGTATTAGCTATGTGGAATTCTACCATGAGTGCTATACAATAATTCCAGCAGGAAATAAAATGACAGTCCAGTGGTAGAACAATACCTGTTTTCCCCAAACAGTACGGGTCTATACAGTATTCATATTAATCTCTCTCCTCGTGAGAGTTTTCCCTGGTGAGATAATACGTCATTAGCTTCTACTGATAGCATTAATGTATAACAATTAGCTAATCCTTGTGGAAATTTGAAAGCACAAAGAGATGAGAGAATTAAAGTAGACATGTATTGAGAAATCCAAAAATGGGCAAATCATACCTCTACAGAAAGCTAATGTCATGAGGATGATTAATATAACATTTTCTGACACTCACTCAGACAGGAAGAGAATAAAAGAGGCATTTTGAATGCCCATTTAACTCGTGCACATCCCCAAAAAACCAGGTAAAAATAGCGCCTGTCTGATAGCGTAATTCATGGGGAACAGGGACACACGGTAATGAAGTCGAGTGCATTGATCGTTGTCTGCCTGTCATAATTTGTTAATTTCTTGGTCTCGTTTTGTTTTATATTTCTAGTGGATTAGATTTATGATGGTCAAAAAGTATGTTATTGTTTGGCTACTGTGTTAGCTCACCTGGTTAAGGCGCTGATTTGCGGAGTACTAGTGAGCGCCACGGCCCGGGTTGGAGCTTGGGTTGCGCCAGTGCCTGGTGGCCTTTTCAGAGCAGCGCACAATTGGCTTTGGGCTGCAGAATAACAAATTAGGAGGGATTGCCAGTTTGGTACTATAGAATTATAGCATTGTTTGGTGCTCAAGGGATTTCTTTTAGCCAGCCGGGTGCTCATCAGTAAAATTACAAGTTTGAACATGTTCAGGTTTCCTCTGCCCTCGCTCAGGGGTAGGTTTCCCAAAAGCATAGTTGCTACCTAATTAGCAACTTCCATAGCTAGTTTGACCATATACAGTCAATGAGTCCAACTAAGTAAATTAGCAATTATGCTTTCGAGAAACGCATCCCAGAGCTTGCTTCCTGCTCACTCGCCTGTGCCCAAGGCTTTGGTTTGTGCTGGAATGCTTGCGGTAGCCGCTGGCATTCAGCTGCATCCTTATCGTGACCAATTTCTTCCTCATTTTCCATCATTCCTACCTCTCCATTGTCATCATCACTGAGGAGCAAGTATTACTCACTAACACGCTAATATCTGAAATATACTTCATTTTAACAAAAAAGACACTCCATTATCAGGAAAAAGCAGGCAATACGCTACTCTAGACTGAACAGAATCAGTACAATGAACGTAGCAGGGGTTTTACCGAAGTCCTGGAGCTGTTCTCATTTTAAACATACGAAAACCTAGACACTGGATTTTGTCGTACGTGGTATAATTCTAAAACATCACCACATTGAGCAAAATGCTGCCATATACAGTATTATTAGCAAAGGCTAATGGTTACTCATACTAACCAGTGTGGCAAACAAGCTCTGTGATCATCATGGCTATGGTGAACTGAAAATAAAGCTAGCCATAAGCATTTCATATTACTCCATTGTACTCACTCAAAATGAAGCAAAACTCTCCGTCATTAAAATCCTCCTCCAGATAAGCGGAGTAACAGAGCTTCCCGGTACGAGGAGCACTCCCGTACTATTCCCATTCAGAATAACTCCCATTATCCATGTTGGTTTCAAATTGCCATCACATAAATGTAACCTAGGCACTTCTAGTTTGGTTAAGGAAGTCTTTTTTTCTTAATACTCACGTCATTCAGCTGCGCACAGTTGAGAGAATACAACCTAACTTGGTGTTATGCAAGGGTTTGAATACTTTTCTGAGGGTCCCATTGAAGTCTTTCAATTACTGTGGAAAGTTTATACTGTCTGGAATTGGATAAAAACACATCAATTAATAGATAATTACTAAGTTATAGTTCAGGGGTGTGGACTATAACTGTGCTTAATGCAGATAAGCCTGAGCAAGCATTAGAGAGATTGGATATCAGTGAGGCATCGTATGTGATTGTTAGGAACCACTGAATTCATTGAGGGATTAATCTATCCGTAATTCAATAGTGGGGAATCAAGCGTTCTTGATATCTGATGACAATAATTGATAGTAGAATGATATGGTATCAAAACGATGTTGAATTTTTGCTTCAGAAAACTGTTTTTTTTTCACTACTTAATTTAGATACGTACCTTTGGCTCATTATAGCTGAACGGGTTGCAACAAAGCACAATAATTCCTTTGTTGGGAATAATAAGTCACAAGAGAAAATTTTTATGAACTGTTGGATAGATATTATGGGTAAGTATATGAGGTAGTTTGTACATCAGGAGTTTCATTCATACAATTCCTGGGAAACAGGGATGGGACTTACAGTACAGCCTTCAGTATAAGTCAAATTAGCGTGCTAGTTCATGCGCCTAATGCGCTAGTTCACACACTAGCTCAGACGCATCACTGAGGACAAATCACTCCAACATTTTCTGTTTGCATGGCAAGAAAAAGTCCTAGATTGTTCTCGCCAATTGTCTTTTGTGTGGTTATTGCTTTGACAAAAAAAATACACAATTTAATACGAATGTAATCAGAACAACAGTAATTTTGCATAAATCTGCCGTTTTGAATTATTTCCGATATTGCTAATGGGCTTAGCATAGGGGTTGCAGCGACCCATTCAGCTGTGCAGGGGTATACCGAAACAGCCGAAGCAGGTCGCGTATGCGAGTAATCTCTATGCGGCTACTCCATTAAACCATCGGAAAATCCCGCTTGACATTCTGTATGCCACTCGTAGTTTGCAAATTGCATATCTGTCGGGAACGAAATTTTCGTCTCTATTTGTTTCGGGGCCACAGACATGGAAGCGATCGTAAGGAAATGAGAAATTTACACAAAAACTTTTACCTCAAACTTGATTTCGGCAAAGCGTGGGGGGGAATACAATTAACGTACAGTTTAGACAGAAAACAAATATTGCTTTCATTTCTAAGTTTCGTTCGGACAGGGATTCAGCGTTGATATAAAAAATACAATATTTGACGCCTGTTTTCAAAATAAAATCATTTGTTCTGTCATTTTTCTTTGTTTTCCACTTGAATCTGTCTCGTGAATTCAACAGTTGCCTCCGAAGAGGAAATTAATATTGTAATTACGCTGTCATCATTTAGATATCAATAACAAATGACACATTTAATTGTACAAACAGGCGGGGACAGATAAAGCAGACCAGACATAAACTTGGTCTCCTGTCACGCAGTGGCATTGAATGTCTCAGTTATAATACCAAAGTAAGGGTACATTCTGGGTACCATTCAGGCGTGACCAGCGGGCCTTGTGCGCCAGCTGGTAGGAGCTAGCGCATTAACTCGCATGCTGCTAGCGCGCTAATTTTTACTTTTACTGAGGGCTGTACTGTAACTCGTCAGGATTCTAAATCAGTAATTGGCAAGGCTTTGTCGTGAATATTCAATAACCTTTTTGGGTGTGCCACCTATTGATAGAAATAGTGTAACTGCGTGCATAAATAGAGCAGCTCCATGGCCACAGGCATCTACATCTGCACAGAGGGTTATTACTACTTGCTGTCTTCCGTCATGGGAGTAGGGAATTAGACATCAGCCTGAATGTTGGAAAAAAGGAAGCAACGTCATTTACGACCCACTTAACCTGTAGAGAAGACAATAATCGGTAAAATGGGGTATTAAAATGAACTTTAATTGAATCCTATATAAAAGCATGCTATCATAAGCATAATAGGACAAAATAAAGCAAGAAATGGGGAAAATCTCTGAAATTGAGTTAGGAAGCTAGTCTTATTCACTGCCATACTTAGTTTAGTATTTTTCTTTTTTACCAGAATAATCAAGGTTAATACAGCCATCAATATAACCATATAACTTAGTATAATATTTATCAGTTAAAGTGCATGCGGTTTTAGTAGCTTCCAACATGCTCATGGTACTTTAATTTTCATCGTACTTGCTTTCTTTTGACATTTTGATGAGAGCCAAATTAATGAGCAGATTACCAAAATCTGTTAGCTAATTGATGCTACCTGCTTCCTTGGTGGTTTTGGGCTACTTAATTTATTTTTATTAGATATGTCACAATGCCTCCTTTTTTCAAAGTTGGGCAGTTTAATGCATTACTTTTCATAGGTGTACGTACAAACAGTGAATGCAAACAGCCTCTGAAAGGTGATGTTCTTTATGGCCCCTCAAGGGTGTGGAGGCCTGCCCACAACACAGGGGCTGCAGGGGTGTCCGGTACACCAGTGCCTTAAATGAATGAACAACTTAAATGAATGAACAACAGTGCAATGTTTTCCCTCCTGCACTTTTTTTTTTTTTTTTTTGAAATCACACTCATTTGGATTTGCATGTCTGCTACCAATTTCAGAAAAGTTGGGATATGGGTGTGTTTACTTCTCTGTTACATCACTTTTCCTTTCCACACCCTTCCAAGCGATCATTTGAGGAACTGAGGATTTCATTCTTCGTTTTCTTCATTCTCCTTTGACATTCATCTCCAGCTACTCAGACGGGGTCTTGATTGTTGGATTTTACGTTTCTTAAAGCATCACATATTTTAAACATAAGGCATGTTTGGACTGCAGGTTGGCCAGTCAAGCAGCCAAGGATGCATTGCTGTTGTAACAGGTAGAATATGGCTCGCCATTGTTTTGTTGATATAAGCATAGGCGTCCCTGAAGTTCATTAACACAACAGAAAGAGGCAGCCCTGGTTCCAGAATCAGAATAGGAGGCTTGCAATTTATGGATCTAAGGCCGAAACTATCCATACACAAGCTTGCAAGATTACATAAGCGAGATGCCTTATTGGGTTTCTTTCAGGTAGTTCAAATGAGCAAGTATTATTAAATTGCTTTCAGGGCTCTTTTACTCATGACATTGCATCATGATTATCTCCACCAAGGAGGTTATGTTTTCACCCGTTGGTTTGTCTGTTACTTGCCCAAATTTCTGCAAGTATATCAGTCGGCTGCATTTGACGTCTGTTTGTCAGTCAGTTTGTTAGTTACGCACCCTTTTCCCATTTATCCTGCACCAATCTTAAAAAAAACTTGGAGACATGTTAGCATAGGTTACTCGACACAGACCTATACTTTTTTAAGTTTCTATGTCAAAGGATAAAGCCGAGGCACATGAAAGGTCAAAACAACACTTCGGTTGATAAGCTTGTTGTACTGGGTTCTATGAACAGTCTTTCATTTGTCTGTCTGTCTGTCTATCTGACTGTTAATAGGATCACTCAAAAAGTTATGAATGTTTTGGCACGAAGTTTGGTAGGATGGAAGATGGTAATCCGAGGATGAGTTGAGTCAATTTTGGGAGTGATCCGGAACATATTCAGGATTCTGGATCCGGAAGAATTAAAATATATCTGTCTCATGCGGGTCTGTGTGATATTTCTGACCAGATAACTCAAAAATTTACCGACAATTTGGCACAAAATTTGGCAGGATGATAGGTAGTTTTGGAAGTGATCTGGAGCGTATTCTGTAGCCAAAAGAACAGATATAAGGCGTGGCGGAGGTATGCAGTATACCAAGTGCCCTCTAGTTGAGGAGTGTGTTGTACCACAAAATTCACTTATCTGATGAAGGGGTGAAAAAGGGTCAAAAGGTGAGCAGATCAGCTATCCTTCTCACAAAATCTGGATTGATATTTCTGTTCCATTTCAAATGTTTTCATTTTCTCCTCTGCTCAGCTGACATTTTACCAATGAGCGAGATGAGTTGCACTGCAATGAGCCAGAGAAAGATAAAACCCTGAGAAATTGTACAACAGAAAGGCATAAAATGAAAGAGCCCAGGTTGAGTGTAATGGATATTATCAGCAAGTTGTAAAGTGGGTTATTTGTCATTGAGGGCCATCTATAATAAAATCTTAATAAATAAATGAATGAACCCTATTACATGATCTGGCCATCAAATATGTCTCGCCAGATTCACAGCTAATAGTAATGCCATCCGTTTTTCACACTTAGCAGTGGACTTGTTTCAAGTGTAACATTTTCCTCCTCCAGTGTTCTTCATTTTTAACAACTGAAGACAACTGTGCAGTGCTGCACAGTTTATCTATTGATGAAATTAATAATTCATTACTTCAATAATGTGTTACTCAAGAAAAGGATAAAACATAACTAAATGATTTCGGTACTACAGGTAAATTGAGATTCTTTCTGTTCAGAATTAAAAGCAAAAGAAAGCCAAACATTGATTTAGTTAAATGCCCATGGGCTCTAAATTCCTTGACCAGGCGCAGGCGCGGCAGATGGGGGGAGCGCTGAGCCAACGGGGTGTATCCAGGCGTATTTAGCAATTTCTTGCCCGGCGCAAGTACTCCTCTGTCCCGCCTCTGTCCCTCCTGCCAGCGCAAGTGGCAAAGAGGGAGGAGAGAAGGCATGAATGGGTTTAACACAGCTGAGTCAAATCTTCACCAATCAAATGAGCTCCTCTCCTCACCTTTTAAATTTTGGAATAAAGAAGCCTCTGTCCTATATCTGCATGATGCGGTAATGTTGCATTTTACTTTGCTGCTTCAGGCATGTTTTCTGCGCCGCTTACGTCTATATTAAGCATTACGAATATGAGTTAGCTGGCTAGCTAGGGCATTCGCGAATTATTACCATTAGCGAACTTGAATGGAATTTCAAAACGAAACTACGTCAGATCATTCAAACTTGTGGAGTTAGAATGAAATACGATGGTTGCTCATTTATTTCCTCTGCCTGCATCATTGGGAAGAGAAATGATGGATTGCCTGTTCCTATTATTACACCCTGTTGCTGCTTAAAATTTTGGGATTAACATGCATGGACAACAATGCAAGATACATTACACATTTATTTTCAATATGTGATCTTAACTCAGTACGAGATCATAGTAATCAGGGTGTATTCATTTCCCCACTAAAAACGATAAAACCTAAGTGACAATAATAGTATTAAGCTGCTTGCACACTGGACGCGAAACGAATTTTTCGCACAACAGATTACATTCAAAGTCAATGCGCGTCTTTGCATTGACTTTGAATGTAATCAGTCATGCGAAAAATTCTTTTCGCATCTGGTGTGAAAGCAGCTGAAGGACACATACCCACATAGCCTACACACACACTCACGCGCCCACATGCACATATCTCTCTCTCTCTCTTTGATCTGACATCAGGACAATCGATATAGATTCTATAATTTATGTGCTGATAGTCAGACAGTAACATTAAATAGTGGTTGCTGTAATTATTTATTGCATTGAAATGTGCCTGACATTTTGGAAACCTGCCTGTGTGGTTTCGGTGACATGTGCGCAGGTCAGCCAAATCAGGTTGGAGCTGGCGAGCTCTCTGCGCACTTTTGGCGGATCCTTTTGCCACAAAATTGTCACTGCGTCATGATGAATATGTGACACCTCCCCCTACTACGCCGCCACACCCATCTCGGCGCAAGTCCGTCTATAAAATTGCCAAAGTGGCTACGCACGGTGTTGCACCGCACAAAATTACCACTGCGCGGGCTGCACCGGACGAAATTACCACTGTATGGGCTGCGCCACCCTGCGCTGCGCCAAGAAATTAGAGCCCCATGTGGTCACAGATATGATTAGAATGTTCTTAATTAAATTCTCTAATGCTGATATTACAAACTAATCCCTGCTGGTAGTTGAAAGAAATAGGTCCGTAAATATTTGGTTTATTCGCCAACTATTCTGCTAGTATTCTTCAACAAGTGACCACATTCCTGAGGGAGGTGAACAATTGAAAAATGGTTGACGACCACAAAGAACATTTGCAGACCATTTGGGGAGTAGTTGATGACTGTGGTGAGTATTTGCAGACCATTTTGCGATAAGAGATGTTTGCAAAAGAGTCTTTAAAATTATGAACAAGTTCAAAACTCCTTGGTGAATGAAAGTGAGATCGCGAATGGTTGGTGAACATGGCGAATATTTGAAGACTATTGGCAGAATTTCTGCAGAGTGACTAGCTTATGTGGCAAATGTCCATTCGCCACAGTCACCAACTGTTTGCAAGCCCAGTGAGATACACACTTTAATCATAGGCAGGTTTTGGATGAAACATAAATGAACTAATCTCTTATTCCCTTTAAAAGCCAGATGGGATTTTACCTTGCCGAATAGCTATTATTAGGGCAGATTTTTTGAGTAGCAGGAAAAAAAAAACTGTTCTCTGCAGAGGAATGAGGTCTGCTCGTGCGCAAAGTGAAAGTGTGCGAGCTAACCATTGCTTTAAATTTAGTAGAAACCTGATCACAGTGGTCTCCAAAAATGGAACAAAAATTTTTTCGAAATATTGTTCAAAATTATTTTAATCATATCCAGATGTTGAAAATCATAACAGTGCATCCCCAGGGCTGCATTTGAACTTTACGTTACAACCATAGACTATATAAAAAGATGGAGGCAGCACCCGGGTCTGAAAAGTGAAGCCCATGTGGAAATATCTGAAAATGGCATTCTATTTAATCACCAGCAGATGGCAACATCGGTGGTTGCAGAAAGAAGTTCAATGCTATTGAACAGTGCTTACTAAACCTCTCCTGGAGGCCCACCTGTCCTGCATGCAGTGCCGTATTAATGCACGGGCTTAAGGGCCCCATCGCGAGGATCGGTATCAAAAGAATCATCGGAATAAGGCAAAATAATGTTTGTACAGTGCTCTGATTGTTGTGTGTGTTGGGCCTGCCCTGGCGGCAAAATTTGTTTTTCTGCAGGTCGGCTGGTACCATTACGTACATCAGTCAATTACAGCTTGGCTGTACTCATGCATCAATGAGAATGGCGACGCATTCGACCTTGTCACAGTCAGCTGAGTTGTGCAAATTTGTAAATGCTCAGGTGACAATAATGATGCAAGTGCTCCACAATGCGCTAAATTACAAGTAAACTAGCTGGTCTGCTGCAGAGGTCCAACAGTCTAGCTATTAGGCCTTCGCTTCGGTGAGTAATACTGCAGATCGGAGAGCAAATTTCGTGATATCAGAAAGTGAGGGCGATGTCCGACGTTATGAGCCCCAAAAACACAGTCTGCTTTTGTGACCGTAGACTGTTCGTGACAGGCTCCTATCTGAGACATTGAGCTGATAAGCATATGCTCGTCACTGGAGCGTTGCCAGTTAGTTTCTGAACCAGTATTTTGAACATCTGCTGCAATCGACAAAATACTATTCAATTGACCACTGGTTAATTATCGGAACCCCAAAGAAATCTATATTGTAATAGCTGAGTGGACTCTGTGTGTCCGCGTGTGTGCGTGCGTGTGTGTCCGGCCACTCAGTGCTAGATTCCACCAGGCACGTATCTGCAGCATAGCGTGAGCGCCGCTATTTGGCTCCGTCTTGCAGGCGACTGTGTCTGGCCAATCGGTGCTAGACTCTGCCGGGCGCGTATCTGCAGCATAACTTGAGCGACGCTATTATAATATAGACGTACTGGGGGGATTCCCCCTTTGTCCTCTCCTGGGGATTCCCCCTGTATGTCCTCTCCTGGGGATTCCCCCTTTTGAACCCAAGCCAATTCATCAACAGGAGTCCTGAATCCCAAAAAACAGATGCCAGGTCGCAAGAGAAAGTAACGCGTAATCTGCAGCATAATGTGAGCGACGCTATTTTGCTCCATCTTGCAGGCGACTTTGTGTTCCACTGAGCGCGGAATGTCAGCGCAGCGTATTCCCCTTGATGGTTACTTAGTTTTAATGACTATAAAAACATCGGTCGCGTGACAGCCACCTTGGTGTTTATGGAAACACCATAGCAACGTGATGACATCATAGAGGTGCATGTGATGACATCATAATGGTGCATTGTTCACTATAATATAAAGACGAAGTTACATAAAATAGAACCAGTGGATCCCCACGGGCAGAGTGCTAGTTTGACTATAAATCTATAAGAACTGCAGCTTTTCTCATCTTATTTTGGTTATGTAAACTGTGCAAAACAATAGTTGTTTGGATGAATAATAATTTCTGAAATCGGAAATATGTTAGATATTTTTACAGGGCCCTTCCTCGGCAAGTTGCATAGTGATGAAATTCACCGTCAGATGCAGTAAACCGATGTGATACTAAATTTGATTTACTACAGTTTGACTGTAGCGCGACAGAACACTATTTTCCGAGTATATACGAAAAACTGCTCACAGTTTTGTGGTTTCACTGCACAGAAGTTTCTCATTTAGTTCTGAACAGAATTATAAGATGGGCAGTTGAAACCTGAACGTTCTGGTGCTTCGTCATATGTTTGCAAAAAGATTGGAAGCTGTAAACCTTCAGAGAGCATCTTGAGAGCTTGTACCGTGAAATTGATACTTGGGAATGCGGTCCAATATTATGAATGCCCATTTCTCACATCTTTTCACGATCATGTTTATCTATTAAAGTGGGCAATAAATACTTTACAATGCTTACTCTATGTTAGTTTCTTCATCTTTTCATAATCACAAGAGCAAAACATATTAAGCCAACTCTAAGTGTTCAATTTCATGCGCTGATCATGCTTTCTTAGTGAAGTCCTGCAATATTCACGTCAAATTTTTGAAATTATTTATTTGGCAAGGGGGTATATTCATGCCCGGTTTAGTTAAGTTACGATGAAAAATGCTAAGGTAACAAGGAAATTCGGTGCTTTGGCAACTCTCAGAAGGAAGAAGACAAGTTTTTTTTTGTTGATGATATTTATTTAGAAAATAAGTGTGACAGTGTAATGGCTTTGCAGGGATAAGTTGAAAATCCGACTTGCCAACCGAAGCAATTACGATATTAATTTTGTGACCTGTCTGGTTTGAATTGGTGTATTGCTGCTTTGATGTAATTTTACAAAGTGAATCCTTGCATTATTTTGTTACTATTATTTCATGAGTAATATGGTTGTTTGCAAATTTTATTCGGCATTAGTAGGAGAGACCGGGGTTACCTCGTCATGATTTTGTATTTTGGCTCCGTAACTCTTTGTTGCTAAAACTTAGAGGCATACCTTCACGGTATATGTGTAGTGCAGAATGTCGCCTACAAAACTTGTATTGATACAATCTCAATATAACATGTATTTATGTCACAATATTCAATTTTTGATATATCACAAACATGCCGAAACAACCCCATACCTGAGGTTACTTTGTCAGATTATTATTATTATTATTATTATTATTATCTTGTGCATGGTTAACATTTTTATATTACAGTTTATTCACAAAGTTAAGTACCCAGGCTGTTGTACTGGTTTCATCTGTCACCCATATGTCTTTGGGTTCAAATTTGTGCTTGTCATACAGCTCACCCAACTTGGTGAAGAAATCACGAACGGAGTGTTCGTTGAAGGCCGTTGCTCGGGCAAGAGAGGCTGGTTGAGGCTTCCTGACAGCTGTGTACAAATGGGGCAACTTACTTAGGCACCCTGACAAACTAAGCCCATGCTGCTTGGCCAGTGTAGCCCCATGTGGCTATTTTGGAAATCTGGTCACAACTCTCATCTCATGATCACAGCAGGCCTTTATCTTATGTGTTGTTAATAACATTAACTACATACGTTTATGAAACAGTAAAAACACCGTGGAAATCTTTGTCTTCAAAGAAGCTAGACGCATTTCTTTCAGAAACTTCAGTTATTTAGGCAGAAAACACTTACATGACACTACCAGTTCTTCTTCTTTCCAAGAGATGACGTCGCTGGGATGTCACATAATTTGTACTATTTTGTTTTCCCGTCAGTGCGTTTGCAATGAAAAAAACTGGGGTGACGGACCTAACCCCGTGGCCGAAGTTACCCTGGTCTCCCCAAATAAAAAATATATACTGAATGATCAGACTGAAAACACGTTTTATAGAGTATAATTTGCGCTGATATAAATGAAGGTGTGCCTTGAGATTTTGGCTTGCCCTTTGGTGTGTCTTAGGCACAAAAAGTTTGAGAACCACTGAGCTAAACAGTAGGAGCCTATTGGCAGTGCCGGCATCTCCATCGCTGATCGGCAACGAGGATATGTCGCAGTTAGCAGAAAAACTGGCTTGGTGAAAAGCTGATGAAAGCTGATGTCCAAGCATCTTAACACTGGGATACTGTGTTGCTAAGGCTGAATTTGGCATGTCAACCGGCCTGTCAAAAGTTTTCTTCTTGCAGTGGTGGTTCAGAAATGTCCAAAGTGGCGTTTTTTGCATTTTGCGATACTTGTGAGTAGATAGAATGATGCAGGCAAGTTGTATGCGTTATGTATGAGTTTTCTTTTTGGAAATTCATGCTCCCTTTTATTGTGACTGTTCAGAATTATTCGACAGGGCGCTTATTCTCAGCTGTTGTAGCGCGTGTGTTTTCTTGTGTGTATGAGCGCACAGATGTGTGAGTTATGAGTAAGAGAGATGTATTTCCTACACTTTTTGGCAAAGTAATTTCTGTAGTATTTTATTGAAAATATGTAAGCCTCTCTGTGGTATATAAAAAGTATACAGTATCTCACAAAAGTGAGTACACCCCTCACATTTCAACAATTAATTTATTATATCTTTTCTACGGACAGCGTTACAGAAATGAGACCTGAATATATTCTACAGTAGTCATTGTGCAATATGTGTAGCAGTGTAGATTTACTACACTGTCCAAATAACTGAACAAACAGTCACTATTTCCAAAATGGGTGGTAACAAAACTGAGTACACCGCACCGTCAACATGCCGAATTGTGTCCATAGTGTCAATATTTAGTGTGACCACCATTGTTGTCCAGCACTGCCTTGATTCTCCTTGGCATGGAATTCACCAGAGCTGCACAAGTTGTTGCTGGGATCCTCCTCCACTCCACCATGACACCATCACGGAGCTGGTGGATGTTGAACTACACCTGCCTCTTGAGGATGCCCCACAGGTGCTCAGTGGGATTCAGGTCTGGAGACATACTTGGCCACGCCATCACCTTCACCTTCAGCTTCTTCAGGAAGGCAGTTGTCATCTTGGAGGTGTGTTTCGGGTCGTTCTCATGTTGGAAAACTGCCGTGCGGTCCAGTTTCCGAAGGCAGAGCATCATGTTCTGCTTCAGAATGTCACAGTACATGTTGGAATCCATTATTCCATCATTGAAGCGCAGCTCCCCAGGACCAGAAGCACTCATGCAGCCCCAGACCATGATGCTCCCACCACCATGTTTGATTGTAGGCAGTACACTTATCTGGGTACTCCTCACCAGGGCGCTGCCACACATGCTGGACACTATCTGAGCTGAACAAGTTTATCTTGGTCTCGTTAGACCACAGAACATGGTTCTAGTGGTTCATGTTCTTGGACTGGTTGTCTTCAGCAAAATGTTTTCGGGCTTTCTTGTGGGCTAGCTTCAGAGGAGGCTTCCGTCTTGACCAACGGCTATGCAGACTGACTTGGTGCAGTTCACGGCGTATGGTCTGAGCACTGACAGGCTGTTCTCCCACTGCTGAAACCTCGTTAGCAATTCTGCCAGCACTCCTGGGTCTGTTGTCTGAAGCCAACGTGTGCACCTGACGCAGAGCACGAGGACTCAAGCACCATGAATGCTGAAAGGTATATAAAGGTTTTAGAGCAACATATGCTCCCCTCTAGACAACATCTATTCCACGGAAGGCCTTGTGTATTTCAGTAGGACAATGCAAAACCACATTCTGCAGCTATTACAACAGCATGGCTTACTAGTAGAAGAGTCCGTGTGCTGAACTGTCCTGCCTGCAGTCCTGATCTTTCACCGATTGAGAACATTTGGTGCATAATTAAACGAAAAGTCCATCAAAGGAGACCCAAAACTCTCCAGCAGCTGGGAGCCTGTATTAAAAAAAGAGTGGGATCAAATTCCAATGGCTAAACTCAAGAAACTTGTCTCCTCAATGCCCAGATGCTTCCACTCTGTGTTAAAAAGAAGAAGGGATACTACACCATGGTAAACAGGCCCCTGTCCCAACTTTTTTGAGACAGTAGCAGCCATCAAATTTGAAATAAGCTCATTATGTGGATAAAATTGTTAAATTTCTCAGTTTCAACATTTACTATGTTATCTCTGTTCTATTGTAAATAAAATACTGGCTGGTGTGATTTGAAAATCATTGCGTTTTGATTTTATTCACAATTTACGCTTTGTCCCAACTATTTCGGAATTGGGGTTGCACAATGACAACTCTAGAATATATTCAAGTTTCATTTCTGTAAAGTTTTCCTTTGAAAAGATATAATAAATTAATTGTTGAAATGTGAGGGGTGTACTCACTTTTGTGAGATACTGTAGTGTAATTGTGATGGTTGTGATGGGGGGAGGGGCCTTGAGAAAGTGATAGCCCCGTGGCCCATGGTTCTTTAATGCGGCCCTGCATGTTTTAGATTTCTCCGTGCCCCAGCACAGGTGATTCAAACGATCAGCTCGTTAATCACCCCCTAAAGCTGATTGATAACAACCTGATCATTTGAATCACCTGTGCTGGTGTTTGGGAAGCACTGCTATAGAAGTGTATGAGAAAATGACCCTACTTTCCCACCTGATTTATTATTTCAATGATTTTCTACATTATTTTATCATATAACATAACATGAGTGGCGAGAACAGGTCATTCAGCCCAACTAGGCTCGCCAGTTTCTTTTCATTATTGTGAATATGTCACTTCAGATACTCAATGACTAAATGGTATCTAGCTTTAAAGGCCCAATATGTAAAATTTCCAAATTCAAAGATCTATTAAATATATAGATATGTTATATATGTTTTGGTGCTGCGTACTTACATTATCCGTGATGTATTCAATGATTATCAAAGACGAAGACATCTGTATTATCAATGTAGGGACACGGGGCGTTACTTTTTGTCGGATATTTGATGTCACTCCCAACACAAAGAGTGCACGAGAGTGAGAAAATCACCCTTCAAGCACGCAAGCTTCACCGTTGCCAAAGAGTTTCAAGCCAAGATGGTAACCATCTTGTGTCGGGAACTGAATTTTCCACCAGCAATGGTCGTAGATCAAATTTTATTCAGGTTGTTAGCTACCTTACTAAACAAACTTTTGTTATCTTTGTTTTTTGTTACTAAATATCTAATAAGAGAAAAAAAATGAGCAGAAACTAAAGCTAAACCGCCGTAACCGGAAAGATACAATGGCTGCTGCTATGTGTCTGTTGGAGGACATAGTGAGCCGTGAGATATCTCTCTCTCTCCCTGTCAAAGTGCACGTTAGGCTATTATTTATTTATCCTCACATAGTTAGCAAATCAGCCTATTACACTAGCAGTATAAATTCAAATTTAGCCAAGTTGTAACATAAACATAATGTTACTCCACTTCAAAACATGTTTCTTGTGATGCCTCATGACAAACAGAAAGCTGATGTGTACGGCACATCGTTTGTGCGTTATGAGAAGTCAGTGCTATGTTAGCTACATTACTTGTAGTTAGAACACGGCTCCCTTGAATACTCGATTCAGTTTAGTCTATCAGCGTGTCTCGACAGATAACCGCTGGCCAGCTGGTCTGTTGAGCACATTGTTGCTAAGGAAGCTATAGCAATAGCGGCAGGAGCAACTGAAAGCATACATTGCCAGCTGACAAGTGGCATTTCCTTGATATCGGTTACCTTTAGCATTTGCATTCAGCAACAGAGTGTTCATATCTGTTATTATTCTCTACAAAGATGGGCAACATGAGCCGGCCCCACCCCCTTATCTCAGCCTCTGACCTGCAGCACATCATAAGCGCTGTAAACGGCCGACTTATCACTATCCCTTACATTTTTTTTATTTGAATGAAATAAGATTAAGTTATTTAAAAGTAAATAAATATAACCTTTCCTCGTCCCTGTACATGGTATCGCCGCTCCTGTTTGAGTCACGTCAGAGAATTTAGCTGTCAGCGGTGCGGGTAAATTGATGTTGACAACAACTCCCATGATTCTACGCGATCCCACTGCGTCATCAAACTCGGCTTCTTGTTATTGTTTGGATAAGCGCCCTCTAGCGGCAGAGAATTACATATTAGGGCTTTAAGTCAAGCCTGCTCTTGAAAATTCCCAAGGTTTCTGCCTCAACAATATCGTCCACATTCCACATTGAAATTACTCTTTGGGTCAAAAAGTATTTCCTAATATCAGTGCTAAATTTACCCTTGGTCAACTTCCATTTGTGACCCCGAGTTCTACTCACAAAACTTGGCCGAAGGAATCCTACATAATTCACTTTGTTAATCACTTTAACATATTTAAAGACCTCTATCAGATCACCCCTAAGTCTCCTTTTCCTAAGACTAAAAAGATTAAGGATCTTCAGGCTCTTCTCATAGCTTTCATCTTTTATACCTGGAATTAGCTTAGTGGCTCTTCTCTGAACTTTTTCTAGAGCCTCTATATCTTTCTTCAAGTATGGTCCCCAGAACTGTACACAATACTCCAGATGTGGTCCGACGAATGTGTTGTACAAGAGAAGTATGACCTCCTTGGATTTGTACTCAATATTTTTGGCAATGTATCCCAGCATCCGATTGGCTTTTTTTAACTGCTACAGCACAATGGCTAGAACCTGACGGTTTGGTTAACAATCACTCCCAGATCTTTTTCATGTGGAGCACATTCCAGTTTTAAACCTCCCATGAAGTAATCCTGTCTTATGTTTTTATTACCTACGTGTACAACTTTACATTTCACTACATTACATTTCATTTGCTACATTTCTGCCCAATTCTGGATTCTATTCAAATCATCCTGAATCACTTTAGTAGACTCTAAACTATTTGCCAAACCTCCCAATTTAGTGTCATCTGCAAATTTAACTAATTTGCTCTCAATATTCCTATCAAGTTCATTAATGTAGATGAGGAACCGCAGGGGTCCCAACACCGATCCCTGAAGGACTCCACTCCCCACTATACCTCGCTCAGATGAGATTCCACTGACCACGACTCTTTGTGTTCTGTCCTGTAACCAGTTTTGAATCCACTCTAGAATAGCTCTTGTAACTCCAACGGAGCTCATTTTGAAAATTAGTCTCTTATGCAGTACTGTATTAAATGCTTTCTGAAAATTCAAGTATATGATGTCATAAGCCCTGCTCTGATCATAAGTCTTGGTGGCCTCTTCAAAGAATTCCAGAGGGTTTGTCAGGCATGACCTTCCCTTTCGGAAACCATGTTGGCTATCCCTCAAGATATTATTATGTTCAAGAAATAATTCCAGCTTGTCTTTTATGATTGCAGTATTTTGCATGCAATGCAAGTTAAACAGACTGGCCTGTAATTTCCTGGCTCAGTACGATCACCTCTCTTATATATTGGTATTATATTGCCCTGCTTCCAATCATTTGGTATTTTTCCAGTTTCTAAAGGCCATCTGAAGATAGCTGAGTGCGGTCTTGAGATGGTCTCACTAACTTCCCTGAGCACTCTAGGATATAATTATCAGGACCTGTCACCTCCGTGATGATTCTAGAAAATTTCAAAAGTGGGCTAACTCCCCCCCCGACTTAAAAAAAGTGGGTCAATGAGAAAAAAAGTAGGCCAACTAGGTATACCTGGTAAAATGCCATTTATACCATGTTTTTAAACAGTACCTTGACTGGCTCACTTATTTCACTTAATGTACATACATTCAGTTTTTACACCTTATTGACAAAACTAAGACATGAATGACAGTTTGAGTTTAAAGTTTCAATAGAAAACCTTCACAGTCTCTGCCAATCATAACAATTATAAATTATAGTTCCTAACGCCTGATTTTGTGCATAACTTAAAGCCCGCCTCCAAACCGAAGTCCTACTACTAAAGTTGTAAGTACGGACACTTCACCAGGCAGTGAAGCCATTCTCTTCATAGGTAAGGTGTACGTTGATCAGCTCGCAGAGACTCACAATTTTACCTACATTTCGTTTTATTCATTCAAACGAGTTCTGAGCCATGTATCGTTTTTTTAAACCTATTAGCAAGCCTTGTGCTGCTTCAACCTCAAGCGATGCAGAGATGCCAAGTCTCACGCGTTTGGCGTGAGTCTCTCGCCTGTTAGTGGCATTCACGTTCCTGTGCCGTAGTCAGCAATTATTCAATCAACGCGCTCTGAAGAAATTCAGTTGTGGAATTTAAGTCATTGTGCATTAAGTTAATCAGTTTCACGTGCATTACGGTGGATTTCCCCACTAGTGACAAGGAAATCGATTAAGACTCGGGAATTCTCACGCTTGTCTTTACTGAGGGATTGAAAGGAATGGAATT